>OV815984.1:5745396-7181745 GCA_929112965.1 Mythimna albipuncta
TTATGGTTCCTGGTTGTCTGCTAGAATTGCATGGTCACCGGACCATCCTGGTGACTAAGGGGCTATTTTGCTCCCGCACCCAGCTGTGTGCTGATAGGCTAACGCCCACTATGATCTGCCGTGACCTTTGTTGTACTTAGGGTCGGTGGT
The DNA here is from genome assembly GCA_929112965.1 of Mythimna albipuncta. Classification (NCBI taxonomy): domain Eukaryota; kingdom Metazoa; phylum Arthropoda; class Insecta; order Lepidoptera; family Noctuidae; genus Mythimna; species Mythimna albipuncta. Next base: position 5,745,547 of record OV815984.1, read on the forward strand.
GTCCAACTTGTGAATTTTTAAAATATTTTTGGGAAGAAATAACAATGTAAAACATGTTGGAATTTGATTCCGTTACCAACTCTGAACTATTATAATATGCAACGCTAAGACAACCTCCAGAGAATACCCCTTTCGCGACCAAAAGTTCCCAAGCGCCATGAATGTATTGGCTCCTACGTGCTTCGCTCAACACAGCGTAATTTGTTTATCTATTTATTTATTATAATGATCAAGGTGTACAATATACAGTATACATCACACCTGAATCGACTGAAGCTAGTGCTCGATACGCCCAATCTAGCGAGTAGCACTTACATAAAATATAATATGCTAGCACCGATTTACTGGCGCAGTGGCTCGGTATGTACCAAATAATAATTTACAAGGGATGCGAAAAATGGACAATCAGATAATCTAGTCAAAGTACATGAAACTTACTGTAACTTACTCATTATTTATTATAAAATAATAATCTCTGCCGTTGAAAGTACTCTGTGGTTTGAAATGTAAATCTAAACATTTTGGCACAACGTATGATTTTCTAGTAATGGAAAAATAATACAAGTTATTGTGAGATACACACAGAAAATCTAAAACGCAAATGGCTATAGTATAGCGAGAAAAAGCTGAGCGAGCGCAGTACTATGAAATCACGGTTATTGAACGAGGAAATATTAGAAGTTAATCTCTGAAAACACTGGTCCGATTGCCTCCCCTTTTTATTGTTTCCACAGAAACCCGCTTCAATCTTGAGCGATACAGGCCACATCCTATGCACGCGGGCGAAACCGCGGGCAAAAGCTAGCAGGCAATAAATGTCCTGCTATCTGTCAAGAGGCAATCCATATAATATAAACTTTATTACCGAACTGGTAGGTAATGTTGGACTAATTTGAACTCTAACGGAGACACTTATAAGGTTGAAAATAAAGCCACTATTGTGTCTTGATCTAAGTGGAAACTGTAGAACTTTTGAGCTTTGGAACTTTTATTCAAATTAAATCTGTTACCCATAAACTATCGCCGGTAACGAAACCATATCGACTTATAACTCGACCTTAACGCCATCTATCGAGCAAGCCGGTACTAAAATAAAATAACATACAATGTTTCATCATCAACAATTAATTTGCCCAATTTTAATTTCAGTTAACGTCAATAACATAGGTTGTTCCTTTTAGTCTCATTTAGATTATTTCCAAATAAAAGTATCACTGGTCTGCTCATTAACTCAATAAGTAAACTCAGAATGCAGGTTCTGGGTAACTCCTAATTTGATAGATTTGTTTGCTACGGTTACTCAACAATGACCCAAAACCTGTCCATAATCCACCTGAACACAGCTCGAGTTATCCTCTAACAACTCCAGGGCACAGCCCAGGCTAGGCACGTGTGATGTGGCAATGCAAGGCACGTATGGTGTGGCAGTACCTCCAGGGTGTAGCCCTGGCAAGGCACGTGTGGTGTGGTGGTACCTCCAGAGTGTAGCCCTGGCGAGGCACGTGTGGTGTGGCAGTACCTCCAGGGTGTAGCCCTGGCAAGGTACGTGTGGTGTGGTGGTACCTCCAGGGTGGAGCCCTGGCAAGGTACGTGTGGTGTGGTAGTACCACCAGAGTGTCAGAAGAAACTCACATTGAATAAGCTGAGCACACCATTTCAAACTACACATCACTTTGCCCGCTTAGATAAAATAGTATAGTCATTATCCCAAAAAAAATTGTATCGGTGCCTACATAGGTTACGTAGGTACTTTCAAAGCAAAAGTAGAAGATGCAAAGTTAGGAAAAAAAATCACTTGTGGGCGGGATAAACGAATGCATTTAAATAAACGACTCGTTTATCCCACTTCTGAATTGTTATCTGTATGTGTTATCTTTAGAGAAAGATTGACTAAGAAAGTTATTTAGTGTACCTACGGGGTTTGTTATCAGGTTATTTAAATAAAACGACCAAAACGGGTACCACACCCTTTGTACTTTTGCTTTGATAGCATACACATAATACAAGTATACAATAATTATAACAGTACAATAACAGTAGGAATAAATAAATTATATACTAGCACTTACTGAGTTGTTGCTTGCTCCGAAAACCGATACGGAAAGAGAGACTTGACAGCGCGCAATACCTTTTTATAAACTCTTGTAACTGTCAAATGCACCGCGCTGTCAAGACGCAGCCCGTTCGAGTTGTCAGTGCAAAAAAATACATTTTAATGTTGCTAATACAGAAAATAATCTAGTGTATGAACATTATCATAAGAATCGCTAACAATAGTTTGTTTTTCGGGTACCTACGCAGAGATATTAGGAAAAGGTCAATGTACTTTATTCCACGGTTATCTGACGCCTTCTATAATTATAGACACTTACTAAATAAAAGGCTGTCTTCCACATACTTTGCTAAGCACAGCACAACATAACGAAGTGTAGCGTAACGCAGCTCAACATAGCTAAGCGTAGCGCAACGCTACGTAAATAATAATTTTCATTGTTAGCTATGCTGCACTTCACCCGAACTATGTGTGTAAGAATTATGAGTTTCTTTAAAATATTTTTTTAACCCTTATATTATATTTACCGGTATCAACCTAAACTCATTTTCCAAGACTGAGGGAATCAGATGGGTTTTAGTCTTAGTCAGAAGGAGTCTGACACTGCCTCTCGCTCCACCCAGAGCGGAAGCAGTTATTTGATGATTTCCCACCACACACAAAAACTAGCTCGAAGCCTACATCATACTTCTACAGTGTAACAGTAGGGGCCCAGCAGGGTCGAAGCCTACTGAGGCCATAGGTGATACGAAAGAGATCCCCGGGGCCCTGGAACAATGGCAAAGAAGGAACAAGGGTGGGTTTTTAGTCAGTAAAAGTCTGACACTATCTCCCGCTCCGCCCAAGAGCGGGGGATGTTGTCATTGGATGATTTTCCCACCCAAAAACATAAATACTTCCATTGTGGCAACGTAATACTCTGAAATATAACAGAGCGTACGAAATAAATCCACATAAAATGTAACTTGATCCCACAATAACACTTAATATCGCAAAACTAGAGCACTAGTTTTAAAGTGCATTTAAAATATTACATTTCTTCAAAAGATTTTCTGAAACTCTAAAGCCTTGTCCAGAGTGAACGCGTGGAAGCGGGTGCGGGTGTTGGTTCTGCCCCCCTAGCCAAGTTACAGCCAACTCGTTTCCGCCAAACGCCTCGAGTCAAAAATCATCTAAAGACATCCCCCGCTCTTGGACGGAGTGGGAGATAGTGTCAGACTTTTATTGACTAAAAACCCACTCCTGTTCCTGCTTTGTCATTGTTCCAGGGTCCTGCGGATCTCTTTTGCATCTCCCCTGGCCCCAGTAGGCTTCAACCCTGAAGGGCCTTTATGGTTGCTGATAACTCCTTGAGGCGCGCATGCAACACTACGCGCCGTCGACGACCTGAGCTCGATCCGGACGGTTACCAGACGGTCGGACGGCGAGCTACCCATTGCTCGCCGTCTGCAAGCCTGCGCCTATGGTGGCCGCTAATCGGGATCGGAAGGCGTGACGGCCATTGCCTTGCGCGTGCGTGCGGACGCCTCCTTTGCTAGCATTACTGCCACTCCTCGCTGCGGACCATAGCCTTTACCAAGGCCATGACGTGGCTCCTGCTATCCTCTCTTTGGTATGGACGCAAACGGTTGGTTTCATAATATGTTTGATAAATCGAGCTCGCCCTGGCACCCGCGCTAACTACAGCTAATAACTCTGGTCGTAGCCTAATGTTACTGAAAAGCTTTCATGAAATGAGGACAGATACGGTTTCATCTCAATTATATAAGGGAGAGGTTGCTTCACATCCCTTCTCTCTCTCTCGTAAGTAAACTAGTTATTAGCTAGATTCATGTTAAAAAAAATATATTAAAAAGAGTTTATAGTAATATTTAATCTAAAAGCCTAGAGATGTGCACTTGCCGGCAATATTGCCCGAAGTGGGAATTTTACTGGCAATATTGCCACCAATATTCTCACTTCTTTTCCTCGTGATACATACAATGTTACTTTTTATTTTATTTTTTTGTTTGTCTTAAGTTTTTGTTGTCTACAATGTTTTGTGCGCCAAAATAAATACTTTTCTTTCTTTCTTTCACTTCTCGACAATATTTCCGGTAACGGCACATCTCTATAAAAGCCTTTTGGTATTTAAAGAGGTTTTGGCACATTCTTATCTCACCACGATAAACAAATACGAAACTTAGATACTAAACCACTAGAGTACTGAGTTCTAGTACTAGTTCTAAATTACTATATAGATGATTGATTGATTGTTGAAGAAGACTCAAAGTCACCCAAAGGGCGATGGAAAGGGCTATGCTCGGAGTTTCCTTGCGTGATCACATCAGAAATGAAGATACAGAAGAACCACGATTAACGATATAGCTCAAAGAATCGCCAAACTTAAATGGCAATCAGCACGGCCCATTGCACGCAGAACAGATGGGGACAAAAAGTTCTGGAGTGGCGACCACGTACTGGAAGACGCAGCGTTGGCCTTTCTTTTTGGAAGCCTTCTTCCAACAATGTGGACTGAAGACTTGGTCAGGGTTGCGGGAATCCGATAGATCCGTGACGCACAGGACCGATCGTTGTGGCGACGCTTGGGGAAGGCCTATTTCCAACAGTGGACGTCTTTCGGCTGATATGATTGATTGTTTATTGGTTGTTTGTTGATTGTTTTTGTATATTGGTATGAATGTCTGCAGTATTATTTATGTCTTCATAATATACTAAATGTAACCCATTTCTTCCACAGCTACATCGCGCCTTTCCTCCTGGCAACAACAACGGTAGCCAACACACTCATCGTTGTCGTCCTCTCAAGACGTCACATGCGTACCCCCACGAATGTGGTGCTGATGGCCATGGCGCTCTGCGACATGTTCACGATGCTGTTCCCGGCACCGTGGCTGTTCTACATGTACACGTTTGGCAACCACTACAAGCCGTTAAGCCCTGTCAGAGCATGTCAAGCCTGGAATTATATGAACGAGGTTAGTACTCAACTTTTAAAACCATCATAACTTTTGTTTCCGACTACATAGATACATGTTTTTTTCTAGGTCTTTACACAGAAGATTTATGCTTTAAAATAGTACATGTTTCGTCTATGTACATTCTGGGTCAAAGGCTGGTGCGATTATTAGCAACCCCCTTTTAATAAAATATTTTGCTGCCTTCTTCAACAGATTTTTTGGTAAAAAAAACCCTTAAATATCCGTCTGGAAACTAGAATATTCATTAAAAAAGACCATAGCTAGTCTATGACGTCACGATTTCACGTGGTGCAACATGTTCACAATGATGTTCCCAGCACCGTGGTTGTTTTATATTTACGCTTTTGGCAATGACCAGGAATAGGCTAGTTGCCGTAAAAAATGTAATTAGTCTTTTAGTTTTTTCAAAAATAAGGGACACGTATTTTTTTTATTTGTAAATTAAACCAAATTGACAAAGAAATAGCCCATTAAAGTTACATGTAACGTCATCACTTTTTCGCACGGGGTAACGTCACACTTTAATTGGCTATATCTTTGTCTAATCGAAAAAAGACAAAATAAGTGTCCAATATTTTTTTATAATCTAAAATATGGACTAAATAAAATGTAATTATTTTGACCCAGGAAATTACCTTATTATGGGTGATTCTTCAAAACCTAGAGCGCTTCTTATTCGTCTTGCCTAGTTTTTGTTTACAAATTGATACTACTTTGTACTTTTATCGTAGTTCTTATGTGGTGCCATAGATGTCGCTACACTTTTATTTGCATATTAGTTTTCCTTGATCACTATTTGTATCAAAGGCACTCATTTGCGCCCGGTACATTTATGCGATATGGCCAGCTCATGTATAGTGTTATTTATATTCAGTAATATTTTCACCCTTCAAAATGTCGCCTTTGCATTAAATAACCCTTCATAAAAGTCATGACGCAGAACACTTCAAAGAAAAGCGAGACCTACACACGATGGTCATAAATTGCACTCATTAAGGTCTTATTATAGTTTCTAAGTTTAGCTTCGATAAGACCTAGTTTTGAATCGCGTGTAGCATGCTACTCAGAAGTATTTTTTTAATGGAGGGGTGAAACTTTGATCGTAATTAATGGGCACATGACCACAACTGCAAGGAAGTATGGATTGATCGCAAATAGCTATCGTCAAGGTTTATCCAGGGTTGTTGCGAGGTAACTCGAAAGATTCATCGTGTACCGTGGGCCATGCACGTTACGGGCAACTGCCTCCCCCTCTCGTCCTTAGCACAGCTGATCACTTTTGTGAGACGTCCACTCCCTCGTATCTCATCACATACTTTACAATTTTATATCTAGAAATGATTAAAGTAAAACAGTAATTCTAATTAATTAATTAATTTTAGAATTTAACATTTTATGATGTGATCAACCATTTCATGAACTTGGCCGATGTTGACGACAGGCGAGTGGAAAACCACTCGTCACTCGTCGTCAACATCGGCCATGGTTTAAAAGCTTGTTACTTCATCTAACGCAATCCAACGCGATGTTTGACGAAAAAGTAACGCGATAAAAGAGAAATAACGCCTGAAAACTCTGTTAGCATTCGGTAATTCCTCGATTTACTCGAATATTTTACAAAACTTGTTTCAGGAAATACGTGTTTTTTTAAGTATATGAAGAAAAATTGTCATTTAGAAATTTGATGCAAGGCTTCTATTGTTATACTTTTTTGACTTATTACATTTTATAATAAAATATATAGTGTTGAAAGGAGTTGACAGAGGTCTTTGCCCAGCAGTAGAACAGTATGGGCTAGATATAATAATATAATGTAGTGTTAAATTTCATGCAAACTGGATTAGTTTTACACAAATTTATAAATTGATCCCAATAGAAGCCTAGATGAATGGCGGATATTCACAAGATACTGTGTTTCTAAAATATGTAATGAAAAATTTATAATAACGTCCTAATTGCGTAAGAGCGGTTATATGAAAAACAGTAAAAATGTATGTCGAGTTGCATCCCCTTACCAAGTGATGTCATTTACACATACCACCATTGCCAAAATCTTTCATATCCTTCAAAATAATTACCTCATAATAATCATACTCACTGAAAGGTTCTTAAATAAATTAAACCCAGACTAATTAATGTAGAACGCAAATGGGATATTTTCGGTCCATTTGGGACATTTCCAGATATATTTTAGGACATTTTAGGATTAGGTAAATATACCTTCCGAGAATTGAGTTTATTTGCGAAAATATTATTTTGTTTCATGTTTATTTTGTTGAGAGTTCTATTTGAAAAGGAATATTTTGTCGTATCTTCGTTTATTTACCATGTTATATTCGCATTATTGTTGTTCTAACCCTTTATCTGATAGAACAATCATAATTATATTATTATCTTTTATAACATTTTCATACGTTACATATAATAAATCTGTAGAAGTTTTTAATAGTGCGCACATCACGTAAAATGTACGAAACCTATATAAATAACTTTTATACACTAAAATCGTGTGTATTTTGAAATATTGCCTAGGCTTGGCTTCATCGCAATCGTTTGACTATCCCTTAGTTCCGAATTACGTCAAAAGCGATTATATCGCGAATCCGACCAAATTTAATAGTCACAAAATATAAGGACTATTGAGTACTATTTGTGATGTTGCGCGTTGGCCGGATTCGCGATATAATCGCTTTTGACGTAATTCGGAACGCAGGGTATATCATTAACAAGATATACTACATTCGTTGACTGTTAGGTGGTCCGAAGTTCATCGGGCCAGTTAGTTTTTAAAGATTTCTTAAAAGACATTTCCATTATCCAAACTAATATTATAAATGCGAAAGTAACTCTGTCTGTCTGTCTGTCTATCTTTGCTTCACGCCTAAACTACTGAACCGATTTGTGTGAAATTTGGTACAGACATAGTTTGGAACTTGAGAAAGGACATAGGATAGTTTTTATTACAAAAAATAAAATAAAATTAAAAAATTATTCCGGACATACAGCGCCATCTATTGGTCAAGAGTCGGCATCAATTCAGGGAACTATGTGGGTAAAACCAAAAATCTGCCGGAAGTCACTATTCCACGCGAACGAAAGTCGCGGGCAAAAGCTAGTCAAAAAATAATAATTAAAAAGATAAAAAGTTATAGGCTGCCTGCACCGGTGGTGCAGAGTCTAGTCACCGGTGGTTAGGGCTCCAAAGACAGGAAACTCCTCACAATGCGAGCCATATCGAGGAGTACTGCCTCCTGTATCAGGCCCTTGATCCAACCGCGCAGCGACAGCTTCGACAGATGGTCGTCGAAGCTTTTGGCAATAAGGCTATTGACGGTCACAATGACAGCCGAGTTCACATTCCACATGTCTACAACCTCGAGTGCTAAGTCGAGATATTTGATTTGTTTTTCTTTCTCAGCTTCGACAATAATTATTATTATAATGATTTATTATTTTTGTTTGTGCCGATAGTAAATATAAATAGTAACACAATTTTTTTTATGCCACAGTAGCAAAGTAATGTTTTTTTTCAATAGATTATCAAAAACGAATGACCTAAGACCCTACCACGAGCTCTTAATGCTATCCATTTGACGACCTAAACTAAACTGTTAAAAGGATAGAGCTAATATAAGATGTGTAGTTCCATCTCTTTCTCGCTCTTGACATTTTGTGAGAGAACCGACTTCTTCACGCCACAGCCGACAGAATCCTGAGCCCGATTTCCAACCACCGTAGGCTAGCAAGAGTTTAGAACTTTGGAAACAGAATCGAACCTCCATAACATCTCCTGTGCAAAGACAGAAGCTTTAGCATGACGTGTTAAAATGTCACGTGTTTTTTAGGGTTCCGTACCTCAAAAGGAAAACCAGAACCCTTATAGGATCTTGCTGTCCATTCGTCCGTCCGTCTGTCTATCTGTCAAGACTCTTTATCTCGGGTTCGCGTGGAGGTATCGAGTTAAAATTAAAACCATATACTCAAATCTGCAGTCCCTTGAAGCTGTGAAAAAATCAAACTTCTATGTCAACGAAAAAAAAAGATACAGCTGTTTATATCGCAAAAAACGTGTATTTCGACACTCTTGCGGGAATCAAAATTCTTATGGTACATCCCGTTTACCTAGAATCCTGAAATTCGGCATGAAGCAAGGTGTTACAGCACAAGTATAGGAATACATCTGAAAACTGTGAATTTGTAGTTTACATTACGAAAAAAAAATATTTTGCCATTCAGAAAAATCTTTGTAACTCAATTCGGGAATTGAACTGTTTTCATACGTAAGTTTGTACGGAACTATCAGTGCGCGAGTCCGACTCGCACTTGCCCAGTTTTTTAGGTGGGTAATCATCCAATAACTTTCCCCACTCTTGAACGACGCCACCAAACCCTTGTTCCTTCTTTGTCTTGCTTTCCAGGGCCCCGAGTTCCTTTCAGAAGCGAACCCATGACTCGATTACGCTACTTACTACAGTTTTGCTCACATCTCTTTTAGGCACGAGTGGAAATTCGATGGTGTGGGCCTGGTCCAGACGGTTACCAGACGACGAGCTTCACATAAGGGAGAATTCAAGTATTACGTAACGCAATTTGGGAGGAGGGGGGGTCTTGTAAAACGTTACGGTGCGTTACAAGGGCGGGAGTATTTAAAAAACGCGTTATGTAATTTTTTTTTATTTTCATAAAAAAGTTAGGGAATTAGACTCTTCCAAATCAGCAACCCTTTTCGTTTATGGGGAAACCCTCAATAGTATTGTACGTTACTTTTATTTTTGTTTCATATTGGCAAACCTTTCGTTAACATAATTGAGACTTTAATGGTCACTTTAATGTTACGTAACGTTTAGGAAGGGGGAGGAGGGGATACAGAAAAACGTACGGTGCGTTACATGGGAGGGAGGGAGGGTCTAAAATCTTCAGAAATTGCGTTACGTAATACTTGAACGCTCCTTAAGGGCCAAGCGCCCGAAAAGTGCCATAAAACAGTGATTTTCTGAAGCCTACTCCTCCATAACGGCTAGGTCAATTGGTTTGAATAAAATATATGTTTATTATAGATTCATGAACAATAATATCAACATTTGATTTTTTCGTGCAATTAATACTTTTGTCAAAAAAAAAAATTGCAATTTCGCAACTTTTCCCTACTCCTTCGAAACGGCTTGCACCTTTAGAAACATTTTTACACATAAAAATTGGTGGTTAAATATTCTTCAAAGTGAACATTGCATATGTAAATCGATCAATATCTCGCAGAGAAAATGGATATAAAGCGCTTTCCGGGCGCTGCTGGCCGCAAATAAATGCACAGATTTGCGTACTGCCGCCTAAGTGAATGCGAGAGTTGCGTTCACATAATTTCGGCCAGATGGTTCATGGGACTATACGCCTTAACTCGTTGTCCGTAAGTCTGCGACTCCGAATGCCCGAGCCGATCACGCATGCAGCCGCCTGGCTTATATGATGTGTTACTATTACCTATACTATTACTTATTCTGTGTCATTTCCTACTAAACTTCAACAACACATTCTTCAAATTATTCGGCATTCGTGATACTTTATAATCCTATTATAAATGCAAAAGCACTCCTTTGACACCTTAAGTGCTCATTTACTCATGTCAAAATTGTATATAAGGTGCTTTTCTGTACAATTATTCTTGTAATAAAGATTTTATTACTTAGTAGCAGACGTAGGTACAGCGATGCGCCACCGGTACATGGCAGACATCCCACCCATACACGAAAAACGCTATGGGAACACACTCATTATGCGTACATGTAAAGAGTGGCATTCCCTGCCGGTGTCTGTGTTTCCTGGTAGCTACAACTTGTCTTTAAGCAATCAGAAATCAGAAACATTTATTTCAAATGGACCAATAACAGCCACATTGTCAAAATTTCGGTCAGTCCAAAAAAAGGTAGGCTAAATTGCACATGAATGCGGCGTTATGGCGACGCTTCGGGGAGGCTTATGTCCAGCAGTTGACGTCTTTCGATTGAAATGATGATGATGATGAAATTGCATGCTCCAAAGCGTATGTCTCTATGGAGAAAAGCATGCAATAAACTACATGGACACCCTTTTAAATTATACTAGCTTTTGCCCGCAGCTTCGCCTGCGTACATAAATAAAATATAGCTTATGTCACTTAGGAATAAAGCAGCTTTCTATCGGTGAAAAAATTTTAGCAATCGAACCAGTACTTCCAGAGATTACCCCCACATACAAACTTACAAATTTTACCTCTTTATAATATTAGTTTAGATTATGAGCTATATAAATCTTGGTTAAGTCATGAGTGAATAGTTTATTTCTAGGCAAGCGTGCTCCATCAAGGGGTAGTACCACTTCATCACTTACAATCGGGTGAAATAGTGCTCAAATTAGCCTAAAGAATAAAAATATTATTACCAAAAACAAAATCTTATTTATTACACTGCATCCACTCTAGCACTTCAAAAGCCCGTGATTTTACTTTCGCACCCATTCGGTGTAATATTCGCACACATCACGGCTGAGTTGATTCGCACAATAATCCCTAGCATACCCACAGACCGCGGAATTACTGCGCTGCGGCTAGAAACTGTAATAAGCGCCAATAATACTTGTGCATTGCAGTTTGTGTTGAGCGCAATTATCTGTCAAGGTCCGTCTGATTCTACCGTCACACGCCACTTGCGCATTTAAACCTACCTACGAAACTGCACGTGTGGGTTAAAAAAAGTAGCAACCACCTGCCACAAATGGCAGTCGCACGCTTTAGTTTCCTTTATGGCCCCTTTTATCTGTTCGTGAAGGCATTTGTGGTTGAGGCATGTTGCTTATGTGCGGCGACCAGGGACTTAAAAACACCTTCATAAAGGTTACAAAATTATTTTACGTAATAGTTACATACATGTTGAATTGGTAACAGAATCAAATATGTAACACTTTTTTAATGTGTTTTCAATGTGTTAACCCAAAACACTTACAAAAGTGTAACCCTAGCATATCTGTAACAGATATAAAAGTGTTAATAAGTGTAACAGGTAAACGCAGCGTTGCCAAAGTTACAATTTACAAATCTATACTAAAACTGATTATTTCAGTTACACATATTAACACTTATTAACACATATAAACAGATTACAGTTTGATTCGGTTGCACTCCATAACACATATAAAAGGTTAGTTTCATTCGGAACATTATTGTATCTGTTACACTTAAAAGTGTTTTTCTGTTAAAACTGTTTTAAAAACCAGTGTTAAAACACATTATTACAGTTACAGTTTGAGTCCCTGGCGGCGACACTAAAACGCGAGAAGTCACTTGATGAATTGAAGGTTCAAAACAAAAATTGGTGTTATCAATGCGTTCTCTCACAGAGCCCACAAAAATGTTTCCGTACTCTATGGTCACGGCCGATATTGCAGCGTGCATTGTGGCGTGATAAGCGCCCCCTGCAACGTGATCGTGTCATGCTCGATCACTCGGTATTTGGAGTAATAAAGCGTCACTGACGCATTATATTTATACCTGAGTGATTGAGAAAAATCATCAGCTGTCCAGAGTTTTGTCAACCCACCCGTGTTGTGGTAGGCCCTGTGGTGGCTAGATAGAGGTGAATACCAGTATTTTATGTGGAGCAACTGCCTAACTGGAAAGAAAGATAGATAGATAGATAGATAAATTCTTTATTGTACACCAAAAATAAAGCGGTTACATAAGAAACTTAAAATCGCTAAAAGCGAATTTTTAAAGACAACCTTCGGTTGTATTTGACAGAGAAGGAGAAAAAGATACGCAGGTAGTTCGTAGTGTACTATTTACATATATACAATACATAGATTAGCAAAATTACATATATTATTATTAAGAATATAATAAATAAATAAATAATAAATATATTACAAACCATATAATATATATATATGTGTGTATATATATATATATATAATTATAAAAGCAGGGAAATACTGTACTTAATAAAGGGCTATGCTCGGAGTTTCCTTTCGTGATCGCATCAGAAATAAAGATATAAAGATATCCGCAGGAGAACCAAGGTCGCCAGAATATCCCAAAAAATCGCCAAACTTATGTGGCAGTGAGCAGGATATATTGCTCGAAGAACAAAGGGTCGATGCGACCGAAATATTCTTGAGTGGCGACTGCGCATCGGAAAACGCAGCGTTTGAAGGCCTCCCACAATTTAGACCGATGACCCGGTGAGAGTCGCGGGAATGCGGTAGATGCACAAGACCATTCGTTGTGGTGACACTTGGGGGATGTCCAACAGTGGACGTCCTTCTTCAAAATGATGATGATGATGATGAACTACCTAACTGACCACAAACCTGCTGTTTTTTTGAGGTGGGAAATCATAAAATAATTTCTCTCGCTCTGGGTAGACTGAGAAGGAGTCTCAGACTTGTACCGAGTGTTTAGATGCGCATAGTTTCATTCGGTGTATTTAGTTGTAATGGTGGATATCCCACTCATTCGTACAAAACGTTTTGGAAACACATTCTTTATACGTACAGCTAGGGAGTGGAATTCCCTGCCGGAATCTGTGTTCCTGATATCTACAATCTAGGGGTCTTTAAGTCGAGAGTGAATTGGTTACTTCTAGGCAAGCGTGCTCCATCGTCGGCCACAACATCACTTACCATCAGGTGAGACAGTGGTCAAACGCGAGCCTATCAATAATAAAGAAAGATATTTTAATAATTTGTCATGCGAGGTAGGTACTTTACCATTTCTTGTATTATACCCGTAAGTTTTTAAGTAACTTCTAATATACATCACTAATTTTTAACTACTACAAATACTTAGAGGGCTTATTAGAAAAGGCCTTGTTATTATTTAAGTAAAGTCTCAATAAATAATATTCACAGACCGTAAAGTTATGAGCGTTTGTTTATATCCCAAAATGTCACTCGATTTATGGAAATATTGTACAGGCTATTGTTTATTATCATTAATTAAAGAATGACAATAAACATGGAAAAAACCATGTTTAGTGTTTTCTAGTCATACAATAATAATAATGTTTTTTTTTATAAGTACTGAAATATTTAAAAAAATATTTATAATATGTTGTAAAATGAATAAACGTAATAATAATATTCCTTAACTATCACACAACGCTGTCTAGTCTCAAGCTAAGCAGAGCTTGTGTTATGAGTACTAGACAGCTGATAAACATACTTACATATTTCTAAATACATACTTTAATTGTGCGACACAATTTTTATAACATTAATAATAATATGTGTATAGAATTACTTATTCAATATAATATAGGTTAACAAAATTGCCTTCGAATCTAAATAATAAATGATATTTATTTTATTAAGATTAAAAATAATAATACATACTTACATATTATAGATAAATTACACCCAGACACAGAACAAATGATCGTGCTCTTCACACAAACCATCAGACAACCCGACGTACGGCGAATATTCACCCTTACGTTGTTGAAACCTCTACGGTCCGGACTAAGCGTTTCGCCTCGTCGTTTATACCGCGTACGTCGAAGGACTGGAACAGTTTGCCTGCTGCGGTCTTGCCGTCCGATTATAATTTGAGTGTCTTCAAGGCTAGAGTGAATAGGCTCTTAATAAACTAGTGCGCCTCACTATCTCTACTACTCAAAGGTTGCATCGCTACTTACCATTAGGTGGGATCACAGTCAAGCGCTAGTTTATCTCAATTAAAAAAAAAAAAAAATACTTAGAGGGCTTATTAGAAAAGGCCTTGTTATTATTTAAGTAAAGTCTCAATAAATAATATTCACAGACCGTAAAGTTATGAGCGTTTGTTTATATCCCAAAATGTCACTCGATTTATGGAAATATTGTACCGGCTATTGTTTATTATCATTAATTAAAGAATGACAATAAACATGGAAAAAAACATGTTTAGTGTTTTCTAGTAATAAAATAATAATAATGTTTTTTTTTTTAATAAGTACTGAAATATCTAAAAATATCTTTATATGTTGTTAAGTGCATAAACGTAATAATAATATTCCTTAACTATCACACAACGCTGTCTAGTCTCAAGCTAAGCAGAGCTTGTGTTATGAGTACTAGACAGCTGATAAACATACTTACATAATTATTATAGGCAAATTACACCCAGACACAGAACAAATGATCGTGCTCTTCACACAAACACTAAACTTGTCCTAGGCAGGGCCGTTTTATCCATTAGGCAATGTAGGCAACTGCCTAGGGGCCCCGCCAGGTTCTAGGGCCCCGCGCTTCAGGAAAAAAATAGACTATGTTTCATAAACAGTAAAAAAAATAGAATTTTCGATGACATGCCATTTAACTAGCAATCCTAGCATTGGATTATGCGAAAAGCTGTCAACAAATGGAGTTTAATAAAACACAATCTTTCATTAGCAAGCTTTCTAGCTAACAATCACTGAGATTATCCTCGGACGGACGGACAGACAGACAGATTTGGTGAAACTATGTAGTTGACTACGGAACCCTACAAACAACGTAATTATAAATAAATTTGTGATAGAAATAAAATATTTTAAAAAGTTAGAAGAGGGTAGGTGGGGCCCGAGACGTCCAGTGCCTAGCGGCCCCGACATGCATAAATCGGCCCTGGTCCTAGGTAGGAATCGAACTCGAGCAGTCAGGGCCACAAACCTCTAAACCAATCGGCGGCATGTAAACACCAAGACCACAGTGCCAAGACAATCAAAGCTGTTGATTAATCCTCCGGGCTATGGTCATCGCTTTGTGCCGAGCTCGGTTTCACAATAACTAGTGATCAACCAGCCTGTAATTAGTAATCATCGTTCAGAGGCGTAGCTACCACCGTATCAGCCGTATCAATGACTAGCTTTTGTCCGCGGCTTCGCCCGCATACGTAAAATAAGACCTCGGTCACTCAGGAATAAAGCAGCTTTCTATCGGTTGAAAAAAATTAGCAATCGGACCAGTACTTTCAGAGATTACCGCCTCACAATTTGACGCAGTCGCTACTAAATATCCGCTTCAGAGATTTTACTAAAACATGCGGAAACGCTTTTTTAAATTGTAAGCGCTAAAAGTAATTTTCTCGACAAACTACAGTTAGAAGGTACTTAAGAAAGAAAAAAAGAAAAACATTACATTTGGCTGAAAAGACGCTTTAGTACTAACAAATTACAAGTATACTTTGTGAAAAATAAGCACCAGATCGGCGCAAAAACGACCGAACGCTCACATTCCACCGTCGATTCGTCACAGTCTTCCTTAAATTACCTTTTACATTCCAGAGTCTCGATAACTCTTTCCAACTACCCCGCAGTCCAAATATCTATCTCGAACAACATTTTCCATGCATACGAAAGTACTAACATCCACAAAACGTAAAGGGTCCACAATGATAACGTATTACTACAGATTCCATCAGTAATACCTACCAACGAGTGTCAGCAAATAGTGAGGGGTTGATATCCAATATGCAGTACAAACGATGGCCTCCGTCGATTATACCTGCTAGGGTTGGGCGGGTATCGATAGTTTTATCGATGGTTCTTGCTTATATTTAAACTAGCTTTTACATAAAAACTATAGACTATGTTACTCAGAAATAAAACAGCTTTCTTTCGGTGAACTTCTAGAGATTATCTCCTACAAACAAAAAAAAAACAACTTACCTTTTTATTATAAAGTGTAGATTAAAGTTTATATTTCAAATCATTAAAGATCAACAGGGATTAAAAAAAAAGAAAAAGTAAGGATTTAAAAAATACTAAATAATAAACTAATATAATTCAAAAAATGAATTATTTATTGTTTAAAAATTACCAACAAAATAGCCTATCGGTTTACTTATTTTTTGAGTAGTTTAAAAAATAACTATGAACATTAAGGCTTATTTTATTTAGTGTATATCGGAATTCATCCATCATCGGACGAACAAACGTAGGTAAGGCGTTACACCACTGGTACATGGTGGCCATCCCACCCATACGCTTAGCGTGACTTAGACGTGGAATTTTACGCCGGATTCTGTGATTATCTAGTCTGTGATTTTGATCTGATAACTGATGATTTGACCTCGATTAGATTATTATTATCTCACGTGATCGTGAGATAATAATAATCTAATCGAGGTTATCTCTAGAAATACTGGTCCGATTGCTAAAATTTTTTCACCGATAGAAAGCTGCTTTATTCTTGAGTAACACAGCCTATATTTTATGTATGCGGGCGAAGCCGCAAGCAAAAGCTAGTCAATAATAAGAAAAAAAATTTCATCATAGAATTTCCAGGTAGCCCAACATCCTAAAGAAAACGCTAGACCATACTAGGATAGATACAGCCCACTCAGCATCCTCCTAAATACGCCTATAATTTTACAGCAATTCTTAAAAATCGTGTCTGAGAAGTATCGATAAAATCCTCGCACAGGCGTGACACATCACTACGAACTGTTGATTCGTGTCGATAGGTATTTCAAAAAAATGTTTGCGATCCCTTCCTTTAGCCTCTTTCCGCGTGAATTAAACCAAAGTCAATATTGCCACTGTGAAATGGACTTTGCAATGACTTTTTTTAACTACGGTTATGTCAACTAGCGATTTTATAACTGAGAATTTAATAAACCACTGTACTTCGTTTTTTTTTTTTTATTAATCTCGACACGCGACACGCCGGCACTACGTTGCCGTCTTGTCGTCATACAGGCGTACATGAAGCATATAATAACGAATTATGCGTCTATAATGTTACGCGTCTATGATGCTACGAGTCTATGATGCTACGCGTCTATGATGCTACGCGTCTATGATGCTACGAGTCTATGATGCTAGCGTCTATAATGTTACGCGTCTATGATGCTACGAGTCTATGATGCTACGCGTCTATGATGCTACGAGTCTATGATGCTACGAGTCTATGATGCTACGCGTCTATGATGCTACGCGTCTATGATGATGCTACGCATCTATGATGCTACGCGTCTACGATGCTACGCGTCTATGATGCTACGCGTCTATGATGCTACGCGTCTATGATGCTACGCGTCTATGATGCTACGCGTCTATAATGCTACGCGTCTATGATGATGCTACGCATCTATGATGCTACGCATCTATGATGCTACGCGTCTACGATGCTACGCGTCTATGATGCTACGCGTCTATGATGCTACGCGTCTACGATGCTACGAGTCTATGATGCTACGCGTCTATGATGCTACGAGTCTATGATGCTACGCGTCTATGATGCTACGAGTCTATGATGCTACGCGTCTATGATGCTACGCGTCTATGATGCTACGCGTCTATGATGCTACGAGTCTATGATGCTACGCGTCTATGATGCTACGAGTCTATGATGCTACGCGTCTATGATGCTACGAGTCTATGATGCTACGCGTCTATGATGCTACGCGTCTATGATGCTACGCGTCTATGATGCTACGAGTCTATGATGCTACGAGTCTATGATGCTACGCGTCTATGATGCTACGCGTCTATGATGCTACGCGTCTAATATGCTACGCGTCTATGATGCTACGAGTCTATGATGCTACGAGTCTATGATGCTACGAGTCTATGATGCTACGCGTCTATGATGCTACGCGTCTATGATGCTACGAGTCTATGATGCTACGAGTCTATGATGCTACGCGTCTATGATGCTACGCGTTTATGATGCTACGAGTCTATGATGCTACGCGTCTATGATGCTACGCGTCTATGATGCTACGCGTCTATGATGCTACGCGTCTATGATGCTACGCGTCTATGATGCTACGCGTCTATGATGCTACGCGTCTATGATGCTACGCGTCTACGATGCTACGAGTCTATGATGCTACGAGTCTATGATGCTACGCGTCTATGGACAGAAGGCCTCTTGTACCATACACGATCGAATTGATTTAAAAATAAAAAGTAAGCTAAAAAAAATTACTCTTTTAAAAACATGCTTAATTTACTTGTAAAACATCTGCACAAGAAAATGAATTATATTTAATGATTAAAAGATTATCCTTGGAGTTTCTTGTATGTTTATCTCTAAAAATATCCACGTTTTGATCTAGCTCTTTTTCGGACTGATCGTCTCGTTAACAGTTTAAAAGTGCTTGTAAATGCTATAAATGATATTAGTTTAAGTAAATACACAAAGTTCTTAAAAAAATCGGTGGCACTAATTTCATTAGCTATTTTAATTTTATTTAAATACCATCTGTATTTGATACTCATTATAATAACGTAATCAATCGTCCACCTCTCTTCTGATCTCAGATTTTACCAGAGTCTCGTAACCATTATATTCACTCCTATTATAATCAAAACCCTGTTTAATTAAAATTCACCGATCCGAACATAATCATTAAACCCGATCTCTTTCATAATAAGTTCTAAAATAACTTACCCAGATACCCGGTTATTCTCGGGTACCCGGATTTCAATCAGTCCGGGTATCTATATTTTTCCGATCGTATTGTGTTTCGGTTTGAATGATAGCGTTGTGTTACAACAATGTGGGTAGATTTTATTTGGGTAGTAGGCATCGATGTGTATTTACATCTGGCTTCTAGTCAGAGGCGACTCTTTGAGCAGGTTTGTTCTCGCCCTCGGTACCACACCACTAGTGGAAGCCGAAGCCGATGCCAAACATATCTGTCAGGGACACATATGTAGACACAACGACTCTAACAAAGCTGCGTTATCCCGTTTTCCTCTTATTACTTTTGACTTTAAAAATATAAAGTATAAGCTTTCCTTCTTACTCCAAGTTCATTATATCCCACCATGCCCCAAAATAAACAAGGTGGGATCATCGATTATATAAATTACTACGCACTAGAATAGGTTTGCCCAACACTCGCTTCAGACGACTCAGGTGTAATGTCATGTGTGTATGTCAATGAAACGCGTAAGTGCCACGGAATTCATGGCGCTCAAGACATTTTGGTCGCAAATAACGTATCCTCTAAAAAACTTTTTTGAAAAAACAATTAAACTAACTTCAATGCAAAAAAAAACGTTGAGAAGTACAAAATAATTTTAATTTCGGAAGTCGTTGTTTCTGTAATAGATAGTTTTGTCTCTTCGTTATTTAACACCGACTTTCGGAAGTCGGTTCTAAAGCGACCCCCTTTTCTTTCCGTCAGTCATCGCCTACAAGGATAATCCGAGCAATTTTACTTGTTACGAAGCATAACCTTTAAATCAAAAATATTTTTCAAAATCGGTCCACAATTGACCGAGATATCAGTGAACATACATACAAAAAAAAACATAGAACCTCCTCCTTTCGAAATCGGTTAAAAAGCTATGTTAGCGCTGCATATTTTACTAGTTCTGTTAGACGACATGATGCCAATGTAGCGCTGCAGCGATTTTTTTTTTTAACTTTTCAGTTTTTCGACTAATAGTTTCCATGAAAGGGCTTGTCTATTACTAGAATATAAGTCGATGGGCGGGATACATTAAGAGGCTGCTTTTCAACTTCTATCGTAAACATCGTGCATGATTTAAAATCTTGTTGCTTCATCTAACGCAATCCAACGTGATGTTTGACGAAAAGGCAACGTGAAAAAAGAGTTATAATACCTGAATACTCTGTTGGCATTCAGTAATTCCGTGATTTACTCGAAAATTTTACAAAACTCGTTCCAGGAAATACGTGTTGTTTTTAAACCCATAAAAGTTTTTGAAAAACATCGTTATTATTTAGAATCTTGATAAAATTTGCTAGGCTTGTATGTTGTACTTTTTGATTTTTTACATTTTTGAGTAAATTATAAAGTGTCAAAGTTCATGCAAAATAGCAGATTTTCAGAGGTCTTAACTGAATTAGTGTTACACAAATTTTCAAATTGATTTACATAGAAGCCTAAATAATATGCACAAGATACTGTGTTTCCAAAACATCTAATGAAAAATGTGTAATGACGTCATAATCGCTTAAGAGCGGTTGTATGAAAAACAGTGAATATATATGTCCCCTTAAGGGAAGATATAGAAATAACAAAGCCAGTCCCCCCACTTCAATTTCTGACGACCATTTAACATGACGGTGGAGCAAAGCTTAACTTCGGATATTAACCCCTCAACTGTACAAGTAAGCTTTGCCAAAAGTTTGTTAATCATAATACTTGAACTTTTGAACTGTTCAGTACAATAGTTGGAAGCGAGACGATACTTTGATCCTTCAGTATTCAGCCAAGAATTTGACATTGTGTTATCTGCGGATTTATTCGAAAGGGTTACTGAGACTCCGGAGCGAAAAGGGCAAGTGAAGAAACAGATGTAAGGTTTTTCTCGGTGTATTCAGTAAGTCAACTCTAAGAGAACCCTGAGACACTTTTTATGGAACAACCAATTGACACCCTATGCTAGTGTACCCAAGGACAACAGCCGCTTGGTACGCCCGGGTGTCGCCACTGTGTGGAACGCCCGGAGGACACGGTGGAGCACACAGTCAAGGTGTGCCCTCGTGGGGGCGATCGGCGGCGGAGACCTCTTGCGCCGGGCCTTGGTTCAGGCCATAATTCGGAGCGAGGAGGAGTGGCCGGCGGCCGCCTACTTCCGCGAAGCAGTAATGCTAGCAAAGGAGGTGGCTGACCGCATCAGGCAACGGCGCTCCCGAGCCCAAGTCGTCATCGACGGCGCGCACTATTCCCGCGCGCCTCAAGGAGTTGTCAGCAACAGCAGCCCAGCTGGTTTAAAGCCTACAGGGGCCAGAGTTAGTTTGGAAAGAGTAACTCAGCCCCGGTATGAAAGCACGAAAAAACGGGGTGGGTTTTTAGTCAGTAAGAGTCTGACATTATCTCCCGCTCAGCCCAAGAGCGGGGGTTGTCATTAGATGATTTTCCCACCATAAAAAAGCGACCACGTTTCGGATTTGATGATTTACAATCTCAAAAACCTTTTTTTTTCACCCTTTTCTATGTAGTTCATTGTTTTATACCTTTATTTTACTAATGGGCGACCCTTTGTGTTTTTCGGATCAAGAGCATTCTTTTGTTGTGTTGTTCTTTTGTTTCTATCCAATGATTGAACAATGGTAGACGGTAGGATAACAAGTTTTGATTGTTAGTTCCTTAGTTCCTACCAATAGGAACCCTTGTTTTTACGGAAATAATTAACTAACATTGTTTCGTTATTCTTTTACTATCTTTAAAGGTTAATACGCTTACAATTATATTGATTATATCGACATTTATAGCTTGTCGTTTGATGTTCTTTCTTTGTCGCTTCTTTTTTTGGGTAATACCACAAATAGATAGGTACAGAAGACAATCTCATGTATGTACTTCACTTTTTATACCTACGCTCGGCGGATGTACACTAATGAGCGTTTCAGCCGGAACTGTTCGACGAGCGGGCCGAGACGCGACCGAGATATTGTGTTCATGAGCGGTGTCTATGGCCCGTATTAATAAACGTTCCTCAGCCCAAGAACTCGTACTTAATACCAAGCTTGAGGTCTTGATCGTATTAATAAACGAGATTCACAAGCTTAAGCTCAAGGTCAAGTTCGAGCTCAAGCTCAGCTTAGGTTTACGGCATCAGCCGAGTGTTGTCTGATTAATAAACGAAACTCGAAACTTAAGTTTACAACAATCTCTGTACTTGAGCTGCCAGATCATGAGTGTAGACCGACCGGGACTTGAGGTCGTGATTATCGTAGCAAGAAACATGGAGTTTGTAAATATTTTGGGTCGAATTAATTAGGTATTACGACGAAATAGAGAGTACTATTATGCTATTTTATGGCCTTTGCGATATCGTTTATCAAAAATTGATGTAAGAAATGCTTCAAATCCTTTTGGATTGCCAAGTAAATAAAAAAAAACAGATTTGTACAACATTCGGTATTTTATATTCCCATTAAAAGGCATTTTATTTTAAACTTCAGCCAATGTGTCGTAATCGTTCACGTAAGCTAAGCTTGAGTACACCGCATTGAGGAGCTGATCTTGGTAACTGAGATCCTGTACTCATGTGTTTATTAATTAGTAAAGATCTTGAGCTTATGTCATCGTATAATCGGGGATCAAATGATATCACACTTGAGGACGGAGTTGAGCATCGTTTATTAATACGGGCCTATGTGTGCGTTGCTCGAGCGCGCTTTGTATGCAGATTGACTTCTGTACCTATTTTGTGGTAATACCATGAACTTTTAAAAACTGACTGAATGCACAAAGACGATAACAACAACACAATATTTTTTTTTTTATTGTTTAGCGCCATAAAAAGCGCATCAAAGTATTTTTTTTTTTACTTATCCTATGACTTCGAGTATATTGCCTAGCCTTACGTCCATGTTTTCTTGAATGAAAAGTTTACAACAATAATGTTTACGTACAATTGCCGAAACGGATCTTGAGCGCTCGACGTCAGAGTGGGAATCGCTTTGCGCATTCTATACATTGGCGAGTCAGTCAGTCAGACATTGGCGAGCCAATCGTTTTCGTTGTTAGATACATGCAGCAACGCAGGGAACGAATAAGGAGTGACGTCTATGACGCGATGGCGCGGCGAGCCAATCACTGAACTCCTCGCCGCCGTGTCTCAATTCTTGAAGCTAGCGCTCAAGATCCATGACGGCAATTGTATACAATATTATTTTTAGCGAAACCTAAATATAGTTTGTTCAGAATCAGTAACTCAATAGTTTCCAATATTTTTTACACCATGTTATATTTTTTCCCAAAAATATTGAAAAAGGTCACAAGTTGGACACCAACAACTCGTCAGTCGCCCATATGGCCCGGTGACCATGAGTTTTTGCGGACAACCAGGTCACATAACAAGCTTATAACTTGGTGATTTTTCATGATACATAGATGTACATAGATTATATAAGTATTCTAAGGTAGACCAGGCATACATGGCCCCAGTCGGTAACGTGGCCGACTTGCAAAACGAAACGTATTTAAAATTTCGTGCTTTTTTGAGTCGATCTATAGCCCGATTCACGTAATGAAAACCGTAACGATATCGTAGCGATTTAGTCGTTTACACCATTTACGTATTCGACTTTAAAATCGGTGTTGAACGACACCGATTTTAAAGTCGTATGAAATCCGTCGATTTAAAAAAAATCTGTATTACATTATCCTGGTAGAATACTTATTAATGTAACTGGAAATAAGTCGATAGATCGTGAATACCGCTTTTGGATAGGACTTCGATCGAACGACTATAAAACTTCAACGATATTTGACTTGATGATTTTACGTGAATCAGGCTACTGACTAGTTTATAAGTATGACAGTGATGTAAACGCAAGTTTAACTTGCGTTGTTATGAGTTTATGTAATACTAGCGGCCCAACCCAGCTTCGCACGGGCAATAAATAATAGCCTATGTTACTAAGGGTGAATGTAGCTTTTCAACGGTGAAAGAATTTTTGAAATAATAATATTATTGCAAGAAAATGTATTATAACAATAAGCTTGTGATTTGCATGCCTCAAGGTGTAATATGGTTGGACTGTTCTATATATTCAATATCTTTATGTAATTACCCATATTAGCAAATAAACGATTATGATTATGATTATCGAATCGAATGACATAGTAGTTTTAGAGTTTATTCATTACAAACATACAAACATACACAAAAATAAAAAATCCCTCTTTATAATTTTAGTGTATATTAAATACGTTTTGCTAGTGAGTCACATTGCCGACTGTGCCATGTATACCTGGTTTACCCGTCATAAAAAAACTAAACACATTTTTTGGGTTCCGCATATCATACTAAAACTGACGTTGTATATGATGTATAATTCCTCTTTTTCGCTCGCATGCTTGCCTTTTTAACATCTCTCCCCCCTGGATTGCAATCGAAAAAAACCCGCCAAGAACTGCATCAAAGTAAACCTGTGTAGCATAGACTGGTGGAACTAAATGCTCACTCCACAAAATAGTGTTCTAAAAAGTACAGAACGCTAAAAGAACTCTTAAAAAAGAACGAATCGGACTCGTTAACCAACAGTTCCGTACATTAGTAGAAATTATATTAAACCGTTAACAAAGTTACTGTTTGATTTTGTGTGTGTTGTGTGATGGCAAAACTTAGTTTATTGGTTTATGTTTTTATATCATTACAAAAAAAAAACTGGGCAAGTGCGAGTCGACGCGCACGCAGGTTTCTGTACTGTCCGTAGAAAAAAACGCTTTTTTCTTCATTATTATTGATAGGTTCGCGTTTGACCACCACCTCACTTGATGGTAAGCGATGATGTGGCCGACGATGGAGCACGCTTGCCTAAAAGCAATCTGTGCTGTTGTTGCCGTTTGTTGTATGGGAAACCTCCTTAGATATTTATTTTATTTCGTTTTTAGTATTTATTATTATAGCGGCAACAGAAATACATAATTTGTGAAAATTTCAACTGTCTAGCTATCGCGGTTCTTGAGATTCAGCCTGATGACAGACAGCGAAGTCTTAGTAATAGGATCCCGTTTTTACCCTTTGGGTACGGAACTCTAAAAACTGGTTGTGCAACTGGAGGAACATAGAAAGGTTTTAGTTAGTAAAAACACACCCTCTCGCTTCACCCAGCGAGAAAAGAAAACAAAAAATTATTTATTGATTGAACCCCAAAAAAAAGGTCTGTGTATGTAAATTATAATCTGCAAATAAAGTGGTTTCACTAAAAGGTTTAATCTTTTACTATTTTGTCACGGAACCCCAAACAGAATGTGTGGAATGCTGACTGTACTTCACAAAGGATGGTTCGGAATGCTTCAGATGGTTTCACACTCGAATTCTTTTGTTCAGACTTTTTTTTATTGAGTTAACTATAGTACCTACTTTTACGAGTACAATACTCCAGGTGGAGTGTAACTACTGAAAAAGAAAATTACAATTACCGGCACGGATCTTGAGCGCTGGCTTCAAGTTGCGCAGAAGTCAAATATTCGGTCTCTTTAGTGATGCGAAGTAAAACGCAGGGGCGGGGAGTATCAGTGGTTGGTTCGCCGCGCCATCTCATTTCTACCATCGGACAAACCGACGCACGGCAAGTATCCACCCTTACGTTGTTGAAACATCTACGGTCCGCATTAAGCGTTTCGCCTCGTCATTTATACCGCGTACTTCGAAGGACTGGAACAGTTTGCCTGCTGCGGTCTTTCCGTCTGATTATAATTTGGGTGTCTTCAAGGCTAGAGTGAATAGGCTCTTAATAAACTAGTGCGTCTCACCATCAACGATTGCATCACTGCTTACCATCAGGCGGGATCGCAATCAAGTACTAGTTTATAACAGATTAAAAAAAAATAGACGTCACTCATGATTCGTTCTCTGCGCTGCTGCGTGTATCTAACAACGACGACGATTGGCTCGCCAATGTATGGAATGCGCAAAGCGATTCCCACTCTGAAGCCGAGAGCTCAAGATCCGTGCCGGTAATTGTAGGTTAGTTTTTACAAGCTTTCATTTAGTTTCACCTTTTTTGTAAGGTGGGATATCATCCAATGCAGCAGCAGTGCGCAGCAATGAGCAGTGGTGGCCGAATGGTAATGGCCCCGACTTACGAGTTGTAGGTCGCGAGTTCGAACCCAGCCAGGCGCATTACTTAGTGTGCTTTATTTCATCACCACTGCTCTCAAAACGTTGAAGGAAAACATCGTGAGGAAACAGACATTTCCTAGAACCAAAAATTCGAAGGCATGTGACATTCACCAACCCGCACTGTATCAATTTGGGTGACTTTTAGTCACCCAAATTGATACAATGTGAATAAAACCTACCTACAACTCGATTCTGATACCGTTTGAGCGTTCGAAAGCACTAGAAAATCAGATATTTTCTCCCACAGAAATCCAAGCAACTTGCGGACTCAGCGGTAACAAAGTTCCCTTGCGGCTTCAAAAGGCAGTTCTGCAACAGAATTGATCGTAGATTTTTTCTATTGACTGCAAAACTAAGTTTGTAACTTCTGTATAATCGGTCGCCTAGTGTTTGCGAATTCAAAAATTGTTTTACTAGAGAGACGGGAAATCTGAAATTGTTTGAAGTCAAGACTCAACGCCACAGTTTGTTGGAAAGTTATAGAATTCTTTTTTTTTCTTTGCACTTAAGTGGATTTGCTGGATTGGTTTTGTTTTGAGAAATGTAAGTTTTTAAGTGGAGAAGTTATATTTCTGCTAATCAATTTTTATTTCAGCTCTTAATGTCGTTATTTGAAATGACATCAATCGCACTAGTCAGTAGTCACTCTATAAGGTAAAGCAACAGTTGCCGAGGTCAGTTTTTCTGGTTTTTTTTTTGTTGAGTAAAAATCATCCAAATGACATTCTCTGTCCTTGAGCGGAGTGGGAGATGGTGTCAGAGTCTTACTAACTAAAAACCCACCCATTCCTTCTTGCCTTTCATACCGGGGCAAAGCCTTTCAGAGCTAACCCTGACCCCAGTAGGCTTCGACCCAGCTGGGCTCCTGCTGCTGCTGACAACTCCTTGAGGCGCGCGGGAACAGTGCGCGCCGTCGACGACTTGAGCTCGGTCCGGACAGTTACCGGACGGTCGAACAGCGAGCTACCCATTGCTCGCCGTCCGCAAGCCCACGCCTACTATGGCCGGAAATCGAGATCGGAATCTCGGCGTCGGCTGGAACGCTGTGAGCCCCATTGTTGCTGAGGTCGGTCTGTAGATTTTATGTGTGTAGGTACATGAATAGTTACATAAATAAATTATTAGATTTTCAAACCTACACTCAAAATAGGGTTTAAAGAATGACACCCTGTCTAAGTTTTTATGAAAACATTCTTGCGAATGAAGTCGCTAGCCAAGTGTTAGTTGAAATATATTTGCTCTTTGAAGACCGGTATTTAACCGAAATACCTTAACCCCTTTGTCTAGAACGGAACTTTGACATAACTGCAGTTTAGTACAACAAAGCTTTGATTACTATAGTAAAGATCACTTGACTTGGGAGATACCTGAACGGACGCTGTCAGTTGAGACCGGTCATCTCTTAACAGCTAATGGCTTATTTAAAAATTAATAATAATTTTCCACAACTATCACACAATGCTGTCTAGTCTCAAACTAAGCAGAGCTTGTGTTATGAGTACTAGACAACTGATAAACATACTAATATATTTCTAAATACATACATATTATAGATAAATTGCACCCAGACACAGAACAAATGATCATGCTCATCACACAAACATTTGTCCTGGATGGGAATCAAGCCCACGACCGGCATAGCAGTCAGGGCCACTAACCACTAGACCAATAGGCCAGTCAAAACGTAAATGTTTATATTTAGAACGTTTCTAGGGTTCTATAGCTCAAAAAGAACAAACGGAACCCTTAAAGGATCACTTTGTTATCCGTCTGTCTATCTGTTAAGACCCTTTATCTCAAGAACGCGTGGAGCTATCGAATTGAAATGTGAAAAAATCAAACTTAAGTTGATGGAAAAATAATACGGCCGTTTATGTCGCAAAAAACCGTATATTTCGACATTCTCAAGGAAATCAAAATTCTGATAGTTCCTACTTTCCGTTGACTTAGAATCCTGTTTGGCATGAAGCAAGGTCTCTTAGCACAAAAGTGTTTGTTCCATCTTCACGCCCGAACGGCTGAACGGATTTCAATAAAACTTGGTACTCAGTTCAGTGGCGTAGCTAGGTGACAAAGGGCCCTGGGGCGAAAACAAACTGGGCCCCTAAATTGTTTAGGCTTTATCAATATATTTAAAAAATATTTATATACATATTTAAAAAATGCAACGCTAGGTACTTTATCTTTTATATACATCCCAAGTTATAAGAAGTTTTATCATTAACATACACACACAATGGTATGGAGACACGGTCGTCGTTAAAAGGATCGGCAACGATATCTTTCACAGATTAGTTACCAAATCTTCAAGAGTGGGCTTTTCAACCAATACTGCAGTGGTCACATTTATGTAATTCACTATCAACAGAAACATTTTTCGTTCAGTCAATAGGCGGTTTGTTAATCAGGTTTTGCGGGCTCCCCAAGCTTGAGGGCCCGGGGCACTACTTCGCCTAGCCCCTTAGTAGCTACGCCACTGACTCAGTTAAATAATATCCTGGAATAGCACTTTGAATACTTTATATCCCGGGAGTATGTTCCCTTGCGTTAACTTGAGAGGCTGATTGGTGATCCAGATTTGGTTAAGTCCAATCTTCAAAGCCTTGAGCACAGACGTAGAGTAGCCAGCCTTTCGGTGTTTTACAGATTGAATTTAGGAGAGTGTGCGCAGGAATTGCATGACTTGATTCCGCCATCTCATTTCTACCATCGGACAAACAGACGCACGGCGAGTATCCACTCCTACGTTGTTGAAACATCTACGGTCCGGACTAAGCGTCTCGCCTCGTCATTTATACCACATACATCGAAGGACTGTTCACATTATCTGATTCACTATCAACAGATCATTTTTCGTTCATTCAATAAGCGGTTTGTTAATCAGGTTTTGCGCCCCCCCCCCCCCCCCCCCCGCCGAGCTTGAGGGCCCCGGAGCATTACCCCCCGCCTAGCCCCATTATAGCTACGCCACTGACTCAGTTAAATAATATCCTGAAATAGCACTTTGAATACTTTATATACCGGTATATAGTATGTTCCCTTGCGTTAATTTTCTTCTATAACGCAGGCGAAGAAGCTAACACAAGCTAGTGCACCCATAAAACGTTGACAACACTTTCTTCATCCTATCTCAATACTCATTTCAATTTCCCTAAGCATCATGATAACATATTAATTCCTCACACAATATATTATCATCAGAGCCACTCAGGATTCCGATATAGGCTGACAGGGTATTATAGGCTGTATAGGCATCGTCTTTGTACCCAAGTTTAGCTCAGCTGAATGCCTTTAAGATAAGGCTTAATCTGGCTTGAAGCCGTGAGCAGAAATCCCATATTTGAATATTAATTATGCAATATGCCTCTCAAATAGTTGTGTAGAGGGATTTCAATTGTTTGAAGTGTCTTGGTTTATAATTTGCAGTTTGAAATGATACAAGATTAGGATACTAGCTTTTTGCTGAGGTTTTACTTCTTTTTAAGATCATCTCAGACAGTAATCTGTATGATTTTCATATGATTTGACCATTACATGTTTGCTGTATGGAATTGATGCCTCTTCTAGTTTAAACTTTTAAACTGACGAAAAAATTGACGTGTAAAATTGTTTTTAAAAACTTATTTGCAAAATAAGCACTCGGCCATCATTGCCCTATTCACGGAATTGGTCCAGAAGAGACTTTCAAGTATGTATTTATTTAAACTTCATGCCCGATTTCGAACCTGCAATCTTATGTATAAAAGGCGGGTACCTTTACTATTGGGCCATCACGACACTTTTCATATCTAACAAGCGTAAAAATAACCGTTGGTCTAATGAAAACAGGTCCAACAGCTCAACGTGTTTTATAATTTTCTAGTATCACGCGGGAAAAGCCGCTGGAAGTAGATAGTGTTTAAGAAAAATCTAAGAAAGAAGATAAAACTATGAACTACGAAATGCCTTACCGTCCATCTCATTCTCGTTTAGAAAAGTAGAGAAGAGAGAGAGAAAAACTATCTGATTGATATTTATTTTTATCTTCCTTACAACTATCTTTACAGGTAAATACCTAACGCGATAGTGCGGTCTTAAAATTAACTTAAATACAACATAAAATCTAGTACTTGCCTACATCGATACTACAATGATAAGTGATAACAATACCTTACATACTAAATTCAATAGATATAAAAAACACAATACTTAAAATGTACAAATATTTACCTAAGTACTGCCTACTCTAATCTACCCTATAACATATTTAAAATAAACCACAGAATAGGCTAGTTGCCGTAAAAAATGTAATTAGTCCATCCTTTAGATTATTCAAAAATAAGGGACTAATAATTTTTATTTATAAATTATACCAAAAATGACCAAGATATAGCCCATTAAAGTTAGTACGGCGCGCCGTGCGGCATTTTTTCACACAGGGTGAAGTCTAATGGGCTACATCTTTGTTATTTTTTGTTTAATCGAAAAAAAGAAAAAAAAACGTGTCCAATATTTTTTTATAATCTAAAATACGGACTAAATAAAATGTAATTATTTTGACCCTAGAAACTACCCTAAAATAGGGTAACTTACTCGAACTACTGCGTTACTAATCCGAATTGCACGGGCAATGGCGTTTTGGCAAGAAGAAATATCAATGCATAGCCAAAACTATTGGGACTAGGAACGTGAAATTTTGTACAGGACGTCCTTTTATGACGTAGGGGACTATAAAAAAGGGGTTTTTGGAAATTCAACTTTTAAGGGGATGAAACGGTCCAAAGTTTGTATGAAAAAACCTCATTTCACGCGAGGGAATCTGTTGGCAGAAGCTAGTAACCTCAGTAGAACATCAGAACTAATTTGGAGGTATGCGGGACAGAGACTAAAGTCTCACATATCTCCAAAGTGGTGACCCCGACGTGATATGATTTGACTGGCCTGTTGGCCTAGTGGTTGGTGGCCCTGACTGCTATGCCGCAGGTCGTGTCACCAAAATTCAATAAACTTCAAGATCAAGTCTTCACTTCTCAGCAAGGCTCGCCAAAGTAAAGATACTCACGTCAAGTGCACAATTTCCTTAGGGAACTCCGTCTCGGCGTGCGGAAATAAGGGCCGACTACCTGTGACGTCATAGAGACATCTTCACGCTTAAAAAGTCATTCATAAAGTACTCTCGAAAAATTTAAATGACCATTGACCAGTAGCCCGATTCACGTAATGAAAACCGTAACGATATCGTAGCGATTTAGTCGTTTAGATCATTTCCGTATTCATATCCATCAATCGAGTTTGAATGACACCGATTTTAAAGTCGTTTGAAATTCGTCGATTTAAGAAAAAAATCTGTATTACATTATCCTGGTAGAATACTTATTAATGTAACTGGAAATAAGTCGATAGATGTGAATACCGCTTTTGGATAGGACTTCGATCGAACGAATATAAAACTTTAAAGATATTTGGCTTGTTTGATTTTACGTGAATCAGGCTACAGGAGTAGTGGTGACCCTGTTGTAACGTCAGGGACGTCACCAAAGGGCCACCACTACTACTTACTATGCATCCAAATAAGAATAGTATCGAATGCCATGTTGTAAACTCACGTCATACTTCTTCTTCTTCTTCTTCCTGCCCTAGTCCCGTTTTATTTGGGGTCGGCGCAACACGTTTTTTTCTTCCATTCTGTCCTGTTACTCGTCACGCTATCACTAACTCCGTTTTCTTTCATATCGTTTCTCACACAATCCATCCATCTTTTTTTTGGCCTCCCTCTTCCCCTCCAAACTCACGCCATACAAAAAAAAAAAAAAACGTGGAGTCGAAATGAAAAGAAATAAAGCAAATCGAAGAATTAATAAAGTCAGCAAAATAAGTTATATATTCTAATAAATTATATATATTTTCGTTCAAAAATGCGTTTTTAAAATTCATAAGGAGATACGTAGGTATTATCAACATAATATACGTAATCTCATCAACTTTAAACTGGAATATCTTTAATATACGGATTCTATTAATAGCGATGCCTGGGCAAAAATTGTTCGGAAATTTAATCTATATACTTTTGTATATTTTACATCACTAAACGCTAAGAAATATGCCAGCAAAAAGTTTGTTCGGGACTTCGCCATGATCCTTTACGATCAAGTCAGTAAGATTTGAGATCACTATTGAAACTATTGTCTGTTCACGATTTTAAAGTGATCACGATTGCATCACTGCTTACCATCAGGCGGGATCGCAGTCAAGGACTAGTTTATAACTGATAAAAAAAAGATCAAGTCAGTCATTTAAGATACTCTATTGTAAACGTGCGTATTTCATAAATTAAATATTATAATAAGCCAAGTTCACGAATTGAAGCTCTCGTGTCTTCACGATTATGAATAATTTTGAAATAATAAATTCAGATGTTATTTGAAAGTTTGGGCTTGTTCTTTCAACATAGTTTGAAAATGGTTTAATTAGCTTTTATACTTGTTAAACACTACTGTAGAAGTTATCTAACATTTTAGTTTCCAACTGTTTAAGTGAATATAATTTAGGATAAAATTTATTTCGTACTTAGAAATATCATTGGTTTTGAGTCCACCATTCTTTAGTTATTAATTAGTATTCACCAAATAACTTCTTCCGCTCTTGGTCGAGCAAGAGGTGAGTTGAGACTTTTATTGACGAAAATACATCTAACGAATCCCTTCAATTGACCTTGGTGTTCCAGAGCCACAAAAACTTTTTCGAACGATCCCACAGTCCTAGCAGACATCGGTCCTACTGGGCCCCTTTAGAATAGAATAGAATAGCATTTATTCGGCGCAAGCTACACAATATACCACAACAAAAAATAGTAATAATAAAAAAAAGAGTACAAACAGACAATACTGTTGCAGTCACTGTGCCTGAACCGAAAGGGTCACCAACTCAGCAATTGCTGGGCGTCAAACACTCAGCGCTGATTTTCAGTTGTACTAACATCTCTTTGTGCCGCGCAAGAATACCCACAACACGCTGTCAACTCAGGCTTCTGGGTCCTTACCGGACGGCCCGACTGCCCTATTGAGCGTCAAGTCCTAGATTCGACTTCAGGACCGGAATTACTCTGTAACAATTACCCTATAGGACTGTAGGAATTACTCTGTAGCAGCCTGGAGTTCGGAAGTTGGTTTTGTGCCAAGTAAAGCACGGAAAGTCGATGATCCTGCACCTGATGGCTCTCCAGTCGTGACAGATTGCCGTTCTAATGTACAATGAGAGTGAAGGAATACTTGTGCTTTATCTCCATACTTGTGTACTCTTCTCCTGCTTACTTGGCTATTCTCTGTTAAGATTGGTTACCGTTATACAGTTTTTACGGCTCCCAGAAAATGAATATTCGCCTCCTAATACCTCCAGAAGTACGATCACTAAAGTTCTCAATTCCTTGTCCACAGGTGATACCAGCTATGTTTCACACGGCGAGCATCTGGCTGACCCTGGCGCTGGCAGTGCAGCGGTACATCTACGTCTGCCACGCTCCTGTAGCTAGAACCTGGTAAGTAATATCTGTAAGGTTTCAGCATTACATTATGGGCATTAAATGGTCCGATCGTGTAAGAAACACAAACGGAGAGCCAAGGTCCTGGGCATTGAAGTCTACTTGATGAGACGGCAGCTCAGGTGGTGTGGGCACGTCTCTAGAACCCGAACGGAGATTAGCGATGCGTATCTTCTATTCTGAACTCCAAGGAAAACGAAATCATAGAAGACAGTTTCTATGCTTCAAGGATGTTCAGAACAGGCCCACGAAGAGGTGTGCTTTTGACCCCGCCCCTTGGGCGAAACAGACACAAGATTGGCCTGAATGGAGACGTCGTGTGCAGCAGCACGTGCAAGCTTTTGAAGATAAGCGGAAGTTGGAATTAGACCGGAAGACCGTGTGATGAACTCTGATGATGATGGCAGTGTGATAACCGCCATAGAACAGCCCGGAATTCTCTATCGGACAGTTGCCCACCAGACATAAAATCCGTCTGGTCGAAGGATGTTATGGGACTTGACTCTCTGTTCTGCATACCTCCAAATATTTATCATTCTAACACTTCTCGAAATTCATTACCATTCAATTTTCGCCATAACTCGTCACTACAAGAGTATCAAACTTGACAATCCTGACCGTACATAGCCTAAGGGTGCTCACAGACTTACTGAGGCGGAATACAATTGAACCGTTCGCAAACAGCCACATTATTCGCATAGCTTCACGTTGACATACACTCGCTATCTATATATAAATCTCACGTATACGGTTCTACGGAATGAAGTGATATCCTTACCTTTTTTCTTTCGATGAGAAATATCTTCCTATGATAACCCCAGCTCTTGGGCAGAGCGGGAAATAGTGTCAGACTAATACTGACTAAAAAACCCATCCCGTTCCTTCAAGCCATACCGGAGCTCGAGCGCCCGTTCGGATAACCCTGGCCCCAGTAGGCTTCGACCCGGCTGGGCCCCTGCTGTTGCTGACAACTCCTTGAGGCGAGCGAGCTACCCATTGCTCACTGTCCGCAAGCCCGCGCCTACGGTGGTTGGAAATCGGGATCGGACTCCGGTGGCGAGAGCGCCGTTGCCTGATGCGGTCGGCCTCCTCCTTAGCGAGCTTTACTGCTTTGCAGAAGTCGGCGACCGCCTGCCACTCCTCCTCGCTCCGGACCATGGCCTCAACCAAGGCCCGGCGCGAGAGGTCTCCGCCGCCGATAGTAACATAATCCTGAGAAGTTGCCAATGTTTTACAAATAACCTTATATATGTTCTTACACAGGATTGGGTTTTAGTCAGTAAAAGTCTGACACGCTGATGGTAGGAATAATCCAACCACGTATTCAAAACAACCATTTATGTACTAACGTAATATAACATATTCAAGTAATCCCTAGTGTCAGACAACCGTAAATTATTCGCTACCAGTGCCGGATTCAAGCATAAACAGCATAGGCAGTGGCCTATGGGTGGCCATCAAGCCACAAAAAAAAATCTGTCCATTATCGATTTTTTTAAGAAATAAAACTGGGCACCGTTTTGTTTTTTCTATGAGCGAGAAAACTTAACTTTTATAAATCTGCGAGAACAAGCAGCACGAAATATGAAAACAAAATGGCGCCTTTCGCGCACTCTACCGCGCCGCGGTAGACCATTATCAAGAGCGGAAAATGGCATGTCATAAGGTGCGAGCATAATTTAACCATGAAAAAAGCAGAACTTTCCCATTGAGAAAACGGTTAAGACGCGTTTATCAGTCAACAGTCAACCACAAACAATTTGAAGGCCTCCACCGCATGCTCTGCCTTTGGGCCGCCGAAGTCTAAATCCGGCGCTGTTCGCCACCATAACACATACATAAACTAATAAATAACTAATAAGCCTCTCTTTGAACGCGTCAAAGCAATTACTAAAATATAACGCGTGATGTATTTGTGAAATCCGTTCAGCTAGGGATGAGATTAATATTCGGCTTTGTAGGTACTGAATATTCGGTTTTGTGTTGTATATTCGGCACGTTTAGGCTTTTCGGTTAGGTAAGGTATTAACACTTCAACGCGCTCTTGAAATCTTTTTATGGATTTTGTGGATATTATTAAAATAGGCTAGTAGCAAAGAGATTTAAAGAGATACATAGTATATATTTAATGTCTTTGGCTAATAGCCTTAAAAAATGTAATTAGTCCGTCTTTTAAATTATTCAAAAATAAGGGACACGTATTTTTTTATTTGTAATATAGACCAAAAATAACAAAGATATAGCCCATTAAAGTTACGTGTAACGTCACGCCGTGCTAAATTTTTTCGCACGGGGTGACGTCACACGTAACTTTAATGGGTTATATCTTTGTTATTTTTTGTTTAATCGAAAAAAGAAAAAATACGTGTCCAATATTTTTTTATAATCTAAAATACGGAGTAAATAAAATGTAATTATTTTGACCCTGGAAAGTATCCTATTATGTACTACACAAATGCGAGGTGTACGTGGCCCACACAAAGTGTGCGCTATGTACTCGTAGTTCTCATTAAATGCCTCATCATCATCATCAGCCTTTTTTAATGTTCCCACTGCTGGGACTCAGGCCTCCTCTCTAGGAGAGGGAATGGGCCGTAATCCACCACGGCGGCCCAGTGCGGGTTGGTGAATGTCACATGTCTTCGAATTTTTGGTTTGAGGACATGCCGGTTTCCTCATGATGTTTTCCTTCACCGTTTTGAGAGCAATGGTAATGAAATAAATTACACAAAGTAATGCGCCTGGCAGGGTTTGAACTCGCGACCTACAACTCGTAAGTCGGGGCCATTACCACTTGCCGACCACTGCTCTCCCAAAATTATGTGCCTATTTTGTCTAAAATTGGCTGATATCTCAGGCCGTGAGCCCACGTGACAATACTTCAGTCGTATCAAAGACTAGCTTTTTCCCGCAGTTTCACCCGCATCCATAAAATATGGCCTCTGTCACACATGAGTACTTTTTTCAGCTGTTTAGGCGTGCTTAATAGAATACTCTGTCTAGGTTACGTAATAAAAAAAGAGACAGAGAGATGTTCCCAACACGTCCGCACTCTTCTTTCTACCTATATTTGAAATGATAATTTTATTAGTGTTTCATTAAGTAACCAATTTTAAATATGTTTTTAGTATTATTTGTTGTTTAATCTACACTAATATTATAAAGAGGTAAAGTTTGTTTCTTTGTTTGTAGGAGGTAATCTCTGAAAGTGCTACCCCCGTAGCCAAGTTACAACCGTTTCGCTTGCGTCGAACGCTTCGAGTTGGCTACGCCCCCAATTCTTTTGTTCTTACTACTTGACTGAGTGTTGAGATGACGTCATTCCCGTACATTTGAAGCTTTGTACTAGCGTTACCGATTGCAGATTGGCCACTTAGCTAGGGGTACTGGTCCGATTGCTATTTCTTTACCGATAGAAAGCGGCTTTATTTTTGAGTAACATGGTCCATATTTTATCTCTACCCAGACGCATCAACGCAGAGTCGCTAGCCTGACGGTTTTCTACCGTTTGCATTTCGGAGATTGTACGTCGGAATTGCATAATCTAATTCCGCCTAGCCCGTTCCATCATCAGACTACCAGAGGTACGGCTATGCGCCACCGGTACATGATGGTTATCCCACCTACACGCACAAAACGTTTTGGGAACACATTCATTGTGCGTGCGGCTAGGGAGTGGAATTCCTTGCCGGAGTCTGTGTTTCCTTATAGCTACAACCCGGGAATCTTTAAGTCGAGAGTGAATAGGTTTCTTCTAGGTAAGCGCGTTCTATCATCGACCGCATCGTCGCTCTCCATCAGGTGAGATAGCGATAGCGGTCAAGCGCGAACCTATCAACAATAAAAATAAAATGTCTGTGCGCAAAGCCGCGGGCAAAAGCTGGTATAAAATATTTTACGAAAATACCTAATAAAAACATAGTTTTTCATATTTATACTAATAATAAAATATTCCTTCGATTTTGATTTATTCGATAATTCGGCTAACCACTAAAAGGTCAGTTGGATCGCCGTCCCAACCCGCATTCCTTCCCAACTCTACAACATTGTATGTCAAGCATATTTGTGTCTACTTAGTAATTAGTATCTAACGGAATGCTAGGAATGTTTGCCGGACTTGCTAGATATTCTAATAGAAAATCACGTTGGTATTCGCTGGAATAGTCGGCAGTTAAATTGTTTAAGTTGGACTTGGAACTTAATATAACTTAATTTTTTTTCGTTGGGTAAACATCGTCCAGATGGACATCCTTGGTCAGACTCTTACAGTCTTACTGACTAAAAAACCCACCCCGTTCCTTCTTGCCTTTCATACTGGAGCCGAGCCTTCCTTTTAGAACTAGACCCTTGGCCCCAGTAGGCTTCGACCCAGCTGGGCTCCTACGGTAGCTGACAACTCCGGGAGCAGTGCGCGCCGTCGACGAATCGGGCTCGGTCCGGCCAGTTGCCGGACGGTCGGACAGCGTGCTACCCATTGCTCGCCGTCCGCAAGCCCGCGTCTACTGTGGCTGGAAATCAGGATTGGAATCCCGGCGGTGGCTGGGGCGTGAGCGCCGTTGCCCTGATGCGATCGGCCTCCTCCTTAACGAGCATTATTGCTTCACAAAAGGACCGCCTGCCACTCCTCCTCGCTTCGGACCATTGTCTGTACCAAGGTCCGATGCGAGAGATCGTTGTCACCGATCGCCCCCACGAGGATATGGCGGTGCTCTGCCCAAGCGGGATACACCTCTACAGTATGCTCCACCACGGCCTCAGGGCGGTCCACACAGTGGTGACACCCGGGCGATTCTTCCACACGACTCCGATGCAGTAACCTCCCGAACTGACCACGCCCGGTGAAAACCTGCGTCATGCAGGAGGTGAGAACGCCGTGAAGTCTTTCCAGCCATAATTAAGGCGTGCCCAAGTCCAGAATCTTGTGACATATTTATAGCTTTCTTTTCAAAGCTTTTTTGGTCCATGCCGTCGAGTTTTTGATGTTCATATCCAGTATAAGCTGATCCAACACCATCCGAATTTACCAACAAAGCAAGATCATCTAAAATTTGTCATGTACACGTTGTTAAGTCGTCGTGTGTACCTTACATTACGTACCGAGGCGTCATAATACGTTCTTGAGTGACTGGTCCTAAACAAAGGGAGGTTGAGTGTCGTAGGAGGATCTCGCGAGGCGCCATTGTTCTGTGATAGCGAGGAGGACGTTATGAGGAAAGGCAGTAAAATGGACGGGTGCTTTCAAGGGCTTTTTTTGTATTGAAATAGTTTGATGTTGTTTAGCGTTCTTTGAGAGAGACCAGCACAAAGTGAATGCTGAAATGTACGACGTCATCATGTATGGTATAAAATAAAACAAAATACAGAAAGTTTATCATTGCGACCGACGCGGAATTTGATGATCAAAAGACTTTTTTCAACACACTCACTGAAATGAATAAACGGAGGTTGACCGGTGACTCGTAAGGGAAGACGCGCGTCAAGCCTGATAATAATA
This sequence comes from Mythimna albipuncta, assembly GCA_929112965.1. NCBI lineage: Eukaryota > Metazoa > Arthropoda > Insecta > Lepidoptera > Noctuidae > Mythimna > Mythimna albipuncta. The sequence continues at coordinate 5,785,145 of OV815984.1, forward strand.
ATAATAATAATAATAATCGTTTATTTGCTTAGAATGTAGGTACATAAAATAAGGTGTTTACAAAGAGTTGTGATCCTGATACAATCTACCTTAAATTAGGCATGCAAATATTGTCAAAGATTTGAGTCGCGACAAAATAATAATAAAAGAAATGGAATTTATGTTGATCATAATAAGGAAATACATAATGTCAAAACAAAATCTTAATAGTAGCGTCATTTGGAATAAAAATGAAGTATTTATAATAGGCAAATATCAAATACATAATGTCAACAACTAAATCTATATACAATCGTCATTTGAAATAATAATGAAAATTGTAAACATAATAAGGAAATGTCAATACATAATGTCAAAAATTATGTGTGTATTTGAATTGGCGTCGTTTCAAATGAATATATTGGGTATCATAAATTTACAATGTCAACAATTAAATCTAAATAGCAGAGTCATTTAAAAAATCACTAATTGAATAATAACATTTATCAATTAATAGGGCTGTCAGTTTTTTTTTAAACATTGGAATTGGTTCATTTTTTATAGTATCCGGTATTTTATTATACACCGTTGGACCCATGACAAAGACACTTTTCTTAAGTAATGCTGTCTTGTAGCTACTATTTTGTAATAGATTCTTATATTGACTTCTAACAGGGCCCCTTCGAGTTTCTGATACTGTTAAGAAATAATTCTTATTTGTCCTTACAAAAATGGCTATTTCCAAAATATATAATGCTGGAAATGTTAACAATTTTAGAGACTTAAACATAGGAACACAACTGTCGGTCATTTTTAAGCCACACATTGCCCTTATGCAACGTTTCTGGGCCTTGAATACTTGTTCTCTCATGCTACAATTTCCCCAGAATATGATTCCGTAACGCAGTATCGATGCCACCAATCCATGGTAAGCTAATAATGTTGTGGCTGTACTGACCTTTTTGTTCAAATTAAATAGCACGTACGCAGAAGTGCTTAATTTTTTACATACTTCTTCGGCTTGGGGTTTCCATGTTAACTGACTGTCTATCAATATTCCCAAAAATTTAGCCACTGTTACTTTGTCAATTTCTTGCCCGTTGTATTCTATAGCCATTTGTTGTAATGGTAAACGTTGATAGAAATGCATTATATTCGTTTTTGATAAATTAATAATTAAATTGTTATTGTCAAGCCAGTTTACCATATCCGCAAGAGTATTATTTATTTCCTGTTCGTATGTATTTACGTCGCTACATTTCATCAAAATAGTGCTATCATCAGCAAATAATACCATTGGGTGTTCAATGTAACGTGGCATGTCATTTATATAGACCAGAAATAGTGGTGGCCCAAGCACACTGCCTTGTGGCACACCATACTTGACAATTCTACATTCAGATAAATATTTATTTTCCCTTCTGGTCTTAACGCAAATCTTAGATATTTCCGTGTATTGCTTTCTGTCACTGAGGTACGATTTTATGAGGTTCAAGATGTTACCTCTGATACCATAAGCATTGAGTTTATTGAGTAATATTTCATAATGGACACAATCAAACGCTTTGGTCATATCAGTAAAAATTGCGCATGTATGTACTTTATTATCGACATTTTTCATGACAGTGTTAAGTAATTTGTATACTGCCGCATTAATACCTAAATTTTTCCTAAAACCCATTTGTTCGTCACATAAAATATTAAATTTCTCTAAAAAGACGTTCAAAGATTCTGAAATTATCTTTTCTATGACTTTAGAGAAAACGGGAATTAAAGCTATCGGCCTGTAGTTGGCTAAATCTTGGTCACTGTTCTTCTTTTTAAAGATTGGTTTGACTACAACCGTCTTTAAGGCATTTGGAAAAACACCCGAGCAGACGCACAAATTTATAATGTGGCTCAAGTGTACAGCAATGCAATCGGATACAAACTTTACAACTATAGTTGATATGCCGTCGTACCCGACACTCTTTTTATTTTTTAATGATTGAATTGCTCTCATCACATCTTGGGGTAATACTGGAGGCATAAACATAGAGTGAGGATTGCTAATTAACCCAGAAGGTTCAGGAAAGATTTTAGTGTTAGTTTTTATTTGGTCAACAAAGTAATTATTGAAAGCATTAGCAATTTCATCTGGGTTTTTAATTATGTTGCCTCTTATACTGATTTTAGATATAGGCTCAGGAGAATGAGATTTATTATTTATAATCTGCCATGATGCCTTTGATTTATTACTTGAGGTTTTAATGTAATAATTATTTTGTGCTTTCTGGGTCAATTTAACAATTTTCCGAAATCTCAATGAGTAACTTTTAAAGTTGTTTTTATTTTCGGTTGATGGACTATGTCTATATTTCCATAATAAATGTCGCTGTTTTCTACTGCATACACGTATACCGCGTGAAACCCATTTAATTTTTTTATTTGTCTTTATTGTAATTAGTTTGTATGGGAAGCAGAGGTCGTATAATAAACGGAAGTTTTCAATAAAGTAGTCATATGCAACGTTGGCATCTTCAGTATTGTATATATCGGAGAAGGACAGACTTTGAAGATACTTTTTGAACCGTATTAAGTTATCCGCTGATAAATCTCGTTTTTTTATGCGCCAGGATCTGATTCTACTAGTTTTATTTACCTTGACTTCCAATATCTGCGCAGTATGGTCAGATAGGGCTAAGTCAATTACTTCACATTTACATTTTAAACGAGAGCTACAGGCAAAGTTATCTAAGCAGCTGCTACTACTTAACCGGGTTGGTTGGAATAATTTTAATTTGAGATTATAGCCTAAGAAAAAATATTCGAAGTCAAGAGTCATATTATTTCTTTTCAGTATGTCTATGTTGAAGTCCCCACATACAATTATTTTCTTATTTGAATTGCAACATAACATTTTTAAAATCATGTTTAAATTTTCATAAAATACATTCAAATTGTTTGGAATGGGTGGTCTATAAATACATATAATTATTAGTTGCTGATTAACCAATTCTATACCGCAACATTCGATAGTATTTGTTATTGAATAGCGGGAGATGTTCGATAGTTCTTTGTGTGCGAGATCGTTTTTAATCAGAATGCACGCACCTCCACGTTTCTTCGCTCTTCTCGCATAGCAGGCCGCCAACTTGTAATTTGGCAAGCTTATGAGGTGATCATGACCACGCATCATAAAATGTTCAGTTATACAAACTACGTCAATGTTTCTTTCTTTATTAGCTAGCTCTTGAAGATGTATAGTTAGCAAGTCTGACTTATTTAAGAGACCGGCAATGTTTTGATGAACAATGTTAATGTTGTTATACACGAAAAAAATCAGTATTTTCTGAGGAGTTTGTGTCGTGGATATCATCCCGTTGAATGTCATAAGTAACCATAGTTTCTTGGCTAAAATCATAGGAATATTCGTCCACTAACCATTTTAGATTTTGGTATATTTTTTTCATGCCGTTGTTATTCAGACGACCAGTGCGCCTAGAGAACATGCTATAATCATAACACAAATCCAAATTTGAGTCAAGAATTTCGGCATAACCATGGGTTTGATTGTCCAAGTATAACATATTATTGAAGGTTTCGACCCTCCAATTGAATATCGCTGCGTTGTCCTTATAAGTGGGAAGACATAATATTATGTTCGTGTTTCGTATTTTATTTAACGATTCTCTTACTTGAATGATGAGATCATAATAATTGTTTGTTTTACGAAAATCTTCTTCGCCGATAAAAACAAAGCAGAAATCCTCTTGTGTGAAGTTCGTTAATTTTGTGTCTATATTTTCAATTAGTTTCAGTGTTCCGCTATTTGGTATAAGATAATGGCATATTTGGTAGTTGTAGAAAAAGTCTTCTGCTATTTCTAACATTTTATTGGTTTTGTTACTGCTTATAATGCATATTTTCTTCTTTTGTGTTGTGGCTATAATATTTGTTGGCAATTTTGCGGTCATTGTGTTCTCAACCTTATTTGGTGTCAAACCAGAACAAAAATCGGTGTTCGTGGGCTTTTTATCTGATTTAGTTGGCTGGATTTTTAATGGTGTTTTTTTAGATTTCTTTTTAGGAGTATTAACAATTTGAGATGAAATTTTATTTGCAGCTTTTTTCAGCATCTTATGCTTAGTGTTTAAATCTTCATAATTCTGTTTTAACTCTATGTTGATTAATGTTAAACTATTAATTTCTTCGTGAGCTGCGAGCTGATACGGTAACTGTAATAAATTTATGTTGCCAGTGATGACATATGGCTCCGAAACGTGGTCGCTCACAATGGGCTTCATCAGAAGGCTTAAAGTTACCCAAAGAGCAATGGAAAGGGTTATGCTCGGGGTTTACTTGCGTGATCGAATAAAAAATGAAGATATCCGCAGGAGAACTAAGGTTACCGACATAGCATGAAGAATTGCCAAACTTAAGGGCCAAGCGTCCGAAAAGTGCCATAAAACAGTGATTTTCTGAGGCTTACTCCTCCGTAACGGCTAGGTCAGTTGGTTTGAAAAAAATATATGTTTATTATAGATTCACGAACAATAATATCAACATTTGATTTTTTCGTGCAATTAATACTTTTGTCAAAAAAATATATTTAGCAATTTCGCAACTTTTCCCTACTCCTTCGAAACGGCTTGGACCTTTAGAAACATTTATACACATAAAAAATGGTGGTTAAATATTCTTCAAAGTGAACATTGCATATGTAAATCAATCAATATCTCGCAGAGAAAATGGATTTAAAGCGCTTTCCGGGCGATGCTGGCCGCAAATAAATGCACAGATTTGCGTACTGCCGCCTAGGCGAGTGCGAGAGTTGCGTTCACATAATTTCGGTCAGATGGTTCAAGGGACTATGCGCCTTAAGTGGCAATGGGCAGGGCACATTGCGGGCTCAATAACACACTCGCCTACAGCTCGTGCGGATTTCGCCTCGGTCGCAATGACAAACTTTCTGCACTTCCCTAAAAATTATATTAATATTATTGTAGTTATACTAACACACAGACGGACAAACCGACCTACCTTCCTGCCCTACACCTACATAACGTAAACACGAACAGTAAATGACCTATAAATAGTTTTATGTGCTTTTTACGGCATTTTTCCCGCCAAACCAAACTAAACGAATGCTTTACGACTTCGCGGTACCTTCGAATAGTGTTTATGTTATGTTTCTACTTTAACATATTTGGAAATCCGGTTTTTAGGTGAATCATCTATATAAATATAAAAGGAATTCCCTGCTGGAGTCGGTACAACCAGGAAATATTTAAATCAAGAGTAAATAGGTTACTTTTAGGTAAGTGCGCTCCATAGTCGACCACATCGTTGCTTTTCATCAGTTGAGATAGCGGTCAAGCGCGAACCGATCAACAATAAAAAAAGGAAAAACTTAGTGACTGAGATTTCAACACACATCCACAAAATAAATAATAAATATAGCTAAAGAAGTCAATCTACATACAAAGCGCGCTCGAGCAACGCACACATAGACACCGCACACGGATACGATATCTCGGAGCGCCTCGGCCCACTCGTCGAACAGTTCCGGCTGAAACGCTCATTAGTGTGCGTCCACCGAGCGTAGTTATAAAAACCGGCCAAGTGCGAGTCGGACTCGCCCATGAAGGGTTCCGTAGCAGCAAGTAACATAATATAAAAGTTCTTGTTACGTGTTGTAACTTTGATCGATGTTTTAATAATAGTGTATTTTTTTCGGTTTATGACGCATTAAAAAAAAACTACTTATTCAGTTTAGAAAAAAATGATATTAGAAACCTAAGTATCATTTTTAAAGACCTATCCATAGATACCCCACACGCATGAGTTTGATGAAAAAAAAATTTTTGAGTTTCAGTTCTATGTATGGGGACCCCCAAAATTTATTGCATTTTTTCTATTTTTGTGTGAAAATCTTAATGCGGTTCACAGAATACATCTACTTACAAAGTTTCAACAGTATAGCTCTTATAGTTTCGGAAAAAAGTGGCTGTGACATACGGATGGACAGACAGACAGACAGACAGACAGACAGACAGACAGACATGACGAATCTATAAGGGTTCCGTTTTTTGCCATTTGGCTACGGAACCCTAAAAAGTGAAGTACATTCATGAGATTGTCTTCTGCACCCACGAACCGCCTCGCGCGCAGGTTTGACGACTTCCAGCCATCCGAACAAGCCAGATTCCGAAAAGGTTTCAGAACCGTAGACCACATACATACGCTAGAGCAGGTCATACAGAAGACCGAGGAGTATAACTTGCCTCTTTGCCTAGCGTTTGTGGACTACGAGAAAGCTTTTGATTCGATCGAGACTTGGGCTGTGCTGCAATCTCTCCAAAGGTGCCAAATTAACTATTTTGTGATACATCCGAAACTATAGAGCCTAGGAACATGATATTTTGCAAAAGGTATCCTTTTATAACGTAACATTTTATGACGAGAGAGAGAAGGGATTTTTGGCAAATCAAATTTTAACAGGGTGGAACAAGGGTCCAAAGTTCATAGAGAAAACTATTTTCACGCAAGCGATGCCGCTAGCAGAAGCTAGTATAGTTATAAAGAAATAAAAAGTTTCCGAAGTGTACAATGAAATCGAATTCGATTTTCCGCATTCTATTACATTAAACGGACTAACAAAAAAGGTTGGGTGTTTTATTACACTGTCAACTTTTTATTTTTTTCTTACATTTTAGTGAGTAACACTTTTGAAATTCTTTGTCCCTTTTTATTTTTATACAATACAATTTAGAGTGCATTTCACTCCTTCGCCGTAATGTTGGCAATACGGAAAAACAGTGTTGCTATAGTTTTAGCAATTAAATTACTTAACAATAGGGATAACTGATATTTCGTTACTTTTAACCACTGTCTAATCTTGTTTTTGTCTTTTTTTTAAAACTGTAAACACTCTTCTTCTTCTTCTTCCTGCCCTTATCTCATATTACTTGGGGTCGGCGCAACACGTTTTCTTCTTCTAAAAACTATTTTTGAATAAAGTATAGGACGCTAGGCTCCATTTCGATTAGAGTCTGTCTAATAAGTTAAACGACTTGTGTAATTATTAGGATTTATTGAAATCTGATGTAAGTAGTCAACACGGGTTCAATAATCAAGGTTGATTAAGAGATAGAGATCATTGTTTACTGTTAGTAAACTTAGAAGAACCTTATCGAATATAAGTATTTCTTAAATGATTAAATATTATACAAAATTCCTAAGTCGGTTGAAAAGTTAAGAAATGCAGGATATAGTCTGTCTAATAAGTATTAGACAGACTATATCCTGCATTTCTTTCAAATACCGAAAACTCCACGCCATAATATTTGGTGGATTTTTTTTTAATAAAATCCCATTCCCCTCATAATTCTTAAAAAAGTGTTGCAACTACCGTTAAAATCGATTTCGTTTAGTCTCGAAGATTTTTCCGAATTGTATTTTTTTTTGTGACGTACGTAGGTAACAACAAGTTTACTGTTTTCAGATTTTTTCCTATACCTGTGCTATAAGACCTTGCTTTGTGCCAAATTTCACGATTCTGGGTCAACGGGAAGTACCCTATGAATTTCGATCTTTGAAAGTATCAACATATACGTTTTATTGCGACATAAACGGCCGTATCTTTTTTATTCGTAAATTTAGAAGTTTGTTTTTTTCACAGCTTGAAGGGACCGCAGACCTAAGTATACGGTTTCAATTTCAACTCGATACCTCCACGCGTTCTTGAGATAACTGGTCTTGATAGACAGACAGACGGACGGACGGACAACAAAGTGATCCTATAAGGGTTCCGCTTTTTCCTTTTGAGTTACGGAACCCTAAAAACGTCGTTTGACACATCTGCAAATTTTTCACTGCAGTCCTCGGCTCCTTTCTGCACTTGTAAAATATACTATTAGTTTACTATTTTCACGCTGTCGAAAACACTGACATTAAACTGGTTTTGTTCATATTCTATGTCAAAAAACTAGTTTTGTAAACAGGTATAAAGTACAGTGATGGCCGAGTTTTAACGGCCCCGATTTACGAGTTGGGTCGCGGGTCCAAACCCAGCCAGGCGCATTACTTTGTGTAATTTATTTCATCACCACTGCTCTCAAAACGGTGAAGGAAAACATCGTGAGGAAACCGGCATGTCCTAGAACCAAAAATTCGAAAACATGTGGCATCCATCAGCCCGCACTGGACCCGCGTGGTAGATTACGGCCCATTCCTTCTCCTAGAGAGGAGGCCTGAGTCCCAACAGTGGGAACATTATAAGTCCGACTATGTTATGCTATGCTAAGGCAGTTATCATACTGCCACGCACCCTGCAAGCGTAGTGCGTGAATACGTGTGTTCTTTGCTTGTAAGTATCTCCGTTTGTATAGAAAACACGCACAGTCCAACACACTGAAACTGCAACCACGCGCGTTCATGCAGATCACGCACCTACATGTGGATTTATATACCGGCACGAATCTTGAGCGCTCGGCGTCAGAGTCAGGATCGCTTTGCGCATTCCATACATTGGCGAGCCAATCGTTATCGTTGTTAGATACATGCAGCAAGTGTAGGGAACGAAACACGAGTGACGTCTATGGCGCGGCGAGCCAACCACTGACACTCCCCGCCCCCGCGTCTCACTTCATACCACTAAAGGCCCGGTATTTGACTTCTGCGCAACTTGCCAACGCTCAAGATCCGTGCCGTTATCTATACTGTGCGTGATTTTGTATAAATGAGTGCGTGCCTGCGTGAATTTATAGACGCACCTACGCGCATGAGTGCGTGAAAAACCGCACGATGATGCAGATCTGCACTCCCGCAAGTACGTGCTTAGGTGCGTTTTCACGCGCTACGCTGCGTGGTGTATGGCAGTGTGATAACTGCCTAACAGTTATAAAACAGAAATGTTTCAAGTGGGTATTCTCTCCTGAAACGAAAACTGGGTCACCTGAAAAATACATTTATTCGCACTTCCTCTGAAACCTGTCTTGTTCTGTCCGTTTAAAAATGAAGTTCGCTATATTTAATATTCCGTCTCAATTTTGAGAGATTACACGGGCAATTTATTGTGTGGCGACTGTTGCTGAACGAAGTTGAACAGATTATTTATTACTCGTAGATACACACAATATAAAAGATAATGATTATATAACAAAAAAGAAACAAATATCAATGTGTGTCTCACGGCGGCGCCAAAGAAATCCAAATTGAAGGTAATACATTTATTTTGATGTAACTTGTTGTGACCACAGAAAGATGAAAGAGGTTAGAAAGGAAATACTTTCCGATTTGTACTACAACGAGTGTCGCCGCTTGTCTCACACCCTTTATCTCCACTACAGGCAATAAACCAATACGAACGCGCATTACGCAACTGACAGACCACGTACACTTAGATCGCAAGTTTGCTATTGGTAGTTGAACTATGAGCATTGACCTACTTTGTGGCACGGCTGCCCCGCCCACAAGGCCATTCTAAACTTTTTCATCTGTTTTGTGGTTGTGACCATGATCATTGGAAAGAATGGAGGGAGGCCTTTGCCCAGCATTGGGACAATATAATAAACTTGTTCGACCTCTCCGGCCCTTGGTACAGGCCATGGTCCGGAGCGAGAGGGAATGGCAGGCGGTCGCCTCTTTAAGCAGTAATGCTAGCAAAGAAGGAGGTCGACCGCATCATGCAACGGCGGTCACGCCCCAGCCGCCGCCGGCATTCCGATCCCGGTTTTCGGCCACCGTAGGCGCGGGCTTGCGGACAGCGAGCAATAGGTAGCTCGCTGTCCGACTGTTCGGTAACCGTTCGAACCGAGCCCAAGTCGTGGACGGCGCGTACTGTTCCCGTGCGCCTCAAGAAGTTTCAGCAACCGTAGGCGCCCAGCAGGGTCGAAGCCTACTGGAGCCAAGGGTCTTCTTCCGAAAGGGAGGCTCGGCCCTGGTATGAAAGGCAACGAAGAAACGAGGTGGGTGTTTTAGTCAGTAAGAGTCTGACACTATCTCCCATTCCGCCCATGGGCGGGGAATGACATCTGGATTATTTTTACCCACCGAAAAAAAAATCTACGACCTCTGTTATAGCAGTCAGGGCCACTAACTGACCTCTATACCAGCCAGCCAGTCAAATGTACCAGGTGTACTACTGACCCCAATAAAAATTTCCAAGTACCCTCAACATTTATCCGCTCCATCATCGGACCACTAGACGTACGCCGTTGCGCCATCGGTACATGGTGGATATCCTACCCATTCGTACAAAGCGTTTTGGAAACACATTCATTATGCGTACAGCTAAAGAGTGGAATTCCCTGCCGGTGTCTGTGTGTCCTGATAGCTACAACCTAGGGGTGTTTAAGTCAAGAGTGAATAGGTTACTTATAGGCAAGCGTGCTCCATCGTCGGCCACATCATCACTTACCATCAGGTGAGATAGTGGTCAAACGCGAGCCTATCAATAATAATAAAAAAAAGTTTTCATTTCAGCGCGATTCCATGACTCTAGCCAATTCTCAACTCAATGTAAAATTTATGTAAAATAAAACTACCTGGAGTGAAACGTTGAAGTCTTGGCAGCTTCATATAGAATGCATGCGGTAGCCGAGGCAAATGTTTTCTTACGAAAAAGTAAAATTACTACCTTGTACAACGTATGCCGAAGTCGGAATGGGTAGTAATTTATTTAAAATGTATTCAAAGCGCAACAAGTTATTTGCAATTTCATAAATCCAGGTATCGTCATGTTGTAATTCCGGGATTAGGTAAAGATGGTCTCCCAATACAATAATCTATTCCAATCTCTATACATAAGTAAAAGCCAAAAGCTATTAAAAGTATGTCTGTCTGTTAACATAAAAACTACTGAATCAAAATACTACTGAACTACTAAACTACTGAATCAATAAATGCATAATTATCATGGTAGGAAAAGTCGGAGAAAATAAAAAGGTTTGTAACACTAGATAACGTTCGGGAGGGTCACTATTCACACTATCACTTACAAGGTGAACCGATGACCAGCCCCCCCTAGCCAAGAATAGAATAGAATAGATTTTATTGTACACCAAAAAGTAATACAGCTTATACAAAAACTTCAATTTGTGGGCACAATTATGGCGGTCTTATCGCTGAAACCGATATCTTCCAGACAACCTTAGGATGGATAAGAGCTTAAAATAAAACACGGGGTAGTCTGTGGTGTACTGCTAACTATATAAAACACAATACTCAATTATAAATACATATAAACATACATATTATAATAAGTTACAACCAGTTTGTGTCGAATTCCGTTCTCTTATCGGTAACGCCTCGGTGACAGCAATTGTAGAAAACGATAAGTTGGTAGCCATGTTGACGCGCCTGAGTCGGCCGCTCGTTCTACAATGTAGCGTTTGTCTAACAAAGGATGTAGCGTTAAACATTGTAGAAAAGATTTTGAACGGTGTGAAGTTGGCTACGAATTGTCTATTCGTTTGTTCTGACCACGCGACTTTACGTTGAGATGACGTCATTCCCATACGTTTCATTGCTTTTCGACAGCATTAACAATTGCAGAATAACAACTTGGCTAAGCGTGCTGGTAAGAGTTGCGGGAATAAAATGGATGCAAGACGCACAGGAGCGTTCATTGTGGCGACACTTGGGTGAGGCCTATGTCCAACAGTGGACGTCTTTTGCCTGAAATGATGATGATGATGATGAGTTTGCAATAACTCGCTCCAGTCGATTCACCATGATTTGATAGGTCCTATTTAGCGATACTATATCGCTACAGTCGTTTACGTAACTGAGATATTTCGATACCTATTCAATAACAAAATGATATAATACTTCGTTTATTAATCTTGAAGACTCGCAATAAATCTCTCCAGGAAAATATCATTAAGATAGACCCTTGGATTGAATCTCCTAACCATTAATCAGTAAAATGATCCATTTGCCCCACGGCATATCTATTGACTGCTATTTTTATTTCTCAATAATAAAAGTAAATTAACACGTTGAGTGCGATACCAGGTTTAAACATCTTGTAACACGTCTCGCTTACAGTGCGGCTAAGTATAAATTTCCTTGTCGTTTGGAAGTTCGTTTCTTAAAAGTTACAGGGTCTATAAGCCTTGTGCCGCCACAATGGAAGTTTATTACCAGGTGTATAGACCTTGTACCGCAGGAATGGAAAATATATAAAAATTACTGCCGCAGCGAACGTGTTGAGGAGTCAAAAAAAGCCTTGTCTCTCATCTACTCTACTGGTCTACTATTAAAGAACCACTTCTTTCCTCAAAAGACCATCGCAGACTCATCTGCATGGTTCTCATAGGTATGATTTGACCATTACATGTTTACTGTATGGACATTAAAAGAGACTTTACGAACGTATGACACACAATGTTACTTTTTATTTATTTATTTTTTGTTTGGTGTTTGTCTTAAATTTTTGTTGTCTACAATGTTTTTTTTGCGCCAAAATAAATACTTTTTCTTTCTTTTCTTTCTTTCTTTCTTTCTTTGACTTCTAGTCCCAGTAGATCCGGCTGTGCGTTGATATGTCAGTCAGTCAGTTTCGGCTTTTGTATAACAATAGATAGATGCTTTGAGTTTAATATCAAGTCCCAACTCCCAATATCTAAGTATGTACAAATATTTGCTGGTACGGACACTAGTCTTCTCGATCTTTTCGTATGGCGCTGAGACTTGGTCGCTAAAAGCTGCAGACCGCAAACGCATCGACGCCTTTGAGATGTGGTGCTGGAGAAGGATGCTTCGCGTCCCTTGGACAGCATTTCGGACCAACGTATCCATTTTGAAAGAACTTAAAATCGTCTCACAGCTATCGTCCGAGTGTCTTCGCAAGGTTCTGCAATACTTCGGTCACATTGCAAGAAAGGACGGTGGCAACCTAGAAAAGCTCATTGAAACCGGTAAAGTGGATGAAAAAAGGTCTCGCGGGCGCAGCCCAATACGTTGGTCCGACCAGATCCGCACCGCTCTTGACTCTAAGATGTACAATGCCCTTCACACCGCCAGAGACAGAAACAGATGGAGGAACATCATAAAGGTTAAAGTGATGAAGCAGGGAGGTCACGACCCTCAGCACTGAGGAATACGACGTAAGGAGAAGGACAAATTTTTGCAAAAATATTCACATACAATAATCCTTACACAACCAGCTCTGTACATAAACCAAGCTGAAAAAAGTGCCTGAAAAATAAACAGCAAACAAAATCAACGACAATCCTCCAGAGGTGCACAGATTAAACTTTTCAGTTTCCGGGTGAATTTATAAAAACTGAGCAAATGCGAGTCGGACTAGTGCACTGAGGGTTCCGTAAAAACTTACCTTTGTAAATAGTTCAATTCCCGAATGGAATCTCGAAGATTTATCTTTTCTTTGTGAAGTAAATTTACTGTTCTCAGAATTATTCTATGCTAAATTTCAGGATTCTGGGTCAACGGGAAGTACCCTATGAATTTTGATTCCCTTGAGAGTGTCAAAATATATACGTTATATTATAATTATATACGTTTTTTGCAACATAAACGACCGTATCTTTTTTTTCCTTTACTTAGATATTTGATTTTTTCGCAGTATCAAGGGCCACAAACCAGCGTATATGGTCTTAATTTCAACTCAATACCTCCGCGCATTCCAAGAGTTTTTAGCAGATAGTCAGACGAAAAACAAAGTGATCCTATATGGGTAACGTTTTTCCTTTTGAGGTACGGACCCCTAAATAGTACTGCGTCAAATATGCATCCGTTCTCAACGTCCGTTCTTCTCCCGAGGGATTAGTTGGAAAACTGTTGTTTTAAAACTGAATTCATTGTAGAGGGAAAATGAAGTTGTGGTATAACTAAATCTAGTTTCGTTAGGAACGCTATTTAGGTCTTTCCCTTTGAAATAGCCGTTTGTCATTAATTAACGCTCTTCTCTCTATGTTTTTTATCTTTATTTATCGTCGACCACATCATCGCTTACCATCAGGTGAGATGGTGACCAAACGCGATAGGCTCGACAATAAAAAAAAAATCAAAGTAATTCCCCATGCAATCAATGTATCTTTGCCAACGTGGTGGCAGCTTATTGATCCCCTTTTTGATAAAGTCTGCTGGACGGAAGGCAACAAATTCTTCATAGGCCTCCTGAATTGCTTCTCGGTTATTGATATTTATAAAAACCCAAAGCGAACGCGTTCGCACGTGATTTCGCGCCATTCGGTTGAAGATTATTAAAAGTCCGCGTAGACTATTAAAATTTTGAGCATTTTATTTATTGGTTATATATCTAAGAATGTAAATAAGATTCTAAATTCTTCATAAAGCAGTCCGTAAATTTCGAAAATAAGCAACCTTTCCATTTTTCCCGTATTTATACCTATTTAAATACTTGGGGTCTTGGGGGTTAACTTTGGAAGTCGGTATTAAATAACGAAGAGACAAAACTAATATAGAAACCGACTTCTGGAATAGCCAGTTCGGCAGAACGGCAATTTCATTGGTATTACCTGTTAAATTATTTGCTTGTCAAGTCACTAAATAAAAATATTATATATGATGTACAAATCTATTATTGATATCTGTTTTATAATAACATAATATAATATTCCACAACTATCACACAACGCCATCTAGTCTCAAGCGAAGCAGAGCTTGTGTTATGAGTACTGGACAACTGATAAAAATACTTATATATTTCTAAATACATGGGTACATACTATAGATAAATTACACCCTATAATGTAGTAGTTTATTGTTTTCTTTAACAAAAATTAAAAAATAAAAGCTTTTTGCTCCATTCCGGAGTAATTACCGGTGCCTTTTAACGTTTTGTTAGAATTTTTAAACAACGCCCTACTATTTTTTTTTTTTACTTCACACAGTTTGCATCCTATAGCCAGTGTGTAATCAAGTTACTCGTTTTCTACACTATTATTATTTAATATTATAAAGAGGCAAAGTTTTTTTTCGGTGAGTAAAAATAATCCGAAAGACATCCCCCGCCCTTAGGCGGAGCGGGAAATAGTGTCAGACTCTTACTGACTAAAAAAACCCTCCCCGTACCTTCTTGCCTTTCATATCGGGGAAGAGTCTCCCTTTCGGAACTATACTCCAGTAGGCTTCGACCCAGCTGGGCTTATAGTGCGCGCCGTCGAAGACTTGGGCTCGGTCCGGACAGTTACCGGACGATCGCCATCCGCAAGCCCGCATCTACGGTGGCCGGCAATCAGGATTGGAATTCCGATGGCGGAGCTGAAGCGTGTGTTTTTATGCTTTTTTTGTTTGTAGGAGGTAATCTCTGAAAGTGCTGGTCCGATTGCTAAAATTTTTACACCGATAGAAAGCTGCTTTATTTTTGAGTGACATAAAGCCGCGAGCTAGAGCTAGTTTTATATAAAGTACAGCCATTTTGTTTGCCGTTAGATTGCGCATGTAATTAATACATTCCTGTAATGTTTTGGCAGTACCTTGCAGCAAAAGCATCGAGTCCGCAAGTTTCGCTAGGGTAGTAGCTACATACATTTAATCGAGATCACGCCTGTTTCAAAATGTAGTAAACTTTACCACTATACAGGATGTGAGGGACCGCTCTCCACAAACTTTAAGGGCTTACTCAGTAGACGAAACTGAACAACATTCCACAAAATTTTTTTTCAGGAAACAAAAAACTAAATCAGCCTCACCATACAAACTGTCTAATCAAGTTTATCATTTTGTATGGTGAGGCTGATTTTTTATTTCGTTTCCTGAAAAAAATAGGTACAGAAATCAATCTACATATAAAGCGCGCTCGAGCAACACACACATAGACAACGCTCACGGACACGATATCTCGGAGCGCCTCGGTCCGCTTGCCGAACAGTTCCGGCTCAAACGGTCATTTGTGTGCATTCACCGAGCGTAGGTATAAAAAGTTAAGTGCATACATGAGATTGTCTTCTGTACCTATCTATTTTGTGACTTTACTATAAAAACCAAATCAAAATATAAAACTTAAAAATTTACGATTTTACTATTTTAGTGTTCCGTACCCAAATCGCAAAAACCCTATAACTAAGACTCCACTGTCCGTCTCTCTGTCACCAGATTTTATCTAATAAACCATGATAGCTAGACAGTTGACGATGACGATGTTGCCACTATAACAACAAATACTAAAAACAAAATAAATATTAAAGTCATAATACAACAAACGTGATACTTCAACAAATCTCTCTAATACACACATTAACCTTTCGTATGACGTAATTAGAGACACAATTAAAACGTTACACAGTGTTTTATAAACCCAAAAAAGTGACATCGCCTTTTTATTCCAAATTCGTATAGATTGATTGAAAAGAAACGCTAGAGTAAAATACCCAAGTTTCTAGTACATCTAGATGATGAGATATAAATTTTTGAAAATGTGTAAATTTTTATCCGGATTATTAAAGAAAAAATCATAATAAATTAATAGTTAAAGTTATCAGGAAGCTGATTAAACTCATACATGAAGATTTTAAATCCGCAAATTACGAAGTTATCAAAAATTATTTAAGTTCGCGCGAGACACAATAACGCGCGCATTAATGTGTCGCGAGGATCCGCGTTCCGGACACACAACGGGTTAAAGGTGCATTTATTTACTCTACACTAATTTATACCTACATATAATAATATACATATATTTATTTATCTCACACCTAACAACTGATTAACATCCGTAGACTCATAGCAAGGTTCAGTTGAAAACCAGCGTCAGGCAACAGCTACGTAGTGGCCTGGCATGATGCTGAACTGGACCTATTTAGCGCAGCCGTGGGACATACAATGTAGATATATTTTAAGTTTAAGATCCCATACTATAATAAATTTTTATATCATTGTGTGTACCTGTGTGCCAAATAAACATATTTTCTTTCTTTCTTTCTAATCTTGATGTACAGATAATGGAACGGCTCGCACTTGGCCTGTTTTTTCACCCATCATAAATAAATCTTATGAACCAAATTGTAATGATATTTTCGGGGACCAATAATAATTTGAAAAAGGCGGATTTCCTATTAATAATATATTGTATACAAAAGTAATTTCAGGGCAAATAAGTAAAGTCGGATATTTTCTCAATAATGGAAAGGTTTTATTTATATTTTCGTTGACAAACTAAGGTTAAGTACAAATTATTTTGGACTAGTTCCTGCCGGCGGCTTCACCCGCGTTGAATTAGGAAAATGTGTGTGTATGTTTGTTATTTCTTCGCGACCAAAGACCTAAATGGATTTGAATGATATTTGGCACACGGGGAGACCATTTATCTTGGGAAAAGGTTTTTGGCATAATTTTCTTTAGCAGCAACAGCAGGGGCCAAGACGGGTCGAAGCCTACTGGGGCCAGGGTTATCCAAAAGGGAAGCTCGGCACCGGTACGAAAGGCAAGAAGGAACGGGGTGGATTTCTTGCGGACAGTGAGCAATGGGTAGCTCGCTGTCCGGCCGTCCGGTAACCGTCCGGACCAAGCCCAAGTCGTCGACGGCGCGCGCTGTTCCCGCGCGCCTCAAGGAGTTGTCAGCAACAGCAGGGGCCCAGCCGGGTCGAAGCCTACTGGGGCCAGGGTTATCCGAAAGGGCGCTCGAGCCCCGGTATGAAGGCTTGAAGGAACGGGATGGGTTTTTTAGTCAGTAAGAGTCTGACACTATCTCCCGCTCCGCCCAAGAGCGGGGGTTGTCATAAGATGATTTTTCCCATCGAAAAAAAAAAAAAAAAAAAAAAACGGGGTGGATTTTTTAGTTAATAACAGTCTAACACTATCTCCCGTTCCCCCCAAGGGATGTCATTTGGATGATTATTACCCACCAAAAAAAAGACGACTTCCGGCTACCATCTGTGCGGGCTTGTGCTCGACTATTTTGGTAGCTCATCGTCCAGCCCTCCAGTAACCAACCTAACCGAGCATGACTCGTCGATGGCACCTAGTGTTTCACGCGTGCCTCAAAGAGATGCCGCCAAAACTATAGGGGTGGGGCCGATGACTGCTAGGGCCATGGAAAATTGTGGTCCTAGATTGCAAAGAGTAGCAAGGGCCCAGCCGGGTCGAAGCCTACTGGGGCCAGGGTTATCCGAAAGGGAACTCGAGCCCCAGTATGAAGGCTTGAAAGGAACGGGATTGGTTTTTTAGTCAGTAAGAGTCTGACACTATTGCCTTGATCACACGTACCGAGTAAACGGGCGAGACACTGCTCTCGGCCGAGTACTCGGTACGTGTAAACACAGCGCCGAGTGCTCGGCCGAGCGCTCATCTCTACAGCTCGCTTACATCACTGTCTCGGCCAAGCAACATTTTACTGTCTCACTCTTTTACTCGGTACGTGTGATCAAGGCATATATCCCGCTCCGCTCAAGAGCGGGGGTTGTCATTGGATGATTTTCCCCACCATAAAAAAAAGATTGCAAAGAGCAACTGAAGGACACAGGTGTGGTTATATGGCTTGTCCTGTTGCAGGAGCGCAGGCCGCATACCACGACACGCTAGCATCAACGACATTATTCGTCGAGCTCTTGTCACCGTCGGCGTACCTGCCGTATTAGAACCAAATGGTTTGGTACGTGACGATGGGAAGAGACCAGATGGTATGACGTTGGTACTGTGGAAGGTGGGCAGGCCTCTGGTGTGGGACGCAACCTGTGTCGACACCCTTGCGCCATCCCATATTCCAAGTACGGCAGGCTGTGCTGGCGCTGCCGCTGCTGCTGCTGAGACCCTTAAATGGCGCAAATACTGTAACCTTATTGGTAATCACAGTTTTGAGCCGTTTGGGGTCGAAACACTTGGTTCATGGGGTCCGAGTGTGCGTCTCCTTTTCAAGGAAATTTCACGCCGACTGATCGACACTTCACGTGACCAGAGGGCTGGCTCGTTTTTCGCCCAAAGAATTAGCATTGCCATTCAACGTGGAGTACTTTCACGCCTGAGCGTATTTTGTTATTTTGTATTATATTTATGTACATAGTTAGGTTTTAGTATAAATAGTTTATTTAGTATTTAAGTTTTTTATGTACATATGTATTAAAATAATTTGTATATAAAGCTATTTCGAATAATAATATAATAATAAACAATAGTTACTTTAGTTTACAATAAAGTTTATTCTATTCTATTCTTCATTTATGATTTTATATAAAATGGCGAATGCCTAATTGTTTTAAGTATTCGCCTAAAACAATTTTCCAATAAAACAACGGTTCCCTAAAAATAATAACCACAGGATGAAATTGTTTTTAATTTCCTGCCACATTATACAACAAGGAATATTAGCAATTTAAAGTTAATTGAGTGTGTTCACGTTGCCTCTATGTTGACGCCCGTTTACCGCCATTTTGACTAGTGATGTGCGGAGGCGAGAGGTTTCAATAATAAAAATAAACCTTTATTTCAGACCTTAAAGATCCATTATTTTTTTTTTAAATACACAGTATGATCTGGATATGAATAAGTTAAAAACGCAAAAACAAAAAAAAAACAATAAATTAAGTAAAACAAATATCCAAAAAACATGAAAGAAAAAAAATCACACACATCGCACATCGATGGTTATCGATTGTTCTAACATCTCAATGCTTCTCGATTGTTTCGACTTTGACTCGAGTCAGACTCGCTCTGTTATGTGACTAGCGCATGGCGCGTTCATTTGCGAGTTATTCCTTGATGGCTTCTAGTTTCACTGCCTCACCCCGATGACCGAGCGAGACTCGGTGAGTGAGAGTGACTGATTAGAGCAATCGATAAAAAACTTTTTACAAAAAAAAAAAAATACTTCAATGTAAAAAAACAATAGCTTCGGTAATAGTTGTCTATTATTTTGCACTTTTTGTGTTTTTTTTATACGTCAAATTAGGTTGTATTTATTTTGTAAAAAGTTTTTATTTTATACTTTTCAGTTGTGTGCCACAACTAAAAAGTGCCCCTCAGCCAAACTTATATAGTGTGCAAGTTCTATAGTAAGGTACCGTTTATTAATCATCAAAACGTTGTATAACAATTCCAATAAGCCAAACCCAGGCCTATCTTCCGGCTTCATCATCAGATCAGTTCGATATATCCCCCTCCCCTCTTCTTTCAGTCAGTCATCGACTACACGTATAAAGAAAGCAATTTTACTTGTTACGACAGTTCTGCTGTGCTGTAATCCTATTAGGAGTTCGGTTCTATATTTTCGAAGTTCATGATCAGATCATAACAACATTTTTATTGGACCAACCAAACTATATTTTTCAAAATCGGTCCTCAATTAACCGAGATATCGGCGAACATACATTAAAAAAAAACTTTTAACAGAACATAGAACCTACTTCTAGTTGAAGTAGGTTAAAAACTAGCGGTCGATTCCATTAACTCGAAACATTCGAAAAACATCTCGATTATTTTATAGAACGGCGAATCGATAGTTGACACGATTGTTTATTTCAACGATTCCGATTCTTTCGATTGTGAATACATCTCGGAATCGCCCATCACTAATTTTGACGTCGTTCGCCAATATATTCCTTTGAGACGTACGCGTTATTTTTTAAAGCTTATTTATTCAAGGAAACAATATGGAAGTGTTGACAAAGAGAAATATGTGGCTCGATGCGAAATACAAATATTTATTTTCAGAGAATCGGGTTGATATATGACTTACACGGGTGATATGTATAATGTATCTGTTTGCGTTTGTCTGTTTGGCGAAAGATTTTGGACTATTTGAAAGGAATTTGACTTGTAGCTAGGTGGGAGATGACGTGCCATGATGGTAAAATAGATATATTTTCAATATGTATCCTTATTTTCAGACTAGTCCATATCTAGTCTTTTCAGGAAAAATATCGTAAGCGACAATTTGCATTTTTTGCGGGAACGAGTTTTCTCTACTTCCATAATTAAAAAGTATTAACGAAAATACCTATGTTAGTTGCAACAATTCTATCTATCTATATATTCTATTTATTCTATTAGATCGGTGGTTATATGAAGAAACATTTTCTTTTAAAATGTAGTAATCATGAATACTTTTTAATTATGAAAGAGAAAATCTAGTCCTGCAAAAACGCTCACTGTCGCTTACGACGTTCTTCCTAAAAAGGCTCGATATAGTGTTAGTAAAATACATAAAGGCCCATCGCTCGCAGTGACTTTTTGTAGCGATTGTCGCGCGTTTCGCACTACAGCATCGCTACTAACGCGCGTTAGTCGCATTTGCAACGCACTGCAGAAGCGATGCTAACGCGCTACTAACGCGCTACAGCATCGCTATTGTATCGATGCAAACGCGCGACCGTGTCGGACAAAATCAGGGAGAGAACGAAAGAGGGTGGCGCATAAGTTCATTCCCCATTCATTCCACCGGCGTCATCTAGCATAAACTGACGAAAAAAAATTGACGTGTAAGTGTTTTTTTAAACCTATTTACAAAATCAATATCATTTATCATTTAGTGAAATATTTTTCACACAAAAACCTAATCTTTATGTTGTTACATTTGCATCGCGACCGAAGCGCAACAGTATTGCGTTTGCATCGCGACTGATAATCGTGGTCTGGGCGAAGACAAACAGCTAGCGAAAGCTTCGCGACTGTATCGAAGCGAACGCCCGACAGAGTCGCTACTGCATAGCTACAAAAAGTCGCCGTGGGCGAGAGCCTTAAGGATGCTATGATAATATTAGCACGTATTCTAATACGTACAGAAAATTATTTAATAATTGAAGAAAATTATTTTACATCAACAAAAAGTCGCAGTGGGCGAGAGCCCTAAGGATGCTATGATAATATTAGCACGTACCGAAAATTATTTGATATAAATAGGTATATATCCACTGCCTACATAGAAGACTATCTAACTTATTAACAATCACCTTCAGATAGGTAGCTATTGGAACTGTCACTCACTCTGCGCATCAGAGATGCCGTTCGCTTACGGATTATGGCATGGAAGCATTGACTCCTACTATTTACCACTAGACAGGCTGTTCCATAAATATGTTTGACCGCTAATTTTTTGTGCCTACTGGAAGCGCCACTTGCGAGCGTCCAGAGAACTAATTTTGACTTATAATGCAAATGGCTGTAGAGAAGTCTACAATAATCTGAAGTATTTTTGCATTTTGAATTAATTTCATTCGTATTCCGTGTTATTCTTACTTCACGAATTATTTTAAAACTTATGAAAAATGAGGTCATGTGTAAAGTAAATATGGTAGTGGCAGGAAATTGACATTGACAGAACAGGCAACACTCGCTACGGCCGACAGCGCCAAAATGGTGAATATCAAACGGACACAAAACATCGCCAGTCCAGTGTGGTAAATAGTAGAGGTCAGTGAATGGAAGTCATCTACTGATACAATTATCGGCACGGTTCTTGAGCACTCGGCGTCAGAGTGGAGATCGCTTTGCGCAGTCCATACATTGGCGAGCCAGTCATCGTCTTTGTTAGATACATGCAGCAAGCGAAGGGAACGAATCACGAGTGACGTCTATGACACGATAGCGCGGCGAGCCAATCACTGACATTCCCCGCCCCCGCGCCTTACGTTGCACCACTAAAGAGACCGAATATTTTACTTCTGCGCAACTTGAAGCCAGCGCTCCGTGCCGATAACTTTACCAGTACCGGGCAGTACCTGGATAAACCTGGGCACAGCAACTCACCAAAATGTCACATCGGTTCGGTTTTTGAATGCGGTCGCAACCCTTCTCAGTTCAGTCAAAAAGCCATTGAATTTACGGATGTCGACGAAACGTCATTCCATATTTGAATAAGTGGACAGCTCAGTCCTTCTCGCTCAAAAGATTAGTGCAGGAAAGAGACAGATATAGGGATTGCCAACAGCCAAAAAAAATGTATTTATCGCGACAAATTCTAACAAAAAAGTTTTTCATTTTCATACATGTAACAAAAACGTTATTCAAAATATGAAAAACTCCTCTATAACTTAAAAAAAAGGCCTCCAAATTATGGCAACACCGAGTTATTGGGTTCAATATCGTCCAAACTTCGTTAAAATTGCTTTTAACCACTCAAACGCTGCAGGGTAGGTACTATGATACCGAAAAAAAATGAGTTGTCCGCCATTGTGTATTTCAGTCCGCGTCAGTCACGATACAGGAAGAAAAGTATCTCACGGAAATTATTGTGGGTCAATATTTTTCAAATTAGTCCAGCCATTTGAGCCATGAGAGATTAATAAACATACAAACAAACTTTCACCTATATAATATTAGTGCGATTATGTCATACAAATAACAGTCATCATCCCATTGATATTTCTATGTACTACGCAATAGATTAGGCGTGCCGAACACTCATTTCAGCCGACTCAAGTGTAATGCGTTATCCGAAAGGGCGCTCGAGCCCCGGTATGAAGGCTAGAAGGAATGGGGTGGGTCTTTTAGTCAGTAAGAGTCTGACACCATCTCCCGCTCCGCCCAAGGGTGGGGGATGTCAATGCATGATTTTTCCCACCATAAAAAAGGTGTAGTGTCGACAGTACATTTTAAACACTACACTGTGTTGAACGAAACGCGTAAGTGCCACGAAATTCGCGCGCTTACATCGCTTACAACATTTTGGTCGCGAAAAAGTAACCTCTAAGAGCTATCTTAGCGCTGCATTTTTTAAAAGTTCTGTTAGACGACGATATGCCAATGTAGCGCTGCAGCGAACTTTTGTCTTAACTTTACAGTATTTTGACAATTGACCATGAAAGGGCTTGTCTATTAATAGAATATAAGTCGATGCATCATCCTCAATTCAGTTGATTAGGAGACGAGCCAAGAAGATCGGTAATAGACGCGTCCACATGGAGCGAGCAGCCTCGCGAGTCATTTGCCACGCGAGGATACTATCCCTGCGAGAGCGCGGCAGCCTCGGTATCAAAGCTAGGTTGCCGCGCGCGGCAAGCCCGAGTCAAAACTCCAAAGTCTTGAGCATGGACGCCTAGTTACCTGTCGGTTTTCTATCGTTTACATTTTGGGAAGTATGCGCTGGAATATCTACCATGTACGGTTGGCGCAAATGGTCCCACTATACCCATACGTACAAAGCGTTTTGAAAACACATTTATTATGCGTAACAGTAAGGAGTGGAATTCCCTGCCGGAGTCTGTGTTTCCTGATAGCTAAAACTTAGCAGTCATGAAGTCAAGAGTGAGGTAGGCAGGCGTGCTCGTCGGTCACATCATCGCTTACCATCAGGTGAGATAGTGTCCAAACGCGAGCCTAAACATAAAATTAAACAAAAAGCCGAAAGACGTTCACTGCTGGCCTCCCCCAAGTGTCGCATTAACAAACAATCCTTTGTGTCTCGCATCCATCAGTTTGCTGCTATCCTGAAGCCGGTACGCGGTAAACGCACGTTATCGGTTCATCGACTATCTGTTCTGCGAGCAATACGCCCTGCCCATTGCCACTTAAGTTTCTTGGCTTGCGGCTGGTATCACTTAACCACGACCTCCAAATATAATATAACTATATAATAGAACTCACTTTTCCTGACCTCAAAACAAATTTTCCTTACCCTCTGAGTAACCCAATACTTATCGAATAAAATCGTGAAATATATCCTCATTGGGGAGCAAAATACATCGCATATTTATTTGATGAGGGTCAAGGTGTCAAACAGTGACGGAGGAAAAGTGTTTAAAAGTAGCCCTTATGTTCATGACAGGTAGAACCAAAGTACACGGCTTTTGTGAGGTCTTACGTATTGTTAAAGCTATTGATAGAACAACACTGCGCACACGTGTGCCACACACGCTGATCTGGGCGCGTCAGTCTCCATACGTACATTTTATATGGAAACTAGACTTGTAGAGCTACACTTGATCCACGCCACGCGACGTCGTTCTACGTACAAATCAGGCGTGTTACACGTGTGTCGGTCTAATGTAGACTGGCCTGTTGGTCTAGTAGTTAGTAGCCCTGACTGCTATGCCGGAGGTCGTGGATTCCCACCCAGGACAAATGTTTATGTGAGCGCTGGCCGTTTTGCGCGGATGTGACGCATATCTTACTTACGTGCTACTTTTAATCGATATTGTTATTTATTTTATGTATTTATTTATTAGTAATAAGCATACCAACAGCACAATCACTTACAGTACAAATAAAACTTACATCTAAAAAATGTAATTTCAGTAACCACGCAAATAACAGCAATGCATGACATTGAAAAAATGAGAAATTAGATTTTTTGTTTTAAGGTATGCGCCATGTTTGACGTGAATAAACACTTTTTCTTTCTTTCTTTTTTTCTATGAGCATGATCATTTTCTCAGTATCTGGGTGTAATTTATCTGTAATATGTATGTATTTAGAAATATATAAGTATGTTTATCAGTTGTCTAGTACCCATGACACAAGCTCTGCTTAGCTTGGGACTAGACAGAGTTATGTGATAGTTGTGGAATAGTAGTAGCCCCCTATATGTAAAGTGGGAAGTAATTTTTTTTTTAATTTCAACCCTATCGTGTGATATTATGTTGGAATGGTATTTAAAAATGAATAGGGGTTTACTAAAATCATTTTTTGATAATGTCAATAATTTCGGAAATAATCGCTCCAAAAGTAAAAAACAATGTGTGTGTCCCCCCCTCTAACTTTTGAACCATAAGTTCAGAAAATATGAAAAAAATCTGAAAAGTAGAACTTTATAAGGACTTTCTAGGAAAATTATTTTGAACTTCATGGAAAGAACAGTTTTTGTACAAAAAAGACAAAAGGGCTCTACAAAATAATTTCTGGACTAAGTTTGTAGTGTAATCGTATATGCAAGCATTTTTTTAAACTCATAAGTGGGTACACTTATTGTGACGGACGGGAAACTACGGAACCCTACACTGAGCGTGGCCCGACACGCTCTTGGCCGGGTTTTTTTTATATATACCTCATTATATTAGTGTAGATGCCGAGTTTTTTATTTTTTAGTATTAACTACTTTGTTTATCTTATTTCATCACCACTGCTCTCAAAAAGTTTAAGGAAAACATCGTGAGGAAACCGGAATGTCCTAGGAACAAAAATTTAAAGACATGACATCTACCAATTCGCACTAAATCAGCGTAGGTCTCTCCATTCAAAAATTAGACCCCTTTAGCGCGACAATTTTAGACATTCCTCTCTTAACTCTTTGAATGCCGTAATTAGAGACACAATAGAAAGACAATTGCTTATGTCGAACTGTGTAACATAAGACATTCAAAAGGTTAATGCTCACCTACGTCATAAAAGGAAGCCGTGTGCGAAATTTCACACGCCTAATCCCAGTATTTTCCGCTGCACGTTGTATAAATGTCAGTCTGTTAGTTTCTCCTTTTATATCTACCTATATATAAATAAAATTGGAATGTTTGTTTGTAATATTGAAATAACTGCTTTTTACTGCATGCATATGAATATACTAGCTTTTTCCTGCGGCTTCGCCCGCACACATAAAATATAGCCTATGTCACACTCAGAAATAAAGCAGCTTTCTAACGGTGAAAAAATTTTCTCAATCAGACCAGTAGTTCCAGAGATTACCCCCTACATACAAACTTACAAATTTTACCTCTTTATAATATTAGTATGATATACGGTACATACACCAAAATAACATTTTTAAAAATTTTTGTCTGTCTGTTTGTCCGGGCTAATCTCTGAAATAGCTGGACCGATTTTGACGGGACTTTTTTTGGCAGGTAGCTGATTTAATAAGGAGTAACATAGGCTTTTATTTAAGAAAAAATATATTCAAAATCCAGTAGTCCACGCGAACGAGGTCGCGGGCACAGCTAGTTTATACATATAATATCTACTACATTATTTTTGCGAAACCTGAATATAGTTTGTTCAGAATCATTAACTGAATGGATTCCAATAGCTTTTACAGCACGTTTTTTTTTTTTCAAAAATAATTAAAAAGGTCACAAGTTGGACACCACTGACACTAAGTACAACACAGGGCACGGCAGGTCATAGCTGGATGCACTTTCGCCCAGCTGGGAACCCCTCAGTCGCCTGAATGGCCCGATGACTATGTATTTTAGCTGACATAGCAAGCTTATAACTTTGTGATTTTTCATGATATAGTTATGAAATTACGTACATACAGGGCCGGTTTATGCATGTCGGGGCCCCTAGGCAATGCACGTCTTGGGCCCCACCTACCCTCTTCTAACTTCTAAAAATAATAATATAAATAATAATAATATATATAATGATATATTCTTTAATAAGTTAAGGTGTGCAATAAAGATATATAATAATAATAATAATAATAATAATAATAATAAATCGTTTATTTATTACATAGGGCTCACTTACAATAAATCTAAATCACTAAAAATATTTTACTTCTAACACAAATTTATTCATAATTACGTTGTTTGTAGAGTTCCGTAGTCAACTACATAGTTTCACCAAATCTGTTTGTCTGTCCGTCCGTCCGAGGATAATCTCAGTGATTGTTAGCTAGAAAGCTTGCTAATGAAAGATTGTGTTTTATTAAACTCCATCTGTTGACAGCTTTTCGCATAATCCAATGCTAGGATTGCTAGTTACATGGCATGTCATCGAAAATTCATTTTTTTTTACTGTTTATGAAACATAGTCTATTTTTTTTCCTGAAGCGCGGGGTCCTAGAACCTGGCGGGGCCTCTAGACAGTTGCCTACATTGCCTAATGGATAAAACGGCCCTGCGTACATAGATTATTTACATAAATATACTAGACACGTGTTTCGGGTTCCTCATATACCTATTAAAACTAATGTTGTATTGATGAGAGAGTTTGAGATACCCTACCAAAATCTAGGTTTTTTTTTATGGTAGGAAAATCATCTAATGACAATCCCTACTCTTGGGCGGAGCAGGAGATAGTGTCAGATTGTTACTGACTAAAATCCCACCCTGTTTCTTCGTGCCTTCATACCGGGGCTCGAGCTGTCTTTCGAATCTAACCCAGTCCCTAGTAGGCTTTGAGCCGACCCCTGCTGTTGCTGACAACTCCTTGAGGCGCGCGGAAACAGTGCGCGCCTTCGACGACTGCTCGGTCCGGACAGTTACTGGACGGTCGGACAGCGAGCTACCCATTGCTCGCCGTCCGCAAGCCCTCTCGCCTACGGTGGCCGGATATCGGAATCGGAATCCCGGCGGCGGCGAAAGCGCCGTTACCTGCATCAGGCCTCTTCCTACCAAAATCTAGGTGACAAATCAGAAGTAAATTCCAACCAATTCCGAATGATCGAGGATACGAAATAGCTAATATAACCTATAATAAACTCATTAAGATTGCAATAAAAATTGTCGTAAATCCGAGGGCGGCTGACGGTCGCAATACTTTATGGCTTATAAAAATACGGTCAAATAAAATATCACGCGTGAGTGATGGTCCATCCTACTTACCAGTTTATGACTATTGCTAGAAAATTGGGACAGAAACGTTACTACGAGGTAAACTTTATTTTATAAGGTGGCTAGTGATCAAATAATTCCTTCTGAACTTTTCGCGCACTGGTGGGTGCGAGAAGTGACAGACTTTTACTGACTGAAAACCCACCTGTGTTCCTTTAATTGCTTTGGTAACTTTTTCTAGTAATCGCGCAGCAAAAAAGGGTTAAATTGCTGCTCAATAAATAAAGAAGCTATTTCCATTTAATAATAATACGTAGAACTAATAATAGGTAGAACGGTGGTTGATTGATAACGGCCCCGACTTACGAGTTGTAGGGCACGGGTTCAAACCCAGCCAGGCGCATTACTTTGTGTAATTTATTTCATCACCACTGCTCTCAAAACGGTGAAGGTAAACATCGTGAGGAAACTGACATATCCTAGAACCAAGATTAGAAGACATTTATTATTATTTACAATTTACTTATACAACATTACAGTCTAACTAATGCGTTGTACAGAAACAAAAAAAAAAAATATATATATATATATATATACATTACCACTAATCTATTTATATAAAAGAAAGTCGTGTTAGTTACACCACTTATAACTCAAGAACGGCAGAACAGATTTGGGTGAAAATTGGTAGGGAGGTAGCTTAGAGCCAGGAGACGGACATAAGATGGTAGAGTAGGGTAGAGTAGGGTAGAGTAGGGTAGAGTAGGGTAGAGTAGGGTAGAGTAGGGTAGAGTAGGGTAGAGTAGAGTAGGGTAGAGTAGAGTAGAGTAGGGTAGGGTAGAGTAGAGTAGAGTAGGGTAGAGTAGAGTAGAGTAGGGTATAGTAGGCTGAAGTAGGGAAGAGCGGGAACGAAGCCGCGCGGGCAAAAGCTAGTATAAAATAAAATTAAATATCCCACAAAACCAAATAAGACAACGTATACTTATTTTTCATCCATCCTCTCACAAAACCTCAGTCATTCACGACACACATCTATCCATCTCCCAGCAAACAAGTCACACTCTGGTGTTAGAGTCAGAAGAGCATTAAGCACAGAAAGCGCACGAACGAGTGGCGAGTTAGCTCTTGACACTGTCTGCGATAAAGGATCAGCTAACAATCGGTGTGTTCGCGGCCTGAGGTGTTGTATAGGTACAGGAGGAACAAACAACCTCACCAGCTGAGCAACTAATTCAGGACAATCAGATTCACCCCGGAGAACTCGACAAGCGAAGACGAGTAAAGAGTAATTACGCCTTACTTCCAGAGAGTTAAATTTCAGCATTCCGAGTAAAAAAATTTTGTAGGATATAAAAATAGATATGTGACCCGCACTGAGCCCGGGTGGTGGATTACGACCCATTCCCTCTACTAGAGTTCTCTCTACCTATGTCCCAACAGTGGGAACGTCATAAGGCCGACTATGGAATCGCCAAACTAAAGTGACAGTGGTTAAGGCACATTGCTATCAGAACAGATGGTCGATGGGGACGAAAGATTCTGGAGTGGCAACTGCACATAGGAAAACGCAGCGTTGGAAAGCCTCGCACAAGGTGGACCGATGGCCTGGTGAGTGTCGCGGGAATCCAATGGATACAAGTCGCACAGGACTGGTTGTTGTGGCAACGCTTAGGGGAGGCCTATGTCGAACAGTGAACGTCTATCGGCTAATATGATACTAGATCTTGGTACGAACTTCTATTCTAAAACTTTCACTCGGCAATTTGTTTTAATTGTATGACGTTAAAATTACCGCCACAAATCTTGAGCGCTGGCTTCAAGTTGCGCAGAAGTCAAATATTCAGTCTCTTTAGTGGTACAAAGTGAGACATGGGGGCGGGGAGTGTCAGTGATTGGCTCGCCGCACAATCGTGTCATAGACGTCACTTCTGATTCGTTCCCTGCGTTGCTGCATGTATCTAACAACGAAGACGAATGGCTCGCCAATGTATGGAATGTGAAAAGCGATCCCCACTCTGACGCCGAATGCTCAAGATCCGTTTCGGTAATTGTACAGTTGATTTCAGAGGAGATATGACTTCTTAAAATTCCACGGCTTAACAATATGTTTGAATGTCCATTTGTATAACTTTTAATCCTTTGCCATGCCTTCCATTTCTGCGTAGGCCTTAAGAAACCATCTGTTCAAACTCCCACGCGATACTGTTTTTCTCATTTTCGAATCCGCCCCTACAGATATCATTGCTTACGGTACCAGCATCTTTTGACATTAAAACTCTGAGATTATTGATGGAAACGACCTCCAACGTAAGGATCATCTTACAAATGCGTGGGAAGTACAGTCGGAGTCAAAATTAGTACGTCACCTTAGAAATAAATATAAGTAATTATGTACTTTTTTATTATGGATAAACTCGCGTTTACTGTACTGGGTCAGTCGAGATAAAATACTTTTTTTCTTTTGTCCACTTTTCTTTTACATGTGGAAATCATCCAATGACGTCTCCCACCCTTGGGCGGAACGGGAGGGCTTGTCAGGATTTTATTGACTAAAGTCACACCTGTGTCCTTCAGTTCCCTGTTGCGTTCTAGGACTACAGGTTTTCCCTTCAGAAATTCTACTTGGTCCTTACTAGCAGGCATCAGCGCTGCTGGGCCCTTACAGTTTGCTGACATCTCTATAAGGAGCGCGTGGATCACTAGGTGCTATTGATGACTGGGTTCGGTTCGGTTAATTATTGGACGGCCAGACGGCCAGACGGCCAGCTACCCATTGCTCAACGTCCGCAAGCCCGCGTCTACCGTGGCTGGTAGTCGGAGTCGGAATCTCAGCGGCCGGGGCGAGGACGTTCATTCCCCACGCTTGCAGCCTCCTCCTTCGCTAGCATTACTGCTTTGCAGAAGGAAGCGACCGCCTGCCATTTCTGCTCGCTCCGGACCATAGCCTGAAACAGGGCCCGACGCAAAAGGTCGCTGTCGCAAATTGCCTCCACGAGGACAGGTCAGTGCTCTGCCTAAACGAGGCACACCTTCACCGTATGCTCCACCATGTCTTCCGGGTGGTCCACACAATGGTAACACCCGGGCGATTTTTCCGCCTGAATCCGATGCAGGAATCTCCCGAACTCACTATGTCTGGTGAGGACCTGCGTCATGAGGAAGGTGAGGAAAAGGGGACTTTCTGCCGTGATTATGGCGTGCTCATGGTTTGTCCACATGACGGGTAAAATGTTATTAATTATAACCCCTCTCTCTAACTCAGCCTAATAATCAGTAAAGAGGAAAAAAACTGACGAAGGTGTAAACGACCCGACTGTACTACAAAACTCACACTTTTTCAATTATTTACAACTCCAGAAGTCGTTGAAATCGATGAATGAAAATGTCGAGTACTTTAATGAGACCTTTTAGGAATAACCCTCTTCGCCTTCACACCCCAGGGGTAGGTGGTGGAAGTGTGGGCTGGTTTTTATACTCCCACTTAACCAAAAACTTTGTTGATGTTTTTTAAATATGTGGGAGGTAAAGGGCTGTAAGTCTGATCAAAGTACTACATTTTGATACAAGTGGAGAAAGTTTGTAATTGCGACTGAGGCGGGATTCGGCCGAGCCGTAGGCGAGGGTGTTATCTCCATAAGCTCCGAGTGCTACAGTGACTTTCCACGTGTATCAAACGATGTTTTTCAATACACTTAGGAAGACTGAGAATGATCTGCGTTGAAATCGTGGGGGTCGCTCAGCGCCCAGCCTGATGCGGTAAATATAAAAAATTGTAGTGGGGGCAAACGCAATACTTTTTCGGACTAGTGCGGAAATCAGTAAATGGCTTGCCTAAAAGCGGTAGGGATGACGGCGGGTTTTCGAGTAAGTGTATGTATGGAAAATATGATTTTGATTTTATCCATCTATTGTATCGGGCTGTTATCGCGCGTATTCTGCGTGTGGGTAGAAAATCTACACTCGCACATCCTCACCACCCAAAAAAAGGAATCTCCTGACAATGAAATGGAAATTCGGCTTCTTCTTTAATGACAGTTTTTTTTTTATGGTGGGAAAATCATGCATTGACATCCCCCGCCCTTGGGCGAAGCGGGAGATAGTGTCAGACTCTTACTGACTAAAAGACCCACCCCGTTCCTTCTAGCCTTCATACCGGGGCTCGAGCGCTCTTTCGGATAACCCGACATAAACGATCGACCAATATGTAATCACCTGGATAGCTCTGTCGTTGGCCTCGTTTATGTCATGGAAGCGTACCGGAAGACGCAACGCTGAAAGGCTTCCTACAAGGTGGACCGATGACCTGATGAAGGTAGCGGGAAACCGATAGATGTGGGACGCACAGGAACGTTCGATGTGTCGACGCTTGGGGGAGGCCTATGTCCAACAGTGGACGTGTATCGGCTGAAATTATGATGATGATGATGATATTTTGATTAAATTCTAAAATTATACCTATATAATAAAAACGCCACATGCACATGCATGAACATGTTATCGACACTATAAAATGGTTATTATTTCCTCAATATCTGCCTGCAACTGCAAAGCGCAACTTAATTGCTTCCTAGCTGCTTTAATATTTGCCGCCCGCCTGCAACGACTCTCACAGGGGTAAAGAGTGACCTGCATTTTCTAGGAACAGACTCTAATTAAAACTAGTTATTATCAAGCTTGTTTCCCGAAAGTGTAGGTAGAGTATATAGTAGATTCGTATAGAGCCGTGTACGCACATACGAACCACAAAATAGATAGGTACAGAAATCAATCTACATACAAAGCGCGCTCGAGCAACGCACACATAGACACCGCTCACGGACACGATATCTCGAATTCTCGACTCAATAAATTCAGCTCATTGCAAACGTGCTGTATGATTTCTGTGTTCTGTGGCAAACGTTTATGCATCCGCTTGAAACACGCGTCTGTGAACTTTTTTGTGAAATAATGGAGAAAACAATGTTATAACTGTTTAGTGGACAGTTTTTTTTTTTAAATTCCACATTAATTGCTGAATTATTATTTTTTATGCTACCAGTTTTAAAAGACCTGCTTGTACTTTGATAGTTTGTTTTAAAGTTTACGGCATATTCGAAACGCGAACTTGGTTCGAATCGACTTCGCGCACAAGTCGTGAACTCGCTTAACTATGACGGCGTCATTGGATATGGTCGATTGTGAAGAAGCGAAAAATAGTTTGGTGTTCGCATTGATTCATGAAGAACATCATCCATACAGAACATACTAATAGGTTCGCCGCAAACATGTTTGACGAACAGAGTGTTCTATGTTCGTTACGTGCGAACCAAGTTGTTGCTTATCATGTTACGCCACAAATTTGTTCGTACACGACACTTCAGTCGATTCAGATGTACACCTTGAAAATTACACTATGTTGAACGAAACGCGTAAGTGCCACGAAAATGGCGCTCGGCTTAAGACATGTTGTTCGCGAAAAAAGTATCCTCTAAAGGCTATCTTAGCGCTGCATCTTTTAATAGTTCTGTTAGACGACATAATGGCAATGTAGCGCTGCAGCGAACTTTAGTTTTAACTTATCAGTATTTTGACAAAAAGTTTCCATGGTAAGGACTTGTCTATTACTAGAAATATAAGTCAATGGTGCACGGCTTACGTACAAAAGCTAGCGCTTCGTCGAAAATACTCAGTAGTAGTACCATTTTGATCTATAAGTGTGTACAGGTAAGTATATAATGAAATTACCGTATACTAATGTACTATATCAATTATTTATTTAAATAATTTGTCACCAGAACTAACTAATTTGTGATACATAAAACAATAAAGCTTCTTTTTAAAAGAATCTGGCAAAACCAAAATCTTAAATGATTACTGATTTTTTTTTTTTTATAAAAATAAAATGGCCAGTGCCTACAAAAAATTCTGTGACTGTAACCGGCTTTTAGGCCCGTAAACGATGCACAACTCCGTCCTTAAGTTCGATATCATTTGATTCCCGATTAATACGATGTCAAAAGCTCAAGATCATTGCTAATTAATAAACAAATGAGTACAGAATGTCAGTTACCAAGTACCTTGGGCTTTTGAATCTCGTTTATTAACACAATCAGGACCTCAAACTTGATATCAAGTACGAGATCTTGGGCTGAGGAACGTTTATTAATACGGGCGTAAGATTAAGAAATTAATATCTTAAGCAGATTTGGGTGTTCGTAACAGACAGCCAATCCTGAATAATGTTTGCAAGAATCATTCACTGAATACATGAAGTATTAAGCCCATCTTGCGCAGTACTTAAGATTTTAATGGCCGTCTGATTTGAATTATGTCTAGACCGATTAATTCTAAATTTTACGAGTAATTTACCGTAAACTTTACTGAATTGAACCGACTTTCTTAAGCACTAAATTCTTCTTCTTTCGTATCAATCTGACTCAAACATTGTCCGACCAATATTTAGCCACCTGGACAGCTTTGTCGTTGGCCTTATAGAAGTCATGGAAGGTGCAGGTAGTTGTGCATTCTGGGCAAGAAATGAGGTGACGCATATACTGTTAAGGGGCTCCACACTGTCACTGTTTCATAAGTGTCCACTGTTTCATATTCGTTTTGTTACTAACAATCTATGGAATGAATTCTGAAATAAATTTTATTATTATTATTTTTATACTTTTATTTATCTCAGGACCATGAGGTCCTGAACCTTTGGAAGGCATACGAGGAACCGAAACCGACTCGCAGAGGCCTTTTTAGCTGCTTCTAATGGAACGTGGTACCAACCGGCGATTATCCCTGTACGCGCATGCTAGTGCATCCAAGGACAACCCCCGGTTGAAAGGAAACTATTGCAACATGTGAAAAACTAATATAAGGCTATGGTTTTTGGAGTCTTAAGTGGACTGGTTACCAGAAACTATGTTAAGACTATGGCCCCTGCCTAAACAATGTTTTTAATTTCCATCGATAAAAAGGCAAGGGGTGACTTGCACACTCAACAAATGGGCCCCCAAAATGGTCGCTAGCACAAAGTGACTATTATTATTCCATTCATTTATTATTTATACATATTTAACATATTTTTAAATATTTCTTCAAAAAATTAAAAAGAAAAAAAAACATTTAAAAATACAAAAAATAGTAGCCCACCGGCATCGGGAACAGGGTCCAAGCTGCCGGCGGTCAGGGCTCCTGAGAGAGGAACCTCCGGACAATACGCGCCGTGTCTAGGAGTACTGCCTTCTGGATCAAGCCCTTGATCCAACTGCCTAACGAGAGCCTCCGCAGATGTTGGTCGAGGCTCTTGGCAATTAAGCCATTGGCCGTCACGACTATCGGCACAATGATTGCTCTATCCACTTCCCACATGTCGACAACCTCGCGAGCCAAGTCAAGATATTTAGTTTGTTTATCCTTCTCAGCTTTCACGAGGTTCTCGTCATGAGGGACCGCTATATCAACAATCATTGTGCGACGCTCCAGTCGATCTATCACCACTATGTCAGGCTTATTGGCAACAATAGTCCTGTCAGTGATGATAGATCGGTCCCAATACAATGTGACGCTGCCATTCTCGAGAACTGGGTCGGGCACATACCTATAGTACGGTACTTCTGATTCAACAAGATTGTATTTAAGAGCAAGTTGCTGATGGATAATCCTGGCTACAAGGTTGTGTCTGTGCAAATAGTCTCCGTTAGCTAAATGAGAACACCCAGAAATAATGTGTCGGATTGATTCTCCGGGCCGGTGGCATGCCCGACAGATGTCAACCGTACCGTCCTTCACAATATATTTCCGGTAGTTGTTCGTCATCATAACTTCGTCCATAATTGCAAAAACAAAACCTTCGGTTTCTCCAAAGAGATTACCAAAGCGTAGCCAGGATACGGACGCTAAAAGATCTACATCGGGCCCATGTAGGGCCCGGTAAAAGCGCCCGTGAAGCTCCTTGCCCTTCCATACTTCCTTGCGTTCATTAGTATCCATTACTATAGGTTTGCGCCAGTTCTCGTTGGCCAAGGAGAGCGGGGTGAGGCCTTTGTCCACCGCCACTACATCTCGGTGCATCCCCACGTCAGTTTCCAGGAAGTATTCCCTGAGACTGCATACCTCACGGTTGTGCAGGGTCTTGGCATTTAAGAAGCCACGACCCCCACACTTCCGTGGGATATACAGCCTCATCACCGATGATCGTGGGTGATGCATCCGATTTGCGGTAAGCAGAGTGCGGACCCTCCTATCCAGGGCGTCGAGTTCTGTCTGAGTCCATTTGAGTATGCCGAAAGAGTACATCAAAACCGGCATGACCCAACCGTTGAAGGCGCGCACCTTGTTCCCGCCTGATAAAAGACTTTTCAGTACTTTATTCAGGCGGCCAAAGAAGCGCTCCCTCAACGATTGTTTCACTTCAGCAGCATTGATGCCCAACGTTTCCGACATACCCAAATACTTGTAAGTTTCGGTTGAGCAGAGGGATCTAAGGTGTATAGAATCCGAGAGTTGGGTTCCCACGGATTCCATAATCTCCCCTCGCTTTACATGCATGACTGCACATTTGTCCAAACCAAATTCCATCCTGATGGCACTACTGAAGGTTTCAGTTACCTTCAGTAGCTCCATCAGTTGCAAGTTGTTGGAAGCAAAAAGTTTCAGATCATCCATGTAAAGAAGGTGAGATATGACCTGACCCTCTCTTCTCAACCGGTAGCCTATACCCGAACCCTCCAGCAGTGTGCTGAGAGGGTTCAAGGCTAGGCAAAACCACAGTGGACTCAAACTGTCACCCTGGAATATGCCACGCTCGATCCTTAACGTTTCGCTGTTCTCCGAAACCCGTCGACACCCTGGATAGTGAAGGACCGTCCTCCACTGCCTCATACATGACATCAGAAAGGTGCGCAGAGTTACATCAATTTTATATAGCTCTAGCACCCTCATGAGCCATGTATGCGGCACTGAATCATAGGCCTTCTTATAATCTATCCAGCATGTCGACAGATCTCTTCGAGAACGACGAACCTGTTGGCTAATGGCAACATCAATGAGGAGCAGCTCCTTAGTACCACGGGACCCGTTCCTACATCCATTCTGAGAAGCAGACATGATGGAATTTGTCTCAATATGATTATTAATTTTAGCTCTCAGGATGGATGTAAGAACTTTATAGACCGTCGGCAAACACGTAATCGGTCTATAATTTTTGGGTTCCGCAGTACTACCCGATTTATGGAGCAGGTGGGTTATTCCTGTCGTCAGGAACTGGGGCAGCGACCCTGACTCTAAGGTAGATTGGAATTGGGACGCCAAGCGAGCGTGCGAACTTTTAAACCATTTAAGCCAAAAGTTGTGCAGCCCGTCCGGTCCTGGAGATTTCCAGTTTGGTAACGGACGGACTGCACGAGCTACATCTTGGGGGCTGATGGTAACTGCCCCCATTTCTGGTATAAGTTCGCACTCTCGCTCGACCTCCCGAGTCCAATCACCCTCAGTGTGATTGACAGGCACCGACCAAATGCTGCGCCAAAATGAATACATGGCATCATCATCCGGTAGGCGCGTATCAATCACACTTTGGTCCGGTCGCTCCCAAGCCCTGTAAACCCACCTTTCGTTGCTTTGGAACGCGCGATTCTGGGTGTACCGCTCCACTCGCCGCTTGTACCGTCGTATACGGTTTGCCCATGCATAGACTTTCTGCCTCAGGAAGTCGATACGCTCTGTGATACGGGGTAGATAATCTCGTGGACTAATATCTGTCCCCGAGAACGCCCGCCTCACAAAGCGCATCACTCTAGGGCGAGTGTTGCCCTCCCTGAAGCAGATAAGTTTGCCGATGAGTGCTCTAGCCTCACCGATACGACGCTCGATCCTGCACTGCCAAGCTGGTTTAGCTGGTCGTGTAGCTCTGTCACTATTTGGAATTTTGACGTGAGCTACACGACACGCCGCTGCAGCCGCACAATACAAGATCGAGTGGGTATCGGTAAGGTCTTCGCTGCTATCAAAACAATTTGATAGCTGCGAATCTAGAGCACACACCAATGCCCTATTTTTTCTATGCATAGGCAAACGAGGTAGACGAGGTCTAAGCTCTGCGGGTATAGAGCGGTACTCCCGGAATGCATCCTCCAAAGCGCTCCTCAAACGTACATTGCACTGGGTACTCACGGATATAGCCCCGTCATTATCATCCTCACCAACGTGGTCGGGTCGCGGTGAAACACTGGGTTGACGTTGCACCGCGGCCTGTGGTGGAACAGGTGAGACACGACCATTCCGTGATTCTAGGCGCAGTCTATCAAGTACGGCGTCATCCAACATACGGTTACGCTGGATGACCCGCACCTGATCCGATAGTCTTTGGGCCGAAACGTTGACAGCTGGTTCAAGCACCTGAAACAGAGAGAGCATCCGACCACGGTACGCAGTCAGGTTAATTCCCCCCTCTGTAGCCCCAAAGTATGAGCGCATGACATTTTCATTAATGGATTGTGTCCATCGCATGCGCTGCACACTTCCACCGGCAGCGGGGACCCTGTCAGAGGCCGGAGGGCCTCGAGGTCCCAAGCAGGCCGGAGGTCGGCCTCTTCCTCGCCGACGCGCAGGTGGTGGTGTCGTCGGCGGCGAGAAGTATTCGTCGCTCGAGCTCGACGCAACTGCAGCTACCGGAATCTCTGGAGTCACGGCTGGCGCTGGTCCCGGCGGCTGCGAGGCGGAGCTGAGCGACGAACCCGAAGTTGTTAGCTGTGTGTTTAGTTGCTGTGCTCGGCTTCTAGTCAGCATTTATGTTGTTATATGCTCCCAGAGTCAATTGTCATTTTAAAGTCGTTGTAATATCCTCGATAAACTGATTTGATCTGCATCAGCTATAATACACTATTTGTGTATTTTTTTTTCCTTGTTCGTACTGTTGTTATATGCATTTTGTTGTAAAATTTGGTAATTATTTCGAAAAAATATTACAGGGAGAAAAATTTTGCTGTCACACCTTGACAGCCGAGCCACAGATTATTATTATTATTATTATTATTATTATAAGTGCCCATGTAGGCCTATGTGAAATAAAATATTTTTGACTTTGACTTTGATTGTATTTGCAATGGGTCAAGGATACTCTATTTGACCAGATTATCTCTGCAGCGAATAACCTCACCTGAAGTCTCAACTAGCCAAAAAAAAAATATCCATAAACCATGTATCCATAAAACAGGCTTTCATTAAAACAAATACTTTTATATTAAATTTGGCCTGTTCCTAATCGTTCTATTTTTCGTCTCCAGGTGTACCATGCCCAACGTGATGAAGTGCCTGATCTACATCGGAGTGGCCGCCTTCCTTCACCAGCTGCCCAGGTTCTTCGACCGCCGATATGTGCCGCAGATCACCGTCTGGCGGGGACACTTCGAAGAAGTCTGCAGTGTAAGTAGAACATCAGGTATTTTCCATTTACTTAGGTAGACTGATGACTTCGTGACGGTCGTAGGAGACCGTTGAGTGTGAGAAACGCAGACTTGCTCGAGGTGGTGAAAGAAAGAAATAATGAAATTAAGAACGAAAGAAAGATATAATGAAAGAAAGAATGATAGAAATAATGAAAGAAAGAATGAGAAAAAGATTGAAGGAATGAAAGAATGAAGAACGAAAGAATAATAATAATATTCCACAACTATCACACAGCGCCGTCTAGTCCCAAGCTAAGCAGAGCTTAAGTTATGAGTACTAGACAACTGATAAACATACTTATATATTTCTAAATACATACATATTATAGATAAATTACACCCAGACACATAACAAATGATCGCGCTCATCACACAAGCATTTGAAAACATTTGTCCTGGGTGGGAATCGAACCCACGACCTCCGGCATAGCAGTCAGGGTCACTAACCACTAGGCCAACAGGCCTGTCGAGAATGAAAGAACGAAAGAAAGTAAGAACGAAAGAATGAATGAAAGAATGATAGAAGGAATGAAAGAATGGAATGAAAGACAGAAATAAAAATAAATATTTATTTATGACTCGAACAAGACTGAGTACCATAAAAAATGTAACTAATCTATAACCTCCCGTCTGCTAATAAATCTCCAGGAGATTTCTGTCAAAAAACGCGTGTCTGGTGGGAATCTCCTGGAGATTTCGTGGATCGGGTCGGATTAAATGCCAAATATTGCCTGTCTAGAGTATACCTTTCCTACTCTAACTTACACAGAGTGTAGGTGAAAGAATAAGAAAGGCATAAAACATCACATGCTAAACATTCAACAACATTTGTTATCGGAACGTTTTTCTGTTGTGAGCGCATCATTTCGTTTATGTCAACGACGCGGCGCGTGTTTTAATTGGTTGGTGTTATAAGTGTTATTATCGAACTATAGTGTGGTGTGATAAGATTAACCGTGAACAAGTAAGTACTAAACAGTTTTTAATTGCTGCATTGTGTATTTGTTAAAGATTTTGGACAGAATTTGTTATTTCACCAAACATTGTTTTGATTTGAAATTCGAGCGCCATGCCGGTACATTTCTACTTGTTGTGAGTAGAAAATATACTAGAGACGACAAAATGTTGTTAGAAACATGATTTAGGTACGTTACTACGTATGTATTAGGCATTTTATTAGTAAAATTCGTAAAAAAATTGTGTAAATATTGAAATTAAAAAACGTAATCGAACGGGTTGATTACCTGAGCCGTGTTTTTATTCAGCTTGCAGATGCAAAATATGTATAGAAATGTCTGTTCTTTTACTTGATTATTGTACAATAATGTGTTATTATGTAAATAAAACAATAACTTTGGAAAAAAATGCATGTATTTTATTAATATGACGACTTTTGTACCAAAAACTGGGAAAAAGTAGCTAACCCTACTTTCAATTTCGAATCAACAATAGATTTCACGATAAAACTGTACAAAACTATAGAAAATCAAATAGCTTATTTTATAACGATTTCAGTGACATAGGGTGTGTCGAGCTGCGCTCTTTAATTTCAGAGCTATCGTAGTTTTAGTGAACGCGGAGAAATTGCACGATTTCGGCCGGGCGCACTCTGACAGCTCCGCGGAGTTGCGCAATAGAGGCCAAACGTTTGAGGGGATAAGTAACTTAAAATAAAAACGCAATTTTTAAAAAGAAAAAAAAAGATATATGCAATGGCAAAGAGGCTTTTATCGCAGCATATTATGGCGTGATGCTTAGGGAAGAATTTGTTCAGCTGTGGATTTTAATAAAAATCACGTAGACGTAACAAATACGTATTTTGTTCTGTGTGAGTCTCAAATAAACATTATTTTATCTTTTCTTTCTTACTTACTCGACCATACCAACCAACAAGAATTTCCATGTGCAAGAACCTAAAAAAAAAACAACATGAATAAAACAAAAGATATTTTATAAGCTTGGATGATTTTTCCTAATGAGATTTTTTGAACCCTTATAAACCGATTAACTTCTTTAATAATATATATAGGTTAAAATTATCTGAGTATTATATAGACTCGCTGTATTCCTGCAGTTCACCTAAATGTTGACTGATACAGGAGGCGTCACATAATTTTGCAATATCGTTTTCATTGTCTTTTTCCTAATATTTCTAGGGTTACCAATTTTTTTTTTTTATGGTGGGAAATATCATGCATTGACATCCCCGCCCTTGGGCGGAGCGGGAGATAGTGTCAGACTCTTACTGACTAAAAGGTGGGTCTTTTAGTCAGTAAGAGTCTGACAGAGTCCCGTTCCTTCTAGCCTTCATACCGGGGCTCGAGCGCCCGAAAAACAAACAATGAACTGTACTTCATTACTAGAAAATGAAGAAGGATTGCGATAGAGGTCGAATTGTCGTTTCAAGATAGATTTGTCTTTATTTCCATTTTAAGGGTTCCGCACCTCAAAAGGAAAAAAAACCGGCCAAGTGCGAGTCGGACTCGCCCATGAAGGGTTCCGTAGCAGCAAGTAACATAATATAAAAGTTCTTGTAATGTGTTGTAACTTTGATCGATGTTTTAATAATAGTGTATTTTTTTCGGTTTATGACGCATTAAAAAAAAACTACTTACTGGATTTCGTTCAAACCAATTTTCGTTGGTAGTTTTTATAGTAATGTACATCATATATTTTTTTTAGTTTTATCATTCTCTTATCTTGGAAGTTAGAGGGGGGGGGACACACATTTTACCACTTTGGAAGTGTCTCTCGCGCAAACTATTCAGTTTAGAAAAAAATGATATTAGAAACCTCAGTATCATTTTTGAAGACCTATCCATAGATACCCCACACGCATCGGTTTGATGAAAAAAAAATTTTTGAGTTTCAGTTCTATGTATGGGGACCCCCAAAATTTATTGCTTTTTTTCTATTTTTGTGTGAAAATCTTAATGCGGTTCACAGAATACATCTACTTACAAAGTTTCAACAGTATAGCTCTTATAGTTTCGGAAAAAAGTGGCTGTGACATACGGACGGACAGACAGACAGACAGACATGACGAATCTATAAGGGTTCCGTTTTTTGCCATTTGGCTACGGAACCCTAAAAACGGAACCCTTATAGGATCAATATGTCGTCCGTCCGTCTGTCTGTCTATCTATTTGTCTGTCTGTAAATACCCTTTATCGGTCTCGAGTTAAAATTAATACTATATAGGTATTTAGGTCTGTGGTCCCTTGAAGCTTGAATCGATATTTACATTACAGAATGCGTTGAAGCATTGCGCTAGGCCCGCCTATGTTCAGTAAATAAAGTTTTTTTTTTTTTGTTAATCTATTCTGTCCCACTCCTGGGCAAAAGCCTCCCCCACGCCTTCCATCTTTCGCGGGTCTGAGCTTCCTCTTGCCAGTTCTGGCAGAATCCGTCGAGTTCGTCTCGCCATCTACTCAGTGGTCTGCCGCGACCCCGTTGCACTATTTCTGGGCACCAAAGTTTGGCTACTTTGCCAGACAGACATAAAGTTTTTCCCGCACATGGGCCACAAATAAAAGCCGCTTCTGGCTTCTTTTTGTGGCGGCTTTTTTTGTGGCCTGTGTGCGGGGGGGGGGGGTACACTGAAAAAAATTAGTATTTTTGTATTATTTTTTTCTTTCTTTATTTTGTTTACTTAAATCGTACTTTGACCGGTCAGCTCACAGACCTCTATATATATATACATATTAGAAGAGTAGAACATATTCCAGCCACGTCGGGCTCAGTGATTGAGGTTACGACGCAGATACGTCCATCAACTGTCTTCCCTTTTTATTAGGAGCACCTAGATTGTGATCTGTTGTGCCTAATGTTTGGGAAAATAACCTTTTTATGTTCTACAGTTTTTATTTCTAAATACCATTTAAAGGGTTATAAGGTAGGTATATAAATTACATTTGAAACCAAAAAAATGCAAAATTCTAAAGTGAACTCTTTTGATTATTTATAAACGAAAGAAAAAGTGAGAAAAAAGTTAGTGCTTCATACAATCGTATTTAAATTAAATTACATTATAAAAAAAATAAGAATTAATAAATAAATAGATAAAAGGATAAAAAATAGTGGATACAATTATAAATAAGTGTATAAATAGTATTTA
This sequence comes from Mythimna albipuncta, assembly GCA_929112965.1. NCBI lineage: Eukaryota > Metazoa > Arthropoda > Insecta > Lepidoptera > Noctuidae > Mythimna > Mythimna albipuncta. The sequence goes on from OV815984.1 coordinate 5,828,995, forward strand.
TTATTACATGCACTATTTAAAAAAATAATAAATAAATTTAAAAAAAATCATCATGGATTCACAACACCAAAGAACAGTGCTGGTCTAGAGGTAAACAAGTAGGTCGTGGATTCAAACCCAACCTGATGCATTACTTTGTGTAATTTATTCCATTACATTTATTGCTTTCATAACTGACACAAAACATCAAGAGGAACCAGCATGTCCTAGAACCCAAAATTGGAAGACATGTGTTATCCACCAAACCGCATTATGCCTGCTTGTTCGATTACGGCCTATTAGTCCAAGATCCTCGGGCCGCCAGACGTCAGTATTTTCTGACGAAGGACATATAGACGATTGAGTACTGTTAGTATGTACTAAGAACGTTACTCACTCTCTAACAGCTTACTCATATCAATTATTAATATACAAAAATCAAGCAAAATCAAGCATGAGAAATTACGTGAAGTTATGTCATTATTTTGGGAGCTTTAAAGCGCCTGTTAAGCAATATTGCCGACGGAATGTGTCTGGAAATATTGGCGACTTGATTTTAAAGATATTGCCTAAAAAAATACGTAAAAATCAGATTGGAGAATTTACGTGAAGTAAGTAATGTTTATATGTATCTTGATTGCCTGATACCTGAAAATTTACCGTCTAAGCAAGCTAGCAGGTAGGCATGCGTTCTAACATCTAACAGTACTCAATCGTCTATATTTCCTTAGTCAGAACATACGTGACGTCTTGCGGCCCTGGGATCTTACTATATATTCCCCTTCCTAGTGAGAAGGCCTGAAACCTAGCAGTATGAATATTATTAGGCTTATGCCTCTTAATGTATTCACTGCTCGGACTCGGGCCTCCTTTGCTGATTATGTAATGCTATAAATTCACAACAGGACGCTGTTCAAAGTGATATTCAGAGAATTATATATTACAGGCCCAATAAATTGGTGCTCTCCAAATTAGAATTTATTATACTACGCCCGACTGATTTTATACTCTGACTGATTTCAATTTGGATAATTGAATCCATGTACCAAATCAAATGCTTCTCATTCTGATTAATGCTAATGTCAACGCACAAAGAATTCATTATAAATCAAATGTCAATAATAATAAAAGACAGAGACGCATTCGTCATTTGATTGCTTTTTAACGTTTGAATCGTTGGTTGGTTGTTATGCGGCAAAAATCTTTAGTGCTGAATGATGAAGGCTTTTTAAATGACATAATGAGTTCCTTGCATTTGCGGATATTATGGATATGTGGAATAGAAATAGGGACTGAAAAGTTGAAAGGGAATCGTTTGTCATGGTATGGTCTTGTGAAGAGGAGAGATGACACGCGTGTTGCGAAAAAATTATGAGTTTACATGTAAATGAATGGAGAGGGAAAGGGAGGCCAAAGAAAAGATGGATGGATTGTGTGAGAAGTGATATGAAATAAAAGGGAGTGATAGCTTGACGAGTGGCAGGACAGAACGGAAGAAAAAAACGTGTTGCGCCGACCTCAAATAAAACGGGACTAGGGCAGGAAGATGGTGATGGATATGTAGAGTAGAATAGATTAGAAAAAACTTTATTGTCCACCAAAAAGTAACACAACTTCGAATGAATGTAATTTCGAATTTAGATCCGAATACTTCTACAGGAATATAATTTTAAAGTTTTAAGATTACCCGTTACTTTCTTTTAATTTCAGTTATGGATATTATAATTTTAAAATTACAAAAGTGAAATCACAAATAGCAAGTCTAAATATCATGGCCGACCAAAATAAACAAAAACCTATCGTAACCTGTCATTTGAACTCCACCTTTTTAATAATATTAATAATAATATCTGAAACTATTAATAATTATCGGTTACAGTTAATGTAATTTTTAGGCTTGTTCTGAGAAACCAGATCAAACAAACAGTTTGTCAAAGAATTTTGAGATAATTTTCACTCCATAAACTTAAGGTTTGGCCACACGGTTGCAAACTAGCGTTCCAACCAAGGTGACCTTGGTTTGTGTTGCGGCTATATGGATGTAATCCACGCGCCAACACGTTCGGTGGTTGGGAAAACGCGCCTCCCAACAAAGGTGATGGATTACAACTGCTGCCTACAAGGCAACTAGCAAGGTCACCTTGGTTGGGACGTTGGATTGCAACCATTCCACCACCAGACCACGTAGATAACCCCTTCAGCATAATTCTGAACAAGTACTAACGCATACTTTTGTCTTTTTCAGATCGAAATGGCTCCTTGGGTGCAAGCGATATCTCTGGACGCGTATTTCATCACGTACTACGGTTTTAGAGTTCTATTCGTTCACCTGATCCCCTGCACCTCTCTGGTGGTCCTCAACGTACTCCTCTTCAGAGCCATGAGGACCGCTCAGATCAACAGGCAGAGACTCTTCAAGGAAAACAGAAAATCCGAATGCAGAAAACTTCGAGATTCGAACTGTACAACTCTGATGCTTATTGTCGTTGTAACCGTCTTCCTTTTAGTCGAAATTCCCGTGGCAGTAGTCACCATCTTACATATTATTTCTAGCACCATAGTCGAGATTCTAGACTACTATATAGCTAATATCTTGATCCTAATAACCAATTTCTTCATCTTAGTTTCCTATCCCATCAATTTTGCAATCTACTGTGGCATGTCCAGACAGTTTAGGGAGACTTTCAAAGAACTTTTCATCAGAGGTGCGGTGACTAGCAGGAAAAATGGCGGATCTAGTAGATACTCTCTAGTAAACGGGCCTAGGACTTGCACGAACGAAACTGTGCTTTAAATCGAAATTTTTGTAAATATTCTTATGAGTAGCTTAAGGTTTTGAAGTTTATTTTTTTGTCTATATATGTACTGTTAGGGACATATCAAATTACGAGAATTTGTTTTTTTTTTCTGACTCTAAAAAATTTCGAACGATTTACCTTAAAAAAAAAAAAAATGTTATACATTCAAGTTATGTTTTCTCATTTAGTTTATACAAAATTTTAGATGAAAAGCACAAGAGTTTAAACGTAACAATAAGTGTATAAAAAATACGTCGATTTTCTACGAAATGTAAAACATTTGTATAAAACCGACAAATTCTAGGGTTTATACAAAATAAAAATATGTTATAAAAATGTAGTGTAGCGATGTATAATTTGCATTTATATTGTGCTTATTGTATAAATGTATAATTTCCGGGTACTTTTTCGCGGCTATGAGGTTACCTGATCAAGAAAATAAGAATAAATTAATTTTGGTATATTTAAATATATTTTGTATGTTGATTAGCTGATCACATGGCCTTTAAATGGTGAGCCCCCATTTCGAGAAAGTATCAATATTTTGTAAATATTATACAAACAGTTCATAAAAATATTTAGTTCTCAATGTGCTTTTATTATTGTATAATTTTAGGATAAGTAAAACATAAAACGATTCATGAGGTATTTGTAAATTTATATAAAAATTGTGTATTAAATAATAAAAAGTAGATAAATGTATAAAAATGTGTAAGTTTATATAAAGTCAAATGGTACTAAATGTTTATGTTGTGACTATGTTATCAGTGTTTGTAACGCTTTCTTATTTAATGGTAGATATATTTGAGATTAGGACAAAATAGCGTTTAATATAAGGACATGAGATTAAAATATAAAATAATTGCGCCACAGTGGCACAACAGAGGCGCCACAGTAGCACAACAGTGGCGCCACAATGGCGTCACAGTTGCCATACAGTGTTTTTATTAGAAACGTCCTAATCTTAAGTTCACAGCGACAGTCATAGGCTCTAATTTGAAATGTAAACCTTTTTGTAAAGAGATTCGGACCATGGCGAATTGAATATTGTGTTAGGTGCATATTATTAAATTAAATAAATAAATTGTATAATTTTATTGTTTAATTTACCTAATCCTAACCAAAATGTCCTAAAACCAAGCAGATCAGATATTGAATATTCACCAACACACATAACATAAATGAATGCGCCTCACCATCAAAAATTGCATCACTGCTTACCATCAGGTGGGATCGCAGTCAAGCACTAGTTCCTATCAATTAAAACAACATACTCTGACCTGTGTGAAAATGATATATAATCGGTATAATTTCGACCTATTTTTATTTTTATTCTATTTATTTTTGCTAATTTAATTTGCTATTATTTTGTTTTTTCTTAATAACTTACATTTAACAACTAAAACTTACGTCTGAAAACATGAAATCAACAACAGTTGCGATGTATTTATTTATCACCTATCAACAATGTAAACAAACAAAGCATCTATAAGCCTTGCATATACTATGTCAACTTTTGCAACTACCTACAATTTTCATAAAATAGCGAATGACAATATTTAATGTATACCCGCTGTATCTAACGTTAGTAATGTCTTTCTTTGTTTTGTTACATTTAATTAGTTATTTGTTATATTATTAGTGCCACTAATCTAATGTATGAACTAATAAGTATAAACCACGGCCGATGAATACTGTTTCACCGTAATACAGTTTATACTAGTGCGGGGAACAGGGTAAATCAGTTCCGTGTAAGCTAACAATTAGCTAGTGAAATTTGTGATTTTAAATAATTTTGTTGAGTGTGTTGTTGGCTATGTAAGTACGCAAATAAATGTCTTTTTTTTGTGTCGTAAATTACAACTCTCTCGTTTTCATATTTGGAGGCAAGCAGATCAGGATGCAAAGTGTTAGCTTGCGGACAGTGAGCAATGGGTGAGCTGTGTCTGGGTGTAATTTATCTATAATATGTATGTATTTAGAAATATATGAGTGTGTTTATCAGTTGTCTAGTACCCATAACACAAGCTCTGCTTAGCTTGGGACTAGACGGCGTTGTGTGATAGTTGTGGAATATAATATTATAAAAGGTGTAAAGGACAGCTCTCCATAAACTTTAAGGGCTTGCTCAGTAGATTCGTCTACTGAGCAACCTTCCACAATTTTTTTTTCAGGAAACAAAATAAAAATCAGCCTCACCATACAAAATAATAAACTTGATTGGACAATTTGTATGGCGAGGCCGATTTTTTTTTTCAAGTGGCCATCTTTTGGCTGAAATGATGTCATTATACTTTTTTTTCCACAACTAGTGGAAAAAAAGTATAATGACATCATTTCAACGATAAATCACGTGATCAGAACAAACGAATAGAAAATTCGTAGCCAAGTTCACATAGTTCAAAATGATAGAATGAAATGTTATCGTTTCTACAATGTCCTTTGTTATACAAACGCTACATTTTAGAACGAGCGGCCGACTCAGGAGCGTCAACATGGCTAACAACTTATCGTTTTCTACAATTGCTGACACCGAGGCGTTACCGATTGGAGAACGGAATTGAACACAAATCGGTTGTAACTTGGCTAGGAGGGCTGGTTTGATAATTTTTGCGTTTGACAATATAATAATAATATAATATCTATTTCACAACTATCACACAACGCCGTTCAGTCTCAAGCTAAGCAGAGCTTGTGTTATGAGTACTAGACAACTGATAAACGTACTGATATATTTCTGTGGCGTGGGGAGACGCCAATGAAAGGCTTTTAGTTTAACTTTAATTTATTATATTGTATGTATTGGGACGACTTTGATAGTCACATATATGTATTATAATATAATTATTATATTATTATCGTGCTCATCACACAAACATTTGTCCTGTCTGGGTGGGAATCGAACCCACGACCTCTGGCATATCTAGCAGTCAGGGCCACTAACCACTATACCAACAGGCCAGTCAAAACAATGAAGGGTCCTCTCGCATCCTTCGGACTCTCGCAAAGCTTATCAGGCCATCGATCCTTGTTGGTACTCATACAAAAATAAAACTGCCAATCATGAAATACGTACAAGTCTATTTATAGGACCATCATGTCCCTTCATCCCTATTTGGTTCTAATGAAGGTCAGTCCGGGACCTTTCAAATTTATATTTAACTTAATCCGAACTGGGCGAACTAATAACTGAAAAGGTTAGTAGTTTAACTAGGCTTAACAATAGATTAACGGAATAACGAGAATAACCCTTGGACATTTAACTAAGAGTTTATTAAATTAGAATGTAATGGAGTTTTAGTTTGTTGTTTTAAAAGGATTAAAGGACATTCATCCGTTTTAACCCTTTATACTGTCGGTACAAGGAAATAATGTTACATTTGCATTGATGGAAGATTTTAAAAGCATCTTTAAGATGAATTCTATAAGTCTTCTACGATAAAACTATACAGCGTCTTACCATAGTTCGAAAGCACGGTTGTGCGAGCGTCTCACTATAGTTCGAAAGCACGGTTGTGCCAGCGTCTCACCATAGTTCGAAAGCACGGTTCTGCGAGCGTCTCACCATAGTTCGAATGCACGGTTGTGCGAGCGTCTCACCATAGTTCGACTGCACGGTTGTGCGAGCGTCTCACCATAGTTCGAAAGCACGGTTCTGCGAGCGTCTCACCATAGTTCGAAAGCACGGTTGTGCGAGCGTCTCACCATAGTTCGAAAGCACGGTTCTGCGAGCGTCTCACCATAGTTCGAATGCACGGTTGTGCGAGCGTCTCACCATAGTTCGAAAGCACGGTTCTGTGAGCGTCTCACCATAGTTCGAAAGCACGGTTCTGCGAGCGTCTCACCATAGTTAGAATGCACGGTTGTGCGAGCGTCTCACCATAGTTCGACTGCACGGTTGTGCGAGCGTCTCACCATAGTTCGACTGCACGGTTGTGCGAGCGTCTCACCATAGTTCGAAAGCACGGTTGTGGGACACACTGAAGCTCAAAATTACTCTAATGCGACATGAATAATTCTAATATATCAGGGCACCTTGACATGGACTAGTTAGGTTAGGAGACTAAAGTGGGAGCGAAGCTGAGCGGAGCTCCCTCCTTAGCCTTATTTTAAAATAGCTACACAAAAGAACGAGCCCCGTGGTACGGGACTCCATCAAGCTATCTTGGCACGTAGTGAAGTGCCAATAACACTGCACCAACGTACTGTCGAATTACAGAACTCACCAATTAGTAGTCAGTAGTCACACTATTGTTTGTCGCTCCACCGTAGAGTTGAACTACCGTGATGTAAAGTTTCAGGGTGTCACACAAGCGTGCATTCTAAATAAGGTGAGGCACACTAAAGTTTTGTCTTGTCGCACAATCCAATTTTGTCGAGCTTAAGCAGTACTCTCAGAAAAAAATATATTTTCTATTTCTTATACGCTACAGGTGTGTTGGTGTATCCTATGTTACAATATAACTTTTTTATTATTGATTACTGATAGGCTATCATATTTGACTGTCACGTTTTTGGGTGGTTATAAAAAATGAAGCTCCTTCCGTTTCGCTCCTGCTTTAGCTTTTTAACTTGTCTGTGTCGGGGTAAAAAAACTAGTTTTTTAATGGTGAAAACTACTTCTTTGCAGTTGTATGCTTTGCATTTTATCCTCCTTCTGGCAGGGTTCTATAAACTACTTAGGCCCAAATTACACATAATCAATTGCACAACTACCAATATACTCGCACCTACACTGTTGCTTGACCTCACAAGCGTTTTCTAACAAACACAAACTATTCCAAATTAAAACCGCGACACAGCGGAACTTCCACCTAGCAATTTGCCAGGCGTACTTCAATTGTTTTAGCGCCTAAATTACAAAGAGATTCGCACCGCGACTGCGCTGCAGCGCTTTGTGTACGATGTGCAAAGCGTTCGCTGTTCGCTGTATTGTCGAGAGCATGATTAGTTGGTTTTGCTTGAATACACGCTGACTGATTTTAGGTGAGTTATTATTGTTATGTAATGTGCTGCTTTTGATTGAGGTTGTGAGTTTGGATAGTTTTTCTTTTTAGTAGGAAATAAATCAAAGTCAAAGTCAAGTCAAAGTCAAAGTCAAAGTCAAGTCAAAGTCAAAGTCAAGTCAAAGTCAAAAGTTAATAGAAGTCAAAGTCAAAGTTAAAGTCAAATAAATCATTCACCGTATAGTCAAGAGTATGATTAGTTGGTTTTGCCTGAATACACGCTGACTACTTTTGGATGAGTTGTTGTAATGTGCTGTTTGTAGGTAATTGAGATTGTGAGTTTAGATAGTCTTTCTTTTTGGTAGGGAAAAGGTAATTTCATCAGTACCTATGAATTTATACTTAATATACCTACCTATAAATAACATTGAAATGTCTTGTTGAAATATTATTGTTCATAGACTCTTGACCACTGTCTCACCTGATGGAAAGCGACGATATGGTCGACGATGGAGCACGCTTGCTTAGAAGTAAAATATTCACCATCGCCATACAACTCCCACGTGATCATAAGTGCTAAGAAGTGGGTGAAGATGACCCACACAGGTGCTGAGCTAAGGCCCTTGGCCACAAAATAGATAAGTACAGAAGCCAATCTCATGTATGCACTTCTCTTTTTATACCTACGCTAGGCGATCGCCTAAGGTCAGCGCGTTGCGTCGAACTGTACGAGTGCGACCGAGCGATTGAGCCAAGATATTGTGTCCGTGAGCGGTGTCTATGTGTGCGTTGCTCGAGAGCGCTTTGTATGTAGATTGACTTCTGTACCTATCTATTTTGTGCCTTGGCTGTGGTTTTGCTAGGTAGTAGATAGGGACAGTGGGAATCTCATTAATCCATTCATGCGCGTCACTAATTAGCTTGATTTAAAGATCCCAGGTTGTAGCTATCAAGAAATACACACTCCGGAAAGGTAATTCTACCCCTTTGCTGTGTAGCGACATCTATGGCGTCACATAGGAACTAATCCTGCATCGCGCAATCAAAGTTCGCACGATTTGAACATATAGAACAGCCCGAAAACATCTAGCCGACCAGACACACCACCCATCTGGTCGGAAGATCCTCTCTCTTCAACGGAGGTATGCGGTACACTCTGTTCCACTTACTTCTAAGGTTGCGATTGTTGGGAATTGAACCCAACAACCATCGGCGACGCGATCTACATGCGCGGGCGGCGTGCGCCTACGTCATCAGCAGCGGGGAACAGAGACGCGGGCCACACTGGCTGTCCAGCACACCGCGGGCACTCGCTTCCATGGACACCGCCGCGACGGACAACACCTCTCGATCTTATAAAATTAATAATTATTGTTTGTCCGTGACAGTTGTATTTTGGAGCATCTTGGTTAACGGCAATATACCAGCGTTTATAAAATACAGTCCACTCATTTCCACCCAACCCCAACGGCGATCGACGGGGGAGACCTCTCGCGCCGGGCCTTGGTTCAGGCCATGGTCCGAAGCGAGGAGGAGTGGTAGGCGGTCGCCGACTTCTGCGAAGCAGTAATGTAACGGCGCTCTCGCCGCCGCCGGGATTCCGATCCCGATTTCCGGCCGCCGTAAACGTGGGCTTGCGGACAGCGAGCATTGGGTAGCTCGCTGTCCGACCATCATATCGTCACTATCTCCCGCTCCGCCCAAGAGCGGGGGTTGTCATTGATGTCCCACCAAAAAAAAAAACCCAACAGACATAGATAGATAGGCGTAATCTGGGACCAGTATCGCCGGTCTTAAGAGACCTACGACCCCATACTCCTTGTTTATTCTAAAGATGTGACACATTTTATTGTGTACATAAATTACAAGAATTTATGTCCGTGTCATTATCTTATTATCTCTATCAAAAGCAACAGTCGTCGGAAGGAAACGGAAGTGGCGTTCGTGACTGATAAGCTCGCCATTGCAGTCGTAGCGTGAACTGCGTTATAACCAAGACTTTATTTTTCTTTTGATTACGAATAAATCTTATGAATCTTATTTATGTTTATTTATATCGAAAGAAAAAAAAGTCTAGTTTTAGCTAGGCGTCAAATAAACGTTTTATTAACGGTCAATGACCCTTCTACATTTATTGACATTCTTAACGGATTTAAAAACACAAAGCTGTCATGAATGTCATCTATCGTGATTAAAGGAAAACCATTCATTAACGGTTTTTCGGATACCTTCAATGTATTGGAGATATTAGGAAAAGGTCAATGACCGTTAATCGTTGTATTTATTTATTGGTTCTTCAACAATTGTTTAAACTGGTATTATGGTAAAAGTACAATGGTGTAACAATCGCTTAAAGGTAAACTCCGCATGCATTAAGTATAAGTTATATACAACTTATATAAAATAATACGTATATAAAATAAAAATAAAACTTAACTAAACTCTCTTCTCAACGAGTGAAAGTGCAGATCGATTGTGTCGCACCAACTATTAATCACCTTGCAAAATCTCGCATAAGGAGAATTGGAGCTTAAAACCGTTCTCCTCTGTGGTGGACACAGTGGTGTTATGAGACAACGGGGAATTCTTACGGAATTCTTACTTGTATAGTAGCTACAACCTTTTTTTTAGGTGGGAAAATCTGCCGATGACATCCCCCGCTCTTGGACGGAGCGGGAGATAGTGACTAAAAACCACTACTATTCCTTCGCGTCTTCGTTTTCTTCAAACTCCTCAGCAATTTACCTAAGAAAATGTATGAACTCCTACTAACGACAACCCTACACCACGCTACCCCATAACCTTAACCCACACATAGTTTATTACGCAGTTATTGAGTACCAATAAACCTCGTATTTACGAGTACACTGATGAAAAAAGGTGCGGGCATGATTGCTTCTAATTCAATACACCATGTTATTGTCCCTTAGGGGAGGGGTGTACGGTAACATCTAGATCTTCTAGGTCAAGCCATAATTCAATATGGGACACATAAAATTGTGTTCTTGATAATAAAATTGTTGGTTGGACTTTCTCTTGGGGAAAAAGATGACCTTGAGTTGGTAGTAAGATAATATCTTATATGGCTACTGGTATGTCATTAAGTAGGTACCTATATTTGTGGGAAATCGCTTATATCGCTTCGTCATTTATACCGCATACATCTTTTTTTTTATTATTGATAGGCTCTCGTTTGACCACTATCTCACCTGATGGTAAGTGATGATGTGGCCAAGGTTGGAGCTCGCTTGCCTAGAAGTAACCTATTCACTCTTGACTTAAAGACCCCTAGGTGGTAGCTATCAGGAAACACAGACTCCGGCAGGGAATTCCACTCCTTAGCTGTACGCATATTGAATGTGTTTCCAAAACGCTTTGTACGAATGGGTGGGATATCCACCATGTACCGATGGTGCAACGCCGTACGTCTAGTGGTCTGATGATGGAACGGATTTGGCGAAATTAAATTTTGTAATTCCAACGCACACTCACCGAAGTGTAATCGATAGAAAACCGTCAGGCCAGCAACTCAGCGTCGATGCTCAAGGCTTTGGATCTTTGACTCTACGTAAGCGCATCATCACCGATGATCCTCTTGGCTCGCTTCTCAATCGACTCCAGAGCATCAAGCTGATACTTGGGAGACCCATCCCAAAGATGAGAGCAGTACTCCATTCACGATCGAACTTGCGCTTGGTATAAGTTGAACAGCTGTTCCGGCGTGATGTACCGCCTCACCTTAGCTAAGATCCCCAGTTATTTGGCAGCCTGTTGTGCTTTTGCCTGGATGTAAGAGGGTAGACAATATCGAAGGACTGGAACAATTTACCTGTTGCGGTCTTCCCGTCCAATTATAATTTAAGTGTCTTCAAGGCTAGAGTGAATAGGCTCTTAATAAACTAGTGCGCCTCACCATCAACGATCGCATCACTGCTTACCATCAGGTTGGATCGCAGTCAAACACTGGTTTATAGCATTAATAAAATTCCTCCTGCTCTAGGCGAGAGAGGGTTTCAGACTTTTATTGACTAAAACCCAGCTGTTTGCCTCCATTGTAACTCTTTCAAACATTGCTGTATAGTCACATATGGTCATTGCATCAGCCTTACTGAGTCCTGTCCATTTGCTAACCTCTCTTTGAGAACAAACGGCGTCGATTAGTCGGGCTTGGTCCTTACCGGACAGCCGGACAGCGAGCTACCCATTGCTCGCCGTCCGTAAACTCGCGCCTGCTGTGGCTAGGAAGCGCTTGACGACCAAGGCACGCCCCTGCGGCAGCAGCTGGAACGTGAGGATGTCCTTTCCCTCATGGTTTCGACCACCTCTTTTACTCATATTACTGCTCTGCAGTAATAGTTGCAGCCGAGTTGTAGTTAAGCAGTGGTCGCCGAGTGGTAATGACTCCGACTTAAGAGTTGTAGGTCGCGGGTTCAAACCCTGCCAGGCGCATTACTTTGTGTAATTTATTTCATTTCCACTGCTTTCAAAACGGGAAAGGAAAACATCGTGGGGAAACCGGCATGTCGTAGAACCAAAAATTCTAAGACATTTGATATTCACCAACTGGGCTCGCGTGGTGGATTACGAACTAACTTTAAAAAATGTAAAAGGAGAACAACCGCCGAACTGTCTTACAGTTTTGCAGAACAAACTGATTTACATTTTAGCAAAATTTAAGAATGTAATTATGAAAGCAAATGAGTAATCCAAATAAAAAAGGGTGAAAAAAAAAGCATAAGAAGCATAAATTGAGTGCTTCACCGAAAAGCGTGACAATGTGATTGTCGAGACGTGACAACTTATACAAAAAACGATTACTTTCGCATCATTACCGCAGTTATATTATGTAAATGATGTTATTAATAAAAAATACTTTTTTTTCTCGCCGTCGCTTTTAACAGACTCTAACACATCACACTAATATTATGCAGACGAAAATAAATTGTTTAATTAGTAGGTACACAAACTTAAAGGGCTTATTAGAAAAGCCCTTGTTATTTTATAAGTAAAATCTCAATAAATAATATTCATAAACAGCAAAGTTATTAGCGTTGGTTTATGTCCCAAAATGTCACTCAATTTATGTAAATTTTGTGCAGGCTATTGATTAATTAATGAATAAGCGACAATTTATTAAGGAAAAACACTGCCCGCAGTATTTTCTACTAGCAATTGTTATGGTTGATTGATTCTATGATGAATTTACCTTTTCGTAGTCAATTTTAAGATTTCGGTTTTTTCTACTTTTGACTACAAAAATATGATCAGTGACGGGTACAGATAAGGCCCCATTTTTTTTGTGTACTAATTATAAAGTAGGGGTGTATGTACGTTACTTTTTCATGCTCAACTGGTTAAACGGATTTGGATTAAATTTAGTACATGTCGAGTAGACTACATTTTCGTTCGTTTATTTGTTTATAAATAGAATACAAGTAATACTTACAATACTAATGATGCAAATCATAAACTCATAAGAGTTTTACCGTGCATCATAATCATCGACACAAAGAAAAACTTAACCAAAACACAATAAAAATAAAAATATCACGTTCCACATAATTATATCCGAACAGGGTATAATTAAAATAAGACGCCAAAATTTTCGATTGAACGAGGCACATCTCTCGAGGAACATCTCCGGGCCTTGGTTCTGACCATGGTCCAGAGTGAGGAGGAGTGGCAGGAGGTTGCCTCCTTCTGCGAAGCAGTAATGCTAGCAAAGGAAGAGGCCGACCGCATCAGGCAACGGCGCTCTCGCCGCCGCCGGGATTCCGATCCCGATTTTTGGCCAACGTAGACGCGGGTTTGCGGATGGCGAGCTATGGGAAGCTCGCTGTCCGACCGTCTGGTACCTGTCCAGACCGAGCCCAAGTCGTCGATGGCGTGCACTGTTCTTGCGGGCCCTAAGGAGTAGTCAGTAACAGCAGGGGTCCAGCTGGATTAAAGCCTACTGGGGCCAGGGTTAATTTCGAAAGATAGCTCGAGCCCCGGTATGAAGGCTTGAAGGAAACAAAGACGATTGGCTCGCCAATGTATGGAATGCGCAAAGCGATCCCCACTCTGACGCCGAGCGTTCAAGATCCGTGATGGCAACTGTAAAGTTTTTTTTTTTTTGTTTGTAGGAGGTAATCTCTGAAAGTACTAGTCTGATTGCTAAAATTTTTTCACCGATAGAAAGCTGCTTTATTCCTGAGTGATATAGGCTATATTTTATGCATGCGTGCGAAGCTGCAGGCAAAAGCTAGTAAGTACATAAATTATTTATTTATCTGCCTGTCTCGACTTTAAGGCTCCGTCGCTCATAGTAATGCGTAGTTATAGCCCTCATAACTTTATATATACAATTGAATAAAGTGATTGTAGCTATCAAATTATACGGTTGGAATTTGGATTCAAGCAATGAAAGTATTTTGTTTTTACTGGACAGTCTTAAACTATCACATGTTGCCGACGTGCGTTATTTTCAGTGGCGTAACTGTAGGGTGGCAAGATTGGCAAAATGCATGGGCTCCTGGCCTAGTGGAGCCCTGGTCCAAGAGGCCTTGAGTTCAGGAGAATTAATAAATAAAGAAATTCAATTAAATTTATATATTATTATTTTTTTGATAAATAAAACGGGGTGGGTTTTTTAGTCAGTAAAGGTCTGACACTATCTCTCGCTCCGCCCAAGGGCGGGGGATGTCATCTGGATGATTTTTCCCACCAAAAAATAAATAAAAATCACCACTGCTTTCAAAATAACGTGAATAACTGAGTACTAAAAATAAACCAATTTTCAACCGTACACTCGAAATAAGGTTCAGTAGAAAACCAGCGTCAGGCAACTACCACGTAGTTGTCTGGCGTTATTGCTGAACTGGACCTATTTGACGCCGCCCTGAGACACACATTGCTAGTTGTCTTTCTTTTTTTAATTATAATAATTTATTAGTGTCTACACGTTGTTACTACATTGTGTGTATCTACAAGTGTGTATGCCAAATAAAATAGTTTTCTTTCTTTCTTTCTCTCTTTCAAAATGGCGGAGGCACAATGTGAGATGTGATGATGTGTTATCACTACATCTCACGTCGTGAAAAAAACGATTTTTCTAAATATTTCACGACATTGTCATGCTGGATTACGGTTCGTCTTTCGCCCATCGCTAGAGTATTTTCCCTTGGGAAAATTTTCTACATTCACGCGACCACAGCCGCTGAGAACAACTAGTTATTCTATAAAGTCTTTCATATAAAGTAGAAGTAAAGAGGAGGAGTAGAATAAGTCTAGTTCATAAGAACTAGAACTAGACTTATTCTACTCTCTCTTACTCACACTCACTCTCTCTCTCTCTACCCTACCCCCTCACTCGTCGTCGTCGTCTCTTACTTATTCTTCTCTTATCTTGTTTTTTTTTTATGGTGGTAAAAATCATGCATTGACATCCCCCGCTCTTGGGCGGAGCGGAAGATAGTGTCAGACTCTTACTGACTAAAAGACCCACCCCGTTCCTTCTAGCCTTCATACCGGGGCTCGATTTCGGATAACCCTGGCCCCAGTAGGCTTCGACCCGGCTGGGTCCCTACTGTTGCTGACAACTCCTTGAGGCACGCGGGAACAGTGCGCGCCGTCGACGTCTTCTCTTGTTCTGTTTTTTTTTTTTGTTTTGAACAATATATATTGTTACATTTTTCATTCCTTAAAGCATACTGAGATTTAAAACCATATACTTGCTTCAGTAGGGATTATGCACCGTCGTCGCCAGTTGTATCAACGGCTCGTAGGAAATATAATCGGATTTCTTTTCCTTTACACGTATTCATATTTCTTATATTAACTTGGATTCAAATAGAAATATTAATATTGTTTTCTTGGAAAGAAAAAGATTTCTTTATTGAGAAAAAAGTAACGAAGATTCATTTAAAATACGTTTCTTTGATTAATTACCTACTGCAAAGATATTCAGTAATAGATTATAGGTATCATTGTTTGTATTACATCATCATCATTTTAGCCGAAAGACGTCCACTGTTGGACATAGGCCTCCACCAAGTGTCGCCACAATGAATGTTGCTGTGCGTCTCGCATCCATCGGATTCCCGCGACCTTTACCAGGTCATCGGTCCACATTACATTTAGACATACGTAGATATTACTGGTGCGAAGTGAGACACGGGGGCGGGGAGTGTCAGTGATTGGCTCGCCTTGCCGTCGTGTCATAGACGTCACTCCTGATTCGTTCCCTGCGTTGCTGCTTGTATCTGACAACGAAGACGATTGTCTCGCCAATGTATGGAATGCGCAAAGCGATCCCCATTCTGACGCCGAGCGCTCAAGATCCATTCCGGTAATTATATCATAGCAAATATGAAAACAAAATTTTGTAAACAAGGTATAAAAAAAAAAAAAGTTTATAGATATTTATTTATTTATTTAATTCTTTATACACAAAAGAGTACAAAGGCGGACTTAATGCCATAAGGCATTTTCTACCAGTCCCTACCCAACGACCTACCACCACCACCTACCTATTTTAGCTACCAATTTCTTCCCACAGACCATTTATTTTGGTAAATAGGTAGATACTTAAATTAGAATAATAGCCGCCTGTTACCGTTTAAAATGGTGGATATCATTGGCAAACCTATCCATTTACTAATAGTTTCTAATTACAACAAACCAATATCTCACGGGGACCGCGATGCGTTTATCGGAATGTCTCATCGATTTCAAGTTTTATCGCGCCACGGAGGATGAAGAAATGTAGTGCTCAGTTACGTAAGGTTTCAAGGTAACTACCGACTTGGGCAAATATAAAGAAAGTATTTTAACTACGTCGTTGGTCTAGAGATTGTAAGCACAACTTCAGCAGTTGTGTTTGACTTTTGTTAGCAATGATAAAGATTATATCAACACATTTCTTCTCAATATATCCCCATATGTTACGGAAGCTGAATTGACGCCGAAATCTAAACGGATGCGAAACTGATATTTTTTATGGACACTAGTAATCTAAATTGACCCAAATAAGTGTATAAATTATCCCTTAAAGTTATACCTAAGATTTGTCTATCCTACATTTAACAGATAATATCACGCTGCTCCAACTTAGCCTTCCATTCTCATCATACTCCTGGCACTCACACATCCTCACGTCTAATTACTTAATTCAACCACACAGAACAACAGGGCTTGGTCTGATGACGTCACCAGTAGGTACCACCATAAACCGATGGGGAATTACAGTCATTGGCCAGTCTCCTTTATAGACACACGGTGTTGATACAATTTTATGAGGAGACTAGCTTCGGCTCGTGGCTGCGACTGTGTGAAAGTCGAAAATTATCCCAAAAGTACTTAGGTACTGCTTGAGTGAAAAAAAATTTAGGCTTAAAAAAAAAACTTTTACACATCAATTTATTTCAGTTAAGTATTCTAGATAAGGCCGATGTTGTCAGCTAGGAAGCTGACTACCCTGAGCAGAAACACCGAAACAAACTCAGGGGTCAGTCTCTTTTAAAGTACATACAGTAAACATGTAATGGTCAAATCAAGTTTGGGGTTGGAACCCCTGAGCCGTCCGCCCGAGGTCCGATCACCACAGTCGCCTAGTCGCCACGGCTAGTAGCATAGTACCTATACAAATAAATACTACAGATAAAATTAGTATCAAAAGACAAAATTAAAATATCAACACATGGAGGACGCCTATGTCCAACAGTGGACGTCCTTCGGTTGAAAAGATGACGACGATGACAGTCAATCGACGTGCAAAAAAATCAATACAGCTATTAAGACGTGAAGACATGAAAACGTAACAAGCATACAGGCATAGAGCCGTGGGGGCCGAGTGGTAACGACCCCAACTCACGAGTTGTAGGTCGCCTTTGTGTAATTTATTTCGTCACCACTGCTCTCAAAACGGTGAAGGAAAACATCGTAAGGAAACCGGCATGTCCTAGAACAAAAAAATCGAAGACATGTGAAACCACCAACCCGCACTGGACACGCGTGGTGGATTACGACCCAATCCCTCTCCCAGAGAGGAGGCCTGAGTCCCAGCAGTGGGAACATTATAAGGCCGACTATGCTATGCTATACAGACAGACACACTTTAGTATTTTTTTTAATATTGTAATGGATTACTTAGTATCAAAGTGTATTAGGTTTATTAGTTCATGTTTCACGTTGTTCTATGAGTGTCGGCAAAAGATTTTATACGACTAATTTAGTAATTACGGCTATTAGTTTTTTTAGTATGTCGTAAAACCTTGATGGAATATAATATATGATTGTTTATTTTATGTACCAGTTATTTTCATAAAGACACAACTCAACAGACACTGTAGGTGCGGACTTGCTAACGACAAGCAATAGGTATAAGCTTGTCGTCCGACCATCTGGTGATCGACCGGACCGAGTTCAAGACGTTGACGGCGCATATCGTTTCACGCGCGCCTCAATGAGTTGTGAGCAAACCGTAGGGGTCCAGCAGGATCGAAGCCTGCTGGGGCTAAGGATCTGTCCGCACCTACGGTATCCGAAAATCGAGATCGGAATCCCAGCGGCGGCTGTGGCGTGAGGACCGTTTCGTTACGCGTGCGGCCTCCACCTTTGCTAGCAGTACTGCTTCGCTGAAGGAGGCGACCGCCTGCCACTCCTTCTCGCTTCGGGCCATGGCCTGTACCAAGGCCCGGCGCGAGAGATCGCTGCCGCCATCACTCCTACGAGGACACGGAGGTGCTCTGCCCAAGCAGGGCACACTTCTACCGTGTCCTCCGGGCGGTCCACACAGTTGTGACACCCGGGCGTCGCGTCAAGGGTTCATATGTGGTATGGCAACATTACAAGGTTTCTCTCCATATGATTTTCTGACGTGCCATTAAGTTTGATTGTGGATATTTCTTATTATGTGACTGTTTGTTGTTTCAAAGAATTAAAATTAAAGTGCTTGTAAATTCCAATAATGGCTTCAAGTTTGAGTTTAAGGTACTTAGACATGTAGCTCGCTGTCCGGCCGTGTAGCTCGCTGTCCGGCCGTCCGGTAACTGTCCGGACCAAGCCCAAGTCGTCGACGGCGCGCACTGTTCCCGCGCGCCTCAAGGAGTTGTCAGCAACAGCAGGGACCCAGCCGGGTCCAAGCCTACTGGGGCCAGGGTTATCCGAAAGGGCGCTCGAGCCCCGGTATGAAGGCTAGAAGGAACGGGGTGGGTCTTTTAGTCAGTAAGAGTCTGACACTATCTCCCGCTCCGCCCAAGGGCGGGGGATGTCAATGCATGATTTTTCCCACCATAAAAAAAAAGGGTACTTAGACATTTGTGTCAAGAGTCCTAAAGAACGGGCTCGATACCCAATCCTTCTTTTAGCCTTTTTGAAGGACAATACCAAAATAATGTGTATATCTTTCGCCGACCTTCAATTTAGGCCAAAAATATCCTTTTATTAGCCTTCCACTTATCCTTGTTACCAACGAAGCAAACCTTTCTCGGATTTAAACCCAAATCACACTCGACCTCGGCATCGTTCCTTTTTAGACTAATTATATCACTTGAGAGGAAATTGGTGTCATGTCAAAAGAAATATTCTTGAGTTTCAATACAATGAGAAATTGTATTTATTATTACGCCTGTATATCACGAATACCGTAGAGCTACATTATCGATATTTGGCGAATATTCGCGTTATTGCGATGTGGCTGAGTAGCTTGTAGAATCGCGAAGTATTCAGGCAATTGATTTGCGAAATGCGATTTTTTTTTAATAATACACCAGTTCAACGGGTACCAAATCCGTTCTTGTATCTTTAAGGAAACATCAGCTGAACGAGTTCAATGACCTGTAGTTAATAGTCGGCGTTGCGTACAAAGTACCTACAGGTCATTGACTGTGACTTTTTCTTATAGAAATTAATTTCGTACATGCGTAAATTAATACGAGTTTTGAAAAAGAGAAAAATTATTTTTATTTTTATCTTTACAAATCGATAGTGTTTCATGTACCGGATCGACCCTCCACGGGATTAAAACGATTGAAATTTAACGGTGTATAGTTGAACTGATTTGGTACATAAGCGAACCAAATCTGTAGTCCGTCCATACCAAACTCGGACGTGACTTAACACTGTTACAAAAGATCACTGATGATAATATATTTTTATCGATTCAGTCCCTACGCAGTAACAGGAGCCGTGTCAAGCCACAGGCGTAGGCGTGCCAACTAAACAAAACTAATTTATATCAGCAGTGGTGCCAACTTCATTCCATACTTTTAATCAGTTCAAGTTGCGTCTCTGAGTAGTTAATTGAGTTGTTGTAGCTAAACTCAATTACTTTATGGTATTTATTTATAGTTAAATAACTAAGAGAAACCTGAGCTGTGTTGGGCCTCAGTCCCAACAGTGGGAACATTATAAGGCCGACTATGCTAAGAGAAACCGTATTTCCAAATGTGTTCGGTATCAAACCATATAATAAACTGGACAAGTGCGATTCGGATTCAATAAATAATGTGAATAAATAACGGATTGTTACTTATGGATGGATTGTGTGAGAAGCGATATGAAAGAAAAGGGAGTTAGTGATAGTGTGACGAGTGACAGGACAGAATGGAAGAAAAAATGTGTTACGCCGATCCCAAATAAAACAGGACTAGGGCAGGAAGATGATGATGACTTAACATTTTCAGGTTTTTTAATTTTCTTAATACCTAAGTACAACTAAGGTTTTCAAAATAAGTTATGATATTTTACTTTTTTTTTATTTGCTTGTTGGAATGGATAAAATCACAAAATACGCCTTCACACGTTTTTCTACTGGTCGATTTATTAATTAAATAAAACCGGCCAAGTGCGAGTCGGACTCGCCCATGAAGGGTTCCGTAGCAGCAAGTAACATAATATAAAAGTTAGTGTTGTAACTTTAATTGATGTTTTAATAATAGTGTATTTTTTTCGATTTATGACACATTAAAAAAAAACTACTAACTAGATTTCGTTCAAACCAATTTTCGTTGGTAGTTTTTATAGTAATGTACATCATATTTTTTTTTTAGTTTTATCATTCCCTTATTTTAGAAGTTAGAGGGGGGGACACACATTTTACCACTTTGGAAGTGTCTCTTGCGCAAACTATTCAGTTTAGAAAAAAATTATATTAGAAACCTCAGTATCATTTTTAAAGACCTATCTATAGATACCCCACACGCATGAGTTTTATGAAAAAAAAAATTTTGAGTTTCAGTTCTATGTATGGGGACCCCCAAAATTTATTGTTTTTTTTCTATTTTTGTGTGAAAATCTTAATGCGGTTCACAGAATACATCTACTTACAAAGTTTCAATAGTATAGCTCTTATAGTTTCGAAAAAAAGTGGCTGTGACATACGGACGGACAGACAGACAGACAGACAGACACACAGACAGACAGACAGACAGACCGACAGACAGACCGACAGACAGACAGACAGACAGACATTACGAATCTATAAGGGTTCCGTTTTTTGCCATTTGGCTACGGAACCCTAAAAAGGAAAATGTATTAAAAAGGTATTTTTTGATACAAATTTTATTTAAATCAATTTAACTTATTACATACACAACTAAAAACTATAATTACAGTAAATTAAAAAAAAACCCTACGCTATTTAAGTACAACTAACTAAAATATGGCGTCAAAAAACTCTTCCACATCGCTGTCGACTGGTAATGTGCCCAAAAGGCTGGCGGCATTGCCACGCTGTATGGCAATGCTTATCCTCTGTCCGAGGTACACCATTAATAAAAAAATACTGAAAAACTTTCTACAAACACAGACAATTAAATAAAGCTCAAACAAAAAGTATAATAAAAATAGCTACTAAACTGCAACAAACTAAGGAACAAGATGGCCCCTAGCCCGATTGTACACGAACGAGTCTACATTAATTATGCACTGTGGTATGCAACTGACCTATATACACGACTCGTGTCTGACGGAGCGATTCTAAACTTTAAATTGAGCTTCACGACTGACTGCAAGTTAAGACTAGACTTTTGGATTCAATAGTTAATTTGTAGAATATGGGCCAAGTAGTTTCTTTGCTTTCATCGTGAGGAAATCGGCATGTCCTTGAACCAGAAATTCGAAGACATGTGACATTCACCAACCCGCACTAGGCCTGCGTGGTGGATTACGGCCCATTTCCCTTTCTAAGAGAGGAGGCCTGAGTCAAAGCAGTGGGAACATTAAAAAAAAGGCTGATGATGATGATGATGATGATGAGTCTTCTTTCAAGCGAGACATGACAAAGAGATCGCAAGAAGAACTGAAAACGCCTGGAAGAACTACCTACTGGTCTATAAAAGACTTAATCTAAGGTGAATTGCCCATGACACTAAAACAAAAGCTCATGGACATGTGTATTCTCCCCGTCTTAACCTATGGCACACAGACTTGGTCTTTGACACTATAATGCGTTCAAAACCAAAATAGTTGATGTGGCTCAAAAGGCTGCCAAAATGAAATGGGACTGGGCAGGACATGTCTGCCGCATGCTCGACAAACTGTGGGCCAAAGTAGCACAATCTTGGTGCCCTGAAGCAGTGAGACGGGGCCGCTGCAGACCACGAAGGAGATGGCGTAACGAACTAGAGTGGTTCCACCAAAACTGGCAAGAAAAAGCCCGGGCGCGCGAAAGATTGAAGGAGTAGAGGGAGGCAAAGCCAGGAGTGGGACAGAACAGGCTAAAAAAAGATAAAAATATGAATGTACATTCTAACGTTTTTGTAGTATTTGGTAGAAATGTATCATGTAGAGCAGTGGTGGCCGAGTGATAACGGCCCCGACTTACCGAGTTGTAGGTCGCGGGTTCGAACCCAGCCAGGCGCATTACTTCGTGTAATTTATTCCATCACCACTGCTCTCAAAACGGTGAAGGAAAACATCGTGAGGAAACCGGCATGTCCTAGAACCAAAAATTCGAAGACATGTGACATTCACCAACACGCACTGGGCCCGCGTGGTGGATTACGGTCCATTCCCTCTCCTAGAGAGGAGGCTTGAGTCCCAACAGTGGGAACATTAAAAGACTGGTGATGTATCATGTCAATCTTTTCGGCAAACTTAGCTGAGGTAGTCAAAACTACAATAAAATTCTCAGCTCCATTTTACCAAGATCGCGCCATTTTCACTGGTTCCACATACGAGTATTTATTATCTAGTTGCGCAGACAATAGAACCTCGTCTTGGTGCAGTTTTAACTTCTGTTTTCACACACATCGATCTTTTTTTTTTCAAAAAAAGAAAAAAACAGTTGTAGTGTTTTGTCTTCACACAATTTACCGCCAATAAAAGAACACGTCCGCCATCTTTCTAAGATGGCGTTCGCGCGTTCATTTGACAGTATCGCGCTGTTTATCGCGCAGTCTATCATAGAACAGGGCCACAACTCGCCCAGCCTTCATCAAGTAACTTTGCCACAGTTCGTTATAAGTTCATCTAGAATTGGAGCTGCGAGAACCGCGGAATAATAAAATTGTACAGGATATTAATGATAAAATATGTTATTTATTTCACAAATCTGCAAAAATCTTTTATTCGATGCGAAATCTGAATATAGTTTGTTCAGCATCAGTAACTGAATTGATTCCAATCAATCAATCGATGGATGCGTTCGATGTGGCGACGCTTGGGGGAGGCCTATGTCCAACAGTGGACGTGTATCGGCTGAAATGATGGTGATCATGATGATGAATCCACGTAGTTGTTTCCATGCAGTTGTCTGGCATTATTGCTGAACTGGACCTATTTGGCGCCGCCGTGAGACACACATTGTTAGTTGTCTCTTTTTTTTCTAAATAATAATTTATTAGTGCCTACATGTTGTGACTACATTGTGTGTATGCCAAATAGTTTTTTTTTTCTTTTTCTTTCAATCATTTTTACACCATGTAAGTTTTCTTTTGACACCACCGAGACTAAGGACAACACGAGTCACGGCAGGACATAGCGGGCATTAGGTGTCAGCGCACAGTTGGGTGTGGGAGCAAAACAACCCCTCAGTGGCCCGGATGGCCCGGTGACCACGCGTTTGTGCGGACAACCAGGTAACATAAATAAGCTTAAAACTTTGTGATTTTTCTTGGTACAGTTATAAAAATTTGTACATAGATTCTTTACAGAAAAATGCTACATCACAATAAAAATACACAGTCATACACGTAGTTATTTATATCCGCAGGAGGATCAAGCAACAGTTCTCTTGCGCATGTGTTTCATGACTTCATAAAAACCATCAACGAGAGTTTTCTTAAAACATGCTTGATGCACTGCAGAAATAGGGCAAAACACAGAAATGACGAAATTAATTGAATAATCAACATCATCATCATTTCAGCCGATATACGTCCACTGTTGGACATAGGCCTCCCCCAAGCGTCGCCACAACGACTGGTCCAGTGCGTCTCGCATTCATCACATTCCCGTGACCCTCACCAGGTCATCAGTCCGCCTTACCTCCCCATGCAAAGCTGCGTCTTCCGGTACGTGGTCGACTCCAGAACCTTTCGTTCCACCGAACCGCTTATGTTAATGGAATAATAATACACCTTGAATGTCAGAGATTCAGGCTGTTCCCTGCTTCCGAATTAAAGCGGAAGTGACGCCCGGGTGTCGCCACTGTGCGGAACGCCCGGAGGACACGGTGGAGCATACAATCGCGGTGTGCCCTGCTTGGGCGGAGCATCGCCGTGCCCTCGTGGGGGTGATCGGCGGCGGAGACCTCTCGCGCCGGGCCTTGGTCGAGGCCATGGTCCGGAGCGAGGAGGAGTGGCAGGCGGTCGCCGACTTCTGCGAAGCAGTAATGCTCGCTAAGGAGGAGGCCGACCGCATCAGGCAACGGCGCTCTCGCCGCCGCCGCCGGGATTCCGATCCCGATTTCCAGCCACCGTAGGCGCAGGCTTGCGGACAGTGAGCAATGGGTAGCTCGCTGTCCGGCCGACCGGTAACCAGCCCAAGTCGTCGACGGCGCGCGCTGTTCCCGCGCGCCTCAAGGAGTTGTCAGCAACAGCAGGGGCCCAGCCGGGTCGAGGCCTACTGGGGCCAGGGTTATCCGAAAGGGCGCTCGAGCCCCGGTATGAAGGCTTGAAGGAACGAGATGGGTTTTTTAGTCAGTAAGAGTCTGACACTATCTCCCGCTCCGACCAAGAGCGAGGGTTATCATAAGATGATTTTTCCCATCGAAAAAAAAAAAAGGCTGTTCCCTGCTAAACGCTATTATTATGGCCAAGCCACAGCCCTCCCACGCTCCTCTCCAGTACGAATAGATTTCTCAATACCTAACTACCTCATCTGGGCAATTGTGGGCTATTTATTTGAAAGAAGACCTATCAAAAGACAGTGGTCACCAAAGGTCATTTGTCAACCAACCTTTTACTGATCGTCTTTTGGCCATAGAAATAGTAAGTAACATCGAAGACACTTCCACCTGACGACCACTAAGTTCATTTTTGCTTGCACTTGAAGGGAAAAATTCAAAGGGTTTAGTTTGTCAACGTACCGCAGGATTCAAGCGAATTTTTTTAAGTGATCAAGCAGAAATGACCGCGGTAGTACCTACTGTATAGGTACTTACTCTGGAATTTCATCAAAATAACGCTCAATCGGTTTGACATTTACGGTAACTTTTGAACTTGTCAAGAATTTAGGTTAATTGTTACCGCGATTCAAAGTATTAAATTCCTTTGGAGAAACCAGGATTGGGAATTCGTTGCCGGTTGACGGCGAGTCCTTTTGAAGGACGCACTTTTAGCAACGATAATTATTTAGTTATAAGGTGTTTGTAATCCAACAAACAATAAAATTAAGCTGTTTTAGAACCCAATGGCTTCGTTTTTTAGGTTTGAATATCATCGGCGTGTCAGACTTTTACTGACTAAAAACCCACTTCTGTTCCTTCTTTTTTTGCTAGTATTCCAGGACCCCGGGGATCTCTTTCGCATCATCCATGGCCCCTGTAGGCTTCGACCCTGCTGGTCCCCTACGGTAGCTGACAACGCGCGTGAAACACTACACGGAGTTGAGCTCGGTCCGAACGGTTACCGGACGGTTACCGGACGGTCGGACGACGAGCTACTCATTGCTTTAACGGGTTTAAACTTGTTGATGAAGGGCAAAAAATTTCGATAAGTTTTTACATTCATCGAAAAATCTCGTTTCAAACGTTTATATATTTTATTATCGATAAATTTTATACCGCCAAAAAAATCGATTATTGAAACATCGATATTTCTTCGACAAGCCTACGATTTGGAACTTTCCTGTCGAACCATGTTGCGGTATTCGCCTCAGGAATATTTTGGTGTCTGGTGTAAAACGCAATTTAGATTTCTATCTATATAATACCTACTTATTTATTTGATTAATTATTTATTATTCAGGTTTTAACATGCTTGTGATGGCTGATTCGACTAATATTATATTGAACCGCTGCTTTGTTTAAGTTTTTTGCATCGACGCTGAGTTGCTAGACTGTCGGTTTTCTACCGGTTGCGTTTCGAGGTATGTGCGCCGGAAGAGTTGGAATTCCTTGCCGGAGTCGTGCGTTTCCTGATAACTATTGTCTGTGCGATAAAAGAACCGTCGTGGCGTAAAGTGAAAACAACATTAAAGATTTTAAAGTAGCAACACAACCCAGCCATCCGTCAAATGCCAAACGTCATATAATGTTTGTTTATTATGTTATTTTATTGTGATTTTTAATTGAAATCTTCATAAATGTGATAAAAAATTTCACTGAGCTGTAAGGGAAATAATATTTAATATATTACAGTTTTGCCAAAGATAACAAATGGCAAATCACACCATTATTGATCAAAACAAAGTCACGAACTTGGGAAAAATTGGTATGCTGTTTTATTGGTACGTAACACTTTTATTTTAATGTTTTTATACTTCCTAGGTGAACTCCTATCCCTGTTATCTCCAAATATAAATAAATTAAACGGAAATTCATTTAAACATGACGATATTTGTTTATTTTGTTTTGGTCAATATTTTCGATGGCTTGTATAAAAAGTATTGATACTTTAAATTTATAATGCATTTCGACTAACTTAGAATTTTTTTTTTCAGGCTTGAGTAAGGATACAGTAACTAAAATAAAAAGGGCAAGTGCGAGTCGGATTCGCGCACTGAGGATTCTGTACAAATTTACCTATGAAATCAAAGCTCGAATTGAGTTTCGAAGATTTTTCCGAATTGCAAAATATTCTATTTTTTTTGTGGTGGATCTACAAATTTACAATTTACAGATTTTTCTCTGTACTTGTTCTATGAGACCTTCATTTATGCCAAATTTCAAGAGTCTAGGTCAACGTCACCCCCCTTTGAACTCTCATTCCCTTGAGTCTCGAAATATATGTTTTTTTGCGATATAAACGGCCGTATCTTTTTTTTTCGTTAACTCAGAAGTCTGATTTTTTCACAACTTTAAAAGACCGCAGATTTGAGTGTATAGTTTTAATTTTAACTTGATACCTCCAAGCGTTCTCGAGTTAAAGGGTCTTAACAGATAAACAGACGGACAACCAAGTGATCCCAAGGATCTTCTATACGAGATGGGCTTACAGGCTAAATAGATTTTTTACGAAGCAACATTACAAATTCTGAAGTGTACTTTATTTACATAGTCATTAAGTTCTTATTTTTTATTAATTAGCAAAAGGGAAAAATGTACCGAGGAAGACAACGAGAAAGTGGTAGTGTGTCCCATTTTTACCTTTAAATTTAACTAGGGTAAACATAAACTTGCTGTTAGCTACAGTATTCTAGTCAGTGACAATAGACCGATCCCAGTCAAAGTGTTAGAACCATTTTGGTTGGCGCTGGGTAAGTGGTCGTTGGTGGAATCTACCTAGATAGGCAGTACAGCAGTTTCTTCACGCTATTTTCCTTTACCGGTTCATGTTTACATTTAAATGTTCATCATCATAACAATCGAAAGACTTCCACTGTTCGACATAGGCCTCCCCCAGGTGTCGCCACAATTAACAGTTTGTTACTCATTACGCAAAAACTTATAAACGGATGAATTTAATGATAGGTAAACGTTGCAATAATATAGCTTACAACCTATATTTTTGCTAAGTTTCATCACGTGAGCAAGTTCAATAAATAGGCTACTAATATTATAAATGCAAAAGTTTGAGAAGGTGGATGGAGGTACTCGTATGTACGGATGTGTCGTGCAAAAACTACTAGAGATGAACTTAATCATAAACATTGCAATAACATAGCACATAAGGTATCAATTTGCAGTTTCATTAGGTGATCAAATTCAGCCAATAGGATATTTTTTATTATAGGGTGAAGCCGCTGGAAGAAGCTAGTCTAATATAGTTTCAAAATATCAAGATTTAACAGTCGCGCTATAATGACGTCACAATGTTGCTTACATGACAAAAACGATATTTATCTACAGCAGCGCCCTCAAATCCCACGATGGTTTACTTTCCGCACAGACTCTACAACCTAAGGGATTATGTGACTTTATAGATGTCGCTACATGAATACAAGTGGGTTTTAGTGTGTAAAAGTCTGACACCTCTCGCTCCATTCCAAGCGGTAGGATTTATTTGAAAAATTAATAATTTCCCACCTCAAAAAAAATCTACAATATCAAACACTATAATACCTAGCTTAAAATAATATTTCAATTTCAACACCTGACCCACGGTACCTTTTTTCCGAGATATTAGTCCTAAATCTGTCTTTAATAGGTCCATTATGCAAGCCTCGTGTAAAGGATGTAACACACGGCACGATTTGGCACATGCTGGTTCAATGTGACGGAGTCGGTGCCAAGTCGAACTGTGAAGGATTATTAACGGTTGGGTCATGTGAAACGGCATTATGACGGTTGAATGGAAGTCCAAATTTCTTGTTCTTATTTTAAAACGAAAGGAATTAATCTTATTTTTCGTTTGCGGTTTCACTATATTAATCTAAATCTAAATTAGACATGTGGTTGCCGCCATTGCCATAACCATACAGAGCACTATATTTTCATGCCCTAACTTTTTCCTTTGGACCAGTCACGGTCAGAATTCGAACCTAGATTTTTATCCCTTAAACAATACAAAAGTTATATCCTGTCTATATTCATATTTACCTGGTTCCCTCATCATCCAACAAATCAACACAGAATTGGGAAGGCACTTTCCTAAACACCCTTTCGACACCCAGTGTGAGTGCAGTGGTCCACTTACTAGAGTGCACAAGTCTCACAGCATCTGCACTTTGGAGGATCTAAAAAACGCTACTTACTACTCTTCATGTAGCACAAAATACAAAGGTGGACTTAGAAAATGATGGTAAAAAAGAATATATATAATTAAAAATACATATATATTTAATATAACATATATTTATGTAGGAATTGGGCTGAATAATACACGTAAAATTTCTTGAAATAAACTTCAACCTTATAAAACACTTCTTTATTCCATCTGACACACTATCACTTTTTTTTCATTCAATCTAAGTTTTAAAATTAAACCTACTTAGTCAATATTTTTTTATATTTGAAAATAGTCCTACATTTATATTGATATAAAGGAAGGAAAGAAGTTTTTGATACGATAATTATTGACTCGAGAAAATAAGAATCTAAAAGTCCAAAAATAACAATAAAACTAACAAATCAATGCCTATTTCTAAATCTTGCCACCTTTTCTCCAAAACTCCAAACTTTTCCTTAAAAAAAAACAAAAAAGGGTTAATGTGACCGTAGTTATATAAAATAAGGACTTCAAAATGAAAATGGTGTACTTTTATCCTAGATAATTTCGACGTGTTCTCCCGAAGAACAAACGAATGCTATAATTTAGAAGTACTCTGTTCCGCATTTAAAACAAGCAGTAATTAAAAATGGCTGCTTGAAAAAAAACGTATTCCATGGAGTTAAACTTTTTAGTTCATTCATTATTAAGTTTAAAACACAGTTTTTCGAACGAAGCAGAGCTTGTGCGAGTTGAGAGCTTGAGTACTAAATAATTGATAAACATGTATATTTTCAAATACATTACATATTAGAAGAAATGTACGTGAAAGCTGATTTTTCAAACAATTTTAATAAAAAGATACAATCAACTGATTATTCCCAGACAGACTAGATGTACAAATTATATCCTAGACTAGCTGCAGTCAGCGGCTTCGACTGCGCAAGAGTATAAAATGATCCCAGAGGGAACATACTCTAGGGATAAGTAGCCTACATAGGCTATTCAGCACATGGACTATCCCCAGGTCTACGGATTTTTAGCTCGCTGTCCAACCGTCCGGCAACTGTCCGGACCGAGCCCAAGTCATCGATGGCGCGCTCTGTTCTCACGTGCCTCAAGGAGTTGTCGGCAACAGCAGGGGCCCAGCTGGGTCGAATCCGAAAGGGAACTCGAGTCCCTGTATGAAGGTTAGAAGGAACGGGGTGGTCAGTAGGAGTTTGACACTATCTCCCACTCCGCCCAAGAGCGGGGGTTGTCATTGGACGATTTTTCCCGCCATAAAAAAAGGTCTATGGGTTTTTCGAAAGAGTTACCTCAAGAGCCCTCGCAGAAAAGAATAACTGAAGGAACACTGGGTTTTTATGCTTTTACGTAATTATTATACTATTATAGTTAGCCCATATTGTCCCACTGCTGGGCAAAGGCCTTCCTCCACTCCTTCCAACGATCACGATTCCTCACTTTCTCATTCCAGTTCTTAAGAATCCATCCAGGTCGTCCCGCCATCTCCTTCGTGGTCTGCCTCGCGTTGCTGTGTCCGGGCATCAATCCTGTGTTTTACGCGCCTACAGCTCGTTAGACGTTACGTAAGTCAGTTGATTTTTTTTTTCATTTCAACATTTAGACCTCTCTACCCGTGTACCAAATTTCATCCAAATCCGTTCATCCGTCTGAGTGTAAGGGCCAACGCTGCGTTAAGCGGGCGCACGCGCGTGTTTTCGCGCTGGCATCCGTCGCGTGACGTCGCGCGTGTATCGTGTGCTGCGGTCCACGTAGCGGAAACCAGATTATTACCTACGCAGTGTCGCTAGTTCAACTTTAACGGTGTGCATAGAGATGTGCCGTTGCCGGCAATATTTCAGAAGTGGGAATTTTGCTGGCCATATTGCCACCAATATTCATACTTAGAGGGGCAATATTGCCACTAATATTCATACTTCGGGCAATATTGCCACCAATATTCATACTTCGGGCAATATTACCACCAATATTCCCACATCTCGGCAATATTGCCGGCAACAGCACATCTCTTGTATGAATGTAGTCGTGTCTATGGAGAACTTTAACCTATTATTACGTAACAAAATGGGCGCGGGGCGCGACTGCCCGCGGTCGTTTACTTTTGTACGGGACCGCGCGGACGACCACGTAGCGAAGCGTCGACCCTAAAGGTAACAAACATACTCACATACATACTAGGCATGCAATAGATATTAAACAGACTTTCGTTTTTATTATTACGTGTATTAGAGATTCACGACAAAAAAATCAGAATCTTCACAAGTTCTTTTTCTATACTTTTTTT
This sequence comes from Mythimna albipuncta, assembly GCA_929112965.1. Classification (NCBI taxonomy): domain Eukaryota; kingdom Metazoa; phylum Arthropoda; class Insecta; order Lepidoptera; family Noctuidae; genus Mythimna; species Mythimna albipuncta. Next base: position 5,860,259 of record OV815984.1, read on the forward strand.
TTATCAAACAATTTCCATTTACAGCGAATGATATTATTCCATGTGGGTTATTCTTTTGTGCCTCGTTACTTTACAAAATGAGGACGATCTTACAACGTATAACATAAATATTGGCACAGGCCACATTAGCACATCAAAGGACATTGTCGCTGTTTCTTTACTTAGGGGTAGTTTTAGTTGTAACACACTGGAAGGCGGAATTCACAACGGCTTTTATAATTGAGTACCTACATACTTTAAACCCCTGTTTCATCATTTCTCAGGAAGGGAGGAATTTCAGGAAATTTTGAAAGCTGAAAACAAAATCCAAAAACAGATTCATACTTTTTTTAAACTTCTCCCGCTCTGAAGTGGAGCGAGAGGGCGTGTCAGACTTTTACGGACTAATACCTACCTGTGTCTTTCGCGTTCTACGCCTTCGATCACTTTCAAACATCGCCGCAGCCCTATTAATCATCGGCCCTACTGGGCCCCTTTAGTTTTGCCGACATCTCTTTTAGGCGCGCGTGGAACACTAAACGGTGTCGACACACCGTCCATAACGAACGGATGAACATACCAGCGAAATAATTATAACTGTCCCCGCACACGGGTCAGAAAAAAACGCCGCTTCAATCTTCTTTTTGAAGCGGATTTTTTTTGTGGCTCGTGTGCGTGATCGGTGGAGTTTCTTCCGCACAAAGGTGCAAGTACCTCCCGAACTTACCATGTCCGGTGAGTAACTTCGTCATGCGAAAGATGACGACGCCGTGACGTCTTCCCAACCACTCCTCAAATAGGGGACTTTCTTCCATAATTATGGCGTGCCCAGCATGAGAGATCCCGCCGTAACTTTGTCCGTCGCGCAAGGGGGTTGGGGCTAGGAGAGCAAAAAATAGCCTACGATGTATATCAGATCCACCAAATTTAAACAAAAAAATCATTAAGATCGATCAAGCCGTTTTGAAGAAGTTCGTTAACAAAGACTGTGACACGGGTTTATTAAACAACGTTATTTTAGTACGAAACCTAAATATAGTTTTTTCAGAATCAAAAACTGAATCGATACCAATCATTTTTATACCATGTTATATTTTTTCTAGAAATATTTTAGAAAGGTCAGAAGTTGGACATCATAACACTAAGTACATCACCAGTCACAGCGGATTATAGCACGCATTAGGTGCCAACGCACAGCTGGGTCTCTTCTTCTTCTTCCTGCCCTTGTCCCCTTTTATTTGGGGTCGGCGCAACACGTTTTTTTCTTCCATTCTGTCCTGTTTCTCGGTCGCCTCAGTCGCCTGGATGGCCCGGTGACAATGTATTTTTGCTAACGACAATTTTATGGCTTTTTGATTTTTGATGATACTTATATAAAATTTTGCACATAGATTCATTACATATAACTATGTACTAGACACGTGTTTTGTGTTTCGCATATACTAACACTAATGTTGTACATTAGAAGTACAATTGCCGACACGGATCTTGAGCGCTCGGCGTCAGAGTGGGGATCGCTTTGTGCATTCAATACATTGGCGAGCCAATCGTCTTCGTTGTTAGATACATGCAGCAACGCAGGGAACTAATCAGGAGTGACATCTATGACACGGTGGCGCGGCGAGCCAATCACTGATACCTACTACCCGCCCCCACGTCTCATTTCGCACCACTGAAGAGACCGAATATTTGACTTGTACGCAACTTGAAGCCGGCGCTCAAGATCCATGACGGTAATTGTACCTCTTAACAAAGAACCCAACCACACATGATTAAAATTATAAAGCAAAAGATACACATTTATGTCTGTGACAATGTAATATGCCTTGTTGGCAAAATACCAGGCAACCTTCCTTCATGTTTCAAGAAACACTCATATATTTCATGAAATTCTACCACAAACAAGTTTGCATTTAAAACATGCGGTATGTTTTAATTTAACGGTCTTACGTTACTAGAATAGAATGGAATAATATTAGCATAAGTAGCTGACACGGAATTTATGTTTTAATTTATTTCTAGAATTCTTGGGGTCTTGTTAGTAGCTTACGTCTGTGTGTGTAGGCAATATAGCCAGCCCCTTTTCAATGGATGCCTGCGGGACTTTACACCCTGTTATCCTTACCCTGTTACTCTGTATACCTCTAAACTACCTCTAACACAGTTTTTTTTTATAAAATAAAGAAAATCAAAGTCAAAAACATTTATTGCAAACCAAGTGTACCATGATGACATTTTTTATTTTGTTCTTTCGTTAAAAAGAAAGATAATTTTTTACTGTTAATTCACGCTAAATACTTTCCAACTTTTTATGGTTTATCAACAGTTCGCACGTGTTATTGGCAAAATTGTGGTGTCTTCTTCCACAAACGCCATTAATTAAGAGTTGAAGTTATTTTTAAATATTATACAAAATTCTCAAGTCGTTTGACATTTAAGACAGACTATACTTTAATTTTATTTATAAATAAAACTGTGTTAGAGGTAGTTTAGAAGTAGGCGGGGTAACAGGGTAAGGGTAACAGAATGTAAAGTGCCTGCAGACATCTATTGAAAAGGCAGAATTTTTCGACCAGACATATGCCCTTCGTCTGGTCCCGACAACTGCAAGATTATTGATATTAGATACAACTAAAAACTATAATTACAGTAAATTAAAATAATAATAATAATAAAACCCTACGCTAATTACAACTAACTAAAATATGGCGTCAAAAAACTCTTCCACATCGCTGTCGACTGGTAATGTGCCCAAAAGGCTGGCGGCATTGCCACGCTGTATGGCAATGCTTATCCTCTGTCCGAGGTAAAAGCCAGCCCAGATATCAGATTGTTGTTTACCTATATTTTAATCGCGTGGAAAACTCTGAAACCGTGATGCAGAATTTTGATTGTTTATTTTTTTTTTGTGGTGATATAGAAACGCTTAAGAGTGGTTGTATGAAAAATGGTGAACATTTTTGTCGAATTGCATGCCCTTAATATTATAAAGAGGTAAATTTTGTTTTTTTTTTTTGTTTGTAGGAAATAATCTCTGAAAGTACTGATCCGATTGCTAAAATTTGTTCACCGATAGAAAGCTGCTTTAATCCTGAGCGACATAGGTATATTTACGCGGGCGAAGCCGCAGGCAAAAGCTAGTTTAACCATAAAATCCTCACGCGATCACGTTCAGAATCGACAATACTTCCCGAATATTTTTCTACGGCAACTGAAGCGAAAAAAGGTGGAATAAAAAGGAGTTTTCGCTCAAATAATACCCGCGGGGCGTGCGAGAGAGGTCAAATTGATTGTCTGTGTATTTTGTAGTGAAGATATGTTCTGTTTATAGATACAGGGACATTTGTTAGTGAGTATGTGATGGAAGTGTAGTCTGTCTAGTAAATTAAACGACTTGGGATTTTTTTAAGGAAATTAAAAATCTAATGTTTTTGTTTGACAGGCCTGTTGGTCTAGTGGTTAGTGACCGTGACTGCTATGCCGGAGGTCGTGGGTTCGATTCCCACTCAGGACAAATGTTTGTGTGATGAGCACGATCATTTGTTCTGTGTCTGGATGTAATTTATCTATAATATGTATGTATTTAGAAATATGTAAGTATGTTTATCAGTTGTCTAGTACCCATAACACAAGCTCTGCTTATCTTGGGACTAGACGGCGTTGTGTGATAGTTGTGGAATATTATATTATTATTATATATTATTATATTATATTAATGTTGGCAACCGGAATTTTAGTTGTCATTCATTTGTTTTTTGAGACGATGATAGTTCTACAACAGATCTTGATCGTAGTATGGCTAGTGATGATGAGTCAGTAAGTGGAATAGAATATTTAGAATCAGATTTCTCGTATGATTCCAGATTTATTTTATTAATTATGACACTATTGTGTCTTTGCAAATGTATCCTAATTTTGTAATTAGAATATCATTAAAGAGACTTAAATAGGTTCCAACTGTTTTTAAATGCAACCTGCATTTAGGGTGAATTGCACCATTTAACGATAACAAAGCCGTTAACAGTTGTCAAATCGTCGAATTGACCAATAGGCGGCCGTTTCACGGCTGGTTATGGTTTGGTTATCGTTATAGTTAAATGGTGCTCACCCTTAAACAGTTGAAAACGATTGGTGTGTATTTGTTATGTTCCTAACCCAACGCTGTGGTGGAATCTAGACGCTGACTTGGCACCATTTGCAATTAGGCGTACTGTTGTAATAAGTTTTTAAAGTAGAAAATGTAAATTAATTAAAAATATGAGTTGTTAATTTTTTAACTTATTGATGAAGTTGATCCTTTTCCGTGATCGCGCTTACCAACAAAACACGATGAAGAACGCGCTTCGAAACAACAATTTCAACGACCTCAATATTTTCCAATTATTTCCTCGTGCTGATAATGTGTTTTAATTAATTTAAAGGAGGAAATGTAAATTAATTAAAACACGTACGTAACAGGATGTGTGGCGCGACCGCGGGTGGGCCGATCACCAGCTTATGGATATATTTTACATGTATTAAAATTAAGATAGGCCAATATAGTCTCACATGAACTTCTGTTAAACTCAGGTCGTAATAAACTCTTACTTCCACGCAAACTCCGTTTCATTAATGCTCCCGAAGTCTATACTAGTTATTAGAATTAGTTGGTTTTATACTCCGACAAACACACGGAAATAAAGTTTATGAAATGAATAATGACCTTTTTTTATGGTGCGAAAAATCATCCAACGACAACCCCCGCTCTTGGGCGGAGCGGGAGATAGTGTCAGGCTCTTACTGACTAAAGTTTTTTTTATATCACTCTTCACACATCCATCTTTTCTTTGGCCTCCGTCTCACTCTATTTTAGTGGCATGCGTTTCATCCCTCCTCTTTACATGAACATACCAAGACAAACGATTCCCTTTCAACTTTTCACTCACTGGCTAGTTATACTCATTTCCCACTTTATCCATTCTCGTCACACCACACATCTATCAAACATTCTCATCTCCGCTACATGTAATCTTTTGTCATCAGTCTTTTTCACAGCCCAACATTCTGATCCATACAGTATGACAGGTCTTATCGCGCACTCGTAAATTTTACCCTTCAACTTGAGGAACATCCGTGGGTCACCAGTTGTTCCAGTGACCTGTCGCCATTTCTCCACCCTTAAATGATCTGATGTTTTAGGTCTCGGTCTACCTCCCCATCTCTTGGATAAGCGACCCAAGGTAGCGAAAGTCGGAGCAGACTGGTACGGGCGTTCCAGCGAGAGCTAAGGGGGCACAAGATCGGAGAGACCGCCGAAATCGCAGAACAAGTATTCACTAGTCGTACAACAAATAAGCGGGGGGCTTTTAAATAAATTTAAAAAAATATTTTAACTTAACAATAAAACGGAACATAAGTATGTTAGTCAGTAAAAGTCTGACATTCCCTCTCACTCCACCCTAGAGCGAGAAAAGTCATTTAACGATTAACGTACTTAAACAAAGATCTATTAAAATAAAACAAGAAATGAAACTAGAAAAAAGTATAACAACATTTTATTATTTAATTTGCAAACCCAGTCTACGGCAGTAAATTTATACCTTCTATAAAGAAACCAATTTCATGCAAATTGCAACAAAAAACTTCGGTTCACTACCTCTTGACTACTCTTAACTAATACCACTTTATTCCACCCAGAAGGCATTATAACTAAAACAAATTATCTTGGGAAATAAATGCAGCGTTATTGCACCGCTTATATTTTAGAGTTCCGCAGAGCAAAACAAGAAACCGTGTTCGAGCCCTCTTTATATTTTTTCTGTTAATATTAAAAATGTTTTAATATACGTATTTAATTACGAAGTAACCTAACTATTTACCTAGATAGGTGCTACTCCTCCATATCGCTGTCATCTAGACACTACGTTAACATGCCCAGAAAACGTACGGTAGTACCACATTATGGATTTCTGGCCACCGTAGACGGATTTGCGGACGTTGAGTAATGCGTAGCTCGCCGTCCGACCGTCCAGTACCCGTCTGGATCGAGCCCAAGTCGTTGAAGGCACATAGTGTTCCATGCGCGCCTCATGGAGTTGTCAGCAACCGTAGTGGCCCAGCAGTGTCGAAGCCTACTGGTGCCAAGGGTTTGCTTCTGAAAGGAATACTCGGCCCTGGTATGAAAGGCAACGAAGGAACAGGAGTGGGTTTTTAGTCAGTAAAAGTCTGACATTATCTAGGGAGATAATGTGTAGGCGGAAAGGTTTCCGCCCAAGAGTGCCCCCCCCCCTCATTGGTTGATTATGCCACCTAAAAAAAAAAAGTGACATCATAATAATAATACAGACGGAACCCTTCGGTCCTATAGGGGTAATACTCACGGGGCAGGTGGTTTTCCTCCATTTGCCAAGGTACTCTATTTGGTAAGGAAAGCTGGAGGGGTCGAAACGGGTCTAAGGACGGCGATATTTCTTCTTTTTTTCTAATGATATAAACTAATGCTTGACTGCGATCCCACCTTTTTTTTATTGTAGATAGGTTCGCGCTTGACCTGATGGTAAACAATGATACAATCGTTGATAATGAATCGTACTAGTTTATTAAGAGCCTATTCATTATAGCCTTGAAGACACCAAAATTAAAATTGGATGGGAAGACCGCTGCAGGCAAATTGTTAGTCTGTAGACGTACGCCTCCAAAACATGTCTGATACTTGTATACTATATTGTTGATTAATAATAATAATAACCACTCAACAATATATACCACTGTACAGGAACAATTTACAAAACACTATAAATACAGATTACAGGACGCATACTAATTACTCGTAGCAAATGTCGTAGCAAGTGTAGCAGCTGGCTTGCTACGGCGTAGTCCGTAGGCGTAGCATCCAACTTTAATGGCAATGCTTGTAATGACCACTTAGGACAAACCAAGTCTGATGGAACCTATTTTATGTAAATGGAATGAAGTTACACACAATATATGCTTTATACAGAGTACCTAAGTATTAAATTGGTATGATTGGCTGCTGCACTGCGTGTCACTTGTTCGATTCCCGCACGGAACAAAAAATATTTGTATAGTCTAGATACGAGTAGTTGTTCCGAGTCTGGGTGTCTTGTATATGTAAATTTAGGCACAAAATAGATAGGTACAGAAGTCAATCTAATACAAAGCGCGCTCAAGCAACGCACACATAGACACCGCTCGCGGATACGATATCTCGGAGCGTCTCGGCCCGCTCGTCGAACAGTACCGGCTCAAACGCTCGTTAGTGAGCGTCCGCTGAGCGTAGGTATAAAAAGTAAAGTACATACATGAGATTGTCTTCTGTACCTATCTATTTTGTGGTTTAGGTATTTGTAAACGTACCCACAATGCAATAGTAATTTGTAGTGTGGGACAAGGCTTCTTTATTAAAAAAAAAACTAGTTTCGCCAGCAGCTTCGCTTGCATGTTTATAGAAAATTATATCAAGGACGCAAACTCACAGGACTTATTTTATACGCTATCCCAGGACATAGTTTACCCATGTACCAAATTTTGTCCAAATTTTGAGTGATTTAGAAAAGAGAATCATAAATACAAAAACTTTTGCTTTTATAATTGTGAAAGTAAAAAATTGTCAACATGAAGAAGTAACAAACATTTACACACACACACTTACAAACTTGTACCTTTATAAAATACTTGTGACGTTTTTCATTGAAAACTTATTTATATTTCTGGAAAAAAACTGAAAGAACAAACATACCTGGCTATCAAAGATTGACCTCTAAACAATTGGCAGTCGTAACACGTTTCGGGCTTACAAGAAAACTTAATATGGCTATCGGGAACACTCACTCGTTTCCAATAATCGGTTGCCAAATCGATGTTACTATCGTCTTGACTTTTTTTGGCACGTGCCACCAGCACCCTATAGAATATCGTCGGAAATATATTTTTCTATATTAAGAGGTCTCTGAGCACGTGTTTGCAATTTGAATTCGATTAATAGTGGTAGAACTCTTTCCTTAAAAAATAAAGACGTTGCCAACACTGAGAATAACGCCTGTATCGTGGGCAATTGATTTTCACTGAGATATAGTTAATATTATATCGAGTAACGAGCCATCGGAGTGCCTTTCGCTTGTAGTTGCCATGACAATCTGGAAACAGAACAACAGACTCCGCACTCAGGTTGGACTGGGCACGCCACAATCATGGCGGTAAGTCCCCTCTTTGAGGCGTGGCTGGAAAGACCTGACGGCGTCCTTATCTTCCGCATGACGCAGGTACTCACCGGACATGGTTCGTCCGTTCGGAAGTTTCCAGCACGGGATTCATGCGAAGGTGACGCCCGGGTGTCGCCACTGTGCGGAACGCCCGGAGGACACGGTGGGGCACACAGTCGAGGTGTGCCCTGCTTGGGCGGAGCATCGCCGTGCCCTCGTGGGGGTGATCGGCGGCGGAGATCTCTCGCGCCGGGCCTTGGTTGAGGCCATGGTCCGGAGCGAGGAGGAGTGGCAGGCGGTCGCCGACTTCTGCGAAGCAGTAATGCTCGCAAAGGAGGAGGCCGAACGCATCAGGCAACGGCGTAATCGCCGCCGCCGCCGCCGGGATTCTGATCCCGATTTCCGGCCAACGTAGGCGCGGGCTTGCGGACAGTGAGCAATGGGTAGCTCACTGTCCGGCCGTCCGGTAACTGTCCGGACCAAGCCCAAGTCGTCGACGGCGCGCACTGTTCCCGCGCGCCTCAAGGAGTTGTCAGCAACAGCAGGGACCCAGCCGGGTCGAAGCCTACTGGGGCCAGGGTTATCCGAAAGGGCGCTCGAGCCCCGGTATGAAGGCTAGAAGGAACAGGGTGGGTCTTTTAGTCAGTAAGAGTCTGACACTATCTCCCGCTTCGCCCAAGGGCGGATGTCAATGCATGATTTTTCCCACCATAAAAAAAAAAAACCCAGGTTGGACGATTTATTACTGAATTGCTTTTTTACAAGCTTTTATTTAGTTTCACCTGTCCCGATGTTTGTCTGTCATCAAATCTTGCAAAATAAATTTGACCCACTTCCCGGTTACCGATCGGGCTCAAATTTTGCATGCATGTGTAAATCAGATGACAATGCAAAATCATTATGACGTGGAGCTGATCTGATGATGCAACTGGAAGGTGGCTATAGGAACTTGGTAGTTAAACGACACAACCCCATCGAGTTCGGGCTCGTATGGTTCGGCTTGACGAGCATTAACTCTTTGAATGTCGTAATTAGAGACACAATAGAAGAACAATTACCTTATGTCGGACAGTGTAACTTAAGACATTCGAAAGGTTAATTATATAGGTATACCGTGCTATAAAAACTTGCTATGAAAAAATAATTTTCATAAAATCTTGTTTAGACTTCGATTCAAAAATCGATCTTCTTTAGGGTAAATGATATTTATTTTTGCAAATAGGTTTAAATAATATAATATATTCCACAACTATCACACAGCGCCGTCTAGTCCCAAGCTAAGCATAGCTTGTGTTATGAGTACTAGACAACTGATAAACATACTTATATATTTCTAAATACATACATATTATAGATAAATTACACCCATACACAGAACAAATGATCGTGTTCATCACACAAACATTTGTCCTGGGTGGGAATCGAACCCACGAACTTCGGCATAGCAGTCATGGCTACTAACCACTAGACCAACAGGCCAGTCAAATAAACATTTTATACGTCAATTTTTTTTTTTCGTTCTTTAAGCGTTTAACCCTTTGTGTGTTCGGAACGTGGATCCACGCGAGACACAATAACTTTTTAATTGTGTCTCTAATTACGGCATACGAAAGGTTAAGCTAAATAAGGCCCGTGTTTCCTAGCTGACTGACCCTGAAAAAAACACCTAAACAAAATCAGGGTTCAAAGTCTCTTTTAAGATCCATACAGTAAATATGTAATTCGTCAAATCACATGAGAACCATGCAGATTAGTCTGAGATGGTCTTTTGAAGAGATCTGTGTGGTTCCACACAGATTTGAGTGGACCCGTCAGTCAGTGCAAGCATTTGTCAGTATTCGTAATGCTCAACTCAGGACTACTAAGGAGCTCAACGACTTGACGAACAATAACAAGGAAAGGACATTTAGGCCGCAGAGGGTGAATGACCTCCCCTACTACCTTTGCGTTGCGTTCCAGGATTCCGGGTTTCTGTTTCGAATGTCAACCCATGGGTGTTAGGAGTTGAACCCAACGACCATCAGCGGCGCGGTCTGCAAGTGCGAGCGACGTGCGCGTTTAGTCACCAACAGCGGTGAACGGAGACGCGGGCGGGGACACTGGCTGTCCGACACACCACGGACACTCGCTTCCACAAACTCAACTACAACAGACGACACCTCTCGAATCCAATAAATTAATATAATTATTGTTTGTCCGGGACGTTGTCATTTGGAATATTGGAATATTGATACACTCCACTTCATTTTTCACCAAACCCCAACGGCCCCATCCCAGGATAGATAACTTATAAATTAGTACCAATATATTTACTTTACAACCATCAGCTCGAACACTACATCGATAAACACAGATTTCCGCAGCGAAAATGTAACATCGATAAAATGTACTCAACAATAGATATCTACTCAAGTACTCGACATCCTATCTCACGCCTTAATAACGTTACAAGGGACCCTCGTCCCTCGTAACAAAAAGACCCACCTTTTACCTACCCCGCACAATTATAGGCCGATTTAATATATAAGTATACAGGGTGAACTTTTCAAGTTAGCATTGATGACCTTTTATTTATCATCATCTTCATCACAGCCGAAAGACGTCCACTGTGCGACATAGGCCTCCCCCAAGTGTCGCTGAATGGTCCTATTCGTCTCTCATCCATTTTTTTTTTTTTAGTATTTGTGAAACCTGAATATAGTTTGTGCAACGTCAGTAACTGAATCGATTCCAATAATTTGAAAACATATTATATTTTTTCCCAAAAGTATTATAAAGAGGTCTGAAGTTGGACACCACCGACACTTAGTACAACACAGGTCATGGCAGGTCATAGCAGGTATTATCAACCGTTCAATTCGAAAAAATAACACTCGCTCTATTTTTACGCCATCTATTAGTGACCCCAATGAGGAAAAAAAACCGGAAAACTAATAAAACCGGCCAAGTGCGAGTCGGACTCGCCCATGAAGGGTTCCGTAGCAGCAAGTAACATAATATAAAAGTTCTTGTAATGTGTTGTAACTTTGATCGATGTTTTAATAATAGTGTATTTTTTTCGGTTTATGACGCATTAAAAAAAAACTACTTACTGGATTTCGTTCAAACCAATTTTCGTTGGTAGTTTTTATAGTAATGTACATCATATATTTTTTTTAGTTTTATCATTCTCTTATCTTGGAAGTTAGAGGGGGGGGGGGACACATTTTACCACTTTGGAAGTGTCTCTCGCGCAAACTATTCAGTTTAGAAAGAAATGATATTAGAAACCTCAGTATAATTTTGGAAGACCTATCCATAGATACCCCACACGCATGGGTTTGATGAAAAAAAAATTTTTGAGTTTCAGTTCTATGTATGGGGACCCCCAAAATTTATTGCTTTTTTTCTATTTTTGTGTGAAAATCTTAATGCGGTTCACAGAATACATCTACTTACAAAGTTTCAACAGTATAGCTCTTATAGTTTCGGAAAAAAGTGGCTGTGACATACGGACGGACGGACAGACAGACAGACAGACAGACAGACAGACAGACAGACAGACAGACAGACAGACAGACAGACAGACAGACAGACAGACATGACGAATCTATAAGGGTTCCGTTTTTTGCCATTTGGCTACGGAACCCTAAAAAGGTACCTAATTTTGATTTAAATATGGATCAGCTCATTTTTTGTATGACATCCCTAGCTTAATTTTTCTTCTAACATCATCTCTGGTATAAATCTCTCTATTTCTAGTATATTGAGAAATATAATTATACAGGAAATCCCAATAATATAATTACTTGTAGCTGAAAACGAATTTAATTCCACGCAACCATAAAGGATCTATTACACTACGCGTAATTCAGACTCGTTTTGTCTATGGTTCGACGTATCTAGTCTATGGCTCGACGTATTGCGCAGTGTAATAGGGGTTAGACTTTCTATGAATGAAAAGTAGTACGAGTCAGAATATCGCACGCGATATTTAGCGCAGTGTAATAGGTCCTTAAAATTTTTATTAACATTAACAAACATTTTCTTTTCTTACGCGCTGAGGGCAATTCCCTTGATCTTTTTTTTATTCAAATTCAACCAATTCCTTTAGTGTGTTTATCGTAAATCATTAGGTACATAATAGAATAGGATTCGACACCAGCACAGCGGGAATCGTGATAGGTAGACAATTAAAATTTTCACAGATGATATATTTCCGTTGCCGCTAAAAACAGAATAAATTAATATTTAAGTGAGGCCCCCATACAATATACGTGATTTTTTTATCGTTTTTCGCTACGTACTGTACGGAATCTTTCGTACGCGAGTCCGACTCACACTTGCCAGTTTTTTCTACGACTCATAATTTTACATTTGGCTATCCACGCCAACTTATGAAATCACCCTGTACACCATCTATTTATTAAAAAAGGACCCTTTAAAAGGCTTTTAATGAGATTTTAGATATTAAAAGGAATTCGACTGGTTAACTGGTTGAATAACTAGAAAGAATTTAAGAGACAGTTTAATATACTGGCAACACTTTTTAATTCACAGATTAAAAAGTGTTGCTCGTATGGTTAAAGCAAAGATTTTATATTTAAAGTAGCTATACACGTTAAGGACCTATTACACTACGCGTTATTCAGACTCGTTTTGTCTATGGTCAAAGTCAATGTCAAAGTCAAAACGTTTATTGCAAACCAAGTGTACAATGATGACATTATATTAGTTTAGTGCTTATGACTTAGCAGCCTTTTTTTGGTTCGACGTATCTAGTCTATGGTTCGACGTATCGCTCAGTGTAACAGTGTTACGTCGAACCATAGACTAGACTGTCTTTCTATGAATGAAAAATAGTACGATCGCACGCGATATTCAGCGCAGTGTAATAAGTCCTTAAGCTTGTGTGGAAACAGGCACAGTTGTGCAACATTCATGCTCCGGTTTACCTGAAAAACGGTGGGATTTCTTCAGCTGAAGTTCTCTGGCTGTTGTAATTATTCCCAAATTGATTCCTAGTGGAAATTGTGATGTAAAATTGATGTAGTTTTGTATGTCAAGTCTCTTCGCAACTGGACAATAAGTGGAATCATTGAAACAGACGCGATCTCGGAAAAATTGACGCGAGAATTTTATTGTAGTATTGACTATCTCAGCGAAGTTTGCCGAGAAGGTTGTCTTGATACATTTGCTACCAAATACTACAAAAACATTAGTACGTATTCAGCCTATTCTGACAGTAAACAAATTAAGTATTAAACGAAGACATGGCTTACAGGGCTCGGTATCCAGGCCAAAAACATTAACAAATAAAAAACTAAGTAGCAGCACTTGTAGAAGTCTGTCTAATAAGTTAAACGACTTGGGAAATCTGATGTAGTCAACACGGGTTCAATAATCAAGGTTGATTAAGAGATAGAGATCATTGATTACTAACACAAGAACCATACGCAAAGGATCGAATATAAGTATTTTTTAAATGATTAAATATTATACAAAATTCCCAAGTCGGTTGACTTATTAGACCGACTATATCTACATAAATTCGATTGGGCGATGTGGTCGTACGACTTTAGCCTTCCTTAAGGGGTAAATGGAAAAAATATACATAAATTCGAATTCTAAAATCGAAAAAAAAAAAAAAAAAAAAATTTTGGAACATGTAGGTAATTGATATACACAAGACACCCAGAACCGGAACAAATATCCGTCTGTAGGCTATACTAATATTTGTTTCGTGCGAGTATCAAACCTGCGACACACGTCACACACAGCAGCCAATCATCAAACCACTGTATTTTTTTTTTTGTTTTTTAAGGATTCTGTACCTCAAAAGGAACCCTTATATAAAACTGAACCCTTAAATATCTCCGTCCGTCCACAAAATAGATGGGTACAGAAGTCAACCTACATACAAAGCGCGCTCGAGCAACGCACACAGAGACACCGCTTGCGGACACGATGTCTCGGTCGCGTTTCGGACCATTCGTCGAACAGTTCCGGCTCAAACGCTCATTAGTGTGCGTCCACCGAGCGTAGTTATAAAAAGTGAAGTACATACATGAGATTGTCTTCTGTACTTATCTATTTTGTGGTCCGTCTGTCAAGACTCTTTATCTCGGTACCGCGAGGAGATAATTATCAAGTTGAAATTAAAACCATATACTCAGGTCAGTGGTGCCTTGAAACTGTGAAAAAATTAAACTTCTACGTTAACGAAAAAAAAAAGAAACTTTCCGTTAACCCAGAATCCTGAAACTTGGCATAAAGCAAGGTCTTATAGCGCAAGTAGAGAAACAAATCTGAAAGCAGTAAAGTTGCTACGTCACAAAAAAGGATACTTCTTTTGCGAATTTGCGATTCGGAAAAATCTTCGAGTAAATTACCTACTGAACCCTCAGTGTGCGAATCCGACTCGCTTGCCCAGTTTTTTTCGTAATTGGCACGCATCACGTCAGCAGAATTTCTCCAATTTATTTAATTATTCCGTGTATAACGTACGGTTGCATAATACTCAAATAACTAACCGGACGATATGTGTAAGGAGATTTAAGCTAACAAAGTTTATGAGCGAGAGATGCTGGAATTTATTAGAGGAATAAACCCCAAGCTTATCAGTCCAGTACTGGGATCTTGCTGATAAAGTTGCTACTCTGGAAAAATGACAATTATTTTTTACGCGACCACGATCAAGGAGAGTTATGATTTTGACAGGGTATGTTGTATGTACTACACGTTCCAAATGAGAATAGTGAGTGACCGATTCCTATGTTTTGACGTCTCGTCGTACTGTCAAATCGAAGAAATTTTGGTAAAATTGAAGAACTTAGAGATGAGAAAAATAGAGAGTAACTTAGAGATTTATTGAATAAACATCGCTTATATATTTCCACAGGG
The DNA here is from genome assembly GCA_929112965.1 of Mythimna albipuncta. Taxonomy (NCBI): domain Eukaryota; kingdom Metazoa; phylum Arthropoda; class Insecta; order Lepidoptera; family Noctuidae; genus Mythimna; species Mythimna albipuncta. The sequence continues at coordinate 5,875,321 of OV815984.1, forward strand.
TATCGCACTAATGGTGGTGGTATTCTATTCTATTCTATTCTCATCACTTCAACCGATAGACGTACACTTTTGGACATAGGCTACCCCCAAGTTTCGCCACAATGAACGATCCTGCGCGTCCCGCATCCATCGGATTCTCGCAACCTTCACCAGGTCATCGATCCACTTTGTAGGAGGCCTTTAAACGCTGCGTCTTCCGGTACGTGATCACCACTCCAGAACCTTTCGGCTCCAACGGCCATCTGTTCTGCCCATTGCCACTTAAATTTGGCGATTCTTCCTGGTATGTTGGCAACCTAACCAAAATTGAGTGGCCTGTTGGTGTAGTGGTTAGTGGCCCTGACTGCTATGCCGGAGGCCGTGGTTTCGATTCCCACCCAGGACAAATGTTTGTGTGATGAGCATGATCATTTTTCTGTGTCTGGGTGTAATTTATCTATAATATGTATGTATGTATTTAAAATTATATAAGTATGTTTATCAGTAGTCTAGTACTCATAACACAAGCTCTGCTTAGCTTGAGACTAGACGGTGTTGTGTGATAGTTGTGGAATATTGTATTATTATTACATTATATATAACCTTAGTTAACACATAACACGTATTAACATAAATTCACGCTATTTACCAATGTTATATATTTATTATTTTTTTGTTTCGATACCTTTTAATTTATTGAACCTCCGTGAATGTGACCGTGGCATCACCGCGGGCCCTAACAAAATACCAGGGGCCTAAGTCTGCTATTTTTATAATTTCGTCATTTCAACACGATCCCATTGTCATTTTGCTAAAATTTTGTAATCTGCTAATTCATAATGATCGATCATTGATCGGTCAATGGTCTTGTAATAGAATTGTGGTAGAATGATAATTTCGAACATATTAAAACCAATAACTGCACAATAACGTTCTAATGGTAAAACACTGATCAAATAAACTGTCAAAGTTTTAGCAGATTACCGCAAACTTCAAATATTAATTTGTCAATATGTACGAGATTACCATTCTATGTCACTTCTTTCAATGGAGTGTCAGTGGTTGACCATTGGAAAGTCATAATGACGCCATTATATTAGTAGATTACCAAACTTGTCAAAATCGACAATTATGACACCAATGATAGAACATTGTGACACTATTGTAATAGCAGACTTGAGGCCCAGCGCTGCGTTATTTATCTTTTTAAAATCGCAGCATAATGCTGAGTTAGGCGCCCTTTTGGCCTTGCACAGATTTTAATGTTTTCTTTTGGCGTTTTAAAATGGCTAAATGACAATAACTTAAAAATTAACTTGACAAAAACAAAATTAATACATTTTAGTCAACGCATCAATAGTAAGAGTACCTTAAATATACACTACGAGGACCAGCCTATAGAAGAGGCAGAAACAACAAAATTTTTAGGGCTCCACATTGATAAAAAACTGAATTGGAAAGCCCATATCGAAATCTTATGCAAGAAAATTAGTAAATCTGCCTATGCCCTGCACACATTGTCGTCCTTAATAAGTGTGGAGGCCTTACTTACAGCCTACTATGGTTTAACAGAATCCCATCTACGCTATGGTGTCATTTTTTGGGGCAACTCAACAGATAAAGACTCGGTGTTCAAGGCTCAAAAGAGATGCATTCGTTCAATATTTAAAATTAAACCTACTGATAGTTGCGTGCCATACTTTAAAAAATATAAAATACTTACTTTGCCATGTCTATACATTTTAGAGGTAGCTGTATTTGTCAAAACAAATCCACACCGATTTAAACGAATAGATGAAGTAGTCCCACGTAACAGGCGTGACAACAGTAAGATATGCTCTCATCCTGCGAGAACATCCCTCATGCGCAAAAGTGTTTTCTGTATGGCTCCTATGATATTCAATAAATTGCCTAAAAGTTGGAGAGAACTGCCCTTGTCACTTTTCAAAAAAAAACTGAGAAGTTTTTTAGTTAATAAAGTGTACTATAATGTTTTAAATTTTTTGAATGAAAAGGACTTTTCTATTCCAACTTAATAATGTGAATTTTTGACTACATAATATTATGAATTTACTGGACATAATTTAATTTAATTTATTTTTGACTATAATACACTTATACTTGACATCTTGACATCAATTAATTATTTATTTTATGTATTTTGTAATGGAATTTAGAAATTTTGAAATGACTATAATATGTAAATGCAATTAAATGTAATTTTTATAACTAAAACATTTGTACGCCGTTATTGGCAAAACATGGACGCTCATTATACAATATTAATTTAACACCTTGCATGTCTGTTATGTCAGTTTATGTAAACGCATGTTTGACAAATAAATTTTCTTTCTTTCTTTCTTTCTTTCTTTCTTTTTTTATTATTATTATTTCATTTATTTATATTTTATTACATATTAATTATATTTTTAAATATTTCTTATAAAACGGATATTAAAAAAAAACATTTAAAAATACAAAAAATAGTAGCCCACCGGCATCGGGAACAGGGTCCAAGCTACCGGTGGTCAGGGCTCCTGAGATAGGAACCTCCGGACAATACGCGCCGTGTCAAGGAGTACTGCCTTCTGGATCAAGCCTTTGATCCAACTGCCTAACGAGAGCCTACGCAGATGTTGATCGAAGCTCTTGGCTATTAAGCCATTGGCCGTCACGACTATCGGCACAATGATTGCTCTATCCACTTCCCACATGTCGACAACCTCGCGAGCCAAGTCAAGATATTTAGTTTGTTTATCTTTCTCAGCTTTCACGAGGTTCTCGTCATGAGGGACCGCTATATCAACAATCATTGTGCGACGCTCTAGTCGATCTATCACCACTATGTCAGGCTTATTGGCAACAATAGTCCTGTCAGTGATGATAGATCGGTCCCAATACAATGTAACGCTGCCATTCTCGAGAACTGGGTCGGGCACATACCTATAGTACGGTACTTCTGATTCAACAAGATTGTATTTAAGAGCAAGTTGCTGATGGATTATCCTGGCTACAAGGTTATGTCTATGCAAATAGTCTCCGTTAGCTAAATGAGAACACCCAGAAATAATGTGTCGGATTGATTCCCCAGGCCGGTGGCATGCCCGACAGATGTCAACCGTACCGTCCTTCACAATATATTTCCGGTAGTTGTTCGTCATCGTTATTATTATTATTATTATTATTATTCGAATTGTACTGTATGTGTGAGGTACGAATAAAAGATTTTTCTTTCTTTCTTTCTAGTTCGCCTGCCGACATCTTCATTTCTGATTCAATCACGCAAGGAAACTATTCCATTCTACACGCTCCACATCAAATCACGGCTCCACGACCTATACGACGCCATTGAAATGTAGGTAGAAACTAGGCACGTACTAATTAATTCACAGCTTCAGTTCCACTTCACAATTGCTACAGTGGTTACTGCTATTACCAACCAGTGAGCTGAGTATATCTTATCGACTGTGAACGACCAAAGGCCTATATTAACTAGGTCTTCAAACCTCAGACCATGAATTTGGTAAGTAGGTAGCTCTGATTCTGACAGTCCGGCAATCGACTGGACTAAAACAAATATTATTATTTCACATATTCCTACATGGGCACTTATAAAACGTCAGAAGCTAGTGCACGGTTCCAAATTGGACGAGAAGAAACTCCATGGTTACTCTTAAAAAAAAAACTTGTCTAAGATGTCTTGATCGTTGTTTACCTACTAATAGAAGAACCTTATAAAAAGTATTAAATCATTTAAGAAATAGTTATTTATAGTAGTCGGCGTTGCGTGCAAACTACCTAAAGGTCATTGGACTCGCTCAGCTGACGTTTTCTTAAAGAAATTAATTTCGTACATGCGTAAATTAATAAAAGTTTTGAAAAAAGATACTTTATTTTTTAATTTTATCTTTACAAATTGATAGTGTTTCATGTGCTGGATCGACCCTCCACGGGATTAAAACGATCGAAGTTTAGCGGTGTACCTATAATAAATCTGGAATCGTAAGAAAAATCTGATTCTAAATATTCTACCTCGCATATTGATTCATCATCACTAACCATATATATGATCAAAATCTGTTGTAGATCTACAAGGTGTCGTTTTGAAGATGCAAAATATTTCAGGAGGTAATTATGTTAGTGATTCTCGACCCGAATCAATAATAAAATGAGTAGGATTTTTTTTTTGTTTTTTTTTTTTAATAAAATCGGTATGTGTGAACTACGTTTCTTAAAAAGCAGCCAGTCTGATACCTGCCTTATAACCGCGCTTTCTTTCACACACACAAACACGGAAAAATAAAGGGCGTTTTCACACACACTAACTCGCAACGATAGTTTCATAAATAATGTATCATCCAATCATCATCCCGCACGCCACACCCTAGCCACGCCCCCGCTGCCATCGATCAATCGAATTAGTTTAGTATAATTAAAGAATAAAATAACAAGTATTACTGATTATTGACCAGGTATCGTTTTTCACATGATTAATTATGAGTTGTATTACAACCTCCTGAAATATTTTGCATCTTTAAAACGACACCTTGTAGGTATATTCATCTCAAGAAACAAGTGAATTCGCGTTGCCAACAGACTTTATTTCCTTCAAAAATACCCGAGTCTTAGACTTTTTAAACAGATTATAAATTTTATTCAAAATGATACCTAACTTTAAAATCAATACTCTATGCTATGCTAGTAAGCTAATCCTACTGACTGTAACAATAAGCGAACGGTGATACGACACAGAGTAGATGCGCTACAGAGACTAAGATCTACCGTCATTCAACATCTTCTTTTATTCCATACTAGTTTTTGCCCACGGGTTCGTCCGCGTACATAAAATAGTATGTCACTCAGGAATACATCATATCAGCCGAAAGACGTCCACTGTTGAACATAGGCTTTCCCTCGCTAAGGAGGAGGTCGACCGCATCAGGCAATGGCGCTCTCGCCGCCGCCGGGATTCCGATCCCGATTTCCAGCCACCGTAGGCGGGGGCTTGCGGACAGTGAGCAATGGGTAGCTCACTGTCCGGCCGTCCGGTAACTGTCCGGACCAAGCCCAAGTCGTCGACGGCGCGCGCTGTTCCCGCGCGCCTCAAGGAGTTGTCAGTAACAGCAGGGACCCAGCCGGGTCGAAGCCTACTGGGGCCAGGGTTATCCGAAAGGGCGCTCGAGCCCCGGTATGAAGGCTTGAAGGAACGGGATGGGTTTTTTAGTCAGTAAGAGTCTGACACTATCTCCCGCTCCGCCCAAGAGCGGGGGTTGTCATAAGATGATTTTTCTCAACGAAAAAAAAAAAAAACATGGGCTTTCCCCAAGCGTCACCACAACGACCAGTCCTGTGCGTCACGCATCTATCGGATTCCCGCGACCCTGACCAGGTCATCGGTCCACCTTGTGAGGGAGGCTTTCGAGGACTTTTTTTGGTAAGCGGTCGTCACTCCAGAACCTTTCGTCCCCATCGACCATCTGTTCTGCGCGCAGTGTGCCCTGCCCATTGCCACTTAAGTTTGGCGATTCTTCAAGCTATGTCGGTAACCTTGGTTATCCTGCGGATATCTTCATTTCTGATGTGATCACGCAAGGTAACTCCGCAGCTTTCTATCGGTGAAAAATAAAAAATTTAGCAATCGGAGATGACCTCCTCCAAACAAAAAAGCAAACTTTACCCCTTTAATATAATAGTGTAGACGAGTAGATTACTTGGAGTCGAGTCGTTTTGTAGTCACGTAAGCGCTACAGTTGAGTTTAAGGTTCGGCGTTCGATTCCCGGTTCAAAAAAAAATGTAGATACCTCATCTTGATGTAGGTATGTGAATTTACATGTTTATGAACGTATCCACGATAAAGTAGTAATTTCTAGTGTGGGGCAAAGTTTTTAGTTTTTAGATAACAACGTTTTTAGATCTGCTTTTTAAGCTTTATTTCGCGTGTCCACAAGTCTACAAGTGAAGTATTTTATTCTCAGTGTAAATAACTATGTATCTTCACAAAACGAAAGTATCTAATCCTGACTAATCCATGTTCCATAAAGAGAGCAATTCATTTTATTTCTTCATTATAAGCCCCATGATTCCCTAAATCCCTTCTAATGAAACTAGCTGTAATTGTTTACCATTAATCAAAGCCTCGCCGTAAATAGACACATCAATAAAATAAAACAGCCGGGAAACTGATTAATTTCCTGAAATAAATATTGAACACAACGCCATCTAGCATCGCAGTATAAAACTACGCAAAGTGATAAGACCAACGTCAAACGTGATCTGATTTGTTTTCTATTATTTGAATAGATGGCGCTATTCAAACATTTATTTATTTATCTTCCTTACTACAGCTATCATTACAGGTAAATACTAATGCGATAGATGGATTACTGTTGTATTGTATACAGTACCTACTCTTCGAATAAAAAATACGTAGAATACGAGGTCTGGGCCATAAATGTAAGTGGATGAATGAAGGGAAACATTAAACAAGAAATCAACAAAATTCCTACTCAAATTCCGAGGATCGTTGTCACCAATGTTAAAGATTGCTTTGAAGGAACAACATTTGAATAATATTATTTTCAAAAAGTAATTTTCCCATGACTTTAGTTTCTGTTTTTGTAAATTAACGCGCATACAAAATTTTTTATACATACTAGGTGGCTCAGATAAACTCACTTTACAAAAGTGAGTTTTTCTGAGCCACCTAGCACCACTCCCGTGATGCATCTCCACTTGTCACGGTTTACGGCGTCTCGAGAACTCTGGACTATGGAGAAATGTGTTGCAGCTCTGATGAGGTCTGTCCAACGCATAGGTGACAGCCCACGTGACCGCTTCCCCTCTACTCGTCCCTGGATAACGAGTCGCTCTATGGAGTGTTTGTTGCGAACAACTGCAACGTGACCAAAATATTTGAGGATTCGTACTTGCACAGTCGACGATAACCTCATAATATACCAGTAAAAGACAAATATTCATAAAACCTATTTATTAACCACTATGTCAACGTATCTTCAGACCGTATGTACTCTCCGACATCAGCCTGGTGGAACACAATAGTGGCTAGAGGGTCAGCGTTCCTGCATTCCGCAGTTGTCCGTGCAGCTACTCCGAAACCTATGGGGATGTCAGACATTGTGTGGACCACGACTCCATGGTGTTTTGGTGTGTTTTCTGTTATGCGGCCAAGACCTGGAAACGGAAAATTGGTATTATGAGTTCAAGTTACGTATAAACCTTTTATAATAGGGGGCAATTGCCGACACCCGGCCAAAATTTCAGACTCAACTGAGATTGTTGAAGTGTTATTGCTTGCAATTTTTCTGTGTGTGTTTTCTGTGTAAAATAAATAAAGCAGAGCTGGAGGCTTGTTTGAAAGAGTTACCATGGCCTTAAAATGCAAAAGGCTGAACACACATGGGTTTTAGTAAGAAAAAGTCTGAAACTCTCTCTTGCAGAATGGAATGAGGTATTTAATGACATTCCATGTAATTTTTTACACATCAAATTTTACAATGTTTCATTGTTTCATGAGATATTTTTAATTTTGAATAATTTTTTTTTTTTTTTTTCATTGAGATAAACTAGTGCTTGACTGCGATCCCACCTGATGGTAAGTAGCGATGCAAATAAATAAATAAATTTTAAGGTTGTGCAACATCCTTATTTCATTAATTCATTAAACTCCAAGCGAACGCCGGCGTTCGCGCACCTATTGTCTTTCAATTGTGTCTGTAATTATCACAATTGAAAGGTTAAACACCAAGCGAACGCCAGCATTCGCACACCTATTATCTTTCTATTGTGTCTCTAATTCTCGTGATTGAAAGGTTAAGGGTTAGAACAAAAAAAAAAAACTGTTAATAAGCAAACAAACAAGTCTTACCACTCTTAATAATATGGTGTCCATATAAGAACTGTTGCTCCGCTGACGGCTTCACCCAAATCTTGTACGGTGCATACGGAGCTATATAAGTCAAAGCTGTAATATGCAACCTAAATTTATTTGTCTTTGTGAACTTTCCAAAGCATGTTCCCGCAGCTATTAAGTTATCAGGCTTCACAGTCTGTGCTAAGTGTAGGAGGCGTTCTGAAATGTAGTATACTCTGTCTTTTTTCTCTCTGAAGCAGTAGGTACCGTCTGGCCGGTCAATTAAGAGTTTGACGTTCACTCCAATACTGAAAAGATATGTTTGGTGTTATTTTGAGGTTGGTGCTTGATGTTAAACACTATTGTTTAATTCCTGGCCAATTTGTGGTTGAATTTATATATTATTGCAGTACATTGTTGGTACAAGTAGTTTTTAGGAGAGTGGGAGGTTATAATCATGTTTATCAAACATGAACTGCAATCGGCATACGTAGTTACGAATGTCCGAAAAAAACCTTTTGTTTTATGAATATGATAGCCAAAGATTGACGAAAATACTCACTATTTAGTTAGTTTTTCGAACAAAATTCTTGTCCTGTCCTCTGATAGCACTTTCATTTTGATTTTAAATTATTTCTTAACAATAATAAAAACACGTGCGTCTACTTTTTGATACTTTAGTCTGACAGTCTGTGTCTGTCAGGCCTTTTTTTGACAATATTTGAGTCGTTCAGAAACTATTCCATTTAAAGAAATTCTATTTTTTAAAAAGAATTTCATATTACGAACACAAAACTCTTTTATGGTAAAATTATATAATAAATGTTGTTTATTTTCTTGTTTTTCCATTATCTAAAGAATCCTAACTTTCGCTTTTATTGAAAGGGAAATTAATGTTTCCAAACGTCTCAAAGCGCATCGCACTCATGAATGAACCTTGAAGTTCACAGATCACTCGTTCCAAAATCTGATTCATTCAAGGAAATCGTTCACAACTGTCCGGAGTGAGAGGAGGTAAGTGTATTTTGCGAATTTTCTATACCTACTTATCATAATTTCGCCGACTTTTTGTGACGTGTTGAATATTACTATAACGATAACAATTAAGAGGAAAAATTGTTGAGGCAGGTTATGATTAAGCGTGGTGTTCTGTTATATATATTTATCACATCTGTTTTTGTTTTACTTAAGTGCCCATGAAATTAACAAGTGAACGGCTTTGCATCTTGCATAGTGCACGTGACGACAACAAACAAAATTATTCACAGATCCACTATCTTATTGTTTCTTAATTTTTAATAGGAGTTTCGTATGCTAATTTTTAGGAATTACCATACTTAGGAAGTAAACAAAAAATGACTCAAACTACAGTTCGTTTGATAAATGAAAAATTAAACAACATCAATAAATAAAGTCCTTTTTTGATTCGCGTAAAACTTGTTGGGCGTTGCATGATTGACCAACCTGTATTTTTATCTTGTTTAAACCGACTTATCTAGCACAATAAGTCCTTATCGCTCAAAATGCACTACATTGGGTAGGTATTTAATATCGGTTCGTCACAACTCCACCTTAAAGAAATTAGCGGAACATTTTTTTTGCATTTGTTGAGACACAGGAAAACACAATGTCATTCGCTCCTTATAGATAAAATGCTGGTATCCGGTTATACTGGAAGCCGATCTCAACACAGGTAATCAGAATTGGGAGGTCTCGTCAGATTTTTTTATGTTTGTTCAGACATAATATTTTCAATACACCGCTTTTAAGCACGTAGTTGACTGTTTTCCGCACTAGTCCAGAAAAGTGCGCGTGCTTTCACACGCCACAGTGTTATTAAATTAATATCGTATCAGGCTGGGCACGAATCGCTGGTCAACCCCAATTTATTAATTTCTTCGTGTGTTGAAAAAAGTCGTTTGATACACGTGCAAAGGAGAATGATCTTGAATGTATGGAGCTTGGTCCAAATGTCCACCACTAACGAGACCCATGTAATAAAATAGTCTACTAAATACTGAGTCATTATAACTAGACAGCATAGCAGTAGAGTGAAAAATTATATTTTTTACCTGTCTTTGTAGCCCTCGGCTCCATAATACTTACGACTCATGCGAATTCCGCATCCGTCGCAATGACGAACTTTCTGCTCTTGTAACATAATTTATTTATTTAATAAGCTATTGCATAGCTTCTATCGCGGGCCTTGAGCGTGGAGACCGAATCCAGAAATTCCGTAACGGAAATAACCTAACACGGGGTTGTTAGGTTAGGTTAGTTACTCATTTGTATTTTGAGCGTGGTGACCGTTAAGAAAACAAATGAGTGAACAATCAATCAAAATTCAATTCAATGTGTGAAAGTGTAACTTCAATTAATATCAATGAAAAAAAAAAAACAAAGGAAAAAAATACTGCATAAATAAAATAAATGAATAATTATAATTGCATAAGTTGATAAAAATGCTATGCAATAGCTGTACCGCGGCAGTCCCCGGGTGCCACACGTCTTTTATTTTTTTATAATAAGGAACACCAACGACATATTAACAAGTTCATATACAGGTACGTAATTTTATAGACATTAAATTCTGTGTAAATACGTCAATTAAAGGTAAATACCTAATGAAGTAGGTATTGAAGTCTCCTAGTTAGGAGCTCGAACTCATCTAATCTACCTAAAACACCGCATCACTTCCCCCGGGAAAACCTCAGCGGCATTAATATAAAGGATCTATTACACTCGATTTGTCTATGGTTTGACGTACCTATCTAGTCTTTGGTTCGACGTATCGCGCAGTTTAATAGGGGTTAGTCTGTCTTTCTATGAATGAAAAATAGTACGAGTCGGAATATCGCACGCGATATTCAGCGCAGTGTAATAGGTCCTTAATTCTGTGCCGGCACCCTTCCTTTTTCAAATAGGTGCGCCAATTACATTAACCTAGTGAACTTGGAACATTACCAAAGGACAGTAGGTCGCTTACTTTGCAAGAAGAGCTTACTTCCCGTTATCTATGTATGGCTACTTTCAGGGCCCAATCTAGCTATTTAGCCTCTCCGGGCAAAGATAATTTTCGCCGCCCTTAACACACACAAAACTATATAAGTCATGAGTCTTAAGTCTTAAATATTTCCACTATCCAACCTGAAGTAGATTCGAAGGTGGCACATAAAATTGGATGGTAAGCATGGTTATGTTGGAAGATAGGAATAAGTCACTTTTGCCACCACTCATTATTTGCCGCTCTGGAAAAATGCAGTGCCGTAACTAGGGCGGTGCCAGCGGTTCCCGGGCACAGGGCGCAGTTCCTGGAGGGGCGCAAAAATATCTAATAGTTATTTTTGTTCGTATTGTACTTTTTTCTAGGGACACAGTTAGATAATCTCTATAAAAGGCTAGTTACGCTACTGGGCAAATGCCCGGCTTGCCCCCCCCCTCCCCCCTTAGATCGGGCCCTGTCTACTTTTCTCTCTCTCTGTGTGGAACGAGAGGCAGTCAGACTATAAGTGACTAAAAAACCCAATGGTGCTCCCTAAGTCTCCGTTTTGCATTCGGGGGCCATGGTTACTCTTTCAAACAATTCCCTAGCAGGTATCAGCCCTAGTAGGCCCAGTCATTTTACTGACATCTTAAAGGTAGAATTACGCTGCACACACGAGTGCCACACATCTCATCTTGGCACGTCGGTCTCCATACATTTTATATGGAAACTAGACTTGTAGAGCTGCACTAGATCCACGCCACGCGTCGTCGTTCTACGTACAAATCAGGCGAGTTATACGTGTGTGTCGGTCGAATGTAGTCCTAGCTTCACTTATCTAAGTTTTTTTTTTTCAGCCAGTAGTCAATAAAATAAAATAAACATCGTCAAAAATAACTAATTTTAGATCAGTTACCTACTACATAGTATAGACCACCGACCATGTTTGCACACGTGAATATTAGTTGTATACTATAAACCTAATATTTGATGTATGTATACAGTACATTGCAAACGGTTTCAACTGCACCCATTTGAATAAACAAATGAGCTCAGTAGATTTCCTCTAGGTATAACTGCGTACAAGTAGGATTACAGAGAAGGAACGTAGTCGGGTAATGAAGTCCATGCGTTCAAAATTACGGGAAGAGAAATACCAGATTGAAAAGTTACGTGAAACACGTCCCACTCCAGGGCACAGGAATCTAATACCTATAAAAAGCAACCGTTACTGTCTGAATCCGTCCTCTCCGTCGAAGCCTTTATTTCCATAGATATGCGCGCGTTAAAATAGATACACAAGTTCACTGAAACATAAGTCATCAGTTTGTAAAATAAGTAAAGTGATAGAAGTGATAAGTTTTAATTAGTTGATATATCGACTTTTTAGTTTTCATCCTCATCATCATCATATCAGCCGAAAGACGTCCTCTGTTGGACATAGATAGCCTCCCCCAAGCGTCGTCACAACGACCGGTCCTGTGTGTCACGCATCCATCGGATTCCCGTGACCCTAACAAGGTCATCGCTCCACCTAATTTAGTTTTTATTTCAGAATAATAAGAGAAATGTAAAAAATAGCTATCGAAGTCTGTAAATTCAAGACTATCCTCAGATCAAATGACATTACTTACTGACACAGAATGACCGACAATAATGAATGCAGTCAAACGTCCATTTATGACTCATTGCATCTTCATACCACCAGTGCATACAAAAGAACTGGTCAACGCTTTAGAGACAGGTCACTGTATGCCAATGAGCACTGATCATCGAGAAATACCATGACTAATAGAAATCCTAACTATCCTAATATTATAAATGTGAAAGTGTGGATATTTGGATGTTTGTTACTTAATCACGCAAAAACAGCTGAACGGATTTGGATGAAATTTGGCATGCATATAGCCTTTGACATGGAAAAGAACATGGGCTACTTTTTATCCCGGAAAAACCTCTTATTCCTACGGGAAAACACGGTTAGAGTGCGATAACCGAAGTACACGCGGACGAAGTCGCGGGCGGAAAGCTAGTAATAAATAAATCTTATAAACAAATCAAGTATATTGACTTGGCTCAAGAGGTTGTCGACATTCAGCAATTATTGTACCGATAGTCGTGTCAGCCAATGACTAGCCAAGAGCCTCGACCAATACCTTAGGAGGCTCTCGTGAGGCGGCTGGATCAAGGGCTTGATTCAGAAAGAGGTACTGGACACGGCTCGTATAAGTCAAGAGGTTCCTTTCTCTGGAGCCCTGACCGCCGGTAGCTTGGACCCTGTTCCCGATACCGGTGGGATACTATTTTCTAATGTTTTTTTTTTAAATTGTTTTTATGAAATATTTAAAAATATATTATAAAATGAATAAAGGAACAATAAATCTTAAATATATTTAATAATTGTTCTTACAGATAGACAAACACAAAATAGGTATACTTTATAACGCGTCCTCGACATTTCTCTCCACACGCTACATTTATGTACTTTTTTTTTATGGTGGGAAAAAATCATGCATTGACATCCCCCGCCTTTGGGCGGAGCGGGAGATAGTGTCAGACTCTTACTGACTTTTTAAAGACCCACCCCGTTCCTTCTAGTCTTCATACCGGGGCTCGAGCGCCCTTTCGGATAACCCTGGCCCCAACATTTACGTACTTGGTTTGGTCCGTGCACAAGAGCTGAGAAGAAAAAACAGAAACGAAATCCTTATTACAAAAGTTGCCATATTTTTTTTTTATTAATATAAACTAGTGCTTGACTGCGACCACACCTGATGGTAAGCAGTGATGCAATCTCTAATGGTGAGGCGCACTAGTTTATTAAGAGCCTATTCACTCTAGCCTTGAAGACATCCAAATTATAATCGCCGCAGGCAAATTCTTCCAGTCCTTCGACATACGCGGTATAAACGACGAGGCGAAACTGTTAGTCCGGACCGTAGAGGTTTCAAAATCAGCGGAATCAAGTCATGCAATTCCTGCGCACACTCTCCAAAATGCATTAAAATAATCGTAACTTAACCTAACTTAATGTAGGTCTGTAACTATTGGCGAGCTTCAATTAGTTTTCATGTAGTTTTTTTCTCAAACTCGTCAGTGCTTGTAGGTATCTTCGGGACCTGACTGTTAACTGACATTTTGCGATACGTCATCTATGAATCACAAAGATGACGTTATTAGATTATAATGCACAAAGCAACTGTGAAGTTGAGATTATAATACTTAGATGCTGTTAAACAAGTAATAGGATGAGAAGGAGTAGCATTGGCAAGGTCAGGACCGTGGCATCTGCTGAATGCAACAGGTGGCCGTGTTTCATACAGATAACGCTTTATACGGTTTAGTATGAATTGAAATAAATCAAATGTTTTTAATTGTTTCAGGATGTAAAACAAAAGATAAATCGTATCGTCTTATCGTTTTAAGATCAGGCCCCCTAGCCAAGTTACAACCGTTCGACTGTCGAATTCCGTTCTCCAATCGGTAACGCTTCAGTGTCAGCAATTGTAGAAAACGATATGTGGGTAGCCATGTTGACGCACCTGCGTCGGCCGCTCGTTCTACAATGTAGCGTTTGTTTATCATAGGATGTAGCGTTAAACGTTGTAGAAATTCATTCTATCATTTTGAACGATGTGAACTTGGCTACGAATTTTCTATTCGTTTGTTCCAACCACGCGACTTTACAGCATTAACGATTGCAGAATAACAACTTGGCTAAGCGTGCAGGTTCTACTCATTTTGCACTTCTTTTTAACAAGTGAAATTATTTTATTAATATTGACTATGATGACAAACCGGCGCCGGGAAAAATCAAAACGGAATATAAATTAGTGGGCTCGATAAAAAAAAATCGCATATCTGATCCTAACTTCCGATTTCAAACGTGAATACTTATCTACAAGATTACGGGACGGCAATATTTGAAAGTTGCATAAAATAATAAAGTTTTTTAAAGGGTCTCTAAATCTAAAAAGGTTTTTTTTTTTTAATAACAAAATGTACAAAATACTTTGTGGCTACAACCGGCTCTTAATCCACATTTAGCGCTGTTGTACTCAACTGCGCAAGGCAAAATAATGGCATAGATTATTATATTTGTACTAGCTGACCCGGCAAACGTTGTTTTGCCATATAAATAATTTTTAAGTAATTTCTTAGTCTAGGGGTATGAAAAATAGATGTTGGCTGATTCTCAGACCTACTCAATATGCTCACAAAATTTCATGAGAATTGGTCAAGCCGTTTCGGAGGAGTACGGGAACGAACATTGTGACACGAGAATTTTATATATAAGATAAAAAAAGTAACTCGTTATAATTTGACATCCGAATGCTCCAGCAATTGATGGACGTCACTGGCGACGCCTTATATCTGAACCTTGCTATTAAATACTAGATAATAAATGCTGGTACAATTATTATAGGTACCTCCGATTTGACATCACAGTAGTTATTCTCTAGAAAGTTCCAGACAAGGATTAAATCGACGGTTGAAAGGCAAAATGATCTAAGCGACAAAAAGTGAACTTTACAAAAGTGAACTGAAAATTTTAACTTTAATCACCTTTTTGTAAACTTTACTCAATGTCGCTTACACCATTTTGCCTTTCAACCGCCGAAATAAGTGTGGACAAACTGTCTACAACATTATGTATCGCTTTTCAACTCTAAATCGATAAATGCTCAGTAGAAACAAGAAAATTCTGTGTTTTGTAACAAACAGTTAGACGAAAAACTTGTTTCTTTCTTTAAGCGGGAAAAGTTAACATTTAAAAATCTGTGAGATCAAATAGCACGAAAAATGAACACAAATGGCGCGCATTCTACTATGCATTCAAAAGATTTTAGGGCCTTCCACCACATGCTCTGCGTAAGGGCTGCTGAAATCTATTCCGGTGCTGAGTATAAGTTTATCAATCACCCACTAAGTTCTCTTCTTCATGTAGCCTGTTGACGCCAAGTCGTATTTGATCCTCTCGTAGTACAAACCTGCAAATAAATAAATTAAGCAACTTAACCACCATTGTTAGACTCCATAATTGAAGCATTCCATACATCTACTTCATTAGAGTCATCAGTATGTGTGCAACCAGCATTAATTAAAAGACGGCTGATAGCTATGTTTATGAGCGTTCATAAGTGCTGTCGTTTAATCGAACAGAGTCATGCATGCGTACAAAAAATATAGCCTATGTCACTCGGGAATAAAGTAGCTTTCTATCGGTGGAAAAATGTTAGCAATGAGACCAGAACTTTCAGAGATTACCTCCTACAAACAAAAAACAAACAAATATTAGTGTAGCTTCTGACAATGGCTTCCCCCGCGAGAAAGGGTTTCGCTATACAGAATTTGGACCCACGTTTCATCCCTTTAGGGGGGTTTTTTTTTTTCGATGGGAAAAATCATCTTATGACAACCCCCGCTCTTGGGCGGAGCGGGAGATAGTGTCAGACTCTTACTGACTAAAAAACCCATCCCGTTCCTTCAAGCCTTCATACCGGGGCTCGAGCGCCCTTTCGGATAACCTTGGCCCCAGTAGGCTTCGACCCGGCTGGGCCCCTGCTGTTGCTGACAACTCCTTGAGGTGCGCGGGAACAGCGCGCGCCGTCGACGACTTGGGCTTGGTCCGGACGGTTACCGGATGGCCGGACAGCGAGCTACCCATTGCTCACTGTCCGCAAGCCCGCTCCTACGGTGGCTGGAAATCGGGATCGGAATCCCGGCGGCGGCGGCGAGAGCGCCGTTGCCTGATGCGGTTGGCTTCCTCCTTAGCGAGTATTACTGCTTCGCAGAAGTCGGCGGCCGCCTGCCACTCCTCCTCGCTCCGGACCATGGCCTCGACCAAGGCCCGGCGCGAGAGGTCTCCGCCGCCGATCACCCCCACGAGGGCACGGCGATGCTCCGCCCAAGCAGGGCACACCGCGATTGTGTGCTCCACCGTGTCCTCCGGGCGTTCCGCACAGTGGCGGCACCCGGGCGTCACTTCCGCCTTGATTCGGAACAGGAACCTCCCGAACTTGCCATTTCCGGTGAGGACCTGGGTCATGCGGAAGGTAAGGACGCCGTGAGGTCTTTCCAGCCACGCCTCAAAGAGGGGACTTATCGCCATAATTGTGGCGTGCCCAGCACTGGGTTGCGATAGTCGCTGACGCCATTCCACCATGAGATCCCGCCGGAGCTCTGACCGCCATGCCGCGACCTGTCGCGGCAGAGGACTTTCACCCCGGCGTTGCATCTCCACGCGCATGTCGTGCATGTGTGCAAGGACTGTTGCCTCCAGATCCCACGGTGGTAGGCCAGCCAGAAGGCTCGCCGCTTCGCGGGAAATCGTGCGGTATCCCCGCACCATCCGAATTGCCATGACCCTCTGGCAGGCGTTCAGGATGGCCGCCGGTCGCTTTTGCAGCGACGGCGCCCACACCGGCGCCCCGTAGAGGGCCATGGACCGAACGATCCCCGCGTAGAACCTCCGGCAGGAGGCGTCTGGACCCCCAAGGTTGGGCAGGATACGCTTGAGAGCGGCCCCAGTCCGGTTGAGTTTGGGTCCCTTTAGGGGGGGGGGTGAATTTTGTAAAATCCTCTCATAATACTCGCTAAAGTCATAAAAGGAAACCTTGTGCCAAATTTCACGCTCCTAGTCCGATTAATTTTGGCTGTGTGTTGATATGTCAGTCAGTCAGTTTCTCCATCTATCTACACTAATATTATAAAGAGGGAAAAGTATCTTTGTGTGTATGTTTGTAATGAATAAACTCAAAAACGACTAGGCCGATTTCGAAAAATACGTTCATCATTGGAAAGCTACATTCACCTTGGGTAACATAGGCTAAATTGATTGCCCGTGCGAAGCCGGGACGGGCCGCTAGTCTATGCTTAAAAGTATACAGAGTCATCAAAAGAGTACACAAAACGCAATGGCGTTCCCTAAACAGCAATAAACTACAGACTATACACCATAGTTTTAATACCCGTAATTAAAGTGAACGCACCCTAGAGGGCATAGAGTTCTCTTTGGCATAGAGCAAGGAGGTCAGGGTGACGCCATGTTTGCGTATCGGGTGCGGCCTAATTTCGATCCCTTTGTAATTCGTAGACACTCCTATTTCTGTCCTCGTGCACCTTAAATTAATTGTTGTTTTGTTTAGTTTACATTTTTATTAATTTTAATGTTACACGCATTCAAATGTTAATATCTGCGACATAATTTAATTATTTATTTTAATTACCTTTGTCTACCCAACGTAATTTCTACTACATTACACATATTAAGATGAAAATAATAATTATTTAATACTCTGTTCTAGAAAATCCTGTCAAAATCTATTTATCCTTTTTCCCCCTCTCATAACTTAAGTCCCTAACTCATTATAACATTAGCTATATCCAGGTGAAAGTTCCATTAAATTTTGTTCTACTTCAACCGTTTCGAAGACGTGTTCCATTGTTTGAAATCTGTTTTCCGCGGGAACATAAAAAGCCGTCATAATCTGCCAAGATTTTTCGGAGATTACCTGGAACAATCATCAATCAGGAATCATTTCGTGTAGGTATACATTCCTTTTGAAAATACTAAGAATGATGACGAAACTATTTCTAGCCAAAAAAAAAAACAAACTAAGTGCAACTGACCATAAACGCCATAACTGCAGCGTTTCACTAAGTCTACAATATGTTCTATATTAACCTTCTGAGAATAATGCAATATTTTAGCTTTAGGAAAACAACGTTTGCAGAACGTGCTGTTCTCCTTAGATATTACATTTTAGTTAATGATTTTGCTGAAACAGTCTTTGATGGTCCGGATTTAAACAGGAACTACATTAGACCGACACACACGTGGTCCAAGCCTTATTTGTAAGTAGAGACGCGTCGGGTGGCGTGGAACTAATGTAGCTTTATAGTATGATATTAATACTGTGTCTACAGTCTATCCATCTGTTTAGGTAGTTAACTAGACGTAAACAATATGGATATGTCTTTTTATTTAAAACAAATCGTTTAGATGACATACAAATATTATTTTTACACCATCTGCTCGATAATGTCGTTTTATACGTCATACAAACCTCACTTAAAGCATGTCATTATATTCCTAGGGAGATAATGCAGTATGGCCGATCCCTAGGGAATAATGAGATTTGAATTTGGAGCATCAAGAATCGTCAACATTGTGAATTAAAATATAGGCGCATCGAACAAGTTGACTCGAAATTCAAACCAAAGAGTATGTAATCACTATGATTTAAACTGGCCACTAACAAAAAAAAGAAAATAGATAGTCTGTCTAATAAGTCAACCGACTTGAGAATTTTGTATAATATTTAATCAAATATTCGGTAATTTTTATAAGTTTCTTCTGTTAGTAAACAATGATCTCTATCTCTTAATCAACCTTGATTATTGAACTCGTGTTGACTACATCAGATTTCATTAAATCCTAATAATTACCCAAGTCGTTTAACTTATTAGACAGACTCTACTGACGACACGGGAGCATTATAGAAAATTGAAACTATAGAATCTTGGAGTAGTGAATTTTGTTCGTTTGATGAACTTGAAAATATAATACTTATATTTCTCTAATTTATGATTTGGTCGACCAAATTGTCTTTTAATTATCTCACAGATGGTGTAAAAAGTAGAGTATGCAACACGGGGATAAAGCTGTCTTTGTCTTGGGCGGCTTAAATTCCTCACTTCACTCAGGTTTCTTTATTAACTCCCTCGCAATGCTCGGGAGTTAATTTTATAAATCCCTCACTTTCGTTCGGGATTAAAATCAGCAACCTTTGTTTCGTTCGGAATTCAACATGCCGCCCGCGACTTAAAGACACTGCTTTATCCCCTAGTCACATAAACTACTATTTCATTACTCATACTCTGAAAGTGGGTCTAAAGTTGCTCGAGGAGCGGGCTGAAAGTGATACTTTTCATCCCTAGGGAGTTTTACTTTACAACTGACAGCTGTCAAATTATTAAAAAAAAAACCGGCCAAGAACGTGTCGGGCCACGCTCAGTGTAGGGTTCCGTAGTTTCCCGTCCGTCACAATAAGTGTACCCACTTATGAGTTTAAAAAAATTCTTGCATATCCGATTATACTACAAACTTAGTCCAGAAATTATTTTATAGAACCCTTTTGCCTTTTTTGTACAAAAACTGTTCTATCCATCAAGATCAAAATAATTTTCCTAGAAATATTTATTCATTATAAATTTCTACTTTACAGATTTTTTTCATATTTTCTAAACTTACGGTTCAAAAGTTAGAGAGTTTCAAAAGTTTTTTACTGTTGGAGCGATAATTTTCGAAATTATTTACATTATCAATAAATGATTTTAGTAAACCCCTGTTCATTTTTAAATACCTATCCAACAATATATCACACGTTAGGGTTGAAATTAAAAAAAAAATACTTCCTACTTTACATATAGGGGGGCTACCCTAATAAAACATTTTTTTATTTTTATTTTACCACTTTGTCGGCGTGATTGATAATACATATTGGTACCAAATTTCAACTTTCTAGTGCTAGCGATCACAGAGATTAAGCGAGGACGGACAGACAGACGGACAGACAGACATGGCGAAACTATAAGGGTTCCTAGTTGACTACGGAACCCTAAAAACTAGTTCTATATTCACGTTTCTATTGAACCACGTTCCAATTTTCCATACAGCCAGTCAATCACAGCGCGATATAAAATTGAAATAACTTATAGATAAGTATTAAATAAATAATATTATATTTTTAAGTGATTTATTTGTTAACTATTTCTTTAAAATACTTTATTTTTAAAAGATTACAATTAATTTCTAATTTTTCATTAATGAGGCTGAATAGCTGGCCAGCCGCAGAAAAAAAAAACAAAATAGCGGGAAAGTGGCAATCAGTCGTTGGTTTCTTCGAGTTTCGTTTACTTTTCCGTACAAAAGAGATTTGTATTAACACGTTATGTTTGTCAGATTAAAATAGTGATTTAACGCCTAATTTCATAAGAGAAGAGGCTAAAGCAGTAGTGGAATACCTTTTACCGCCTAAATCAGAAGAAAGATACCTACTTAAAATCATAGGTACGACGACTCAGGTTTTACAAACTTTTTATTTTATTTTTAGTTTCTCGTATTCGTAATGAAAAGCACAATGTTTACCTCGGGGTGAAAGTAACCCATTTAACCCCTCGAATTAGCGACCTCGCTTCGCTCGCCCGCCAACTCCTTCTCGGGACGAAATGACTTTCACCCCTAGTGTAACAATGTACTATAAAGTTTATATCCGCGCGTATTTGCTTCTCCTGTAAAATTTACTTTTTGGCACATACTGTTGTTTACCTCTGAGGTACAGATATAATGTAGCTTGTAACCAAACTGTGACTTTTTGATTATCATTATGCATAAGTGTGATAATGTAGTGATAACCTTTTTTGTTAAACCTCTGTTCTCAAATCAAACATTGAATTCGAAAAAAATTCATTAGATATTGCGTCCAATAGTACACATTAGTGTCATGCTTGCTTATTTTATGCTAACTTGTGTTTAAACTATTTTAACTTTTACATGTTTAATAAATAAAACCTTTCATAAAAAAAAAAATCTGTTTTTAAATATATGCAACCTCATTCTTATTTTTATTCAAACAGCCTAGCCTCTACTCTAAGCTAGTCTATGACCGCGAAGAAAGAACATTTTTTTGCCGCCATACTACAAAAAAAAAAAAAACAGTTTTGCTGATAAAGCAATAATTAATTAATTTGTAAAGATTTTTCTTCTCAAGTTTGTCGAAAAACGTCGTATGATACACGTGAATATTGGCGATTACCGTCCTCGGCTCTCTTAAGATCCTCGCCTTCTCGGATCTAAATACCGCCTCAGCGGTAATCACCAAAATTATACACTTGTATCATAATGTATCTGCCTGTTTATACACATTAATTAGTTTTACTTTATTTGCCGCGGTAAACTTTATCAAATCTCTAGGTGAACAGATGACCAGGTTTACGCAACACCTCTTCCAGAAATAAATTGTTTATCCTACAAGCAGTTCGTATGGACTGCTAACTCTGTTTAGTTTGTCTAACAGTTCATATTTTAAAATAAATCTGTATATTTCGTACACTTAATTTTCCGTCTGGACTTCTGGAATAAATAAATTTCTTAGGTTTCTTCTTTGCGTATTAGGTTTTGATCCCTTTTTTAAGGTGGGATCATAGATATAAGAAAGGGTGGGTAAAAATAAATGATCAAATAATCTGTCCGCGGAAATTACGCATCGTCATCGCCTTTCTACCATCGGACAACCCGAGTCCTTTGTCCGGTGAGTGTCCACCGTTACGTTGTTGACACCACTACAGTCCGCACTAGGGAATTCAAACCCGCAAGCGCGGGATCCCGCAGATGCGGAATTGAAGTTTCTTATAAGAATATTTGAATTAGGGAACTCGTGACATTTTTTTACAGAATATAATTATCTGGAAAATAAAATTATTTTGTTTTCGATTTTACCTTGTAGTTAAACAATTTCTGAATTTCTATTTCGTGTTGTGCGAATCCTGTGTCGGAACTGGAACGCTACGTAATCAATGTTAGTTTAGGTACCTACTCTATGACCAGGGATTCCCCAAAGCACATGAATTTAACTATCGAGAAGATAGTCCGTTAAATATTTTATTCTTTCTTTAATTCATTAATTACACCCGAAGCGAACGCCGGCGTTCGCGCACCTATTGTCTTTCAATTGTATCTGTGATTTCCACGATTGAAAGGTTAAAACAGCGATGTTATACGAAAAACTCGGTTCGGAAATCGAACTATTTACATAGGTAGATTTATAAGAAACTCTCGGTGTGAAAGTCCACGGTGTTTATGTAGTTGTTGTAAAAATAAAACAAAAAATAATAATTAAAAGTTACAATATCGCAAATCCCGCGGTATCCGCGGGATCGCCGACTTCAATCCGATTTCGATGCGGGATTTTGATGCGGGATTGGATTCCCTAGTCGGGACTAAGCGTTTCACCTCGTTGTTTGTACTGCGTATATCGAAGGACTGAAACTATTTCCCTACTGCGGTCTTCCCGTCCGATTGCAAGGCTAAAGTGTGTGCTGCTTATGGACTACATGCCATACCTACAAACGCCGCCACAAGAAGACTGTTCAGGACCGCGGTAACTTTAAGAATAAATAAAGGGCCTTCAAGGGCCGGTGCCTTTCAAGGGAAAGAGTTACCTGGAATACAAAGGGCAACTGAAAGAGCTCAGGAAGGTTTAGTCGGTAAAACTCCTGTTCTGTGTGAAGCCAGAGAAGTTACTTGATTATTTCCCGCCTCGAAAACGGGGGACGATCGCTTATCTCAATACCACATGTTGCATACCGTTTAAGTCCCTTGGTTCAGAGAGGAAACATAGGTAATCTCGATTCAATTGCAGTCAAGGTTGACAATACAATGTCCTCTACATAGGTATTGCATGTTGATTCTAAATAGCCAATTGATCAGTACTTGTCAGTACGGATTAGTCTACTAATATATTGCTATTATTTGGGAGTTTCTGTTACACATCCGGGTAGGTAAATAAAAGGTCCTTCCAAACTTCTTTCGCGAGAAAGTAGAAAATTGAAGTGAGAAAGTAGAAGGTTGACATATAATAATTTGAAAGTTAATTTTGGAAAAACCCATATTATGAACTTTAACCAACGAACAAATCCTATTAATCCAAATATTACGTTTGAACAAAACAAAATTTCTAAAATTGAACACACAAAATTCCTGGGGATCTGGTTAGATCAGCACATGACATGGAAGACACACATTGACCATTTAATAAAAAAACTGAATCAATATTGCTACGCCTTACATAATTTAAGCAAGGTTGCCAATCAAAATACTGTTCTTACCGCTTATCACGCGTATGTTTCAACCACACTGCGCTACGGCGTAATATTCTGGGGTAACTCGACGGATAGGGACATGGCATTTAAAGCCCAAAAGAAGTGTCTTCGTGCAGTATGCCAAATAAAAAACACCGATAGCTGTAAACCATTTTTTATTAATTTGAAAATATTGACACTTCCTTCTTTATATATTTATGAAGTTGCCATGTTCATCAAAAATAACCATAACCTTTTTGAAACTCTATCCTCCAAACGTCATCAAGGTGCACTCAAATCAAAAACCCACCAAACCGCTCTTTTTTCGAAAAGTTTTTTAGGAATGGCACCAAAAATATTTAATAAATTACCTAAATCCATAACAACTTTAAAAGATCTAAAATATTTTAAAAAAGCACTCTTTAAATTCCTAATACAAAAAGCATATTACAGTATTAATGAATATCTAGAAGATAAGTGACAAACTATTCCTAACTCCACATTCTACGATTTATTTAGTAGCAGGTTATTTCAGTTACTAAACATTGTTTTAAGAGATTCTTTGTTCTATTTTAAAATTTTATTTTGTTTTTATTGTTATGTGTTATATTTTCTAGTTAAAGATTTAATTTTAATTAGTCATAGAACATACAACATGAGAATGTATCCAATGTTTTATGTACCATGTGAAACAATATTTGTATGCCCAGCAAGGCAACACATAGTGAAACGTTATTTTTTAACTAACACCATGATGTGCTATCATATAAACCTATGTGTAACAAATAAATATTTGACTTTGACTTTGACTTTGAAATTATTATCTTATTGAAATTATTTTCTTTTTGTTTGTTTGCCTTGAAGTTGCACCTACCATGTTATGTCTCTGCACCACCCTAAGGTCGACTGGTAGATAATGTCTAAGGCATTAAGTCCGCCTTTGTACAATTTTTTGTGCAAGAAGTGTTAATAAATAAATAAAATTATCCCAGGATAAAAGATCTCTATGCTAGTCCATGGTCTACCGGTATGCGGAATTTCAACCAAATCCAAAAACTACGTACCTACGGCGCGGCAATCAATGTGAACATCCCACCTTTACGCACAAAACGTTTTTGAAACATTTATTGTGCGTACAGCTAAACGGTGGAATTCCCTGCCGGAGTCTATTTCCTGTTAGCCTGTTGTCAAGAGACAAGGTCACTTCTAGACAAGCGCGTTCCTTCGTCGACCACATCGTCGCTTACCATCAGATGAGATAATGGTCAAGCGTGAACCAGTCAACGATAATAAATAAACTGCCATAAAACCGCCGTTGTACCCATTTTTGTCCTTTGATTTGGGGAACCAGCCAGACTTAATATAACTTAACTATGACGTAAATATTAATTCGGACTGAAATTTGTTGTGACTTTTAATTTTGTAATTTATTGTTAATTTTTATTTGTGATTTGATTTCTACTTATTGTATTTGTATTGTTTATTTTATTTGCTTGACATTTTATATTATTTGACATTTTTATGTAACCATTTTGTTAACATGTAATTTAAAAATTCTGTATTTTTTTCTCACTACAATACACAGTAATTATCAAACATTTTAATGATTATACAAAAAAAAAAAAAAAAACAAGACAGATAAATCATCTACAATTAATTAATCATTCAATTATACATATATATTGTAGGAGACTGGTGCCTAAGCTAGGCTCTAGGCCTGTGTTTCAGGACACCAGGTTCCCACCCCTTAACTTTTACAAGACTTAGATTTTGTACTAAACGCGCTGACAACGTAGTAGTAAGATACTCGACAACTGTATATGAAGACAATAATTCGTTTTATTTTTAGTAAAAAGGTAGTGTTAGTACAGAATATGCGTTGTGTAGTGTAATTGTATGTGTGTGTGTGTGTGCGTGGTTATATTTTTAGTTACTTATATATTGACTTGTAAGAATCCCTTACCAATAAACTACTATGACTACTATGACTATGACTATGACTTCTTCTGCTCTAGGGTGGAGTGAGAGGGCGTATCAGAATTTTGACTAAAACCCACCTATTATGTTCCTTCAATTGCCCTTTGCCTCTTAGGACCACGGTAACTCGAAACAAACATTCCAGTGTTTGTTTCCATAGATTTATTTTTGTGTAAAATTATGTTACTATTTTAGTTTACTATAAAGATAATACCTCCAGTCGTCATCATCATCATCATTTCAGCCAAAAGACGGCCTTCCCCAAGCGTCGCCACAATGAACGGTCCTGTAGGTACGTCTCACATGTGGTATACACCAAAATTCTCTCAAATGTTTATAGTTTTTCTTTTGGCAAGAGTTCTCATGTCAAGTGTACAGTAAAAATAAAAATAAACCGGGCAAGTGCGAGTCGGGCTCGCGCACTAAAGGTTCCGCACAAACTTACCAATGAAAACAGTTCAATTTTTTCCTATACTTTTATGCTTGCTTCATGCCAAATTTTAGGATTCTAAAAGAACAGGAAGTACGCTATAAATTTTGATTCCCTTGAGTGTGTCGAAATATACTTTTTTTGCGACACAAATGGCTGTATCTTATTTTTTCGTTGACTCAGAAGTTTTCTTTTTAGGGTTCCGTAGCCAAATGGCAAAAAACGGAACCCTTATAGATTCGTCATGTCTGTCTGTCTGTCTGTCTGTCTGTCTGTCTGTCTGTCTGTCTGTCTGTCTGTCTGTCTGTCTGTCTGTCTGTCTGTCTGTCCGTCCGTCCGTATGTCACAGCCACTTTTTTCCGAAACTATAAGAGCTATACTGTTGAAACTTTGTAAGTAGATGTATTCTGTGAACCGCATTAAGATTTTCACACAAAAATAGAAAAAAAAAGCAATAAATTTTGGGGGTCCCCATACATAGAACTGAAACTCAAAAATTTTTTTTTCATCAAACCCATGCGTGTGGGGTATCTATGGATAGGTCTTCAAAAATGATACTGAGGTTTCTAATATCATTTCTTTCTAAACTGAATAGTTTCCGTGAGAGACACTTCCAAAGTGGTAAAATGTGTGTCCCCCCCCCTCTAACTTCTAAGATAAGAGAATGATAAAACTAAAAAAAATATATGATGTACATTACTATAAAAACTACCAACGAAAATTGGTTTGAACGAAATCCAGTAAGTAGTTTTTTTTTTAATGCGTCATAAACCGAAAAAAATACACTATTATTAAAACATCGATCAAAGTTACAACACATTACAAGAACTTTTATATTATGTTACTTGCTGCTACGGAACCCTTCATGGGCGAGTCCGACTCGCACTTGGCCGGTTTTTTTCACAGTTTCAAGCGACCGTAGACCCGAGTATATAGTTTTAATTTCAACTCGATTCCTTAAAGCGTTCCCGAGATAAAGCATCTTAACTGACAGACAGACAGACGGATAACAGAGTGATCCTAAAAGGGTTTCTTATTTTAACTTTTGAGGTACGGAACCCTAAAAATACAGAAGCAGCATCTTTGAGGCTCCAAAAACTTCACTAGTAAACAATAAATAGCTCAAGCTAACTGTAAGCTACCCATTAATCCTAAGGTTAGAAAAGATCATATACAGCAAAACTTATCGCATCAGTCTCTTCCAGAACATTTAAATAGCTTCAATAACTCTGACGTCAATCAAACGGTCACGAATGATAAAACATAGCAAGGTTGATCGCCTCTGATTCGCGATTTTAGCAAATGACTAAACAATGCATGTTTTTTCTATGTCTAGGTTTAATGAAAGTTTTTTGGTCAATTTTGTGCTGGACGGCTAAAAGTCAATGTCAGTAAAACAGACAGGTACGAATATAATAAGAAAACCTCGGCAGGCGACAAAGGAGATACCGTAGGCGGGGGCTTGCGGACGGTGAGCAATGGGTAGCTCGCCGTCCGACCGGTAATCGTCCGGACCGAGCTCAAGTCGTCGACGGCGCGTAGTGTTCCACGCGCGCCTGAAGGAGTTGTCAGCAACCGCAGGGCCGAAGCCTACTGGGGCCATGGGTGATGCGGATGCGAAAGAGACCCCAGGGGACCTGAAACAATGGCAAAGAGGGAAGAGGATTGGGTTTTTAATTAGTAAAAGTCTGACACGAAAGGGCAGGATTTAGATGATATTCCCACCTAAAAAAAAGACGACAAAGGAGATGGTGGTTCGAACTAAACAGATTTTGCCAGAACTGGAAGGTGGAACGACTTTAGAAAGAAGGAAGATAGGCCTTAGCCCAGGAGCGGGACAGAACATACTACCTCGCAACAAAAATGGAGGAAAGTATTTTAATAATTTTAGAAGACTTTTTCTTTAGCTGTTCCCGTGGTTTTACCTGCGTTACTGCTCCGCTCCCGTGGGTCTTAACGTGATATTATATAGCCTGTAACTTTCCTAGAAAAATGGGCTATACAATAAAAAAAAAATCCAAACCAATAGCTCTCCTGAAATTAGCGCGTTGAAAAAAAACGACAAACTTCAAATATGGAGGTACTTATTATAGATAGCCATTATCTTAACAACCCTATTAACGAATTAATTAAATGGCGGTCGCTTTCTCACTGTCTTTTTATTGTGTCTCTAATTACGGTATTCAAAAGGTCAATGAAATCATTTATTTTTTTGCAAGACAAATACTCTCAATACGGTTTTCCCAACCCCAGCACAACAATTCGTGTTTCCCTGTAACACATTCTACCCCAAAAACAAGGAAAAATCATGATTCACTTACAATATTAACGGAACCACTTCCTTTGTTTCAGATTTATAATATAAACAAAAATACGAGACTACTTCATTCGCCGTCAACACGCTGAGAAGTGAACACGCGGATATTTTCGGAGCACCGAACGTTCAGTGCAAAAGTTAAGACTTGTGAAGTGTAGTGAAGTGTTAAAAATGATGAACTACTACCCGAAGAACTTTAAAGCCAACGGCTGGGGCTGGCATCGTAGTGCCACAGCTTCTACTGCTGTTAAAGGCTTCTTAAGAGGAGAGAGAGGTGAAGGTACAGAACCTTTGTTTGAAAATGGAGGGAACCTCTATCCTAAGCTGCCAACTGAAGAGGATACTATGTTTAGTACTAATATGAGGCTGTATCCTGCCTTACCTGCTGAGGAGTACGAAAGTGGAGCTGTAGAAGAAGTGATTGAGGAAGTGTGTGCAGCGGTCAACGTTAATGCTGTTGTGAGTACTTTCATATTATCGCTTTTGGCGTCAATATAATCTTTACGATGCTGTAAAGACCATGTGGTTTAGATAGCTTTCTATAAATTGTCCAATTTATGTGAAGAGTTCTATCTATAGGAACAAGGAAATGACGAAGCGTTGTTGTACACAAAATCTCTCTCAAATGTTTGTAGTTTTCTTACTCTTGGCATGAGCTTAAGATTTTCATGTCAACTCATTAACATATAGAATCGTCTTTGCTCTAATCGTGAATGTTATGAACATGAAACGGATCAGGATACGCATATTAGGAATAATATTATGCCGGTTTGAAATATATTTACATAAATATGTTAGCTTCGCTTACGTGAAAGTAAATTTCTCCATAATAAAAAAATGTAGTTTAAAAAAAAAACAAAAAAAAAAACACGCTTTTATAGCATATCAAACTAAAAAGTGTAAAATAAATGAACGAAAAATATTAATATCATTGTGAAAAAAGCGTGGGGTGATCGATTTACGAAAAATATGCCACAAAGCGCCCCACGCTTTTTTCACAATACTTAAAAACACGCTTTTATAGCATATCAAACTATATGATATGCTATAAAAGCGTGTTTTTTAATATTTATTTTTAACTATATTTTTATATTTCACTAAAAAAAAAAACGGATTATTGTACTGTCACCGGTCTTTGATGGGTGTGCAAAGTTTAAAGAAAATCCAATATCTACTATCTTACAAATAAGATATTTCTAGCTCATAACGAGACCAATATTTTACATAAATGTTCCCTTACCGAATTCGGCTACAGTGGTAATGATTTCTAAGCAACTATGGGATTTTTTTTGGTGGAAAAAATTTCATCCAAATGACATTCCCCGCCCCTAGGCGAAGTGGGAGGTAGTGTCAGACTCTTACTAACTAAGAAACCTAGACACGAGTTTCGGGTTTCGCATTTACTAAAAACTAATGTTGTAAGTAGTCCTTCAGGACCCTTCTATCCCTTTAACAGTTCAGGGTTAGGTTAGGCTCTGTTCCTCAAAAGTATACAACGTCTTCAAATAAATTTGCATGCAATGGCAACATCTCTTTTGTGTCTATGCCAATTATACAGCGCTTTGTTGTCTTGAAAGTCACCAGTTCAAGATATTACCTTGGACTAGCGAAAGCAGGACGTATACAATGAGACCTTCACAGAAACCTTGACCTCGTAAGGATCTGTCAAATAGTAAAATCACTCAGTAGTGCGTTCAAAAATAACTAAAATCGAGTAGAGTTGAACCCCGGGTCGTACTTAAATAAATCGAGTAGCTACCCTAGAGTTAACCTAACTAACTCTAACTTTGAGCAGGGTAGGTTGGAGTAAGCGGCAATATGTTTGACATTGACAGTTGAACTTCGTTCGCGTTAAAAAATGCCAGGGTAGAGTAATTACCTAATTAAATCATTAGAGTTAACTCTAAACTCAAAGAACGCAGCCCTGAATACGCGAACTTCCTCATTTCGCTGATTTGAGTAATATTTCTTTAATCCATACAGTTTAAGACTTATAACTTTTGGCAATATTAAAGCCACCATTTTTTTACAAGTGTTCTCAGTCGTACACTCCTGGCGTATTGGTCGTGGTCATGGATCGTCCGGTAGTTTGGTTGAGGCTTATTTCTTATAAGTGGTCCTCTTTTATTTAGTGGGAGATTTCCGTACACAAATAGTCTCTCAAATTACTTTTTTCTGAGGTGGGTAATCCTCTAGGGTGGAACAGGAAGACGTACACATGTGCCCTTTAGTTGTTTGCACAGGTTTTCTTTTCAAAAAATCCTGTTGCCCTAGCGGTCTCAAAAGACATGAATTTAAAATTTTGTAAATGGAACTCTTGCCGTTCCTTTTGTATAATTTTAAATTCAAATCATTTGAGAGACCTTTTGCCGGCAATTTTATTTTGGTCTTTATATGGTATCGAAACATCTGGCTATTTTGGTGGTCGTCCTTTAAGGGGTCATTGCAAGAAAACCGGCTTCACAATCCTGCCTGTAGGTATTATATATAAAGCACACTTTTATACGTACTCTGTGGTGGTGTGAACAGCCCAAACAGCAACAAAATTTTACCAAAAATAATGAACCATGTTTTTTTTATTCCAAGCATACAGTGGAAGTTACTAATGTAAGTATGATCATTGATCTTATATCAACCGCACATTCACTGCTTTTTTTTTCGTTTAAAATCATCAAATTTTAATTATCCTGATAGCTACAACCTAGAGACCCCTTGTCTTTAATTCAAGAGTGAATAGATTACACCTAGGCGAGCCTGCGCCATCCACCCCCATGTTTACCGTGGTGCAATATAATAATGGGCAAACACGAGCCTATCAATTAAACAAAAAAAAAACGATTTAAGCAGCGTCCCGTTCTGGGAAGAAAGCATATAAATAGACTTTTGTATACTGACTTGAGTAAAACCAAGCTGTGTTCATTTTTGCTTGCACTCAAAACGGTTTGGTTTGACGCCTCGTCGCAGGAATCAAGCAATTTTTTTTTTTTAGTGGTCTCTCAGATATGACCGCGATGGTACCTAGTAGTATTTCTGCCAAACGTTACAAATTGTAGATTGTTTCTTGATTGCTAACAGGAACAAATAATGATTCTAATTACTCATTATCGTCCGTCTTACGATCGTTGCGTTATCATGTGCAAACGGTTATTAAAGTTTACTCAGATACTCTGACTAACGCGGGTTTACTGGACTTTATAGCTGAATCATTGAGTGACGTAGATAATGTAATTTAGCGCCAGTTTTGACTCCTTTATTGATAAGCTCCCACGCCTGTTTAGTCACCTCCTTACTCCTAATTTTTTTGGTGATACAGATTTTTTTTTGGGTAATTCCAGTTTACTAGCATGAGTATTTTGTAATGTTTTCCTTAGAATTAAACTCTCGCTAAGAAGCTACCTACTTGTTATTATTTATTCATTTAGTACACACTCACAGATTAGTGACCTGCCCCAGCTACGTGTCGGAGTATTAGAGTAAGTATATCAAAAATAAATATATCTAACTTCAACACTATGGTATTTCTCTTTTTAACCAATAAATATTAACCTTGTCAGCACTTTACTGTAATTCCTGGTATAGTTACAGTTACTGTAGGTATTCCTTTAGCCTTGCTGAGAAGCACACTTCTTACGTAATAGGTATTACTGAAACACACATTCTAATATAAAGAAAAACATAATACAACAGTTATTATTGAAATCCTATCAATCTTTGAAATTTTCGGTGTTTCCCTACCTACCATAAGGGCCAGCGCATACTGTAAACAAATTCAAATTCAAACAATTATATTTCACATAGGCCTACATGGACACTTATAAAACGTCAAAAGCTAGTCCACGGTTTCAAATTCATAGTTTCCTATGGAGAAGAACCAGCAAGAAACTCCATGGTTACTCTTTTTAAAAAAAAATGGTTAATGTTACATTATTTCCATATTACAGTAATATGAAGTTAAGAACAGTGTAGACCAGTCAATATTGTACACAAAAGCACAATAAAAAAAGCAAGTCGTTATACAACAAATACATATCTTTGAAATTTTCGGTTATTCGCTAATATGCGCTACCTACTCTAATATTCTACTATACACTTAAACCTTACTCATGACTCACTCATTTGTGTCAGTAGTTTTTTAAGTTTATTGCGAACCGACGCAATTTATAATATATAACATAGGTAATCGTATTTACAAATTATTTTAATACATATGTACATAAATATAAAGAATCTTGCACATAAATATATGCCAGGCTTCTGGGCACATTTCCGGATGACAGCGATGTGGAGGAGTACTTTGACGCCTGAGCGTACTTTGTCATTTTGTATTATATTTATGTACATAGTTAGGTTTTAGTATAATCTTATTTTAAATATTTATATGTAGAGACATCTTATTGGTCTACCAGTTTTGTTAGAGCATTTTTTTCTGGCTTACCTATTTAACTTGTTAGAAGCTGCGTTTCAGCGTATTATAATACCATTTATATAAACGCCGTCTTTTCTTATCACTCGGTTGTCATCTTGGGGTCTAGGCCATTTGTAAGCATGACCTCATGACCAGACATTGTCTATATAATAATACATTAATATAATTTATCATACTGTTCTTAATATTCGTGTTTTCTCACAGTTCGTATCTCTTAACGACGACGAAGGTCAGTCAATTACTTTCGAACGAGGTCAACAGTCAACAAACTGCCTCAATAAAATATAACTCGATAATTATTATTATGTATCTTTATTTTGCACTAGCTTTTGCCCGCGGCTTCGCCCTTGTACATAAAATATAGCCTATGTCACTCAGGAATAAAGCAGCTTTATATCGGTGAAAAAATGTTAGCAATTGGACTAGTACTTTCAGAAATTACCTCCTACAAACAAAAAAACAAACTTTATCTCTTTATTATATTAATAATAATAATATTTATTACATGGTATACAAGATGGTAATATGAATACACTGTAGGTGCTACATGTTTTGCTTCACGAATATAAGCGTGCATACATGACAACAATTCTATATAGAACCTCCTTGACACTGTAAATACTATTAACCATTTATATAATTTACTTTTGAGCAATATTTTATTTAATATTTTCAATTCCTCTGGTATCTTATTGTATATGCGATAACAATATAGTGTAGATAGTGTACATTTTTTACATTTAAAAAATACTTAATTAACTATAAATTAAAGCGTAGCAATGCCGCCAGTCTTTTGGGCACATTACCACAGCGATGTAAAAGAGTTTTTTGACATTATATCTCATGATCAAACCTGTATATCATTGTATAGTGTGATAAAACAATGCTCTCACGGTCCATTACCTTTTACATTATATATAACTATGGCGTATATTTTTGAAGCTTAAAATCTAAGTGGTTTACCAACACTTCTGGAGTTATGACAGGCTGTCATAACGTGTCGCAATTAGGCTCCGCCCCTATCCGATACTATCCGAAACTTTTATTTCGGATTCGGTTACGGTTATGGATATTATTTTATATCGGATATCCGATAGTTTTGGTTACGGTTATGGAGCTCCGTAACATCCCTGCAGTGCATACAGATGAATGAAGCGATATCTGGCGGACCGAGTCCGTATGCAAGGTGCAAGACCAAACCAGTTTTGTATTAAATTAAAGCGATGAACTCAAACTTAAAGTTGTATAATATCAGTTCATATTTAACTTATCACGGCTTTTATGTCAGGGACGAATGACATAATATCATGGTAGGACAAATACACACTACTTTGTAAATAGCTCAAGCGATAAGTAATTACAATAATTAAAATGTTTAAAATTATGTCACCTTTTATGAATTAAACACGCACCCAGAGCACGCACTTTTCCGTATAACAAAACACTGTGATAGTTACTAACTTGTAAATAAATAGGCACTTATTTCTCTCTATTAGTTGGTTACAATATATTATCTTTTAATTATCTAAAAGTATTCAACACGTGGATAAAGCTATATCTGGTTTATATATGGTATACCTAATGCATGCAAAGGTGGTAAAGTTGGCTAATGGTTGCAAAGTTTTTATCCCTCACTGGCGTTCGGGATAAAAACTTAGCAACCTTCGTTTCGTTGGAATTCAACACCTGCTAATGAGATATCAGAGTGTAGCTCTACAAATCTAGTTTCCATATAAAATGTATGGAGATCGACGCGCCCAGAATGCCGTGTGTGGCACAAGTGTGCGCAATGTACCTTTATTACCACGATTGTGGCGTGCCACACTTTCCATATCTGTCGTTACAGTCGTACCTTTCTTCTTCTTCTTGCCCTTATTCCATATTACTTGGGGTCGGCGCAACATGTTTTTTTCTTCCATTCTGTCCTGTCACCCGTCAAACTATCGCTAACTCCCTTTTCATTCATATCGCTCCTCACACAATCCATCCATCTTTTCTTCGGCCTTCCTCTCCCTCTCCATCCATGATCCACCTACATGTATACGCAGAACTCGGACTCTATAAGTTTGAGTATGTTCAAGCAAGTACTCTATCTTTAGAGTCGTACCTTACTTAATCGTGTTTAAATTGTGCGTAACGACTAGCTTTTTAATAGAAATCTTTCTCCCCCATTGCGTAGGGCTGTTGACATCACTCGCTAAGAATGCGACTAGCAAAATAAAAAGGGAATTTATTTTTAACTCGCGCTTGTCTGTTCTCATAGGTGCCTCGTCTACCGCAGAGGTGTATGTAATCGTGCGAAATCCGTGTAACAGCTTACTGAATTTTCAAACTAGATTTTTTTTTCTTTTTTTGTGACTGACCGACCTCGAAAATACAACTTTTGTGTTGTCTGCCTGTAAATGGTTTAAAAAAATTAATTCTATGGTCTGTATAAAAAATCAAACGACTTGGGAATTTTGTATAATATTTAATAATTATTAAAAAAAAAAAAACTGCAGTTACCTTGGGCTTGTGAATCTCGTTTATTAATACAATGTCCTGATTGTATAGTCTCAAGCTTGATATCAAGTACGAGATCTTGGGCTGAGGAACGTTTATTAATACGGGCCTTAGACAGACTCTAAAAGTTTGAGTATGTTCAAGCAAGTACTCTATAAAGTTGTTCTATTTTTGAAAGATGTTTTTTGACTACTCCTATCTAGTTAGAGTATTTTTTCATACAACGTCATACGTAAATAATATAATAGACTAGCTTTTTCCCGTGCGGCTTCGCTCCCGCTCTTCCCTACTTCAGCCTACTATACCCTACTCTACCCTACTATACCCTACTCTACCCTACCCTACTCTACTCTACTCTACCCTACTCTACATTACTCTACTCTACTCTACCCTACCCTACTCTACCCTACTCTACCCTACTCTACCCTACTCTACCCTACCCTACTCTACCCTACCCTACTCTACCCTACTCTACCCTACTCTACTCTACCCTATTCTACCCTACTCTACCCTACTCTACTCTAATAAACCTTAATAAACCTCACGGAGCCCGAGACCTTTCCAACGAATGCAAAACCGTGGAAATCGGTTCGTGTGTTGAGTTATAGCGTCAGGAAGGAAAACCCGACTTATTTTTATATAGTAGATAAGTGTATAATTATAATAATTATGTAATTCTTAATTTTGCACCTACCACAACTTGTATCTGCATCACCCAAAGAAACTGGTAGAAAATGCACTAACTAGGGCATCAAGTCTGCCTCTGTACTTTTGTGTGTTTAGAGAATTAAATAAATAATCTGATATTCATAATCATCAATCATCATCGATCATTTACGATTAAGTAAATACTTCTCTGCATACTTGCATATTAAAGAACAAAATCACTTTCCGCGTCTCTCTGTTTAGACGTTTACTTCTCCTAAACCATGCAACAGATTCTGATGCGGTTTTCACAAATATAAAGAGCGATAAACAAGGAAAGTTCATGTATATAATTTACAGTCTTGCAAAGTCACTAGTAATTGCTAAGGTTACTTGTTCAACATAGGGATGGCGATATGATCATACGAGATCAATTTTTTTTATATATATATTCCACAACTAGTACACATCGTCGTTTAGTCTCAAGCTAAGCAGAGTTTGTGTTATGAGTACTAGACAACTGATAAACATACTTATATATTTCTAAATACATAAGTACATACAATAGATAAATTACACCCAGACACAGAAGAAATGATCGTGCTCATCACACAAACAGTTGTCCTGGGAGAGATCATTTTATTTTAAATCGAAGATCGTTTCCAATGGACTTCTGTGAATCAGTTTCAGAAATATCCGCTATAGACCTGCAGGATCCTCTGTACCATGCTTTTAGGAGTACAGTACATTGATTGATTGATTGATTTTGATTGATTTATTTATTTCATAAACAATTTTTACATTGTATCGAAAATTTATGATAAGAATAATGCATACATATGTGAATTTAATATACATGAATCTTATACCTACTACAAAGCAAAACAAAAATAATTATAAACAATTACAGAATTGAAGTTTCAGAACATATTATAGAAATTATAAGTATAATAAGCAAAGTGCTTTCAAATAATATTTTATAATTACAATATTTTAATGTGGTTTATGTAAGAAATCTTATTAAGTAGGTAATATTAAACCAGTATAAAACCAGATTCCACCATTATAAATTTCTAACGTATAAATTTAATGTCAACAGAGAAATAGCGATTACAATTAATGTCAAATACATGCAAAGTACCAAACTAATGCCCGCCATACACGCTAGGGTATACCTGACAGCTTTGCCTGTACAGTTGCGCCTGAGCACCGCACCGTTTGGTTTGGCGTCGCGCCGCAGGATTCAAACTAATTTTTTTTTAAGTGATCAGGCAGAAATGACTACGATTCTGGAAAACCGATATCCGTGGGTAAACCGGAGCGTATTTATGTTACACACTTATGCAGGTTTCCATACATGCTCACCTGACAGGTATAATGTGCAGGCAAACCTATTAGGTGTACCATAGCGTGAATGGCTGCTACCTTAACGGATCGATCTTTAAGACATCGATCTTTTAGAACTCGATTTATTACTGAATCGATACTTCAGACCTCGATTCAAATCGAATCACCATCCCTAGTTCAGCAGAAGTACATTAAAACTGTTCCCACATGTATAAATTCTATTCTTAATTACCGAGTCTTGTGGCAGATTCCGAGATAGTCCAGCATTCGGCGAAATGCTTTTAGCATTGTTTGTTTTGATCTAGCAGACGATACGGATCTACTGGGAAATTGAAAAGTGAGTGAAAAGCCGAACACGTCGAACGAATGGAAAGAAAATAATTTCAGAATTCTTTTTAAGAAATCGTATGAAACCCCGCACACCTAAACGCGGTGAATCGTCCGAATCTAGAAGGAATCCAGAATAAAGATTTTTTTTTGCATGCTTAGCATGTAAATTAACATTTTCATTTTTTTTATTTGATTTTTTTATATAGTTGTTTACATGGATAGTCTGAAATTTATTAGATTTCATATGGTATAGGCAACCTGACCTATTTTTGTACGTTTAAGCGGGGCCCCCTGATGTCCGGGGCCCATGCTACACTTGCTATAAAGTTAATCCGAAACTGATTCTAAACTCTTTGTGGGTGATTGTATTTCTTGTTACCTGTCAACACCATGTCGTAATAGAAGTTAATACACTCAAAACATGATTAGATACAGCCTCCCACACTTTAACATCTCCAAAACCGGACTCTAACGCTCTAAGACAGTGATTGCCAAAGTTGACTGGACCCCAAGCCCAACTCACCTGACAAAAAAAAACCGACTTCATTAAAAAACAAAAACACTAAACATTCAAAATAACTTATAACGGAAGTCAGTGTTAAATAAGGAAAAAATAAAATCACAAACAACAGAACTATAACTTTTGAGGTCACTCTACTTATGTATGATGCCTATGCATCAGCTGTTCTTTTTTATTGGGGCCTATGGTCGAACCGAGTTGGGCTCGAGCCACAGGTGAGAGTGTTATGGCGCCGAAGGCTACACGTGTATCAAACGACATTTTTCAATACAGTTTACGAAGAACTAAATAAACGGGGATTCACCGGCGACTCGTGGGTAGTGTGGGTACTGCTTGGCGTCCAGCCTGATACAATAAAATCTGCACTATTGCGGGAAAATAAGTTAATGAATAAATTAAGTAAATTGCGTACCTAAAAGCGGGGAAAGAAGCGAATTTTCGAGTTAATTGTTAGTTGTAAATCGGTTTATAAATGGCGAATTTCTGAGGTAACTAACATAAAAAAAATACAACCGTAACCTCTTTCTTTTTTTTAAGTAGGTTACAAAATTAAATACCACACACCATTGGGTCGCGACCAAAACATTGGGAACCACTTCTCCAAGACATCATAATTAATGATCCGTTTACCTACTCTAATACCGTCATCGCAGTTCAAGGTTGCTGGACAATTTTTGGTCTGTTTTGTGGTTACAGCATCCTGTACGACTTTATTGATTGTCTCGTTAATGGACGAACACGCCAGCAATTGTTTAATGGTCAGAAAAGCGGCTATGGCGACCTTGTGCCCGTTATAGGAATCCTATAGAGAAGCTGGTTTTGTGCCAAATTTTCTGCATTATGAGGGCCTGACAAAGACGTTAAATATTTTGGAGACTGAGAAGATCTTGTGGAACTAGGCTAAATACGATAATTTGAGTAAAAAGCTAAATATTTATTGCTTTATTTTAAAATACAATATGCACAATTTGAGAGCAGTGGAGAGCAGTGGTGGCCGAGTGGTAATGGCTCCGACTTACGAGTTGTAGGTTACGGGTTCAAACCCAGCCAGGCGCATTACTTTGTGTAATTTATTTCATTCCCACTGCTCTCAAAACGATGAAGGAAAACATCGTGAGGAAACCGGCATGTTCTAGAAACAAAAATTCGAAGACACGTGACATTCACCAGCCCGCACTGGGCCCGCGGGATGGATTACGGCCCATTCCCTCTCCTAGAGAGGAGGCCTGAGTCCCAGCAGTGGGAACATTAAAAGGCTGATGATGATGACGATGATGTACAAATGTGTATCTAAGATAAAACGTATAATTGTAATAAAATGATGGGTTTGATTTAATTTACGGTTTATTTTCTTCTTTTTGGAGCATAAGCTCGTTTTTTAATATATTTTTTTTGGAACTTGTAGACAAGTTATAAATAAAAGCTATAATCGCAATTTGGTGCCGCAACGCGTTTTTGACATTTTCGTTAATTCTTGCCATACTCGGCACTGGTGAGTCAAGGAAAGATGGCGATATTTCCATTTTGCTACACAAAAGACTTTAAAACGTAACAGGTAAATTACTCGGGTAATCAAGATTTTTGTTCTCATGATATAACCTTCACGCTCGTATGCACAGTAGACAAACAGAGGACGACCATAACTGAATCTTTATGAAGAATTTGTTTGTTTGTTTGAATGGGCTAATCCTAGGAAGTACTGGTTCGAATTACAAAAATATATCTTAGTATTAGATAGCCCATATTTCGAGGAAGGCTATAAGCATTATAACATTGCCTTCAACATCGCTAGGTTACCTGGAAAAAATCGCCAAGTGCGGTAAGGCCGCAATTGTACCTATGTTTTTTATTATAAGTTTTGTTTTTGTCAATTTGTAATCTTGGTGTGGATATGTGCAATAAAGTATATCTACATAAATAAATAAACATCAAACTACGACCTACGGGAACGGAGGACAAACCAATGACGCAGGAGATAGCAGTCTTACATAATTATAATACAAGACTTAGTTCACCAACAAAATGTTGCCCTATTACCTAAATCGCTCCAACACTACACAGGACTATTTAGCTTAGGTATATGGAATTTTTATACACATTTGCTAGCTTAGCATTCTTAAAATGGAAATCATCGTGATTCAACGTTTGAGAGTAGATACAACTTCTATATTATTATGTACGATTATGTAGCTACATGCCCACTAAATTTTGCCATCTCAAAACCGGTATGAATAAGTAACAATTGAAGGTTGATCTGATATGAGAGTTACTGTGATAAATATGATCGTTTTGCGCCATTTGACCTAGATAATCTACTATGTTCAAACAGTTAGTTATGTATTATGCATGCTCTCCCTCACCAGACCTACCAACTGCTAACTGGTATTACCTGCCAGAAATTTTTAATGAAGTTGGCTTCGAAGTTCGTGGTTTGAACGTTCAAGCGCCCTTTTCTTACAAATGTTATAAACTTATAAAACAAAATCACTTAACCGCGTCTGTCTGCCTGTGATAAATGTTCTGTTTGTGATAAACTCGAAAAAAAATTAACGGATTTTTGGGTTGTCTGGCTCTTTGAACCGTTACCGCATTCCCAACGTCCACCAATTTTTTTTTTGTTGTATTTTGGACCACAAAGTAAAAGGCATTAAAGTACAGCTACCATAAAAATTGCATTTATTTTCTTTTTGATCCCAAATTAATACTCAAAAAAAAAATTATAGGTGGAAGTTGGTCTATGATTCTCTCCGACAAGAAAAGTTGAAAACAAAGATTTCGTTAGATTACGAAGCTAGGGCGAAAGAAATATTTTTGTGCCATTGAGCTGGTTTCGACTAGTCTACCAGTATCATTTAAAATTGTAGCCTAAAACAATTGACAAACCTTAGTCTTTCTCAACCTGAAAACTTAGTTGAGCTGTCAATTCCTCTAGCAATGACAGTTGACGTCAGTTTTAGAAAATTGTGCAATGTTGCCGAATAGCGCCGGCACAATGATCACAGGGAAAACAGCGGGGAGGCGTAGCTGGCAGGGGAAACTATTTTACTGAAGGATGTGCCCGAATAAGCTTTGCACTAAGCGGATTCAGGGTGTTTTAAAAAGGTCCGTGAGCTCCTCTTCCTTGTGTTAGTGAGGGATTTTACGTCCCCTGGTTTTTAGGGTTCCGTAGCCAAATGGCAAAAAACGGAACCCTTATAGATTCGTCATGTCTGTCTGTCTGTCTGTCTGTCTGTCTGTCTGTCTGTCTGTCTGTCTGTCCGTCCGTATGTCACAGCCACTTTTTTCCGAAACTATAAGAGCTATACTGTTGAAACTTTGTAAGTAGATGTATTCTGTGAACCGCATTAAGATTTTCACACAAAAATAGATAAAAAGCAATAAATTTTGGGGGTCCCCATACATAGAACTGAAACTCAAAATTTTTTTTTTCATCCAACCCATGCGTGTGGGGTATCTATGGATAGGTCTTCAAAAATAATACTGAGGTTTCTAATATCAATTTATTCTAAACTGAATAGTTTGCGCGAGAGACACTTCCAAAGTGGTAAAATGTGTGTCCCCCCCCCTCTAACTTCTAAGATAAGAGAATGATAAAACCAAAAAAAATATATGATATACATTACTATAAAAACTACCAACGAAAATTGGTTTGAACGAAATCCAGTAAGTAGTTTTTTTTTAATACGTCATAAACCGAAAAAAATACACTATTATTAAAACATCGATCAAAGTTACAACACATAACAAGAACTTGTATATTATGTTACTTGCTGCTACGGAACCCTTCATGGGCGAGTCCGACTCGCACTTGGCCGGTTT
Source organism: Mythimna albipuncta (assembly GCA_929112965.1). Taxonomy (NCBI): domain Eukaryota; kingdom Metazoa; phylum Arthropoda; class Insecta; order Lepidoptera; family Noctuidae; genus Mythimna; species Mythimna albipuncta. The sequence continues at coordinate 5,917,331 of OV815984.1, forward strand.
TTTCTCCATAAGGCCAGGTGCCTTTTGCTCCTTCACTCCCAAAACAATTGCTATTCTTTAGCTTATATTACTGTGAGAAAACTTAAACAATACGTCCAAACAATAAACAAAATTATGAAAATCAATAACAATGTCTTAATAGTTTTACAGTTTACTGTATGTAACTATTTTAGTAAAATAGACTACTTATTAAATACATTGTAATAACCAAGTAGTACATAAAGTATACAATCTGCAACCCTGGGGAGACATTGGAGTGCTATTAAAGTTCTGCGCAACATGACAATGATTTTATTGGATTACTATTAAGAACGTACAATACACGTGACAAGGCTAGACTTCGTAAAAAGGATACGAAGAGAAATGTCATCTTTATTCTAAACATTGGTGACTCCTTAGAAATTGGCGGGAGTTATAAAACATGACGTTGCTATTTGAAGTTCATTTGCACCAAATGAATGACTAATGTTGAATGATAAATGTTTAAAACAGTTTTAAAATGACGCCAAGTCAAGCTATTGCACCGTTCGTTCTATTATCCTTAAACCGGACCTGGAAAGCAAAAAAAAGTGGCAAATAATATTAAGAACTTTTTTTATTTAGCTACCTGCTATGTCATCTAAATTCAACGAATAATGTTCGGCTATTGTTTTTTAATAAAAAGAGGTTACTATTCAATAATAGGTCAATAAAACCAAATAAAAACTTTTTGAATTGGCTGGAAAACGGCCGGAAACCATTTTCCTTGTCAAGGTCATTTTAATAAGGGTTACAAGACCCAAATATTTCGCTACCTTGCATATTTTGGTACGGTGTTTCCTAGATATTTCTAATATTTTAATTTTGGAAATATTTGTTTACGATAAACGAAAACCCAAACTTGTAAACAAAATACCTAAGCAGAAAATCAATGCTCCTCATATTAGCGGGTGACGTCAGTCTCTGCGCTGGCAATAATCTCGCCGGTTATACGACCAAGTGCAAAAGGTCACGACTGCGTTGCATCTCCCGTGTATCTAAAAGCTCTTTTATTTAGTTGGTTGTATTTCTGTCAGTTTCCGTGAGACAGTTTTGGGTACGGCTGTTCTTTGATTTTAAAACTTAATTTTATTAATATATAAGTGTAAAATGAGGTTGAATCAAAGTGCAAAATGTATCAGAATATTTTACTGTGCTGTGTTTTTCTTTCTTTGTACATAAAGTGTATACTAGAGCATTTGTTTGTGTGATATTTGATAGGATCATAAGTGTAGAACATTCCTTCGTAGTTTCTTATGATTTTTCAGTGAACTTCGGCTTTTTGATGACCTCACCTAGTTTGATGTACAATACATATTTTCCTTAGTCTAAAAGAGACGAAAATTTCAGTGTAACGATGAGAAATAGCCTGTGTTCATTGGTTTTATCAAACTTCGAAAGTGCACTAATGACCTACATTATATTTGCTTCTGGTCCAGATACCGTAGTATTATTGCGGCCGGTTTGTCTGCGAATGTGATCTTTACACGTTCACGTTGTGGGAACTGCATAGAGGTTGTATTATTCTAATGAAATTGCAGAATTTTAGAGAAAAATGTGACCATTCTGAGCAATAAACAAGATGCTAGTAATACTACTCTACAAAATGGGCTTTTACATAATCTTATTAGAATAGAATAGAATAAACTTTATTTTACACCAAAAGTAAAATGACTTGAACATAAACTTAAACCTATGGGTACAAGTACAATTAGAGCTGTATTATCAATCCAATACATTTAATATTGTTTTTAGAACCAGTTTGCAAAATAGCAGACTAATCAGTACAAATTAGCATATATTTTTTTACCTGTTAATGTTTTACTAAAGATACAAAAATATGCTGCCACAATTTTATATTGTAAATAATTTTAGAACTAAAATAAGAACTAAGCTCATTATTATAAATTAAGCTCAACATTTAATTTCGAGTTTTATCATTTTGACCTAAGAGGTCCCTCCGACCTAATTTGATGGACCTCTTTTTCTACAAAGTTGATCTGATGAATAAATAAGACTATTGAATTTATTATATTTATATATTTAATTTACTTATTTCCTTAATATTTATATATTATGGAAACAATTTATTTACTTTATTCAACATCTTTCAAGTTTCATTCCCCTCCTCATTTCTGTATTTATAAGAATAAAAAACTATGAGGTAGTTTAATTAGCATGCCTGTATAGATGACATCACTATAAAATGTAGTAATCATGTCTATGGGTGGCCTCCATGCAGTTTCCTACTTAGTATTGTGTTCACGCTAGGTTGAATGACTGTGTTCAGTGCCTATGATTTATAAAAAAATATGAATGGTTTTATTGCGTTATGAAACTTTGTTTATGTTAGTGTTGTTCTTTTTTTTGTTTGGCATTTTGTGAACGAATGCTAAATGTAACTTGGTTGCATGAAGAAGAAAATAGTGTTTTTGGTATGCAGTTGCATAGTTCATTACAGTTATTAATAATTCTAATTAACACCGCAGGTGTATAATTTTTATTGAATTTCTAATGAATTAGAGTTATAAACATGTGTCAACGTTACTTATGCCTCTATTGTTTTCTTTTTTATTAATAAGGAGGAACCACTCATTGTGGAATATTATGTTTCATTTTCTTGATTATAACCTTATTCAGTGGGGTGGAGTCCGTATTATAAGCGAGATATTTGTCTCATTTATAATTTGAGTAGATAGTAAAGTTTATTTTAAATATAGGTACTAAACACATAGAACAGTAAAATAATCTGCCAATTTTCCTAACAGCAACCCCCAAAATGTCCTAGCAGCGACAAAAAAAAAATATCAGAGAGTAGTTAGTGAGTGAGTGAGAAACTGCCATCATGGCAGGCCAAAATGGCGGCATGGACTTTGGGTCCTTGCTGCAAGGCGCGGGAAAGCAGCTACTCAACCAAGGAGGCCAGGCGCTGATGCAATATGGTGCCCAAACCTTAGGCAACATCATCAATGAGGTGTTCCAGAAGAAGCAGGTTGAAGAGAAGAGGTTTTTGCCGAGCATTAAGAATTATAAAGTGGTAGGTGTATGAATTTACGCTTAATACATTTAATAATTATATTTTTTTAAAACTGATTGAGCAATAGACAAACTTTACTTTTCTTAAGTATTGCCACAAAACAAAATTCTTTAAATTCCCTAATTGCTGGCACACAAATGGACTGACAGGTAATTTTCCTAGCTACATTAATCTTAAAAAAGTCTACCACCACAAAGCTATCTTTTAATCTGAATTCATTACTCACAAGGTGCATGTACTCACAAAATTGTTTTTACTCATATTATTTTAACAAAAAAGTTTCGTCATCCACCTACACAGTTTATTGACTGTGAGATGAAGTATTTCTTGTGCAAGAAGGTACCAAGTTCCCAATTAGGCAACTACCAAATCACCAAGACCCTTGAAGGCCATTCTATCATACAGTAGGTACTTTAGGTGCATTAAATACGGTCTAATATAGCTAATTATGTCATTCTTTTTTTCATTCTTGTATTGATCAGATAGTTCAGCTGTAGGTACAGTTTTAAGACAAGTTTGTACCTAACTATAATAATCGCGTTTTAATAATTAGATATTATATCCTAAATAGTTTGAAAGAGGCGCCAGTGACTGACAAGCTGAAGGGGAATTGTTTGTCTTGGTATGGTCATGTAAAGAGGAGAGATGAAATGCATTTTACGAAAAGAGTTATGTGAGTATACATGTGAATGGTGGGAGAGGGAGAGGGAGGCCAAAGAAAATATGGATGGATTGCATGAAGAACAATATGAAAGAAAAGGAAGTTAGTGATAGCATAACGAGTGACAGGGTAGAATGGAAGAAAAAAACGTATTGCGCCGACCCCAAATAAGATGGGACAAGGGCAGGAAGAAGAAGAAGCTCCTAAATACGTTATGAAAAAAACATAGGTACTAAAAAAAACGTATCATTAAGGTCTAAAATAAACCTTTAACAAACTTTGGGCCTATAATCCAACATACAATGCTTACCAAATGAGAATAGGATCGATTGCCATGTTATAACGTCACGATTTATTGTCAAATCGAGGAAAGAAATTTTTATTTACGGAAATTTTTATTTATTTACAAACTGAACGAAAATAGAAGTGGATTCAGAATCCAGTTCTTCAATTTTACTCATCTCTGAGTTCTTCAATTTTGCCAAAATTTCTTCGATTTGACAGTTAGACGTGACGTCACAACATGGCAATCGATCCTATTCTCATTTGGAACGCATAGTAGGTACATTTTGGGCCAACATTTCGTTTGGCATATACCTAGGTACTTGGTTCAAAATTCCACTATACCACGTGCTGCCATCTTTGCGTACCCTTTTAGCATAGCTTCTACATTCTTGCTACCATACATGCGCGCGCGGCGACGTCATTTCATGAGTTTTATTCAACTGACAAGTAGATTTTTATTAGGTGCAGAATTAAACCGGTTGTGTTTGAGTCACGTATTCAAACCTAGTGAGGTAACTTGTTTTGTTTCCGGCGCTAATTCGCATCAATGACAAGTATAGGTTGTATATGAAGGTAGTAAGTTGTAGCCATGTGTAAGAGTATTCATGCTGTGTGTATGACAAACAATTGTGCGACAGTAGTTCGATAATACGGTAGTGCGACAAATAATTGTGGAAGTACTGTAATTTCACAGTACGTTGGAACAGTATTACAGTTTTACTTCTGGGTGCTTATAAGAAATAACCACGAATGCTAAAGCGGGAGCGAAGCGGAGTGCAGCTCCCGCCTTAACCTTCTAACCTAGCCTGCCCGTGTCGGGATGCTCTAACATATGTTAATTCTTCATGTCGCACGAGAGTAATGTCGAGTTTCAGTGTGTCACAGAAGCGTTAATCACTTATCCATTTGTCGAGCTCAAGTAGTACACTCGCCATGTATTTATCATCACAGCTAATCGCCTTAAACCTACTCTACTAGATAAGGGAACTTTAACTGAACTGACACGTAGACTGCAAGGACAGGCTACAAAGCAACCAGAGGCAAAACTTGAAACAAAGACACTACGAAAGGTACTACAAGCTAATGTCGCAAGTGTGCGTGCCAAATGGCTGCCCGGCGCTTACAGAGGAAAACCGGTTAATACTGGTTCAGCCAGTTGAACTCAGGGTCAAGGACAGACCCATTAGGGTCGATGTCACTGATGCCCGTTAGGGCCGTGGGAATTTCCTGGAACACAAAGGACATTGAATACATTGCCGGTTCAAATATTAAGTACGGCATCTACTTCCAGCATTCCTTAATATCAACAAAAAGATATCTTCATCGTCTCCAGAACTATCAAGCTACAACTTAACCGTTATTGCGTGTATTAAGGCACTTATATAAATAGATACGTAAGTTATATAAGCGCAAACGACATGTCACAATATATAACCATTATTGATGATCGAGTTACCAAGTAAATAGCGCTCGAGTAGAGCTATGCTAACTATGTGTCCCAGAAGGCCTTAAATGGCATTATTTAGATTAGTATGTATAAAATATGCTTGATTACAATAATTAGAATAGTGTGGAAACTTTTGAAAAGGTGTTCTGTCTACATACTACAATGGGGCCTGTCCGTACTCAGGTTTATGTGACTACGTTCTTCTTGATCAGAGAAAAGATGAATCCCTGGAAAGAAATGGGAGTTAGTGATAGTGTCACGGGTGACAGGACTGAATGGAAGAAATAAAAACGGGACAAGAAAGAGAAGGTCATGTTTTACTCGATCGTCATCAAATCAGCATCTTAACAGTCCTTTCTGGCCATTTGTTTTCTTAATTTCTCTTTCTTTCGTTTTTCGACTGAAATGATGATGACAAATGGTGCTGAATACAGCCCGGCCTTTAGGCAAGTGCATCGTTTCTCAATTCCCTAATTTCTCTAAAGGTATCAAGGGGTTTTTTATAACCGTGCCATATGTTGCGTAAAACCATTCATATATTCGAATACGGGTAAACGACCAAAGCATAAAGGTAGAACTACATTTGGCACAAGTGGGCCACGTACCCCTATCTGGGCGCGTCGGTCACCAAACGGTTATGGCAACTAGACTTGTAGAGCTACATTAGATCCACGCCACGCGACGCGGCACTACACACAAATTAGATGTGGCCCAAATTGCGCCAGTCTAATATAGTTCCCGTTTATGTGCCTTTACCGTATCTCACTGTAACGCATAACCTCTTGCATTGAACAAGCTCAAGAATCAATCACCAGTAGGTACACCACCGTCACTACACACTTAAAGCGTTTAAAAAAGAGCAACATCTGTTTTCAAAGGATTAGTCCGTAAATGACCTGATAGCAGTAATTGTTTTGTTAGATACGTCATTCGAAATACTTCGGTGCCAAGTAACTCGTAATTAGTGATTGTATAGTGCATGCCAAAGACATTTTGATTTCAATGAACGACTCATTCGTTATATTGCAAATACTGCATACTTGCTGAGCTCTGTGGGGAGCGGGATAGATCTCAGACTTTTACTGACAGACCCCGGATTTCTGATTCAACCTTTTGAATAACGTCATTAGAGACAGATGAATAGAAAGGCAATGAGAGAGCGAACGTTCGCTTGGGGTTTAATGAATTAAGCATTTGAAGTTGAGTATTTCTCAAACTCCAGCCTGAAAACTTGGCAAAAATTGGTGTAAGTAGAGTTTAAGATATGCTCGACGACTCAATTCAAAAACCCATTGGTGTTCTTTCGTTAAGCTTTGGGTTCTAAAGCCGGTGTTACTCTTAAAAAATCCCACGGTTTTGAAAACGTCATACGCTGCGGTCATTATTGATAACAAAGGTTTTTGACAGAACATATGGCCTGTTAGGTATAGACTGAATCTAGATTAAATTGGAGAAACAGCCCTGTTTCAGCATAAGACTACCTACCTAGTTAGTTATTAGCATTGGATTCATTGATAATAAGCGTAAATTTTACATCAAAATAAGTTCGTGTAACTGAATTTGTTAATTTAAAAAATTGTCTCTTCATCGTTAAATATATTTAAGAGTCTTTGTTTGCACAAGCTTTGAGGTCTAGATTTATTTAGATGCTGACTCAGTACATCCATCACTAATTTAATATTAGCATACACAATATTACATTACAAAGCAATAATTACGGATATTATTCATCGAACTGGAATTGGCGTCATTGGCTGAAAAATTGAAAGGGAATCGTTTGTCTTCGTATGGTCATGTAACAGGAAGGATGAAACGCATGTTATTAAAAAAAATATGAGTATACATGTGGATGGGTGAAGAGGGAGGCCATAGAAAAGGTGGATGGGTTGTGTAAAGAGTGATACGATAGAAAAGGAAGTTAGTGATAGCATGACGGGTGACAAGACAGAACGAAAGAAAAAGACATGTTGCGCCGACTCCAAATAACACAGGACAAGGCCAGAAAGATGATGATGATTCATCGAAGTTGTAATATAATAGGTCAAAAACCGCTGACTTGTGTTCGATTCTTCTACTATACAAAGAGCATAAAGTACCAATTTCAGCCCATTTAGAGTCAATTAACGCTATAGAGCTGATACTGGTGATTCTGGGTTCGGTTGTTATATTCTTTCAAACTTCAATTGTATGACTGAATCCTTTCAATGACTATATTGTTACTGTCTACTAGTACTATATTATAACTATTCTGTTGACTGTCTAATAGTATCACACTGTAGATCAATTTGTTGTAATTAACATCCTTTTCTCATAAAACTAATGCGAAGTTAAGACAGTAAAAAACAGAGGAGACTTAAAATTCATCAGAAACTTATTAGTATTATAGTTCTGTAAAAAATAGCATGTGTCTTTGGCCATATACAAATTCAAATAGTAACAGATGATGGAAAAGTTACAATAGAGAAGATAAATCAATGAATCGAATTCAAAGACAACTATAAAAGACGCTGCGATATTGTTCTATTGTCCTAGAACGCCAAGAGGACCTGGAGGAACAAAGATGAGTTATATGTAATAATAATATTCCACAAATTTCATACAACGCCAACTTGATCAGAGCTTGTGATATTAATACTAGACAACTGATAAACATAATTATATATTTCTAAATACATACATATTACAAATAAATTACACTCAGACTATTACTTATTTTGAAACACACTCACAAAATGATCGGGCTCATCACTAAAACATTTGTCCGTTGTGGAAAGCGAACCCACGACCTCCGGCATAGCAGTCACGATCGCTGACCACTATATCAACAGGCCTTATAGTCACTAAAAGTCTAACACTACCTCTCTCTCTATTTAAAGTGAAAATAAAAATCACACCAACAAAAAAAAAATATTGACAAAGAAAAAAAACCAAGAAACTAAACAATTTCATCCTCATTTGCCAAAAATTTGACGGAAGACAGAACTCTTCAATAGAGAGTTAACTTGATCGAGTCGTTCTGTTCGGTGATTAACAGTGGGTGCGTTACGATCGTTGACTGTGACTCAAGTGGGGGGGGCGCCGATGCCAAAAATAGGTCGCTAAATTTATTTTAACGCTGACAGGATGTGGCACCCATAAATAATAAAGGAACGGTAATTTTGTACTAACACTAAAACCAATGCATTGAAATTGCTATAATTATGCTTCTCACTGATTTTGATGGGGATGGATGGAGAGGGAGAGGGAGGCCAAAGAAAAAAATGGGTGGACTGTTTGAAGAATGATATGAAAGAATAGGATGTTAGTGATAGCATGGCGAGTGACAGGGCAGAATGGAAGAAAACAAACGTATTGCGCCGAGTCCAAATAACGGGACAAGGGAAGGAAACTGACGATTGATCTTGCATTTAAAGTGAAGTACTGGATTAGCGTTGGAAGGCCTCCCATAAGGTGGACCGATGACCTGGTGAAGGTCGTGGGAATCCGATAAATGCGAGACGCTTTAAATAGGCACTTGGGATAGACCTATGTATGTCAAACAGTCGACGTCTTTCGACTGAAATGATGATAATTATGATGTGACTATGTTTGTGCTCAATCCTTATTAAACCATGCAATTGTGTATCATTGATGTTTATTTTTTTTACTTCGTCATAATTTATTGGGTGCCTCCTAATACCTTTTATACTCGTTTTCATAAGATCCTCATCTGAAACGTCCACGTTCAGTCCATATCTAATCTTGTTTATAACATCAGCTGTATAGTTAGTGTGAGATCAACTAGTTAATTCCCACATGACCTTTCTAGACTTGCAATTGTTCAATTTAGAGTCCCGCCTTATCATTTGATCCATTGTACATAGCTAGCTAGTTCTTTATCTAGTGCATCTTGGCTTAGTTGTGTCGGGTTTCAGTTACAGTAATTTTAAGGATGTGGTAATAAAGTAGTTCATTGAATCCAGGAAAGTTACTGCGTGTGGAAGTCATATAGGCAATCTAAAGCTGTATCGAGTTAGACTAGAAGATGACCCTAGCATTTTCGGAAAAGGACTAGACAGATTTAATGATGGAAACTGAAACAGTAGTGGCGAAGAAGGTATGACAAAAAGACTGATGAAGATACAAGTGATGGATACAGAAAAACAAATGCAACACTCAAAAAATATCTCGACAAATCAAAGTTGTGTAAAGTGACATTTCAAATAACTTTAACCAAAATCAATGGCCGTATTAAAGTTTCCTACAATGAAATACTGAATGGTGATAATTACACTGACGAGTACACATGTACATGCTAAATTAGTCATAGCCAATCAAACAATTCCGGATTCTACTAGATAAAAGTCACGGTCAAATGAAGTGCGAATAGGCGAAATAGTTTATTAGTACTTGCTATTAATTTCAAAGATGAAAAAAGCGTTGACAAAGAAACGGAAACTTCAAATAGGAAAGAAGAAAATTACTTTGAAATAGTTGACGCTACAAAATATGTAAATGATCGGAGAGTCTTTAAAAACATTAAATATAACGTATTCATGAATCGTCTCGTCTATCCACAAGACTATAATGATTTCAAAGCAGGCGCAGACAAATTATAGGTTGTTGGCCTATTATTTCACAATATTCACATTACTCATTGCTCAAAAATAAATAAATATTGACTGAATGCCAAACATTGATGAAGAAATGTACGTACAGCATAAATTACTAATCTCTCTTATTCTTTATGGTTTTATTAAACGATCACAAGCCCGCATTGATCGAAATTGTGTATTGACTGTTTTGTTTGCCGATCGATAGAATGATGTAATTTTAGGTAGGTCGAAATAAATAATGTAGTCAAGTGGTCTTCGCTATTTATATAGGCATGTCGTAAAATAAATTCATCGAAACAGTAATTGAAGACCGCGAATTATTACAAATCAAACTGGGGCGGCGTATGAGACATCCAAATGCATTGACTTGGTTACTGGGGTAACTGGTAGAGGTCTCGAAGAAACACCTCGAACTTCTTGAGATACCAAGTGCTTGAAAGCCTTCTAAAAACAATAAAATTTTTAGGAGAAAAAGGAAACGTTACCATAATTTGGCTTTCGATTGCTGATTAAATCTTGATACCTTTAATGTATATGAAGCGTATTGTTATTGTTTACAAGCCAGATAAGGGACGTTGAACTTGATAAAAGATAAGTCTTATCGCCACGCCCTTGTATCGAAGTATAGTGACTTTCACTCACGATTATGATATAATCTTACTAGAAATTAAATTAACTGATGTCAATATTGAGAACGGAGATGTTGATGATAAGATTTATTCATTTATGTACACACAGACACTTAAAAGTGTAAAGAACAAATACAGATAGAAGAGCACAAAAGTAAAAATGAAATTTCTTCCAGCGGACTTGCGACTGGAGAGTTAGATGAGAGATGTAGACACAATGATCCTAAAATTAGTTGAAGGTATTGCATAATTGCAAATATATTAGCTTATACGCATATAGAACGAGGACACAGGTGTCTGAAATAGTGATGATGTGAAGAAGAAATAATATAAGGTAGATGGCATGTGCGAGGAATGGTATGAATGAAAAGGAAGTAAATGCAAATGTGACCGGATAAAGGCTGCGAGAGTGTAAGAAAGAATCGCCATGACCCTGGAAGGTAAAGGAAAACTCATTCCCTCTCACTCCACCCACAGTGGTTTAACCTGCAGATGTCTTAACAAAAACAATAATACGGATGAAAGACCTATAAATGTCACATGGAACCGAAATATAGAAGTGTTGTTAGCTAAAAATTTGTTTTGGCGAGAATAGTAAAAACAATATACATATAAAAATAGAACAATCTATATATTCCACAGATATGCGCTTTATTGGGATCAGTTGAGAAAATAAATATGGGTCTGACCTTGAAATGAATACACTTCTATCAATAGAAACCATTAATGTTGATTCTCTTATCATCATTGAATAAAAATGTAAACACGCTCAAACACGGCCATTCAGAAATTGCTGTAACATTACAAATCAGATACGGTTCAGTGTTCACATTCTATGTCGTATAATGCAAATACTATTAAATAATCAATGATTATACGATAGTTTCTTGGAAATATCAATGGCGACTACAAATCGTGGAACATTCAATCGATTCTAATGCTATTTTACACTTATCGACTTTCGTGGCTAATGTGTCGATGGTGATTTTCTTCATACTAAATCGATCGATTCATAGACAGTAGTAGCAGTAGAAAGAGAAATCAATGTAATAGGGAATATGTATGATATAAATATTTGCTGTCTAACCAGTCTATCAATAAATATACAAAAATAGAATAATATCTGCAAACAATATCAAAATTGGTATAGAAGCAAACGAAATACTACAATTTTAAACGAATATATCTCTCTAGCTAAGACACCATTTTCTATGGCGTTCCGTATTGGTGTCATGGCATAAGACGTCAAAGACCTAAAACAATTCCATTTCAATTTTTAAACAATTTCTTTGGAAATAAGCAGTACCTTTGTGCTAATGTTTCTTATGTATTATCTTTTTCTGTTATTTTTGTGTGTACATAAATAGTTAAATAAATAAATAAAACTTCTCTTTCTTATTAGCAGGTTTTAAACTTTTAACTTCTTTAGTTCTTTGTCGTACACAAAACTTAATATTTAGTCATTAAAAAATTGCATGCATATTCCTTATTTCTATATTTAGTCTTTTGATCAATGTTTATTTTGACAAATTTCTGAGGTTGTGTGACTTTTATGTAAAATACTAGAATTCAGCTGCATCCATTTATACTTGAAGCCGACCCTAACATAATTGGGAGGGTGGGTTTCTTTACGTGCCTAAACTTCTGTCCCAAATCCAAAATCAACATCATTATTTCGTACATATCTAAGTCATATCAACCACTGTGCGTCACTCACTACCACTTCTAGTGTCCACAGCAACATCCATCAATCACTAGTAACATAACACGAAATGTGTCTCTCCCAATATATACCCATCACATGTAGGTACTGTTAACCACATACCACTCCTAACACCTAAGCCCCAAAAATCGCCCAAACTACTATAAATTAGACATTTTTACAAGATGAAACTGTTTCGTCGACGTGAGGTTGACTGTACCAGTCATGTGTACGGCGCCGGGTACAATGTACGGTAATTACATGTGCCAAAATTAACACAGTTTTTTCACAGTTTTTGATCTACCATATGGCACTTTATTTATTTTTGTGGAAAAGTAAATTTGAAAAATGATTTGTGAAATGAATGTTTTGTTGCTAGATTATTCTTTCATGGTGCCAAAAGTGTATCGAGCATCGAGATGTCTTCCCTATGTATGAATGTTTTTGATAAAGCTTCTAAAACTAAGACAAAACGTAGAAGACTATAAGAAAAGACGACCTCAATGAATGAGATTGAGTCGATTGTTGTTAAAGGATATAAGTTTGACGTCACACAACTAATTTTATTCTCCTACTCAAAATGAGATGACTCTCAAAAAGAGTGCACACAAAGAACAAACACAAGATAAAGAAATGAATAATTACAAGATTTTACTAAAATGAAATCAGCTTGTAGATAAATGAAGCATGAATTAAATACAATTACTCATACAGATCTTAGCAGATATCCGCGTTTACAAACAACGCTGTGTAAAAAACATAATTTTCGTCATATTTCAGCGACTACTCAGAATTCTGATTACGATTTTCATGCACGATTACTAGTAAGTCGGGTTGTTCGTTGGCAAGCTACCAAAACATACATTCGACGCTAGATTCACAGTAGACGTAAAATATAAACATTTGAATACTAGTATGATCATGATGCTCTGAAACTGCTTTTGTTTTACTTTAGTGTGAAGACCCAAGCGGGGAATTTCAGATAAGAAAACCCGTGTGAATACCCAGTGTCCCTACATCTGCGCTTAGGAGGCCCTAAAAAACGCAACTAATGCCGCTATAAATGTGGTAACTTACTGGGGCCCAAAAACTTTGAGGGAAAATAAAACCATCGGTTCGAGAAGAAAAAGAAGGAAACCCGTGGTTTTAGAACACAAAGGGCAATTAAAGAAACAAGTGTTAGTCAGTAAAAGCCTGACACACCCTGGCGCTTCGCCTTAAGGTAGAAGAAGTTATTAATTGATTTCCTACTTCCCAAAATGTAGAAAAGAGTGCTCGCGCCATAGCGCGAAACTTCTGCCCTCTGAAGACAAATATTATCATTTTCAAAACAATGCTACTCCTAAGGCCAAACGTAGCGTAGTAGCTGGCTCCCGTCCTTGACTTACCTGTATTGTAAGTTTGAGTACAATGAGTTCGCAGATTACAGCGATAGGAAAGGATTACTAGCTACCTCACGGTCGCGTGCGGCGGCAAATTGCTCACCGCTCAAACACTAGGGTTAATTTGGGAAATAGTTGTTGAGCTATTTTTAACTTACTCTTACATTTTTCTCTCACACTTATCAAAACTATTGGCGCGACGTGTTTTGTTTTTTCCACATTTCTTCGCCTGGGTGGCTGTGAAAAATATCCCTACAGAACATATCCTAGGATGAAAAGTATCCTATGTGCTATTCCAGGGCAGGACAATTTTTTTTTCACCATGAAGGCGGAACAAACATACATACAAATATATACAAATTTTCGCCTTTATGATATTAGTGTGATTTTTCGTCATCTCATTATCTGCTACCTTGCTAGATATTTCGCTCTTACACATTCCATCCATGGTGTTTTACAAGACTGCCCCAAAAAAGGAGTGTTACGTTTTCAGGCTTCATGTATGTTTGTATGTATGTTAGTTTCTGACTAAAATGATTTACATGTGTGGTAGATTAAACTGATTTACATGTTGCTCTTAAAATAATAAAGCAAAGCAAAAAATAATAAAGTAAATAAAAATTGACGTGTAAAAGTGTTTTTTAAACCTATTTACAAAATAAATATCATTTATCATTTAAAGCAATGTAATAAAAAAATATCGATTAATCCAGATAACTTTTGGGCTTCCCGATTCGGGTTTGCAAATAACAATTACTATGCCAACAACTGTTGCTAGTTTCTTTGATTTTTCTTGTAATAATTTGTCCGCATTTTCAAATTTTACTTTACTCTGAAGAGATCATATTTCTCCATCAATATGATTGTTCCCATTAAATTGTATCACTAATTTAAGATCATTATCAACACTTATCATCTACAACTGAAATTGGTTCCCCAAATCGATTCAATCAACGGTCATCTACATTCACATCAATTTGAAATGATATCAACCAAACGCAACCTAAATTGAATGAAGCCAACATAAGACTAATGGAAAATGCTTGTACTATTTGTAACAACTTGTTAAGGTTGCCAGACATTGAAAGGCTTTTTCTACTATGGACAATCATCGAACACAATTTTCTAACTTCGAAGTTTTGTGTCAAAGGAGCGCGATTTTTAAGACTGTTGATTAATATCATCTTTGTCACATGTTACTTGGGTCGAGACACGTTTTTATCTTCGATTATGCATTGTCAACCGTCACACTACCACTGACTTCCTTTACTTTCATATAAATCCTCACACATTGCATCCACATTATCTTAGCCTCTCTCTCCCGCTCTCCTTTTATCTACATAAATATATCCATCTATCCTCATAATTTCTTTAGTAACATACGGTTCATCCCTCCTCTTTGCATGACCGTCTCAAGATAAACGATTCCAACTATTCAGTCAGTGGCGCCACTTTCAAACTTCCCCTGATATACTCAATTCTCACCATTCCCGTCACATACATTGCAACTTTCTCATCACCCCTACATTTTCCTTTTTTATTTAATCTAAATTTAATCGAGTTTCATAATACTCAATCAGATTTCAAGAAACGGAAGGATTATGTGGTTCGTATCTTCAAATCCTAATGCTACGTTTACATGTGGGCCCAGCCTCACCCAATCGCCGTTGTGTCAACGGGGTTTTCCCTTTAATACAATGGCTACTCAATAGCAATTGACCGAAGCTGGGCCCACATGTAAACGTAGCATAAGTAAAATCCATTAGATTTTGTTTTGAGATGAAGGATTCATATTATAAACACGCAAACATACAAAATAGCTCACGACACTTGAGATGAGTAATGTTGTTGTAAGCATCCAAAATCTCGAGAGACAGCAGACAGTTTGCAGACATAGGGGAGCACCCTAGTCTAGACAGTCGACCTTTTTCGCCCCCGTATTGATCACACTAAATTATTTAATGTTCTGTTTCGAATATTGTGAGGGTGATGTCATCTAATTGGTATAATTGTAGATAGAATTTGTAATATGAGTTTAGAGCTTCAAATTTTTAGCGTGTAGTACAGAGACA
The DNA here is from genome assembly GCA_929112965.1 of Mythimna albipuncta. Lineage (NCBI taxonomy): Eukaryota > Metazoa > Arthropoda > Insecta > Lepidoptera > Noctuidae > Mythimna > Mythimna albipuncta. The sequence goes on from OV815984.1 coordinate 5,933,159, forward strand.
GACAGTATAAAAAGAAATCAAATACAATTTTCTTGCCAATCTGAAATATCAAACAGTATTAAGATTGTTAGACTTGTAGGAATCAAGAGACTAACGAAGGAACCAACAAATAGGGTAGTGTTTTGGATAATGAAAGCATAAAAATAAATGTCCGATTAAAAAAAAAAATTCGCTAAAAATGAATTTAATTTGACACGAAAATAATTGAATTGTTTTATAACTTAATTAAAATATAGTTTTGTTAAAGCATGTAACAGGTGTACCGAAAATACAAAATATGTAAATGTTGTGTTCCGAGTAATTCTTCATAAACACAAGGTCTCAGGAGCCTATACCTTGAGCATGAACTACAGTCCTTACAGTAGATACAATGCCTTTTATTGCTTATCTATTATCACCCACGTAAATAATAAAATTAGTTTTTACAAGCGATTTTCTCATTATACTTGAATATAGATGATGCATATTTGCCAGTTTTGGCACTAAAGTACAATTGAGGTAAACAAATATAAATATTAACGAAATAATAAGGATATTCCATCCTATATAATATTTTGCGATTATTTAATTAATGTTGATTAATTTTGTTTAAATTATGATACCAATAAGGATATTTAAGGGAATATGCATGTAAATATGGTTAGATACATCTTGTTGCTTTCCGTGTCATTGGTTACAATATGATAATAGTAGTGATGAGTTTGTTAGAAGTGCATAATTTCTATTAATAGCTAAAAGGAAATCATAATAGTCATTAGTTATTGTTATGCATTTATAATGTTGCTTTAAATCAAACGCTTATTCACAGTTGGGACTATAAACATAAAACCTTGTCCCGTTCGTTCGTTGTTCTAGTGGTGGCTAGGAATTATTTGGGTGTACTATGTAGTGGACACCTCTACCACCACTCGGGAAATATAGTCGCGATGTTTTTCTTATTAATTCTTTGCCGTCTTCTCATCAACATCATTACATCAGCCGGAAGACGTCCACTGCTGGACATAAGCTTCCCCCAAGCTTCACCATAACGACCGATCCTGTGCGTTTCGCATTCACCGAATTTCCGCGACCTTCATCAGGTCATTAGTCCATCTTGTGGAAAGCTTTCCAACTCTGCGTTATCCGGTATGCGGTAAAAGAACGTTTCGGCTTCACCGCCATCTGTTCTGCGAGAAGTATGCTCTGCCAACTGCCATTAAAAGGCAATTCTACGGGTTATGTCAGCTTCTCAAGCATCATATAATTTTCCAACACCTATGCGTAGTATCATACATAATAACTGATTATGTAACATTAAGATCGCATTAATATCATACACGTGTCTTACGCAAAGATTTACTACTGAAATTGAAATTGTTTTCAGTAAATCGTGGCGTTGAAAATTGATTTGTCGGGTTGGTTTCATCAAATCAACAATTTCCATTGTTCGTTGTCAAGTTAATAGAAAAGTAAGTAGGTCATTATCTGCTTCTCAGTTTTACGCGTGTCAAATAGGAGCCATATGTAAAATTTGCAATTGACGCTCGACCTATCGACTCATGAACGATGTTACAAACTTACGCGTAAATTGCGACCTTGAATTTGCATAATACATAATATCTTATCAATAAAGCATGTGTCCGTCAATTTATCACAATGTCAACATCCCTCATATGTAATTGTCGATATAAAATTACCCTATCAGTTGCAAGAATAAAACTAAACTAAATAAAAATGACTAACCTGTTCCGTTTTCGCAAATTGTTTAAATTGATTGCTCAGGTGTTGTGCAAACACTACAGCGTCCAACAGCAGTCAGATAACTACACTAATGACCTTAGTCAAGCCATCGATACTGTTCACCATACCTGTTAAAGCTTATTAGGTTAAAAGGCTTTGTCCGAACTACATAACAAAACGGTAATTATATTTTTATGTCACTGTAGATTCGATGGGCTGATAAAAAAGGTCTGTCATACACCACACCTATATTATGACGTGGTGTGCCTCAGGGAGCTATGTTAGGTTCTTAACTATTGTAATTAGAAATGCTGTAAATAGCTTTGTTTAGCTTTTAGAGTGAAACATCCTAATTAATGTAGTTTGACTGTGTTGAGTGCTGATAAGATATCTATGTTAGTTGTAAATACTTAATTCTACAAGTAGATAAGTAAACAAAATGCTTTATTCACAGTCTCGTACGTTTATATTGTGCTAATGGTCAAACGACGGTAAATTTTAAAACAACAGAACGATGTAACTGAAGTATTAGTTTTGATTTGATTTAAATCTAAATAACACTGTAATCTATGTCGTCTCGAAATCGATAGTTAGGTATTGTTTAATTGTATTCAAAAAAGTGTCATTCATATATTAAACACAGGTTCTTAATACTGACACAAAAAAAAAAAAATTGTAACGTATTTTATCTCAAAGCTGGACAAAAGTTCCCCATAACTTTACACTATTTCCATTGTAGTGCCTTTTCGGGCAAAATCCCGTAAACGCCTCTTAAATCTGTACACCAGCATTTCCTAGTCTTCAGGAAGCAATGTCTTCAGTTCTCATAATGTTACACCACGTAAAATAGGAAACTTAATCATCATCATGTCAGCCGATAGACGTCCTATCGCCACAATGACCGATCCTGTACATCCCGCACCCATCGGTTTCCCTTCACCAGGTCATCGGTCCACCTTCCAACAGGAGGAGCTTCCAACGCTGCGACTACTGGTACGAGGTCTGAACCAGACCCTTTTAGCCTCAACGGCCATCTGTTCTGCGAGCAATGTGCCCTGCCCATTGCCAGTTAAGTTTGGCGATTCTTCGTGCTATAAAAAGAAATAGGAAACTAATTATAGAGACAAAGGTGAACCACGCCTGGACGGAGGTTTTAGTCCAGGCGTGGTACCTCCACCTTCGATTTCTGGTGAAAGTCAAAACAGTTTATCAAACAAAAAGCTCAACAAAACATTTTCCGATAGCTTCGCTTCTAATACGCAACAAGTTCGAAGCTTCCACCATAATACAATTATCCTCTATGGGTTTCCGCCACACACACACATACAAGGTTGTCCTTATACCTCCACATTTACCATACACTGTTATCAGTCCGTTGGCGGCAGTCAATATTTTCAGTTAAATGTCATGAAGTGGTCACGGGATATTTAGTTTAAATTGCCTTTATTTTAATAGTGTTGTGAATGTTTTTTTTTTTGTGAACTGTAGTGTTTCTTTTTTAATGTTTATCTTCTGAATTTGCCGATTGAAGTGAGAAATTTGTGTGAAAAAGCCGGTATAATTAGACTTAAAGTTCGTTACACTGGTTTTGCTCTTTTGTTCTGGCATAGATCGTTATAGTCGTGGCTTCTATATCGAAAAACAATATATTTGAACTTTCTCTGTGGATAACAGGCCATGTATAATTTACATTCGTCACTAGAATCGATTCTTATCAAGGACGCGCTACCTCTAAAGTTCTTACTGATTTAAGTTTCATTAAAAACTTGCTTTTTAACTTATTTTGATATTGTAATTCTTTATATATGTATTTTCTATGTAACGTATTTTTATTTTCAAATAGATATTGCAAAATTTAATATTATTAAAATTGCGTTATATTCCTCATAAAAGGAAAGGGAAAATATTTTAAAATAGCTCTTGCCTCATTTCTGTTGTTGTTTTAAATCATTAAAATAATACCTATGTACAGCATTTGATCGTATACGGTACAATAGTTATAGCAAAATTCGCCTAACCACATAAACCACATTAGGTGGTTATTAAAAATTATCAGTTAAAAACGAACAACAAAGCATCACTTCTAGTCTAATTATCCTTTTACATCAATCAGGCGACCTTGCACCAGAAACAGGGAAACCCAGTTAACGAAATAACAATAATTTAAATAAATCGGTGTACAAATCAGTTACTTCCGAAAATTCGACGCATGAGCACACAAACACGAAAATGGCTAATGAAGTTACAGAAGATACCTTTGTGAAATTAAGCAAAGATGAAGTTGGATATCTCAAGACCTTCTATGCAACCGCTGCTGTTTCCAACGCGGCTGAAGCTTGGAAAAAGAAATCAGTTTCAATCGTATCTCCTAAATCAGGAAGGATTTCACGGAACAAGAAGAGCTCAGAGAAAAAGTCCGAGCAAAATGGAGAACGAACCAAAGAAAGTGGCTTCTTCAAAAGACTATTCGAAGATTTCAAGAAAGCCAAAGTTTCCGATTACGCCTATCAACAATCTAACGTGCGGAGAAACAGCAGTTACAAACCTTTTTGGGCAACCAAAGTAGTGGAACCGATTGCGAAACCTGACATAGAAGAACCAGAAATAAGTTTGAAAAAAGTTGACTTGGTTGAACACAGCAATGCTGCTTCCAACAGGAGTATAATTTTCGCTAAGGAAGTTATTGGATCTCCTAAAGTAACTTTGAGTAAAGTTAACGCCAGTAGGGAAAGCACCCCTAGGAAGAGGCTCTCGACTGTAGACCATCATAAAGAGTTCAGACTGAAGATGCCTCCCAGTTATAAAGGAAGCCAGATGTTCATGCCTACTGGTGAACAATTGTTTTGGGTTCGTGATATCTTTTTTAATAATTTATCTGTCCACATCTGAATTGTACAGGTATACGTCGTAGTCAGAACTTAGAATTAATCACTACATGATATGGCCAGCTAAAACTGGCCAGATCGTTAAAACTTGGTGATATGTCAATCCTCGTTTGGCTATATCATTGATGTAGGATTTCAATGATAATAAGAGGTTTTAAGAAAGCAGGCCAAACGTATGTTTGATATATCTGCCCAGTTTTAATTAGCCATAACATGAAGTGATCAATTTCTAAGATCTGGCCAGGACATGAACATTTTCATTCGTTATTTGCGATCCCTTTGGATCATTTGTTATTCTAAATCTGATTCGGAATATTTCTTGAAAAACATTCTTGTAAGTTTTATGTTATGTTGGCGCTTAGATTTATGTGAATTTATTATTTTCACTAAAACCTTCAGCAACTGGGGATCTTGCCAAATAGGTCAAACTTAGGTTTGGACTTAGCGTCGCCGACACGATATAATGTCTAATGTTGCCAAAAAGCTATAATAAAATATTCTTTGTGTCTTTAGTATAATTTATCTTAGTTTATAGGGTTATTTACATAGTTAATAGTATCCTTTCCTCAATTTACGTATACGATTATGATAAAATGCAAATATGTTTTATAAAACACTACTCGTCAATTTTTTTGGCAATTTAATCTAGATGAGGCCGGTGTTTCTTAGCTGACTATCCTGAGAAGAAACACCGAAACAAATTCAGGGGCCAGTTTCTTATTCATTAAACCTCAAGCGAACGCCGGCGGTCGCGCATCTATTGTCTTACTATTGTGTCTCAAATTGACGGTATCTGAAAGGTTAAAGTCCATACAGAAATTATGTAATGGTCAAATCACTTGAGAACCATGCAGACTAGTTTCTGAGATGGTCTTTTGAGGAAAGAACCATACCTACAGATTTGAGTGGACCAGTACAGTCAGTGCAAGCATTTGTATTATCTTCTTTTCCTTATAGCAAAATAAACCGAAATATGTATCAATCATTAGCTGACCCGACAGACGTCGTTCTGTCAAAATCTTTGTATCGTAAGGGGAGAGAAAAAGTGATCAGATCTACTGATAAATTACCATAGTAATAGATTGATAACTAAACCTAATGTTGACAGCTAGGATCAGTTTAATGTAATAAAGAAAAATATGTTTTTACGGTTTCCCGTTCAATTATTTGCAATAAGCCATTTGTTTTTATTTCTAAAAATATATAGTAGAGTTAGAGTACAATTGTTTGTAGCGTACTCGTATATAATACGAGTTTATGACGTAAATCTTTTATCGATACTTATGTAAGATAAGAATAGATCGTTGAATCTAAATAAAACAAACATTTATGAAGTGGCTTTTACTAAAATCAATATGCACTCATTCTTAAGGAGTTGAGTGCGTCGATCGAATCAAATCGAATGCTTTTCACTGACTTGTTAAATCTTTACTTAGCAACTAATAATAGTAAGACTGCCATCACAATATGGCTTCGCATCACTGATGTTTATGCTATGCATGCTATTTTATTCATGATAAGTTTTTGGAGTTTAGAGTATTAGTGTAAATGCACAAAATCAACAATCTTAGTATGTGATACTATATATAGACGTTAAGCTCTCATCTTTTGGATTTTTTTTTACTTCTATCTTTAAAAATAGGTTTGTACCTACCTACTCCACGTATATTAGGCCATTTTGATTGTATTACATACAAATTACAAAATTAAAAACCGCACATAGCGGTTTTGTGCAAAAATAATACGGTCTCATTGAATAACTGAAATTCAACATATCCATCAGATATATTCGATGTTTCCACTTCAATTGGTACTGCAATTTCTTCTGAAAACCTTAGATTCCTCACATCCTTTACTTCTTTGTTCAAAAAAAGTCTGTGAACGAGTCCTGTACTGCTTCATTACACATTCAACATGCATGATTTAATGTACTTATAGATATGGATCGTGGGTGTTGAACTTGCGGCTAAAAGGTCGATGCCCACACGTTGCACTATTGCCGACTCGCCGTGAACCCACTCCTATTAAAAACGTATTTAGCTTAGTCGTGTGTAGGGGTTGATAATAAGTTTAATAAAAAGCCACTGCGCTTCTGTCTCGAGGGTCGCAGGTCAGTCATTCCTGACACAATCCGCAATAGCAGGCGCTAAGTTGAGGACGGTTAGCAATGGGTAGCTCATCGTCCGATAAAAATGAAGTTCAGCGCTTGGTTGCACTCGCGCCTTAAAGAGATGACAACAAGATTGACAGGGTCAGGTATAGTTGATGCCTGCCTGGGCTGCGGAATATTCTAAAGAGTTACCACGGCTCTGTAACGAAAAAAGTAACAGAAAGAATACGGATGGGTTTTAGAGCGCCTTCAGATTAGCCGCAAAGTGCAGCGCGGCTGCAGTGCTGTGTTATTTCATATACCTAAATAAAAAATGCATGGCGGTAGAGCGGGTGTAGCGCAGCAGTTGCGTGTTTTTATTCGCGCCACTTTGCGGCTTTGAAGGCGCCCTAGTGAGCACGACCTCTCTCTACACTCAAATCGGTAGAAGTTATTTGATGATTTCGTAGTTGGAATCTATGGAATCCCATAACTTTTCAAAGTGTCATTGTCTTGTGCCGATCAATAAAATCGATTTCCTCCTGCACCAAGCAAAATTCCGCAAAGTCACCTTCTTGACCAATCTAGCTCGTATGTCAGTTTCATATTAGCAGATTAGGATCCTCATCATTTCATCTAAAAGACGTCTATTGCTAGATGTAAACCGGGTTTGCTAAAGGGGTGACCAGATGGTTGCGAACCAACGTCCCAACCAAGGTGCTCGTGCTAGTTTCAATCCGTGTAGACAGCAGTTGTAAACCATGACTTTAAACGCCCTTGGTTGGGAGGCGCGTTTTGCCAACCACCGTACGTGTTGGCGCGTGGTTTGACATTGGTGACCAGATCACCCCTTTATGGGTAAGCGATGCCTGCTTTATTACTGTCCTTCGTCTATGCAAGACCTTTGTCATCGGTCTTCTTAAGGATATAATTTTGTACAACTAATTTTAATCTTTTCTTTTTGCCTTACAGCTTGGCGAGACTCGTCCTTCGTCGTTCGGTCCGGCCACGTACCAGGACTTCAAGGAGATCAGGTCTCGCTGTGTAGCCGAGGGCAGACTGTTCGACGACCCCGAGTTCCCCGCGATAGACCGCAGTCTCTATTACAAGGAGAGGCTCGATAGACCTATCACTTGGCTCAGACCTGGGGTGAGTGTTTCTTTTAACATTAGAGCGCTTTTTCTTGTCTTCCTTTTCGAAATGAGGTGTTAGGTAAAGGGCAAAAATGGGACCTTATTACTAAGACTTCACTGTCCGTCTGTCTGTCACCAGTAAGGAATCCAATGCCGCAAGCGCCGGATCCCGCGCTTCTCTGCGGTATTACTCCTGAGGGTCCCGCACGTCTGCGGGATTTAAGTTTTTTCTAAGAAAATAGGATTGATTATTTATTAGACCCAGCTCATCCTCATTAAAAAGCAATGAAACAACTTACCTAGGGGTCTTTAAGTCAAGAGTGAAAAGGTTTCTTCTATGTGAGCGCGCCGCGGCGCGTCGTCTGCCACATCGTAGCTTTCCATCAAGTGAGATAGATCAAGCGCAAGCCTGTCATCAATGGTCGCCGACTTCTGCGAAGCAGTAATGCTCGCTAAGGAGGAGGCCGACCGCATCAGGCAACGGCGCTCTCGCCGCAGCCGGGATTCCGATTCCAAATATCCAGCCACCGTAGGCGCGGGGTTGCGGACAGTGAGCAATGGGTAGCTCGCTGTCCGGCCGTCCGGTAACTGTCCGGACCAAGCCCAAATCGACGACGGCGCGCGCTGTTCCCGCGCGCAAGGAGTTGTCAGGAACATCAGGGGCCCAGCCGGGTCGAAGCCTACTGGGGCCACGGTTATCCGAAAGGGCGTTCGAGCCCCGGTATGAAGGCTTGAAGGAACGGGATGGGTTTTTTAGTCAGTAAGAGTCTGACACTATCTGATTTTGATTTTGAAAGAACAAAGAAAAAGTGTTTATTTACGTCAAACATGGCGCATACGCATAGTGTAAGACAGCCACAGCGCTGATTTTCACCACCAGCTGTCGTCGACGGTGAGACGTTGATCGGCCAGCAATAATTACATATTATATTATACTTAAAATCACTGAATATACAAACAAAAATCATAAATAACAATAAACCATTACATATACGTAAAGGGGTACAAAAATAAAAATAAAATTTACGGTTGATCAAATTTAATATTTTTTTCCATTCTTTACAGGAAATATGCGACGACCCCCAACTGTTCGTGGAGGGGTACAGTCGCTTCGACGTCCAACAGGGCGAGTTGGGCGACTGTTGGCTGTTGGCCGCCGTCGCCAATCTTACGCTGCACAGAAAGTGAGTTCCTTGCCTTGGATATTGGTTAACAATGTTGGCCACACTTTTATTAACGTTTTAGTTTTTGAAGACCTGTTATTTTATTCAAAGCCAATAATTGCTGTGATCTAAGATACGTAGAAGAAATCTTTCCCTCATCTGATATACATTATGCGAGGCAACCCTCTTATATGCACCAAAAAAAAGGAGGCAACTTATAGTTTTTCAGTTCCTTTGGTGCATTCTTTCAAGAACAACAAGAAAGTTTGCAAGTGAGAAACATTTCACATCTGGCGGAGGGAGAAATTGTCAAATGTCGAATATTATGAATGCACGAGTGATATATTTATATGGCTACTCTGCCTTTAGTAACCAATTTTGATGCTGTTTTCAGGAAAATATTTATTTTTATTGTTATTCCGTTTAGTATAACATATTATACGAAAAATAACACATGCTAATTATACCAACATTGCAATATAAATATTGATGTGACATTATCCAATTATTTATTTATTTTAGTATGTACTTGTAATAATATCAATAATTTTTGCTTTTCCTTTTAAAATGTAATGTTGAATCCAAAAATAAAAATTAAAAAAATTGAATATTATTTTATATTATTGAGTGAATTTTAAAATGTATTTTATTTTATTGAAATTTATTTGATTTGCAGTTAATTATTATTCCAACTAACTACTGTACAACATGTTTGCATTAAACTGATTTGATTTGATTTGTGATGTAACGAATATTCGCAAATTTTTCGACATTCACATTCGAATTCACAAGAAACACACTGCTAAAAATCATACGTACGCTACTTATCTACCCTACGCTACCTACCTACCTACCTAATCTGCCTACCTATTTTTTGTTTTTATAAACCTTCTCTGTGTGCTGATAATCAAGCAAAATTAAAATCGGTCCAGCCATTCTTGAGTTTTAGTGAGTTTAAAGACCAGCAATTGATTATGTATATAGATGTATCGTATGATGTACTGAGTAGTGGTCAAAATCGCTTAAACTCGTTATATTTTTGTTTCAGATTGTTCTTCCAAGTAGTGCCAGATGACCAGAGCTTCGATGAGGATTATGCAGGTGTCTTCCACTTCCGGTAAGATAATACCATACCGACAACATTACATTACATTACTTTATGTTTATAAAATTAAAATACGTACAAAGCGTTTTGTGAACACATACATTATGCGTACAGCTAAGGAGTGGATTTCCCTGCCGGAGTCTGTATTTCCTGATAGCTCTAACCTAGGAGTCTTTCAGCCAAAAGTGAATAGATTGCTTGTAGGCAAGCGTATTCCATCGCCGGCCACATCATCGCTTACCATCAGGTGAGATAGTGGTCAAACGCGAACCTATCCATAGCAAAAAAAGAGTGCCCTTCCCCACACGTCTATCATCAACGTCGAAAATGGTTTAAAACTTGTTGCTTCATCTAACCCGATGTTTGATGAAGAGGCATTGCGAAAAAAGAGAAATAATGCCTGAAAACTTTTTTGGCATTCGGTAATGCCGTGATTTACTCGAATATTTCACAAAATTCGATCAGATTGATTCGCTCTTTGCGCAGCGTTGCGTCGCGTCTCGGTGGGAATTTCACATGGCATGACAAGAACTCCATGCTTACTCTTTTTAAAGATATGGTTGATGTTACAATATTTCCATATTACAGTATTAATAGATATAATGTAAGAACAGTGTAGATCAGTCAATATGCCCCTATGTTGTGCTGTCCCTATGTTGGAAAGCACAATAAAAATAATCATATTATTAAAAAAAAGTGAGAAATGGGAAGTATTCTAAGAATTCGTGGAGTCCCCACTGTGGACTCCACAGTGTCCTTTTATTCGCATTATTATAAAAATAAAGAGTATATAAAAAAGCAAGATTTTTGAAAATTAAATTACGACTAAAATGAGATGTTATCAAAATAAATTACTAACTAATTTAAGGTAGCTGAAGTCTACATAACTTATAAAATATTGCGAATTTATTAGAAAAAATAAACAAAGATATATTGTTAATAGACGGGGGCCACATGTGCAGAAGCAGTCATTACCAAACAAGCGTGTCTTCGACATAGTCTTTAACCTTATAATACGCTATTTTAGTTGAACTAACCCTTTGCATGCTATATTTTTAAATGCATACTATATTGCCAATTTTTTCTTCCAGTTTCTGGCAATACGGGCGCTGGGTAGACGTGGTCATAGACGATCGCCTACCCACCTACAGAGGAAAGTTGGTGTTCCTACACTCGTCGGAAACCAACGAGTTCTGGAGTGCGCTGTTAGAAAAGGCGTATGCCAAGTAAGTTACAACCGAATATTAAATTTATTTCTAATGGGGTCGTTCAAGTGTTACATAAGCAGATTTCCTGGAAATATTAACCCCTCCCTCCCTCTCGTCAGCAAAAGTAAGCAAAGCTCTCCCCTCCTCCAAGCTTACGTAGCCATTAGTAGGTACATGCATTTTTCATTGTGTTCTGGCAGTAGTTATAAATATAGAAATAAAGAATAGGCTTGGAATAGAGGGACAAAACAAACTTCATTAATTTTTTAACATAACATATTCAAATTAAAATATAATTATGATACACAAATTCATGACTCTAAATCTTCAATGACATTTGACGTTTGCTGCTCAGGGATGTGTGATATTAGAATAGCGACATCGTTTTCTTAAAAACTAATAAAATTTATGCTGATGTAATCACCATCCAGAACCCCCGTCCTCCATGTCATCAAAAATAAGCAAAGCAAATACCCCCCCAGCCCTCGGCAGTGTCTCCAAACATTATTATGAAACTATTCTGACACAAGACTATGCATTTCAGGCTCCACGGCTCCTACGAAGCTCTGAAGGGCGGTTCAACATGCGAAGCCATGGAGGACTTCACGGGCGGAGTGACGGAGATGTACGACATGACCGAGCTGCCGCCCAACTTTTTCACCATCCTGCTGAAGGCCTACGAGAGGAACTCGCTCAGCGGGTGCAGTATTGAGGTATATAACATGTACATAATCAGCCTTTTTAATGTTTCCACTACTGGGACTCATGCCAGGGCTAGGAGAGGTAACCTATCACGCGGGCCCAGTGCAGGTTGGTGAACGTCACATGTCTTCGAATTTTTTGTTCTAGGACATGCCGGATTCCTCACGATGTTTTTCTTCAGCATTTTGAGAGCAGTGGTGATGTAATAAATTGCACAAAGTGATGCGCGTGGCTGGGTTTGAATCCGCGACCTACATACAACTCGTAAGCCGGGGCCGTTACCACTCGGCCATCACTGCTCTCAGCTAATGTTTTCCTAAGTTGGGAACAGTTTCTAGTCTATCAGGATGCAACTGAATAGCAGTATCAGTAGTAATGGGAAACTAGTAGTCCTGGAAAGCAAAGAGTAAAGATGGACATAGGTTTGACATGCCCTCTCGCTCCGGCTTAAAGCTAAATATCTAATGACCCCTTCAGCCCTAGAGACTTTTACCGACTTTTTTTCGATTGCCCTTGTTTTCTAGGACCTCGGATAACCTTCTCAGAAGTCGACCCATAGCTCTAATAGGCTTCAGCCTGCTGAGCTCCTACGGTTTTGCTAATATCACTATGAGGCGCGCTTAGAACACTACGTTGATAACTCGGGTTTGGTCCGTACGGTTACCGGACGGCCAGCTATCCATTTCTCGTGAGATCATCGATGACATCTACTGCTTGGATTGAACCAAAGGGAGTATCAGACACTGGTGTTTGCCGGTACTGAAATCAGGAGAGGGAGACGCCTAAGCACCTTTTTGTGTGAATGTGGGCCCCTTATCCACAAACTTAGTATCCATCTGGGCCGACACATTATTCGCCTGAAGATTAAAACATTAAAAGCTAGGAGTGTTCTAGATTTCCTGGAAGCCTCCGGGCTAAAAGAGTTGCTATAACAAGGTGGCGAGTCACAATAGATCCTTTAGGTGGCAGTGACTACATCCCCTACACTACGGGAGATGCATAGCCACTTATCTTTAAAAATAATCAGACTTTTACTTGACCAACAGATATCCATTTCTTATCAATAACATCTGCTTTGGTTGAAGCGAGAGAGAGAGAGTATTATACTTTTACTGACAAAACGAGTGTTTTTTCGTTTACAATTTGCGTCAAATTCACAATAACTCTTGAATAATCGCTCAAACACATTGCGTTTACGTAGTCAGATGCTAATATTGCTATGTTTTCGCTGACTCCATACATAACACATTTTAAGCCCACCCATTTTGTTTCCAGCCGGACCCAAACATCTTGGAAGCCGAGACCCCGGCTGGCCTGATCCGCGGCCACGCGTACTCCGTGACCAAAGTGAAGTATGTGGACATCGAGACGCCCGGCCGCGCGGGGAAGATACCGCTGCTGCGTCTGCGCAATCCTTGGGGCAATGAGGCTGAGTGGAATGGACCCTGGAGCGATAAGTATGTATATATCGACTAGCCTCGTTTTAATTCTATAATAAAACTTGTAAATCGCTAATTTGCTTCATATTTGAAAGCATTTTGTCTTTGTACTTCTCTTTATATTCAGTCTGAGAGTAACTGCGCTTTTGGCCCTGTAGTCCTCTTAAATTGTATGTACACTATGTACACTATTGGTACAAAGGCGGACTTAATGCAATAAAGCATACCAGCCGACATTTTGGTTATAAAGACTGGTGTTGTTGTAACCAAAAGTTCGACTACTGTATATTCTTGTAGGAATGTGAGACAATAATCGATTGTTAAAAAAATCGAATTCTCTTATCGATTTTAACGTTATAATAAAGAAAAAAACGATTTTTTTTTTACTTTGCCTATTGGTTGTGATAATAATGATACGGAAAAAAATAACCCAAAGTGTCCCCGCACACGGGCCACAAAAAATCTAGAAGCGGCTACAAAAAAGCTAGAAGCGACCACAAAAAGCTAGAAGCGGCCACAAAAAACCTAAAAGCGGCCACAAACAAATCTAGAAGCGGCCACAAAAAAATCTAGATGCGGCCACAAATAAAAAGCTAGAAGCGGCAACAAAAAAGCTAAAAGCGGCCACAAAAAATCTAGAAGCGGCCACAAACAAATCTAGAAGCGGCCACAAAAAAATCTAGATGCGGCCACAAATAAAAAGCTAGAAGCGGCCACAAAAAAAAAAAACTGAAGCGCGCGTCAGCTTGTGGCCGGAGAAGCTAGAAGCGGCTTTTTTTTTGCCAGTGTGTGCTCATACGATTCTATGAATGGATATCGGCAGCATAATCGATTTATTGATTTAATAATTTACTTGTCCCCAGGTCTCCTGAGTGGCGGTTCATACCTCAATCTGAGAAGGAGGAGATGGGTCTCACGTTCGACGACGATGGTGAATTCTGGATGTCCTTCACCGACTTTGTTAAACACTTCTCGAGGTACGTCACGTTATTTACTGTTGTTTAAATGATCATAAACAATAAGTAACATAATAAAACACTGACTTATATTTTTACAATCGACAACTGAATCGATTTCAGCTAATTTAAAAAAATAGGTAATGTTTTATCCTGTCAATCAAGAATTATTTTAGAATTAAAAAATAAAAACATTCTTGACAAATCTTGATCGTTGGTGTGTTTGTTTGTGAGGAGGTACCAACACCAATGCGCTTGAGTGCAATGGGTCGATTCCCTTAATATTTGCATGTGCCAAGTGCATGGGTTAACAAAACCACTATATTCCATCGGCTTAAGTAGTTACCTAAAAGCAAACAATCTTGATATGTGTTCTTCTGTGGCTTCGCTCCCGCTCTTCCCTACTCCACCCTACTATATCCTACTCTACCCTACGAAACTTCACATAAACCATCTACTAAATAGTCCGAACAAAGCCTAAATATTTGGTTTGGATAGGTGAGCCCGTTCTTGAATTGTAAAATCACAACGGAAAGCTTTGATTTTTATATTTAAAGATCTAAACGGATGGAGTTATGGAGTAATGTATACAGCATGTAATGCAAGGCAATCCCTTCCAGTGCTCTTTTGGGTTAAATAATAAATAAAGTAGAAGAGTTTTTGTTTGTTTAAACGCGTAAGTAATAAGTTTGGCGCGTCACATAAAATCGCGCAATTTGAAGAAAGCAGTTAGCTTTAGCTTCATTCATTAAAGAGGTATTTTTTCGTTTCAGAGTGGAGATCTGTAACTTGAACCCCGATT
The DNA here is from genome assembly GCA_929112965.1 of Mythimna albipuncta. Taxonomy (NCBI): domain Eukaryota; kingdom Metazoa; phylum Arthropoda; class Insecta; order Lepidoptera; family Noctuidae; genus Mythimna; species Mythimna albipuncta. The sequence continues at coordinate 5,948,360 of OV815984.1, forward strand.
CACTGGACCCTGAGGAATGTCCCGAAGGATGCACCAAGAAGTGGGAGATGTCAGTCTTCGAGGGAGAGTGGGTCAGAGGTAATTATTATTACTATATTCATAAATTTCTCATCACCATTTTCAGGTTTGATGACTTTGAAGTCAGCTTTTTTATATTCCACTAGCTTTTGCCCGCGCGTCTTCAATCCCGCTCTTCCCTATTATATACTCTACCCTATTATACCCTACTCTACCGTTCTCTACACTACTCTACCCTACTCTATCTTACTCAATCCAACACTCTACCCTACTCTTCTCTACCCTACACTACCCTAATTTTCATTTTTTTTTCCATAAGAATTGAAGTTTGAATAAATTCATTAAAATAAGGTTCATTGGGCAAGGTAAGGTGCCAGATAACAAAAAATAACGGTCATTGACCTTTTCGTAATATCTCTGCGTAGACACTCTAAAAACAAATAACGAACTGTTTTTCATTACTAGAAAATGTAAAGAATCACGATAGATGTTGATTGAAGATAGCTTTATGTATTTATTTCCGTTTTTGAAATTAATAGTAGCAACTAATGTAGGAGGTCAATGACCTTTTTTTTTATCTGGCGCATTGAATAGTACTCGTAACACAAACTCTGCTTAGCTTGCGACTATAGTGCGTTTCACATAAAAAGATCCTTCGCTGTAATGTTGGCAATACGGAAAAAAAGTTTTGCTGTATTTTTAGCAATAAAATTACCTAATATTAGGGAGATTAACTGATATTTCGTTACTTTTAACAATTGTCTTATAATTTTGTTTTTTTTTTTTGTCTTTTTTATAATAAATTCAATCGAAATGTAGCGCTACGTCGTACAAAGTGTACGACGTAGCGCGTCCTGCAATTCTTTCAAATACTGAAATCGCCACGCCACAATAACTTCGTTGACAACTTTCTTTTAGACCTGCTTTTTTTTAATTCCCCTCATAATTCTCCAAAAAGTATTGCAACTACCGTTAAAATCGATTTCGTTTCGCATTTCGTGCAACAATTTTGTTGAAGTAGGCAACTCTTTTCTTTTTATTTTCTTTTCTCTGTAGACAGACAAGGGAGCCAACATTACTTCAAAGGTACCTCTTACGTGAAACGCACTATAGACGACGTTGTGTGATAGTTGTGGAATACCGAATACCCGTACGCAAAATACGCGCTTTATTTATTTATTTATTCTTCATGCAACACAAAGTCAACCTAGGGTGGTGAAGAGACAATATGGTAGGCGCACTATAAGAAAATTTTGGTATTAAAACAAGAGTAAAAATTATACATAATTATAGATAAAATACACATACATATATATTTAATATAATATATTATATACTACATATATAAATTTAGCCTTAGCGCTTTAGTCGTGGTGTTGCGGAAAACAGCCCGTTATACTACTACTAGTTGTGGAATATTAATATGGTTTATTGTTTGTGTCAGGCGTAACGGCGGGTGGTTGCAGAAACTTCCTGGAGACGTTCTGGAAGAACCCGCAGTACACCGTCACCTTGACGGACGTGGACGAAGGAGACGACGAGAACAAGTGCACCGTGAGTACTGTTCCAATTGTTGCAATCCTTAGCCGAGAATTCCAAAGATTTCTCACACAAGTGTGAAGTTGAGGCAAATCGGTAATTCGGCATAAATAAAATTTCCGAAAGTAAAGATAAAAGAGAAGATTTTTTTTTATCTGATATAAACTTGTGTTACCAAAAGAGTTATGAGTATACATGTGGATGGGTGGAGAGGGAGAGGGAGGCCAAAGAAAAGATGGATGGATTGCGTGAAGAATGATATGAAAGAAAAGAAAGTTAGTGATAGCATAACGAGTGACAGGGTAGAATAGAAGAAAAAACGTATTGCGCCGACCCCAAATAAAATGGGACAAGGGCAGGCAGAAGAAGAAGAAGATAAACTTTTGCTTGACTGCGAATCCACCTGATGGTAAGCAGTGATGCAATCGTTGATGGTGAGGAGCACTAGTTTATTAAGAGCCTATTCACTCTAGTTTTGAAGAGAGCCAAATTATAATCGGACGGGAAGACCGCAGCAGGCAAATTGTTCCAGTTCTTCTATATACGCGGTATAAACAACGAGGCGAAACGCTTAGTCCGGACCGTAGAGGTTTCAACAACGTAAGGGTGGATACTGGCCGTACGTCGGGTTGTCCGATGGTAGAAATGAGATAGCGGAATCAAGTCATGCAATTCCCGCGCACACTATCCAAACTGTTTAATAATGAGTATGTTTGGTCGTCCACAGATCATCGTAGCGCTGATGCAGAAGAACCGCCGCTCGCAGCGGCACCAGGGCCTGGAGTGCCTGACGATCGGCTTCGCGGTGTACCGGCTGCCCGACTACGGACACGTGCCCAAGCCGCTCGACGTCAACTTCTTCAAGTACAACGCCTCCGTCGGCCGCAGCCAGGCCTTCATCAACTTGAGAGAAGTTAGCGCCAGGTAGCATCATTATCATATCTATATTCTCATTTTTAGTGTAGTTTAGGACTAAACTGACAACCATGGACAATGCCCTACCGTAGGCGCGGGCTTGCGGACGGCTAGCAATGGGTAGCTCTCCGACTGGATTACTGACATCATAAACAACAACTTTTGTTCTTACAAAATATAATTCATTCACCAAAAACAAACCTTCAAGATTTCGTTGTTCTATCTAACACATTTCAACTCTGAATTTGGCTTTATGACACGACGCAATCGTATCAAGCACCCCGCCGCTCGATCTCCGCTATCGCTCGCTTCGTCATTATTCGCTTGCTAAATATTATATTATATTATTTAGTAAGCCAAGAATGTCTTTCGTAGGTTCAAGCTCGACCCTGGCAGCTACGTGATCGTGCCGTCCACCTTCGACCCGGATGAGGAGGGCGAGTTCTTACTCCGAGTCTTCTCCGAGAAGAGCAATAATATGACGTGAGTACTTTATCTACACTAATATAATAAAGAGGTAAAGTTGTAGGGGTGTTTGTAGGGGTAACCTCTGGAAGTACTGGTCCGATTGCTAAAAATTTTTCACCAATAGAAAGCTGCTTTATTCCTGAGTGACATATTTTATGTACGTGGGCGAAGCTGCGGGCAAAAGCTAGTGAATTATATACGGGTTACACACAAGCAGGTTGATTCGGCAGTATTTGTCGAACAACAAAACCGACCCGAAGCAATTACAGCACTTTAAGTATGTAACGAAGGAACTAGTTATATTGGTACCGAAGATTTTTTGTTGGTTTATTGTAAGTGGAACTGAAATCAAAGGTGGAGGCAGTAGGGTCAAATCAAACACTTCTAAAACGAATAAAAGACTTGGATAAATTATAAATGAAAATTGAATTGATATAATTATGGTGTTCCATAATTATACACCTAGAGAAGTGAGTTCGAACCCGGAAGGCACATTACTTGTAATTTATTTCATCACCACTGCTCTCAAAACGGTGAAGGAAAACATCGTGAGGAAACCAGCATGTCCTAGAACCAAAAATTCTGCTACCACTGCTGAATCAGGCTTCCTGTCTAGGAGAGAGAATGAGTCATAATCCATCACATGGGCCCAGTGCGGGTTGGTGGATGTCACATGATTTTTTTTATGGGATTAAATATAATGACCACCATAAAACGCTTTGGTACCCTTAGTTCTTTTGTCAAAAATATATTACTTGACACCAAAAAAATGAAATCCTAAAGTTACAATAGTATTTTAGTTACGACTGTACTTTAAATTGTATTCGAACACCAAATGTAGTAAATGATAACCAAATCTTAGCGAGCAAATTAATGCGCTCTTTTTAGCCCCGTAGAGCAAGATGATACTTTGTCTAATCAACAATCTATCTTAGTGGAATTTTAGGGCACCCCGGGTCGGATAGATTTAGGTTAGAAGAAGGTGGCGGGGTCGTAGTGAGCGAGCGAAGCGAGCGAACACAGACCCCGTCACCTTCTTCGAGGTTATTTTTTTTTGAACCACCCAGAAGTAGGAGCCCCGCGTAGCGGGGCTCCGTCGAGCTGCTGCTTGGCAGGTAGTTAACCTAACCTCAAAATTTTAACTACTGATATCTCCGTAACCATGGGGTTCTGCCGATGCTTTATTTGGATTCATTTTGCTTAAATAGGATAGCGAGATGTTAAAACTGGTTATAATTTTACATTAAAATGTAGGTTTAATTTTGGTGATCATTTACTATTTTTGTCTTTTATATGTTACTATATCTGGTGGTAAGTTAAACATAAGCCTTTTTTTATTTGACTTTTATTTAGGACATTACAGCTTCCTCATGATACTTTCTTTACATACACGTTATAAACAAAAGGCTTCTAATAAAAATATTTGGTTTACAGAGAGAACGACGAAGACATCGGCATGGGCGATGTTGATGATAGGGTGAGTAGTAGAAAAGTGTAATAACTAAGGCCTTACTATCAACGGACGCGTAGCTTCACAGACGCGTATTCGTCATTATACGTTTAGGGTTATATTTCATCGAGATACCATGGCAGTGCGACCAGTTACCGCTACCAACTAAATATACACCGCTAAATTTGAATCGTTTTAATCCCGTGGTGGGTCGATCCAGTACATGAAACACTATAGATTTGAAAAGATAAAAAATAACGTACCTTTTTTTCAAAACTCGTATTAATTTACGCATGTACGAAATTAATTTCTTTAAGAAAACGTCAGCTGAGCGAGTTATGACCTTGTAGGTAGTTTGTACGCAGCACCGACTATTAACGGTGTATACAGCTCTATAGAGAGTTACTCACCTGGTGTCCGTTTGGTTGCGCGACCAGCTCGGACGTGTGGCGACTCTGGTGTCTAGTTTGGTAGCTTAAGGCTATATTTCACCCGGGCACCATAGCGGCGCCACCGGTCTAGCCGCCATGGTATCACGGTGAAATATAGCACGTGCATGAAGCTTGCATACAAAACTCTTTCCACGAAGCAGCAACGACACGACGCCACGACTTTGCCGCATCGCGCACGCGTCTATGAAGCTACGCGTCTGTTAACAATCTTATGTAATTGAGTCAACATTTATTTCTCCTGAATTTATCACCATCTTGCAATTGTGTTCTGGTATACGGATTTGAACACAACTTTATTAGGCAAGTATGCTCTATCGTCGACCATATCATCGCTATCCATCAGGTGATACATACAAGGTGTAAGTGACAGCCCTCCACAAACTTTAAGGGCTTGCTCAGTAGACGAAACTGACCAACCTTCCACAAAAAATTTTTTCAGGAAACGAAAAAAAAATTCGGCCTCCATACAAAATGTCTAATCAAATTTATAATTTTGTATGGTGAGGCGGATTTTTTTTTTCGTTTACTGAAAAAGAAATTCGTGGACGGTTGGTCGGTTTCGTCTACTGAGCAAGACCTTAAAGTTTGTGGAGGGCTGTCCCTTACACCTTGTATAGTGGTCAATGCGAATAAAAAAAAAGAATTTTATATTTTCGCGTCGATGGTGCGTACTTACCAACAAATCTGAACTAATACTATAAAGAGAAAATATTTGATTTTCTGTTTGTTTGTATGTCACGATTTAACTTAAAAACTACTTAACCAATTTCAAAAATTCTTTCACCATTATAAAGCTATATCTTCACTGAGTAACATTGTCTTTTATTTTCTACTTTCATGCGGACGAAGACGATGGCAAAAGTTAGTGCATGATAAACTTATTATTGAATTTAAAATTACTCGAGCTTCGTAGTACTATAAAAGGTCCCAGTTAACCGTGGAATAAAGTACATTGACCTTTTCCTAATATCTCTGCGTACCCGAAAAACAAACAATGTTTATTCATTACTAGAACATGTAAAGGATCACGATACATGTCGATTTAAGACAGCTTTATGTCTTTGTTTTCGTTTTTTAAATTAAGAATCTCAACAAACGTAGGAGGGTCAATGTCCGTTATTCCACGGTTATCTGGCATCTTAGTGGCCGCGTTATTACATATTGGTTGGTCATCTCCCATCTAACCCAAAAATGTCCTCCCCAGGTAAAAGAAATAGCTCCCAACCCCGAGCCAGCCGATCCAGTGCGCGACTTCTTCAACCGCCTCGCAGGCGCTGACGGCGAGGTGGACTGGCAGGAGCTCAAGGAGATCCTCGACTACGCCATGAGAGAGGGTACGTGATTTTCACCTTTATTACCCAAATGATTAGGCGCATTATCGATTGATACTGTCTGTTTTTGGAAGGTACGCTTACGCTACTTTATTTATGAGATTGTTAGGAGTATTATCAAATGTACTTAGGTGTTACGTACGCCTCGACTACGCCATGAGAGAGGGTACGTGATTTGTTTCTTTATTACACAGCTATTTAGGCGCATTATCGATTGACACTGTCCGTTTGTAGGAAGCTACGTAATATTGATCATTGAAGGTAGTTACGAGTATTATCGTATTTTATATTTTTATTTTGAATAGGGTAATTTGATAAACAAAAAAAAACAAATGGGGAAAAACAGTTTAAAATCGATTTTAAGATGGGAAGAATATTCACAGCCCTGTGTTCAAATTTCAGTTTAGCGTTAACTCTAATGACATCATAGGGTAAATAATCAAACCCTGGCATTTTTGAACGCGAATGTAGAAAACTGTCAATGTCAAACATATGGCCGCTTACTTCCACCTACTCTGCTTGGAGTTAGAGTTAGTTGGGTTAACTCTAAGGTAGCTACTCGAGTTATAAAAGAACGACCCTGGGTTGCAACTCTACTCGACTCATTTTTGAACGCAGGGCTGGCGCAGAGCCGCTGGTGTAGGTAGCCATAATAGGTAGTCCGTCATAAGAATAAAAATGTATCTCTGATCTAAACTTAGTTATTTCATGCAAACTGGTTTTTTTTTGCAAACTAACTGAAAAGGAACCAATATCCCAACATGTGAAAGGTGTGATCTCCAAGGTCAATAATAATAAATTTTAAATTAAAAAATCAAACCAATTCAAATAGGAATTCATAGGAAATTATTATTATAGTTCTTTTTCCATTTGTTTGATTAACACAGCACTCATCAATATACTAAATATTTACAAATTATTGTGTTAATCCAAATAATAAATACCATCTGAATAATTATTATGCTTAGAGTGAACCTGATTTATTTAGAAATGCCTTTATTATAATTTATTTTTTATTTTAAGTCTGTTGTTTTATAATCAAGGAAAATAATATTTTAATGCAATTTTATCTTTATATTTTGCATATAATTTTGTTTTATTATATACTTGTGCTTATGACTGCGATCCCACCTTTTTTTTCCGATCCCACCTGATCGGGAGCTATGATGCAATCGTTGATGGTGTGTCGCACTGTACTCTGTTCGTTATAAAATTAGATATTTAAACAAACCGTGTCCGTTCAACCGATTTTGACTTCTATTCCGTAGGCATAAGGATGGCATTCACAGCAACAAAAGTGTTTAGTAAGTGTTGCGGACACATAGACAGTGACAGTAATTAAATTACTCTATAGCTCATACATCAAAGACAACCAAGTATAATTAGTTTGTTCAGACACCAACAGTTACAATACAAACGTTTTACTGCACCTGCCATTTATCATGTTACCAACGCAATAGAGGTCAGAATGGGTACAACGGAGAGTGAAAAATATTTGCTTCATTGTTTTATCTTATTGAGAATAGAGTATATTAGTTTATTAAAAGCCTTGAAGACACCTAAATTATAATTTAGGTGTCTTTACAAGGCAAAGCAAGGCAAGGGTCCGCAGCAGGCTAAATTTATAAAATACATCACAGTTTGGATAAATATATACAATAATAATTCCTTGATTGTAGTAACAATTATTTAAAGTCAATTCGATAATCATCACATTTTATTATAACAAAAAAAAATATTTAAGAAATCTAATGAATGTTTGAAATGTCATTTCTTACTTCCAATTGCGATGAAATACGAATTGACTTCTTAATAGGTAGGCCGAATATAATTATATTATCTGTAATTTTATCATATACTGTTCTAAAATGCCCATTTTTGAGCTTCTCAATGTGATAACGCTTTGTGTCGAGTTAAACGCAGCTTTCGTTTCGTTACGCTTACCGAGCCAAGGTATAGTATATGTAAGTATTTCATATCAATAATACGTTTTTGTAGTAATTTTTAGTTTATTTCTAGATATTTTTTTTTTCTAATACATACTTAGGTTTTTTTTGCTGTTTTTTTATTTTCGATCTCAAATAAGCAAATAGAAACTTTAATTTACTTGAGTATTTAAAATTGGTGTAAATATTTTATTATGTTTTTTATTTATTGTGTGTATTATAATTATTATTTTATTGTATAAAATTACTTAAAAGTAGTTTTAGATTGAGTGCTAAGACTATGTTTTTTTTTATTATTTATAATTTGCATATTATATTGTATGTAAAAATCTAACTGTTATAGAGAAATACCCATATTACTTGTATAATTTTATCAGGACGACAGAAGCAATTATTATAATCAATTTCATATTATGAGTTTATCCATAAAGTCGTGAATGATTTTGACATGCGAAGGAATTACATGCTGATAAAAATGGTTGAGCGTTTTCTATTGACAAATGATTAAATAAGCATTTTGTAGTTCAATGTGTGCTGATCCTTATTTTTACCATTTCTAGTCAGTTTCTCACATTTAATTATCAGGCTGATTTGCCAAAGATACTGAAGAGAACATCGTGACAACGAAAGCCATATCACATGCAATTATAAAAAAAAAGAACTCTATGGATAATCTCAAAATCCCGTATAAATATTCCATACAAAGTATACAACACTAGGAAACATATCCAACCTCACCAACAGAGCTAGCCATGCGCCATGGCGGCGCCTACGACGGAGGGGGCGGGGTGCATCCTGTGCCCCCGGGGGGCGGCGGCCTGGGGGCGGGGGCGGCCGCGCCGGGGGCCGCGGAGCCCAGCTGTCTGGAGGCGCTGCTGTGCGCGCTCTGCACGCCCATCTGCAAGGAGGTCGGCATCGATCTGCAGCAGGTGCAGGCACAGAATAACCAGGAGTCCGTACACTTGACACAGCCGCAACCGCAGACAGGTATGGGTAAATGCATGGGGAGTAAAAAGACATGGGGGATCTGGGACCAAGGGTCTAGCTCCGAAATGGAGGCTCGGCCCCGGTATGAAAGGCAACGAAGGAACAGGGTGGGTTTTTAGTCAGAGTCTGACATTATCTCCTGCTCCGCCCAAGGGCGAGGGATGTCATCCGGATAACTTTTACCCTCCAAAAAAAAATGGGGGATGATTTTTCAATAGCTAGATAACTTTTATTTGAAAAATTAACATGGTGGTTTGTACCGCCGTATATTAAATAGTATTGAAGCTTTTGGGCATTTAAATAAAGGAAACGATATTAACTAGGGAAACATCATGTCGCACCTTTGTTTATTACAAAGGCAAAATTAAACAAGTCAATTAAAAAAATATATCTTTAATGGTTGTTAACAACATGCCTCAGGGTTTTTTTTTTTTTTAAATCGAGCGGTTTAAATCACGCATGCGGGATTGCCTCGCACGCGTGACCCCTGCAAATGTCCATTTCATACAAGAATTTAATGTAACTCTTGGAATACGCAAGCGGGACTCGTTTTTTTGCATTTTGAAAGAACAACGAAGAGGCAATTGTTGATCAAATTATGAAGTGTCAACGTAAGTTACCATGATATATAACCAACGAAATAATTGACTTATTTTTATCAAATCAAGATTATGACCAGTCTAATGACTGCAAAAAAAATCGTCATAAATCGAAACAGAATTGACTAGATTTGATTTATAGGCTTTTGAGAATCGAGGGGATTTTCTAAAAAGTAAACCCGTGGTCTTAAAACGCAAAGGGCAACTGAAGACACAGAGTCAGTAAATGTCTGACACGTCCTTTCGCTCCACCCAAAGCGAGAAAACTCATGGATGATTTCCCATCTTAAAAAAAAAAACTTTTGAGAATTAAGTTATAAATTCGAAGGGTGTAAAGTGGAAAAAGTTATCGTCCTTTTTTATGAATTCCAGTAACTAGAAAAAATAAAATACGACGAACCAAAAAATTTGGCGCTGTTATTAAGTGTTTTTTTGTTGTTGTGAATATGATATTTTTTGTAATTTACTGTAAATCTGCATTCGGAAAATCAAAACTGCTTATAACTTTTTTCACTTAGCATCCCTCGAATTAATCTAATTAGTGTAATGTAACCTGATAATGTCCCCACTACCGGGAGGATTTCTCTAGTTTATGGACCGTAATCCATGACTGTATGATCACACCCACATGTGTGTGTTGATTTACCATTTTGAGGGTAAAATAATTAAAGCTTTAATTGTGTATAGATTGAATTCAATGTGCAGGAATTCAATACTCATGTGATTTTATTTGTACGACTAAACGAATATTTGACTAATGCCTATAAGATTTTTTCCAGGTTGCCAGCGACAACGATGCATGCTCAGCTTTACTTTTAATACAATCACGTTTTATCGAAATGGAGGGCACAATTTAAAATGTCTGTTTTTGTTATAATTTTCGTGTAAATATATTTTTTCCCCTTTTGTTTTTTATGATTTATATTTTTCAGGTTTCCATGGACACATTTTTTATTTTTATTTTTTTTGTACTGTCAAATGTCTATGTCAAATAATGCGGAATATTGTCTTGTCTATGGATCCATTAAGCAATATTTTGCATTATGTCCGCTTAACGCCACTAACAATAAAAATGTAGGAATTTTCAAAAATGTATGTTTTTGGAAATTTGTACGTTTTGTTTTCGCTTGAACGCATGTTATTGTTACATTGAAAGTCAACGAGAATGGGCATTTTAAATTTAATTTATCGTTATATTTAATTTAATGTTATTGTAGGTAGTTAAGTCACCTCCATTTCCATAAAAATACTGTTAAGTTTTTTATTTAAAGACGTGCGACTGAATTTATTTGTTACGGAAGAGTATTTCTTTTCGTTATTAATTCCTATACATTTATCGTTACCGTCCTGACTTGTTTAAAAAGCACAGATGCCGCTTAGTGTATGTAATGTTAAAGTTTCGTTTCACAGACTACATAAAATTATCTTTTTAAAAAAACTATATATTCGTTTGTGCAAACCTGTCAATCAACGAATAGTATTTAGAAATATTGAACCTACCACAGTGTTCTATTTTTAACCCAAAGGTTGAATAGTAAATAATACCTTGTTGCATCAATACCTACTACGTAACACTACTCTACGTATTCTTACATCTATTTCCGTTATACTAAATCACTCCTAGATACGCTTATTTGAGCATTTTTCATTAAAAGTTCCATCTAATCTCTATCTCAAAGCAAAAACATACTCCTTGCGTTTTGACTCTCATTTGAGAAAAATCCCCAGGCGAGTGAGGTTTATTACACATCTTTATTTCAATTGTACAGGTTTAGATTCTTGGGTTAAACCAATTTCAGACACCAGTCTCTCACTTAGACTTCGCACTAGGTAACTTTGTGATCAGGAAATAAACTGATTTTTTTTTAAACTTCCTATAACCCATAACCTCAGTAGCACGTCTCACAGCTGTTCTTCCTTTCCATTCTCCATCTTACCTGTACAAAACATTACAGAACTCAAAGGGCAAGGATTCTCGAAGGAGGTGTGCAGGAGTATGGTGGCCATGCTTGACAAGGACGGCTCGGGCGGACTCGGCTTTGACGAGTTCAAGACTCTGTGGATCGATCTGAGAAACTGGAGGGTGAGTCGATTGATAGATAGAATATACAATACACCCCTATTTTTTTTTTATTAGTACAAAAAATGGGGCTCAATCCGCTTATTAAAACCAACTATCTGCATTTTTACCCATTAATTTGGGCTAAGTGATTACAGCTATCAGGGACTTAAAAACACCTTCATAAAGGTTACATAATTATAAGTGTTACATGTTGAATTGGTAACAGAATCAAATATGTAACACTTATTAATGTGTTTTCAATGTGTTAACCCAAAACACTTACAAAAGTGTAACCCTAACATATCTGTATCAGATATAAAAGTGTTAACAGTGTTAATAAGTGTAACAGGTAAACGCAGCGTTGCCAAAATTACAATTTACAAAGCTGTACTAAAACTGATTATTTCAGTTACACTTACTTTGTAAAATTGTTTTTCAAAATTGTGGTCAACAGAAATATAAATACTCTTCCTTTTGCAGGCTGTATTCCGTCTATACGACACAGAAGGCCGCGGCGCCATCCCCGCGCACAACTTGCGCGACGCGCTGCACTCGGCCGGCTACACGGTCAACGCGCACGTACTCAACGTTCTCGCTCACAGGTAAACTACACTTACTGTTCACACTATCAGTGGCTGATGGTTCTCTGATCAACTGAACAAACTTGAAGTGACATGAGTTAATAGTAGATTATGTGACTAGGGGATAAAACAGTATTTATGTCGCGGATAGCGTGTTGAATCCCGAGGGAAGTGAGGGATCTTTATAAATAACTCCCGAGCGTTGCGAGGGAGCTGAAGTGACGAATTCAAGCAGCCTAAGTCCTGTATAATTATTATATGAATATCGATCAGATTCCAATCGGTCGATGAGTACGAAAGGTTCTGAAGTGACGAGCATGTACAGGAAGACGCAGCATTGGCGTGGCTTCTCACAAGGTGCACCGATGACCTGGTGAGGGTCGCGAGAAACCGATGGATAAGAGACGCACAGGACCGGTCGTTATGGCGGAGTCCTATGTCCAACAGTGGACATCTTTCGGCTGAAATGTTGACGATGTATCACAACTTATGAAGTTAACGTTTCACTTTGGACTTCTACCAAATATTTACTCAATAAATAATTCTATTTTTGTCAACAGATACGGTTCCTCAGACGGCTACATTCAGTTCGATGATTTCATTATGTGTTCGGTGCGATTGAAGACCATGATCGGTGAGTAACCATAACTTGTTATAACTTAAATCAATATTAGTTAGACTATATATTATGCAGCTAGTATGTAATGAGAATGGTAGGTGTAGCTAGACAATATGTACGTAAAACTGAAAATAATCAAATTGATAACCTTAATTGGGACTTTCTTCTTGTCTATAGACAATTGATCAGTGTCTAGTGCGAGTCTGTTTTACAAACACGATCGTCACGTTTATGACGTACGGCGCTCCGATTGGCTTGCTCCAAACTCTTAACCAATCAGAGAATTTCAAAGTTTCGATCGCGTTAACGTAAAAACAATTTGAAATCAAACATAGAGTGTGACGGAGGTGTATTACGTGCACTCTATCACATACATTAACCTTTTGTATGCCATAATTAGAGACACAATTAAAAAGTTATTGTGTCCCGCATGGATCCACGTTCCGGACATACAACGGGTTAAAAAAAAAAGTAAAATGACTACCTATCTAATTTAGAACCCTGCCCCCTAGCCTAGTTACAACCGTTTCGCTTACGCCGAACGCTTCGAGTTGGCCGCGCCGCAAAATCTTTTGTTCTGACCACGTGACTGAGCGTTGAGATGACATCATGCCCGTACATTTGAAGCTTTCTACAAGCGTTAACGATTGCAGGTTATCAACTTGGCTAGGGGGGCTGGATCAATATATTGTTACGTACGTGGGTAATCAAATGCCGATTTACTGACGAGAGAACTTTATTTACCACAAACAATAACAAATTAGTCCAGTCAACAATAATCCGAATCGCAATTAACACTAGAGTACCGTTACACTATCGCTTTAGTCGTTGATAAAAATCACTTCGAGTACTAGGGTAGTTCGCTCTTGATCGCAGTCGAAATCACAACTGACTCGCTTCCGGCCGGGGGCCCGTATTTATATGCGGAGCCAAGAAAATTCTAGATACCGACGTCCCCGGATTTATCCAGAATTCCAGAACAACTGAATCGCTTCTCGAAGTCATAAATCATTTTTATTTCTCGTAATAATAAGAGTCACGTTCATGCGAATTTCGACTCTATTGTTAACGTCGGAGAGTACAATTTCCCTTATCGGTTAGTTATATGCCTACTACTACTTGTAGGTATGTTGTGGATGTTTCGAGATTTTTCCAAATCTGTCTAAGCACAACTACTCTAGACCTTTCGAACAGCAATGCGTTTTAATTATTACGTGCCACTCGTTATTTTCTCGGAGATATGGCGTGTTCACGTTTAGTGGCGTAACAATATGTACTAGCGGATACTCGCCGGTTGTTATAATGAAATAATTTTTTTGATTATTTCGTGTAAGACAAGAATCTAACGATAAATTTCCTTTTTTTTCAATGCTTTGCCCTAGTGGGTTTTTCTAATGAAACCTGTTTGGGGCACATCAGTTGGATTGGTTTTAAAGTCTATAAATGACATAGGTGGAATCATAGTCGGTGTTTTAAATATCGCCAAGTAAACTAAACCAATACAAGTAAAGCATAAATAAAATAAAGTGAATAATTGTGAAACTTAAAAATTTCAAGTGTATCTACGATATTTTAATTATTTTCTGAGAGAAACAATTGTCAATAGCAAAGAAGTATGTCCCATTTAGCTAGTGAACTTGGAGAATTCAGAATCTTTATTTTAGCCTTAAATAGTAAAATTTGTCTCAACACCTTGTGCATTCATAAACCTAGAATGTTGTGGTAATGTTATCCAAAGTGTAGTGTTTCCACAGTATTGCAATAACATTTACTTCATAGGATTGTGTCAATATTTTGAAGTAATTGTAGTTTCATGATTATTGCATGTTATTTCCGATGACTAATATTTTGTAATATTAAAATCTCCATATCCAACCTAAAGGGTAAAATTTACAAGTCCGTCATAATCATAAGACCTGTCATACTATGGATCAGAATGTTGGGCTGTGAAAAAGAAAGATGAAAAAAGATTGCATGTAGCGGAGATGAGAATGTTGAGATGGATGTGTGGTGTGACGAGAATGGATAAAGTGAGAAATGAGTATATTAGAGGAAGTTTGAAAGTGGCGCCAGTGACTGAAAAGTTGAAAGGTAATCGGTTATCTTGGTATGGTCATGTGAAGAGAAGAGATGAAGCGCATATAACTAGAAGAGTTCTGAGTATATGTACATGTAAGTGGATGGAGAGGGAGAGGAAGGCCGAAGAAAAGATGGATGGATTGTATGAGGAGTGATATGAAAGAAAAGGGAGTTAGCGATAGTTTGACGGGTGACAGGACAGAATGGAAGAAAAAAACGCGTTGCGCCGTCCCCAAGTAATATGGGAGGCAGGAAGCAGAAGATTACCATATCCAACCTGTAGAGTTCCACTGCTGGACAAAGACCTCCCTCCTATACCTTCCATTGTTTCCAGTTCTCGGCCATTTCATGCCAATTCCAAAGGAATGTTATATTAGCTAACCATAATAAATAGAATTCCCGAGTAATTTGTAAATTAGTTAACGTGTGTGTTTGTCTAACATATCTTACAATATTCTCTGTAAATACACCAATGTAAGTACGGTTCTATGTAGCAGATTTGAAATTATATCTTTATTAAATCTAGCAGGTATAAAAACACAATATTGTACATTCAACATCAGAAATAAGTGGTCTACTGAATTCATGTTTTTACATATTATTACTATAGCTATTAAAAATGTGGTACTCTACCAGCCACAATGTTATTATTATTTCGTGTTTACCGTCATATAAAAAATCAACTACGAATTAATTTGTACCAAGCATAGTAGAATACAATATACATAGACTATGCCGAATCAAAATACTAGAACAATCAAAATATCGTCGATTAAACAGACCTAGTTTTTTATAAGATTTTGTCTAGAATGCAGAAAGGAAGCCAGGCAGGAATCCTCTATGTCCGTCCCTGCTCCCATTGTCTGAGGGTGGGGCTAGAAGGCTCAACAATATCTACGAATATAATCGTAAAAGCAACTACGATTTATCTCGTATCTGGCACGAAAAGGCTTAAAAACTGTCTAGTAGGTAGCCACTTATCCAAGATTTTGACTATCCAACATAGCAGCTACTTATCAGAGATTTTGACTGACCAACATAGTAGCCACTTATCCAAGATTTTGACTGACCAAAATAGTAGCCACTTATCCATGGTTTTGACTGACCAACTTAGTAGCCAGTTATCCAAGATTTTGACTGACCAACATAGTAGCCATTTATCCAAAATTATGACTGACAAATGTTGTAACCACTTATCTAAGATTTTGACTATCCAACATAATAGCCACTTATCCAAGATTTTGACTATCCAACATAGCAGCCACTTATCAGAGATTTTGACTGACCAACATAGTAGCCACTTATCCAAGATTTTGACTGACCAACATAGTAGCCACTTATCCAAGATTTTGACTATCCAACATAGTAGCCACTTATCAGAGATTTTGACTGACCAACATAGTAGCCACTTATCTAAGATTTTGACTGACCAACATAGTAGCCACTTATCTAAGATTTTGACTATCCAACATAGCAAACACTTATCAGAGATTTTGACTGACTAACATAGTAGCCACTTATCTAAGATTTTGACTGACTAACATAGTAGCCACTTATCTAAGATTTTGACTATCCAACATAGCAAACACTTATCAGAGATTTTGACTGACTAACATAGTAGCCACTTATCTAAGATTTTGACTATCCAACATAGTAGCCACTTATCCAAGATTTTGACTGGCTAAGATAGTAGTCACTTATTCAAGATTTTGAGTGTCCAACGTCAATAATGACCGTATGTACGTACTATAACAAAAGTTATATGACAGCGAACAACGAGCCCCTTGAGAACCTGGAGCGCGAGCTGCAATGGAACAAGTGAGCGGCGCCGCCGACGTCTCGACCACGTAATGACTCACAGGATGTTACGTCACTGTACCGCTGTCTCACTCTACCATGGGCTGTTGAGGAAATGTTGCTAGAACGAAAATTTATCAAGGTGTTGCTTGGTCAAAAAAAAAACTACTATAAAAAGTCACTAAATTTCTTTCGGCTTTCGTCGTTACTGTCGTAATGTTGAAAAAAGTTTAATCTATACATATAATAAATCTGCACAAGTTTTTAGTTGTGCGCGCATCACGTAAAATGTACGAAATCAACGTCGATAACATTGTATACATTAAAATTGTGTGTCACTTGATGTATTAAATAAGCTTTGTTTCATCGCGATCGGTTGACTATATCGAAACATATTGACTGTTAGGCGGTATGAAGTTTGCCGGGTCAGATAGTATTAAATATAAACAATACACAGATTCAATTACTAATAGTTACAGTAATGGTAAAAAAAAATATTTTAAAATACTAAATCCACCATGAAATTAATTTTTACTTTTTGACCAAATGCACAACCTTTTTCAAGTTATATTTATATTATTCAGATTTATATTAAAGAAAATGTTTCCTACACAGCCTTCGACCATGTTATTATTGTTTGCGGTAGTACCTACTTTAGAAAATGTAATCAATTTTATCTATTTAATTACAAAAACGAATCTTTGAATATTTAATGAAACTATCCGCAGACAGTAACCCCTCGACTTCTTCTAGACATTTTACAAGTTTCTAATATTTTGACGTTTTCAGATCCATATTAAAAATACCATTTTCCAAAAACATACCTTGTAAAATGTCTTCTGCACTAAAACGCTTACTAACTGTTAACTTTCGCGCCAAAACTGAGAAATATTACTAATACAAACAATTTGCTTTACAGATACTTTCAAGGGGAGGTCATCCGGCGGTGAATACGCCACATTCTCCCTCGAAGAATGGCTGAATCGCACAGTCTACTCATAAACGTCAAGCCTAAACAAGCCTTATTGTTATGTAGCTAAGGCCTATTTACGCAAAATGTACATGGAAAAATCCTACTAAATGTTGCCGTCAGTTTTTTTATAAGAATTGTTACACTTTCCTGCATAAAAATATAAGATGTTGTTTAAAATTTATTGTGAATACAATTTTCTGCAAGTAAGTGTATGTGAGATTCATACGTCTAAGTCACAAAATATATTTTATTAATTAAGGATTAACTTATGATGACTTAATTTTCACTCTATACGGGTATTAAATCTGTGTAATTGACTAAAATAACTAAAAAAAAAACATATTTTTGTATTTCGCTCACTATTTTGTGCTGAATGTTATGAATAGTCAATTCATATAATGTTGCAAAATAGTTTTTAATATAATTTAAACAGTATTTTCTTTATCCACCGATATTCCATTCCAATGTGCTAGAGCGTTTTGTCTATGGTTCATCTATGGTCAATACGTCCGTGTTTAGTTCTGTGCGATTTGCTATCTACAGCTTTTTTACGTGAAAATTACATAATATATATGTTGTATTACAATTTATGGCACTTCGTTGCATTGAAAATGCATTTTTATTATCGCAATACATTTATTTATTTTGACATATTTTTTTTGTTTTATAAAAGATCTGAAATAAAAACATTTATTCATAAATATGTTATTTAATTTTGCTTCTAGCCTGACAAACATTTGATAGGTATCGTTAAAACCTATACATCGCTAAATTTTAATCGTTTTATTTCCGTGGGGAGTCGATCCGGTACATGAAACACTGTCGATTTGTAAAGATAAAATCAAAAAATAAAGTACCTTTTTTTTTCAAAACTCGTATTAATTCACGCATGTACGAAACTAATTTCTTTAAGAAAACGTCAGCTGAGCGAGTTTAATGACCTGTAGATAGTTTGTACCGCCGACTACTAACTACAGGTCATTGAACCCGCTCAGCTGACGTTTTCTTAAAGAAAATTTCGTACGTGCGTCAATCAATACGAGAGTTGAAAAAAAGGCACTTTTTAAATGATGTACCGGATCGACCCTCCACGGGATTAAAACGATTAAAATTTAACGGTGTATATATAGTTACCAAAAACACACTGAGTTGAAATATAAATTAAAAAAAAAACAATTTTGTATTTATACTTAGTTTATTTTTGTAATTCATACATCTCACGTCGACATTACACCATACAACACAAAAATACATAAGTTGACTTAAGTAAGGTACATAGACAGGTGAAAATAAAAGCTTTAGAAACAGATTAAAAAAAACTGTGTTCGAGGGTCGTTCATAATTTTCACTCGAAAAATAATGATAACTTGATCTGTTATTCCACGAAAGAGTTAGCGATAGTATATACAATAATATTTTTAGTTTATGCGAAACCTGAACATGGTTTGTTCAACTGAATGTATTCCAATAGTTTTTACACCATGTTATATTTTTTCTCAAAAATATTTAAAAAGGTCACAAGTTGGACACCACTGACACTAAGTGCAAACAGCTAATTGCAAGTGCAAAACAACCCCCTCAGTCGCTTGGATGGCCCGGTGACTATGTATTTTTGCTGACATAATAAGCTCATAACTTTGTGATTTTTCATGATACAGTTATGAAATTTTGTACATAGATCCTTTACATAAAAATACTAGACACGTGTTTCGGGTTTCGCATATACTAAAACGTATGTTGTATAATAGGATTTCAAAAAAAAAAACTTGCTTCAATACTAAAAACATTTACAGTACAATTCACGAATGATGGCGGCCGTGAAGTTAGTCTTTGCGAACGTTCGCGCATACTACACTCTTACTTACTGCGCAAACTTCACGGCCGCCATCATTCGTGAATTGTACTGTAATTTCGAAAGTCGGCAATTCTGATTATGTTCCTTTGTACACCGATTTTTATTTTACGCTTTTTAATAATATTGTGATAGTATGTTCAGCTAAACTTAATAGTGTGAAATTTCTATAGTAAATTAACCTATATAATATAACCATTACAAGTGTGTCTATAATTTGAAGAGCTTCTTGATTCCTCCAGAATCAAAGTATCAGATCCTGACCTGATCGTCACCATGGAACCTTGGAGGTTTACTCTTTCAAACAAAAAAAGAATTTTCTAAATCATTCCAAGCTACTTCGCCATCGGATAACATACATCTATACTTATTATAAATAAAATTGGAGTGTCTGTTTGTAATATTGAAATAACCGCTTTTTTTACTACATGCATATGTATATATATACGGTACATACACCAAAATAACATTTTTTACAATTTTTGTCTATCTGTCTGTTTGTTCCGGCTAATCTCTGAAATGGCTGTACCGATTTAATTAGACAGAACTTTAATTGGCAGGTAATTGATGTAATAAGGAGTAACTTGGGCTACTTTTATTTTAGACAAAATAAATTCAAAATCCTGTAGTCCACGCGAACGAAGTCGCGGGCACAGCTAGTAAAAAATAAAAATGGAAGATTCCGAAGAATTCACTACCTCCTCCTCAATTGAAATAAAATTGTTTGTCTACCCTACACTAGAAATTACTCCTGTATCATGGTTACGTTCACATACACAAGACACCCAGATCCTGAACAACTATCTGTAGAGTAGTAGACCATATAAATATCTGTTTCGTGCGGGAATCGAACCCGCACGCAGCGCAGCAGTCAGTCAGCAGTGGTTGAGCGATTAACCACGCCAACCGTGGAGTCGTAGTTGTAACCTCTACAAGTATGAATCTAATTACAAAAACTATTTTACTTTGCTGATAAAAAGCTACTTGTATCCCGGATAATACATAATTTGTGGGGGATAGGTTAAAAGGTCTTCCCTCCCTCCACCGTGGGAAAAGGTAGGGGAGTCGTCGTAGAGTAAAAGTTCATTAAACCCCAAGCGAACGCCGGCGTTCGCTCTCTCATTGTCAGCATTGAACATTGTCTCAGTCATTGTCTATTGCGACTCTAATTACGGTATTCGAAAGGTTAATTAACCTTTTAACCGCTTACGCCGGCTTAATCTGACAAATATTCGTATCTATTTCGTCCGTCGTATATTTACGACCGAATACTGGAGTATTCGGTCGTACATAAGTATACAGAAGAGCTGACAAGATGGATCTTGTCAGCTCTTCTGTCATCTATGGGAATTGAAGAGTATTTGGTCATAAATATACGGCCTAGAAGTAAGATGCAGTGGTTGCCGAGTGATAACGACCCCCACTTACGAGTACTTTGTGTAATTTACTTTACCACCACTGCTCTCAAAACGGTGAAGGAAAAATCGTGAGGATACCAAAAATTCTAAGACATGTGACATTCACCAACCCGCACTGGGCTACAGTGATGGATTACGGCCTATTCCCTCCTAGCGGAGGCCTGAGTCCTAGCAGTGGAAACATTAAAAAGGCTGATTAAGATGCAAAGATAACGAGAATATTGAAAGTAAATGATTAACGAGGGTCGCACAAATACGACCAAATACTCCATCTCGTCAGCTCTTCTGTCACACAAGAGGATCGAAGAGCTAAAAGAGATGGAGTACCCAGTCGCCAACACACGAGGCTGGCAAATAGAACACGAAAAAACACTCGTCAGACCAATCCGACGCGGACGGTTATAGGGTTAAATTGTAGCAATACAGAAACTTGAACGTCATACAAGAGCTAAGGTCAGTTCTACACCATGTCGGTCCAATCTTCTCCTTCCACGTCCATGGCCTCCTCGTCTTGCTGCTCCTCGTTGGTGCGGCCCGCCAGCGACGCTTGCGACACTTTGTAAAGCCGCAGGTCCGACAAACGAATGATGAGTTTTGCGCCATCTGGGGGGAAAGCGATTGTTTTATTAGCATAGATCGGAATAGGTAGGGCTGTTTTATGTACTTGCCATAGGTTAGAATAATATGGATATTCCCCGAGTCCCGGGGTTTGGTTTGGTTGGTAGTAGTAAAAATATAAAACAACCATTTTACCTTCGGGACTTATGAAAGATTAGTCGAGCGCTCAAGATCCGTGCCGGTATCTGTACGCGTCTCAACAACGCGTCAACGTCGCGCGCTTGTCAAAAAGTTTTATAGCGTGCTGCTGACGTAAAATTTACAACGTCGCATATCATGCGTTTATTTGCTTACATAATATTTTTTATACATATTTACAAAGATAATGAAATTCAATTAAATCCCGAAGTATCAGCCGGTATGTGGAATATCCATATTAACATCAATATTTGCGGTCAAAGAACCTAAATAGCCCTACCTATTCCGGTCACTGTTTATTAGCTATCTACTGTGAACTAAAACTATATTTATCGTATCGCTACGCTAGGCCCTGGTTCATGAAACCCGTAGTCTTAGAACGCAAAGAGCAATTGAAAGACAGGTATGGTTAGTCAGTAAACTTTTGACACGTCTAAAACTAACACGCGTCTTGTTTCTTCAGGCGACGTGGTGAGTGAGTTGTCAGGTTTACGGAGCGTGGCAGACCCAGAAGTGTTCTGTTGTGCCAATATTTTCCTCGCCCTGTTTGCTTGCTGGCAGAATTCAATACTTCCACAGATTTTCCGCCATCCCTCGGTACGTCTGAATCTGATACAGTTTTTGTAGCTGGATTTGGTCGCATAGTAAGCATCCCACTCCACATATGTTCATAGCTCTGTTCAGAGCCTTTCTTACCTTACTGCGTTCCAGATCCTCGCTCCACCAGGGTCGTTTGCCTGGTGTATCGCGTGGAAGAGTTTCTGGACCATCTCATCAGTGACTGGGTGAGTTGTCTGACTAGAGCGTCGATTTGCGACGTAATCAGGAGAATCATCGAATCGCCTGGAGGCGCAAGCTTGGAGTCAAGGCTGCGTTTGTATGCGGCTCTAGGCGGATTGCGTAGTGGTAGTGTTAGTAGTACACAGACCTGGATGTCGAAGCGGATCCACCTTTGGTCCAAGCAGGAGATCTACTTGGAGACCTGCTACTCAGTAGTCAGTTCTGCTGCTCTATCGGTTGCCAGAGTGAGATGTGTACGACTGCGTCTGGTTACAAATGTTGGTACTGAACCTGTGCTTAGTAGGGATAGGTTAGTAGTAAACAAGTAATCTACCAAAGCCTTACCCCTCGTATTCCTTCACAGCGGATGGTGTGCGTTCGCATCAGTCTCAATTATAACCACATCCCTGTCGCAGTCGCAGGAGCCGTCTCCTCCCGAGCTTGAAGCCGGGGACAACAATATGTCGTCAAGCTTCCATCCCGATGGAGGGACAGCGTCCACAAGAGAAGCGGTGGCGGCCGACTCTACTGTTACAACAGGATCAACCGCTGATGCTTCTGGGATCTTTGGTGAGGGAAGAGTCCCCCCTGATTCTTGTAACTGTTTCGTGGCCTGATCCCAGCCCTGCGGGACGTCGACAAACTTGCCGTTCAGACCCTGAAACTTAACATACACCGACCCCACACCTAACGCGAGTCGGCGATCGGCGCACATCAAGGTCTCAACTTGGTCCTCAGGGATGGCCAGCACCACGAACCAGCATGCTTCTTGCTTGTCAGCATGTATAAGCAGCCACCTCTTCACGTCGACCCAGGGGTTCTGATAACGGAGAGATCGCTCAATTTTCGTACAGTCCTCGTATACTCCCTGGTCGTTAGGTATTACGATTCCACATCGTACTCGCTTTTGGATCTCTGACTGGCTACGAACGACTAGCGAGGTGCCAGCCGGGAGAGCCAGTTCGGAGACTGCCTGCTTTAGCCAGGCTAATGTGTGGTCGTTACAGCACCACAGCTTGAGGACATGTGCGAGAATTATGGGTATTCTGATGAAAATCAATGACTGGATGCTCAATGCAAATTAGTTTTTTAATAATTTTCGGTGTGAACAATATATTTTACAAGAAACAAGTGAAGACAAGTGACAAATAGAAGTGTCATATTTTTTCATATAATTTAGGAAGCTTGCAAGAAGGTTTTATCTCCAACATTTCCCCGGGCGTTGAAACCAATGGTTTCAACCAGATTCTGAAGACACAGGCAAAGGGCAGATTCGGTTGAATGCCCGTCGAACGACTCCAGTAGACGTCCGAATGTCAGCTACACGGGCGATACCATCCGTTCCTGGATGAACAGCCACGATCCGTCCAAGTCTCCACTTCAACGGAGGAAGATCGTCTTCCTTGATCACCACCAAGGAGTTCAGCATCAAGCCATCCTTGCAGGAACGCCATTTGGAGCGTTGTTGCAATTCTGCAACATACTCCTTGCTCCATCTGCTCCAGAAATGCTGGCGAAGCTGCTCGATCCTCTGGTAACGAGACAGATAATTGGCAGAGCTATCCTGGTAATCAGGTTGCGGCAAAGAAGTAAGTGGCCGTCCCACAAGAAAATGTCCTGGCGTGAGCGGAGTATAATCTGCAGGATCTGAAGACAACGGCGTCAATGGACGAGAGTTCAAGATGGCTTCAATCTTGGTTAGTGTGGTGTACAGCTCCTCAAAAGTCAAGTTACAATTTCCCAACACTCTCTGAAGGTGATACTTTGCTGACTTGACACCCGCCTCCCAGAGTCCACCGAAATGTGGGGTGTAGGCGGGAATAAAATGGAACCTTATTCCGTCGTTTGCTGCACTTTCACCCAAGGACAAACTATTTAATTTTAAAAATTTGGAAAGGTCGTTGTATGCACCGACAAATGAGGTACCGTTATCGGAAAAAATATCAGCAGGTTTACCTCTCCGAGAAATAAACCGATACAAAGCCAGTAAATAACTATTGCTAGTTAAATCACCAACGAGCTCCAAATGAATGGCCTTGGTTGTGAAACAAATAAAAATAGCGACATACACCTTTACTAACCTACATCCACGGCCCTGGCGACTAGCACACATAATAGGGCCAGCGTAATCAACGCCTGTGCTTTCAAAGGGATAACCTGGACGAAGGCGTTCTCGTGGTAAGTTACCCATTAAGGGAGCTACAACCTTACCCTTCATACGGTGACACAAAACACACTTATGATAACAGGCTTTCGCCAACTTGCGACCTCCTATTGGCCAATAAGTTTCCCTAATGGAAGCTAATAATAATTGTGGCCAGCATGCATCAGCCTTTTATGCTCAAAATTAAATAATAGTTTAGTGAAATCATGAGTGGACTGTAGTAAAATAGGGTGTTTCTTACTATAAGCAAAATTAGAGTTATCGAGACGTCCTCCTACTCGCATTACATTATTTTCATCAGAATACCCATAATTCTCGCACATGGTCCATAACGAGCCGGATGAAATATAATTAAGAAGATCAGCGATTATTTTCAAGAAAAAGAATAGAGACTGACTTCCACGCTGAATGGAGGTTCATGAGTTCACTGCTGGAGAACTGGATTGATTTCAAGCAAGTTAGTTAGTGGTGTACAGTTATAATTACGCTAATATCGTCACCCAACACTCAGGTAGTATATATAAGTAGTCATACTAAGGTCAGTACTATTTTATTAAATTACCAATTATATTGTGTTTGAGTAAAATCATTAGGTACTTTGTTGCATTGTGATTAGTATTTTATTCAACAGCAATGTTAAGTTTAAACTCATACTTTTAACAGTATAGTTAGCTATTTTGCTACATTATTAAACTTACATTATATTAAGCTGTAACTAATTACATAACTACTTAACAGTGGTATTAATTTTTAACAAGTATCTTGACATAATAAAAATATTTGAGTGTTAGATATTAGTACAAGTCATTGTTATAAATTATAGTTAGCAGTCAGAAAGGGCATAGACTACAGCTAGGCGTATAATTATTGAAATTATATTGTTGTTTTTAATTTTTATATTCCTGTATCAATGCCAGGTTGACAACACTCGTCTCCCAGAATGTCTGAGGAAAAGGATTTAATTAAGAAGCGAGGCAGCTTCAAAGGTCGCTTGACTAGTTTCCTCAATTTTCTGGACTCATTCAAGGACAAGGAGCTATCTAGCTGTGATGTGTCCGAGTTGCAGTTGCGCATGGGCAAGATAGAGGCGTTGTATGAGCAGTATGATGAGGTACAGTTACGTCTAGAATGCATTGTTGACGACATCAACTTACAATATTCTCAGCGTTCCGAGTTTGAGTCTATTTATTATAAAACCTTATCTAGAGCCCAGAATATTCTGACTGACTACAATAAAGATAATAAATCGATGGAAAGTTGTAAAAGTACTCGTGTTAGCATAAAGCAGCCGGTTAAATTGCCAACGATTCAGTTACCAAAGTTTAGCGGATTATATTGTAATTGGCTTGAATTCCGCGACACCTTTACTAGCCTAATTCATTGTAATGATGACATAGACGCAATCAATAAGTTTCACTACTTGCGAGCATCACTTGAGGGAACAGCTGCTATAGTTATCAAATCCATTGAGTTTTCTTCAAGTAATTACTCTGTGGCATGGTCATTGTTATGTGATCGGTTTGACAACAAAAGATTACTGGTTCAGAATCATATAAGTTCATTATTTACTATTGAATCAATTACAAAAGAATCTTCTGTTGCCATTAAGAATTTGATCGATCAGTTAAATAAAGACTTGCGAGCTTTAGAGTCATTAGGGGAGCCTGTGAAACACTGGGATACACTTTTAATCTACATTGTCACACGAAAACTTGATCAAAAAACCTATCGTGAGTGGGAGGAGTGCAAAGGTAGGATAGACAAGGATGGCTTAATCACGTTTAACGCATTTATGCAATTCTTACGCAATCGAGCCGACCTCATCGAAACCCTGGAACTCCCCCGCAATCATTATTCGCAATCACCAGGTAAATCAGGTCCTAAGATCAAGTCAATGGTAGCACAATCTCCTATCAATTCTAGCACTGACTCAGCTTCTAAACCTTGTCCTAAATGTAATAACAACGATCACACATTAAATAATTGTCCACAGTTTCTCGCATTGAGTAACGATGACCGTCTCAAATCATTACCTAGTTATAAGGTATGTTTTAACTGTTTTCGTTCCGGACACTATGCTAACAAATGTAAAAAACCAGGCTGCAAACTATGCAAACGTAGGCACAACACATTAGTTCACGTACATTCTAATGGCACTGTATCGAATACACCTAGTGGTAATTCGATGAATAACTTGTCTGCTACGACTGAAACGAATAACGTAGCTTTATCCGCAAACATTGCATCTCCGTGTGGTCATACGCAACGAGATGTGTTGTTATCAACCGCTTTGATCAAATTAAGAGACCACAATGGGTGTGTGCATCTCGCTCGCGCGGTGCTCGATAGTGGTAGCACGTCTTCACTCATAACAGATAGGTTGTGCAATAAACTTAACTTAAAAACTAGCCAGGTAGATAGATCAATCCTTGGAATCAATAACGTCACTTCGCACGTAGGTAAAATATGTCGGGTTAAGGGTACGCCATTAGATGATAGCTTTGTATTCGAACTAAATTGTTTTGTTCTTCCGTTCATTACGAGTAGTGTTCCGTGTCGTCAGATAAATATTTCTGATTTCGACTTACCCTCGAATATTACTTTAGCTGATCCTACTTTTTATAACCCTGCCGATGTTGATATTTTAATCGGCGCTGATCTTTTTTGGGATTTGTTAGGATCTCAAAGACTAAAGTTAGGTACCGGGAAACCAATATTATGTGAAACCCGTCTAGGATGGATAGTTTCCGGTCCAATTACTCAGAATACTATCTCACTGCTGACGAATGACGTAAAGTGCAATATGTCTAAAATGGTTGCCGACAGCGATGGTGACTGGGAAAACCTCAAGTCAGAATTGACAAAGTTTTGGCAATTAGAGGAGGTGAATGCGAAGTCTTCCAATTCTTATATGCCTGAAGAGAAATTGTGTGAAGACAATTTCGTTACAAATACGACACGATTGTCTGATGGTCGTTTTTGTGTTCGCATCCCCCTTAAGAAAGATCCTTCAATTTTAGGAAATTCTTTTAATAAAGCCACACATTGTTTACATTCTTTAGAGCGTAAATTAAAGGTTAAGACGAACTTTAGTAGAATGTATCATGACTTTTTGTCAGAATACGAGTTACTTGGTCATATGACAAAAATTAATAAACCTAATTTATGTTTGGGTTATTTTATTCCACATATGGGAGTTTTACGCGAGTCGAGTACCACGACCAAACTTCGTGTTGTTTTCAACGCTAGTGCTTCTACTTCGACGGGAGTGTCCTCTAATGACCTACAGATGGTTGGGCCAACCGTACAGGACGGTCTATTGTCTATACTTCTTCGCTTTAGAGTCCACAAGTATGTTTTATCTGCGGATGTGGAGAAGATGTATAGACAAATAGTCGTCCACCCGTCGGACAGATATTTACAACAGATTGTTTGGCGTGATAATGTTAGTGATCCTATTAATGTTTATCAATTAAACACCGTCACGTACGGTACGGCCAGTGCGCCATTCCTTGCGACACGATGCCTTAAACAAGTAGGACTCGACTGTAGGAACCCTAAGATATCGGAAATCATCCAACATGACTTCTATGTCGACGACTTGCTGACCGGAGGGGATGACTTAGATGAAGTAAAGTTCATTCGCACTGAAGTCACCAAAGCGCTTGCGTCGGCATGTATGCCATTGAGAAAGTGGAAGTCAAATGATTCTCAATTATTGTCGAATGCTGTCCCTGCGTCATACGATTTGAACATTGGACAAAATGAGCCAGAAAAGTTGCTTGGTCTCTGTTGGCATATCGGCACTGATGAGATAGGGTTTCCTATAGGTTTGACTAAATCTTCGACTAGGTACACAAAGCGTGACTTGTTATCCGTTATTGCGCGAATCTTTGATCCCTTAGGTCTGTTAGGTCCTATTGTTATTACTATGAAGATCTTGCTACAGAAAATGTGGTTAGATAAATTATCATGGGATCAACCATTACCTAATGAGATTTGTAAACAATGGGAGATTATTATTAAATCTTTACCTCTTTTAAATCATGTTCGCATTCCGCGACTTGTAGTCTGCAATTCATTTACGGAGTTAGAACTCCATATTTTCACAGACGCGTCTGAGTCCGCGTACGGTGCTTGCGTCTACATTCGCAGTGTTAATGCTAAGGGTGAGTACATGGCTCGCTTGTTAATGGCAAAGAGTCGAGTTGCTCCCATCAAGCCTACGACAATTCCGCGACTGGAGTTATGTGGTGCGGTAGTCGGTTCTCGTCTTCACGAGAAGGTGATGAGCTCACTTCGAGTGAAGATCAGTCGGGTTTATTGTTGGACTGATTCAACCATTGTCTTGGGATGGTTACAGATGATGCCTACCAGACTTCAGCCTTTTGTGCGCAACCGCGTTGCTGAGGTTTTGGATAAGTCGGGTAACTGTACTTGGAGGCACGTCCCAACAGATCAAAATCCAGCAGACCTAATATCTCGTGGCATGGATATTAGTGATCTGCAGGAGTCAGATCTGTGGTGGAAAGGACCAGATTTTTTAAAACTAGATTCGTCTGAATGGCCTTCTCAAATTACGAGCCCAGGACTACAATCGTTACCGGAGACTCGACCTAAAATCATATTACATGCTGTAAACGATTCGAAACCTGAAGTTTTAATTGATTTTAGGCGTTATTCCAATTACACACGGCTCGTACGATCTGTTGCCTACGTATTACGATTTATTAAGTCATGTAGAAAGCATTACCCTAAAACCAAATACTTGTCACATGATGAGGTACAAGATGCACTAACTCTTGTCATTATTAAGAGTCAGATTCAGTCATTTTCTGAATACCAATTATTTTTGAACAAAAAGAGTTTACCTAAAAAGAGCGCCCTTCTAAAGTTTAATGTTTATTTAGACGATAATAATGTAATGCGAGTAGGAGGACGTCTCGATAACTCTAATTTTGCTTATAGTAAGAAACACCCTATTTTACTACAGTCCACTCATGATTTCACTAAACTATTATTTAATTTTGAGCATAAAAGGCTGATGCATGCTGGCCACAATTATTATTAGCTTCCATTAGGGAAACTTATTGGCCAATAGGAGGTCGCAAGTTGGCGAAAGCCTGTTATCATAAGTGTGTTTTGTGTCACCGTATGAAGGGTAAGGTTGTAGCTCCCTTAATGGGTAACTTACCACGAGAACGCCTTCGTCCAGGTTATCCCTTTGAAAGCACAGGCGTTGATTACGCTGGCCCTATTATGTGTGCTAGTCGCCAGGGCCGTGGATGTAGGTTAGTAAAGGTGTATGTCGCTATTTTTATTTGTTTCACAACCAAGGCCATTCATTTGGAGCTCGTTGGTGATTTAACTAGCAATAGTTATTTACTGGCTTTGTATCGGTTTATTTCTCGGAGAGGTAAACCTGCTGATATTTTTTTTTTTTTTTTTTTTTTTTTTTTTTTTTTTTTTTTTCTCAATGCAAATTAGTTTTTTAATAATTTTCGGTGTGAACAACATGTTTTACAAAAAAACAAGTGAAGACAAGTGACAAATAGAAGTGTCATATTTTTTCATATAATTTAGGAAGCTTGCAAGAAGGTTTTATCTCCAACAGGACACCTCCGGTGTACAGCGGTTTGGCGTTGAAGCTTGGCCCGGGTGTGTCCTGCATGGGGGACCAGGCCTCGCTGATAATCTTTTTCTGGATAGCGGCGACGACCTGATCCGATACTTCCTGGCTGATGACACCTGTGCGGGCGTCAGTTATGGCGACGCTCAGGGAGGCACTGGCAGCTTGCTTGGCAGCGTCCCGCTTGGACTGGTCAAGCCGCGTCCGCTTATGCTCCCCACGAGGTGAGATAGGCTCGTGGAGAGCTCGCTTGGCCACGACCTGATCTCCCCCAGCGGGCTGCTGCGTCGTCGTGGCTGATTGGGCCGCTCCTCCAGCAACGTTAGTTGGTGGTTGTTCAGGCGTTGGTCGGCTAGTGCCGGCCTCAGCCTGCGAGCGGTTACCTGCGGGCAAGAGAGAGGAAAAGCTGATCTTACCATTAGTCGAGTTGGTCGAGGCAGTGGCATCAACTTGGATTGAGGATCTACAGGAGGAGTAGAGTCTACAGGAAGGTGTTCACCGACGGTGGTAAGAGTCTTCGTCGATGTTCCCGTGTTTGTGTGGGAAGGTACTGATCCCATGCAGCTCGGTCGGTGGTCCAAAGGCTCGGTTCTTACTGGACAGACAGCCGGCGAGCTACCCATTAGTCTCCGTTCGACGTCCTCACGGTGGCCGGGTATCGCCCTGGGACTCCCGACCACAATGTAGTTGAGAAGAGGTTCTTCAGATTGAATGACTAAGAGTGATAACTTACTAAGCACAGTGCCGTCCATAGCCATGAGGGAGGCGTAGTGCGACTGCGGGATGTTGAAGCGCAGACAGTTGAACATGCGCTCGGAGCGTATGGTGCGCGTGGCGTGGTAGCGCCGCACGAACGGCGCCATCGTGTCCTTGTTGGGCAGGAACGGCTCGCCGTATATCTGTAATAATAAAGAAACATTCAAAATTTTGACATCCGTTATTTTATTGAGAGCAAATGAAAAATGGAAAGAGCTATGCTCGGGGTTTCCTTGCGTGATCGAATAAAAAATGAAGATATCCGCAGAAGAACTAGGGTTGCCGACATAGCACGAAGAATTGCCAAACTTAAGTGGCAATGGGCAGGGCATATTGCTCGCAGAACAGATGGCCGTTGTGGAGTGGCGACTGTGTACCGTAACACGCAGCGTTGGAAGGCCTCCTACAAGGTAGACCCTGGTAAACCTGGTGAAGGTTGCGGAAAACCGATAGAAGCAGGCGCACAAGAACGTTCGTTATGGCGACGCTTGGGGGAGGCCTATGTCCAACAGTGGACGTATATCGGCTGAAATGATGATTTTATTAAAATCTTTAAAGCAGCGCGGCGGCAGCGCTCTGGTCAATTTTACTTGGCCTTATCTGGCCGCGACATATTAAATGTATATCATTCTTCTATACATATGTTTGTTACCAACTCCTCCTAAACGGCTTGACTAACGGTACGTTCACACGGCATCGAGTGCCTCTACCGAATCGGTTTTTTGCAGAATTCGGTTTAGTGGCAACAGTATTTCAATGAGTATGTCTTGAAACTCACGGCAAAAAAAAACAGAATCTTGCTGAAGTTGACATCCGATTTTGCGACTACAAACTGATCCAGCTGCACTGCAAAATGTAAGATCCGGTGCAGTGGTATAGCGCAGGGGTAGATTCGGTTATTTGCCGTCAAGGCCGTCCGATACGGCAATGCAAGATGTGCTGCGTGAATACAACATTCGGTTTTTCCAGATCCGATGAAAATAAGATTCAGCAAAACTTGGCTCCGTGTGAACGTACCGTTATTTGGATTTAATTTTGAGTGTATATTTGAGTGAATCTCTGGGTACTTTGAATATACAATTTGACCCGGTAGATGGCGCTGCAATTCGGTTCTAAATTATTTTTTTCTGATAATACCAGCTTTCTGGCAGAACAACGTCTTCCGGGACCGCTAGATATAAATAAATTGGAGTGTCTGTTTGTAATTTTTGTTATTGTTTCATTAATTAAGTACGTAAAGATGAACTCACCCGGACTCTGGACATGAGGTCCCTCCGCGGAATGAAGTGTTTGGTCAGGACTTGCCTGACAATCTGTAAACAGAATACGATTATATCAAACTAACTTCTGCCATTGGCTTCGGCTGCGTGAAAGTGGGTTTCTTCATACAATCTTTGGACTCCCGTTTCATGCCTTTACGGGGTGAATTTTGGAAAATCTTCTCTTTGTGCAAGTCTACGTCATAAAAAGAAACGTTGTGCAAAGTTTTACGCTCCTAATCCCAGTAGTATCGGCTATGTCAGTCTGTCAGTTTTTCCTTTTATATATATGTAATGAAATGACCTTCTTGGAAATGACATTTCATTTTTTAATTTTTTAAGCTGTGGATACGGGGTGACGTATGATTCAATGGCAAATGATGTTTAGATTATTTTGTGCATTTAATTGATATAAAAAAACTTGTACAGAGAAAAATAAAGGGATATAATTGAGGAGGCGATATTAGTGAACTTTAAATGTTAATGGGTTAGCCAACTTTTTTGACAACAAAAAAATATATTTAAGAGATCTAGAAGCCTTACTAGTGGTAAGAAGGGAGCCATCTTCTTCAGTTCTTCCCTAACCTTTTTCCTCACGATCTCATCTTCTGTGTCCGTCGGCGTCACTTGAGATTTCAAGCTGTTCACGTGATCTGTCACCTAGGACAAACATACAATGACATGTCAACAAACAAACATAATTTACTTATAAACATACTAGCGACCCGCCCCGGCTTCGCACGGGTGCAATGCTGATACCACCGTAACCGCTAGGTCCCTGCATTTTAAATAATAATAATAATATTCCACAACTTTCGCACAACGTCTTCTAGTCTCAAGCTAAGCAGAGCTTGTATTATGAGTATTAGACAACAGATAAACATTCATATATATTTCTAAATATATATCTACTTATTATAAATAAATTAGACACAGAAAAAATGATCGGGCTGATCACACAAACATTTGAACTGGGTGGGAATCGAACCCACGACCTCCGGTATAGCAGTCAGGGCCACTAACCATTAGACCAACAGACCAGTCTTAAAATATAACAAAAAAATCTAATAATAATGTAGAACTGGCCAAAAGAAGCCCGGGCGCGCGAAAAATAGAAGGAGTGGAGGGAGGCCTTTGCCCAGAAGTGGGACAGAACAGGCTAATAAAAATAATAATAATAAAACTTCTGGTTAAAATGGCATAGCAGCTCACACGCGCTCCTAGCATCTCAATTCCAGTCATCTTTAGAGTCTGGGTCGCTACCTCAGTTTCTAACAACTGGCGTTACCCATCTGCTCCATAAGACAGGTAGTACTGCGGAACCCAAGAATTATAGACCGATAACATGCTTGTCGACGGTCTATAAACTTCTTACATCAATTCTGAGAAAAAACATTAACAAGCACATTGAAAACAACTCAATTATGTCAGCCTCTCAGAATGGATGTAGGAACGGGTCACGTGGTACTAAGGAGCTACTCCTCATTGATATGGCCATAAGGGTCACGTGGTACTAAGGAGCTACTCCTCATTGATATGGCCATAAGACAGGTTCGTCGATCCCGCAAGGATTTGTCGATATGCTGGATAGATTATAAGAAGGCCTATGACTCTGTTCCACATACATGGCTCATGAGGGTGTTAGAGTTGTATAAAATAGATGCAACTCTACGCACCGTTCTTGAGTCATGTATGGGGGAATGGAACCCAGTCCTTCGCTATCCAGGGTGTCGATCGGTCCCAGTTTTTTTTTTTTGAATAATTTTGTTAAAAAATATTTAAAAATGTAATTGTATATGTGCAAAATATAAATAAAGAGAATAATAATGAAATATCTTCGAAAATATTCATCAAAATTACATGCTGTTGGGATCGCAGTCTAGTACCAGTTTATATCAGATATTTTTACGTAATAAGGTTCAAGTTAGCTGGTATGAGGTGTACCGTGATGCCTCAAAGGTTAAGGCACTTAGTTGAATTCAAGTCGCTTCGTAAATAAGCCATTATTTCTCGTGAAAAGTAAAGGATAAAAATAGTTATTGTGGGTTATGCCCAGTGGCGTAACTATACCATTTTAGGCCCGTGGCAAAATCATTGAATGGGGCCCCATAAAACTGGTCATGATGTAATTTGATTTGAATAAATCACTGAAGTAGAGGCATAAAACGAATCTTTATTATTATAATAATAAATTGCAAGTTCTTTAATATACAAAGACTTTTCCGTTTCGTCTCTGAATGTGGACGTTCCAATGGCGGTACTATAGAGTGAATAGCTGGTAATATGCCACGGGAAAGTGATTCTTTTCTTGTGAATATATTTAATAAACCTTAATAATTTATTTGATTTTGTCTTTAGGCACTTGTGTGTATTTTAAATTGAATTTAAATACCCTAATAAAATGTTAGGTTACTTCTTTCGTGGTCTCTCAGATCAGGGGCCCCACCGGGCCGGGGGCCCGTGGCGTTTTGCCAGCCTTGCCACTCTTTTTTTTGCGCCACTGGTTATGCCTAAGAGATAGACCCATTACATCGCGGACTTTTTTGTAGACCTTTTTAAGGGCCAAGCGCCCGAAAAGTGCCTTAAAACAGTGATTTTCTGAGGCCTACTCCTCCGTAACGGCTAGGTCAATTGGTTTGAAAAAAAAAAAGTTTATTATAGATTCATGAACAATAATATCAACATTTGATTTTTTCGTGCAATTAATACTTTTGTCAAAAAAAAAAAACAATTTTGCACCTTTTCGCAACTTTTCCCTACTCCTTCGAAACGGCTTGGACCTTTAGAAACATTTTTACACATAAAAATTAGTGGTTAAATATTCTTCAAAGTGAACATTGCATATGTAAATCAATCAATATTTCGCAGAGAAAATGGATTAAAAGCGCTTTCCGGGCGCTGCTGGCCGCAAATAAATGCACAGATTTGCGTACTGCCGCCTAGGCGAGTGCGAGAGTTGCGTTCACATAATTTCGGCGAGATGGTTCAAGGAACTATACGCCTTAAGGTGTACAATAAAAGAGGCAAACAGTTGCCTAGCAACGGTTTGTTTTCCTGTATTTGTTATCTAATTCTGTATTCTGTATTTGTTTCTAATTTTGTTATTTATTTCTGTTTTTTATATCTATATTAATTTTAAAGCTAAAAAGTTTTGAACGCGTAATTCCCAGGAACTACTACTGGTTCGAATTGTAAAAATTATTTTACTGCTGGATAAACCATTTATCGAGGAAAGCTTTTATAAACGTCACGGGAGTGGTGCAGTAACCAAAGACGCGGGTGAAACCGCGGAGTACAACTAGTAACTAAATAACTGAAAATGTTACCTTCTTGATAATTCTATCGGTATACGTGTTACACGCTGCCTGTACCTTGTCGAAAGGCAGGTTGTCAATCACTGAAACAAAAAATACAATCTATCTATAATATAAAAATGAATCGCAAAATGTGTTGGTAAGCGCATAACTCAACAACGCCTGGACCGATTTCGCTAATTTTTTTTTTGTTGTGTTCGTCTTATGAGGAGAAGGTACTTATGAAAAAAAAAAATGAAAATTAGGGTAGTGTTGGGTTGAGTAGGGTAGTGTAGGGTAGAGTAGAGTAGAGTAGAGTAGAGTAGGGTAGGGTAGAGTAGGGTAGAGTAGAGTAGAGTAGGGTAGGCTAGAGTAGGGTATAGTAGGCTGAAGTAGGGAAGAGCGGGAACGAAGCCGCGCGGGCAAAAGCTAGTAAATACATAAAATTGTATGCATTTCTACCGTAAAGTGGAACCCCCGAACTAGCGGAGGGCGACCAATGGGTAGCTCGCTCTCCGACCGTCAGATAACACATTGTATGCTGACTATGGATATATCCCTACATGGTTTTTAAACAGGACGATACGAGACTAGGAAGTTTACGGGACGGGAAGTACCAATGATATGATGAGTGGAATTCCCTACCCGAGTCTTTGTTTCCTGATGGCTACAACCTAGGGGTTTTTAAATCACCCGCGCGCCTCAAGGAGTCGTCAGCAACAGCAGGGACCCAGCTGGGTCGAAGGCTAGAAGGAACGGGGTGGGTCTTTTAGTCAGTAAGAGTCTGACACTATCTCCCGCTCCGCCCAAGAGCGGGGGTTGTCATTGGATGATTTTTTCCACCATAAAAAAAAAGACTTTAAATCAAGAGTGAATAGGTTACTTCTAAGCAAGCGTACTAGGTTACTTGTAGCCAGACCAGGTCACTAATCATATAAGATATTGTGGTATAGAGCCAAAATACGCGGGCATAACCGCGGGTGGTAGCTAGTACTTACTTTGAGGGTTTGGTGGCGCTGCATCTAGCTCCTTCTCCTGCAGCTGCGTCCTGGGCGTGCCGGCCGCGTCCTCCAGCGCGTGCAGCGTGCTCAGCACCAACTGGAAGTCCCCGAAGTGAGGGTGCACGCGACGGTAGCACTGCGTCAGCTTGAAGCACGAATCTCGCACTTCAGGGTTCTGATCCGATATCTCCTTCAGACGCTCGTAGACTTTCTGGCGATAGAAATCCATTATTAGCATAGCATGAGCATAATCAGCCTTATAATATTCCCACTGCTGGGACTCAGGCCTCCTCTCTAGGCGAGGGAATGGGCCGTAATCCACCACGCGGGCTCAGTGCGGGTTAGTGAATGTCACATGTCTTCGAATTTTTTGGTTCTAGGACATGCCGAAATCACGATGTTTTCCTTCACCGTTTCGAGAGCAGTGGTGATGTAATAAATTGCACAAAGTGATGCGCCTGGCTGGGTTTGAACCCGCAACCTGCAACTCGTAAGTCGGGGACGTTACCACTCGGTCAGCACTACTGTCTTCTATTATTATTATTATTGTGAAACACGAAAGTGACTAGGATGGCACAATCGATGCACTGGTTGTACGATTCGATCCTCACGTGGATCAAATATTATATGCCCTATATTCAAGGGATTTAGGTGTAAATGTAAACAAACAGACAGAAACACATTGCCCCAAACAGTTTGGGCCAAACCTACTAGGATTTAGGAATAACACCTGCATCGTGGGTGCATTCACAAACATGTAAACTCACATAAAAAAGACACTCAGACCCAGAACAACTACAGTAGGCCATACAAATATTCGTTCCGTACTGGAATCGAACTCGCGTGACGCAGCGCATCAGCTAATCGCTCAACCAGTGTCAACCATGCTGTCAAAAAAATGTTATTTATTTAATATAAAAGCGTAAAAAGGTAAACATGAGGACAAAATTAAACTACCACCGCTGTCATTTCTGCCTTTCGAAGTTTTCGTTTTGAGTGCAAGCAAAAATGAACTTAGCGGTGGTCAGGCGGAAGTGTCTTTGATGGTACATATCAAGAATATTTACCCGAGCGATTTCCTCTAGCAGTTTGTGATTAGTCTTCTTGCTGACTTTGAGCAAGCCATGGTACTTAGATTGTAGCTCAATCATGATCTCGGAATTTGCCAAAATTAGTACCTAGAAAATCAAAAAGGATATTGATAGGATAGTAGCTGCATGACTGGCAATCACGCGGCGCGTTCCGAGTCACGATAACATTGCTGTTAGCGTGTCAACAAATCGTTGATCGCGAGCTAACATCGAGGTTGTCGTGAATCGGATCGCGGAGCTAGTTGTCTGAAGCCAGAATATGTGATAGTAGACTAGTGCTTACAGGCTAGATCGTTTGGAAGAGTTACTGTGTGACCTTGTAACACAAAGTGCAACTGAAGGAGCATAGGTTTTTTTTTCGGTTGATAAAAATCATTGGATGATATTTCCCACCGTAAAAAAAATAGTCTCTTTAAAAGTCCATACAATAAAGAACATGTAATAGTCAAATCGTATGAGAACCATGCAGATTAGTGTCTCAGATGGTCTTTTGAGGAAAGAACCACACAGATTTGAGTGGACCTGTCCAGTCAATGCAAGCATTTGTCAGTATTCGTGTAGCTCAAACTTAGGACTAACAAGGAGCTCAACGACTTGACGAACAATAACAAAGAAAGGACATTTGGGTAGGCCGCATTAAATACTCAAAACTGCCAGACATCATGTTAAAATACAGAAAAGGAAAAAGTAATCCGCATAGTCCCCACATTCACAACAATAAAATAGAATTTACAAAATGTAACACTTTACGTAAAGGTGTATAATATACAAGCATATTATAGTAAAGCAAAGCAGAGTATTTCAAAGATTTGTAACACAGGGCGGGTTAGTTGTCTACACTATTAGTATTTATAAATAAGTGGTTTGCTTTTTTTTGTTGGAAATCTCTGAAAATACTGCTTTACAGGAGTGAAGTGAACAAGAGTGACTTATATAATGAGAGACCTATATGATAAGGCAAAAGTTAGTGGTGTATATTTGTATAATAATATCATTGCCTTTCACTGACAGAAATATATCTGTATGACCTTATATCCGACTACAGCAAAACCAAAGGAGAGTTATAATTTTTTTCTGTTTATAATATGCATTTATTTTTAATATACAACTACTTATGTAGCTATTACTAAATCTCTTGAGATTAATTTTTGAAAGATTGGACACATGAGATGAAAATTTTTAAGTATTAAATAAAAACTGTTTAAAATTCTCCAGATATTATATCTCCTAATGAAATAAATATCGTAAAATAAAATTCTAATTATAAAAAATTTTAACGTTTAATTGGTTCTAATATAATCGTTACCTGTTGTGGTTCATTTTCTTCGGGCACTTTAAGTGCGCGGCGCGTCTTAAACGACATCTTCTTTGGTTTAGAAGCAAGAGGAATCTAAAAAAAATTATAATATAAATATAATAAACATATAATATAATAAACATGGGCCACTCCTGATTTATACATAGAGTTGCATCGCGTGGCGTGGATCTAATGTAGCTCTACAAGTCTAGTTGCCATATAAGATGTTTAGATACTGATGTGCCCAGATCGGCGTACATGGCCCTTTACAACTTTGTAAGTTGCAAGTTTATTGAGGTAGTAAGAGGTAGAGTATATAGTAAGTAGCTCATAGTTTAAAAAAACATTACTTTTTGGTAGTGCATAAATTGTGAGGTTTATTTAGTTCTTGTTTTGACTAGCATTAGTTTACAACCCATTTCTAGGGTTTTAAATGCTTAATTATTTAAAAAAAACCAACAAGTAACCCCAATAAGCTTAGTCATCGGATATGAATTGAACATATGTTTTTTTTTAATGATGGAATAGAATACCTACTTAAACTTTATAGTATACTAAAAAAGTAACACTGCTTCTACAAAAACTTAAATCTATGAGTACAATAATATGTATTTAGCTCAATCAATTCAATACTTACGTCAGGGACATGGTCCGGGATAAACGCAAACGGTCGAAATTGCTTTGGAAATATTGTGCTATTGATTTTCTCCACAACGCGGACGGGGTCCAACTTTTCAGAGAGACGCAAGTAGCAAATCTTAGACTTTATTACTTTACCCTTGGGCCCGGGCTGGAAGTTTAACGCTTCAAAATTGCCGCTTATTGCTTTAGCCAGAATCTTTACGACGTTCATCAGCGACCACTGCAATAGTAAAACAACACGAAGCTTGAAATTGATTTTATAACCAAAATTTTGTAAGTAAGGAAGAACCAACATTCTTATTACCTTCAGCGGCACCCCTTTGACGGCTATTACGGACATTGCGCTTAAGAGATGTTATTTTCTTGTTTTATTTCATTAAAATCCTTTATTATAACCTAAAAACAATCAAAATACCCGACTGTATCTGACTTTTGTTTGACACATAGACAATATTTCATCTAATTATCTTTTTTTTCTTCCAATGGTCATTTTTGGTTTGGATACTAAGTTCTTTAAGCCATGTCTTCGCAAGTTCTACATTCGAATGCGGCTGCAAGTGTAGAGTCTGTGCGGAAAGTAAACCATCGTGGGATTTGAGGGCGCTGCTGTAGATAAATATCGTTTTCGTTATGTAAGCAACATTGTGACGTCATTATAGAGCGACTGTTAAATCTTGATATTTTTAAACTATGTTAGACTAGCTTCTTCCAGCGGCTTCACTCTATAATAAAAATTATCCTATTCTGAATTTGCTCACCTAATGAAACTGCAAAGTTATAGCTTATGTGCTATATTATTGAAATGTTTATAATTAAGTTCATTTGTCTAGTAGTTTTTGCGCGACACATCCACACATACGAGTACCTAGATCTACCTTCACAAACTTTCGCATTTATAATATTAGTAGCCCATTTATTGAACTTGCTCACGTGATGAAACTTAGCAAAAATATAGGTTATAAGCTACATTATAGCAACGTTTATCATTAAATTCATCCGTTTATAAGTTTTTGCGTAATGCCGTTGTGGCGACACCTGGGGGAAGCCTATGTCGAACAGTGGACATCTTTCGATTGCAACGATGATGAACATTTAAATGCAAACACGAATCGGTAAAGGAAAATAGCGTGAAGGAAATGCTGTACTGCCTATCGAGGTAGGTTCCACCAACGACCACTTACCAAGTTCCAACGAAAATGGTTCCATCACTTTGACTGGGATTGGTCTATTATCACTGACTGGAATATTGTAGCTAGCAGCAAGTTTATGTTTGTTAAATATAAAGGTAAAAATGGGACACACTACCACTTACTCGTTATCTTTCTTAGTACACTTTTCCCTTTAGCTAATCAATGAAAAATATGAACTTAATGACTATAAAAATAAAGTACACTTCACAATTTGTAATGTTGCTTCGTAAAAAATCTATTTAGCCTGTAAGGGACCATCTCGCATATAAGAACCTTGGGATCACTTGGTTGTCCGTCTGTTTATCTGTTAAGACCCTTTAACTCGAGAACGCTTGGAGGTATCGAGTTAAAATTAAAACCATACACACAAGTCTACGGTCTTTTGAAGTTGTGAAAAAATCAAACTCCTGAGTTAACGAAAAAAAAAAGATACGGCCGTTTATGTCGCAAAAAACATATATTTCGATACTCAAAGGAATCAAAGTTCATAGAGTGAATCTTGTTGACCTAGAAACCTGAAATTTGGCATAAAACAAGGTCTCATAGAACAAGTACAGGGAAAAATCAGAAAACTGTAAATTTGTAGATCAGATCACTACAAAAAAAAATTGTTTGCAATTCGGAAAAATTTTTGTAACTCAATTCGGGAATTGATTTCGGTAAATTTGTACAGACTCTTCAGTGCGCGAGTCCGACTCGCACTTGCCCTTTTTTATTATAGTTACTGTATCCTCACTCAAGCCTGAAAAGAAATATTTTAAGTTAGTCGAAATGTATTATAAATTTAAAGTATCAATACTCTTTATACTAGCCATCGAAAATATTGACAAAAATAAAATAAACAAATATCGTCATGTTTTAATGAATTTCCGTTTAATTTATATATATTTGGAGATAACAGGGACAGGAGTTTACTTATGAAGTCTAAAAACATTAAAATAAAAGTGTTACGTACCAAAAACACAGCATACCAATGTTTCCCAAGTTCGTGACTTTGTTTTGATCAATAATGGTGTCATTTGCCATTTGTTATCTTTGGCAAAACTGTAATATACCTATTAAATATTATTTCCCTTACAGCTCAGTGAAATTTTTTATCACATTTCTGAAGATTTCAATTAAAAATCACAATAAAATAACACAATAAACAAACCTGATATGACGTTTGCCATTTGACGGATGGCTGGGTTGTGTTGCTACTTAAAATCTTTAATGTTGTTTTCACTTTACGCCACGACGGTTCTTTTATCGCACAGACAATAACACATTCTAATGCGTCAGGGGAGCGAAGATCCTCAAGCCCCAGCCATCATAATTCTGTCGCTGACTACCAGCCATGGTAGAACCGGGCTTGCGGACGTCGTGCAATGGGTAGCCCGCTGTCCAGCTGTTCGGTAATCAATCGGATGGAAACCAGTCATCAACATCGCGTAGCGCCCTATGCGCTCCTCAACGACTGAAGGGTAACTGAAGGATGCAGCCCCAGGTGTGGTTTTAGTCAATAAAAGTCAGACACGTCCTCTCGCTCCACCCAGAATGGGAAAAGTCAATGGATGATTTCGACCCTTAAAAAAAAAAAACTAAACACATTCTAATGTTTTTGTAATATTTGGAGCCAGCTTTCTCAGCAAATTTCGCCGAGGTAGATATAAGTACAATAAAATTTAGCGAGATCGCGCCAGTTCAATGATCAACCAGACCTATTGTCTACAAATCTACAACCATTTTACATCACAATATCCACTAGGAATCGATTTACAAATATAAAAGAGACACTGAACTTCGCTCGGAGAAATGTCGCCAAAAACTACTTAAACTAGACTTGCGCAATGTCGCTAGTTCAACTTTAACGGTCGGTGTGAATGTAGTCGTATCAATGGAGAACTTTAATGTATTACTACGTAGCAAACAGGGCGCGGCGAGTCACGACGAAGCACTATTTTATGGGACCGCGCGGGCGCCCGCCTAACGCAGCGTCGGTCCTCCTAATTAATAGATTGAAAAAACTTGATTGGCCCCACACCAACCAACACTTCTGAATGAACCATCAACACAGCTCAATCCATTGAACCAAGGTATTACGCTAAAACGCATATAGTTATGTGGTACCTACGCGTAGGTACCACATAACTCTACGCTAAGAAAGGATTCAGGCTGGTGTACCTCAGGGCAACGTGCTGGGCCCAACCCTATATCGACTATTTACTGCCAACTTGCCCCTAGCTAAAAGTGTCCTCTTGCTGATGATACATACATAAATCAGCTAGTGACGCCTGGCCTCTGTAAAATTGTACCTACTGTACTGTAGGTAGTCGGGACGGGACGATATAGAGACCAAAGGTTCTGAAGTGGCGACCACGTACCCGAAGACATGTAGGAAGGCCTCTCACAAGGTGGACGGATGACCTGGTGAGAGTTAAGGTTATCCGGTGGATGCGAGACGCATAAGACGCAGTGGACGTCTTTCGGCTGAAATTATGAAGATGATGATGACACTAATCCTGTGGAATGCGCTTCCTCTCGACATCAGGACGGCCACCAGTCAGTATGCATTTAAGCGAAAGTTGCGGCATTACTTTCAGAACAATTAGCGGAGTCGTTTTAAAAATCTTCTGAATTTCTTTTACTTTATATACTTAAATATAATATGTAGGTATATATTACATTAAACATGTATAAATAAAAAATAAAAAAATACATTCGTACCCTTATTAATCTTTTTTCTCTTTTTTATAAGCACCTGCTGTTTTCTCTTCACCACCCTAGGTTGACTGGTAGAGAATGCCTAAGGCATTAAAGTCGGCTTTTGTATATTTGTGTTGCATTAAGTTCTAATAAATAAATAAATTATGCCAATCTAGAATTATACCTGTATGTACTTAATATTAGGTATTAAAACAGTAAAGTCCCAATTTGCAACTTTAGCAGCTTTAGAGTAATACTCTGAAAATAACACAAAAATAAAACCAATATGTAATTATGATAACATAGTTTAATATAAATCTTTAAACTTAAATTACATAATTTAAACAAAGTCTTAATAATCTTAATAATCAAAGTTTTTTTTAATCAAAATAATCAATACTAAAAAATATTAAAATTTGTCTTGAGATCTAGTACCACTTCAAAAAATAATTTAAATTGTGTACCTAAATAAATACTTTTAAATCACACGATTCTAAATTAGCACAAATAGTTAAGGCGAGGAAGTTGTAAAGTTATTCCTATAATATTTGTTAAAGTCCAATGGCAATATGGCATGAAAACTTTTGCATGACCTTTTAGCCCATGCATGGAGAGATAGAATAGCAACTACACACCATAAACACATTAAATAGAGAAAAAAAAGTTGTAGAAAAAATTTGTTTCCTTTTTTGCACAATTTTTGATGATTCCTTATATTCCTTGGAATATCTGCTTGATTTTGATGTCTCCAGTGTC
This sequence comes from Mythimna albipuncta, assembly GCA_929112965.1. NCBI lineage: Eukaryota > Metazoa > Arthropoda > Insecta > Lepidoptera > Noctuidae > Mythimna > Mythimna albipuncta. Next base: position 5,992,745 of record OV815984.1, read on the forward strand.
ATGATAGAAAATGAAGAGTACAAAGAATCTATTCCTTCAGTCTTCAGTGCTTACCTCTAACAAATATCTTCAGCTAAGCATAATAATTGTTATAATAAGATTTAAAATGAATCCTTAAACTTGAAATTATTTAAATTAGGTATTGTATAAACAAAGTCTTTTTTATCAAAATAATTAACATAAAAAAATATAAATGTCTTGCTATCTTAATCTAGTACAATTGCAAAAAAAATAATGTAAATTGTATATAAAAATCACATGATTGTAAGTTCACTTAGACAGTTAAGGCGAGGAAGTTGTAAAACTATTCTTAAAATATTTGTTACGGTCTAGTGGCATAATGTCATGAATGCTTTTGCATGACCTTTCAGCCCATGGAAGGAATTCTTTGGTAGCAACTACACACTCTAAAAGCATTAAACAGTCATCTTCAGCTCTATGTGCATTATATACTGGTTTTTTCATAATCCTCTCATAAAGACTTGATAATGTGTAAGATATTTTCTCCGTTTCCTTTTTTTCCACAATTTTTGGTGGTTCCTTATATTCTTCGGAATGTCTGCTTGATTTTGATGCATCCAGTGGCATGTCAGAAAATGAAGAGCACAGTGAATCTATTTCCTTCCAGTCGTCAGTGCTGACCTCTAGGTCAGGCCAGTCCTCACTTATAAGTGAATCTTCACTTATCAATGAATTATTATCTCTTGCTAGCGAGTCTTCCTCTAACAATGAGTCATCTCTAATTGAGCTCTTTGCTAACGAATCGTCTTTTCTTGTAATTGACGTATTTAGTAAATTATTTTTAATGATATGTTGAAAACCAGTCAAAGAGTCCACACACAACAAGTCTTGCGGCAACAAAGCATTAACGTCTAAGAATTCAGCCAAGAGAATTTTATAGTCAAATCTGTCCCCATTGTGTGCTATGAGGCATGTTGGTTTAGGTAACTCTGACAAAAAAGAAATAATAGTTTGAATATTGTCCTTGAAAATCGGTGCATTCTTCAATGACTCATTAGACAAGCCGGTCAGTTTCGCCGCCACCGGATGTATTTTCCTCTGTGGATTGAAAAGTAAGGTCAGCTTACTAATATAGGGGACGGCTCCAAAAGGGGCAGCTGTGATATCACTCCGTAAAGCAGCTACAAAACTGAGTTCGATAATCTTGGTTTGGTTTCTTTCTTGGTGCGGCAATCCTGTCGTTTCAAGGTCGAAGAACACGTAAGTTGCTATTTTGGACATGTTGACAAGTTTCTGCTGCTGACTGTACTAGACTCGGCTTATGTTGAAGCTCGTCTGACACTGTTTTGTTGAGGTTGTTCAGTTGTTGACCTCTTCTTTGTATGAATACTTTGTTGGTTTTAATTTGACACCGATTCACAGTTTGAGGACACTTTGCTTGAACCGTTCTCACAAATTGTATCTAATCTCCCATATTATTAAACAAGATATTATCAAAGTCAAGAGGAGCCAACCAAAGAAAGAGTTTAAAAACTAAAAAACCTTAAAAACAAACATCTAACAAAAGACGTAGACGTACAATTTCAGTATGACTGCACAGATTAGAGAGAGTAGTACAGATAACAAACTCCCGAACAAATTTTCTGGGCCAAAAAAGTACCACATAAGTACCTAGAACCTTACATGACGTTTCTTTTTTTTTAAAAATGGCTGCTTAAAATGACAAAGGAAGGCAACAGATATACAGAAAGTAATGCTATATTTTTTATAAATGGCTACTTATAATGGCAAAGGAATGCAACGTATACAGCATATAGTGCTGTTTTATTATTATTATTATTTATTTTCTGATCCGATTGCAGGAAAATAATTAAAACACAGTATTTATTTATTTATACATTTGTTTATTGCACACATTGCACAAGTTACATTTTTAGTTTACAATATTTTGTCTTTACCTACCTAAACTGATGATAAGTTATTAACTAAATTTAAATAATCTTTGTGTTATTAATAAAAAGACATCTAGATTTATTTTTTCATACATATCGACGGTCCCTACGACATGTCTAAAATATCATGTTTTCATTTCATTATTTACTTGTTTAAACAAGTTTAGTTGTGTATGTTATAAGTTAAATTGATTTAGAGGAATTAAAAAATCTATTTAATTAAAAAAATAATGAAATATAAAATATGCTATTTTGGACATGTTTTATAAATAATAAAATATCATGTTTTTTATTTCATTATTTACTTTGTTTAATAAAAGTAAATAATGAAATAAAAAATATGCTATTTTGGGCATGTCTTTATATTACGTAGGGACCGTCGATATTACAAGTTACATTTGTAAGTATTTACCTAAATGTAGTAGGTAATTAACTAAATTTAAACAATCTTTATGTTTTTAATTCATTAAACCCCAAGCGAACGCCGGCGTTCGCGCACCTATTGTCTTTCAATTGTGTCTGCAATTATCACAATTGAAAGGTTAATAAAAAGACAGATCAAGATAGTTTACCTTTAGTCAACTACCTAAACAGATGGAGTTTCAACTGTCTACACTAATATTATAAAGAGGGAGAATTTATATTTTTGTGGATGTGTTTGTAATGAATAAACTCAATAACTACGATGCCGACTTTAAAAATTCTTTTACCATTGGAAAGCTATATTCACCCTGGGTAATATATTTATTGCTCCTTCCTTACTAAAAGTTACCACCTGTGCGAAGCCAGGCCGGACCGGTAGAGTAATATTATAAAGATGAAGAATTTAATATTTTGTTTGTATGTACCCAAAAACTACTGGACCAATTTTCAACATTGAAAGCTACTTTTTCATTGAGTAACAGACCTATATTTTTTTTTTCACGCGGGCGAAGCTGTTGGCAAAAGCTAGCTAAGAACTAACAATTACTTTAAATAAGAGGAAAGATTAAATTTTTGTTTGTTCACTATTAGAAAGCTACATCTTTAACCGAGTAACAAATGCTATAATCAAAATATCGCCTTATGGGCAATATGTCATTAAAATCTTTTAAATATAGGTACGAACTATGCAACATAAATGGATTAGTGATGTAACGAATATTCGCATTCGCGAATATGCGCAGAATTCACAAGAAACAAGCGAATGTTTGGCAATTTTTCTTGACAAACTAAAAAGTATTTATTGATTGAACGGCTATAGAATATATTCACCAACGCGATTATATTCGCGAATATTCGTCAAAATTTAACATTCTTTATTTCAGTTGTATTATCATTCTATATCCATTCAATCGATATCTAAATACCGTTTTGTTTATAAAAAAAATTGCCAAACATTCGCATGTTTCTTGTGAATTCTGCGAATATTCGCGAATGTCAATTTTCGTTATATCACTAGTATAGAACGCAAAAAGTAGTAATGACTACAGAGTACTCATTACTTATTTAATGATTTATTTTTCAATTTCTTTTTAAATTTTCAAACGCTTTTAGTTGCATAGCAGGTAAATTAAGAGTATGTAACCTATTAATATCTGTGCCCTTTAAAATTTTATTTATAACATTGCACCAATTAAAAATAGTAAACCTTACAGTTAATGAAATTAAATGATCCAGAATTCCTGAGTTGCCTTGTGTTCGGTACAATCGATAAAATCAAATGAATACTTTGACAAAATTGTGTTTTTTACATTTAACGCTACATTATTTAGATGGGCATTGTTCTCCAAATATTCATTTCTTTCTGTAACCACTGTACCAAAACACCTTACTACACCTTCAGATGGGTAATTTAACCTTTTTTTTGCCACTGTGTATTCGCAGTGATTTATCCAGTCGTGAATATTGCTTTGGTCACTTACAAGACTACTTTTACACAATCTACATTTTAGTTGTAATTTATCAAAAAAAAATTCGTACTACCCATCCCGCAGTGTAAGCACGCGAATAAACATTCAATCGTTCCCTACGAGCCTGCTCTAAAATCATTTCAATATTTTGATTTTTAGTAGAATGACCTGGCTTGACCATTTCTTTTATTTGTTCAATAAACAATGGCTGTAAAGGAATGATTTGGTCTGCCGGATCATCCTCGCAGTCGAAAGTATGACTGTGAAACTTTATGACTAGTTATTAACAATGACTTAAAGGTATAGTTGAAGCTGTGGCAGGTTGGGTTATTATTTCGATAATTATATGCCCTTACCTGGCCAAAAAAGTTTTCAATTGGATCTGAATTAAAATACTTGGGTCTCATAATTTTTAAATTATGTTTTTTGAAAAACTGCCACAGCCTCATGTAGCTTTTTAGTGTAACAATAAAATTTTGCAAAGAGGGCACCGATTTTTCCCTTCCATTCATATGAATGTACATATTTAATTTTCCGTAACTTATTAATTGCCTCTTTCCAAAATTGGTGATGCGGTGACTTTTTTACCACTGCTGTTCTTAAAATTTTTCCCTTGCTTTTAGAGAATCTTGCAGCTCCATTGACGCTGTCGAACAATTGGTCAAAAAATAGAACGACCTCCGCTGTATTTGGAAGTGTGCTACTGACGGGTCTCCCATCAGCATAGTGAGCTGAAATGAATAATTTATATCTATATAAGTACTTTGTTTCCTTCACTATATGTTTAATTTTATTTTTATTATTTATATCTAGCCTATACAGTCCCACTGCTGGGCAAAGGCCTCCTTCCTTTCCTTTTATTGTTCCCAGCTTCTAGCCATTTCTATGCGTTTAATAATACTAATGTTTAATTCTACTTAATACCATCTAATTACCACATTCATATTGAAATAGAAAATGCAAATTGTGAGGTTATTTTTTTTTTTGTGGTAAAATATAGACCATAAGCATAAGCAGGGTACGAACCTGTTAAGGCTCAAGCGCCCAAAAAATACCATAACACTAACTTTCTAAAGCTTACTCCCAAGTAACCGCCAAGTTAATAGGTTTGAAAAAATATATATATTAGATTTGTGAACAACATTATCAACATTTGATTTTTTTGTGCAATTAATACATTTATCTAAAAAAAATATTTAGCAATTTCACTACTTTTTCGAAACGACTTTGATCTCTTGAAACATTTTTACACCAACATTCGTGGTTATCGGGGCTCTATCCGGGCGCAGCTGGCCGCAATTAAATGCAGATAGATACGCGTACTGCCGCATATGCGGGTACGAGTGTTGTGTCCATTTAATTCCGGCCAAATGTTCATGGGACTACAAGACTTTACAAGCAAAACATTTAGTTTCATATAATGTTACTTACAAAATTTTGCTGTATATGTTAAGGCTGCAGATACAGTTGTGCTGAAGACCTTCACACAATTTTTAACCTGAAAATTAAAAATATAGCTTTTAAGTACAAAGAAAAAATTTGCCATCATAGTCAATCTATAGCAGAATACAAATAGCTGGATTAAATTATATTAATTTTGATTATAGAAATTAATTATTTTGTTATACGTGAAGCTTTCACAGAAGGCCCTGTATTCTGTATACTCTTACCACAGTAAAGTTCTCCACCTCTGTTATTCATATGTATATTACGATGTGGACATTGGATTGGTTTACATGTTTGTGCATCCAGTTTTAAGCAATGTTTTCTTTAAATTTTCTTAACATGCAACTGTTTTGTCCCCAATAAAATAAAATGAAACAAATTACAAATATAAGTACCTCCATTTTCTTAATCTTTTCTGGAATTACGTGTTGATCACTCAGTTTATGGAGAAGTCTGGCTTCGGTGTGATGACAATCTGTTTCATACACATCTACTCTGTCTTGCCATTTAGAAATGTTTCCATTGAAGGTTATGTTTTTAATTAAAAAGTTATTTCTCAGACCCTTTATCAGGTGAGAGGGATCATACACAATACTCAGATTGACCCCACTTATTGTAACTGTGCCATCTGAAAATATAAAACATTTTAAAGTAAATAATGATAAATGGTTGCCAACAAGTTTTACAGTTGGTAAAATATCGCTGCAGTCAAAAAGATGGTAGGTATCACATCTTGGTGACGAAGATCCCTTGAACGATTTTCGTTATTTTAAACCTGCCTGCTGCTACTGCTGGGATCAGTCATGAAAGCAAATTTACCCTTAATGGTAATTATTTGAAAATCTTTCTGAATTTTTGAAAATCCATAGCCATAATGGGAAAGTGAATTCAATTATACTAACCTGGTTCTCGATTTGCAAGTATTTGGTCACGAGCCGTGTCTGCTTTTAGGCTTCTTAGTGCAGATTGAAAAGAAGCACCTTGGTCACAAATTAATGCAATTGGTTTCAGTCCACATCCAACTACAGCAGAAATCACTTATTTCAACAGTATTTTGAGTTCCAGCCCCGAGGTAGCTCCTTTGCAATAATAATAAGCCAATGGTTGCTGCCATTTAAAAACCGCTCCTCTCAGCATAAAAACGAGGGCATGGTCAGCAAACTGATTTTTTTTTGTGTTTAACTCTACAAAGCCATTAATGGTGTCCTTATTTTTGTTGTAAGTTATTGCAGTCTCTAGTGACATTTCTTCAAGATTGCGGAACACATTTTTTTTATTGGTCTTCCATGTTGCAACCTGGAAACAAATTAAAGTAATATAAGTAAATATTTTTTCAGACCCAAAGTATAAAGTTAGACGCGAGTATCGTTTCCATTAAAACTACGAATATAATACAAACCTCTTTTTTCATTAATTCGAAAACTTGAGGGCAGATTCGTCTCAACATTCAGTTTCGCCACCATGTTATTCAAAGTTGACCTTGATGTTAGTATAAATATTTTGTGTAAAAATCGATAACACTTGGGACTTTGCTTCATTATAGATGCGATCAATTTTTGTTCCAGTGAAAATTGAAACCCTTGCTTATTTCTGGTACAAAGATTAATCTGCATTTTGAAGATTCTTTTTGCAAATGGGTTCATTTCTGCTGTCCATTTTTCTATGTTTCTTTGTTAAATTTCAAAGCTCTCTTGGCTCTTCTGTAAAAATCCATTGGTTCTTTTGCCTTTTTGTACTCTTTGTACAACGTTTTGAATGTTGGGAGATAAATCTGTAAATTTACTTAATATCCTTTGTTTGGATGATTTTAGTTTTTTAACATTTTTGACTTGACTCAAATCTGAAACATAGGAAAATAGTCTATGTAAACGATATAGGTCAGAGATGGCGAACCTAGTGCACGCGTGGTGCACGGTGGCACGTGGCATAACTGTTGGACATTGGCCTCCCCTCCCTATAATGACTTATGCCCACAGTTGCACATAAGCATCCCCCAAGTGTCGCCATTCAGGCGCTACACTGTAATCGTAGATATTGTAAATTTAATTATTTTTCTCACAGTCAGTTAAATCTATTTCACTAGAATGACAATTTCTGATAGTGACTACAAAATGTTAACTGTTGCGATTGGACGAGTGTGACGGTAACAAAACTAACTCATAACGATAAAATTAACGATAACGTAGTCGTTTAACGTTACACACGTTTTTGAAATGTTTAAAATGTGCCAGATTTAACGTTAAATATGGTAACGTTATTTATTAGATAACAATATCTGCATTGAAAGGCGGTAACGATACCATATTTTTAACGGTATTTCAAGCCCTGATTTACCCGTTATTTATTATATTGTCTACATAATAATATTATAAATTTATCATAGGAATGCGAGGTATCAGCAATGTTTGCCCTACTACTGGACCAATCAAAACTGTGGTACTGTAAAAAAAAATTACGAACTGAAATATTAAAAGACAATGTTAACACTACTAGAACATAGGTATATTCTCTTTTAAGAAACAGTGAGCTGCAATCAACCATTATAGCCCAGTAAAGGTTGGTGGATTTCACAGTTTTCTCACAATATTTTCCCACACTCTATTGCTAGCCATGGTGAAACACTAAATTGCTCAAGGCGGCATAGCCTATAAACAACAATTTATTATTATTAAAGCATGTAAAGACTTTCAAAACTTATTATAATATTTGTTTAAATAGGTACCTGAAATATTTCCTGGACGTAAAATCTACATGGGAACAGCCAATTTGCTATTATTTGAATACAGAAACTGCTTTTCATAGTGCCAACCACAAATTCTTTGAGTGTTTTGAACAGTAATACTGTCCAGACTTGCAATATCACTCCCAATACTCTTCACCCATACATGGAACTTTACTGCAAATGTTTCAGGATTTGGAAAGTAACACAGGTACACCTGAAAATTTAAAAACCACTTTATTGTAACATCCATGAAAAAAGGAGAGGTTGTTTATTTTACAGGTGATAAAATCATCTAAATGACATCTCTCACCTTGGTGGGAATGGAGTGTATGTCAGACTTTTAATGGCTAAAAACCCACTCCTGTTCCAACACCATAATTAGAGACACAAGAATAAGACAAAGAGAGAGTGAACACCAACATTCACTTTGGGTTTTAAGAATGAATTCATTAAACCCCCAGCGAATGCCGGCGTTCGTGCACCTGTTGTCTTTCTATTGTGTTTGCAATTTCCACGATTGAAAGGTTAACAGAGGTTTTAGGTACATTGGGTAACATAATGTAGTATCAGAAATTCTGACTTCTAACAGTCAGGCAAACCAGATGTACAAATCACAGCTGAGACCACATCATCACATAAATCTTTATTACCTGAATCCTGCCGTTATTGTGTTGTTGTGATAGGCATGTTTGGTGCTATGGAGAAACTCACTGGAAGTGGAAGCATGCGAATTTCTGAAAAACAACAGGAAAATCCATTAAAAAAAAAACAAGCGTCTTTAACAAATTCAAGTTTCTTGTACACAGAATAATACTATAAATAAATAGTATCAAGACAAAAATTGACCAATAAGTATAAATTAACAAGATTTTGAATACTCTTTCTGAGGAAACCCATTTCCTGAAATATGACCAACAAATCAAAATCGGTGTCCATAAAACAGATTTCACCCCAGAGAAGAAAAATTATTGAAGCAGTTAGGTACTTTAGGTTACAATTTATTGCATTTTCACCAGTCATGGATTAATCTTGTTCTAATGGCTAAACTTTTTGTAGTTTAAGGCTGCTTTTCGACCAGAGATTTGCTATGTTGCGAGGATGTAAAGCTATGCTGTGAAACCTATTTACAAAAATAAATATCATTTATGTGACCGTTTCCACTGATACTAAGATAAGTAGCTATGCGGGTAAGATGTCGTATGAAGATAAAATAAATAATAGTTTTTCATTTCTACCAGTGCTATGTGCACCAATGAATGAGTGATTGGTAGATATCAAACGCATCCATAGCAACGTAGCATAGCACATCAATGGTCAAATGGTTCAAAAGCACCTTAGCAGTATGATAGTGTTGAATTACTGTGACTTGGTCTGGGCATTTGAAAGTTAGGTTATGTGATTATATTATATATTGTTTTCTTCATTCTAGTCTTAGGTCTACAAACCTAAGTCTAAAATGAAGAAAGTTTGAAAATCAGCTAAGCAAGAAGTAATTTTGATGTTTATTTACCAGCTATAAGCTATAATGCTATTCCACTCAAAATAACATCTTCAAAACATTCATCTTCAGTATACATGAAAAGATAGGCACTACCGATAAGATTCTTTCACGAAGCGTCATATCACGAAGATTTACAATGATTGACAAGTTTTCGCAAAGAACTTTTAGTAAAAGTACTACAAATTAAATTAGTTAAATGAAAAAAAAAATGGCTGCCAAACTGACTGAACTGACCAAAGAGAATGTAAAGTAGTCGTGACCAAAGAGTATAGAGTCACAACGTATTATTATGACGTAGTAATTATTACGTCATATTTAGCCAACAGAAAGAGTAAAAACGTCGTATACAATTCTTTTTAATATGGCGGCTACGTCCTAATTTTTTTGTTCGCAGTTAACCGGGCGTGTATGACTGTACAAGCAGAAATGAATCTGATAGTGCTACCAGAAAAAAAATACGAACATTTCTATGATTTCTATTAAACTATTTTATTTATAAACATATTTTTAACTTGTGCAAACTGTAATACTACATGTTTATCTACGAGTATTTCTATATATTGACAAAAGATCTTGGAATGAATAATGTAGCTATGACATTCGTTCCCAAAAAGTTAATTTGCTAATCTTATTTTTTACTATTGCAACATTGTTATAAATTTGGTGATTTTTGTTGGTGATTCACCAAAATAAGTAGTATTGCCATTTAACTAACATTTAATATTATAATTTAAAGGTTAAATATTTTTTTATTGTAGAAAGCGTTGGATTGTTATGACAGGAATTTTATTATTTCACAGATTGTCTTATTGAAGGACTATGTCCGCCATTGTACCTTTTGTTGCATGACGATTAAATAAATGTCTACTTTTGTCCCGGGACAATGCAGTAAGCAAATGCGTGGAGCAGGCTGAGCTAATGAGTTAGTAACCCAGAATACATTGTTTGTTAGTAATATGAAAATGTTAGCTGCAAAAAGAAAAACTGAGTACTTTATAAGTGGATTGGTTGTTCCCACTGTTCATCTGAAACAGTGAGAGCTACAAGTTCTGTAAACAAATAATAGTGAGGAAAAGTTTAATAAAATAATAAATGACTAATGTGTTTAAAGTGCCGTGTGTACCTAATGTTGTGTGTGTGAGAGAGAAAGAAATAGAGAGAGTGAATGTAAGTTTTGCATATTAATACTTTTCACGGAACAGTAAAAACAGTGGAAGTAGCTTGAGAAAATGTTTCAAGTTTTTCTTATGCATCATGGCCATGGGAAAGTGACTAATGCAAACTAAAGGAACGAATGTTCCTGGATCCTAAATAAATACAATTTTTTTCACCTATCGCAATTTATGTTAGGGTCAACGCTGCAATACGCGGGACCGTAATGAGTCCCGTCGCACGGTGACGGACGGGCACCGGAGCGCGGGCACTTTTGTATAGGACCGCGCGGGCGCCCACAGCGTTCTGCTTTATATCGCAAAACCGATCAGAACGGGAGTCCGCCTTTGTACATTTGTGTCGTATGAAGTTCTAATAAATAAATAAATAAACGAAATCTACTGGCTTATTCTATTAAATGTCTTTTTCACGAAATATCCATTTAATAGGGATAATAGCAGATTCTGCGACTGCGTAAAGCGGTCGCCCACGTGGTCTCTTTACAAAGTGCTCCGTTACGGGGACCCGCGTGGGCATCCGTCGCGGGGAGCCGGTCCCCGCGCTCCCTTTTTGCTACGTAATAAAGATTAAGTTATCCATCGACTTGACTACATGCACACCGTTAAATTTGAACTAGCAACACTGCGCAGGTCTGGAGCCAGGGTCTAGTCTGTGGAATCTAGTTCCGAAAGGAAGCTCGGCCACGCCCCGGTATGAAAGGCAAGAAGGAACGGGGTAGGTTTTTTAGTCAGTAAGATTCTGACACTATCTCACGCTTTCTGCACAAGGGCGGGGGATGTCATTTGGATGATTTTTACCCACCAAAAAAAAAGCTGCGCAGATACTAATCCGGTTTCCGCGGCGGGGGTTGTCGCACACAACACATGCGCGACAAGTGCCCGTCGCGGACGTCCGCTTTACGCAGTTTCGATCTTTAGACGAACTAAAAGGTTTATGCTATAGGTTATAATGATTATAATTCTTAAATTGTAATTTCACAGGCCACCTTGAAGCAGTCACCGTAAGAAATAAAAATGATTATGGAATTAAATAAAAAGATAATAAAACGCAATAATTCCCACTTACTAGTATTTTATTTCTATAAAAGACTTGTCACTACATTTACCACATTAAAATTAACTTATCTTATAAAATTAATTTACTTAATACATGCGTATTAAAATAGAGAAGACGAGGATTTCAAAGGTTTCTACACCCGTGTAAAGTTAGAGTGAGTTGCTAAGCCATTTATAATACACCAATCAATCTAATATTCCCCACGTCAGTTCTTTCATCGGACCACAAGAGGTACGGCGTGTCGCCACCGATACATGGTAGACAATCCACCCATACGCACAAAGCGTTTTGGGAACACATTTTGTGCCTTCAGCCAAGGAGTGGAATACCCTGCCAGTCTCTGTATTTCCTGATAGCAACAACTTGTAAAACAAAATCAATTTTTAACCGACTTCTAAAAAAGGAGGAGGTTCTCAATTCGGATGTTTGTATTTTTTTATATAAAGTACGAATCATGCTCTTTGATTTCCGTAGTGTTTTTGAATTAGTTTTCGGGATCTTTAAATCAAGAGTAATTACGTTACTTCTAGGCAAGCATGCTCCATCGTCAACCACAGCATCGCTTAACATCATGTGAGATGATTTTTAAACGCGAGCCTATCAATAATAAAAACATCCACCACCTAAACCACCACGACATAAAAATCAATTGCTATTTGTTAGTTTCGCTAAAACTCAACACGGCTTGACAGATTTTAATCGGTTTTGTTTGATTCGCTTTAATAAAGAGGTGATTTAAAAGACAAAAGATTGGAAGAAGCAGTTAAAAAATGATTGAAAGGTTGGAAGAAATTTTACGGGTGCGGACCCGCGGGCGGTAGCTAGTCTAAAAATAATTTGAATTCATCACTACCAACTAAACGATTTTATGTGTTTTAGGGCCTGTGCACACCACGTTTTTTAAACGCGCCGTTGACGCGCGTTTTAGAAACGTGCGTCGACGGCGCGCTTTTATCCTATTAAAAGTCTACAGGCTGCGTCTGACTCGCGTGCGTATCGCGTCTGTATCGCTACAAACGCGCGTCAGTGGCGCGTTTAAAAAACGTGGTGTGCAAAGGCCCTTAAGTGACTATCAAACATATATCGACGCCATTTACTGAGACGACAATTTTATACAATTTTTTAAAAGTTGGAAATCATCATCTTATGGTACAATTACTCACCGCCACTAGACATTTACATTACTAGGGTTACAAGGTTGATTGAAGAGTCAACAACCCTGGATCGCAAAGGGCAACCGGAAGGCGAGTACCAGGATTATCGTCAGTCTGATACTCGATTCATCGAGATCGGGAAAGGTTATCCCATAATTTTCCACTCACAAAATCAAAGCAAAGGCACCACAAGCGCGTGGACCCTTGTTGAAATAGCGACACTGCGCAGGTAATAATTTGGTCTTTGCTACGGGGACCGCCGCATACGAAACACGCGCGACGGGGGCCCCCGCTTAACGTAGCGTTGGCCCTTAAAATCTTTAACTTTCCTAATACCACAAAAACTCCACTAATCAACTTCGGAGTTGTGTATTTTAAGTTGATTTTTAAGCGACTATTTTATTTAAAGAGCACAAATGCCAGTACGACTAAATTAAAATACTGATACAAATAATTTACTACAATGCGTTCCAAATAAGAATAGGATCGCCCGCCATGTTGTGACGTCACGATTTTCTGTCAAATCGAGGAAATAAATTTTTAAACATAAATTGGTTCACGAAAAATTTAATTTATTTATGAACTATGAAGGAAAAAAATGTAATCAGAATCCAATTCTTCAATTTTACTCATCTCCAAGTTTTTCGATTTTGCCAAAATTTCTTCGATTTGACAGTTCGACGAGACGTCAAAACATAGGAATCGGTCCTATTCTCATTTGGGACGCGAGGTAACAAGGAATTTTTTACCACAACTTTGATTTATTGATAAACTCCCGATTTCCTGAATTGGGAAATTAAAGTAAAGAACTTGTCCTACTATACTCCTTTTAACCACCTACGTCGGATATGTCTTACAAACACTCTTGCGTTCATTCCGCCAGAGTCGCACATCCACGACCAAATACTCCATCTCGTCAGCTCTTCTGTCACCTATGGGGATTGAAGAGCTAAACGAGATGGAGTACCCAGTCGCAAACCCACGACTCTAGCGAGTAGGACACGAAAAAACTCGTCCCAAACCGACATAAGCGGAAGTTCAAATTCTCATAAGATTAAACAAGAAGTTCTCAATTCAAAAAGCGGCAGATACTTAGAATTTTCTGTAAATCATTTAATTGGTTCGATTGCAGTAGTTTAAACAAGGTGTAAGGGACAGCCCTCCACAAACTTCAAGGGCTTGCTCAGTAGACGAAACTGAACAACCTCCTAATGAACAAATCACCAATCTTCTAAATCATCATCGTTTAGATCAGCCATGTCGATTTCATCAATGATATTTTCTTTTAATTCTTCAGGATCTTTTTCTGCCTTTTTGGCCGGATTGATATCAACATCAGCTGTGAAATCATCGTTTTCATCGGCCTTTGTTTCACCGACGTCTTCTTTAGGCGTGTCATCTGTATTGTCAGCTTCAGTATTTTCATTGCTGACGCTTTCGTTTGTTCCATTTTTAGTCTCTGATTTATCATTTTCCTGTTCAGTTACACCATCGCCATCGCCAATATTTTCTTGTTTATCATTGGAGGCCATTTTAATGTTTCCATTGGTATCTTCATCGTCGGCTAAGTTTGTTTCTTTATCTTCTGCGTCATTAGTTTCGGGGTTTTCATTTTCACCTTCGTCTTCATTCTGGTCATCGTCGTCATTTTCATCATCTAATTCTTCTCCTCCATCCGACATAGAATCTTCTTCGTACTCAAAGTCAGACTCCAAGTTTTTATTGCGATTCTTCTTTCTGTCCTCCTTACCAGTAAGTTGGAATGGCTTTATCAATACTGATGAGCCCTCTGAAAAAAAAAAATATATATAATAAGTTTTTTTTATTCTAAATTCGGTTCGTTCGAAACGGTTGCAGTTATGGCTATTCTATTTGCCTGTTTACGAGTTCGGCCTTAGCGGTGAGCAGGGCGGCTTCGGTAAGCGGGCGCGGGGTGCTATGAGCGGCGTCTCATGGCGTGCTTTAAACATTTTCATACTTTTGTTCTCACCGCTCGCCTCTCCACGCTTAGCTACCGCTCACAGCGGCCAGGTCGTGAACGGGCCGTAACTGTTTTCCACAACCCAGTTACTGGGTAACAAGATAACCTTTGGTATGACTGAACGTTACTGTAACAGTTTAAAAATATCTGGAAAAGTTGCTTAAACACAACAAAATAGACTTTAAGACGTATGGCGATGCGCCACCGGTATATGGTAGACCTTCCACCCACGTGCACATTTCTCTTTGGGGTAAACTCATTGTGGGTGCAGCAAGCAGTTGACAGTCAACTATAACCTTCCACTTGCATTTGAATGAATGGGATGTATCCACCACGCGGGCCCAGTGTGGGTTAGTGGATGTCACATGTCGTCGATTTTTTGGTTCTAAAGCATGCCGGTTTCCTCGCAATGTTTTCCTTTACCGTTTTGAGAGCAGTGTAGATGAAATAAATTACACAAAGTAATGCGCCTAGCTGGGTTTCAACCCGCGATCTACATCTCGGATACCACTCAGCCACTACTGTTCTCACCAGTGTTCAAATGCAAGGCTAAATAAAAACCAACAAAAAAGATCTTACCTACAATAATAGATGGCATACTACAGAGTTTGTCGTGAATTTTGTAGGTTTCACAGGTACCGTAGTAAACGGGTGGTTTCTTCCTTTCTGACTTCCTAAGGCTCGTGACGCCATACTTAGCGAGCACCGGCGCCAGTTTACCCCTGGAGATGGTCTTGGGGACGGTGAAAATACGGAGCATTATAGGCCCAATGTTTAGTAGACGTTTGGCCATATTCACTTTCACCATCTGTAAGAATTAAAATTGTTGGGTAAATTATTTGTTATGTATTTGTTGGGAGCGGGGATAACGTACGTGACAGGCCTGTTGGACTAGTGGTTAGTGACCCTGACTGCTATGTCGGAGGTTGTGGGTTCGATTCCCACCCAGGACAAATATTTGTGTGATGAGCATAATCATTTGTTCTGTGTCTGGGTGTAATTTATCTATAATATGTATGTATTTAGAAATATATAAGTATGTTTATCAGTTGTCTAGTACCCATAACACAAGCTCTGCTTAGCTTGGGACTAGACGGCGTTGTGTGATAGTTGTGGAATATATTATATTATATTATTATAATCAAACCACGAGTGAGTGTCATCCTGGGTTATTGTGTTGCATTGCAACGATACCGTGTCGCGCGCCGACACACACACACACATGTCGTGCTCGCAGTAGGTACAAACTTAATAATAAACGTATTACTTAAACACACAACAATATTTAACAATTTTTTTTTAACCATTTTAATTAATTTATTGTGCCAAAAAACAAACGAATTGCTTATTATATATAAAAACTAGAACTCCACATTAGGATTCTCTGTGCCGTGGGGTCTAGTCTCCCTCAGTCCGAGAACAAAGTTACACAAACTTATAAACAGTAAAGAAAAAAAATAAAAACAGAAAATTATAAGAAGAAAATAGTCTAATAGACGTTCAGTTTGTTTGTGGGTTTATAAGTAGTCATTCCAAGACTGAAGTAAATATACACCGCTAAATTTTAATCGTTTTATTCCCATGGAGGGTCAATCCAGTACATGAAACACTGAAAACGATTAAAATTTAACGGTGTATAGATAATGGCCATATGACCCTATTATTTGGATTGGGAGTTGCAGTACGGTTGAAATATCGTGACCGCTGTATACTTCGAACAATTGCTGGCACAGTCATTCTTTTCAGGAATGGCGAATGCATATTGCGTATTTTTTTTTTCAAATGTGCGCAATACTTCGGAACGCGAACTTCAGAACAGTCAAAATATTTTGACAGTACTCCAAACTGCCAAAATGCGAGTATACTTAAGGCTACTATACACGGACACGTGGCTTCATAGACGCACTATGCCTGCGTGAAGTTTACATACAAAACTATGAAACTGTGTCGACGAAGCGGCAAGTGGCAACGTCGTGCCTAGAGTTGAAAATTGAAGCTTCAGGGAAAACCACTATAATAATATAATTATTTGAAATATATATTATATATTTTTTTTAATACTTGAAATGGTTACGTCGAATGTTTATAGAGCATTATGCTAATTATGTGTTAAGATAATTAGTCGTAGATAGACTCAAAATAACATAAAATAAGGATAATATATAACATAGACTTACCTTCTTAAAATCATTAACAATCCGAGGCCTGAGCCGCACAAAGTAGTTCTTGAACTGCGGTTTGGGTTCAATTGAGTCGTATTCATTGGACACCTAGAATTTTATATAAATAATTTAGTTACACCCAAAACACAATTCCCAGAGAAGTCATCAAATTACTCTCCTAACGTGCAAATCCAAGGCTATAAGGGGTTGCAATTCGACACACATTTTCACTGTTTTTCATACAACCTCTCTTACGCGATTATGACGTTATTACACATTTTTCATTAGATATGTTGGAAACATAGTATCCTGTGGATATTACAAAGGCTTCCAAAAACCAAAAGAAGTTTTAAATGCCATTTCACAAAATAGGTATTTCTGAGATACAATACAGTGTCTTGGATTCACACGTCAGTCTCCTGCTATAGTTCCAGGGCCAGGGTAATTCTTTTGAGAACAATCCTGCATCCCTTCAAAACAGACAACCTTGATAACTATTAGAAGATTTATCTGGCGTTTTTTTTTTGGTGGGTTAAAGTCATCTATATGACATCCCCCGCTCTTGGGCGGAGCAGGAGATAGTGTCAGACTCTTACCGACTCTTGCCTTTCATACCGGGGCCAAGTTACCTTTCGGAGTTAACTCTGGCCCCAATAGGCTCCGACCCCGCTGAGCCCCTGCTGTTGCTGACAGCTTCTTGAGGCGGGCGGGAACAGTGCGCGCCGTCGACGACTTGGGCTCGGTCCGGATAGTTACCGAACGGTCGGACAGCGAGCTACACATTGCTCGCCGTCCGCAAGCCCGCGCCTACAGTGGTTCTGGCGTTAATATAGTAGCTAATCAATAAAAAATGAATATCCCAATGCATACCTGAGTAGACATGGCATCAATTTCTTCAAAAATCGCTTTCCGCGTTTTGTCGTCTATTTGTGACATCAATGCTTCCTCATTGTCGAATAATTCGGACTGAACCTTCTTTAAACCTGCATTATTAAATGATCACTTTGAAAATTAAATGCATGTTTTAAAACAGTCATAAATACACCGCTTAATTTTGATCGTTTTAATCCATTAAACCCCAAGCGTTTGCGCACCTATTGTCTTTCTATTGTGTCTGTAATTTCCACGATTGAAAGGTTAATCCCGTGGTGGTTAACACTATCGATTTGGTTAAAAAAAAATAAAAAATAAAGTACCTTTTTTTAAACTCTCATTAATGTACGAAATTAATTTCTTTAAGAAAACGTCAGCTGAGCGAGTCCAATGACTAATAGGTAGTAGTCGGTGTTGCGTACTAACTACCTAAAGGTTCGTCGATAGTGTTTCATGTACCGGATCGACCCTCCACGGGATTAAAACGATCAAAATTTAGCGTTGCATAAATTGTGGATGGCAGGACATACAACATTAGTTTTAGTATAGTTATACGAAACTCGAAACACGTATCTAGTTGTTTAGAATCAGCAACTGAATGAATTCCAATAGTTTTTACACCATGTTATATTTTTTCCCGAAAATATTTAAAAAGGTCATAAGTTGGACACCACCGATACTAAATACAACACAGGTCACAGCAGATCACAGCGGGCTTTAGGAGCCAGTAAACAGCTGGGTGCAAGTGCATAACAACCCCTCAATCGCCTGGATGACCCGGTGACTATGTATTTTTGCTGAAATAACAAGCTTATAACTTTGTTATTTTTCATGATACAGTTATGAAATTTTGTACATAGATTCTTTAGGGAGCATTCAAGTATTACGTAACGCAATTTGGGGAGAGGGGGGGGGTCTTGTAAAACGTTACAGTGCGTTACAAGGGCGGGAGTACCGCGTTGTTTAAATACTGCCCGTATTTAAACAACGCGGTACTAAACATTTTTATTTTAATAAATAAAGCTAGGGAATTAGAATCTTCCAAATCAGCAACCTTTTTCGTTTACGGGGAAACCCTCAGTAGTATTGTACTTTTAGTTTTGTTTCCTAAGTTGGCAAACCTTTCGTTAACATAATTGAGACTTTAATAGTCACTTAATTGTTACGTAACGTTTAGGGAGGGGTACAGAAAAACGTTACGGTGCGTTACATTTCTAAAATCTTCAAAAATTGCGGTACGTAATACTTGAACGCTCTCTTATATAAAAATACTAGAAATGTGTTTCGGGTTTCGTATATAGTAAAACTAATGTTGTATAATGCAATTATAATTATAATAAAAATTAAGTCTACTACTATTGGGTAGGTGTAGTAGGATTTTTAAATTTAAGACTGCAGAATATGATGTAGATTACTCACTTTTATTGATCGTCTTATCTGAAAAAGAGAAAGCATAATAATTAATTTATTTTGCTCATATAATAAGCACACAATATTAATAAAATAAACCCCCGAATTCATCCCTGACGCTAACAAAGAAATCCGAAACTATTGAGATAAATCTGACTCTCTCAATAGACTATTTGACTGATTTTTGGATTGGAATCAGTTTTGTATTATTAAGTATTGTTTATAGAGACCAGAAAAAGAGTTTTATATCAATTCTTGTTAATATTACCATAGCAAATGAAGTTGTATTATTCAAATAAGCCGCCAAAAAGTCATACAAAATGACAGACATATTTACAGACTTGTGACGTTTAAATATGTAGATTCAGCCAATAGCGACCGTTTGCAAAAACATGGCGATAGGTAAAATAAAGTGTATTTCGTATTTTTTTTTATAAATAGTCCATTATTTTTTAGATATATCGGTAGAGTCTGTCTAAAAAGTCAAACTACTTCAGTCATTATTAGGATAAAATGAAATGTGATGTAATCAACACTGGTTCAATAATCATGGTTGATTAAGTGGTCCTGATCATTATTTACTAATAGAAGAACCTTATAAAAATGATTGAATATAATTAAATATATTTTTATGTACTTTTTATAATATTATATTTAATTTTGTATAATATTTAATCATTTTTGTCATCATCATCATCATGTTCATTATTATATATTAATTTTGTATAATATTTAATCATTTAGATTAAATATTATACAAAATTCCCAAGTCGGTTGACTTTTTAGACAGACTATACAAATCGCTTTTAAATCTATGCGGATGGCAATAAATATGAACTTATTTTTCATATTGTCAAACAGCCTGCTTCCAGACTACACAAATTAAAAAAAAAGGCAATATTTTTGAAGTTTTTAAATTTTAATTTCTATATCAATCAATTACTTTTATATGGTTTTAAACTGTAGCAAGGAGTACACCACACGCTCTGGTCGTCATGTCAGGTTTCCTAATTTCTATCGCCCTTGACGGTCTCTGGAGGGGGGTGCTGTAGGGTTCACCCTTACCTTAGAGTTTATTTATGTTTATAATAAACTCACACAATACACCACAAATAAAACACAACATTAACACAGTCACAGTAATACTATCACGATAGTATTACTGTGACTGTGTTAATGCGTTACGTTTATCAAAAACACTAAACTACATTCACGGCATTCATAATATTTAGCATTATGCTGTTGGATGGTGTCGGTCGCCACAGCGCGCGCGGACCAGCGTGCGAGACGGTTGAGCACCTCTGCTCAATTTTAACATTTTGGAATATGTGGGTCCGGTCAGTCGGTTGTAGACCTAGCGGCCTACCGCCTGCGCCCGCGCATCTTCCTAATTGTGATGTACATCGTTTTTATTGTTTAACTTTTACGTGGAACGTATTATGCTGTGACTGTAACTTGTGTTGTGTTTCTCCTGTCTGTTCTCCTTCTGTGTTGTATATATATTGTGTAAGGACCGGTCGAGTAAACCGTGAGTACGAGCAGTGACTTTTATTTTCGCTCACCCGCACTCCCACAATACACATAAACTTGCTAAATTTTAATTTATTGTATGTTTGATTGCCTGTAATACCCGCTATGTATATGTTACCTGTGTGTGTTGCTTGTCGTGTGTTGTTGTTTGATTTATATGTGTATGTGTGATTTATCTATCTATCTGTAATTTATATGTCTGGTGTAAACTATTAATATGTCCGTAAAACGGGGTGAATAGAGACTTAGGGGTGAATAGAGACAAAACTTTGGTTTGGTTTTTCACTTTGATGTCATAATATCGGCCTCTAATAAAGCATCGATTTTTTAGAATAACAATTCATTCATAAATTGATATAGTTAAATGCACCAAAAAATATTCAAATATCGAAAAAATACCCTTTAAAGTTTTGTCTCTATTCACCCCGTTTTACTGTATAAGGAGTTAATAAATAAACATACTTCCTGGATAGGAAGGTATAGTGCTGGTGGTATCCGCCGACGCTGGCGCAGGAGCCGGTGCTGGTGTCGCCACTGGTGCTGCCAATAGTTTCTTCTTAGCCTCAAGCACAAGTGCGAGGTTCTTCTTAGCTTCAGCGGCTGCAAAAATCAAGTATTTTATATTCAATTTCTTTATTCAGATACAATCAGAAGCCGGCCACCGTTGGTGCGGGCTTGCGGACGGCGTGTTATGGGTAGCTTGCCATCCGATAGGGACCAAGCTCTTAAAGCGATTCAGTTTTAGAACTCAACTGAAAAGTTACAGGGATGGAGCTTTATAAATCTATAACTCCATCTGTCTTTCTAGCCTGACATTTTAACACGTCATGGTATGTGATGCACGGTGTCCCCAGGGCGTAAATATGACCACCTGACCTTTACAAAAATATTGTTAAGATGGAGACAGCCACGAAGTGAATCTAACATCTCGTAGTCAAGCTCAAGTTTCCGCTGACATTGCCTAGTCGGAATTGGACAGTCGACTTGATTTTTTCAAATCTCAGACAAAAATAAACATCAGAGAACAGGAGCGTGGAGGAATGTGGAGTTACGTGTTTGATGTATATTAAATATAAAAATATCATCCTGTTACTACCCCACTGTAGAGCAAACGCTTTTTCTTCGATCAAATGAGACACAAGCATTAACAACCATGCTTGCTTAGAACGTGTTGGCGATTTCACTTATATCACCTAAGTATAATTTCAGCTTATAAACATCTTGCTGTAAAAAATTAACCAAAGTGAACTGTCGTTCCTCTTAGGTGTAGTAGTAGTAAGGTGTCGACGGCTCACTCCAACGTCGTGAGATTTTTTAGAAAATACTACATACACGAAGACAACATATTTGATCATCGGCAATTACATTTAAAAATCTTTTTACAAGTCAGGGTCCGTATGGACTGCAGGAGACGCTCTGGCCACCGTAGGTGCGAGCTTGCGGACGGCGATATTCAACTGCATGCAGTTGCAGCTAACTGCCTAGTCGGATTTAACCTTGCGCAGTTGACGCCACGCATTTAGCCCAGGAGTATAAGATATGAGTTTTAACAGTCTCAAAATAAAGACGACATTATACGATCAAAGTCAGTAGTAATCAAAGTCAATGTGCGTTCAGTGCGACCAATGCATGCTATATTTTAGTTGACTAACTGCACACTAACTATATGCAGTTAGCGGTAGACAGTTTCCACACTACATGACTGTAGCCGACCGCGTAAAGTTGAAGTCACGACTATATGCAGTTAACATTGACTTCACACGACTGCAGCCGACTGCGTGTAGTTGATATCATGACTGAACGAAGTCGAACGAACTGCATGCAGTTGAATACATAGATTTGACGTTGTTGCGATGCAGTTCGTCTGATAAGGTCGCCCATGTAAACGTAATATGGCTACAAGGATCACAAAGATACACAGAGCTAGAGATGCATCTTTATCTTGGATAGTATAAGACCAAGACTTTCCGCGTCTGGCCAACTACACCTAAACCATGCAGCGGATTTTAATGCGATTTTCACTTATAGACCGAGCGATAAACGAAGAAGATTTATCGCTTTGTGAAGCTGAGGCGGGTTGCTAGTTACTAATATTAATCGTGGCCGAGGTATCGGCTGTCATAGACAAAGTCAGGATCGGCTCGGCCTGTCAGTGTTTATGAGTAGACGGTCAGACTGACATACGTTTCGTTTGACAACTTCACCGGTCTTTAAGCAAATTCGTGATTACCTAATTACATGGTAAACAGGTCTAGACCGTAGACAAGACCTAATAGTACCAATGTGGCATCACAGTTTGAGGAAATCTGCAATAGCATTTAAGTTATCCAGATACGATTGGTTTATTAGCACCATGAGTAAAACCACAAAGCCTTTGTCACTTTTAAAATCCCAGCAAAGAGTTGTATTGGATCTTCCAAAAGGTAGATGTCGGTTGAGATGATGACAGATAAAGCAAAAGCAGATCAGACTCGGAGCAAAAGTGACATTTTACCGCGTTTCTGGCAATTTAATTGAGTCAGTTTCATTTTCAGGCTAAAATTGGAAGCTTGATAGGACACCATGAATACTAGGGAACAGATTGAGATTCGGTGTCACTAAGCTACAGTCGGAAACATCCAAGTATGTGCAGTACATACTTACAGTGTTCTACATATACCCAAAGAAGTTTTCTGTTACCAGCAAAGTACATATGAGACCGACTATCTCATACAGAATATTGCATAATAAGAAAAACAAGTTTCGTATGCTTCTGCTACATTGAAAGCGAGAAAACATGCCGAAAATTGCATCGCACCACAAAAAATAACATGCAGTCCGATACGCTTGACGAGTACGTAAATATAATTATACTAAAGTTACCTTTTTCTCCATTAACCTTTGCTTCCTCCACAGCTTTGTTGAAGAAGGCCGTGTCATTGTTGGGATCAAACTTTCCTTTGTAAATTTGTAACATTTCGGGCATGGTAAGTTTGAGATTGTCACCGAAAAGATCTTCTAGACGGGTACGTATACCACGCTTAAGCTCCTGAAGAAGCAATTCTGGGAGGCCATCACTCGCATATTTAGGATTATTTATAATCTCCTTAGCGACTACGGACGCAATCTGGTGACGCCAGGTTTCGGTACGGTTCTTCATCTTTTCCAAGGAGCCTTCAAGGACCTTCTTTTTTTTTGGGCCGGGTTGGCCCTGGCTATTATTTGCTGATGCATTTAATTGCGGCTTATCTGATTGCTGCGCACCACCAGTTTGTAGCTTCGCTCGTTTCCCTGGAGGAGTATAGGTAGGGTCAGGCTTCTTCTGTCTCGGCTGTGGTTTGCCCCAAGGTTGGTTAGCATTAGGGCCACCTCGCTGCTGAGAAAACGTTCTCACGTGCGGAGCGGAGTTGCCTTGTTCGCTGTAACCAGAGCGAGGCGGGGACAGTTGCCGCTTTGTTCCGGTTTGCCGGGATGGTTCGGGTCTTCTATTATACAGTGTATCTCGGTTATGGTCACGGGGAGCTGTATTACGGACCGGAGGTTCGCGGAACGGTGCGTTGCGGGCTGGAGGCTCACGGAAGGGCGCGTTACGAACCGGAGGATCGCGGCCGCGATCTCGTGCCGGTGCGTCTCTGCCGCGATCACGTCCATTGTCGCGGTCACGTCCTTGGTCGCGTCCTTGGTAGCGATCGCGATCTTGATCACGATCGCGCCCTAGGTCGCGAGGAGCGTCCCGCCCACGGTCGCGAGAGGCACCGAAGTCACGTCGAGGCGCACCGCGGCCAGCGTCACGCGGACCTGCCTCCTGTCCGAAGCGCGTCGGTCGGTCTCGCTCGGAGTCACGCGCGGGCGCGTCTCGGCGCGATCGATTATTGCTGTCACCAGGGTTCTCCCATCTTGAAGTGCTCTTGCCCTGTTGGGTAACTTGGTTCCCAGCAGACGCATTGCCAACTTGGTTCCAATCGTTCTGGTCTGACCAGACGTTGGGGTTGCTGCCTTGGTTGCTAAACCCAAGCGGCGCCCCCTGATCGTAGCCGAGCATGGACTGAGCCATCAGCTGCTGCGGAGTAGACTGATAGTGCTGCATTTGTTGTGGATAGCCATAGTTGGCAGTCGCATTCTGTGGAAAAATTTTGATGACAGTTACAATATGTAGACTTCTTGAAACTTTCACAACCAAGAGAATGACACTTGGTTGGTGAGAAGTGAACAGGGGTCTATTACACTTGGTCATTTGCTCTAATTGTATGAAGGCGTTGAATAACTTCGAAGATATATGGAGAAGAGGGTTTCTGATAAATAATAACGAATAGTTTAGTGTGTCGAAAGTGGCCAGAATCACAAAGATGGTAGCCCATTTTCGAAACTAAAACTGCTGAGCACTTTCGCATACTTTGCATTAAGCATTTCAGTAAATGCGGATCTTTTTCCACAAACACAGGCCTAATGCTAAGAACGGCAACAAAGTTTTCTGTAGACTATGACGGCTGCTCGAATAGCTGCAATAGTTTACTGACTTGAGCAAAAGAACCCAAAAAGGAGGACCTCTACTTTTAGTAGACAAGGACCAAGTATAAAAGAACCCCTGAATTGCAGAGCTTGTAGAAATATTCTTTATAGACAAGGGCAAAAAATATTTGCCCTTTTCCATAAAGCGCACATGATTTTTTCATTTCTGAAAGTATTGGCTGAAAATATCATGGAAATTCAATGATATCTCCATTGTTATAATATATGAAAATAGACTGGAAGCATTCCTGATTAAGAGCAACTAAGAGCAAGAGCAATAAACTTACTGGTTGCTATTGCCTTGATTGCTAGATTGAACTTACAAATCCATCTGCATCTGTGATCCAGAATTTTATCTGGTAAGTAGAATAGGGGTATATTCTGTAGCCTTTGCTTCTTTTCAAGTTGTCATGCAGTGCTTACCAAACAGTAAACTTCTTGATCATTTTTTAATCAATCTAGCCAGAACTTCGTTAGAACGACACACACGTGTAACACGGCTGATTTGTACATAGAACGACGTCACGTGGCGTGGATCAAGTGTAGCTCTACAAGTCTAGTTTCCATATAAAATGCATGGAGACCAACGCGCCTCAATCGGCGTGTATGCCACACGTGTGCGCAATGAATGTAATTCTAGCTTTAGGCCAATTTATTAGGTCACTTTTGGTGAACGCGGGTTAAATACACTGTTTTAAATACCAGTATATTTGTACTGGTATCAACAATTCCTACAGAGCGGACAAAAAAAATCCTTAGGAAGGTTGGTGACTTTCTAGCAGCAATACATTTGATCAACTGACTGAACTGAGCAGTACCGCTACTTTTGGCCATTCATTGCATCTGCAATGCACAACTACACCAAAGTAAATGTGATACTGAATTGATGCAAGCATATCAATGCAAATAACAACATCAATGTCCGTTGATGTCAACCAGACTCCAATAGATAAATAGATGCCTAACTATCTGTCTAACGGAGTTTGGTTTCCGCACTTAGTCCTATGCGGAGCATAGTGCATGGGTAGTGGGCAGTGTCCAGTGATGGTCTCTGCCACCAGGCGCAGGCTGCCTATGTCTAGTTGCATAAGGCTTTTGTTGAGGGCTTTTTTGATGTGTGGCATAGCCTCCCTGGCCTGCCTGCATCTTGATGTCGAAGACCACTAGAGCTCTGATTGTTAATGGGCATATTCAGGCATCTACGCAACTGACCAAAGGAGATCGCCATAATGCCATTGCACCAGATCTTCTGGCCAGTTCATCTGCCGAGCCATATCAACAGGCATTCACAGGTCGTTTTTTGCGACCTGTTATTAAACGATCGCGATACAATCGCCATTTACTAATTACTAAATAGCCGTTGTATCGCAACCTTGAGAAAGTGCATGATTGTATTGAAGCTGCATAGAGATCCTTTAGCAATGTTATTGCTGTTGAATCATTGCAAGAAGTCAAAGTTGTTGTTGGCAACCTCCCTTATAACTAAGAAACCTGTACTGGCAATACTGAAGGATGGGTCAACACCCAATCAATAAATAGCCTTGCAAAGATTTAAATTTTAAAATTCCACATCATTCATTTCCTTTACTACTTGGTCGAGCAGAACAACTGTTAAAAAACAATTGAAGCAATGAATGAAGGATTTGATTTTGAAGGAAATTCTTATACGAGGTGTTCTTCTTTCACTGCAGTTGCATTTGCTTACAGTACATTATACTTTCAAGAACTACATTTGTACATAGAATCACGTCACGTGGGGTAGATTAAGTGTAACTCTAGAAGTCTAGTTTCCATATAAAGTGTATGGAGACCGACACACACAGATTGACATTTGTGGTAGACGTATGAGCTGTGTATAGTACCCTTAACCTCAAATAATGATAAAAGTGCTACTGAGCATTTTTCACCAAAATGATCAAAGTTAAGATTAATATAATCTAACCTAATTAGGATTGTTGAGATGACATCATTTCACACAAAATGTCAAATAGATTCTGATTTAGTGGTATAGCCAGATATTTTGTGTGTGCATAGGCTCCTGGAAAGTGTTGTGAGAGCTGCTGGACTGTTTATGGAATTAATTGGATAGATTCATTACCGCCAAGCTATTTAAAACACAGTGATCAGTTGACTAAACAAAAAATATATATATACGAGTCCCAAATATGGACCCAACAGAGAAATTGTTAAAAGTATAGTAGCATTTATCAACCAACAAGTCCCAGTTAAATGTTCTCCTTTCGAATGTCTTAAGTTACACTGTCCGACATAATAATTGTTCTTCTATTGTGTCTCTAATTACGACATTCAAAGAGTTAATAAACACTTTCAGTGCTAGGATCTAATAAAAAAAACAAACAAATTAATGAATTTGTTTATATGCCAAGAACCTTTCTTCCAAGCCATGAAACTATTAATTGACATATGTTTATGCTCAGTACCTGACTAGCAAGTCTAAATTTAATTCATTAAACCCTAAGCAAACGCAGGCATTTGCTTTCTCATTATCTTTTTATTTGTCTTTAATTACTGTACTTGAAAGGTTGTTTATATTTTAAATAAGATTTTCAATTATTAGATGATCTGGCTCCTCAACACTGAATGTGTTAAGAAAAAAACATTAACTATAAACACCTTATATTAAATCCAGTTACACAACGTAATTATGTGATGTAAATTATATTTCAAAGACTAACCTGTGCAGTGCCAAACATTCCACTATACATGGATGGGAACAGCATGGCTTGGGCTCTACTTTGCTGCAAATCAGTATAACCCTGTTCATAGGAAGGCTGGTTGCTCTGTTGGTAATATGGTTGCCTTAACATTGGTTGTTGCGGCTGGGTTGGACCTAGGTCCAACACTGCAGATGGCGCCTGTGGATGTAAGAAATTACTGTTTTTAGTACCCAATTTTTATTAATCGCCACACTAGTTAAATAATATGTTGTAACATTTTCTGCCTGTCATACTGTATGGATCAGAATGTTGGGCTGTAAAAAAGACTGATGAAAAAAGATTGCATGTAGCGGAGATGAGAATGTTAAGATGGATGTGTGTTGTGATGAGAATGGATAAAGTGAGAAATGAGTATATTAGGGGAAGTTTGAAAGTGGCGCCAGTGACTGAAAGGTTGAAAGGAAATCGTTTGTCTTGGTATGGTCATGTAAAGAGGAGAGATGAAAAGCATGTTGCTAAAAGAGTTATGAATTTACATGTGGATGGATGGAGAGAGAGAGGGAGGCCAAAGAAAAGATGGATGGATTGTGTGAGAAGTGATATGAAAGAAAAGGGAGTTAGTGATAGCGTGACGAGTGACAGGACAGAATGGAAGAAAAAAACGTGTTGCGCCGACCCCAAATAAGATAGGACAAGGGCAGGAAGAAGAAGAAGAAGAAGAAAGAAGAACATAATTGCTAACAACTAGGGCATTTTCTTGAATATGCATTCAAGAAAATGCCCTAGTTGTTAGCAATTATGTGATACCTGTTCATAATAGAGAATACTTTTCATATGACTTCTTATCTGTATGACTTTCTTGCAGATATAAGTCGAAGATGAATGGGGTTATTGAATGGCGTCATAATATGGATAAAGAAGAAACTGATCCCAAATAAAACGAATTACTAACCTTTTTTTTAATAGTAGTAACGTACAGCTGCTGTCCTTCAACGTACAAGCCGTTGATCTTCCGCATCAGGACGGCGGCGTCTTCTTCTTCAGCCAGGCCCACAGTCACCCTCTTCGTATTGTTACTATCCGACGCCAAATTATCCAATATCACATCCTTGAAGCCGCATTTCGTGTGAATCAGCGACTTCACGTCGTTGTACCGCGTCTGTTGAGAAATATAGCAGAAAATAATGATTGTGTCTTCTTTTCTATAGCGACAAATTCGATCGATGTTGAGTTTGAGAACTTGCCTGCGCGGGTAAATTAAATATAGTCAGTAACATATTTTAGCAGAAAACTTGTCCAGCTAACATAGATTGCTTGTCCCACAATGGTACAACAAAGGTAAACGATATTAGTAATTAATTAATATCAACAGAAACGAGTACAAGTACGAAAATAAGCACCACGAGACAACAAGACAAGCAAAACGAGCGATGCTGCCCGTTTCCCTATTGAAATAAAACGTCAAGTGCGAAGTTGACAGATTGACAGTTAAGTAGTTTTTTTTTGCATTATGGTTTCGCTTCGCCATGGCAGTACAATTAACAAAACGGATTTTGAGCGCTCGGCGTCAATCGTTTTCGTTGTTAGATACATGCAGCAACGCAGGGAACGAATCAGGAGTGACGTTTATGACACTATGGCGCGGCTAGTCTCCACTAAAGAGACCGAATATATGACTTCTGCGCAACTTGAAGCCAGCGCTCAAGATCCGTGACGGCAATTGTATGTTTCACCATTGGTTTCACCAACTCCGCGTTCCAAAAACGATTATATCGCGAATCCCATCAACGCGCAACGTCACAAATAGCAACCAATAAGTGAAACCACTTTAGGAATCAGATTGTAAAAAAGAAGAATCAATATTTTGTAATTAACTTCATGTCAAAATTGTACTTGACGACCTATGTAGTAACAAATAAAAACTTTTTTGAATAAGGGATTTTGCAAAATGACAAAATATTATGCGGGCTACCATGGCGCTTCTTTTTCAAATTTTTTTGATACTGTCTTTTTTCTTAAAATCAGGGACCGTTCTGGTTACCCATTAAAGGGGTTTTGATAGGGTTTTTCTAAGCAGTTAATGAAAAACCCTTATCATATAGGTAACCCTTTTAAAGGGTTCAAAGGATCGTTTTGGTTTTTTATAGAAAGGGTTTTCGATAGGGTTTTTCTAAAGCGGTTAATCTGAAACCCATACGATAAAGGTAACCTTTATTCGATAGGGTTTTTCTAAGCAGTTAATCTAAAACCCATACGATATAGGTATCCTTTATTCGATAGGGTTTTTTCTAAGCAGTTAATCTAAAACCCATACGATAAAGGTAACCTTTATTCAATAGGGTTTTTCTAAACCGGTTAACAAAAACCCGTACGATATGGGTTACACTTTTGAACGGCTCAAAATTAAGTCGTTCAAAAGGGTTTCTTACACAAAACGATAACAACGTAACATTTCAACTTGGAGCAATGTCATTATGATCTGTCGATGGTAGACATACGTTGCAAAATGGCATAGCACACGTTAAACGTCAGCGGCGGGGCGGGCGCCTTTGTGGTTACGTATGTACCTACTGAGAACGAGATTTATTATCATTATTGCATGTAATATAGATACATGAGTAAATAAACCGTACAGGGGCAAAGCTTCCTAAGAACGTGTAATATTGTTACCTATTTTGGTAGGGCACAATAGGTAAAAACAAATTAAATTAAACATTTGTTAAATCTTTTTATTATTCAGAAGGTTCAAAACAGGATAAGTAACTAATAAGATTCCAATAAGAATTAATAAGAAAGTGCGAATTTATTAATGAATGTAAATTTGTTTGTTAATTATTTTGATAAGACATGGGATTTTATTTAAAAAAGCAGATCTAAAAGGGAGATGTATGCTTCGTCTACAAGTCTTCAATGTCTAGTGAAACTCGCACCTACTGAGCATAAATTTATTGAATAACCATAATAATACGGTAACCCGATGAAAACCCTTACCTGTAAGGGTTATCTCGATAAGGGTAACCCTTTCACTGGGTTTCAAGTATAGAACCCATTCAATGGGTTACCATATTGAATAGGTAACCCTTTTAATGGGTTCGAGCTTAAAACCCATTCACGGGGTTACATCATGATAAAGGTAACCCTTTTAATGGGTTCGAGCATAAAACCCATTCACGGGGTTACATCATGATAAAGGTAACCCTTTTAATGGGTTTGAGCTTAAAACCCATTCACGGGGTTACATCATGATAAAGGTAACCCTTTTAATGGGTTCGAGCTTAAAACCCATTCACGGGGTTACATCATGATAAAGGTAACCTCATAAACGGGTTACACTTTCAAAGACTTAACTCTTAACCGGGGTTGTACGGTCCCTGCTTAAAATACGGATGATCAGCTTTTTCTCAAGCTTCGCTGAGGCAGTCATTATAATACTAAAATGATTAGTTCCATTTTACTGAGATGGTGCTTGTGATCGTTTTTTGGTTCCGCGTTCCATATTTTCCAATAGAACGTAGTGATTATATACTGTTTGTAGTCCAGTACATAGAATACCGACATTAATTTACGTTACAGTATTGTACCAATGATATAATTGAAAGATTCAATTGTTCGTAAATTGAATGTCATTCATATTCTTTACTTGTAAACCAAACTATTCATACATTCACAAGAAGACAATGTTTAAAAAGCTTAGTATACAAGCCCAAAATAAAAAATAAAAACTCTGCAAAAAAAACGTTTAGCTTTGTTTATGGGCATTTATGGGTTTGGTATCATGGCGGATTATCGTATTCGCTTCTTCGTGTAAAAACATTTCAATATTATCAATGTTGATTCAAACTGTTTATCTGAATATTTTATCTCGGAATACGCTTTGAATTCTGACTAAGTTATTATTTATATACTCGCCAAGATGATGATAACAATTCATGGATTTCCTCCTAAAGTAAGTATTTTTGGTTATTTGTCTAAAACATTTCATTTTATTATCAATTTACTTAATTTGATGTATTATTTTTTTTGTTACAGACAAAATACCAAGATGTGAAAATATTGATAAAGCAGGAGTGTAATATTAATGACTTTATCCTTGATAATCTGGTAAATGATACCGATGGCATGAAAAAAGTCAGGATCGGCCTGGCCGATAATACGGAAGGATTCAAAGTAATGAAATGTCTCGACGGCTACCGAATGCCTGGTAACTTCATTTTAAAAGCAAGACCTATAGGAAAAGCTGCCGTAAGTACATTTTTATTCTCGAGAAAACCAGTTACGTATCATCAAAAATTTTTTGGAGTTTTGGCAAATTTGGAGAAATTGCAAACATTGATTTTCGTCGTCATTTGATGGCCTTATTAGGCATATAGAGATTTAAACTGACAAAAACTAGTGAATTGATGTTAAGGCAGTGGAATGTACTGTAATCTAGAAAGTAGTAATGTACTCTACCCTGGCATTTTTGAACGCGAGCAAGTTCAACTGTCAATGTCAAGCATATGGCCGCTTACTCCAACCTGCCCTGCTCAGGGTTACAGTTAGTTGGGGTAACTTTAGGGTAGCTACTCAGTTATAAAAGAACGACCCTAGGTTACACCTCTACATAACTAGGTTATTTTTTAATGCAGGGCAGGTAAAGTGTGTTTTTAAATACTAAAACTTTAGGTACTGTAATGTAATGTAGGTGGACTTAATCTTTTGAATACCGTCAATTAGAGACAAAATAGAAAGACAATGACAGAACGAACGCCGGTGCTCCCTTGGGGTTTAATTCATTTATTCCAAAGCGAACAATTTCATGCATCTATTCTCGTACCATTGTGTCTTTAGTTGACGGTATCTGAAAGGTTAACCTTTCAATAGCGGAAATTACAGACACAATAGAAAGACAATAGGTGCGCGAACGCCGGCGTTTGCTTGGGGTTTAATGAATTTATGTAACACGGTGTAGTCAAACATTGGGGTAAAAAAAAACACTGTTTTTACAAGGAAATTTATTACTGGGATAAAATTATGCCATATCCTAATCCAAGTCCAACGTAACTATAGCAATGAATCAACTTCTAAAAGGGCTAGCTGTAGTCCTGGGACACAAAGGGCAACTAAAGGAACATAGGTGTGGTGTTAGTCAGTAAAAGTCTGATGCACCCTTCCACCCCACCTTAGAGCGGAAAAAGTCATTAGATAATTTTCCACCTTAAGAAAAAGAATTTGAAGCATGATAATTTTGCACATGGATAGGCTAAGGCTATGTCATGATAGTCCACATTTTTTTTCTGGTCATATTCTTGCAATCAGCCGTTTAACTAGGGGCAGATGTGACGAAATAAAATATGACTTGCAGAAAGAAAAGAAAACAGTTTATTTAAACCAAATGATGCAATCTTATAACTAGCTAACTAACATAATCAAATAGATAGGGAGATATGTGTCAAATCCGCACAAAATGGCTGAACGCTCAGCATAAAGCTACTGCTAGCTGCTATGCTTTGTATATATGTATATATACAAAGCATATATGAAGCTTTGTATATATGATCTAATCTCTTCCTTGATTACTGACTGCCAAAAATACTTTTTATTCCGAGGACTATGCTCCATTGGGATAATTTTCTAATTTTATGTGGATAAACCCACTGGCAGAAACTAGTTTTGTAATATACAGTGTTATTTGTAAAACACTAATAACCTTGCAGGACTATATTACTGACCTCATAAACAACAACTTTTGTTCTATGACTTTTTACAAAATGTAATACATTTACCAAAAACAAACCTTCAAGACTTTGTTGTTCTATCTAACACATTTTAACACCATATTTTGCTATACCTACCTAGCCTATATGGCGCGACTCATGCGAATCAAGCATCCCCACTCCCATCCACTATTATACTATCACATAGACTGCTTAAAATTCTATTTAGAACATTTTATTTAAATATTTTTATTTTTGTATGAAAATCTGATGAACTCAATTATGATAAATTTTTAAAAGTCATAGAACAAAAGTTGTTGCTTATGATGTTAGTAATATAGTCCTATAAGGTTGTTAGTGTTTTACAAATTACCCTGTATATATATAAGTATTGATAAGTAAATAAAACCTGCAATTTGTATGTTATATAAGATCACACCTGACTTTTATTTTCTGAATGTTTAGGCAGAAAAGTACTCTACCATCAATGCAAGTAGAAAGACATTATTGTTATTTTACGAAATTTTCTTTTTTCAGTCAAACCAACCCCAACAGGACAGCAGCTTCGACTCCCGACCAAATTACCAAAACCAATCCAGGAATGATTATTCAAATGCACCCAGAAATGACTACATGAATCAAGCTCCTAATGATTATAACAGCCAAGGATCTCATGGACCCGGTGCGCCTCTTACTCATGGGGGAATGCATGGGTCTGTGGGGCCTCATGGAGTTAGACCATCTCAAGGAGGGCCTCTCAGCCATAGCGAGCCACATGCTTCCAGTGGGCCCCAAGGACCTATAGATAATAGGCCTTCTCCATGGGTTTCTGGGGGTGGCAATAACTCAAACCAATGGAATACACCAATGGCAAACCAAGTGCCACAGAATACTTTTGGCTTTACTTCTCCTCAAGGAAACGTTAATGCATCTTATGGACAACAGGTAAATATAAAAAGACTAGCACTTTGCCCTGCTACTTTGTTTGTGAGAATGTTATCTCTACCCCATATTTTAAAAAGATTGTATAGGTATGTATTAGTGGTGGATCATTGTCAAATTATTTGAACGACGAAACGTAACCGGTATTGCAACGACAGAAACGGTTGTTAAAAACGGTCCTCGCCGCGACTGGTTTGAAGACAAAACTATCGTTGGGTGAAGGTTGCAGAAAACGTTTGTTGTTGCAAAATCTGTATTCGTCGTTTCAAAACCAGTTACTGCAAGGAAAAATGAACTTTATTGCTATGAAATGAATATAAAGTTCATTATGTTCATAGCCAAAAATGCAGAACAAAAACTTCATTGTTGAAACGCCCACCGCTAGTTTGGACGTGGATCCACGTTTCGGCACTCAAGGGTTTCGAACACAAAAGGATGTGTACTGTGTTTTTTATTATGGACTGGCTGACCTGCTGCCTAATAGTTGTAATACCTTTTAGCCAAGCTGTCAACTCTACCCTACCCTAGTAGAGTAACACTACCCTACACTACCCTAATTTTAATTTTTTTCTACCCTAATTTTTCCATAAGAACCTTCTCCTCACAATAACAAACACAACACAACAAAAAAAGAATTATCGAAATCGGTCCAGTCCAGCCAAGTGTACAAAATGTGCACATTGGGGCAAACGGTCGACAGTTATAAACTTGTGAGACTCGCGGTAAGTACGTGATCGTAAACAAATTTAAAATGCCATGTTGTTTAGTGGTTTCATGCAAGGACCGAAGTGATAAAAGAAGCCTGGGTCGTCACGGAATCTCTCACCATACAAGTTTAAAAGTATATTTAGGTATCTCTAAAATCAGTAAAAACAACAAATCATAGAATAAAGGGATATTATAAGATTTGTTGTTTTTATACTGATTGCTACTACGTTATTTTTGTTTTCAAATATCAAAGCGACTGTATAACTCTTGCAATAAATCCATTGCTCTTTAACCGCTACCTAATTTTAAAGCTCTGTATTGCGGTGTATTTTATAATACCGGTCGCGTCTATTTGCTGCGACCTAGTGATGGATCCCCTAATGTAGACTATCGACTACAATATCGATTGGTTCGATATCTGAAGTGAAATAATGTAAATATTTTTATTTATTTATTATTTTACAGAATAGTAGAAAAATAGGTACGTAAGCAACTGTCGTACAGTAAGTTGGTTAAATTTTAAGTCAATAGTCGGTGCACATTGTTTTAGTTTCGGATATGTTATATTACGGCAATGTCTTCGTGTTATTTCCTTATTTTTATGATTTTGATATTTACACATCCTTCTCAAGCTTCGTATTTGCTATAGTAATGAGCATGATTCAGAATATAATTAAACTAGCGACCCGCCCCGGCTTCGCACGGGTGCAATGCTCTTGCCGCACCGGGCGGCCGGCCGGTACCGCCGCAAACGCTACGTCCAGCAATTTTTAAATCTGTAATATCTTCGAAAATATTCACTTAAATCATACGGTGTAAAGGGCCATATAGATCTATATTAAATGAACAATGTATTCAAGGTATTTAATTGGTTAAGGATTAATGCTGTATTGGTTAAAATCGCTTCGAAAATTAGCCATTATTTGTCGTAAAAAGTAAATGATAAAAAAAAGTTATTGTGGGTTATCCATAAGAGATAGACATATACCATCACGGACTTTTCTGTAGGCCTTTTCAATGTGTACAATACTTAGTACATTATTTTGATAAAACTCGTAGGGTTCAGCCTGCGTTTGCAATGTAAGCGGAAAAAATGTAATTATTTACGACATCACATTAGAAACCTCAAAAATAACAGTACTTCTCCACTATTTAATGGATGTTATTATACATATAAACCTTCCTCTTGAATCACTCTATCTATTAAAAAAAAAACCGCATCAAAATCCGTTGCGTAGTTTCAAAGATTTAAGCATACAAAGGGACATAGGGACAGAGAAAGCGACTTTGTTTTATACTATGTAGTGACGTATAAAAAAACATCCTTAATAATTAAGGACTTTTGCTTAAAATAAGGCAACATGTTTTAGCTTTTAATTTGTTATGCGTGTGTGTGTTGTATTTTGTATTCCTCCGCACCACAGACGAGCGGTTATATTTAACAAGCTCTGTGCTATCTTTTTTTTCTAACAAAAAGCCTTTTACATGGTGAGGTTTAGCAGTAGCTTAGATAGGGATGATAACTAAAATTAATGTTATTTTTAGGTATCATTTTTATCTCTGTTTTCAGTATCCCGAAAAAAAAAAGCAATGGATTGATAGTAGTATCAATCCATTGCTTTTTTTAATTATTTAGAAGGTCATCTCATTGGTTGCCTAAAAAAATATCGTACCATATTGCTCATTTTACTTTCGACCAGAAATGTTTCAGCCTCTAAAAAAAAACGCATTCAATAACTTAAGTCTTGACATTATTTTTGTAAGTAAGTTAAAGTTTTTTCTTTTGATAGTTGAAAGATTTTTCATGTGATAATTCATAATATAAGTTATAAAACTTTTCATGATTTTATAGAAGTGCGTGTCCCACTTCGCCGATTTTTCGTATTTGATAGTGTCGTTCTAAAATGCCGTATAATTGCCTAATGGGAATAAATAATTATAAAAACTATAATTATAATTAGAGTTTTTAGTTTCTTGAAAACTTTTATTGTTCTACTATTAATACATTATTTTCAGGAAGCATTCACTTTTGCTATTGGGACCCAAAAAAAAAAAAAATAGCACGTAAAAAAATTCAAAAATCGACAACTTTTCTATTTAGTCAATCACTAGCTTAAATGTAAAATAAATGGCTTTTGCACAGTACATCAATAGTTGTTTGTTGTTAATGTGTGCGCAAGTTGTACGGTGCAAGGAAAATAAACACTGTTTTTAGAGAAATAAGGTTTATAATTAACTGTGTAGTTTGGTCTGATTTATGATTTGTTCCCCCCCCCCCCCCTCTAACTTTTGAACCATAAGTTTAGAAAATATGAAAAAAAATTGAAATGTAGAACTTTATAAGGACTTTCTAGGAAAAATATTTTGAACTTGATGGAAAGAACAGTTTTTTACAAAAAAGACAAAAGGGTTCTACAAAATAATTTCTGGACTAAGTTTGTAGTGTAATCGTATATGCAAGCATTTTTTAAACTCTTATGTGGGTACACTTATTGTGACGGTCGGGAAACTACGGAACCCTACACTGAGCGTGGCCCGACACGCTCTTGGCCGGTTTTTTATCTATGTAGATGTAAAGAAAGTGGTTAGATTGGAACCAGAGTTTTTAAATTTGGTTTATCGGAATCGGAACAGAAATCTGAGGCAAAAGGGTCAAATTAAACACTACTGAAACTAAAAAAAAATTAACCATCCAAATACGGTACAAAACAAGTGAAAAATTAATCGTACTTCCGATATAATTTCAATTTAAAATTTATCAGAATCGGAGTTTCGAAATCAATCGAAATTTCTGCAATCAAACTTCATAACATCTCAATAATCAAAGTAATCCAATAACAGATGACGTATGTCCTTGTATTATTCAAATTGATTAATAGAATCTGTTATTAACAGCCACATCAAAGCCACCCGAGGCCTGGCTTCAACCAGGGCAGAGCTGCAGAGCAGAGTTATGGGTACACTCCTAAAAATGTACCTGAGGTGACGCCGGTAAGTAATTTAATCATAGATTATTCAAAAATTTGATTTTTTCAAAACATTGTCATAAAAAGTCTTCTCAGTACATGAATGGAAATGCATGCGCACTTAGACACGTATAGCGAGTTCAAGTGCATTGGTGGCTGGCATTTGTTTGAGGGATCGTACATGTTAGTTGATGGAGCTTACCTGAACTGTGTTCAAGCCCATACTTACGCATCTATGTGAGCGTGATCAATTGAATTTTGTTAACACACAATATTATTCGAGATATGCTCGGTCCATGTGAGGGGACAGGCCACCCATATTTGCGGTCACGGCTAGGGTTGCCAACTTTTCTTTACATTTTTTTTTTTTTTATCTGAAAATAATATAAGTAACAGTAATGTATTTGTTTAATGTTTTTAATACATATTTCTAGAGCTTCTCACACAATTTATTAATTTACAGGCTTATTTAAAAACTTCATTTGCCTCACCACAATTAAAATTAAAATAAACGAGGAGCTCATTCGATTTGTTCTCATACTCTATTATTGTAATCTGATAAAAAAATCGAGAGCGTTGAACACTTGCGTTTGATACTGTAAACAGTTTTTGTATACTTTATTTTTGTTCAACAGTAAAAAGAATAATATAGTAAAAAACAGTATAATACTGTTTTTAACGGTATAGTAGTTGGCAACCTCAGTCACGGCTTGTATGGACGAAACACCCCCTCCGTGCCCAGAAGGGCACGTTATGCCGTAATATCGGCTGTCATATGGTTACCTATGACATTTATCACGGGAAGTCAGAAACCCGTAATTCTGATAGCCGTAGTAACCTCAGGTCTACGGTTTCTCACCAATAATTGGGTCGCGGAGATCAGGTTTAATCCGCTAATCCGCGTAAATTAATTTGTAATATTCAGCTGTATTTAGTCAGATATTTTCTCCACAGCTTAATCTTTTTAAACTTCTTTTAGGAAGCAACCTATATTTTCATTTATCAATGAATGTAATTAAATAAAAACGTACCAACGAGAAAAACATACAGCATACTGTGAAGCTATTACACGATACAGTGTTTATAAAATATCAGTAATAAAAAAAATATATTTTCAGAAACATACATATGTGAATGTTTGACAATTCGTAGAAACTTCGGATGATAGTCACATAGTTAAATTCATTACACCTGTACAGATTGTATTTACGTGTTAAAAGAGCTTTATATAGTTATTCAAAGTTTAAAATTGGCACACAATTACACTGCCGATACACAACAATCACACGCTAGTAAAACGAGACTTGCGAACCATTAAAAAAAAACCTTTCAAATACATAGGAAATGACATTAGAATAATCTTGAATTTTAATAGAACCGTCTCAAAACTGAATATCAAATGTTAGCCAATAAATAAAGGTGATGCATTCGTAAAGGTGGGTCTATGCTAGAGGAGCCGGGCTCGAACGACACTACACGAACTTGACCTCGGCTCGCGCTCCGCTCGTGCTCGGTTTCTCTAGCGTAGACCCACTTTTATGGTGTGTCCAGACCTGGCAAATGCGCCGCTCGCGAGTCGCTCCCGGGACACTTGCGAACGGTGCGCGTGCATTTCGCGCGCGGCTCGTACGTGCGAAGCCCCTGCGTGCGCCACGCTTCATACGAACGTGAAATACACGCGCGCAGTTTGCAAGCGGCTCGCGAGCGGTGCATTCGTCAGATCTGGACGCACCTTTACATCTTCGCACAAATTTACATCAAATTAAACCAGAAGCGCATCGCCTTTAAAACTCGTGAGAAATTTCATAACATATTGTTTATTCGTTGTTGGTAGGCAGATTCCCGATACCGCTGGGTCAAAAAAGCAGACCAAGAGCCAAACGTTCCTAAAACATCACAGTCTGGCGAAGATTCTCCTAATCCCTCTACAGTTGAAAACTTTGAAGAAAATTCTCAAGATCTCGTAGATTACCTAGATGCACAGGAGCCAACAGAACAGAGTGAAACTACCAGCACGTTAGATCCCTCTGTAAATACTAAAGACCTAGCAGAACAGGATGAATTTAACGATACGTCAGATTCGTCGGAAGATAATGAGAACCCATCGGAACAGGGCGACGCTAGTAATACGTTAGATTCCTCTGTAGAAAAAAAGGAAGCAACAGAACAGGGTAAAACTACTGAGACGTTAGATCCCGCTGAAGCAAAGCGCAGGAAAAAAGCGAAAGACGCAAAAAGAAGGGAACAAAGGAGATTGAGAGATATGACTAAACTAAATGGCTCGAAAAGGAGACGGCTCTATTTTTGGTTAAAGCAAGGAAAAACTTTTATGGAGGCTAGAAAGCTTTGCGAAATTAAACTAAAGCTATTTCCAGAGTATCCTGCTCTTAAAGCAGAAAAGAAAATGAAGGCGCGAGAGATCGCTCTACGAGACATGAGCCCTGAGAGAAAAGAAAGGGAAATGAAAATAGATAAGCTAATAGGCCGTACCCCGGGAGCACCGCACCCAGTGAGGAATCCTGCAGAGCATATACGTGTTCGCATTATAAATGAGGCCGAAAAAATGTCTCAAGAGCAAATCGAAATGATTCAGGATAAAATACTAGAGCTGGTCGACGCAGAAACGGAAGGAAATGGCCCAAACTTTGCAGGTTGCTCTGCACGCTTAGGATGCTTGATGGTCAGTTGTGCGAATGCCCAAACATTGGAATGGCTAGAGAAGCACTTACCGGATTTCCAACAACTATGGGAGGGGGCGAACATTAAACTCATCAACCTGAATTTAATGCCTAAACCTGTGATCGGAGTTGCGTACATTTCAGATCCTGATCTTGATGACGAGGCCATCCTTAGGATGCTTAAATCTCAGAATCAAGGAATTGATTTCTCTGATTGGTGGATAACTAGCAAGAAACCTGATCAAACAGGCCAGACAGTTAGTTTTAACATTGATAAGTCATCTGCTGAAAAGCTAGCTGAAAGAAAATTCATGGTTTATATTGGATTAAAAAAAACAAAAATCAGAATTAAAACTAAGGAGCCTCTGATGCCGGTTAAGAAACAATGGAAACAATTCCTTAAGGGTAAGGGGACAGTGCCGCCCAATCAGTATGTGAAACAAAAGTTTCAAGGACCTAAAGGAAAAATGGGTATTCCGCCTAATCCACCTAAAGGGCAAAAGGGTTATGGACCCAAGGGAAAAATGAGTATGCCGCCAAAGTGGCAAAGGGGTATGGCACCTAGGGATGAGATGGGCATGGGGCCTATGAATTCAATGGGTATGGGTCCAATAGACATGGGGCCTATGGGTCCAATGGGCATGGGGCCTATGGGACCAATGGGCATAGGACCTGTGGGTCCAATGGGACCAATAGACATGGGACCTATGGGTCCGATGGGCATGGGGCCTATGGGACCAATGGACATGGGGCCTATGGGTCCAATGGGCATGGGACCAATGGGTATGGGTCCTATGGGTCCAATGGGTATGGGTCCTATGGGACCAATGGATATGGCACCCATGGGACAGATGGACAACTACCCCTATTATTCTTCTGGTTATTCCAAACCGAATCGTTTTAGGAGTGGTAATCAGTCGAATTATTATGGAGGTGGTAATCAGCCGAAATATTACGGAGGTGGTAATCAGTCAAAATACTATGGAGGTGGTAATCAGCCGAAAAATTACGGAGGTGGTAATCAGTCGAAATACTATGGAGGTGGTAATCAGCCGAAAAATTACGGAGGTGGTAATCAGTCGAAATACTATGGAGGTGGTAATCAGCCGAAAAATTACGGAGGTGGTAATCAGTCGAAATACTATGGAGGTGGTAATCAGCCGAAAAGATTCGGTGGGGGGAATGAACCAAATAAATTCGGAGGAGGAAACCTGCCGAAAAATTTCGGTGGCGGTAAGAATCCGCAAAAAAATAAAAATCAGAGTGGACCTGCTAATAATGGAGGACCGGCTAATAATGGCGGTCCTAATCCTGAACAAGATAATTCTTCCAAAAAGAAAAAAAGCAATAATAAATCCCAAAGAAGTAAGGAGCGTTTGAAAGCATATTTGGAAAGTCAAGGAATAAGAAGACTTCAACGGAAAAAGCCCGGGAAGAAGCCTAATAACGGACCTCCCAATTAACCGACCCAGCCCCTCCAAAATCATATTTATTTAATTTAGTATTAGTTACGATATGATATAGATTCTATAAGTATGAATATGTATTACCAATTTCAATTTTAAAAAATAGATCCAAATATAAGAAACCTTCAGAATCTGCTCCTATCCTATATATTTCCTCTAATATGCTTCTGTCAAGAGAAGAAATCATCTAGCCGTTGAGATCATCCATTTTGTGAAGAACCAACTACAATCATTTCTAAGGTGCGTTGGTTTTAAAAACTTATGTACTTGTCTATTCTTTTTTTTTTTCGTTAATGTTTTTGGCTTGAATACTAAGTCCTTGAAGCCATGTCTTCGTAATGAATAGTTCATTTTTTTACTATTATTTGGCAGCAAATGTATCAAGTCAATCTTCAATCGGCAAATTTCACTGAGGTTATCAATAATAAAAAATGAAATAAAAAAGGTATGTAGTAAACATAACAACAAGATTCTCATCTATATTTTACCGAGATTATCCAGTTGCGTGTGTGATATTATACCAATTTTACATATCTATTAGGAATCATTTTGCAAATAATAAAAACAGCTACTAAACTTCACTCTAAGAAATCCGTCAATAAACTCCCTTATGTATCTAAATTAATAGTATACAACGTGTTCCTTTTGATATCTCATAACTCTAACGGGGTGTTTCACGTAGGCGATTCTACGCGATTAAGAAGCGATGCGCCGCGAACGGAACAAACTACTTGATACTTTATTGCGTATGAATGAAAATGATTTACTAGCATTTATACACACAGTATCAGTAATTAGTAGGGTTATGGCAAATTTTAAATAAATTTAGTAAAATAACAACCGAAAAATATCTTATAGAAAATGCTAATTCAAAAAAAAGTGATCAGTAAGAGATCGCTTGCTTAAAGCTAATAAAATTCAACGCTGTCGAGATTTTGTCGAAATAGTTTGTATGAAAAATTAAAACTAAAAGAAAAAGCCATAAATGCCAGTTGTTTCTTTGTCATATTTTCATCAAGAATACATTAGTTTTAGGGGATTAAAAAGTAATACGTTGTAGAGAGGTAAAATCGTTTGGTTGTTTAAATGATTGGGAAAGGTCTGGCAGTACCTACTGCTCTGGTTACGAGAAATAATTACACTGTTAGAAAACTTCTACCATTAGTGTCATTATAATTTTCGACGCCAAAAAAAAAACATGTTTCCTGTAGGAAAAGCCACGGGAACGAAACCATGGGAAAAAGCTAGTTCTATATTTTGAAAAAGTATTTGCTCTCGACATCGTTTTCGCCTGATTGAGAATGAGCCTTAAATGAGGTATGCAATGGAACATAGTTCCATGAACATAGTGCAATGGAACATAGAACCACTACCTCGTTGTACCAATAGCTAGCTTTGCTACCATGGATCATGAGGTTCTGGGTTCAAATCCTAGGGCCAAAGTGTTATTGGGTTTTCTGTTAAGGAATTCTCAGTAGTAGCACAAAATAGATAGTTACAGAAGTCAATCTCATGTATGTACTTCACTTTTTATACCTACGCTAGGCGATCACACACACGTCAGCGCGTTGCGCCATACTGTACGAGTACGAGCAGGCGATTGAGCCGAGATGTCGTGTCCGTGAACGGTGTATATTTGTGCGTTGTTCGAGCGCGCTTTGTATGTAGATTGTCTTCTGTACCTATCTATTTTGTGGTAGTAACCAAGAGTTATGTCATGACATCTCCCTGAACTGTCTTGCTAGATAGCCGTTCCCTTGGGTGGTCTGAGAGGAAATACGGTGCGGTTCTGTCTGTCGAAATTAGCTGCTGTGACCAGATTTAAGGTCTTGGTGAAACCTACAAGCAGCTGAAATAGGGTTCTTATTCGAGAAACCGTTTCAGGTCGTGCGCGACCTCTAGCGGAAATGCAACACCTTAAAATATGCAGTTTACAAAGCACTGTTAGGTTAGGTTAGGGCATATTCAGATGACACGCGCCGATCACGGACCGCACCCGCGCACGCGCTGCATCCGCCTCGCACACGCCTTGCGCCCACTTATACTACTAGTGACTGGACTACTTCGGTCACTAGGCATGGTGGCTTCCAGGAGGGTGCAGACGGCGAGCGCAGGGTTAGCGCGAGGCAGGCGCGGGGCGTGCGCGTATAGACCTCGTTAAATGTAAT
Source organism: Mythimna albipuncta (assembly GCA_929112965.1). NCBI lineage: Eukaryota > Metazoa > Arthropoda > Insecta > Lepidoptera > Noctuidae > Mythimna > Mythimna albipuncta. Next base: position 6,037,348 of record OV815984.1, read on the forward strand.
TTGACGAGGTCCGAGGTAACGACGCTGTCGTTAAAAATTCTTAACGAATTCTAGCGGATTATAGACTAGGCCTTTGATGACCAGCAAAAATGCGCTTGAAAGGAAAACTCACACCGAGGCCGCGGGATTATATTAAAGAGTTACCCGTGGTCCTGGAACGCAAAGGGCAATTGGAGGAACACAGGTGGGTTTCAGTCGGTAAAAGTCTGACACTCCCTCTCGCTCTACCCAGAGCGGGAGAAGTCATTTGGCCTACGTAAAAATTAAGGGTCAACTCAAACCGAGACGACGCTGTGCGTCCTTCTAATGATGGCGAAAAAGTATGGCGAATAGTTCTGAAGTGGCGACCACGTACCGGAAGACGCAGCGCTGGAATGCCACCCACAAGGTGGACCGCTCATCTGGTGAAGGTTACAGGAACCCACTGGATGCGTGACGTACAGGACCGGTCTATGTGGCGGCACTCTGGGAGGATATGCCTTTTGGATATAATTATGATGACTGGCTTACTACTCTACCTTCTACAACATCAGTTTTAGTATATGCGAAACCCGAAACATATGTCTAGTATTTTTATATAAACAATCTATGTAGAAAACATAACTGTATCATGAAATATCACAAAGTTATAAGCTTGTTATGTCAGCAAAAATACATAGTCACCGGGCCATCCAGGCGACTGAGGGGTTGTTTAGGCGTTTGCATCCAGCTGTTTGCTGGCTCCTTATGCCCGCTATGTCCAATTTATCACCTTTTTCAATGTTTTTGGGAAAAAATATAACATGGTGTAAAAACTATTAGAATGCCTTCAGTTACTGATTCTAAACAAAGTATTTTCAAGTTTTGCACAAACTAAAAATAATGTTGTATATTGTGTTGCTATTTTCAAGTGTCGCATCACGTTTCAGTTTGAGCCGCTCCATAGCTAATTTCAAAACACAAATCAGCGTCAATTACCACTTAGTAACTAAAATGAATTTTGACAGCCGACTCGCCACGCTCTAAGGAGTATCGAGACAGTGGACACGACTGTCACACATCCCCCGATACACGGCCGCTATCCAGCAAGCCAGCCTTACCAGCAGGAAAAACTGGCAAGTGTAAAAATCAACATTTTATGTGTAAATTTAGATTTTTAGGCGATTATCACACTGCCACGCACCACGCAGTGTAGCGCGTGAAACTTTGCTTGTAAGTATCTCCGTTTGTATATAAAACAGGCTCAGTTCAACACACTGAAAATACACCCACGCGCGTTCATGCTGATCAGGCGCCTACAAGCGGAGAAACATACGCGTGGGTGCGGGGCGAGATGCAATGATGAATGTACAAAAATAAGCGTAAACATCCCGCACGATGATGCAGATGTGCACTCCCGCAAAAACGCGCGTAGGTGCATTGACACGCAACATGCAGTGTGATGCGCGGCAGTGTGAAAATCTTAACAGTACATAATACAAATTGACAGCGATTATGGCTCCTGATAAGCAGTGCCGGATTAGCCTCATAGCAAGAGTAGCAATTGCTACGGGCCACGCACATCGGGGGCCCCGATTGGATGTACTAAAATATGTCATAGGTACCATCGCGGTCATTTCTGCCGATTGAACTCTGCGGCGCGGCACCAAACGAAACCCTTTGAAGTTTTCGTATCGAGTGCGAGCAAAAATGGACTTGACGTATCGAGTGCGAGCAAAAGCGGTGGTAAGGCGGAAGTGTCTCTGATGGTACCATATGAAATCTATTCGATTCCAGATTATCTATAAATACAATGTAAGCAACTACCTAAGGGCCCGACGGGCTGTGAGAAAATCAATTTGAAAGATTTAATTTGCTTTAATTTTACAAAGATTAATGGGCCTCTTGCTACAATTTGCTACCGGCCCCGAGTTAACTTAATCCGGCACTGAGTGCTAGTAGTCTATATCCTTCGCCTATCCTTATAGTCTATGCTGTAAGCATCGATCGATCCATTGCTTCGTTAAACAAGGACAAATCGTCCTGCAAAGTATAATGCGACAAGCTCAAGTCCCACAAAAGAGATTGGCTCGCTCTAGCACTAAGCCCTTTTGGCAAGCAATGCAAGTTTTAAGTCATAAAAAGGTAGTCGGTGGCAATTTTATCTAAATTCTACCTACCTGTTATGTGATACAAAGACTTTCAACGACTATTAATGAAAAATTTCGACAGACACCCGCTTTTTTTTTTTTCATTATTTGTCTGTCTGATATCTTAGCGGCTTCTTGAACCGACTTGATTTTTTCAGCATACCATAATGAAGGACAATTTCCAAGGACCGACACCCTACAATATCACCAATCCTGGGGGTCAGTCAGGAAGTCACTCGGGGTCGGGAGGGCATCAGTCACAGTACTCTTCGACCGTGCCATCTCCGTGGCAGTCACAGGTAATTACTATGATAGGTAGCTTCAAAGGACTGACATCCTACAATATCGTCAACCTCCAGTCAGTCAGGCAGTCACAGGTACCTAGTCAAAATGAAACATGAATGAAAACTTCCAAGGCTGTTAATCTACTCGTCCTGTTTCACCATTTTGAAACACATCATCAACTCAGTCCTTCGGGCTGTATTCTTCGACCGCATCGCAATCACAGAATAATTCAAAACAATGGAGTTATATGTGAAAGACGGCAAAAAAATCGCGTCTTTTGTATGGGAGCTCCCCTTAAATATTCTTTTTAATTTTAATTTTAGTAATTAGTGTTATAGCGGCAACAGAAATAAATAATAAAATAATTTGTGGAAATTTCAACTGTCTAGCTATCGCGGTTCTTGAGATACAGCCTGGTGACAGACAGACAGGAGAGACAGCGAAGTCTTAGCAATAGGGTCCCGTTTTTACCCTTTGGGTACGGAACCCTAAAAACCATTTATGTAACTTTTCAGTATCTAACCCACCATTGTCTTTCAGGCTCAACCATCGAAAGTCCCATTACAACCTTACGATAAACAATACGACGATAGAAAATACATTCAACCGGACCCTAGGGATCTTAAGACCCAACCAATTAGAACTGAGCCTCAAGAGAGGACTTACAAAGAATATGAGAAGAGACGAGGTTTCTCGCCTAGACGATCCCCTACCGGAAGGAGAGTGTCTCCAGAACCCGGCAGACGGATTTCTCCATCAGGAAGGCGGGTTTCTCCATCAGGAAGACGGGTTTCTCCACCAGGAAGACGGGTTTCTCCACCAGGAAGACGGGTTTCTCCACCAGGAAGACGGATTTCTCCAACGGCGAGAAAGTTTTCTCCATCTGAGAGAAGGATGTCGCCGCATTCAAGGAAGTTTTCTCCGCCAGGAAAAAGAGCTTCACCTGGTAAGATTTTCTTAAACTTATTGAAACACTTGTTTAGTTTATTGTAAAAAAAAAATGCTTGACTAATGAAACTTAATTTTTCTCTAATTGTGGTTTTATGACAGCACACACACACACACACACACACTATCTGAGAACGACCAAAGTGCAAAATAGATTGGTACAGAAGTCAATCTCACGTATGTACTTCATTTTTTATACCTGCGCTAGGTGTTTCCGTTAGGGTCAGGTGTCTGTGAGAGGTGTCTATGTGTGCGTCGCTCGAGCGCGCTTTGTATATAGATTGTCTTCTGTACCTATCTATTTTGTGACCAATGGCTAATTTATTGAAGTGGTAAATTAAAGTTGCTGTAGTCATCACAGAATTATTGATTCAAAGCAGTCAATTAGTTTAACCCAAGAAAAAAACAGTTATAAATGTGATACTCATTTTTTTTTTTTCACATATATCTATATGTATAATATTCCTGAGTATATCACTCAGGAATATTGCATCTATAAGTAGGTGACTAAGTTTTATGAATTCTTTTTTTCAATCAAATTATTAAAATATTGTCCGTTTACTAACAAAATGATAATGTTGAACTTTTTGTGAACATTAATAGGGTTGAAAATAAAACCACTATTGTGTCCTGATCTAAGTAGAATTTTAATTCGAGTTACATCTGATACTCATATACAAACGACGGTAACCAAACGATATCGACTTATAAATCGACGTTAACGCCATCTATCGTTCAGGTCGGTACGAAAATAATAAAAATCAATATTTCATCGTCAACATTGCCATTGTAACCAGACCGTCGTATGGCCGTTCATCACTCGGCTTCACACCACCCTGCCGCGCAGCACGCCGCTCCGCACCACCCGGGTCGCCGCGAGTCCCCCCACAAGAGAACCTCTCCAGTAAGGCGGCTGGTATCGCCAACACGGAGACCCTCGCCCGGAAGAAGAGATGACCCGCAGAGGATGCCGAGGTATGATTCATTTGTAAAAAAAATCTAGGCTTTTGAATTTAGGTAAGTTTTCAATATTCTACACGTTTATTACAAATTGTAATGGCATTATAAACATGTATAAATTAAACTAATTTTTAGGGTTCCGTAGTCCTTATAGTTTCGCCATGTCTGTCTGTCCGTCCTCGCTTAATCTCTGGGACCGTTAGTACTAGAAAACTGAAATTTGGTACCAATATGTATTGTTACGTACGTGGGTAATCAAATGCCGATTTACTGACGAGAGAACTTTATTTACCACAAACAATAACAAATTAGTCCAGTCAACAATAATCCGAATCGCAATTAACACTAGAGTACCGTTACACTATCGCTTTAGTCGTAAGTAAGATCACTTCAAGTACTAGGGTAGTTCGCTCTTGATCGCAGTCGAAATCACAACTGACTCGCTTCCGGCCGGGGGCCCGTATTTATATGCGGAGCCAAGAAAATTCTAGATACCGACGTCCCCGGATCTATCCAGAATTCCAGAACAATTGAATCGCTTCTCGAAGTCATAAATCATTTTTATTTCTCGTAATAATAAGAGTCACGTTCATGCGAATTTCGACACTATTGTTAACGTCGGAGAGTACAATTTCCCTTATCGGTTAGATGATATCTATTACTACATGTACCTTGGTAGGTAGGTACCTTGTGGATGTTTCGAGATTTTTCTAAGTCTAGCTAAGCACAACTACTCTAGACCTTTCGAACAGCAATGCGTTTTAATTATTACGTGCCACTCGTTATTTTCTCGGAGATATGGCGTGTTCACGTTTAGTGGCGTAACAGTGCCCCCCTCTTAGTCATGCTCGTCCCGAGCATTATTAGATCCGTGATACGGCGCCAATCTATCCACATGGACAACCTTGGGTTTCCCTCTCAACCCTTTCTTGATGCGGTAGGTCACGTCATTAATCCTCTTTAACACAGTATAAGGTCCCTCCCATCGAGCTTGGAGTTTCGGCGACTTCCCTTTCCGTCGAAGCGGGTTGTGGAGCCAAACCAGTGTACCTTCCTCAAATCCCTTGGCATTGGCATTACGGTCGTATCTAGTTTTCATTTTTACGCTGGTGTTCATGCTATTCTCACGAACTCGTTTATGCACTTCGTCCAATTGATCTTGAAGGTCACTTACGTAATCTGTTACTGGCTTAGTCTTGTCGGGTGGCACGCCAGTTATGGCATCGACCGGGAGTCTCATCTCTCTGCCGAAATTCACTCTTGCTGGGGTATGTCCCGTGCTATCATGCACTGCCGATCGGTAAGACATCAGAAATAGTGGAATATACCGGTCCCAGTCCTTCTGATGGTCGTCGACAACCTTAGCCAGGTGATTCTCCAGGGTTTGGTTAAACCTTTCCACCATTCCGTCCGACTGAGGATGCGCAGGTGTTGTGCGTGTCTTATAAATTCCCAGAAGAGTACACATTTCCTGGAACAGCGCAGATTCGAAGTTACGGCCTTGATCGGAATGGATTTCCAAAGGTGCGCCATACCGACATACTACTTCTTCGACCACCTTCTTCGCCACTGTCGTCGCTTCCTGATTAGGTATGGCGAAGACTTCGGGCCACTTTGTGAAATAGTCCTGGATCACCACTATGTACTTGTTCCCGTCATTTGTAACTGGAAAAGGTCCAGCGACGTCGATAGCGATGCGTTCCCATGGGGCTCCCACATTGTACAGCTGAAGCCTGCCCCTGCTCCTAGTCTGTAGTCCTTTCACAGATGCGCACGCTGTACATTTCCGACACCATTGCTCTATGTCATCTCTACAATTGAGCCAGTAATACCGCTGTCTCACTTTCAGTAGAGTTTTCTTGATTCCCAGGTGTCCTCCAGAAGCACCATCGTGTATTTCCTGTAGCAGGGGGACTACTTCGCATCGTGGTACTATCACTTGTGTGGTCACCTCCTTGCCATCGTTCGATTCCCATTTCCTACAAAGCACATCATTTTCTAGGACTAAACTGTCCCACTGTGCCCAGTAGCTCTTAGTTACGGGACTGTGTGACGATACTTCACTCCACTGGGGCCTAGTTCCGCTGCGCTTCCAGTCCAGTATAGGTCGAATATCGTCATCTTCTTCCTGGGACTTCTTGAAGTTGCTTTCAGCCCTAATTAAATTAACGCGTTCTCGGGCTTCATTCTGCTGGCAGTGTCTGCAGTCATCATTACATGGACGTCGCGACAGGGCGTCAGCATTGTTATGCCCTTTTCCACTACGATGTTCCGTCACAAAGTTAAACTCCTGCAGCTGCTCGAGCCATCTTGCAACTTGGCCCTCAGGGTTTTTAAATTGTAGAAGCCATTTCAATGCAGCGTGATCCGTCCTCAAAGTAAATTGTCTTCCTATGAGGTACTTGTGGAAATGCTGCAAGGTTTTTACCACAGCCAGCAGTTCTCGTCGAGTCACGCAGTAGTTTCTTTCTGGCTTTGAAAGTGCCTTACTGAAGTAAGCGATTACGACCTGTCTGTCACCTTGCACCTGTGACAACACTCCACCAATTCCCGTGTTGCTGGCATCGGTATCAACGACAAATCTTCCGTCTCTGCTCGGGTACCCCAGTATAGGCGCTTCACATAGCCGTTGCTTTAGTGCGTCGAATGCTGACTCACAGTCCTCGTCCCAGATAAAATCTCGTTTATCCTCAGTCAGCTGATGTAAAGGTTTTGCAATGTCCGAAAAATTCTTGACAAACCGCCTGTAGTATGTGCACAACCCTAGAAATGCACGTACTTCCGTTTTGTTCTTTGGAACCGGCCACTGTTGGACTGCCTTTATCTTCTCAGGGTCGGTTCTCACCCCGTCGGCGGAAATAACATGTCCTAGGTAGCTGACCTCCTTCTTGAACAGGGCACACTTCTTTGGGCTTAGTTTTAAGTTAGCCCCTCGTATCCTGGTGAACACTTTCTCCATATTCCTCAGGTTTTCCTTAAAAGTGCGACCCATTATAATGACGTCATCTAAATATACCAGGCAGACGTCACCAAGAAGACCCACCATGACTCTCTCCATGAGGCGTTCAAACGTCGCTGGAGCGTTGCATAACCCAAAAGGCATGACGTTAAATTGCCACAGGCCGCTGCCAATACCCGTACTGAACGCTGTCTTTTCTTTATCTTTCTCACTGATTTCCACTTGCCAGTAGCCACTTTTCAAATCAATGGTCGAGAACCACTTCATGCCACTGAGCATATCCAGCGTATCGTCTATCCTTGGTAAGGGATAACTGTCCTTCTTCGTCACATTATTCAGCATTCTGTAGTCCACGCAGAATCTGGTGCTGCCGTCCTTCTTCTTCACCAGAACGACTGGAGAAGACCATGGACTCGTAGAAGGCTCAATTATTCCATTATCAGCCATGTCCTTTACCATTTCTGCTACCTCAGATTCCTTAGCCCAGGGTATGCGGCGCGGTCTCTGTTTAATTGGTCTCGCATCACCTGTATCTATCTCATGCTTGACGAGACCTGTTCTCCCGCAGTCTTTTCCCGTTGCAAAGATATCTCGAAACCGTAGCAGAAATTCCCTTGCTTGCTGTAGTTCCGAAGTCGATAAGTTGCTCTTAGAATTTTCCAGAAGTTGCTGGATGTGATTAGTTTCGACTTTGTTCGTGTCTTGTTTTGCTGGAGATGTATTGATTTGACGGAGATACTGAACTTCTTCACATCTCCCAACAACACTGTTTTTCTTCAGTTGGAACTCTTCTTTCCCAAGGTTCACAATCCTGACCTTGGATTTCCCTTTCGTCATAACTAATGTCCTCGCGGTGATGAGCTCCGGGTGCCGGCCAGTATCTTCAACCAAAACACATCTTGTTTGCCTGATTCTTTTGGGAAACTTTACTTCGACTAAGGTTTCTGTTCTCGGAGCCAGTGTAGTATTCTTTAAACAATAGAGGTTGCATGATGTAATTCCTCGCAGGAAGACTTTTTGATCTGGGAATTTCAATACTCCCCTGTCGATATCTAAAATACATCGGTTATTCCGCAAGAAGTCGAGACCCAGTATGCAATCGTCGGTAATATTCGCAATTAACGCAGGATGGATATAGACTTGATCACCGATTTTGAACTCAATTTCTGTATCACCGAGGACGGAGACTGGCTGGCCGGTTGCCGTCTGAAGTCGGCAGGATGGAGACTCTCTTTGCCACAAGATGGTGCGTTTCAGCAACTCAGGTCTTATAACAGTCCGTGACGCCCCCGTGTCAACGGTAAAATTGCAAGCACGATTATTCAGCGTCCCTTCGATGATCAAACTATTTCCGTTGTGAACTTGATTGATGGTGATGGTTGGGGCCTTCAGTTGACCAGCCAGCACCCGCCCCGCGGCCCTGGCGACATTTAGTTTAACGACTCCTCGTTAACTTGAGTTCCGGAGTCCACACTTCCCCTCTTCCTCTTGGGGCAATCGGTACGAATGTGCCCTTTTTCTCCGCAACCGTAACACGTCGGAATAAAGCGAGACTTTGCCGAAGAAGAAGCCACCACTTCTCGGTGACGTGGTTGCGCTGAAGGCGAGACCACCACTTCCCTAACTCTATGCGTACGTGAGTCTTGTCGTACGGCTTCTACTTCCAGAGCGTGAGCCATCGCACTCTTCAGAGTTTGGTGGTGTCCGAGTCGCACCGTAGCTCTGACTTCAGTATCCCGTAGGCCGTCGATGAATGCTTGCACCAGATTTACTTCCACCATCTCTGGTGTCATTGACATGTACGCACGCCGGACCAGCCGTTCAACCTCAACTCCCCACTGCTGGAGGCTCTCGTTCGACCTCTGCGTTCTCTCGCGTAACTGCGCACGGAAAACGTGCTCGAGGTGTTTGTCTCCATAACGAGTGTCCAGTCCCTCCATGAGACGCTCCAATGTCCTGCCGTCCGCAGGGAGGTTCTCTAGGACTAGCAGGGCGTCCCCTCGTAGAGCCAAAGTTAATGCCGCAAAAGACTGCTTATCATCCCAACGGTTTGTTTCGACCAATGTCTCGAATTGGTACTTAAATGCCGTCCAGGAAGACGTGCCATCAAAACGCGGCACATCGAATTTTGCCGCGGATGCACAGGGAGTGTGCGATGGTGAGCCGATAACAACGGGTTCGCGTGCTTCGAGCTTGACGATTTTTTTGTTGATGTCCAGCAGGCGATCTTCGTAGCCATCAATTCTTGTTTCGAGGCTATCAGCTCGGGCGGAAACCTCTTTGACCTCCAAGGTGAGATTCTTTACCTTCTCACCCAACGTGACGAGGCCGTGGTCGATTTTATCGAGGATCAGGTTTTGCTTAGCCTCCTGATCGCGGCGAGCTTCTTCCTGGTCGCGGCGGACAGCTTCCATACTAGCTTGCATGGCGGCCAACACCGCAGCGAGGTTCAATTCCGAGGATGGTCCTGTTGGCACCTCAGCAGCTGCCGTTGCTCCCATGCCAGCCTGATCTTCCTCCTCCATACGATGACGCGCAGCATCCATCTCCATTTGCCTCCTTGTTCGTGGTCGCTGTTCGTCGTCCCTCGGTGTTAGTGGCATCCCACTTCTGACACCAGTTGTTACGTACGTGGGTAATCAAATGCCGATTTACTGACGAGAGAACTTTATTTACCACAAACAATAACAAATTAGTCCAGTCAACAATAATCCGAATCGCAATTAACACTAGAGTACCGTTACACTATCGCTTTAGTCGTAAGTAAGATCACTTCAAGTACTAGGGTAGTTCGCTCTTGATCGCAGTCGAAATCACAACTGACTCGCTTCCGGCCGGGGGCCCGTATTTATATGCGGAGCCAAGAAAATTCTAGATACCGACGTCCCCGGATCTATCCAGAATTCCAGAACAATTGAATCGCTTCTCGAAGTCATAAATCATTTTTATTTCTCGTAATAATAAGAGTCACGTTCATGCGAATTTCGACACTATTGTTAACGTCGGAGAGTACAATTTCCCTTATCGGTTAGATGATATCTATTACTACATGTACCTTGGTAGGTAGGTACCTTGTGGATGTTTCGAGATTTTTCTAAGTCTAGCTAAGCACAACTACTCTAGACCTTTCGAACAGCAATGCGTTTTAATTATTACGTGCCACTCGTTATTTTCTCGGAGATATGGCGTGTTCACGTTTAGTGGCGTAACAGTATATATCAATCACGCCGACAAAGTGGTAAAATAGATATTGGAAAAAAATGTTTTATTAGGGTAGCCCCCCTATATGTAAAGTAGAAAGTGTTTTTTTTTTTAATTTCAACCCTAACGTGTGATATATTGTTGGATAAGTATTTAAAAATGAATAGGGGTTTACTAAAATAATTTTTTGATAATGTCCACTTATTTTGACGGATGGGAAACTACTGAGCGTGGCCCGACACGCTCTTGGCCGGTTTTTATATAATTAGATAATTAAGCCAATCTTTTTAAAACTTAGAGTACTAAGTTATTATTTCTTTATTTCACTTATTTACACAATCATTTCAAGTAGGTACTCTCCGGAGCGACACCATCCCGAAAAACTGGACAAATACGGACAAGATAAGCTGAAGCAAGTGCGGCCTGCGTACGAGCCAACTGCCCATGTAAGTACTGCCTCGTAACTCCTGTATATAATGGCACATTTACTGACCACGGCTGACCTCTTATTCTATAGAAAAGTCTCGTCAAGTCAAAGCGTGAAAGTCTTGACACAAAACGGGTACAGAAGTCTATCTATGTATGTACTTCACTTTTTATACGCGTTGGGTCAGAGCGTTGCGTCGAACTGTACGAGTTCGACCGAGATGTCGTGTCCGTGAGCGGTGTCTATGTGTGCGTTGCTCGAGCGCGCTTTGTATGTAGATTGTCTTCTGTACCCTATCTATTTAGTGGTCTTGAGCATCGACGCCGAGTTGCTAGCCTGTCGGTTTTTTACTGGCAGTAGCGTAGATAGATGTGGGCGAATTGGGGCCTCGCCCACGGCCTCGCTCCCAACGGGGCCTCGCACAAGCGAGAACTCTTGAAGAACGTGGGATTTATTATAATTAATAGGCTCGCATTTGACCACTTTTTTACCTGCTGGTAAGCAACGGTCGAACACTAGGTTGCGACAGTCGCTGTCTCGTTTTCGAATTTATGAAAGAATAGGGCTCGCTGATGTGCCTTCGCCCGCGTCTATATTAGTCCAGGCTACGCCTCTGTCTACTGGTTGCAGTTCGGGAAGCATACGTCGCAATTATGGAATTTAATTCCGCCAAGCCCATCCATCATCGGACCACTATACGTACGGTGATGCGCAACCGGTACATGGTGGACATCCCACCCATACGCACAAAACGATTTTGGTAACACATTCAATGTGCGTACAGTTAAAAGGGTGAAATTCCCTGCCGGAATCTGTGTTTCCTGACAGCTAGCTAAAACCTAGGGGTTTTTCGGTCACGAGTGAATGGACTACTTGCTACTAGCGTGTTCTATCGTCGACCACATGATGTAGTAGTGCGCGAGCTAAAAACATAATGCCATACTACGCTATCGTAGTATAAAGGTATTGACACTGACTTGCGCCAACTGTAGTTGGAGACCAACATAATGTGAATAGTGTCTTCACTCAAATTTGTATGTTTTCTTATTAAATGTGGTATTATGTGCAGGAGAATCATTATAACGCAATTTGTAATGTTATTACTGCAGTTTATTATGAGTATTTCTGGAGTACAATTTATGTTAAACATTGTGTATGCTAATTTGAGTTTTTGGTTGTGTTTTTTTTTTATTTTCATTTAGGTGAACTCGGCAAATATTTTATTTTACATGGGTATATATGTGACGTAAATAAAATGTAGTTTTAATGAAAACAAGATTATGAAAGTCTTAATTTACATATTTAATCTTAAATATATTTGTGAATAGTTTAATTCAGTACTATAACACTGTGTATTCGCGAGTCGCAAGAATAATTTGGGTGGAGAATTTCTTAGAGAAGACATAAATTCAGATTAATAGGACTAACTCAAATCTGTTGTCAGAATATATACAATATTTCTGATGACGTATTTGAAGAAAAATACTGACAAGGAAGGTGAAAGCCTGTCCAAAAGAAGGCTAATGGATACATCAATCGGAGTTTGTCAACTGCTGGACATAGGTCTGCAAACTTCGCCACAACTACCATTAACTCATCGAATGCCGTAATTAGAGACACAATAGAAAGACAATTGCTTATGTCGAATTGTGTAACTTAAGACATTAAGGTTAATAGCTGATTCTTCGGGCCACTAATGCACAAGACAAGGAGTTACAACGAAGGTTGCCTCGAGAATTAAGGAAAGCTGTTAAGCGGTTACAATTAACAGTTGATCCCGTTTCTTTTTAACAAAGATGTCGTGGATCTTCAGGAGACTGAGTTTAATATTGGTCGCAAAATAAGCAGAACATCACCACACAGTTATTCTATAAAACTACTGACAAAATAAATAAAACATGACATACAATAAAATAAATAATTAACATTTAGCAAATTAATTCTTGCTAAATGAAAGTTAAAAAATAACGATAGCGCAAGATTAAATTTAACAAATTTTAAAATGGAAATATCAAATAAATCCTGGCAACAGACGAGTCTTACATTTAAAAGACTCCAACATTATGAGCACGAAGAGAAACATTATATAATCGAAGTCTTAAAACCCGCTTATCCACCTTATCGCATCAACAATCCTAAGAAGACATGCTAAGTCGACCCCACATACAATGGAACAGGATTAAGTGTTTAACGGCCCATTCATGACTGGCGCCGTAAGCGGGAGCTAAGCGCAGGGCGGCGAGCGGTAAAAACAAAGTACGAAAATGTTTGAAACACGCAACGATACGCCACTCATAGTAGCGCGCCCGCCTACCAATGTTGCCCCGCTTGCCGCGTCGCCCGCTAAGACCAAACTCTTAACAGGCCGTCAATGCGGCTACGAAAACATGACTTAGCTTACATAAATTAATTATTTAACTACGAGTAACGCAAGAGCAGTGGTTACGGCCCCGACTTGCGAGTTGTAGGTTGGGAGTTTAAACTCAGCCAGGTGCATTACTCAGTGTAATTTATTTCATCACCACTACTCTCAAAACGGTGAAGGAAAACATCGTGAGGTAACCGGCATATTCTAGAACCCAAAATTCGAAGACGTGACATACACCACTCTATTAGAGAAGAGGTCTGAGTCCCAGAAGTGGGAACATTATAAGGCTGATATTGCTATGTTATGAGCAACGCAAAACACAGAATACATAAGCCAGTATAAAGATGTAAGGGCTATGGGAACGTTTAAAACAATTACTGTGACCCTAAAACGCAAAGGAGAACTGAAGGACACAAGTCAGAGAACAGAAGTAAAATCTGACACGCCCTCTCGTTACACCCTAGAGCGGAGAAGTTGTGGTGATAAACAAAAAGATGTAAATGATAAAATCATGGTCATGAAATTCAGCTGAGACAGTTATTAGTATTTGAGGACATGAGAAGATAAAGAAACCAAGAAATTACGTCTATGGTATACGTATTAAATGAATAATTGTGGAATTACGAAAACACATCTAATGAGAAAAAAAAAATATCGTGTTTGCTAGGCTGAAGCCCAGCAAATACGATATAGTTCCAAGTCTTGCCAGAAATTGCCGTACCAGCTCTCATGGTACGCGTTGTCTCTTTCTGGGACCATACTGGTGGCGCCGTTCGTTTTCTGGCCCCCTCTGAATTGAGATGGTGACAGTGTATGCGGTTAACGTGACCCCCATTCGAGCATGGCAGCCTTCGTGTTTCACACTCACAGCCCGTTCACGACCTTGCTGCGCGGTAGCTGGTAAAATCAGAAGTATGAAAATGTTTGAAGCACGCCACTAAACGCCGCTCATAGCGAAAAAGCTTCACGTACCGATGCCGCGCCGCTAAGACCGATATCCGGGCTCAGGCCATCAGGCCTGTCCTTTTATACTTAGAATGCAACTTGAAAACATACGCATACATAGTCAGCTCATTAGCTGAGCTGATGCGTATGTTTTGACAAAAAAATATGTTATATAACCTCAAAGGTGTGAAGATATGGCAGGAGATCACGATCAGTCAAGAAGAAATATTCGCAAACCATTATATAATACTACAAGATTTTCTTTATAAACACTGGAATTAATGCCATGTAGGCAAAACATCATCATTTCAGCTGGAAGACATCCACTGTTGGACATAAGCCCAAGAGGCTCGATAAAATAATTATAACAGAAATTGTCATTGCAAGGTCAATTTGTTCCGCCAATAAAACATTTTCAAGCTGAACAGCCATTTGAAGTGCATGTGTACATTTATATATCTGTTCTGATAAGAATACAACACATCAGTAGAAGCTAGAATCACTAAAAGTAAAATATTTAACAAAAAAATGAATATACCTGAAGAAAGTACGAAACTTTTCAAATAGGCGTAAACTTCAAAGATGCAGTTACAATGTTTTATGTAATTTTCAGTATTAAGGTACCAATTACAAAAAGCGAAACACTTGCGTATGTTGATATTTTAAGAATTTCCATCATACGAAACTCCATATTGACAAGCCTAGATGTGTTACCACGGACAACTAGGTGACCATAAATGGACAGATAAGGTGGAAAACATGACTGTCTCGCATAGTCCGTATCAACAATTTTATTTTTTGCATGTTAAGTGTTGCAAGCACTAAAGTTTGACAAAAGCAAACTGGAATATTAAAATGTGCTGTTCATTATAAAAACAGTATTTTCCTCAGCAGTACAAAGTGAGAAAATTTTACTAGTTCATGGTCCCGTCTCGTTATTTATTTCTATCTATTTTTAGTTCATGTACTCATTTCTATTTCAACTACGTGTTTGCAAACTAAATTTCGTTTTCCAGGCATCAAACCAAGCTATGTACTCAGGTGGTTACCGGCCGAATAACCGCGAGACCGTTCAATATCCCATGCAGGGAATGCGGCAACCTGAACCTAGGATCTCGCCCTGGCAGAGAGAGAGAGATGATCCCGCCGTGCCCATGAAGAAGCTAGAAGACGATAGACGCGATATGACAAGGATGCAGATGAGAGAACGCATACCCGATGCTGCTGTCGACGTAAAACGTACCATAACACCGCAAAGGAAGTCTCGCTCGCCGGTTCGACGCGATAGATCTCCATTACGAGACCGCTACAAGAGGCACTCCCCTTCCCCGCGCTCATCGCACTCGCCGCGCCGCTCGTGGGCGCTCGAGAAACGTCGCAGCCCCGAGATACGCGACGCGCCGCCCCCGCCTTCCTGGCCCGGAGCCCAGAATGTACGCGATGCTGACTACCCCCGAACTCGCCCGAGCTTCCCCGAAAGAGAAGTCCAGAAAACTAAACACGTGCCTGTATGGGAGCCGAGAGTCATAGATGACGAGCCGCGCGGCAGACGATCTGACATCCCTGAAGGGAGACGTCCTGATATCCCTGAACGAAGACCGTACATCGAAGAAAAAATCCGACCAGTTAAAGAGATACCGGTGCGTGAACCAGTCCCTCACTCCATGCATAGCGAGAGATTCGTTCAGAGGGAACCTAAGTTCTCCCCTCGCGAGGATTATGATGCAGAACGCCGTGATAGCTACCGTCGGCGAGAACCTTCAATCGAACGTAAGCCGCATCCTCAACATTCTCAAAGAGAAGATTTTGATCTGGCTCGGAGGCCGCGCGACCATGAAGAACGCCCTCATCCAGACGAACATCACCGCAGAAGGGAGCCATCACCCCGCCATAGTAGCAGAAAGGAAGAACCACTTGACCCGGCCCTCGATAAAGATTTCGAAGATATCTACCAGAGAGCTTTACAGTTTAAGAAGAAGGCGGAAGAACTGCGTAGACTGGGCTCTAAGAGGCGGGATGAGTTTGTAGAGGAAGAGCACAGTAGAAGTCACCATAGCGAGCGGGAACGCGAGGAGAGACCGCAACGGTATGAAGAGCGACATCGTTTCCGCGAGGAAGAACTGCGTGCTAGGGAGAGGGACGAGCGGCCGCGCGACGACCGGCCGCGGGACGATGGTCCTCGCCGCGACTACCACCGAGAAGACTACCCGAAAGAACGCGACCGCATGGAAGAGCAGAGACCCAAACGCTTTGACACCATCAGTCCTTCTGTCAAATCCAAACGCGACAAAGCCATCGAAGAAATATCCAACAAAATTCTCAACAGACATGAAAACTATAGACAACTACAAGGTGAGCAGAGGAATCGATTCCTGGAAGAGATGAAGCAAGCAGTCGCGAGGATAGTGTTTGATATGTTCGGCAACAGCGATGCGTCGTTCATAGAGATCATCATCAAGTACCAAGCGAAGTATACCCTCAAGGACGAAGAGAAGATATTGCAGGAGGTCACGTCCTCCCTGCCCAGTCAGTTCAGGGTTATCAAGAGACAGGCTCCAGGTAAGTTGATAACTCGTGTCCCACTGTTTGGTTACATTTTGGTTGTATTACGAAGTAGGTAAGATTTTGTCCCGCTTTCTGAACGCGCTATCATTTATTAAATTTGGTGTCGTGTAAAAGGGTTTCATTAAAATTCTTATTTTTGCTATTTAAAGTCAGATTGTTTCAAATGATTTATATTGCACTTGAATTATATGAACCGGTCCGATGTTACATTTTTTCCAAATACTCTGGGCCATGGTTTGTTTAAATTTTAAGTAGGTGTTGCTAGCAATATGAATTTGCACTGAATATTGTGACATGTCATTAAAAATATATATAATGACAGCTCAGTTTGAAACAAACGCGAAAAAAAAAAACATATAATTAATTTGCTAATTTTCAAAAAAAAAAATTCTTTTTTTTCGGTTTTTATTCTTTTTTTTTTAGTTGTAACTTATACAAATCAATTTTCTTTTAAAATTTATAATAATCTACTTAATTTCCTGAGATTTTTTTTAACAAGCGAGCTTCTGTGTGTGAGTCACAAATACCTGCATTATCTCCCAAGCTAGGGAGATAACGCTGGTTTTATTTGTGACCCATTATTTTTGCGGCCCAGTGTGTTATGTAGTGTTTAAAAAAAATGGCCACACTAATGAGTCATTATCGATATTCTAAACATACATTTATTACCTGATATAAAGAAATAACGTGAAAAAAATACATATAAAAGTTAATTAAAAATAAAAATCTAAATGTAAATATTATATACTCGTAATTATGTAGAAAAATTGAACTTAATTATAATATTGTCTAATATTTAACGTGGCCTAACATTTTCACAGAAATATCGGAGGTTCCCGCCAAGACGCGTCGTTCTCAAAGCCCTCACTTGAAGACAGGTAGGAATCTAATCATAATCCATCTGGTAACATTCCGCCCGTAAACGTAAGACTTCACATAACTCTTCCATCTTTTCAGAAAGTGCTCCGCGCCCCAAATTAAGCGATTCTAGTAAGTTTATGTACTCAATGTTGTATTTGTCCTTTTGTTCGATGTTTCACATTTCTGAAGTAGTTATGTAGTTGTGCCAAAAGTTATCAATGTTTGAAAATTTACAGGATGGAACGTAAATATAGTACCACCAAAAATGGTCACGATGCCTATTCTCGGCCATCAGGCGGTTTTCCCTCCAGCTATGAACCAAGGCATGGCCCCTATGATGGTGCCGTCACCATTTGTTCAGCTGGAACCGGTTTTCATTCCGGAGCCGTACCAGCCGCCGATTCCTGAGCCCTACCAGCAGCCGATTCCTGAGCTACTAAAACCACAAGACGACGGCTACAAACTGTACTTGTGCAAAGACGATTTTGAACAGATTACAACTATGCAAGCAGACTCTTTGAAAAACTTCCTAATCTCTCAAATGTTACGAGAGACCGAACACGCGCAGGGCTGGGCGCCCGACTTCACTCTCAAAGGTTTGCAGAACTCGCACCGGTACGAGCTGATCACCAAGGACGACAGCACGCGAGATTGGCTCGTCAACTTAGACTTCAGCGGGTTCACAGAGTTCCACGTGATAGTGTACACCAAGGAGGAGCTGTGGTACGAGCGCGCGGCCGTGTGGCTGCCCGGCCACTCGCGCAGCCGCAACATCGAGCCGCTCGATAAGCTCAAGCTGCAGAACAAGCGGCTCGAGGGCGTCAACATCGCCAAGTGGAAGTTCGTCAAGAAGATCGTCATGCAGAAAGGCACCCGGCTGTACGTCGACATGCCGCCCTCGTCCGCGCGCGCTCTCGAGAAACACAAGCTTATGCTCAGCTACGAGCTGCAGAAAGTGAACGTGTTTCTGAAAGCGGTCGCCGTCGACAAGGACGCCTTCGATGCTGGGCTCAAGGAGCCCCCCACCGTCGACCTCTCAGTCATCGCGGATGCAATACGAAACTCGCCGATGCCTTCGCTCGCTTATGATCCCGCTCTTATTAAAATAACCCTTAAAGGTTGCAAAACTCTCAGTATCGTACAAGCACGTAAAATCAAAGAAGTGATCATTTACCATCTTTTCCGATATCTTCAGCAGGACGGCTCGTCTAGAACGGATTTTGTGAAGTACGGATTTATCCCCCCGAACTGTTTTGGGCTAATCCCACAAAATCCGGAGTCAAAAAAATGGTTGTTGAGTCAACATTTAGGCAAAGTGAACCGTCAGGCTATCGTTGTGTTGGGCGCTGAAGATGAGAACACTCGGTTCTTCAGAATGTACGTGATCGTGCCGAACGAGTACCAGCTGCTCCCGGCCGTGGTGGCCGAGCGGCTGAAGCAGAGCAATCAAGGTGTCAAGGGACTCAATTTCAGTCTCTGGAAACCTATCAGGGTTGCACCTGAGGGTAAGAGGAACAGGACAAGGTTTGAAGTAGAAATAGATTTAGACTCTTTGGAAACGTTGTCTAAAATGAGATATCAGTTAGATTACGTAGATGTATTAAACATGTCTCACACTGCGGAGTTTAAGTCGGAGTATTCATACTCCAAGCTGGAGGAGATGATGGACACATATAAGGCTGAACTGACGGACAGTTACGACATCGCTAACATGGATCTGGACTCGGACTCTGATAGTGATATTATTTGCTTAGATTAAGTTTTTTCTGACGGATACATTTTGTTTCGTTTGCACTTATGGCTTAAATGGTATAATTAAGTTTGAACTTTTTGTTTGTCACCGTAAATAATACTAAACGTATTGCTGTTTTAATAAATAATAATATACTTTAAACTTAGTCATTTATTTTTCTTTTTACTGAGCATTTGAACACGCTGCGCGTCTTATCTATGTCCAGGTGTAAAAGCATTTTGACGGAAAATCGACTGATAAAGCTATAGAGCAACCTCGCTATGAAATATTTAAAAATATATATGTGTTAATCAGATCCCTGCTCTCATAATTCTTCAGAACTGAAGCTAAAAAATAATTTTGAGATTCGCCTAGTGCTTGATAAAAAGAGGTAAGTGTCATTTTAACAGAATTTCGCATCTCTATGAAAATTCATTCCTTGATGTTTTTGTTGATTAACCACTATTACATTTGCATAATATTTTGTTGGTTTTTTTATAGAGTTGTCGCACCAACAACGCTTTATAATTTCGAATTGAATCAGGTCAACGCGAAGAAGCAGCCAACTGCTTGGAGAGGATCCGAAATTTCAGAATGCTGCAGGGCTTTGAAGATAGTGCTTTCGGATATCACGGTAAAGCCCTAAATACATTTGTATTTACTATTTCAGCACTTGCGTACGACGGGCCTATATAAATGCTGCCGTAATAGTTGAAAGCTGTACCCAACATCGATAATTCAGAATTATATTCAGATTTTTCTGTAAGGCTGTAGCGGCTTCTATGATAACTAGTATTAAATTGGTATCTTTGCATGTATTGGCATCAGTCGTAGCTTGCAAATGACGTAAAGCTGATGTTTGGAGATCCCAAAGGAATCTTATTTGGATTAGGTAAGTTTTCTCTAAAAGTCGCAATATGCACCATCGCCATTGTGATCTCTTCGCAAAGCTCTGGCTTGGAGTGGTCTACTGTGTCAGGCCTTTCCGTTATCCAAGATGGCAGTGTGCGTTGGTGGGTCAGCAACTGTTCTATATGCGTTCTCGGTTTAAGGTCAGAGAAACTATTACGTTATTTTCAGACTTGACTTTTACGGCTTATTACTCCCTAGAATTTAACCAGATCGTGGCACACCAGGAATATATGAAGAAAGCAGTACGTATCTATTATTATTTTGTAGCATTTTTGCTTACGTGTTGTCGTAAAGGAAGGCTGCTTCCGCAATCCAATTTGCAATTCAGTTTGATCAGTCGTGGAGTCCCAAGGTACCTAAGTTGTGTTGCTGTGTTTACGAAAACTAACGGGTCTTTTTCTACGTGGGAAATCAACAAACGCCTTCTTGCTTTGGATGAAGCGAGAGGATGTGTCAGACTTTTAATCACTTAGAACCCACAGTCACTCTGTGTGACTATGTGTGTGCTTCAGTTGCCCTTTGCAAGGGCCATGTTAGATCTTTCGAACGATAATCAGTAAGACTTCGAGAATTTTTTGGTGTATTCATTATTATCGAGAAACGCTGCTGAAACCCATTTAGTACTTAGACCAAAGTGCTACTCAGACAATATTTTCATTGTCAATTCTTTCACTCTGTAAATTAATAAAAAAAAACTCACGGTTTCCACGTCATCAGCGAGCTAATATAAAAGCGAAAATGTATTAGTGTGTAGATATTTGTAACTCATTCACTCTCAAACTTATAAGCTTATATTATACATCAGAACAACATATAGGCTATCATTTATAAAGGGGAAAGTAAGCGGATGATGCCGCTGGCAGAAGTCTCTAAGAGGAGGTTTCGCATTAGGTGAGTTTATTTCAAACGCTTTTTGTGTTTTCTAAAATGTAAAAAAATAAATATCGCCGTTTTCGCAGCTGAATCAAATATTGAATGTTCAAAGTTGTAGCTTTTTTTTAGATATATACCTTTTTATGGTTTCTCTTCCTGCATCCAGGTTTATTAGTGTCTTTTTATTGATCATTGAGTTTGCTTATAGATTAGTGGTATTGCTTGTATAATATACCAAAGTCTGCAGAATCACACACACGGACGTACATTGAAGTATCGCCGCTCAAGCAATCTGCCTAATATTTCTCTAATTATAGTGGGGTAAACTTATAAGCGGATGCACCAGTATTTTACATGGAGCTACAGGCTATCTGACCTCCACAGACATTTACTGAGTAACACGACATCTCTTGATAATCTCAAAGTACTAAACCTGGGGATCATAGAAATTGATCATTTCATGGTATGGCCAACTAAATCTGGCCAGATGGTTTAAACGTTAACATTTGATGATTCGATCTTCGTTTGGCCATATCATTAACAAGCTTTTGCCAGCAGCTTCGCCCGCGTACATAAATATAGCCTGTGTCACTCAGGAATAAAGCAGCTTTCTATTGAATAGAATAGAATAGACTTTATTGTACACCAAAAAGTAATACAGCTTATACAAAAACTTCAGTTTGTGGGTACAATTATGGCGGTCTTATCGCTGAAAGCGATATCTTCCAGACAACCTTAGGATGGATAAGAGCTAAAAATAATACACGGGGTAGTCTGTGGTGTACTGCTAACTATATAAAACACAATAATCAATTATAAATACATATATACATACATATTATAATAAGTTACACAATTGGTATTGGTATTGGTTGGCTATTGGTGACAAAATGTTAGCAATCAGACCAGTACTTTCAAGAGATTAAATTTAAATCTTTATTATATTAGTGTAAATTAAGGATTTCTGTGCTAACACAAAGTCTAAAGAAATTAGGCCAAACGAGGATTGACATAATTATCATAACATTTTAAAGTTTAGAACGATCTGGCCAGATTTAGTTGGCCATGCCATGAAATTATCCATTTCTATGATCTGGCCACGACATATACAAAAGCACCCACGTTTAGTACTTATATAAATGTTGAGGCAAGAGTTTTTACTTTTTATCCATTCCTCTAAAATAATTGTCATTAGTTCTTTCATTTTTCCTGTAATCCCTTTTCGTCTGTTACAGAGAAAAAATCAGTTCTGCCTCCAAAACAGCAGAGACCTCCACAGTCGTTTAACAGGAGACCGGAACCGCCCAGACCTGAGTCGACGAAAACCAGCCCGAGGGAGGCTAAAATTGCTAAAGGTGAATTATATAACTTAAGGTATCACCAGTTTCCAATTTCGTTTTACCAGTTATGGGCTCCAAGGTATTATGTCAGATCGCAACGTAGGCGGGGGCTTGCGGACAGTGAGCAATGGGTAGCTCACTGTCCGGCCGTTCGGTAACTGTCCGGACCAAGGCCAAGTCGTCGACGGCACGCACTGTTACCGCGCGCCTCAAGGAGTTGTCAGCAACAGCAGGGACCCAGCCGGGTCGAAGCCTACCGGCTATCCGAAAGGGCGCTCGAGCCCCGGTATGAAGGCTAGAAGGAACGGAGTGGGTCTTTTAGTCAGTAAGAGTCTGACACTATCTCCCGGTCCGCCCATGAGCGGAGGATGTCATTGCATGATTTTTTCCCACCATAAAAAAAAAAGTTATTATGTCAGATGTGTAGCTGTGTTTACGAGAATTGATGGGTCTTTTTCTACGTGGGACATCAACGTGGGATGTAGATGGATGGAGAGGGAGGCCAAAGAAAAAATGGATGGATTGTGTGAGATACGAAAGATATGAAAGAAAAGAGAGTTGCTGTGTAAGTAATATGGGATAAGGGCAGGAAGAAGAAGATAACAAGTGTCTGTTCCCACTCTAGTTGGAGCGATAGGATGTGTCAGACTTAGTCTCACTTAAAACCAAGTAGAGAAAACAGATGTCTCTGATAAGTTTGCGTTATTTAGACTTGGTTTTGGTGCAATGCATTTAGATTATTGAGAGCTGCAGGATTATGGAAGGAGTAACCGTGGCCATCGAACGCAAAGTGCAACTGAAGGATACAAGTAGATTTTAGTGAAGAAAAGTCTGACAGGGAGAGTTAAACTCACTTTACCCATAGCGGAAGGAGCTATAATATGATGATTTAAAGACTGTGTAAATAAAAAGTAGTTTATTGAACCAGCCCTTCATATTTTAATTTTATTTCTTCTAGGGCCCATCAAAACTTCTGGAGAACTCGACAATTCATCTGGGCCCCCACGCAAACGTATGTATTTTATACTTGTAGACTTTCTAAATTTCATTTATGACAGTGTTTTAAACAGTCCTACCATAAAATTTTCCAATTTCATTACCACTCCTCTCAAAACGGTGAAGGAAAAACTGTAAAAAAAAATGTCTAGAACCAATAAATCGAAGACTTGTGACATCCACCAACCCGCATTGGGTCCGCGTGGTGGATTACAACCATTTGCTCTCATATAGAGGAGGCTTGAGTTCTAGCAGTGTGAACATTATCAAGGCTAATAATGCTATGCTCATTATGACTGTCTAAATCGAAAGACCGCAACCTATTTGCCACCACTTATTGGTGCGAGTACTAGACAACTGATAAAGTTACTTATGTTTCTAAAAGCCATCTTTTTTATTATGCGTTTGACTTTTATTGCACCTGATGGTAAGCGATGATGTGGCCTACGATGAGACACGTTTACTTACTAGTAACCTATTCACTCTTGACTTAAAGATCCCTAGGTTATGGCTATCAGGAAACAAACTCCGGTAGGGAAATCCACTCTAGCATATTGAATGTGTGAAAATTCCCAAAACGCTTTGTAGGCATGGGTGGGATGTCCACCATGTACCGATGGCGCAATGCTGTATGTCTTGTGGTCCGATGATGGAACATGGTATTATAGATAAATTAGGTACACCAAAATACTCTCTTACACAAAAAAAATAATACTAGAAAATCTTCTCAAACAGCTGAAACCAAGAAGCAGGAAGAAGTTAAGAAGCCTGTTCCGGCGCCGGTGGAACCGCCGCTTCAGGGCGGCCACTACGAGCTCAACACGCGCATGACCAAGATGGTCGAGGCTGAGCTACGGGATATTATGATCAAGGTACCATTTTACCAATATTTATAAATACCATCTTCTTTAAACCGATTAAAGTCCACTACCTGGTATACCCTATAGGTTTTGTGGGTAGTTGTAACAGTCATCATCGTCCAAGTGTCAGATTCTCGCGACCCTCACCAGGTCATCGATTGAACTTGTGGGAAAACTTCTAACGCTGCGTCTTCCGGTACGTCATCGACCATCTAGTTGCGCGCAATGTGCCCTGCTCACTACTACTTAAGTTTGACGATTCTTCGAGCTATGTCGGTAACCTTGATTTTGCTGCGGATATCTTCATTTGTGATCTGATCACTCGAAAAAACTCCAAGCATAGCCTTTTCCATTGCCCTTTGGGTGGGTTTACGTCTTCTGATAACGCCCTTCGTCTTGAGACACTGTGCGTGTAGTAACAATCACACAAAGAATTAGTAAATAAATAGGCTTCGACCATGCATCCCCAATAACCAATTCAATGCTTGTCGCATTCGTTGAACCCTAGTTTCTAGTCTTTTAGCTGAGAAGAGCAATGAATTTCCCAACAAAACAAGTCTCATCATCACACTAATATTATAAAGGCGTAAATCTGTGTGTACCTATATGTTTGTCACTTCTTCACGCTCGAACCGCTGGAATGATTTGTAAAACATTTAATCATTACAGCTTTTATAATAGAGTAGTTTCCAGAGTCAAAATAATTACATTTTATTTAGTCCGTAGTTTGAGTACAAAAATATTGGACACGTATTTTTTCTTTTTTCGATTAAACAAAAAATAACAAAGATATAGCCCATTAAAGTTACTTACGTAACTCACGTAACTTTAATGGGCTATATCTTTGTCATTTTTGGTTTAATTTACAAATAAAAAAATACGTGTCCCTTATTTTAGAATAATCTAAAAGACGGACTAATTATATTTTTTACAGCAATTAGCCTATTTTCTACTATCACGCGGGCGAAGCCGTTGGCACTGGTGGCAGCAGCTTGTTAGAAATAAAATTTTAATATTTTGGAATATTGTAGGTGTGGCATGAACTACCGGACAACCCATCGGACGACGCCGAAGCCCTAGTAGTCGACAAGCTAAGGAATCAAGCTGGCGATTATCTAAGAAATGTAAGTAAATGAGAAGTGATATTTATTTTGCAAATAGGTTTTAACACTCTTACACGTCAATTTTTTTTTTCTTTAAGTTAACCTTGTTGAGGCCGGTGTCATACTGATATGAGCAATTAGAGGATACAAATCCTATAAGATAGATACATTTTCTTAAAACCTAACAGCGGTTTGTGTGATCGTGATAATGACGTTATTACACATTCTTCTCCAGATATTTCGAAAACGCATATCTTGCGGATATTGCTTAGGTTTCTATTGAAATCAAATCATGTGTATAACTAATCCAGTATTTAAAGTAATCCAGAAAATCTTTTTATTTTGCATGAACTTCGGCCCTTTAATAAATTTAAAAAAAAATCATATGTAACTATAGAAACCTTAAACATTTAATCTATTCAGATTTGAACGATTTTTTTTTACAATTATTGTTTTAGAAAAACTCGTATTTTTCCAACCAAGAGTTAATGTGCTGATCTCTCTTTTTTTCGCGTCGTCTCTTTTTCAATCATTGCGTTGGATAAAACAACAAGCTTTTGAACCATACTCACGTTGGCGAAGTTATAAAGATAAGGTGAAAGTAATGAGTCCTAGAATGGTTATGCTTTCGTTACATCATCGTCAACTATAATACTGTTACGTACGTGGGTAATCAAATGCCGATTTACTGACGAGAGAACTTTATTCACCACAAACAATAACAAATTAGTCCAGTCAACAATTATCCGAATCGCAATTAACACTAGAGTACCGTTACACTATCGCTTTAGTCGTTAAGTAAAATCACTTCAAGTACTAGGGTAGTTCGCTCTTGATCGCAGTCGAAATCACAACAACTGACTCGCTTCCGAACGGGGGCGCGTATTTATATACGGAGCCAAGAAAATTCTAGATACCGACGTCCTTGGATCTATCCAGAATTCCAGAACAATTGAATCGCTTCTCGAAGTCATAAATCATTTTTATTGCTCGTAATAATAAGAGTCACGTTCATGCGAATTTCGACTCTATTGTTGTTGTCGGAGAGTACAATTTCCCTTACGGTTAGATGATACCTATTACTACATGTACCTTGGTAGGTAGGTACCTTGTGGATGTTTCGAGATTTTTCTAAGTCTGTCTACGTCCAACCATTCTAGACCTTTCGAACAGCAATGCGTTTTAATTATTATGTGCTACTCGTTATTTTCTCGGAGATATGGCGTGTTCACGTTTAATGGCGTAACAATACTATACTTTAGCATCATAGCTATGGTACATAAGCGAAGCTTCACGAAGGCGTGCACCAAGCGTATTACGACAAATACGCATCTATGAAGTTACGCGTCGGCGTCGGTAGACTGTAAGCCTAAGTTCAATAAAGCGGAATATCCGATTTTGGCAAATACCATATCCTTGACTTAATCAGCATGCAGCAGTGGTGGGTAGCCCAGTCGTAACGACCCCGACTCGAAATGCATATCGCTGGTTCAAACCCAGCCAGGCGCATTACATAGTGTAATTTATTTCATCACCACTGCTCTCAAAAAGAAAACATCGTGACGAAACCGGCATGCAGCATGCCCTAGAACCAACAATTCGAAGAGATGTGAAAACCACCAATACGCATTGGGCCCGCGTGGTGGATTATGGCCCATTCCCCCTGTCTTAGAGAGGAGGCGTGCGTCCCAGCAGTGGGAACATGATAAGGCTGAATATACACAAAAATAAAATAAAATGTTGAGCTATGGATATTGTATTATCTATTTACGTATACCTACTTGTTAATAATAAATTAAATTATTGCAATAATGTTTGTTGCAGGTATTGGGACTTAATATCACAAAGAGGCTGTTAAATGTCCACAACCCGCTGTACGTTAAGGTACGTGTTACTAGGCTAGCAGTACATTATTATACATATGTTTATCAAAATTTTTGTACATTACGTAGGTGGAATTAATGCAACAAGACATTCTCTACCAATCACCATTTGGGTAAAAAGACGACACTGTGGTAGGGTGTGCAATATAAATAAAAAATAGATTATATTATATATTAACCTACTGTCAAGTGTTTTACACATTACATTTGTATAATGTAATATGCTATTTTTCTAGGTCCAATTTTCTGGTAAACCAGAAAAGGTTCATCTGGGCGAGTTCCTCAAGAAATACAACTTCACCGCTTTCAAGCGTATTGAGAAGACTGTCAACATGTTTGCGGCGCAAGTCAAGACTATCAACGATTTTGACAAAATATGCAGTGAAGCAGATGTTAGATGTGGTACGTAGAATTTAAAATCGCACACCACACCCCACACACAGCTGAGAAAATACCGCGTCAGCGTGACGTCACTTTTAATACAATCCTGTCTATGCAACATCAATCCCTTAAGCCAAAGCTGATAAAAAGAGGAATGTAATAAAAGTCACTTATAATATTGTTTTTCTAATTACAGGTGATATAAAAGTGACTGTGACACCAATCTACAAGTTTACAAAATGCCCGCCAAATCTCGTCACAAGTTTCTATGATCAAGATGAAGGTGCCAGTGATGAGACCCCAGAAACTACGGAAAAAGAAGAAAAATCTGACAATACAAAATCACCTGAGAAAGTTACAGCTAAAACTGAAAACGTGGCAGCTAAACCTCAGGAAGAAACTAAAAATGATAATACCACTAAAGACACAGTTGTCAGCAAACCAATTGAGAATAAGACAACTGAAAATAAACCTGCAGTTGTGAACAAGACTCCAATCAAACCAGTAGCAGAAAATAAGACTACACCTAACAAGACAGCAGTCGAAAACAAAACTGCCGTGAATAAACCTGCAGTGAACAATACTGCCAATAAAACTCCAGTTAAACCTGCCGCTCAAAAACCTGTGGTAAACAAACCTACACCTGAAAAGGTTGTTAGTAAGCCAGCAGTACAAAATAAGACTGTCACTAACCCCTCAGCAGATGTTAAACCTGCTGCTAAAACGACTGTAGTTAACAAAACTGCAGTTCCAAATAAACCTGCAGTCGTAAATAAACCTGCAGCTGCAAATAAACCTGCAGCTGCAAACAAGACTGTAGCCAAACCAGCTGTACAAAATAAAGAAGTCAAGAAACCCCAAGTCGCTCCCAAATCTAATGACTCAGGAAAGAAACCTGTATCAACACCAGTAAAGACTGCTGATAAAACCAGCAAGATGGAGGATGACTACGACGAATTAGATGATCGAGACATTCTCGCTTTAATGTCCGAAGGTATTGTCCTAGACGAATGTAGTGGATCTGACGAAGAATAGGTACCTCTGGTTTCTGAAATAACAGTTTGAAGTTAAGAACTGGTCAAATTCTACTTGATCAGACAGATCAAGTAAAATTTGACCAGTTCTCAACTTTTGACACATTCCTCACTTTTAATTCTCATATCAGTAACCAGGTGTAAGAATTAATTAAATAGGTGAATTAAATAAGGATCATAATAATATCAACAGATAGAACATTTTAAAACACAATTAGTTATAAAGGTTGGAGAAGGATATTGTTCCCTTTTTTTTTTTGTTGTCTTATCGTCACAATTTTGTGTAAATTATTAAAACTTTAATAAAACATAGATAGTAAATTAAAAGTGGTTTTATTTTTGCTAGGTTTGAGTATTTAGTGAGTATTATGTGATTTGATTGTTATTGAAGATAAACTGAGATTTATTTTGGCGGTTCTTGACTATCCACGACTTCATCTTCCACCTGTAAAATAGAAAAATATTTGTTAATATTTTCTGCAAAATACTAATAATCAAGTAAATAAAAATGAAATTGTATGGTTTCTAATTCAGTGAGGGTATTCAGGCAATTTCAAGCAACCAGATGGCGCTTGGCGCATTGTATTTTTTTTAATCGTGACGTTGACGTCAATTTAAAAACTGACCTTTTGACACACCCTTGAAGATTTCCTACTGTGGCCAGGGTTATCCGAAAGGGAGCTCGAGGCCCGGTATAACGGGCTAGAAGGAACGGGGTGGGTCTTTTAGTCAGTAAGAGTCGGACACTATCTCCCGCTCCGCCCAAGAGCGGGGGTTGACATTGGAGGTTTTTTTTCTCAACATAATAAAAAAAGGCACATTACAGTATATGTCGTGTACGTTCTCTGTTTCGAAGAATAAAAGTACTAACCATAATTTTACATAACAAACAATCACAAACAGGTACTAAAGCCCGGTCTATTTCAAGACAATCTATTCCATACTGCCACTCATTGTGCTTGTGTTGCCATAGCATTGGCACTAACGGCAGCAGCCACACGCAACAGGGAAGAAGCACGTCTTCTTTTCGGTTGAGCTGCTAATGTTTTTAACCTTTCTGCTTCTACTTTGTCTGCCACGGCGTATACATCATTTTGCCCCACCTGTAGGACGGGAATTAGGATAGGATGGATATGTAAAGTATGGTAGGAGTAGGAAGCAGGTGTTCTAAATAAATTATTACTACTGCATGATTCCTATGTTCTGTGTCTGTGACATAAATACTTTTATTGGTGCCTATCCACGCACGGAATCCAATGCGCTAGTTCGGGATCTACGTGACCGGCTTATTACATTCAATTTTTTAAAAACACGTAAAAAGCAGCAAAAGAGTTTTAAAAATAAACGTAACTAAATATTTTTTTGGATTTAAAGCGGTTCTTTGATTATGAATCGACTAAATATTTAATTATTATTTATTAGTTTGCTTTCATCACTAAATACATCAATACTCTATTTATCATCACAAAGTGGCCAGAATTGAAATCGGTTCTTTCACTGAAAATGAGGAGATAGATTGCGTGATTGCATGCGTTGAAATTCAGGGATTGTAGAATAATCAGTCCGCTCTACGTTTTTTTTTTTGTGCTTCAATACTTGTATAAACCAAATTAGGTAAAATAAAAATACTCATAGACAATATTTATTTTTTGTTTGCCGACTTGTTTTTTAGTAATTTACTTTGGCAACATTGATATCACCGATTTCATTTTCAATGGTGGATGCGGCTGTCGGCTTGTGAACCAAACCAATTCTTTATTGATTTTACTGAATTTAGTACGGAAATTCTCTTGTGCTACATTTAACTACAAATTAAAATATTAAAATGCGTCGCAGCATGGGCCGCCGCGGTAATAACAATTCTGGTGGAAATGGACCGCTGATGACTGGGCATTTACAGGTAAGTAATTACTCATTCACTTTTCACTTTTATCATCATGTATTGATTTTAAGTACCATGAGAGAACGGTATGTACAGTGTTTCTCTGATAAAATATTGATATTACATGACACAATTATCTATAGCAACGCAAAGTTAAAACAATAGATTCGATTTTGTCATCCATTGTCCGATTGATTGAACTTGAGCAGTCTCTAACGTGACACTTTGCGATCATTTTAGATCTAAAAAGACCACGCAGCAACCCAAATGTTTTACGAATGAAATGATCGACCAAAACAGAAAACGAAAGAATAATATTGAGTAAATTTTCAAATTGACCTCACAACCTGAAAAATGTACCTCCCTTTTAAAAAGTGGGCCAGTTTTCTTATCGACCTTTTGCACCGTCCTGCTTGATTATTCTAATAAATTCATGTATTGATTTATGGCATAAGGAAAGTCCCTGAATAGTTTAATAATTTAATTCGGTTTTTGTTACTATCACATGAAAAAAATACGAGTTGTACATGTGGATGTATAGAGGGAAACCAAAGAAAAAACTTAGATTTTTGCAAAATCGATTCACTCTGACTCCTGTACTAGTTTGAACATTGTTATGGTGGGACAGTATTCCTCATTCTCAGGATACTAAGTCAGTAGTTCAAATAAAATTTGAAATTCACAACACAGAGTACATTTGTCAATTGCATATTCCCCAGGATATAGACTTGGAGTTGGAACTGTTGAAACGCAAGCGTGAGATGATTGAGCAACAACAACAGTTGCTTGTCATGGAGCAGCAGTTCCAGACTACGGTATGAAACAACACAATTTATAATAACCATAACTATTTCTTGCAGGCACATGGTATTCTTTCTCCATAATTATTATTAGCATTTTTAAGCTGTTAATAGATTTTTTGCAAAATAACATAATGCTTTCAGTTGTAAAATTTTATCAAAAAAGTTAACCCTTTAACTGCTTGTGTTGGATTGGTCCGACAAAGTTTCCGTATCCTATTTGCAAGGGACTTATGTCCACATAGGTGACAGAAGAGCTGACGAAATGGAGTATTTGGTTGTGGATGTGCGACCCTGATGGAATTACTGTGAGTGTTTGTCAGATATATCTGATGTAGGCCGTTAAAAGGTTAACGTGCAATGATTAGAATATTATCAAACACTGGGCACATCATTTAGAAGAGACTGCATAGAAAGACAGAAACATGTTACAGCTTAGATGCCATATTGACTATCTACATTATCACTCACTATAAGTTTGTTGAAAAATACATTAGTTTGATACTACACCTAGTATTGAACTTGCATATTTTACGCAACAAAGTTATTAAATTTCCCTTTAAAGTGTAATTACTTAAGATAATGTCAAATCTACATTGACCTCCTCTTGATCAGATGTTATCGTACCCATAGTGATGAGCAAATATTATGTGTATGTTAAGTTATGTATGTTCTGATCCATAGAAGAATAGGACAATTACCTACTTTATGTAAGATGTAATTACGACAATTTTTTCTTGTGTGGTAAATTCCAAATCTAAAGATATTTGCTAAGTAAAGTAGCTAGTACCAGCAGAGTTGTTTCTTAAATTCATCTATGAATGACACAATATTTATCATCCTGTTGAGAAAGCCCAAAGAATGTAAAAGTGGAAACTGGAACCACAACATTTTGATTGTACAGCTTTTTCAGCATGCCAATATGTGTGTCTTTAGGTATTTGGAGTTTAAGAAGCTGAATCTTGCTGTGGTCAACACTTTGCTTTGCGACTGTTTTTAGATATTGGAATTTAGCACATGTTCTCTTTGTACATTAATGACTTGAAGTGAACAGAAATCTGATGTTTTTCATTAGATCAGTTCATCAAATATGCTGAAGTGTCAAAACCATTCATCTGATTAATTGATTAATGAACTAAAAAAGAATGATTAGTCCCTCAACTTAACATCAGGTAATCAGATTGAATGGCTCTCGAAGGACAACATTTTCGGCATATTGTTATAATATAAATCATCATCTTTTTGTGATTGAATTTCAGAGACATTCATATGATCAAACGCGATATGATGAACCAGTTCAACATGGTTCTAATCGCGATTTTTCCAACTTGTACGAATCCGGACCCAAACACCGAGCACAGTTTGGTAGAAAACGCCAAGCTGAAAACCAATGGCAGTATGACAGTGCCCCTAAAAGAACTCCTCAAAAAAAGAAAAATCCGCCCCAATTTTCAATGAACCAACAAGGCTCGGGTAATAGGAATTTTCGACCCCAAAAACCTCAAGGTCAAGGTTTTAACCAAGGTTCAAATTTCTCTCCTAGAGGGCCTGCGCCTCTCATGGCAGTAAAGATACCAAAGCAATCTATCGGCCAAAAGATTGCAAACCAGAAACCTCCACCAAAAACGGCTAACAAAGACTTCACGCCGTCTAAAGTATCAAAGCAGAAGGGGGCACCTGCTCCCAATAAACTGGCGTCTCTACCTGTCTCTGAACGTAAAAGTTTGGTGGCGGCTGCGAGCAAATCTGCCAACGACGTGTCGCGCATGCTGCTGCCTGACCGCGTACCCTCGCAGCAGGTCAGCGGCCGCTTGGAATTGGCTTTGGGTGCGATCATGAAAAACATACGGGCACTGATCACTGCCCAACCTCAGCATGCTTCTGTGTTGCGCTCAACCCAGCAACAGCGTGTTATGAAACAAACTGTTCGGGAGCGTATCCGAACCGTCATGCTAGGCAAAGTGGTTGGCAGCCTGAATGAAATCCTCGCTATTTATCGAGAGGAGTTCCCTGAAGAGACTGACGCCGATGTACTGAACATAGCTATAGAAGCCGGGGGCATGTCACCACCAGACCCAAACCTCAATATTAAATTTATTAAGTCAGGTAGTTATTGATTCATTTTTTTACATATCAAGCCCAACTTTTAATTTGTCTAGTAACGATATTTATCTTTTTTTTATATCAATATATGAAACAAAATATTTATCGTTTTGTTTATATAAAAGTGATAGTACAGTATATGTATACATTTCTGTATTATTTATTGAGGAAACATAAAAAAGCGTATTATCTGTGTCTAAACCTATAAGAGAGAGGCAGAATTTTTAATACAGCTTATTTATATTTCTTGGTAATATTAAAAATTATTTGTATGCTTAGATTATTTTTAATGGAATTCTAATACTTATACACACTTAATAATTTTTTAATGTTTCCGAACTTTGACATAATATTTTGCTTCCAGAAGATCCGGGCGAATTCTTCAAAACCAATATGAGTACCCTTCTTGAGACTCAACTGAATGAAATGTTTTCGAAAGTAAGTTTTATTGGTATAATTATTAACATAGTATATTCAAATTTTGCTTCTTATATTCATAATATTAACAAAAACTTATTTTTTTAGCTTGAAGAAATATACGCTGCTCCAGCAGTTGATACACCATCGGAAGAACAAAGTAACCTTGAAAATAATAAAGAGAGTGAATCTGAAGTGAATAAAGAGAATGATCTTGAAAACAACGAGGAGAGTGAACTTGAGAAGAATAAAGAAAATGATCTTGAAAATAAAAATAAAAGTGGAATTGAAAATAAAGAGGAGAATCAAGTAGAAAATACAGAGGAGAGTGTACTTGAAACTAAGGATGAGAGTGAACTTGAAAATAAGGATAGTGAACTTGAAAATAAAGAAGAGAGTGAACTTGAAAATAAAGAAGAGAGTAAACTTGAAAATAAAGAAGAGAGTGAACTTGAAAATAAAGATGAGAAAGAACTTGAAAATAATACAGAGAGTGACCTTGAAGGAAAAAAAGATAATGAAAAGAAAAAAGGTCAACCTAACGCAGTGCTTGACCTTGTAAAGAATAGAGAAGAGCACAATAAAAACAGGGAATTCACCCAAGAGTATAAAGAGTTTCTGAACTCAACCATACAAGTGTATGATGTAAAACGGGTCATACCTAAACTCATTAAAAGATATGTACCGGTAAGTTCATCATCGTTTTTATTCTGCGAGTGGGTGGGCTTAATTATCCAATAGAACAGAAATTATATTAAAAGTAAATTTCTCAACAAAGTCATAACATTTCAATGTTTGTTCATAGGGTTGATTTTCATTTTTGCTTCCATTAAAACGTAACATGTCACGGAACTGCTATCAACTTTAATGTTTATTTTATTTTCCAGTACATTGTCAAGCTCATGGGCTTCGACACAACCTACCAAAACACGAAGGCAGTTATAACAAAGATTGCCAACGAGAAGGCAGCCAAGATGTATATTGGTACTATGCCTACGGAACAGGGTCAAGGAGATAGTACCGCTGTTGCTACTACAACCCCAAAAAAGTCTGCAGCTGAGTCCCGCCAGTTTTACAATTTACCTTATTATGTCAAGGTAAGCAAGACAAGGTTCTTTTTAGAAGTTTAGGCTCCATAGAACCAGTTGAGGTCGGCTTGCTACCTGTTCTAGGACCATTCAAAATAGTTACAGTGACCCCGCTCCATCCATAGCACCATAAAGACGTAGTTTTTCTGGAGAAGACCTAGTAATAGAGGCCTGATTCTTTGTGTCCTAGCTCTGCCTAAAAAGAAATACAGATGCTTCAATTCAAATTAAATGCTTTGAGAAGTGAACTGTCAGTTTAAAAACCTGTGCGAGTTGTTGAGAAGCCACAAGCATTCCAGAGTAACGAGGGTGAAGTTAGAACTACATTAGACCGACGCAAATGTTTAACACGACTGATTTGTACGTAGCACGATGTCGCATGGCGTGGATCAAGCGTGGAACAAGTCTAGTTTCCTTTAAAATTGGACTAGCTGTGCCCGCGACTTCGTTCGCGTGGACTACAGAATTTTGAATTTATTTGTTTCTAATAATTATTAACCTATGTTACTCCTTATTACATCAGCTACCTGCTAACAAAAGTCCTGTCAAAATCGGTCCAGCCATTTCAGAGATTAGCCTGGACAAACAGACACACAAAAATTGTAAAAAATGTTATTTTGGTGTATGTACCGTATATATATTCATATGCATGTAGTAAAAAGTAGTTATTTCAATATTACAAACAGACACTCCAATTTTGTTTATATGTATAGATCGAGTCCGACGCGCCCAGATCGACGTATGTGGCACACGCGAGCGCAGTGTAGTTCTATCTAGAATATTTGAGGCGCGCGCTAACATCTCTGTAGAAAATATCTTTATCTGTATTGCTCATGTGGTGGATATTTCTTCAAAAAATTATTTCAATTTTCATGAAAAGACTATGGAGTATTTTTTTTTAAACTAGTGCTTGACTGCTATCCCGTCTGATGGCCTAATGGCTTGGTGATTGACCCTATAAACTTGAATTTCAGATCATGGGTCGCCCTTCACTACCAAAGAGGAAGGTGATGCAAACATTCCTGGCCCAGTTCAATCCGAAGACTGTCAAGAAACATAGGACTGTTCACAACTTGCTGTTTGTTGGATTCACTGAAAAATCTGATTTTGATGTGATAGTTGGCGCTGATGGAAGTGTTATTGGTAAGATTACTTTGTTTTCATGAAGTTAATGTCGATGGTCACATCTCTTTACAACAATTTATTATATCATGTTCCTGTTGAAATGGTGCAGACATACTTATTTTAATTTATTGTAAATATTCCTGATTTTCATTAACAAAAATGCGCACTTTTCTTGCATTGGGGTAGAATTTTTAAAAGGATAAATTAGTGTTGGGCTGTTTATTTTTAATACATGTATTAATTATATTTCTATTTGTATAGGACGAAGCACGCTCAGCATAAGAGTCTGCCCGAAGGCGTCGGGACCTAAGGAATCAAATGGAGATAATGCTAATGATGTAAGCCAGGAAGAAGTTAAAACAGAGCAACAGAAGGATGGCGATATTATTTCTCCTGACTTAGACGGCCAGATAACAGACCTACTATCATCTATAAGGAAGTCAGAGGAGGAAGACTTGGCTAAAGAGAATGGTGTGGTCAACGAAAATAATACTAGCGAAGACCAACTACTAGCTGAAAATAATGCTGATGATGTGGAAATGGAAGGAGAGGAAGACATTGAAAATGCTGGCGATGAAGAAAATATTGATGAAAATATGACTGAAGAGAACCAAGACGAAGAATTTTCTGAAGATGTTGAGACACAAAATTCAGGAGAAGCTAAAGAGACAGGAGAACCTGCAGTAACTGACGATTCGAATAAAGAGAAAAATTCACAAGAAGCAAATGAAGAGGGGTCTCAGAAGTCCTCTGAAAAAACACCCACAAAGACTGGAGAACAGTCTGATGACAAAGTGGGAGAATTGAAAAATGTGACTGGTAGATCTACGCCGGCACGAGCGTCTGCAAGACTTGCTAATGTCACGCCGAGCACTATCCGCACTCGACGCGCCAGCAGGGCCGCTCCGCAGAACTAGGCCGTGCTATATTTTAAGCAGTAGCATGTAGAGCTACATTTGCATGGTAAGAGCTTGCCTATATGACAGATCTTTCCAAATAGGTTAGTTTAGCAACAGTTTAGTAAGAAACATACAGTTTTAGCGACATTAATTACGCATTTTGAGCCATGTAACTAGGAGTTTCTAATTTCGTTTCGATCTTGTAATAGTATATTGTAAACTTGTTACAATAATTAAGTTTCATGGCCCCTTGCGTTTCAAGCTAGATTTATTTAGATTTTTTTTTTTAATTATAATATGAAATAGCAATATGTTTATTGTAATTTTAATTCTACTTTTAGCGTAGTTAAATTTTTAAAGCCACAAGAATACCTGAAACATCAAAAATATATTTTTCTAACATAAGACGTAATTATTACATAACAGTTTTTAGTTGGTGATTTTTTTTTTAACTGAATTAATTTAGAAGCTGATAAATGTTAGAATATTTTTATTTTCATTCCCTAATTGTGTTTTATCATTTTAAAGCTGTTACCAATTTCCAATAATAATTATGTATCACATTGTGTGTTTTTTATTTAGTAAAAGTGCAATCTCCCTTAAAAGTCATAAAAATAGCCGAAATTAATGTTGGATTCCATAACCATAATTATATGGTCACAATTGTAGCTAAAGGGGTGACCAGACGTTTGCAAACTAACGTCCCAACAGAGGTGACCTTGCTAGTTTCAGTCAGTGTCACAGAAATCTTAATAATAAGGCAATTGCCTTATTATTAAGATTTCTGTGGTCAGTGTAGATAGCAGATGTCCTGACCTTCAACGCCCTTGGTTGGTCGGCGCGTTTTCTCAACCGCAGTGACCGATTTGCGAACGTGTTGGTGCGTGGTTAACACCAATGTAGCCGCAATACAAACTAAGCTCCAATAAACTAATATTTTAAATCACAGACAATAATAAAGCCTTAGGTGAGGGTTATATTGGAAAAGGAATTGTGAGGGTAGTGTAATTCTTTGGTCAAGGATTTTTGGTCAGGTGTTCAATTTCAAGCAGTTGACACAAGTCTCTTGTGCAGTTGACCACAAAAAAGGTTTCACAATTTTCTTCGTGATTATTGATTTAATTGGCGGTCTATCAATTAATTTATGCTACAAATTCATTTATTTTTATTGCGGTGTTCCTAAAGGGGTGGCCAGATGGATGTAAATGAACGTCCCAACCAAGGTAACCTTGCTAGTTTCAATGCGTGTAGACAAGTCGTAAACCATGACCTTCAACGCCCTTTGGTTGGGAGGCGTCTCTTCCCAACTACCGAACGTGTTAGCGCGTGGTTTCATTTAGCCGTAAGTCTTAACACAAATCAAGGTCACCTTGCCAACCAAAGTAACCTTGATTTGTGTGACATTGGTTTACATCTATCTGGCCGCCCCGGGTCCGCTGCGCTGTGTTTTTCTGTTTGCTAACCGAATAGGGGTGTGGCCTAACAGTTTTTGTTTGCCGAGACGAATGGGTAACATGTTTTGTTAAAAAATTGGGGCAGCGGACCCGGCTTTAAACTTTCTTACTTTTTCTAGTTATTGAAGTTTTTGAAAAAGAAAGATACGTACCATAAGCTGGTTGATGTAGTACTCGTAGGTGATAGTGTCGGTGACGGGGTCCAGCGCAGTCTGCATCATCTCGTCAAACTCCTCCTGTTAACATGTACCAGCGGGTAGGTAACACAAAAGAAATTCTGAAATATCAGTTGATTCAAACTATGAAGCTAGCTGTTTCGCAAATTGTCGTAGGAGTTTCACTTACCATTAGCCCCGGGGGCGCGTGGTAAGATCTCTCTGAAGTCATGAAGCTACTATTTTCATTCAATTTTCGTTGTTACGTCCGCCTGGGCTTCCTATTACTACCTACGTGCTTGGCATTAGCTACTAAGCCTCAGTAATTCTGGCGTAGCCACCCAAAGGGCCAGGCTGGGCAGTGCCCCAGGGCCCCCAAGCTCGGAGGGCCTCACGAATTCCCTCCTTCCAGATCTAAATAAACGAAGTTGCAACAGTAACTATAGCAACTCGTTTTAGTCAGTAAAAAACCGATACTCGCTCCAGTCAAAACTGGGAAGTTATTTTATGATTTCCAACGTAAAGGGAGCCCCAATTTTTTTTATGCCCAGTGGCTGTTGCTCACCTAGATACTCCACTGCTCTGAAGTAATTAAGTAATTAATTTCAAGATCTGTTTATGCCCATTACAAACATAGTGCTGACCTGTGTAAAAGGTTCCCCCTCTTCAAGCATAAGTTGAGTGAACCGTTCCTTGGTGATGTAGCCGCGTCCCTCCTCGTCGAAGTAACGGAACGCTGCCAACAACACCTCCGCGCTTGCCGGGTAGAATCTATACGACATAATCGAGTCTCAATTTCTAATAGTCCCTTAGGTAGGAACCAGATATATTTGCTGTAGCGATCATTGAACCTCTGATATTTATTGGCATCGACATCTATAGTGATCCTAAACATTTTCCTTTCAATCGTGGAAATTACAGACATAATTGAAAGACAATAGGTGCGCGAACGCCGGCGTTCGCTTGGGGTTTAATAAACGAAAACACTTCATTGTTTGTTTTTAGGGTACCGACGCAGAGATCTTACGAAAAGGTCAATCTATCTGGTGCCATATTTAGTTTCTGTTTTAACACCTATCGCCTCTTCCGTTAATTCTCGTAAACTACACAACGGATTTTTATACGGTTTTTACTAATAGATATAGCGATAAAGATTGTACATTTAGCTAGTGAGATATTCGCACACTGCCCAAAATTGTTTAACTGCATTTGCATTACATATAGCTAATAATGCCAGCTCACCTTTGGCTAAAGTGATCACAAATGTTTATACAGGCAGATAGTGGAAACCGTTGAATGAGTAGATAGTGGAATAGCAGCTTTTAGCATTATTTTACA
This sequence comes from Mythimna albipuncta, assembly GCA_929112965.1. NCBI lineage: Eukaryota > Metazoa > Arthropoda > Insecta > Lepidoptera > Noctuidae > Mythimna > Mythimna albipuncta. Next base: position 6,077,350 of record OV815984.1, read on the forward strand.
TGAATCGACTGCCTATTCGAGTTCACAGAAAGATACTCCAAAGTGCCCATACACCGGCACTTTGGAGGACTTAATGATTACTATCAATGCTGCAGTTAACATAGCCACTTACTTGAAGGACTTAATTAATACTATCAATGCTGCAGTTAACGTAGCCACCTATTTGGAGGACTTAATTTACGAAGCCACTTATTTGGAGGATTTAATGAATATGTACAATAATTAGTTACTGGTTTATGTGGAAGGAACCTGCCGTGTCGTGATCGTGAGGCTAGCAAGGTGTATAAGTACTAAACCTGTGTTCCACCATAGCCTTGCACAAGTAAGGTAGAAAGTATGCAAGCGGCACATTTCCCGTCGCTTCTTTATTTTCCGTTGCTAAAATCACCTCCTGCACCTCGGCTTCAGTAGGACAACATCCTGCAGTACAAATAATCAATTAGGAAATAGATTTTAAAATAAAGTCTTTATAAAGCTGATTTATTCCTGACATATATTTTATGTACGCGAGCAAAAGCTAGTAAATTATAAAACTAAACCCTCGCTATAGAGCCCTCGTACACGCGAGGCCCCTTTGGTGCGAGGCCGTGGGCGATGGCTCACTTCGCCCAAGCCTATCTACGCCACTGGAATACTGGGCCACTGGGACGAAGTATGCAAGTGCTAAGTCTCTCTTATCTTATTTATTTGTTTAAACTTTGTGTACAGTAGTGTAACTTATTTAAATACTTAGAATCTTATTGCTTACGATAAGTTGAAACGTATGTAAATAATTTAAAATAGATACCTAAAGATCGCAATATAGTCCCAATTTCTCTGACATCGACTACTTGTTTTGCAGAATGATCAAATACTTCAAATGCGTCCATAATCCTCTTTTCCAAATCGTTATTAGGGAAAACTGGAAAGTTTAACGAAAGTTATTGAGTGAGTAGGTAAACTTTATTTCATGTTATAAAACGTGGAACTAAATTACTTTTTTCAAATTCTTTTTTTTGCTGTTGAGCAGCCATTTTTTACTTAAATTTAATGAGATTCACAAAAATATTGAAAATTTTATGCAAGACAGTATACTAAAATAACATTATATCAATTTGATTTGTATCCAAGCAACAAAACAAACCGCCATAAAAATTCCCGCATTTTTCATATTCGATTGACAAATGACAAGAATCCATCAGGTTGGATACAACACTTTCATACTAATTTAAAAACATTTACTACTACACTACATAATACTTTCATAGACAATAGAAGTTGTTTCCATCCTTAACTTTCCGCTTCCGGATCCGTTACGTGTTGTTGCGCGGCCATCTTAGTTTTGGCTTGGCGCTTTCTCATTGTAAAATTTCGCGAGTAATGTTTGATTACACTTAATTTGCGTAATTACAGTGTGTGAATTGGAAAATAGTGATTTGTGAACAGCGCTAAACATTAAAACTGAACTATGGATCCCTCAAAGATGAAAGTTGTGGATCTAAGATCTGAGCTTGGCGCCCTCGGTTTGGACACCAAAGGGAATAAGCCGGCTTTAGTTGAAAGATTGAAGAAAGCACTAGAAGCAAAGTCAGGAAAAGGTAAAACATGCTCGTTTTACAATTAATATCATTATGGGAAACAGTTTGGTATTAATTTTCATGATTCCACCTATAATCAAATCAATAATAATCGTACAGGCACGTGTACATTTTTGGCGAGTAAAACTGTTTGATGAGTTTAACGCTTGGTTTCACAATTTTCCCATGACGTCATGTCATCGTAACTCAGGAAAAAATACCGTAATTATAGTAATATTGGCTACTTTTCTGGTTTTGGGGGGAAATTTTTGGCTAACACCATCAACTTTTTATGTTGTCGGTTCAATTATAACCATGATGTCACATTTTGGTGATATAGTAATCATGGTAAGGTCGTTGAATGTTAGAATTGGCTGTTAATATATTTAGTTCTACAGTAAAATAGAACATAAAACAGTTGTCATATGGATCTCTACAAAAACAAAGTGTCACTTCAACTTCAAGGTTTTTTATTCAATGTTCACATCAATGGTTTGTACATATTTGTCAAGGCCTATAATATGCAATCAATATTCCCACAAAATTAACTTCCCAAGGTTCATGAGTTTTTTATACTATTTAATTGATTTTTGACTGGTTTGTGGGTCTAGTGGTTAGTGGCTGTGATTGCTATGCCAGAGGTTGTGGGTTTGATTCTCACCCAAGACGTTTGTATGATAAGCATAACACCACACATCATTCATCTGTTTTGTGTTTGGGTGTATATTTAACTGTAATATGTTGTCTAGTACTTGTAGTACAAGCTCTGCTTAGATATGCCCTGGATGGCATTGGGTGGAAGTTGTGTTAAATTATTACTATAGATATGCCTCGGTTTTTAAAACAGCTCTAGGAACTGGGAATTCTAACTGAATAAATTACTTACTGTTTATGTATTATTTATTTCTTAGAGATTAACTTTTCAGATACCATCAATTTGAGACAAAATAGTAAGACAATAGATGCGTGAATGCCAGTGTTCGCTTGTGGTTTAATGAGTTAAATACATTATCTTATATTATATAGTAATAGAAAGTGCCGAGTGCATGTGCTTCAAATGTAATCATCATTTAATGAGTAGGTACTTTGCAAAAATTATATCAAATGAGTAGGAAGCTCTTATCAGTACTGCACAGTACAGTAATTTCATTGTACCTACATAGGCCACTTGAATACTTGATTCTAACCTCTTTGAACCTAGTTTTTCCAAAGGGGTTAATAATATAATCAGGTGTTTGTGTTACCACTTTAAACTCTAGTTATGTCTAGGATTTGCATGCTTTTAGCATATTTAAAATTTATGTGCCTATACTATGTAAATCAATGTTTCATGTAAGATCTCATTGTACAATACAGCCAACGTAACTATGCAAGCCTAAACATAGGCTCTGTGCATCTCTCTCACGTTGTTCATGGCAAACTATATGAAAGAGAGAGATGCACAGAGCCTATGTTGGGGCTCGCCAAGTTAAATTGGCTGTATACTCTTGGAAAAAAATATTTCTCTCTTTTTAAAACAATTCCATTTTAGTTTGTTAGCACATGCAACCATGTTCCTAAGTTTATAACAATAATAATGACAGTAGTAATGTTTATTTTATCACCTTTTGCTGTAAAAGTCACGAAGGTAAGTATAAAGTTGAATTAGTATGAAAGAAATCCTTATAAATGCTAAAAATTTTAAAAAGAAAAGTTGTTGAGAGTTGATCATTTGATTGCCAAGGGCTTACTATCTTTGAATTTTTTATCAAGTTATATTTTTAACACTCTGGGCTCTATCATGCAGTCATCTATCTACACTAATATTATAAAGAGGTAAAGTTTTTTTGTTTGTAGCAGGTAATCTCTGGAAGTACTGGTCCAATTGCTAAAATTTTTTCACTGATTGAAAGCTGTATTATTCTATGTTATAGAATTATAGACTATATTTTATGTATGCAGGCAAAGCTGTGGGCAAAAGCTAGTTTTCTATATATTACACAATCATTTTTAACAATGGATGTATTCAAAGAAATTCTTTCCTTGTTTAAAGTATAAAAAACAAAAGCAACCTTTATTACTACATTAGTTTTGTTGATAAAGTTTTGAAGTCTTGATTGTTCTGCTGCAAAAAAGAGAGCAGAGAAATATTACTACTTTTTACCAAAGTCTAAAAAAGGAGGAGTTTCTAAAGATTATTTAGGAACTCTTGTTAATTTCTTAACTTTTCAAATACCGTTGATTAGAGACACAATAGAAAGACAAGACAGCGAGAATGGTGGTGTTTGCTTGGGGTATAATGAATTAAAGTTCTTTGGACTAACAAGAAACACTACAAAAGCAGAGATAATGCCTAAGGCATGAGCAGCCTTGGCCTCTGAGGAGAAAAAATTGTAAATACAGTGTCCCTTGTCAGTGTTGCTTGCATAAGCTTTGCCAAAGTTATAATTTGTTATAACTGGTTCAGATACCATATCTCACTAAGCTACTAAAACAATGATTGTTCTTATTTATAGTATGCTAAGATACTTTAAAAATTCAATACATCTCATCATCTACGGTCTTATTGCACTTATTGATTTTGACTGGCCTGTTGGTCTAGTGAATAGTGATCCTGACTGCTATGCTGGAGGTTGTGGGTTCGATTCCCACCCAGGACAAATGTTTGTGTGATGAGCGTAATCATTTGTTCCGTGTCTGGGTGTAATTTATCTATAATATGTATGTATTTAGAAATATTTAAGTATGTTTATCAGTTGTCTAGTACCCATGACACAAGCTTTGCCTAGCTTGGGACTAAACGGCGTTGTGTGATAGTTGTGGAATATTATTATTGCTAAACAGGAATAGAAATCAGAGGTACAAAATGAAAAAGTTACCTGCAACTTACATACAACTTGTTTTACTGTGCACATGTCGATTTCTACTTGTGCTAACCACTCTTACCAGCTGATTATACGATTATGAACTCCACAAGCCAGTTACTAGTCAATAGTCAATCTTGTCTTGGTTTTACATCTAAAAAAAATTGTTAAAATTTCCACAATGTTTTTATATTCCTATATGTCAACCTATATCCATGTTTGTCCTCACTTGTAAACTTGTTCCATGGTTGTCCACAGCAATACCAGACACGTCTATCCTGGACACGTCAACGGAGGACGCTGAGGAGCCGGCGACTCCGAAGCGTCCCGCCCCCGCCGCTCGGACGACGCGGCGCTCTTCATCGTCGCGTCTTGCTGCTACACCAGCTAAAATACCTGTAAGATACCATATATAGATACATACTTTTATTATACACATTTGATAGAAAACTAATCAGTTGAGTTAAAAAGTTTTAATGTATAGGAGCACTATTTAGTCAAGGAAAAATCGAACATTCCACTTTAGTCAAATTGTTGCCTCAAAAAACACTGTCTCCTTGTAGTTATAAAAGTATAAAAAAAAAGATAATGTAATAAATCACATTTAAAAGTGGTTTCTTGCTGGATGACCCATTTTGCAAAAGGGCTAGAAGATTCACCAAGAAAACAAATACATAAAACTCTTTGCTTTACAGCCTATTCGAGAAGAACCTCCAGAGCCAATACCTGAAGAACCAAAGCCAGGTGGCGGAGCATACTCCCCAAGCCAGGAAGACTCTGACAATGATTCACCACCACCAGCTAAGAAGGCAGCCCCTACTCCTGCACCGGAGCCTGTTAAAGCACCTGAACCTGCCAAAGCCTCGGAACCTGAGAAAGCAGCTTCACCAGAGAAAATTGCTCCAAAACCTGCTGCTGTCCCTGAGCCAGTAGCTGCGCCTAAGCCAGTGGCAGCACCGGAACCGGTGGCTGCTCCACAACCGGTGGCTGCTCCACAACCGGTGGCTGCTCCACAACCGGTGGCTGCTCCACAACCAGTTGCAGCTCCGCAGCCTGTTGCAGCTCCGCAGCCTGTTGCTGCTCCAGAACCGTTTGTTGACCCGCAACCTGTTGCGGCTCCTGAACCCGTGCCTGCGCCGGTACCAGCTCCTGTTGTTGAGGATTCTGAGTCTGCTGAAGCTAATAAGTAAGTAGACTTGTCATAACATTCACTGGATATTGGACTATTGGCAAGGACTAACCAGCAGCCAGTTCTTATTTTCAGTTTCTTAACTTTTTACTTCAATAGTTATTGCTGCTATTAGGGTGTGTTTATGATTCGCGCGTATTTAAAGGCGCGGCGCCCACTATCGGTGGGCATTGGTGCAACTCGGTACACCTCGGGTGCCTTAAGGCGGTTTCGGGCTTGTATACGTTTTTTTAAAACCTATTTATAAAATATCATTTAAAAAAAATTAACACCTCGTCTAAATGGAAGGTCCATTTTTTTCAGGCTAGCCGTACAAAACTTCAAAAATTTTGTAAACACAAAATTAGAAGCCTTGACGATAACCTACATTACAAACCCAATCATATTAAACTACATATTACCATTATTCTAACAATACAGGCTATAGTGGACACCATAATGACTGACCACTCATTTCAATTACATTTTTCCTGTACTCTACATGTTTTTGTGATATTTTATCACAATAACTATGATATAATGATATAATACATTTGGCATTAGTTGATAACAGTGAAATGATTTCATATTTTATTTATGAACCAATTTTCTATGAATGTATACAGAAGACAGTATTATCAGAAGTATTTTTAGAACCAAAAAGTGCTGCTAGAGTTTAGAAATTCTCCAAGTGACACGACTCCGATCGGTCCTGTCCTGATATTATCATTTCAGCCGAAGGACGTCCACTGTTGGACATATGCCTCCCCCAAGTGTTGTCATAACGGCCGGTCCTGTGCGTCTCGCATCCCCGCATTTCCGCGACTCTCACCAGGTCGTCGGTCCGCCTTGTGGGAGGCGTTCCAACGCTGCATCTTCCGGTGCTCGATCGCCACTCTAGTGCCTTTCGACCCTATCGACCACACGTTCTACGAGCAATGTGCCTTGCCCACTGCCACTTTAGTTTGGCGATTCTTGATTCTTGAAGATGTTGATACAAACATGTTATTGACACACTCAAGGCATCCCGTCCCGGAACCACTATCTTAAGGCCATACAACCATTTGTACTGTATTTGTATCATAAAAATAGCACTCATCATAGCAGCCGATCGATCAACCACTCCACCGTGGCATCGCCAGGTCAATAACAAAGTTTTCTAATAAACCTTTATTGTGTTTTCAGGAATCAATCGCCAGTGAAAAGTGATGTTGGTAAGTATCTTAAAAAAAACTTTATTTTAAAATATTTTGAACATTCTTTTTTTTACCCATAATGGCCCATTTCACATTAGACCATAAAGACACGACATTGGCGGACTGGTAGTTTCACAAATTTTCTAATGAAAGAGCCCACCAACTTACTTGCTGGTACAACTTTACTCCATTGGTTTAGGTACTTAACTAAATGGTAAACTAAGATTGTTTACCATTTAGTTTACACGTCTTTTATCTAAAAAAATCTATTTTTTTTTTCTAAAAACATTTACAATTAGGTAATTAACTAAATTTAAATAATCTTTGTATGTACTTTATACGATTTATCTATACATATAAGTAAAATTGGAGTGTCTGTTTGTAATATTGAAACAACCGATTTTTACTACTTACATGCAAAATATGAATATACGGTACATTCACCAAAACATTTTTTTTACAATTTTTGTCTGTCTGTCTGTTTATTCCGGCTAATCTCTGAAATGGCTGAACCGATTTTGACGGAACTTTTTTGGCAGGTAGCTGATGTAATAAGGAGTAAATTAGACTACTTTTATTTTAGAAAAAAAACACATTCAAAATCCTGCAGTCCACGCGAAGTCGCGGGCACAGCTAGTTTTAAATAAAAATATATATTAAGATATATTTAGTTAAAAAATATATATATATTTAGTTAACTACTTAACAATGGAGTATAGATACTCGAGGCTGCTCGGCATAACGCATAATAGCTGTTGATTAAATCTGAATCCACATCGTCAGATACTATGATAGATATTGAGATAAATGAAACTACCAGTCGACCGATATGGTTTCGTTATCGTCTAATGTGAAAACTAAGCGATAAGCTTGTTCCTTCGAAAAGTAATGTAAATATCGTATTTGCGTTTGAGTTTAATTTTTAATAAAAATTCAAGAACACTTTTTTTTGGACTAAGAGATTGTTGGTAAAACTGAAGAACGTCCCAATTATCAATATATCAGTGGAATAAATTTGAAATTCTATTCTAGAACCAATGGATGTGCAAGAAACCCCAAAAACAGATGATGACACTACACCTGAGAAAAAACATGATGTGGACGATAGGATGCAGCAAGATGAACGTAAAGAAGAAAAGGGCGACGATAAAGACAAGAGGGATGAGGTGGGTACCTGGATAGAATAAGTTTATTGGAGACTAGTGGCACAAAGTATATAGGTACAGAAGTCGAATCTCATGTATGTATTTCTCTTTACATACTTACGTTCGGCGGTCGCGCTAGGGTCAACGCATGGCGCTGAACTGTACGAGTGCGACCGGGCGATTGAGCCGAGATATCGTGTCCGTGAACGGTGTCTATGCGTATGTTGTTCGAGCGCGCTTTGTATGTAGATTCACTTCTGTACCTATCTGTTTCGAGCTAGTGGCCCGCCCCAGCTTCGCACGGGTATTACAAATCCTAGAAATTCTCGGCATTTTTATACCATGATATGCATGTATTACGATGTCTCCAGGCAATAAGTTCGTAATCGCAAAAATTAGTTTTTCGATTACCGACTTTATTGCTTGGACAATAAGTCTGTAATAGTAAAATTATTTTTTTGCGATTATCAATTTCCTTTCACATGAATCACTCTTTAATGATGGAAATCGCATAAAAATCCTTTGATTAGTTTTGGAGTGTATAGACAAGATAATAGCGGTGGGGATCGAGACATTGTTTTATTTATTTATTAAAACTATATTAAGCTAAGCGTCTACTTCGTCGGGTTGGAGCGGACAGATTCGTTGCTTTGTATTGATTTGTATAGTACAACAAGCACTAGATCGGGAATTGCCGATGCAAAATCCGAATGCAGTAATCGCACCCTATTGACATTTTGTAAATACCCACGGCTCGGTCACTGCGTACGCCCCGATTCCGATGCGATGGACGCTAAGATTCATGCACTAAACCTTGAGCATCGCCGTCGAGTTGCTAGTCTTTTTTTAAAATCTAATTCCGACAAGTCCGTTCCATTATCGGACCACACGACGTACAGCGTTGCGCCACCGGTACATGGTAGACATCCCACCCATAAGCACAAAGCGTTTTGGGAACACATTTATTGTACAGCCAAGGAGTGGAATTCCCTGCCGGAATCCGTGTTTCCTGATAGCTACAACTTAGATATTTAAGTCGAGAGTGAATAGGTTTCTTCTAGACAAGCGTGCTTCGTCGTCGACCACATCATCGCTTACCATCAGGTGAGATGGTGGTTAAACGCAAGCCTATCAATAATAATAAAAACAAAAAAAACTAGTAAACACTGTAAAAAGGCGGCCTTAATGCCTCAGTCATGGTAGAAAACTTTGTCAGAATAAGCATGTAAGGATTTGCTTTACATGCGCTTCATTTCATTGCACATAATATCACAAATAAATAAAAAACATCTCCATTGCGAATACAATGAAGATTGTTAGGAAAACATTTCGACTGTAACGGACCACACGTATGTAATCCAGTGCCACAACATAGGTGATGGTAGCTGCTTGTTGCAATCAGTGTAGATAGCAGATGTAAAACGATTATCACACTGCCACGCGCCACGCAGCGTAGCGCGTGAATGCGTGTTTTAACGTTGCTGCAACACACAGAAAACGCATCCACGCGCGTTCATGCAGATCACGTGCCTACAAGCGGAGAAACATGAACACACGCGTGTGTGTGCGCGCCGAGACGCGAGGTATCGTATGAGGATTTTGTTTAAAATGAGTCTGCCTGTATGAATTTATAAAACGCACCTACGCGCGTGAGTGCGTAAAAAACCCGCATGATGATGCAGATCTGTACTCCCGTAAGTACGTGCGTAGATGCGTTGACACGCAACGTGCAGCGTGGCAGTGTGATAGCGCCTAAAGTATGTACCAGACGGTTGCAAACCAGCGTCCCAACACAGTGATTTGCGAACGTGTTAGCGCGTAGATTAGATCCATGTATCACCAACACAATCCAAATTCCGACTAAGGTGACATTTGTTAAAACACTGGATTGCATCCCTGTGGCTATGTTTGCTTTATTATTTGCCTTTGTTTTTGTAGATAAGGTTCAATTTTGCTTACTGGTTTTTTTTTTTAAGTAAATCGATGTGTTGATCGTTTATTTGGCACTGCTTCTAAGTTTTAATTATGCGGCCAGTATATTTAAAATAGTTTATTCATTCCGTAGGCTCATTATACACATTTTGAACCTGTTAGGACAGCTTTAGTTCCCTATAATTTTCCCCTATTCAATTCCACTGCTGGGCTAAGGTGTTCCCATAGTTTTACCCTAATCTACTTCGTTCTCTGGTTCATAAAATCAGACGAATGAAGTTGCAGAACATAAAAGTGAAGCAAATAGCGTTCTATGTAGATTCTAACTACTTATACGAGAAAAGGGCTTTAAGTTTCTGAAGTAGTAATCTTGAATTATAGCACGAACGAAGCTGTAACGCAACTAACCTTTCGTGTTCTTGCGTCACAAGGAATAACAGAATGAAACTTTTTCGCCATGCAAAATTAACGACACGGCTGGTGCAGTGGTTGAGCGATTGGCTGCTGCATTGCGCGTTGAGGGTTCGATACCCTGCGAAGTAAATATTTGTATGGCATAAAGGTAGTTGTTTAGGGTTCTGAGTATATATTTGTGAACGCGCCTACGATACACGAGTAATTTCTATTGTGGGGTAAATAAAAAAAAAATCTATTCACTGAAGGTCGATTGAGACAGAGTCATTCAGTACACTTTTGATACAAAAAAAGGAGAGAGATTTAAAGAATAATTTACCTTTAAACCGCCTATGTCAGATACATCTGACAAACACTCGAGTTTATTCCACCTGGGTCACACATCCACGACCAAATACTCCATCTCATCAGCAGCTCTTCTGTTACCTATGGGGATCGAAGAGCTAAACGAGATGGGAGTACCCAGTCGCGAACACGACCCTGGCGGATAGATAGGACCAGTCCTACGCAAGCAGTTAAAGGGTTTGTTAGTTAAAAATGGATATACACTTAGGCCCACAGAAACTTAATGCCTCTTAATCGGTTAAGTCAGTTTTGCGCCGAAAACATGGCTTATTTCAATTCAACAAACTTTCCGTTTAGCGTGTACGAGAGATGACTGAAGAAGAAGAATGGGCACAATTGAATGAGCGCCTCCGTATTCGCGAGCAAGAGCGCCAGGAGAGGGAACGAAAGCAGGCCGAGGATGACGCTAAACGTATGGAGGATGTAAGCAATGTATGTAGAATTTTATATAGTCTCTTATTTTGGGTAACAGAGGATAAACTGTAGCTTGTATAACCTGAATCATAAATCGTATCGCTTCAATCACTTACAGCTTCTAACATTACCCTTTCTAACCTATCCCCCAACTTTTCAATCAAGACGGAATTTTAAATCAAGAATTTGAGGTTCTAAATTCGATCTGAGTGCGAGTTGTTTGTACGTTAACGCGGTTGGCTCTCTGATTGGTTAAGAGCTTGGAGCGGACCAATCGGCGCGCCGGACGTCATAAACATGTCGATCGTATACTGTGTGCCAGTACAAAAATTTGGTCTAGTGTCATATTTTATAACTCATTCAAAAAAATAATAATACCAAATTGGTATTTGCCCTTGTTGAATAAGAATCTATTTCAATAACAACATTAACGTAAAAAATTAAAAAATATTTTTTTTTTAAACTTTAATCTTAAAATGTTTTGTCACATTCTTAATTTATACTCAATTCAGACACCAGCCCTAACAGTGTTTCGTACTGAAATAAACCTCAATTGTATGTGTTATGCTTAATTTTATGCTTGCTTAATGGATGCTTGTATTTACTTTTATTTGTTGGTGTATTATCTTTAATTTGCATCGCCTTGGGTTTTAGTATTAAAAAAATATAAACTCTTCTATTTTGCATGATCAACTTTTTGGCTTTATTATTTATTAATGCTTTTAAATTTTGTAACCGTTTTTCAACTCATTCATTAGGTTAGGATACAAAAAAATCTGGGTTTCTATTTTTTACTTTATTATTAAGAAAAAATTTTATCAAAATTAGAACACACGAAGCAATAGACGTCTCTTTTTTACCTGGTAGATAGATGAAAATAAAAATCAAATACCTATTTTTTTGGCCAAAATATTCATTTTTATTAGTGTTATTGTCAGTCTGCTTGGTTTGCTATACATTCCAGTTTTTTTTTTCTATTTTGGCACTACCAATCCTAATTTATTATATATAGACTCTGCTTCGTGGTCATATCGCAAAAACGAAGACAATTTAATAACTCGTAACGAAGTACTGCGGTCTCAAACCTTCTTAGAATTTTTCGATAACACACTTTTTTCGGGAAATAACTTTTTAAGATTTTTTAATTACCTTTAATCTTCATGGTTTTACTGTTATTTCGGACTTGACCGACTTGTTTTGAGCTCGAATAGAGAGATCTAAACTATTCGGTAAGCACGAATATTTGACAAAAACATTAATAGGTAGTATAATATAATGGAATATTTATCTAATTGGAACAGGACCCGGTCAAGCTGAACCGTTTGAAGCGCAAGCGCGAAAAGAAGGCTCGCTGGAGCAATTTCTACAGGGCTGTCGAAGTCACTAACGAAGTGCTTTCACTGCCTGAGGTATGTCGCACGTCTGGCCTTCGTATTTTATATACTTTTAGAAATAATAATCACACGAAAATGTACTTTAACTTCAAAGTTCTAAGTTAGAAAGTCGATAAATCCATAGTTCCAATTAAAAAAAAAGACTATTTTTCACAATCGAAAGCGAGCAAGCTTTTACTTCGTCCTATAAATTCCACAGTGAGACGTCAGTACTAAAAATATAGCGATTTGAAAGGTCAGACATTGTTGTAACTTCCCAATGCACAAATGCTCTGCAAAACCTGTATATAAAAGGTCCCCAGAAGTAGTTCCATTAAAATGCATGTACTAATCTCTTAACCCCTAATGTATCTATGTAAAGTTCTGTAAAAATGGTCATGGAAAAAATGTGCACGGTGTTCGGTGCCTGCTTTACTGTACAGATGAAAACTGCCTTTATTCATTTGAGATAAGGTCTTAATCGTTAAAAAAAGCAATTTCAGTACTCGGCCGCAAAGCTATGGGCCCGAGCGTGGTCATTTTTCCTTTAGATGGCGCTGCAGTCTACATTTTTAGTTTATTTTGTTTTTAATAAATTGGAGCTAACGCTCGGACCCGTAATTTTCACCTCATACGACACATCAATGTTTTGAAAGTGTTTCAAAGGTATACATGACACAAACACTGGTGTCATATATTTATGGTCGGTTACTGTTAGTAGTTTGTAGCAATATGTATCACTGATAGAGTGCTATTTCATTAACAGGAGGTACACAGCAATAAGGAGAAGAAAGAAACAACTGAAGTGAAGGTGGCAGAGCCCGAGATTGATGACAGCAAAATTACCCTTTCTTGGTGTGAGTATGTTATTTCTAATACATCATCATCTGCCTTCTGTAAGTTTCCTATCTGACCTCCAAAATTGTGGGTTGGGAGAATCGAAGGTTATTATTTCCTTGTGGAAGCGATCGAAGGCGGCGACCCCTCGCGTCCCACCCTCGTACATATAGTGGTCTAGAGCGGCTTGCCCAGAAGATCAAGCTGAAGTCGGCAGCGCGTCGTGTTACACGTGCGCCTCATAGGTCAAGCAACGCCTCAATGAGATGTCAGCAAAATAAAAGGGATCCACTAGGGTCGATGCCTGCTTGCGCGCACTGTTCCCGCGCGCCTCAAGGAGTTGTCAGCAACAGCAGGGGCCCAGCCGGGTCGAAGCCTACTGGGGCCAGGGTTATCCGAAAGGGCGCTCGAGCCCCGGTATGAAGGCTAGAAGGAACGGGGTGGGTCTTTTAGTCAGTAAGAGTCTGACACTATCTCCCGCTCCGCCCAAGGGCGGGGGATGTCAAAGCATGATTTTTCTCACCATAAAAAAAAGAGTCGATGCCTGCTAGGTTTGTGGGATTATTCAAATACAAAGGGCAAGTTGGTAAAAGTCCAACACTCACCTCTCCCCAGAGATCTATTTGATGGTTACCGACCTCTAATAAAAGGGTTACCTAGTTAGAGGCTGCTTGGTAGAACTGCCAAGGTTATATAAATGACAGCTAATGCCGACTAAAGTGTTTTTCGAAGCTCGGTTAACCGCCCAACCATGGTTCACGAAGCGATCACGGCAAACCATACCACATAAAGTGATAATTTCTTTAACTTAGTGTAGTGTATTTAAGTTTTGATGTGATTATTGGTATTAAAAAGGCTCAAAAAGTATGGGTTGGAATATAATTTTAACTTTGTCTTCTGTAACAAGTTTCTGGTTCCAAAATTTAATAATTATTCCCAATTTAATTATAATCTAATATTATCGATTTTGCCCAACAGATGACAGTGACCTGAACCAGTACTTGGAAGTACCGGGGCTGAACAGCGTGGTACCGCTAACTGACGGCGCCTTTGCCCACGCGTGGGCTGGTACGAGAGCCAGCCATGGTGTTGATGCAGGCAGAGTGTGCTATGAGGTAAGGAGATATTTGGCTTTAATTAGGTTTTCTCAGAAGTAATTCTCCTTTTTTTTTGTCAGAAAGGAGTGTGTGTTTTGTATGTTTGTAACTCCTTCACGCTGAAACTGATGAAGGCATTTGAATGAAACTTTTGCTAACGGCTGGACCTTGTGCTGGAATAGAATGTAGGATACATTTTTATCCCAGGAGTAAGTTTCCTTGGATCATTTTGTGCATTCACGAGGGTGATACGCGTACCGAGGGTAAGACGCAGCGTTAGAAGGCCTACAAGGTGGACTGATGACCTGGTTATGACCTGGAAGGTTATGGGGATCCAATGAATGCTCCAAGGGAAAACCTATCAACAATATAAAAAAAAAGATGCACAGGACCGTTTATTGTGGCAACATTTGGGGGAGGCCTATGTCCATCAGTGGATGTCTTTCGGCAATCAAATCAAATCAAAGCATTTATTTCAAATAGACACTTTTGAATAGTCAAATGTTGGTCAGTCCAAGAAAAGTGAAGCTAAATTGTGATGGCACTAGGAAGGAACTATATAATTACTCCTCAATAACCCTATTTCTATCTAAATAGTTCTTGTTGTTGATTTATGAAGTGATTTTAAAACATTAAAAAATCATAACGCTTTGTGTTCTTTATAGGTGCGCGTGGGCACTACTATTATAAGCACTGAAACCTTGGAGAAGGAAACCATGGGCTCTGGACTGAGAATAGGCTGGTCGACTGATGATTCCTCGTTGCATTTGGGTAAGTTTATAACAATATTTTACTGACATAGATGGAAGGCATTTAGCTTCTAACTTTACGGATCTTGCAATGTAATTTTTATACATCCTCTTCTTCTTTTCGTGTTGATGTTCTCAAACTAGACTTTTAATAAAAGTGAAACTATCGTAAAATATACAAAACTTGTAAGGAACTGGAAGTATGGATTTTAGACAAACATATTATCATGTGATGAAAAACAACAAAGTTTTATAAAACAGGGAAACCCGTTTCAAAAAAATTTTTCATAAAATTTGTATGGAGAAACTTACTTTCAAGCGAGCGAAGCCGCTGGCAAAAGCTAGGAATAAAATACTTTGACTGACATACGCACGAAGAATCGCCAAACTTAAGTGGCAATGGGCAGGGCACATTGCTCGCAGAACAGATAGCCGTTGGGGCCGAAAGGTTCTGAAATGGCGACTCCGTACTGGAAGACGTAGCGTTGGCAGGCCTCCTGGTGAGGGTTGCGGGAATCCGATGGATGCGAGACGTACGGGACCGTTCATTGTGGCGACGCTTGGGGGAGGCCTATGTCCAACAGTGGACGTCTTTCGGCTGAAATGATGATGAATGGTGACGCGATCAGTTCAATACTGATGAGGGGATTTTTCCTACGTCTAATAATAAACTGCAAGAATAATTTGGTTATTTCATTAAATCATTAGTTAAAATTGTATGCACTTGGCCTAGAACTTAATATTTGTGTAAATATTACAGGTGAAGGTGAACATAGCTGGGGCTACGAGAGTAGCGGGCGCGCCGTCAACAACAGCGAGTTCAAGGACTTCGGGAAACCACTCAGTGAGAAGGACGTTGTTGGCTGCTACTTGGTAAGTGTACTACATACTTGCTGCGCTCGCAACTTGCTCGCTTTAAGCTTTCTTCGAGGCTATAAGCATTTTTCAGGATTATAGTAGTCTACGACACTCAGTCCCGTATTACAGAACATCGCTCAATACTCAAGCATTACTTAAAACTTGATTAAACCCATTAAATTGGTTGAAACTAGTTTTAAGTAATACTTGAGTATTGAGTGACATTCTGTAATACGGGACTCAGTGTAGATATCTTCAAAACTTTTAAAGATCCCTGCAACTATTTATTTACTCTGTATAGTGCACTTTATTATCTTATAAAAACACCGAGCAAATCTTCATAACAACAAGGCCCATCTTAGTACCCATGAATTACAGGATATCAAGATGTTGATTTTTAGTAGACACGATAGATAAATTCATGTCCTCCAAGATTAAAACAACTGCTGCAAAATATTATCACAAAATGAGAAGTGTCACTTGTATGACTAAAAGCCACTTAACCTTTTGAATGTCTTAAGTTACACAGTTCGACATAAGCAATTGTCTTTCTATTGTGTCTCTAATTACGGCATTCAAAGAGTTAAATGTCTTATAAGGCTGTTACACCAACATCATCAATATCTATTACCCATGACTTGAATATGTCACTATGGGCAACTAATACTTTAGTTTTAGCAAGTAATATAATTTTGTTTTGCCATATTATTTTTCCCTCTGAAAGAAAATCTTGAATACAGCTAGAAGAATATAGAAATTAAAACATTGACCAACATTTATCTTGCTTTACTCCCTATAAAGTTTCTTAAACAGTGTCTTCAGTAAAGATTCACATCTTACCTTATCTTATCTGCAGGATCTGGAGTCGAACCCATGCAAGATCATGTACACGTTGAACGGCGCTGAACTGGGCACGGCTTACGAGTTCGACAAAGCCACTCTCAATGGCAAGCCGCTGTTCCCGCATCTGCTCACCAAGAATATCTGCTACAAAGTCAACTTTGGATATGACAGGTAAGTGTGGAGAAACTGATTGCACAGCCAAAACTATTAAGCCTAGGAGCGTGAAATTTCACACAAGGCTTCTTTTTATGACGTAGTCGAGTACTAAGAAAGGATTTTTCAAAATTCACTCCTTATGAAAATGAAATAAAGTCCCTAAGTCTTCATACAAAGTTTGTATGAATAAACCTATTTTCATGCTGGCAGAAATTAGTTGGATATAAAAGAATAGTCTGTAAAATATTCATTAAAAACAATATTATAAGTACACATTGTGCTAAATCCTGCCAAAGTTGCGCGATTATTCGAAAAAGTTATGGCAGCCCTGAAATGCAATGGGCGACTGAAGGAACATGGTAGGTTTTAGTCATTAAAAGTTTGGAACTGCCTCTCGCACTCCATTCAGAGTGAGAAAAGGGTCAGGATTTGGGTCATTGTTTGGTTGTTTTTATTGTATTCCAATTGTATATATTGCAGGCCTTTGTTTTGTGATTTTGCCATTATTGTGTTCAGAAAAAACACAGGATGACATTTTATCCATCTCAGAGCTTACTATCAAATTGGATTGTTAATATTGTTATTAATCTCATCTAGCTTAGCGTAACTGTTCCGTAATAACACAAGTTTATAAAAGACGTACTTGGTATGATAAAACAGACGCCACTTTCTACCTTCCTTAGTTAATTTATCCCTCATTGAAAGTAAAAATGACTTCCTAATAATATTATCGATTAGGTTCTGCACACGCGATTTACGCGCGACATTCATTATTACGTACGGCCACAGACATAGTGTAGACAAATTCAATTTTGGAACGCTCTATTTATAGATTCGTCTAGTCTATGCCAGTCATTACGTAAACAGGAGGTGAATTTGGACGTTATTTTAAGCTCCCCGTTTGTCTTAGGGGAGGACGCGGCCGCTTGCCACGCACGGAGCGGCGGGTTCGCGCCCCGGTATTTACATATTTGTGAATATACCTGCCGGGATCAACCCCCAGTGCCCTGTGTACTTTGTGGTTTCTATTATAGCAGGGACATTTGATTCCGTATATTCTTGTGTATTCTATAATGCATGAGGTATCAAAGCGGAAATACATTTTTTGTTTAGGTTGAAATAATTTTGATTTGTGACTGTTCTATTATTATTCTTATTCGGTAAAAATTTTATATTATTTTACATTAGATATTATGATTCAGTTTTTCAATGTAGAACTAGAGTTTATAACAGTTTAAAAAATCTCAATTGACTTAACTTTCAAAGGCTCTTTTATGAGACTAGGCTTCTATGAATGGTGATAAAAAATTACAGTAATCACCACACTTAAGAAACCAAGCGGTGACCTCAATAGAACTTAACATCAATAGAAATTCATGTGACAAAATTAACTTACAAAAATTTCGCCGTTTTTGGCACCATGCAGGCAGAGGGGTGGGTCTTAGTTACTTAAAGTCTGTCAACTCCCTCTCGCTCCATCCAGATTGGGAGCAATTATTTAATGATTTTTAGCTTAAAAAAAAAACATTTCACACCATGATCTTATGGACCATGGTGGTGGTTTAACTTAATTTTTCAATTTTATTATGGCTTTGCCTCCCATTGCCATCCATCCATCCCATGCCAGACGTCTTTTCATTGACATATTTCTATTTTCAACAGATACAACATGTTAACAAAAACGAAGACGGTTCGCAAACGCGTGGAGATTCCCGTCGAACAAGTACTGGAAGAGAAGCGTGCCATCGAGGCTGAGTTACAGCGAAAGAAGGACGAGGCCACGAAGAAGGAACGCGAGCGAAAGGAGAGGGAGAAGAACGAGAGAGAAGAACGGCAGAGGAGAAAGAAAGAGGTATGTGGATAATTAAATTCTTTCTAAATAGTATAAAAATAGAGATACTATCTATAGTTTCCCGTTACTCTGCTTGCTTTAAGAAGAATTATGCAATGGATTTTGATAAAGTTTGCGAAGCCGTGGTGGGTCATCATGCTAGCTGAAAGTGTTCCACTGTTAGACATGGGCTTTCCCTAAGTACTCGCCACAACGACCATTCCTGTGTGGCTCGCATCCATTGAATTCCCGCGATTTTCATCAGGTCGTCGGTCCACTTTGTGGGAGGCTGTGCCTACGCTGCGGCTCCGGATACGTGGCCGCTACTCTAGAACCTTTCGGCTTCTTCAACCTGTTCTAGGATCAATGCGCCCTGGCCACTGTCACTTAAACTTAGCCTCTTCGGGCTGTGCGGATATCATCATTTTTTATTCGTTCATGCTAGGAAACACCGAGCATAGGCGGTTTCCCTTCCCCTTTAAGCGGGTCACTAGTTATTAAATAAGTGTGTGTTCTTTCTTCAAGGAACGCGAAAAGCAAGACCGTGAAAGAAAAGAGAAAGAGACCGCCGAGAGAAAAGAGAGAGGCGAAGAAGAACCTGAAGCCGACGGAGCGAAAGATAAAGAAAAAGAACCAGAAAAAGATAAGGAAGCCAACACAACTGAGGAAAACGCTGAAAAGACGGACGCGCCTAAGGTGAGAGTTAAGCTAGAACTACATTAGACCGACGCACACGTGTAACACGCCTGATTTGTACGGAGAACGACGTCGCGTGGCGTGGATCTAGTGTAGTTCTACAAGTTTAGTTTCCATATAAAATGTATGGAGACCGACGCGCCCAGATCAGCGTGTGTGGCACACGTGTGCGCAGTGTAGTTCTAGCATTAACTTCTCTGCTGTATGGGTAATTAATTTATACAAGACTAGGTAGGTGTGTTAGGTATAGTTACAACGGGCTGTTGTCCGCAACTCCACGACTAAAGCGCGTATTTTGCGTATGGGTGGGACAAATGAGTCACTCGATCCACCCCAGCTCTTCAAGAAAGGCCAGCGGCGCTTTACCTGGGTTTCCGACGTACTTTGCCCTGTATCAAGCGACCACAGGGCAGCTTAGAAGCAGATGAGCTGCTGTCTCGTCCTCCTCCATGCAGGCTCTGCAGAGCGGACTGTCTGTAACTCCTAAGACAGAAAGGTGCTTGTTAAAGGTCCCGTGACTAGTTGTGTAACTGTAATTTGGTCAGTCCGTTAATTTGCGTAACTGTAATTTGGTCAGTCGTAGGGCCATTTTCGTAAAACGGCTATCGATGGAGGGAAGTGCCTTCTTGGCCTGCCTGCACTCACCATGTTCTCTCTATAGTTTGTGGTGTAGATATCTGGTGCGTTTTCTTACCAGATAGACTAGGTGTGTTTTGGATGTGCAGATGCTAATAAAAAATTGGCCAACACATAAAATGCTAATTGCTGCTTCATTTAATAACCAATGTTGGTACTGTGATATTTATTGTTCATTATAAAATATTGTATAAAAGTAAAGAAAGAAAAATACCCAATAATTTTTGGGACTCCGTATCCGAACAGTGCTAACGGACCCTATTACTAAGCCTCCACTCTTTGTCCGTCTTTCCATAAATCAGTCTGTCTTTATTTGCCAGTGGAGCTGATTCTCATAAACTGTAAGAGGTAGAGAGTTGAATTTTTTACAAAATGTCTATTTTGATTGCCACTACAATAACAAATAATAAAATTAAAATAAAGCTTAAAAATTAACGTCATAAGTCGGTTTTTTTTTTGCTTGATTAAAATCAAGCCGTAATCCGTAATACAATATTTTAATATAAAATAAATACATAGGAATATTTCGTGCAGTAGTCCAACTCAAACTTGGCCAGTTTTTCTCATCACAAGATGGTGTCGTTTTTTTATCCTGTAAAGTATTTGAATACTTGTTTAACAAAAGTGATACAAGTTATCTAAGCAGGTACAACAACATTCCGTATTTTGCTCTTGTATTTCATATAAAATACTAGCTGACTCGGCAAATGTTGTTTTGCCATATAAATAATTTTTAAGTAAATGTTAAGGGTGGACAACCCTTATCACTAAGGGGTATGAAAAATAGATGTTGATTGATACTCAGACCTACTCAATAAGCTCACAAAATTTTATGAGAATCGGTCAAGCCGTTTCGGAGGAGTACGGGAACGAACATTGTGACACGAGAATTTTATATATAAGATAAGACTGAAAGCGGAATTACATTTCGAAGATTTGGTTTGCTATTTAGTTCAGTAGTTGCAAATGTGATTGGCACACAAAGAATTCTGGGTTGGAGTATATAATAGCATTTATTTCAAATATACCATTTACAGGCACTTTTGAATAGTCAAATATTGGTCAGTCCAAAAAAATTACACATTCCAAATCATCTATGGAAAAGAATGTGTAAGAAAAAAAACTTCATGGACACTCTTAAATCTCATAATATATGAGTTACATAATAAATATAATCTTGGATATATATTTCTTTTTGCTAATGAAAAAAAAAATTTTTTTTAATAAGCCACTGGCAGCTAAAAGATAACCCGTCTCAATTGACGGCACCCGTATAAAATCAGGAATTTGTCAGTAGCAGTATCAAGTCTAGATTTGTGTCCAATTCCCAGTCCTAGCTTGGGTATTCATAGAATTGTTAGGAATTTGTTAGTAGCAACCTGTTTTCTACATGCTTAGTTTATATCCTATTGATAGCTCTAATATTAGAGTTGCCGGTACTCCCTGAAGGCACCCCATTCACGGAATACAGGTGATTCATGTTTAAACTTGCTGCATCTTACAGGAGAATGGTGACAAACCTGAAGAGAAGGCGGCTGAAGAGTCAGCTGAGGTGAAGGCTGAGCCTATGGATGCCGAGCCTAGCGAGCAGCCTGCTGTAGCAGATGTGAAGGAAGAACCTGTTCCAGGTTAGTGAAGTGCATATCAGATAAGGTACACCGCTCGGCAACATCACTAATGATACTATTGAAAGTATCTGTTGGTGGCGTAAACATCGCTCAATGTGCGAAGTGATTTTCTAATTCCTAACTTTTTCTCATTTTTACTTGAGAGTAAAAATCTTTTAATTCCTAACTAGCTAGTTCGCCGCTCTTTGGATATTGATTGGGTGGGGCGGCCCGGCTCGCAGCCCGTCCGCGAGCATAACGTTCGAATACATACATAACGATTTGTAACCAACGGTGTTACTTGTTCTTAAAAAAATTAAAATCGGTTCACAATTTACTGAGAAACCGGTGAACATAAGTAAAAAACAAACAAACTTTTCATGAGGACTATTAATCAAGTTCATGGGGCCAATAAAGCTCTAACGTATCCTGTGAAGTATTATATATATACTTATCTCGCTCATGTGGTATAAGTAATCTGAGCAGGTATATCAATATTCCGTATTTACTCTCGTATTTTAACATAACATATGAGATCGCAAGCGGAATTACATTACAACAAGCTTTTCCAGTCATTTGCCATTCTTTTATTCATACTAATTTAATATTTATAATTACGGAAGTGACGCTGTCTGTCTGTCTCGTAACTTTTCTATTAACGACTGAACAGATTTGGATGTAACTTGCAACAACAAAAACAAATCTATTCGACTTAATAGAACAAACTTTATTGTACATCAAAATAGGAACAAAACTTTTACATAAACTCAAATTGCTGACCATTGTGTCAATGATCTTGTGAACATTTGACTGAAATCACTAATCTGGTTACAGCTATTGTATACCTGTAACCTTGCTTTAGGAGCACACGAAATACTAGTGAGACACTATAAAACTAGTAACTAGTGTATAAAAAAGGATAATAAACTATAATTATTGAAGTACTTAAAAAATGTTTTCTTTGGCCTCCACCCTGACAATTTCAACCAAAATACTTGAATGCTGGAGTTAGTTGTTGTAGTTTATAGTAATTTTTCCTAGTAAACTAAAGTATTTAGTATGTTTCTTTTGCAGAAGGTGAACTCGCCGAGGTAACTGAGGAACAGGTCCTGCAAGGACATGTACTGGACAAGAGAATCAAGTTCGTCATCCGGTAAGTTGAAATATGTTAGTTGGTCCACACTTTCTACATGAAGAAAAAGTGAATTAAGAAAATTCACTTTTACTGTTCTGTTCTTCTATAGGAAACGACCAATTGGGACTCTGACTCACGGTAGATTTGGCTTTGTAAATAAGAATTAAAAGGTGATAAATTGTTATCACAAAATTGTGACACATTCGTCCATTCTAATGTATTTTGAATTTCACACATTGAATAATGAAAACCCGAAATGAACTATGCTGTAATGAATTTTAATAGTCATATCATTTGTGTGGTATGAGATATCTGAGCAGAGGTATATCAACATTCTGTATTTATTCTCGTATGCTAAACAATGTATGAGATGGGATACAGAATTACATTTTAATTTCAATAAAAGATGACTTTGTATTTATGTACTAAAAAAAATATCACAAATGGTCAAAAAACATTGGTGTAACAAGGTAGTATCTTTTTTATTTACATTAGGATTTGTTCCTGACTTCCTCTATCGTGGGTGCGATCACAAACTTAAACTCACATATACAAGACGTCCAAGCAACCGTCTGAAGGCCATTCAAATATTTTATCGTGTTATGTCCGAAAGATTTGCCATGGCTATGCAACGCAAAGGGCAACACGGGTGGGTTTCAGTCAGTATAAGTCCGACACTCCTACCAGAACGGTTTTTGAAGAAGAAGTTATTTGATGATTTCCCGTTCAACATTAAAAAGCTTCATGATAACTGACAACACCATCTGGATAGATCCACTCAGATCTGTGTGGTACCTTCTTCAGAAGTAGTTACGGTCGCGCACGACGGCAACCCTACCGTCCGACAGCGAGACGCAGGCATTCGGGCGCGGCGGTTGCGCGGGCGCACGCGAGCCGAACAGTTACTATCTTAACTGTACCTATCAAACTGTTCTGTATTACATTAAAACGAACCATCAAAATACCTACATAACTCTTTGAAACAACTGGTACTAGCTTGAAAAACGATAATTCACCATGTTGAATTTATACAACTCTCCAATGAACAGTTAACAAAATTTTTTTTTTGGCTCAAAAATTGTGCAAAAAAGTTCACAGACGCGTGTCTCAAACGGATAGCACGCGATATCGTATTGAGCTGAATTGAGTCGAGATATCGTGTCCGTGAGCGGTGTCTTATGGGTGCGTTGCTCTAACGCGCTTCGTATGTTGATGGTTTTCTGTACCTACCTATTTTGTGGTTCTGGAATGATTGATGTTTTGCTGTATGGACTTTAAAATAGTTTTTTTCTTTGAGTTTGCTTCGGTGTTTCCTCTCGAGAGTAGTCTGCTAAAAAACACTGACTTCATCTAATTAATTAAAAATACATATTTGACCTCTTCAATATAAATGTGGTTCATTATTGTATTCTTATTTGCAGTTACACGGTAGACGAGGAGCTGGACGGCTCGGAAGTGGACTTGATGCCCGGCTACGTGTTCATTAACAGTGTTGACATTGTGGAGGGACCCTCCCGGCCAGCCACCATTGCCGACTGTGAGGTGAGACATAAACTATCGTTAACATACCTTGCAAACTGGGAGACTAGCTTTTTCTCATATCCTATAGAGCAGAACTTTTGGAGTAGTGGTATGGTTATATCTGCATTTTTGAAGACTACGGATAACGTACATGGTCGTCCTTTTTATCGACAAACGATGCGAATAAAAAAGTGTTAACTGATAAACATTGGGTAGCTCATGTTTTCTCACATATTTTGCGCTCAAATAATTGGAACAATGTAATCGATTTCGAAAAAAATATATAGCTTTATTCTACCATCAAAGATGTGAGTAGTCTTTTACGCCGTGCGTCCACGGGTCTTATCTAGAATTTTCCAGATGAGACTGGGTATTTTTCTGGATTCTGGCTTGTCAAAATTTCTACTTTTACGTTGTAAGTGCAATGGTTGAGCGTGTATTTCCAAGTTCATTCGTAAGTGGCGAAATGTAGGTGTAATTCCAAGCTCCATGTATGAATGGTTGACAAAATTGATTATTTCCATAAATAAATGGCTAAGTTGGTGAACACAATGTGTGGCAGGTGATCCTCATGGTGGGCATGCCGGGCTGCGGCAAGACGCACTGGGCCAAGCAGCACGCGGCCGCTCACCCTGAGAAGCGCTACAACATCGTGTCCACGGGCGCGCTCTTCGACCGCATGAAGGTACGTCGCACGACCTACTGCCGCGCACACTGCTCACCACACGCACACACATTACAGATGCTATGGTTGGAACTGGTTTCAATGCCTGATGACGTAAACACTGAATTACTTCATTCCAAGTGTCCTAATAAGCTTTTTGACTGTTTAAGGGCTTTTCATTCAATCCTCCGACATTTCAGTAGTAAATATAGTGGTGGAACAACTTGAAAAAATTTCAATACATGAAAAAGTAAACACATGTCATCTTCTTACGTAAAATAGGAGTTTTTCTTTCTTGATGATTGAAGAATTAGTCCTAAGGCAAACAAAAAGTTAAATTACTACCAGATGAGTTAGACTGGGCTCTTACAAACTTTATAACATAAAAATGAGCTCTTTTTAACTTACTCTACAAGTTAAAAGATTATATTAATTCTTGTTTATGTTATTTGGACATTGCAATAAATCGAACCATATTGCTTCTGACACACTACATTTGGTCACACAGTATACACAATGCAGAGTTTTATTTATGTTTTAGTAGATCACGATATTTTTGAAGACCCCTTTGAGTTGCTGCGATGTTTTCTCTCAGAAATGTTCATTTTTACCACCCTTTTATTTGCTTAGCGCTAAAACTTCTGTTAGGTTAAGTGCGCATGATATGTGGTCAAGGATATGCCATTATTGTAAGGAAAACTTGTTTTAAAATCTCTTGGAATGTTATCAAATATGAAGCAATTTGGAAAAGCTACTTAAATTCACAGCAAGGTAAGTGTTCTGTGAACTCGCAGTTATTCGAATAGAGAGAAGTGTCGAAAACAGGTTTTATTAGTCTAAATAATATTCTTAGCCCAACATACAATCATGCGCACATAGCCTCTAGCAAATACTTATTTAATTTCATGCTGAATAACATCGCCCAAAGTATGAAAGCGTGAATGTTGAATTTCGAACTAGGATGTATGATTGTGATGAGTGAATTAAATTTAAATCATCGCAGTACCTCAAAGTATTTAGTTTAAATTAAATTGAACATAAATAAACGCCATTTTCTTTTTAAACACAACACTGAACACGAACTAATAGTTTTTCCTTCCAGCTAGAGGTATGAGCACAATAAACGACCACAGCTCCAACTATGACATTGATAAACTAATGTTCGTCTGTATTTTCAACAGGGTGCAATATGAGCAACATTTATAAACCAAAAACATTATAACAAAACAATGTTTAATCGACCTTTAGCGGTCACCAACTAGCAGTGTAGTTAATATGATACCAGTGGATCGCCGACTGAAGAGGACGTACGTATACCGAGTCCCGAGTCACCAAGGAGTGTCCCTGGTATCACAAACATATATTCCTTAGAGTAAGCTAGGTTAAGTCCGCGGCCGCGTGTCGGAGTAGTATTGTATGATGTGTACGTCGAAACAGGTGGACTGTAAGCCCTTCCGCGCCAGCTACGACGGCAGGTGGGACGCTATGGTGTCCAAGTGCGCTAAATGCGTGCTTAAGTTGTTGGAAATCGCCAAGGGACGCAAAAGGAATTTTATACTGGATCAGGTGAGCAACACTCCAATTTTCTATAACATTACAACTTTGGCAGCCACACTTAATTCAGGAACAATCGAGATCGAACGACTGTTACCCCCCGCGACTACTTGGTCGAGCCCCTTTCATTTGTCTTTCAATATCAATCATTATCTTCACAAAAATATATGTATATGTATGCCATGTTATATAGCGTCTATCTAGCTTCGTATGCCATCTATATATCTACGCATCTTCATAAGGTACGTCCTATATATAAGAGTAGTTAAGGCTATGTATCACGACACCGCTTCCGCGAAGAGCGAGCTAAAATGTAATTGTTTGTAGTTTGCCGAGGTAAGTTGCAGACGCGGGAGCGGTGAGCGGTAACTTGCCAAACGGCCCACTGAAATAACCGCGATGGGATCTCTATTGAGCTTGTTCTAGGTGTCGAACTGCCACAAAACATTAACACAAAGTACAAAGTCACCGCTGGATATCGTCATTGTCTATAATGAGAATGTTTTGCTCCACATCATAATCTACGCGGGACTCGACGACGGCCATCGACGTAATTCGCGACCGCGGTTTCGATATCGCATTGGGTAAAAACAGACGAACGTATACCCGTCGGCCCAGAGGCGGAAGTTGAGGGAATTCGACGGGTACCGGCGGGTCGCGGTCGTGATAGTGACCGACGACGAGACGTACCGCGACCGGCAGAAACGACGCGAGGAGGCCGACGGCAAGGAGGTGCCCGACGGGGCTATCGTGGACATGAAAGGTTGGTTGCCGCACAAGCTAGCCCTAGGAGCCCCCCGCCCCGACCGTCCTTGCCCTCGCTCACACGCTTCTCTGTTGTAGCGAACTTCACGCTGCCCATCAAGTGCTCGTGGCTAGACGAGGTCATCTACCCCGAGCTGAGCGCTGAAGAGGCGCGCGGCGTGGTGGAGGCCTACCACCGCGAGGCCAAGCTGGCCGGCGTCGTGCGCGACAAGGACAAGCGCGAGCGCTCGGCCACGCGCGACGTGCCGCAGCCCAAGCGCCACCGCTCCAACGACAAGCGCCACGGCCGCGACGACCGCAGGAACAGGGACTTCAGCAGGGGAGACCGAGGTTAATATTCATTCTATTCTCATTTTACTAAAAAAATATTACTTATATAGTAGTATGACAAAACAGAATGTCAAGTCCTGAGAAAAGAGGCAATCGCCCCCCCCCCCATCAGATGAGTGTAGTGTCTAGTCTGGGCAACTGTCTCCGATAATTGTTTTTGGACTAGATTGGACATGTGCATATCGCACAGAGAACTTTGATGCGGCCAATTAGGATTTGTGTGTTTTTTTAGTGTTCATTATTGAAATACTCGTTGCTGTATAAGTTAACTTGTGCACATGATATGCAGAAATGAAAATTAAAACAAATATGCGATGTGCAAAACTGATCTAATGAACTATTCAGTGTTTCATGATAAAACAGAAATATTGTTGAGGAGTGAGTTCAGTTTGAGGAATTAATGTTTAGCCATTTAGCATTTTGTGTGTTTTAAGATCTTATAACTCTTCGAGGATTTTCAGAGCTGACTTCATGATGTAACTGTATTCCAATTAAGCTGAAAACTATAAATAAAGATATTTTGTACGCATAATTTGTGTTGTATTGCTGGCCAAATTTTTTCAAATTGATATGAACTAGTACTTGATTTCACAATCAAGTACTAGTTCATCACTCCAATCTGATGATAAGCAAATTTGACCTGCAAATGTGATATGATCGTCGCACTACTCGTGTCGCGGTGGAGTTCAACGGCAATATCCTCATAATAAAGTTAGCTAGATTGAAGTTTTTGTCTTATTAACAGAGGACCGTTGGGGAGGCAGCGGGGGCTCCGGTGGAGGCGGCGGCGGCGGCGGCGGTGGGCGCTGGGGTGGAGCAGGGGGACGAGGCGGCAGCCGCTGGGGCCCGCGCGACTCGCGGCCCAGCGTGCCGCCCAACGCCAACCGCTTCGAGCGGCCCTGGCAGCCCGGCCCGCCGCAGCCCGGCCCGCCCGGCGGCAATAACAGCGGACGATACGAGTGAGTACCACACGTCTCAACTGACGACCTTTTCTATTACTATGCGGGCGAAGCTGGCAAACTATAATCTACAATGACTTGTTATACATAGCTACACACAATTATACAGTTGCTTGCCAATTCTAATGACATACCTTTGTCTAATCCTCATGTCACTCTTACTATTAGTAAAAACCTGAAAAATTTTGAGTTCATTATTCTATGCGATTTTAATTTCTGAAATTTTCATAGTACAATATCTATTAGTTTTCAGTTACTTACTAAAAATGATTTTAAGAAATATTTAGAAAGCATCGTTTGTATTTCAGCAACGACTTCCGTGCTGGAGGACGCGGCGGCGGCCGAGGCGGCGGGCGCGGAGACCGCGGAGGGCGCGGGGGAGGCCCGCCGGGCAACGACCGCTTCGCGCGCGAGCGGCACAACAACCGCCCCAACGACCGGCCCGACAAGCGCCACCACCAGCCTGGTACACTACCTACTATCTTCCCACCTCTGTCTAGTTTCCGCACTTAGTCCTTATAGGACTATTGTGCGAGGGCCATGAAGCCATCTTCTTACCTATACCATTACTTTTGATTTGTACAAATGCTAGCACTCACGAGATGGGTCCACTCAACTCTGTGTAGTTATTTCCTCAAAAGACCATTTCTGACTCTGCATGATCTTCGTCTGATTTAACGAGTATATACTGGATTTTTAAAGAAATGTTGACTGCTGTGTTTCTTTTGGTATCTTTCTTTAGAAAAGAAAAAAGAAGTTTGTTTTGGTATTTTTTCTCAAGCCAAAAACACTATTTATCTATAAGTTGACGTATTTAGGGGGCACGAGAGTATTCCCAGTCAGAGTATATATTTTTAACCGATTTTGAAAAGGGGGAGATTTTATGTTTTGATAAATGTATGTTTTCTTTTTTATTTTGCGAAATAAGTATTTTAAGGTGTCATCTTTTTAATTCATTTTTATTACACTGAGATAGTGTATAATTTTTATTAGATTTTGGTTTTCGTGAATTCTAAATCAAGTTACAATTGTGGTGTAATAATCAGTTTGATGGTTGTGAGATGCACAAGACAAGAAGACTGCTTGTTATTTGTGTCACACTTGGGGAAGGTTTATGTGCAACAAATAAAATAGCTTGATGACAAATGATTATAGGTTTTGACAATAAGCATTTTTGCCTCTTATATTATCAGATATGTACAAAATTGTCTTCCATTAATTTTGGATAATTTTAAAGAATATTTTTTTTTCGTAAAAATTGTTATTAATTGAGTGTTTTACGAGAGAAATGATTGATTGGTGTGTTGCAGGTGGTGGTGGTGGGGTCGGCAACAACAGCGGCGGCGGCGGCGGCGGCGGCGCGGGGTCGTGGCAGCGCGGCGGCCAGGCGGCGCACAACCGCGGCGCCATGCAGCCGCGCCCCGGCGCCGGCATGAACCCGCACCGGGGACCGCCACCTAACCCTAAGGTTTCCCCTAGCCTATTCTTACACAGATCTAAAACATTCATTTTTAGTAAATGCGAAACCTGAAGAATCAGTAACAGAATGGATTCCATTAGTTTTTACACCATGTAAAGATCACAAATTGGGACACCACCAACACTAAGTACAACACAAGTCACAGCAGGTCAACAAATATTAAGCGCCATCAAACAACTAGGTGCAGTGCAAAACAACCCTTCAGCCTGGATAACACAGTAACCTTGCATTTTTGCTAACATAACAAGCTTATAACCTTGTAATTTTTCAGTTATGAAATTTTTTACACATGTAGATTCTTTACATAAAAATAGACACGTTTCGGATTTCTCATATACTCGCTTACCATCAGGTGGGATCACAGTCAACCACTCAAAAAACAGGAGGACGGGTTTTTGGCAGGGTCTATTAGAATAAAGTTCAATGACTGTTTTAATTACCCACAAATTGATTCCTAGTGATGAAGGAAAATATTAATTATCTCTTGAATTCTAAGGTACTGCTTATTTCTAAAAGCAACATAGTATCAAATCTAAAACTAAATGGTAAACTAAGCAAAATCAGTGTTAAATTAATCTCGTATTGCACACAGGATGGACAGAATCAGAACCAAAATCAAAACCAGCAGAACCAACAGGGATGGAACCAATGGGCTGGCGGATGGGGCGGCTGGGGCAACTGGAATCAGAACCAAGGTATGTCATACTTTACTATGTTGTACGTTAAGAAAATATTGTCTCATCGTTTTCTTTCAGCTTAGCCACGCTCTTTGATCAATTAGATTATATTAAAGCCGGAAGCAGTGTTCATATTGACCAATTTTCTTCCTGCCCTTATCCCGTATTACTTTTTATCGTCGCAACACGCTTTTTCTTCCATTCTGTCCCGAGTATTATTTATTTATTATAATCATTATTGTACACAACGTACACAAAAAATACAGGACAAACATATTATTAAAAATAAGTGTACATGAAAAAATAAACCAGTAACTAATCTAGTAAAGGCGTCCCTTTACTTTGCATTTCTACTGATGAGTCACTATTTTCCTAACGTGAATAGACTATAGGGTTACGCAAATTTATAGCTAGACAGTAACAGCCACCGACTGAACACTCCTTCCGAAAACACTGGCTTGCCGTAGCAAAAGACTTATTTGCGTAGAGAAGCGCTCGTGCCTTCGCCATACAAGGAGAAAATAGACTGGATAGATGCGGCGAGTTTGAAACGAGACTGTCAATCACAAAATTTTAAGACACGTTCAAGTGACATTATTTTTTCTAAAATTTTAGCCTGCTGACTTAGTTGTTTGTAGCAGGTTGGGGCAACTGGGGTAACTGGGGCAATTGGGGCAACCAGCAGCAACAAGGAGCGAACCCGGCCGCCGCCGCCGGGGGCGCGCCGCCCGCGCAGCCGGGAGCCGCGGGGGCCAAGGGCGCCGCGGGGCAGCAGTGGCCTGCTAACTACACCGCGCAGCAGTGGTACCAGTGGCAGCAGTGGCAGCAGCAGCAGCAGCAAGCGGGCTGGCCAGGGGTAAGTGCTGAGGTCTCCAGCATTGTACTGAGCTCCTCCATAGTCTCAGTCATCACTACTATGTCGTCGAAGGTGACTGATGTACTCGCCATTGACATTAATGCCTAACCCTCTGCAGACATCTTCCATTGCGGCCGTAAAGTCTTCATGCCTCGCACCCCACTGCAAAGGATAAGTTTCGAAGTCTGGTCTTGAAGACTGATTAACATGGTGGCGTTTTCGTATAAACACTTCAGCGTTTTGATGTACTGATAAGTCAATCTGTAAATGGTGCCTACAGACTGTAGTGCGGCCACTGCAGTCAAGTCTCAATTGAATCAAAAGCTTATCATAGTCCTCAAACGCTAAGCAGCAGGGCAAATTTTACTCTTCAGTCTTCTATATAACCTACTGCAGCATATGTTTCTATCTACGGTGCTGAAGTTTTTTCGAAATCCGCCTTATTCGGAAGGTTGGTAGTCGTCGAAATTGCGTGCAAGACGGTTCATGATGACACTGGAAAATAAGATGGTTTTGTAATACTTAAGCAGGGCATTGTCGCCCTTCTAACTACCACACCTGCTACATGTCTGTGTGTTGTATATTAACACCTACACTTGTGTGTATCAATCGCGCAAAATCATTATGACCACGCATCGTAAAAATCTACCATTTACCGAGAAGAATCTTTAAAAAAAAAATTATAGTGTCAATTACTTCCATAATGTGATTGTTCGTTAAGAATGAAGTTAGCAGCATCTGATGATGGATTTCTGTTACAGTATCAACAAGGTAACCAGACCGGCAATGCTGCAGATGCACAGGCGTGGGCACAATACTATCAGGTTAGTTCTGAACGCATTTTGAACAAGATATTAGTAACGTTCTGTTGTTAGGGACATTTCAATTTTTAGTCGCATAACTAGTTTTTTGTGCTAACAATTTAATTTGTTTCAGCTATTCGTACGTATTTCTTCTATTTTATTGTTATTCAGCGATATTATTACGTTCCCAATCTTCCACGCAATTCATGGGTTTTTTTATAAACTTTAATATATGGACATATCTGTGAGGTGTTCTTTGTAAGGGTCGAATCTTGCAACTGAATTTTGTAACACTTATCCCCAAGCAATTGAACTGAAATTTTGCATTAACGTTTGGTTTAGATGACGATGCACACGGGTAGCTACTGAGCTACACAAAGTACATAGGCAGACTGCCGCCTATATACTTTGTGTTGCATGAAGATTAAATAAATAAATAATTCTAAATCCAATATAGCGAAATTCCAAAAATTGCGAACCATTTATTTTTCTTACTCCCCCTCCTGATATAGGTATAATTTAGGTGTTTCCAAGGAGAGTGAATAGGCTCTTAATAAACTAGTGCGCCTCACCATCAACGATTGCATCACCGCTTACCATCAGGTGGGATCACAGCACTAGTTTATATCAATTTAAATAAAAAATTAAAGGGTTTGGCTAATAGAAAGAATACCTGAAACTTAATCATTTTATCTTTTTTAATACGGACCTAATTATGTTACAGAACTACGGCAACCAAAACGCGAATAACGCGGGCAACGCAATCACCGGCGGCGAGAAAAAGTGATCTTCACTCCGGCCAGACACAGCGCGATCGCGTGACGTCCCGGCTGACAAAACTACAAGCACTATCAACGACTCCTTCATAGCCAACCTGCTGTACACGCAGCTCCGACAACATCGCTCCACTACTTACACCATGTCTTCTAGAGACGATTCATCCGACGACTCCTAAAAATCTTCAGAAAAACGGTATCGTGCATTCTTCTCCACGGTCACATTACACACGGATACACCATCAGTTCAGCCGAAAGAGGACCTCTACTGGACATGGGTGAAGCCATATCTCGCGATCTCACATCCAGCGAATCCTCGTGGCCTTCATCAAGTGCATGGCTCACCACACGGCATGCTTTGAAGGCCGCCGACGTTGGGCCCTATCGACCATCGATTATCAACAGTGGCCTGCTCACTGCCACTTATGCCTTGATCACACGTACCGAATAAAGAGAGACAGTGATGTAAGCAAGTTTATACGGACCAAGTATTCGACCGAGAGCACTGTCTCGCCCGTTTCCTGGCTACGGTTTGGTGATTCTTCTGGCTGTGTCTGCAAACAAATTAACAATTTCTCCGTGCATACCTTACGTAGCAGTAATAGTCGACTTCAATAGCGTTGAGCGAGTTCATTTTAAAACTAGTTGTTCTGTGAAATTGTGACCAGTTAACTGTATAGTTTTGTTACAATGACATTGATAAATTCTTTATCTATCACTTATACAATATGGACGTTTCTGTGACGGTGCCCAATCTGTATATCACTGTATGTCATGTTAGTGAATAATGTACATTCATGTCGTCGGATAATATGAAGCGCCTCTGATGAAAAGATGAGCTTTAAAACAGCATTTTTTGGGTAGTTTATAATACTCTGAGATGCGATGTTGAATAAGAATACTTACTAACAACTTTCTGTGCAGGCAGGATAGCTAGGAACTTAGGTAAGCAAAAGCTACACAACTTGCCAAGATTCTTTCATTTTCTGAAATAAATTTTATTAAATCAAAAGTAATCGTAGATTTGATTTGAACAAAACAATAAATATGAAGGTAATACGGAAATCAACTGTTTACAGTGAAATTAAGCATTATTTCATTGGTTTATTGTATTTTAATAGGTTTTTATTGTACAATTGAGCTCAACGTTAGAGAAATACCTAGACTAAAGTAAGTTACGAAGTTTCGAAGTACATATTTGTAAAGTTATAAAAACCTTTGTACGCACATGTTACGTTATTAGAATATGCACGGGGTTTAAAATACTATAATTTAACCGCGTTTAGTATGCGTGTCGTTATAAAGTTAGAACTACACTGCGCACATGTGGTCCACGTTCGACGATCTGGGCGCGTCGGTCTCCATACATTTTATATGGCAACCAGACTTGTGGAGCTACATTAGATCCACGTCACGCGACGCGACTACGTAAAAATCACGCGTGATGCAAGTGAGCGTCGGTCTAATGTAGTTCCCTTAAATCGTAAGTTTGTATATGTTTTGGTAAGATGGCTGTATGTGGTTGGCAAACGGTTATAAGGTAGTCGTTGAGTAATCATCATTTCGACATTGCAAAGTTTGATTCAAACATTCGAATAATCCCACTAAAATTCGAGATTGGTGAGTGTCGGAGTTTTTGATATTATGTAGAAAAAACGCATAGTGATAACATATTTTCCTACAGTATTTAGGTATTACCAAAATAAGTTAAATGGAAATATTGCACCGCTTGTACATGTATACTGATCACATTTCTTTACGTTGATTTGGTTCTTTAGGACGTCGGACTCCACCGTATCATTTTAGATACATTTTATTTTTACCTTCATGTTAAAAAAAAATAATTATGTAGCAAGTTACGTACAATTGGTGCAATATTTCTGATGATCATTGAATGTGCACAGCAATAATAAAAAAAGTGAACGCACGTGTTTTTTTTTTTTTTAATTTTTCCGTCGTCTTTACATAGTTGTGGGAGAGTCAAAGTAAATGAAAGTCATCAATATTGTTATTAAATAGGTTGTAGGAGTTTTGCACTGTGTTGTTTTATTTTTGTGCAATCGACCTGACAAAACAATTTTGTAATGAATTGACTCATTGAAACATGTAGGTAATAAGATTATTATCACGGTTATACAAATTATTAATATATTTTCTGAATTTTTTGTCGGAAACTAAGTTCAGTAATGTCTAAATTAGAAACACTGGCGTTTTTATTTGTTTTTTCTTGTTTTTTTTTTTGTTAATGGTAATTCTTGACTGTCGCGTCAAGTACTGTGTGTGGCAATTTGAAAAGCTATGTTTGTGAGCACGAAACATCTCATAGTTGTAGACGTTTGCAGGATTGTAACTAGTGCAACGACAAAATATGAAAACTATTTTAAAATAAATTTAGGATCGTTTTTCCTTTTTGTTTTGTGAACATGGAAAAAAAAATACACTAGTAGATCAAGTGAAACAATATAGACCAATTGTTTTTAAAAGTAAATATAATTATTTACGTTGTTTTTTTTTATTTAATGGCTTTATGCAAACTTTTGTCAATTTACTCACTGTGTCTAGAAACAATTGTTTCTATGTTGCTATACAAAAGTTATCTTTGCTAAATAATTCCACGATATTAACAAAATATATGTTACGCATATGTTTTGGTAGTTTTTACAACAACCAATTAGGAATTCAGGTGACTTTTAATTTAGAAATTTACTTTAGTTATGTAATAAATTTAAATCGGGGGTTAGTAAGTAAATTGTAAGTTTTTTTAATGACTAAGTTACATTGAGTAACTGGCCGAGTGAGTGAGTGAATGATGAGCTTATAGCTTCGTGTACAAATGTTTTAGTTAGGAGTGTGGTTCCAATGTCACTACTGATAATGATTTAGTAATAAAATGTATTCAATAAGAACTCTGGCGTTATTCTTTCACACTTACACCTTGAGGCGATATCGCTTCGTTACTAATATACTAGCGTCCGGCTCTAGCTTCGCATGTGTTAAAAATATTTCGAAGTTCTCGGCTTTTCTCTACTGTAATATACATCTATTATACACGTAAACCTTCCTCATTGGTGAAAACCGCAAGAAAAATTCGTTCAGTAGCTTTTGAGATTATACACACGAGTAGACCATGTCCTGGACTGGCCTATAGGATACTTTGGAGTATGTACCCTTGGGATAATTATCTCACAGTAAAAAAAGTCCGAGGCTTGTTTCGTATAAAATTTGAGCTAAATTTACTTAGTTCGTAGCTGAATGTTAAATTTTGATGCAAATCTGCAAAATATCATTCGAGGTAGTCACTCAGCCGATGCGGAATTAATGCCCGAGCCGAATCCGAGGGCGTTATGGACCTGAGGACAATGTTCGCACAAACAGTCGCAAGATTGCAATCTCTTACTACCCGTAAATATTATCCTTGAGAGAGAGTGAGAGACTTGTACTATTAAGCGAGGTCCTAATACAAAGCGATTATGGTGCGCATACGCAAGCGTCGCGTAAATTAGTATAGGAAAACTGGAAAGCGTTTTTTATCGGCGCCTACGCCTCCAGTGTCCTCAGCATACAAATCAGTTTTTGTTTTTACGTGAGAAGAACCCATCAAATCACTTCTCCCCCTTTGCGTGAAGCGTGACAGACTTCTGCTATAAGTGTGTTTCCTTCAGTTGCCCTTTGCGACGGCTACGGTAGGTAACTCTTAATGAATTTAATCGCATTATTGACAAATATTAGATCTAACTGGTCCCGACAAGCTTTTTCGTCTCTTTGAAGGCGCGTGGTACACAACGCGCCGTGGACCTGAACTTGGCCTTGGAAGGTGTGATAAACATTGCCCGCTGTCCGTCAGCCTGCAGCCACGGTGACTGGGAATTCGGCGGGGACAAATGAGAGTCGTATGAAAATGAGCGTATACCCTACCGTCCACAGACGCGAAGTTTCTTCATTATACGTTGATTTACCTACTCAAACGGCGACGTTTTGCCTTTGTGTCGTTGCCGCGGGTTTTGTATGTAAGCTATATGCAGTAAATGCCAGCTCACAGCTTACATACAAAACTTGCTACCAAGCGTATAATGACGTATAGGCGTCTATGAAGCGAAGCTACACGTCCGTGGACAGCAGGGTATATTCTCATTCTCTTATATCAGATTGGCGAATGCGCCGCTTGCGAACTGCGCGCGTGCTTTTCATGTGACAGGCCTGTTGGTCTAGTGGTCAGTGAGCCTGACTGCTATGCCGCAGGTCGTGGGTTCGATTCCCACCCAGGACATATGTTTATGTGTCGAGCACGATCATTTGTTCTGTGTCTGGGTGTAATTTATGTATAATATGTGTGTATTTAGAAATATATAAGTATGTTTATCAGTTGTCTAGTACTCATAACACAAGCTCTGCTTAGCTTGGGACTAGACGGCGTTGTGTGATAGTTGTGGAATATTATTATTATTATAATACCAAGCGTATAATGAAGAATACGCGTCTATGAAGCGAAGCTACACGTCCGTGGACAGCAGACTATATTCTCATTCTCTTATATCAGATTGGCGAATGCGCCGCTTGCGAACTGCGCGCGTGCTTTTCATGTTCGTACGAAGAGCGTGCGGCGCATTTGCCAGGTCTGGATACACTATTTGACTCTCATTTGTTTATTTATAAATTGTTAACAGTACCTAGGTCTAAGACGACGAAGATTAAGGGTGATTTGCACCATTTAACTATAACGAAAACCAAACCATAACCAACCGTGAAACGGCTGCCTATTGGTCAATTCGACGATTTGACAATTGTTAACGGCTTTGTTATCGTTGTAGTTAAATGGTGCAACTCACCCTTAGATACTCGACGTTTGAACAGTATTGCCGTTAATAACAAAGTCCACAAATTAATAATCTAACGCAATGTTATATCACAGAGGACGTCGAGTCGCCATCTGAAGACTACTTCCCAATTGCGGTAGAAGCCACAGCTACCTATCCACTGAGCTACTCGCACGACACCGTCGAGACCGGTTGGATACTGGCAGTAGGTATGTATAAAATTTACTTTGATCAGCAGTACTCTTACAGGGTTCATGCCCAAAATAGATAAACAAAACAGAAGCTAATCTGCATATAAAGCGCGCTCGAGCAACGCACACATAAGCACTGCTCACAGACACGATATCTCGGAGCGCCTCGGCCCGCTGGACAAACAGTTCCGGCTCAAACGCTCATTAGTTTGCGTTCACCGAGCGTAGGTATAAAAAGGGAAGTACATACATGAGATTGTCTTCTGTACTTATCTATTTTGTGGTTCATGACTGGTTCGTAATTGTTTTGACACCGATTTTCCTAATTGAAGTAATTTTTATTTTGTTTTTTGTCAGTGTTTTTTTTTCTTTTTGTATATAAAATGTTTATTTTTTACTTTTTACTAGTTCTAAACTTAAAACTAAATAGTGAGTAGTAGAGGTTCTTTGGTAAGGTGTCTTTTTGAGGTGGGAAATGACTTACAGGACTTTTCCCGCATAGGATGGAGCGAGAAGGCAAGTCAGGCGTTTACTGACGAAAATCCATCTATATCCTTTCAGTAATGGGATTACAGAGTTACAATTACTGGCACGGATCTTGAGCGCTGGCTTCAAGTTGCGCAGAAGTCAAATATTCGGTCTGACGCTGAGCGCTCAAGATCCGTGCCGGTATTTCTATAACTTAACCCAACACAAAAACAATAATTAAGAGGTCACTCTCGCCGATTATTTTCACGAGGACACGGTGGTGCTCCGCCCAAGCGGGGCAGACTTCTACCACGTACATGGTAGGGTAATCCGCTACGTAGTGACACCGGCGTGTTTAGTACTGCGAAATTTGACACTGGAATCTTCTAAAACCAGTCCAGTGAGAGGACCTGCATTAGGCGGAAAGTGATAACGCTGTGGTGTTCTAACCACGTCTCAAAGAGGGGATTTAACACCGCGTTAGTGGCGTGCCCAGAGCCTAGTTGCGACAGTCGCTGTCTTTATAGTCATGAGGTCCCGCCGGAGCACTGTCCTCCGTGCCGCGGTGTGTTGGAGCTAGACGTGGCACCTCCACGCGCCACTCGTTCGTGTGTGTAAGCAGGCTTGCCTTTAGGTTCTGCTTGCCGCCTCGCAGGATACCGTACGGTATTTTCACGGACCATTCGGTCCCATCCCTAGGATCGGGATTTTTAACAAGTGTCAGTATTCTATGCGCAGGCAATTCCCCGATCTAAGAACATTATTTATTTATGCTTATGTATAGTTTTACACTCGTATTTGATAAACACCTATTCATAAATAAAACTTACAATTATAAGCGAGTCGTTGAAATATCAACGTTTGTCGCTGTCAAAAATATTAATAGAAGAGGCCTATGTCCAGCTTTTGTGGGCAGGTCGATTATAGGTTTCTTCAGATACCTATACTAACCGCTGTAACGAAACCATAGCGACTTCTAACTCGACGCCAACGCCATCTAGTTACAAAACGAGAACTAATTTTCAACTAGCTTGATATTTTTCGTTTTTTTTTTCATATCAAAATTAAAAAATATATATTTTTACTATGCAAATTAGGAAAGCGGTTTATGTAAATAGTAATAACATTTTCGTATTTTTTTTTATTGATTTAACTTGGTTTATATACAAGAATTTGGGGTATGGAAATGCTAATGGTATAATCTATTTATCAAGCATTTCCATTCTCCCATAGCTTGAATAGAAACCTGAGAATCACAACTCACATTTACCTAGTTAGATATGCTAAGTTGTGTAAGTTTAAATTTCGTACATTGGTTCGGCATTGTAAACAATAAAGGTTATCATCATCATTGCAGTCCAGCGGACATCCACTGCTGAACGTAAGGGTCCCTTCACCACAACGATACATAGGTCCACATTGTGAGAGGTCTTCCAAACATGTAACGCTGCGTCTTCTAGTAGACCATCTATTCTGCGAGCAAGTGTCTAGTCTATTAAAGGAGCTGTTCTTGCTTTCACATTCCACTGTTTTTTTTTTCTTTATACGGCTTTAAACTACATGTTATTTTATTTGCATCATAATTTGCACGAATGAGAATTAAAGGCCCATTTTGAACAAGGACCCCGGGGAAACGAAGAAATAGGAGTAGGTTTTAGTCAGTAACAATCTGACATGCATTCCCGCTCCATCCAAGAGCGGATGATGTCATTAGTTAGATGATTTTCCACCTAAAAAAAAGGGCGAGACCAAGGTTTCACAGAAAGCAAAGTTTGAATGATACAACTGTATGTATACCAAACCGCCGAAACGGATCTTGAGCGCTCTGGCTTCAAGTTGCGCAGAAGTCAAATATTCGGTCTCCTAGTGGTGCGAAGTGAGACGCGGGGGCGGGGATTGTTAGCGCCATCGCGTCTTAGACGTCAATCATGATTTGTTTCCTGCGCTTGCAGCATGTATCTAACAACGACGACGATTGGCTCGCCAATGTATGGAATGCGCAAAGTGATCCCCACTCTGACGCCGAGCGCTCAAGATCCGTGACGGTAATTGTACCCTTGTTTAAAATGGCCCTTAATTCTCCACAAGTTTAATCGCGAAACACCGACCAACCTGTTGGTCTAGTGGTTAGTGACCCTGACTGCTATGCCGGAGGTCGTGGGTTCGATCGACCAATGTCTGTGTGATAAGCATAATCATTTGTTCTGTGTCTGGGTGTAATTTATCTATAATATGTATGTATTTAGAAATATATAAGTATGTTTATCAGTTGTCTGGTACCCATAAAACAAGCTCTGCTTAGCTTGGGACTAGAAGGCGTTGTGTGATAGTTGTGGAATATTATATTATACTCTCCTACTTTGTATAAAATATCTAGGGTGTTGTTTTTTTTAAAAAAGAAAGACTTAGGAATCTAGATAAATATTGTCTATAAACGAATATCATCATAATATGTTGGAAATATGCTAAAACTGCAAATGAGCGTGGTATTACGTTTGTATGGAAATTCATCTGTCGCCGGCCTCAAGAGGAGCAATGGTGGAAATTTTTTAATTCAAAATCAATTTCTATACAAACTTTGCATTTGTGATTCACCCCTGTAGTGGTGGAAGTTTAAGAAACATTAAAACACAAATGTTAATTTATCTTTAATTGTTAACCTAAACAAAAGATTCCGACAAATTGCGAATCCTTTTTGAAGTCAGTTAAAACAATCCGTCCAACGTCCCACCCAACAGGCCGTGGGACGTGGCAGTCTACAATTACTCTTTCAAAGAGTTTGCCCATCTCGTCAAACGGTACGCAAATATGTACTGAGGAGCCCCTTTTAGTCGAGGCCCGAAAGCCTCCGAGGCCAAGAACCAGGCTTTTAATCCAAGTCAGGTCCTAGGCGGTATTTTTGGAATTCAGCCTATTCTGTTCTAGCTGTCACCTCCGGAGCATCGTCGTCGGTCGCCGTTGTGGTTCGCATCGAACACCGCAAGTAGCAGAGCCATAGGCATGGGGAAGTGCTCGAGAAGGGTAAAGAGCGCTCACCATGCTACACCTCGCAAGCTTTTACTTTGACCCGCCGTATCACAGCTTTTTTTTTATGGTGGGAAAAATCATGCATTGACATCCCCCGCCCTTGGGCGGAGAGGGAGATATATATACGGGAGATAGTGTCAGACTCTTACTGACTAAAAGACCCACCCCGTTCCTTCTAGCCTTCATACTG
The DNA here is from genome assembly GCA_929112965.1 of Mythimna albipuncta. Classification (NCBI taxonomy): domain Eukaryota; kingdom Metazoa; phylum Arthropoda; class Insecta; order Lepidoptera; family Noctuidae; genus Mythimna; species Mythimna albipuncta. The sequence continues at coordinate 6,119,256 of OV815984.1, forward strand.
GAGCTCGAGCGCCCTTTCGGATAACCCTGGCCCCAGTAGGCTTCGACCCGGCTGGGTCCCTGCTGTTGCTGACAACTCCTTGAGGCGCGCGGGAACAGTGCGCGCCGTCGACGACTTGGGCTTGGTCCGGACAGTTACCGGACGGCCGGACAGCGAGCTACCCATTGCTCACTGTCCGCAAGCCCGCGTCTACGTTGGCCGGAAATCGGGATCAGAATCCCGGCGATGGCGGTGGCGATAACGCCGTTGCCTGATGCGGCCGTATCACGGCTCGGAAGGTGCGCTTCGCCTTTCTGTATCCCTCATATAGCTATGTCTCACACACGTGGTGACAGTACCCCGGTTTGGACAGCTGAGCCTGTCTGCTGAGTTCAGTCGTCTACCATTTGGCCCCGTGTGTCCGTATATACCGGGAAGCCCAAGCCAAAACTAAACAGGAAGGAGTTTTAAATAAAACGTAAAATTGCAAACTTTTTACACAGTTTATTCATTCAAAAATTATACTATTGTCAAACTTTAATCTGACAATATTGTGAAAAACCGTTAAATCACCATTCAATGAGCGAAAAATATCCACAACACGTTTCCGACTCACCGAATAGAATATACATTGATTTACTTGTATGTAACAGTGTTATATTATTTAACATCTAGATTAGTTCGTTACATCCTCATTTAGTTACCACATCATAATAAAAATAGAGACTTCTTTATCCCACACGCAAGACTAACATCAAATTGAAATTCAACTCACAACTACATATGTTCACAACTAGAAATAAATTGTACAAACATTTCAAAACTATACCTTTTCGAGGTTCATAAGGGATAAACGCGTTACATAAAATGTATTTGCTAAAAATATGGCCTTAATTTACAAATAAGATACGCACATGCACACACAAAAAGTTAAGTAAAAATAAATGCAAACACTAAGTAAATAGAACTAGAACAAACTTTGGTAAATAACTGACAAACTCTCGAGTGTTATGAGTTAAAATATATCTGTGCTCGAAAATCATTAGCTTTGAACCAACCATACATACATAACCAATAGTTTATTTACCAAGTTTATATTATGTGTAATTATAAATTTATAAAAACGTTTTGTATGACAGACGGTAGGTTATTAAAAGGAATGTTGTAATGAAATGAAGTTGCTAGAGCAGAGAAGTTGTTGCAGTCAAAGCGACGGGCCCGAGTGTGGTCGTATTGCAATTTATATGGCTCTGAAGTCATTATTTCCAGTGTTTGACACACTGGAATGCTGCAAATGTTATTATCACAATATTGAACTTAGTAAAATTATTGCTATAAAATCTATCTAATTTGGACTGTTTATGTAGTCTATTTAAAGCGCTTAAGCCGAGCGCTACACTTTAAAGTGAAAGCGCAAGTGTGGTACGTGGAGTTCTTATTTTTTTGCATATTGAAGGCCAGAGTAAGATGAACTGAAAGGGTAAAATTGATGATTTTAATGATTATAATTCCGCAAATAAATACGTATTACGCTCGCGAATCATATTTTGATCAACATACAACTTCGACTCTGATCAGCAAAATGCAAAAAACTAAAGAATATTTGAATATCCCACGGATTCCTTCTCGGGATTCCTTTGAATATCGCCACTATGCAATATAAATAGAGACATTTATTCAGCACCATCTAGTAAGGATATGGCTACACTCAAGCCCGTCACTTAAAACATTACATTTTTTTAGAGCAATAAGATAAAATGAAGGACAAAAATAATCACACCTCGTCAAAACAAAGTTCACTGCTAAGATACTTGCTAACTTATATTAAATAATTTAGTTTAGCAAATATCTTTAAAGCGAAGCTATTAGAATTTGAATAATAGTTAAAAATTGATGCAGTGACAATTTCTGATGATGAAGTAATCGGTGCGGAGGAATCTTTGGTTTTATCATGATCCAATTAAATGGCAGTTATTTATTAGTTTTTCTTTTGACAGTTATATATCTTATAATTTAACATATTTTTTATTTCTTTATACATTATGTTACACTGCTGTCAGGGCGACTAGGCATTTAGCTACGATTTTATTTATTGCTTTGACATACAATCTTTTTGTCGCATTTATTTCTGTGTAACTGAAATTGAGATTTTTAACACAAGTGTATTTATTTAACTATTTTTTTTTTAATTTTACATGCAAGTACAGTTGCCCTTACATTTTGGAAAATTAAAAGTTTAAAATATATCTACCTTAAACAGTTATATTTTATAGTGTTATTCAACAGTTTTAACTCTTTATCTGCATTATTTTATTTATAGTTCCAAAATCTACAGTATTTTGTGCCGCCGTGGCGCGCTGTTCGACGTACGGCTTCAAATATTCCCTTTACAATTGTCATGAGTCTTAGGAACTCTTTGTAAACTTATTTATAAAAGAATGTCTGTAAAACTAATGAGTCGCAAATGTTCAGAAGATTTTTACAAAATAATAGAGAAAGTTCGCAAAATAAATCAGAATTTGCGATAATATTCATATAAATGATTTAGGCTCAGCCCAGATCAAACAGCATTACAGTATAGACAATATATCTTGAAATTGAATAATAAACCTTATTGTAAGTGCCTTAAAGAGCAAGCTTATACACGAGGAGCTACAATAATGTTTGCATTGATGTTCGTACAACTTTACACTTTAGGACACTAATTTTAAAGCGTATTATTCCATGTCATGAGTTAACTCTCTGCATTACACTGCTTTGTCTGCGCTGAGTCTTAAACCAGTATAAGGCCTACTGTCGGACGCGTAGCTTCATAGACGCGTATTCGTCATTATACGCTTGGTGTACACCTGCGTGTAGCTTGGCTACAAAACTCTGTCAACGAAGCGGCAGCGTTATGCCATCGTGTCGTTGCCGCTTTGGCGACAGAGATGAATACGCGTCTATGAAGCTACGCGTCCATGCAGGGTAGGCCAAAACACCTCCACACTAGCGTTTGTCCCGCGTAGACGTTGTAGCGTTTCCATTGGAGTCAATTGAACGCCGCAACAACGCGACGTCTGCGCTGCGTATACTTTTAACGAACGCCTACGCTGGACAAACGCTAGTGTGAAGGCGCTCTTAGTCTAGACATACATAAAGAAACAAGTCATAAACCTGCATAAGCTACTCGTACAAACTCTATATAAGCGCCCGCGCATCGCCAGCGCGCCGCGGCGGCCTCACATAACCTAACTAGACGTAACTTGTAAAAATGTCATAATTTGAAACACTGAGGTGAGACGTGGCACATAATAGTCCGATACTTACACACGATTCACACGTATTCCAAAGCGAACACGATGCACGATTCTCATTTATAGTATAAGTAGATGGTTAAAATCAAGAATTTCTTCCAAACAAAAAAAATAAATTAACACGCCCATGTAATCCTACCTACTATTTTGCGATTTATGTAATTTAATTTCTTAATTTGGTGTTGCCATTGAAAGAAGCTCGCTATAAACTAGGCGTAACATACGCTCAACAAAAATATAAAATTATATGTTATTGTATTTGATTGAGATTTTAATACAGTTTCTAACAAACCTAGTACCTATGGGTGTTTAAATTTATATGAAATATGTATAATTTATTTATTAAATCGTGTGATTTAAGTTGTACAAAACGATAACAAGAGGGTTATTTGAGAGAGTTTTGAATAGCACTCAAAATTAAAAAATAAAACTAAATTAGCAAGTATTATTAATTATTGCCTAGGTATCGTGATTTTATATGATTATTTGCTAGTTTTATAACAACCTCCTGAATTTTTTTGCAGATTCAAAACTGCACCTTGTTTAAAAGGTATACTAGCGTGTATTCCCAAAGGATTAGGCAGAAAAATACCCCCACATTTCAAGTTCAATGTAATAATATAATCGTGCATAAGTGTTCCTATTTGAAATACGTTATACGTTGGCGCATTGTCAAGTGAAAAGGCTGAGAATAAGGTTATACAATAATCATGTTCCGCTCATATTGTGTCAAGCCAATTACCCTAAACATTACTATGAAACGATGTTTAATTTCTAAAGATTCTCACAAAATAAAATGGCCGCGAAAAATAACACATAAATTAATTTTACCTAATTTCCATTATTTTATCAATCAATGGCACTTTTGTGAAATATCAGGATCGTAGCTATGCTTAAATATAATTATCAATTAATTCCTAATCTTTCGCCGTTTCTGGTGGAATGATGACTACGATAACATTAGGACCGGCCAGTTTTGGACTCAGTTTTAACCGGCTAAGTCAGAAATATCCGACAAACACTCTCGTTTTTATTCCGCCAGGGTCCCACATCCACGACCAAATACTCCATCTCGTCAGCTCTCTGTCACCTACGGGGATTAAAGACCTAAACGACATGGAGTACCCAGTCCACGACCCTGGAAGGACGCAAAAACACTTGCCGGACAAATCCGACGCGGGCTGTTAATTCATTAAACCCCAAGCGAGCCTTCGCGCACCCATAGTCTTTCTATTGTGTCTGTAATTGTCACGATTGAAAGGTTAGGGTAAAGTAATATTTATCTATCCAAAAACAAGGAGAAACTAGCTAAATAACAGCTCTTAATAAGCTAATTTGCATTTTGTTGTCATCCTTGAAAATTAACGGAACATCGACGGATTCTAAGATATTAATGCAATAAATATGCCTACCACGACTTCTTAATCACTCAAATCTATGTATAGTTAGGACCTCGATTATAATAACAACAATATAATTAGTCACCAACGTACTGCCTTCTAAATATTAAATAACCGAACGCTTCGACAATGTCTTCTCTTTCTATTTATGTTGTATCCCTTTTGTTTATTGCTATAAATGATTTGTGGAGCGCTCTCAAATTACAAGCTTTTTTATTAAGAGTGATATCGCACTAGCGCAACTTACGCCACTCAAAATGATTTACCGAAATTACGCTGAATTCAATGAGAGGCTAAACAAAAAATATTTTGAGTAGTGGGTTCGCGATTTTAAAGTCGCCGAATTTATATTCAAATTCAAATTAATTATTTACCTCACTGCGTACTTAGCGCACTTAGGCGAATATTTACAGCTCATTTTGAGCAGCGTAATTTTTGCTCGCGGGTAGTGGTTACGCTCGTATGATACCACCCCAAGTTGCGATCCTGAGAGACACGGTTATCTTAGAAGTAACACATATATACCATTATGTCTAAGTAACCCAGTAAATGCACATTGTCTAAGGGCACTTTAGTTTTATCCTGACGACGTCATTCGGTAAAGCGTATTAGTAGGACCGACTTTTCAATAGCCGATTACTTTTATTTGATAAAGAAAAATGGCGGTTTGACAGTTTTTGAAGTCACCAGCCCCCCTAGCCAAGTTACAATCGAATTCCGTTCTCTAATCGGTAACGCCTCGGTGACAGCAATTGTAGAAAACGATATGTTGGTAGCCATGTTGACGCGCCTGAGTCGGCCGCTCGTTCTACAATGTAGCGTTTGTATAACAAAGGATGTAGCGTTAAACATTGTAGAAACGATTTTGAACGATGTGAACCTGGCTACGAATTGTCTATTCGTTTGTTCTGACCACGCGACTTTACGTTGAGATGACGTCATTCCCATACGTTTCATCACTTTTCGACAGCGTTAACGATTGCAAAATAACAATTTGGCTAAGCGTGCAGTTCTTCAGATAATAAAAGTCATTAAAAATACTATTGAAAAGTGAGTCCTGTTTAGAGATGATTTGATATAATTACATTGTGTTTTTTTTATTACTTGGTTATCTTTTAGAGGATTCTGACAAGATGACAGGCTGAATCGAGGTGGCTCAAGAAAATATAATCTGAAATAAGTTGGGGAAATCCTTGCCCAGCAGTGGGAAAGTATAGGCTAAATAAAAAAAAAAAACTTTCAGAGGCGATAATCTTGTATGTGATCTTTAAATTTTTCATTATACAGTTCAGATTTTATTGTTCGCGTAAAAAAAAAAACACAATGTATTATTTAGATATAGCAACACAATCATATCGATATTAATGTATAGTATACACGTAGAGTTGAAAGGCCCTTCCACACGTGACGCCAAAATCTATAGCTTTGTTTAATCGAGTGCAGATCTAGTGACTGTTTTCAATCCCAAATGTAGGCGACGCGTGATGAGCATTGTTTAATATTTTATGTTGTTTAATTTTGTGTTTTTTTAATTTATTTATACCTAAGTACCGACTAATAAGTCCGGGGCTAGCTCAAGGCAGAGGAAATGCTAATAAAGTAGGCGCTAAATAAACGAGGAATAACGGTCATTGACCCTCTTATATTTATTGACATTCTTAATTTCAAAAATGGAATTATAAACTTAAAGCTGTCTTGAATCGACATCTATCGTGATCCTTTATCTTTTCTAAAAAACAGTTCATTGATGGTTTCTCGGTATATTTGGAGATATTAGGAAAATATCAATGTACTTTATTTTAAGTTTATCTGGCGCATTGTATAGCATTGTCATTTTTATTGTGTAAAACATCTATTGCCGATTCAAATGCCGTGACGGCAAACGGCATGATGCTGTCATGCCGTGAGGCTCTCACAACGCCACGGCTCTCGACTTCTTCGTGTGTAGGCACACGTCCTATAATTCAATTAAATTTTAAGTCGTCCAATGATTTTGCCAATGTCAATGTATGAGGTGGAAATATGCGATACTTTGTCAAGTACTTACACTCAAATAGATGTTTTACATCTGCCGATCGTATTATGAGACCTATAGTTTTTTTTTTTTTGTAATATTTCTGAAATGATCTTGTTGCGTTTCCTCACCTTTCACCCTTCCGATAGCAATGAAATATTAATGTTATTTCAGATGAAATAAGGTCGAAAACCAATTAACTTTCGCTAGAGCCCGCTAACGTACGTAGTTAATTCTAATTTAGATATTTTCAACTTTATTACTAGAGCTGCAATGTCGATATTTGTTTGACAGAGCCACGCTTGGCTACACCTACTTCGGTTCAATGACTGCACACGGAGCAACTCTGACACATCTATGCCTATACGTTTAATAGATATTTAAATGAATATAACAATATACACACGTTCCAAACGATTTATTTTAACATTAACAAGAAATATTTTTTATTCTCCCCGACTTTATAAGTTACAGAAGGCAGTTTGATATTATTGTTTTCTGAATGGCGGTGTTGCCATTATCCATGGACCGATTTTCGCTATCGCGTAATTTCGATAACGAGTTTTGAATCAAAAGTTGTTTAAAAGTAATTTTTTACAAACGAAACAACTAAATCTGAAGAGTAAATCTTTAAGAAATTTCAGAACTATCAGTAAACATGGTACTGACAGGTTCTCGGACGCGGATTGAGATGTGCTAGCGCCGCATTGTGAGAAAAAGACAAAGCTATACGAAACTGATAGCGATGGGATGGTCCCATTCTAAGATTCACGTCAAAATGGACCTGACGTCTCTATGTTACCACATAAATACTTCATAATACGTTCCCAAATCATGTTTAACGTTTTAAGAGAGAGTCCCCCCTTATTTTCGTTCTAATGAGCCGTCGATTTTTTTTTATGGCAATCGAGGCGATTGCGACTATTCTGCGACTGTCACGTTGAGACGGCGACTCGGTGAGCACCACCGTCGAACTTTTAACTTCGTAGTAGATGTTAGTATATGCTTAAAACCAAGAACACTAGTTTGTATCGGATAAAAAAAAAATCCACACTAGGAACAGTCTCGATAAAGTTTCACACAAAAAGAATTAAAATCGAAAAAAATCGTAGCACTGATGAAAAGCACGTGTAAAACCTTCACCACTACCAACAAAAGTCAACACTAAAGAGGTGACCAGATGGTTGCAAACCAACGTCCCAACCAAGGTGACCTTGCTAGTTTCACTCTGTGTAGACAGCAGTAATAAACCATGACCTTCAACGCCCTTGATTGGGAGGCGCGTTTTGCCAACCACCGAACGTGTTGGCGCGTGGTTTACGTTCATGTAGCCGCAACAGAAATAAAACACATAAACCAAGGTGACCTTGGTTGGAACGGTAGTTTGCAACTGTGGTCGCCCCTTAACTTTCAATATTATGGAATAAAGATGGCGGATTGACAACTGCTGTCAAATAACCATATTTATTATTCAGATAAAAGTGAACAATTAGGTTGAATGCACTTCTTTCCCCGCCTGCTGTCTCAGCAAAAAAATGCAAATAACTTGACTACTACCCAAATGTGTACTTTGTAACTTGGTCGTGCTTATAAATACTATCAAACTGCCCTTTGTAAGAGGTAAGATCAAAATACAAATGTCTGTAACTTGCATATTTTAATGCAAGTAACTGGCATGTGTATTTTGCCCTGTAAGTATAGTTATAACGAAGTATAGAAAACTCACCTATTATTAATAATCACGCCTGTTTCAACTTCTGACGGACGGACTACAATGATCTACGTATATTAATTCACACACACATGCATCCGCCATCTTTTTTACTCATTTACAACGACAAAATGGAGTTTTTTTTTTTGTATTTTATATAGAAACCCGATATTCTTATAATTAGGAGTTGCCTACAGATGATAATGTACATATAGATAAACTCGCCCCCTTTGCCGAAATAATAATGAATGTATATAAATTAATATAACCTAAGTGACGATGTCTGTATTTGTAAATTAATGAAAAATCTACTTTAAATCTTACTTAATCAATAAGCTATGTATTTGAATATATTTTGTCTTTTGTCACTCATGATAATTTTTAAAAGAATAGATTTAGAGATAATTATTATCAAAGAAGAAATAATCTTTCACCCGCATAATAACTTAAATAAAATTATGTAACCGATCAATTCCTTCACAAAGTTAAGTTTTACGTTTTAAATATTCGTTAAATATAAGTTCCACATTAAAATAGGAACCCTTAAATGGGGACAACACTACTGCAAGTACTCATAAGGCCCGTTAATAATAACTGAGTGAAATAGTCTTGTCTCTTTCACACTATCAGTTCGGAGACAGAACTCAGTTTTTATTAGCACGAGAATGGAATTACAATTAGATTAATATAATATAAAGGCCGGAGTCGCGTCGAAGTCACTATTTCGTGTTTGTACGTTTAGTCGATTTTTAAATATACCATAGACTAAGTCGACTAAAGTTTTTTTTTTAACGGCCTCCCGCGGCTCCGCCTCTTTAGTAACGATCGACAATGCGCCAAACAGGTACTAGCTAACGTTATTTCTAGTATGTATTAGTTCGCACAACACTTCTGACTGCTTATCTGCAACAGTACAGTACATATTCTGATGACAAAGAGAGAAAAATATATTAATAAAACGTTCGAACCTTATTCGTTTTACTAGGGTAGTTATTACTTAAACTTTTAACCGCCTACGTCAGATATATCCGAGAGTGTTTACTCTCGCGTCAGAGTCGCACATCCACGCCCAAATACTCCATCTCGTCAGCTCTTCTGTTACTTATGGGGGACTGAAGAACTAAACGAAATGGATTACCGTCAAACGGGGTGAATAGAAACAAAACTTCGATTAAAACTCATTCATTTCTCCTAAGACTGGTTTCTAGCAAAGCTTTGATCATGTTTTTTATTTCAATGGAAGAAAAATTGCAGTATTTAAGTGCTTAAGTAATTAAAAATGGTTTGCGACCATTTTTAATTAAGAGAAAAAACACCTTTAACCTTTCGTATGTCGTAATTAGACACAATTATTAAGTTATTATGTGTTCCGCGTGAATCCGCGTTCTAGCCGGTTAATGTTTCCTATTCACCTCTGCATACCTACTCACCCCGTTTGACTGTATCCTGACGCAAATACACGACCCTGGCGAATAGTACATGAAAAATCTCGTCGACGCAAGCGGTTAGAGGGTTACAAAGTCGTGTACTCACTTAGCTATTGCGGCGTCTGCGGAGAGGACGACCGCGAGTGCGCCGCTAGCGAGTGCTGCAGCGCCGCCGGCGTCAGCCACTCTCTAAAGCACAGTAGGGACAATATACTGTTAATTTACATAACTATTGCTTACTTATTTTATAAAAATACACATACCTTATATAAAAATCGTAGGTATATACTTAAAATTGGTCGTTGCGAAACCGATCCACCCTGACCCCCGTACCTAGTTTTGTCTATATTATATATAAAAGTCGCGTTAAGATTAGATGTTTTTTATTGTATGTTCAACCGATTTTAACTTCTATTTCGTAGGCACAAGCCGCACCGCTGGTGGCATTAAAAGCAAAAAAGTGGTTACAATACCAACTATTTACTGCAGCCGCTTCCGTCTATTAGAAATAAACGTTCCTAGTTTCTAACATTTAACTAAAAAGTGTAGTAGGTACGTGAACCTACGCACACGTCTCAGATCAACCCGCCTTGGTGACAGAACAACTGTCACCATTTAACAAAACAAGAAGAAAAGTAAAACGCCACAATATACATTGAGACTCACTTGGGCAGACACCGCTGCAGGAAGGGCACGCACGAGCTCACGTACGCCAGCCGGTTCACCCACGCCGGGATGTCGTGGTCACATAGCGCCTGGAACCATACACAAATCATCATTCAAAACATTATCATTTTACATCTAGCCCAAGAGGCCTCCTACCCAGTGTCGTAACTAGGTGAATAAAGACACTTTTTTTTAACTAGCCCTTACTGTCCCGCTGCTGGGCAAAGGGGGAGGCCAAATCCAACACCGTCTCTAACCAGTCCTCGCGGTATGCCTCCAAATCATCCCGCCACCTCTTTCTAGGCCGGGCTCGGCGCTTTCTTTCAGTCGGAACAAACTTTCCGACTGAAAGAAAGCGCCGCTTGCTCAGCGGTCCTTGTGCATGCGGCTGACATGACCTGCCCAGTCCCATTTGAGTCTGGCAGCCTTTTGCCCACGTCTATTATACCCGTTATGGAGCGGACCAAAGACTCTGGGGCAAAGAAATCTGGAGCCCTCTTTTTTTACATGTGAAATCATCACATAAGCAGCAGAAGAGAGCAGAGCAGGAAATGTCCTAATCTGGGTGGAGTGGGAGGTCAGACTTTTACTGATTAAAACAAATTGTTATGATTAAAGTGGTGTTGTTCTGAATATCCCCGGGCGCGCCACAAAAAATGCTAGAAGCGGCCACAAAAAAAAGCTAAAGCGCGCGACAGCTTTTGGCCGGAGAAGCTAGAAGCGGCTTCTAGCTTTTTTTTGAGGCGGCACCGCTGCACACGGCCCACAAAAAGAAGCTAGAAGCGGCTTTTTTGTGGCCCGTGTGCGGAGACACTTAAATGCTCCACCAGTGTAAAGCGTCGATGCTCAAATTATTTGCCTACCAATAAGATAAGTAATTTCTTTAAAAAACTAACCTAAGTGAATTGAAATAAAATTTCAGACTCAAATTATTAACTTGATTTTCAATGTACACCCAAAGTAAATTATTCCAGATACATGTGGTGGAATTGGCGCTCATGTAAAGCCGGGCGGGACGCTAGTATTCTGTATAACAATAAGCATAATCAGCCTTCTAGTGTTCCTACTGGTGGGATTCAGGTCTCCTCTCGCGTAGTGGATTACGACCGATCCCCTCTCCTAGAGGAACCCAGTGCGGGTTGGTGAATGTCACATGTCTTCGAATTTTTAGTTCTAGGATATGCCGATTTCCTCACGATGTTTTCCTTCACCGTTTTGAGAGCAGTGGTAATGAAATAAATTACACAAAGTAATGAATCTGACTAGGTTTAAATTCGCGACTTACAACTCGTAAGTCGGGGCCGTTACCACTCCGCCACCACAGCTCTCTGTAATCTGTATATTGAACCACAATTACTATGTCAAAGGTCGTCCAAGATTTAAAATAGACCCCGTATCAGTTCTCTATGATAATGACGGCACAGAGGGAGGCGGCGTATCGGAAACGAAGTTATCACAACGCTTGTCGCTTTGGCTCCTATTTGACGAGAACGGGAAGAGAATGTAGATTAGAAAACAATAAAATGGAAATAATAATGCAGAATGAAATATCTATGTAGATATTCATTACGGTTGACGAGACAGAATGGAAGATAAAAAAACGTGTTGTGGACAAGAGCAGGAAGATGTTCACGATTTAGAAAAAAAAAAGGAAAGGTGTGGATCCTAACATTTTTTTTATTAGGTTACTGTGTGTGCCACAGCTGGGCAAAAGCCTTTATCTTTCCAAAATTCTCTGTTGAGGGTGATATCTGGCCAAGTTTGCCTCGCGTATGATCAGATTGTTACACCTCCTTCGCCGCGGTCGACCTCAACGGCGTCGACCTCCTTCAAGTGTCCAGTGAGTGACCATCCTCGCCCACTTGTCCGGGTGCATTCGTGCGACATGGCCAGCTCACTCCCACTTCAGCCCGGCTGTTATAGAGCGCAGCGTGGTGTTTCTAACGCGATCTATTCGTTTAACACCTATTATGCTGCGCTCCATAGCCCTTTGACTAATCTTGAGTATGGAGTTTTGTTGTTCAATAAGCGACGAACTTTGAGCACTGTAGGTTAGCTTGCTTACATATAACACGTTTTTTTTTTCTTACATTCAGCCCTGTCACTCGTCATGCTATCACTAATTTCCTTATCTTTCATATCACTCTTCACACAATCCATCCATATTTTTTTTGCCCCCCTTCCTCTCCTCCTATCCACATAAATACACGTAGTTGTCATTCCTCTACTAAATAAAAATCGTACATCTCTCAGCTTGCGTGTTACACACACCACACGTGGTAGCGTGGTTCCGCCAACGATTAGAACTGATAATACCGCGGTATCGCTAATCGTGCTATTGTGTTCCACATAATTGATTTCTTATTATATCAATCTCAAGTTCCGTAAGAGCGGATAACTTGTTTATCTTAAACTTGTCACTGAAATGATTGATTCAAATTTTGGTAGATATTGTGATGTGAATCCTCACACGCTAGTACGCTGTATAACTTACTAACTTACTCACGCTAGTATAACTTAATTTAATTGTACTTTCAGTAAGCGTACTTTTTAACATAATAGTAACGACAAGAAACATGTAACAGATATTTGTAATACATGATTAAGAGTTCCTTGCACATTCTTCTCCATAGAGATTTACGCTTTGGATCGTGCTAATCACAAAAATATTTGTCATAGATTGGAGTCGAACCCACGACCTCCGGCCTAGCAGTCAGAACCACTAACCACTAAACCAACAGGCCAGTCACCAGTCAGTTGATAACCTTCAAAGCAGCAAGACAATGAATCAAAGAGATTTACATGGTAATACCAAATTTGCATGCATGCAAGTACTTACATTATAATAAACAAATATTTATTATACTTTAATATATGTTAAAACGGCTTTGTCAACTGTAATAAATTAAATTTGGTTTGTAGGTAACTCCTACAGTCATGGCTATCGCCTTGACCAATTTTGATGCTTTTGTAAAACATTGCATTGATAAATTGGATGGGCTGGCTCGTACGTTTAGGAGGTTCATTTCTCTTAAAAGTCCTGACCGCGCCGATAGTTTGGACCTTATTCACGACATCGACAGAATACTATTTTCTAAACTTTTAAATGCTTTTATTTCTTTAAATATGTAACTGTCTTCTGTGTGTGTTTGTCACTTAACTCCTCCTAAACAGCTTGATCGATTTGGATGAAATTTAATGTGTAATATAGTATAGTAGAATGATTTGGAAATACAAATGAACCGAGGTGTGGAGGCGCTGCATTAGGATTCCTTCTCAATGGTTTTTCTTGACGAAAGATCAGCTCTCGGGCAGGGCGAACAATGGGTAACTCGCTTCCCGACCGTCCGGACCGAGCCCAAGTCGTCGACGACGGGCACTGTTCCCGCGCGCCTCAGAGTTGTCAGCAACAGCAGGGAGCCTAGCTGGGTCGAAGCCTGCTGGGGTCAAGGGTCTAATTCCGAAAGGGAGGCTCGGCCGCGGTGTGAAAGGCAACGATGAAACGGGGTGAGTTTTTTAATCAGTAAGAGTCTGACACTATCTCCCGCTCCGCCCAATGGCGGGGTATGTCATATGGATGATTTATACCCACCGAATAAAAAAAAAGCTCTCGGGTAGGAGTCGAGGATGTTTCTCAAGAGCTGTGCTAGTTATTCACATATATTTGCATATTTAGATAAATATACAGAATAATAATAGCCTAGAATTACCTATTGAACACGTTTTCCCTTTATTAAAAGGACACATTTAGATATTTGCAATCACAATAATAGCATTTATTGCAACTTTATATTTGCAATAACAATAAAAAATATGGTATCTAAACAAATATTGTAACGATCTCTGAGAACTGAGAGATTATCTCTGGAATAAATGGTTAGATTACAAAAGATAATTCACTGAAATCTGTATATTATGTTATAGTCGAAATTCTTAATCCATATTAATCTTTCTAATACCGTAATTTGAGACAAAAAGAGAGCAAACGCCGTTCGCTTGGGTTTAATGAACTAATATTATAAATGTAAAAGTAACCCTGTCTGTTACGTATTCACGGTTAAACTACTGAACCAATTTTGATGAAATTTGGTACAAAGGAAGTTTGAACACCAAGAATAAGCTATTTTCTATCCGCCTTCGATTTCGACTTCGCGTTCGCAACAACCAACAAGCCGCTGGCAGAAGCTCAGTCATAACTAAAATAGTTTAGATCTAAAGAAGATCGAAGGCTTGTTTGGGCCTTGACTGCAAAGAGCAAATGATGGAACAGAGGTGATATTTAGTCAATAAAAGTCTGACACTTCCTTTTTGCTTCATCCAGAGCGGGTGAACTTACACAGTTAATGATTTACCTACCACCCCAAAAAAAGGGAAGGGTTGAGCGTTGGCAGTCTTTTCATTTGTTGTTGTATCTTAATCTTCACATTGGTTATTTGTAAAACACTGACAACCTCTCAGGACGATGTTACTAACATCATAAAAAACAACTTTTGTTTTATGACTTTTAAAAATTAATAATTTTTAGTTCATCAGATTTTCATACAAAAATAAAAATATTTAAATAAAAAATATTTAAATTTAAATATTTTTATTCAACAGCGGAGGGGAGCCGAGATCGGGCGCTGGGGGTGCTTGATGCGCTTACGTCGCGTCATATAGATGCAGGTAGGCTAGAAAAAATACAGAATTGAAATGTGATAGCACAACGAAATCTTGAAGGTTTGTTTTTGGTAAATTAATAATGTTATGAAAAAGTCATAGAACAAAAGTTGTTGTTTATGATGTTAGTAATATAGTCCTGCAAAGTTTTTAGTGTTTTACAATTAACCCTGAATAATAAATATGTAGTCCTTACTAATATTATAAAAGCGAAAGTGAGTTTGTTTGTTTGTTATGTCTTCACGCCTAAATGGCAAAACCGATTTTGATGAATTTTGGTACAGAGGTAGTTGGGACCCTGGAGACGGACATAGACTAATTTTTTTAATAATAAAAGTGAAAAAAGGGGGAGAAAGAAGGTCTTTTATGTACGCGGGCGAAGCCGCGGGTAAAAGCTAGTTAAACTGATAAATTAGTGACTCACCAAACAAAACGCTGAGGTGAAGTGGTTGCAGTTGTTGTTCATAAGGTGGTACCTGAAACAGATAGGCGATACGTACAATCACACTAATATAGTTCCCTTACGTTGTTAACAACGAGGATTGAAACAATTTGCTTGCAGCGGCTAGAGGCTAGAGTGAATAAGCTCTTAACAAACTAGTACGCCTCACTATCAACGATTGTATCACTGCTTACCATCAAGTGGGATCGCAGTCAAGCACTAGTTTATATCATTAGAAGTATTTTTACTTTTTACACCTTGAAATGAAAATTTGTCAAGATAGCTTGATTAAGTTTTTTTTTTTTAATCTATATTATTTGCACCGATATGAAACCGGGCTGGATAACAAGTACCTAATAAATATTTATTTTATGCATTTACCCTGTTGAGCATAACGGCTTATAAAATAGTGCCATCATCATCAACCTTTTTAATGTTCCCACTGCTGGGACTCAGGCTTCGTCTCTATGAGAGGGAATGGGCTGTAATCCACCACGCGGGCCCAGTGCGGGTTGGTGGATGTCACATGTCTTCGAATAATGCCATAGTAAACCTATTTTCCTACATTGACAAACAATAACCGCAGTCTTTAAATATATAATATTGTATAAAAACACGTTTATAATAGAATAATAAAACTGTCCTGTCTGACTGCGATAACCTTTGGTACTCGTGCGATAAAACTACACGTTGAGTGTCGGAAACAATCATGTATAATAAAAAAAAAGAAAGAAAAAATATGTTTATTTTATTTGCGACGTTTTATGTCTCGAATCGAGAGCAGTGGTAGCCCAGTAACTGTCTCGACTTACGAGTTATAGGTCACGGGTTCGAACCCAGCCAGGCGCATTACTTTGTGTAATTTATTTCATCATCACTGCTTTCAAAAACAATGTACTGGCTCAGAAAGTGACTTACATAATGGCCCTTGTTACCAAACTGTGACATTTTGATTACCATTACGCACTACTGCGCTAGTGCTATAAAGCGCGGGTCGTCCCCCATGAGTCGCCGGTCAACCCCCTTTCATTCATTTCAATGAGTGTATTGAAAGGTAAATTTAAAAAAATATGGGCGCGCATATGAAAACAGATGTTTACCGCCAAAAAAGTTTATTTATTTATTTAACAATTCATGTACACACTTAACTTAAATAAGAAAAGAAGACAGAAACAGAAAAATAGGTACAAAGGTAATGCTTATTTTTTTTTTTAAGTTTATTAGTTTTAGTTATTTTCTTCACAAGTGTATTGAAAAAAGGTCGTATGATACACGTGAATAATTAATGATTACCTTTCTGGGCTCTCTTAAGACCCTCGCCACGGCTCGGGTCTAAATACCGCCTCGACGGTAATCGCTAACATTACACACTTATATCATAATGTACTATTACAGTAATTTTGCATGGAGTGATATTGAATATTCTATAGTGGCATCGAAAAAGTAATAAGCTTTACTTGCGCTTTCTTTAGTTTTATGTTTATACTTTTTTTTTTGGTTTTTTTTGTTCCTTGTAGTACATATCAAACCTACTTCACTAAACCATATCTACATCATTTCTTTACATTAACCTAATAAATATATATTATATATTCCATATTATATATCCAAATATAAATATATATTCCTATATTAGCTACCGAGGGAGTCGGTGTTGAGCCCATGGCAGTAGCAGGTAAAACATTTACGCTATTTCCGTTACCGGATCAGCCCCCCTAGCCAAGTTACAACCGTATCGTATCGAATTCCGTTCTCCAATCAGTAGCGCTTCGGTGTCAGCAATTGTAGAAAACGATAAGTGGGTAGCCATGTTGACGCACCTGCGTCGGCCGCTCATTCTACAATGTAGCGTTTGTTTATCAAAGGATGTAGCGTTTACCGTTATAGAAATTCATTCTATCATTTTGAACGATGTGAACTTGGCTACGAATTTTCTATTCGTTTGTACCGACCACGCGACTTTACGTTGAGATAACGTTATTCCCATACGTTTCATCATTTTTCTACAGCGTTAACGATTGCAGAATAACAACTTGGCTAAGCGTGCAGCTATCCACCGATGACCCATGTAAAGAACTTTCGTTTCGTTCCTTACATGAGTCATCGATGCATCTATCAGATCAAAGCGCGCTGAATGATTCCTACATCCATCCTATTACTTCTTTAGAAAGAAAATCATCAATTGACTCCTCCTGCTCCCAGGATAAAAAGTAACCAAACGATAATTTTCTACTTTCCTACGGACAAGGGCGGCGGCAAAAGTTAATGTACGACAGTTGACTATTTATGTAACCTTGGCAGTAAAAACTAATAGTTTTGTAATAATTACAGTAATTGGTGTAATCACTGAGACATTTATTTAATTAGTTTTAGTATGAGCATTTTTGTTGGACGAAAATGTTGTGTTTTATGGCTGAAAATCTACATTTCTGAAAATCTTAAGCAAGTCAAGCTTGTTTCCGATTTTTTTCTCTTTTCGGTGTTAAAATGAAAATATTTCCATGATAAGTAAAAATACGGTTCACTTTCCAGCCGCTGCCGAAAGAGACCCCCTGGACGTCGAGAATTGCAGCGTAAGTATAATGCGTTCCAAATGAGAATAGGATCGCCCGCCATGTTGTGACGTCACGATTTACTGTCAAATCGAGGAAAGAAATTTTTCAACATTAATTAATTTACGAAATATTTAATTTATTTACGAACTGTGAACGAAAAAAGTTTAATCAGAATCTAGTTCTTCAATTTTACTCATCTCTAAGCTCTTCAATTTTGTCAAAATTTTTTCGATTTGACAGTACGATGAGACGTCAATACATAGGAATCGGTCCTATTCTCATTTGGAACGCGTAGTACGGACTTGCGGACGAAGAGCAATGGGTAGCTCGCCATCCGGCTGTCCGGTAAAGACCAAGTCCACGGCGCGTCGTACGTACAACTTAGAGATATTTGTTCCGGGTTTCTTGTGCGTTTGTGAGTTTACATATTAATTTGTGAACGCACCCACGATACATATGAGTAATTGCTAGTGTGGTGACTTTTTTAAATAAAATGTTTAAAGTCTGAGAATTTTTTTAGTAGTAAACTTATTAATATCCTAAAGAGGTAAAGTTTTAAGTTATTAGTTATTATGTTTGTAGGAGGTTACCTAATCTCTAAAAGTATTAGCCCAATTGAAATTTCACTGATTAAAATCTGCATTATTCCTGAGTGGCATAGGCTACATTGTATGTATGCGGGCGAAGCCGCGAGCAAAAAGCTAGTAAATAAATAATTATGATAAAATAAACAAAAATTAGTAATGTTCCATACCTGTCACCGCGGAACTGTTTCCCTAGCTCTGCTACGAGTCGTCTCACTTCTTCTTCGCTGAAGTCCGTATAACCTATGTGCACACTTTGTCTGAAATACAAACAAACACATTAACATCATGTTTTATTTCGATAGATATGTAACGACTTGGAGGTACGCGGAACAGAGAGTACAGTCCAGCAAACCTCCGTTGAAAGGGAGGAGCACGGTTATGTGCGTGCTGCTTTGGCCTAGGCAGGCGACAATAGTTCATCCTAAAATCGGGCTTGATCGGTAACGAAAAGTAAAACAAAGTTAGTCGCTTTCCGCGTCTGACTGTCTGTTTAGCCTCTAATTTTTATTGGGGTCATAAAACACTAACAGAAAGATCTACCAACGAGAAAGGTTTGTGTATATAATAATTTGCATTTATGTGCGAACCCGGGGCCTGTCGCTAGTTTTACATAAATACAAGTTACGCAAACGAGCTAATTGAGTTAAATTAGGTTAGTATAAGTATCGTATTTACACTGTTTCCTAATATTCTTTTGTTTCAAGTTTATTATTAAAATAAAAAAAAAATGGGTAATATTGTTTTTTTTTTATTTGCGTGGCAGAGTAGACGAAATACACCGTTGCACATTTTAGTACTAATTAAGAACGCCCCATATATCAGGGCTCTGACTAGTATTCCACAGTAAAACAGGCGAAAGAAAACATTGTAAGAAACCTGCGTATCCTAAAAGCAAAATGCAAGGGCAGTTGACATCCACTATGATGGAGGGGAGACCTGTGGTGTACGGATGTCCCCGGTATGCCCACTACGAGTGTAGGTACCCCACTGTATCAGTCTTAGTACCTATTATATCTACCTGAACCGAAACTGTTCGCCTAGCTCCCGCTCGTCGCGCGGCGTGATCTCGAACACACCGGTGAAGGCGTACGGATGTCCCCCGTACGCCCACTCCGACGAGTGAACCTGTACCCCGCTGTGGAACACCCCGACACCTGCGCCCGCCGTGTACCTGGACAAAATATTATGCACATGAACTGAACCAATTTTAAAAAACTTGCTAACAAAGGCTTGAACATATTTCGTAAATATTTGGCCAGTTTGTACCTCTAAAACAAAAAAGTATCTGCTAGAAATAAGCGTCTCCAACACGTTCCTAATTTTATCCTTGGCTAATTTTATCCAGCTGCTAATAGCCATCCCGCAAAGCTCGTCACTAATACTGGGCTCAATTTATACAGCCATTGTATCGGTTAGACCTATGCAGGGTAGCCTGCGCACACCTTAGACCGGTTAAAAACAGGGAGGGCCAGTTCTGGGACCAATTTGAATATACCATTCAAGTTACCTTTCGTATTCCACTTGGACTCTGAATCTCCCTTAACGTAGATAACTGCAACGCAATCTCACTAAGTGGGATCACCTTGACGGTATGAGTCGAATTGCCAACTGTGCTGGACCTCCTGTCCTAGTCTCAGTGCCGCGGTGAACGATGCCGTAAAAGTGACAAAGTATTTTAATACCCTGTGCATGTGTCACTTACCAGTTCGTCCAGTACATGTCGTACACGTTGAGCACGACGGCCGACTGTCCGGGGCGCGGTGCGCGCTGCTCGCCCCGCCGCGACAGCAGCGACATGCACGACGGGAACATCGCACAGATGCCGCACGACTGTGAGAGCACAACCAAATATGTTAGAGTACACCAGAAGAACAGATATATGAATACCATGTTGGGTAGAATTGCGTAAGTACGAAGCCATATTATAGCTACAGGCGGAAATGAAACAGCTTCTCAAGTAGCTGCGTGGTGCGGGAAGCGCGACAGGCGTCAACACCCCTCCTGAAACACGCAGCTTCTTGAGAACTTGTCTCAGTTCAGCGCTCAGTCGATAGATACTTACGGCCCGTTCACGACTTTGTCGATGTGAGCGGTAACTAAGCGCGGGGCGTCGAACGGTAAGAACTAAAGTATGAAAATGTTTGAAGCATGGCACGAGACGCCGTGCCGCTCGGCGCTAAAGGTAGCACAGATCACCGGTCAGGTAAGCTTGTATGGAAACCTGCATAGTTGTGCAACATACTCGCTCCGGTTTACCTGTACAACTCACCTGTACAGGCAAACCTGTCAGGTATACCCTAGCGCATATGGCGGGCGACCAAAAGTCGTGAACGGGCTGTTAGTGCTAGGTTGTATGCTAAGGACACACGACCCTAGCGAACCAATACCTAGTGTTACTGTCTCAACGGCCCACTGGGACTTGTATACTATGTTCGGGCTACACTACTCACCACGCGGTGTGCTATAGAAGCCAGCATATTGGCGCTCCGGCCTAAAACTGCTACAATCAAGTTACTCATTTTGATCGTCAAAACTGACTTGACACATTCGAAGTTCGTCTTAAATTCGATATGTACGAAACGAAACAAACATGCTTTGAAGACATGTGTATATGTGCAGTGTAGTTTAAATAAGACTTGATAGTCATATTGCTAAATTATGAGTGTTTAAGTAAATGTCGATAATATTAAGCTGTCAAGAAGACGGCCACCATTTTCTTTAACTGTCTGAATGACAACGTGCGTTTCACATAAGAGGTTCCTTTGCCGTAATGTTGGCTCCCCTGTCTGTCTACATAAAAAAAAAGGAAAAAGTCAAAAGAGTTGCCTACTCTACCAAAATTTTTGCACGAAATATGAAACTTAATCGATTTTTACGGTATTCGCAATACTTTATGAAGAATAAATGAGGGGAATGAGATTTTATTAAAAAAAGCAAGTCTAAAAGGAAGTTGTTGGATGAAGAGGTTGGTACGATATTGCGGCGTGGCGTTTTTGGTATTTGAAAGAATTGCAGGACAATCGAAAAGGTGCCCAACGTTGTATGCTTTATTCAAAAATAGTTTTTGCAGTTGCCAAAAAAAATAAAAATTTTAAGGCAATTGTTAAAAGTGACGAATTATCAGTATCTCCCTAATTTTAAGTAATTTCTTTGCTAAAAATATAGCAACACTGTTTTCCCGTATTGCCAACGTTACGGCAAAGGAACCTCTTAAATAAAACGCACTGTACGCAGTCAGCCTGCCAGTTACAACGCCTGGGTTGACAACTATTATACCTTGGTCCAAATTAGAACAACAGTTAATCGGAGTTTAATATAGATTTCTGGAGTCTCCATTAAACCCTGATTAACTCTAGGGAAAAAAGTATTTTTGACTGGTCTATCGCGACTAACCGGTCGATGGCGGTAGTTAATATAGTCGACCGTAGTTATTTAGGTATGAGGCCAAGACGGTCAAGGCGCTGGGGAGCAGCTCTACATTTTCAAGACTAACACAACGTTATATACTTTTTGCCTTTCAAAAGAAAATCGAAGCTAACCTTATTAAAACCTAAATGTCTATATTAATTAGAGTTTCGTAATAATTCAAAATCTTATCAAAAGTATATTTAAATTTAATTAGGTAGAAAATAATGAAGGAATCCGTAGCCGTACTTTTTATCTGATACTTTTTTTTCAGTAATTATTTCTTAATTATAAAGACGTATTAGTCATTCTGTAACTTTGATTTAAAGTTTTTCAGAGGGAGTTCGCTTATATGTTTTAGAATTTTTTGATCATTGTAATTAAGCTATTTTATGGCATAAAGTGCTTTGATTTCAAGTACTTCTGAATCGTATAGGGTCTCGTCGATAAAATTTACTTGCTGTGATAAATTTTAATTTAGGAATATTCTGTTTTAAACAATTGAGCTGAATGGTGCTGATCCGCGCTTCATGTTCGTGAACGGACGAACTTATAAAGGAAATTCTACGTCGTTACTATTTACACGTATCTGACGTATGTAAGGCTGCTTACGTAGCGATAAGATTTGTATCGGTCGACCGACAGACGAAAGTAAATTATTAATAAGACCTATTTCAAACAGAGCTAAAATATTTTTTCTTATAGAAGTGTTGTCCTTTTCTCATAATCTCACAAAACGTTTTGAGAACACATCAATTGTGAGTAATGCTAAGGAGCAGAATTCCCTGCCAGAGTCTGTGTCTTCTGCTAGCTAAAACCTGGGAATCTTTAAGTCAAGAATGAGTAGGTTACTTCTAGGCAAATGTGCTCCATCGTCAACCACATTGTCGCTTTTCATCTGATACTACTGATCAAGCATCTATCAACAAATGAAAAAAAATATACAGGGGTATAATTTTGTCGAGTTACCAGAGCATTATTCTGAACTTAAGGACTACACTGCTCACACGTGTGCCACACACGTCGAACTGGTAAAAAAATTTCTTTCCGAAATATTGATTCATTTACAGTTATGTTCACTTTGAAGAATATTTAACCACCAATATTTATGTGTAAAAATGTTTCTAAAGGTCCAAGCCGTTTCAAAGGAGTAGGGAAAGTTGCGAAATTGCTAAATATTTTTTTAAACAATAGTATTAATCGCACGAAAAAATCAAATGTTGACAATGTTGTTCATGAATCTATAATATCGCCTATCACTCGCCTATGAACGTAGCCTTTGTTATCCACTTATTTTATAAGTTGTTATGGTGTACAATAAAGAATTAAGAAACATATATTTCTCAAACAATATGGGATATGGGCAGGCAGAAGAAAAAAATATTTTTCTCAAATCTATTAACCTGGCCGTTACCGAGGAGTACGCTTCAGAAAGTCACTGTTTTATGGCACTTTCGGGCACTTGAGCCTAAGTTTACCCCAAAGAAAATATTAACAGATAGACACTGTACCTATACAATCTTCGGGCACACGGGGTCTCGGTCATTTATTTATTTGTATATATATTATGTTAGTCTAGTCTTGCCTGTAGTAACTTAGTAACGTATATGATATAACCACAACATTTATATACACATAAAAATTAATCAAAGATTCTATCAGTACTTTCTGAAAACCGTGTTTTCAATCATAATGACTCACTCATGTACGGTTACTTTTTAACGGTAGACTAAATTATCTTTGTTAAACTTGAACTTCATGACACTACTGATTTAATAGACTTATACTCTGTTCAAAATAACATTAGCCATCTATGAAAACCTTTTATTACTGTCCGTTCAACCGAATTTGACTTTTATTACGTTGGTGGCATGATAAATGGCGGTTGCAGTAAATAGTTGGTATTGTAACCACTTTTTTGCTTTTAATGCCATCCTTATACCTACGAAATAGAAGTTAAAGTCGGTTGAAGGGACAGTAAAAAAGGTTTCTCTAAATGTCTAATTTTAACGCGAATAGGATATAGGGGTGTCAATTTTTTTCTAAAAACCTGCTTTCAATTTAAGAATTTTATGTCCACAGTTTTCCTTAATAATAATATACCTACATAGGTACTTGCATTTCCAATTTATTTTTAAGATATTGGCTCTAAATGATATTAATAAAAAATAGAATAGAAATCAATGAAGAGTACATACTACCTCAAAAGAATAAACAGACATTATCTCATGTCAGTCACTTTACTAATCATATGATTTGGTAATTAGAAGGAATTATCTTTCCAAATACAATGTAATTAGCTTGATAAAATCGTATCTATGTATGTCGAAAGTCATTGACACTGTCAATTTGCATATCCTTTCGACATCAACAATGTATACCTACTACGCTAACTCGAATTTTAGGTAGATTAGATTTTTTATCCTAAGAAACTTACAAGGAGACGGCAAAGGGTGTGGACTCCTCAAATCGAATGGAGGTTCCACGTCTAGTTAGCACTCAGTGAGTGTGCATATACTTAAACCCTAGAGTGCAATACTTAGCCATTGCCGAGAAAAAAATACTACTTACAGTACGAAAAAAAAAAAATTTCTACGCTGATTTTTGTCAAAATGTCGAAAGCAAAGAACTTCCTCGCCCTTCTGTAAGTGAAGATACAATTCCTGAATCATAAAGATGTATGTGTGTGATGTAAGAAAGTGAATTTGTATATTTTATTTTAATTTCAACCACATGCGAATTTTAAATATCCAATTCGCGATTTAATAATGTATAAAAGTTCAAAAAAAATTGTTTATAAAATAACGATTTATTAAATTTTAATACAAAAAAAAATTTTTTTTTTCAAAGAAGTAGGTATTTTTTTTCAAAACAGGTAAACCTGACAGGTATACCCTAGCGTGTATGGTTACCTTTACGAAATTGCTCGACAGATTGAACTGTCTGATGCTACTTTAAAGTAAATTATATTACCGCCAGAAAATAGGGAAACGTATGCCTAAAAAGCTATAGAGCTAAATAACTCTCACATCAGTTAAGAATTAACACAAATTCCTACGTGAAGTAATGGCTAAAGTGATCTCTAACTACACAGCTCTTCAGGGATTTAGTCCGCCTTTGACGAGGCTCGAGATTTTGTAATCCGATTACTAGGTTAAGCAAAGTGTAAATAAATGATGTCTTTACTCAAGAGGTCCGGATTAGGATAAAGCGTGTCTATTGGACATTACTCCATAACTGGGAATTTGACTGTGCTTTGTGTTTTGTACAATGTTTATCATTATAATTTATAAATATAATAGCGAAATACCACTCACTAATTAATCACGAAATCTCAGAAGCTATAACACCTACAAACTTTAGCAAGTAGGTTAGGTAGGTAGGTAGGTGGTAGGTAGGTAGGGGACGTGCGCGTGGTGAGAACATCTCGCTATCTCTTTTTAACACGCGTAACATAATGGCGGTGACGTCACATTTCAGTATGTGCGTCTTTCAGAGAGGAGCCTATAAAAGAGGGAATTGGCCGTATTCAACCACGCGGGCCCAGTGCGAATTGATGGATGTCACATGTCTATGATTATTTTGGTACTAGAGCACGCTGGTTTTCTCAGGATTTTCCTTCACAGTTTTGAGAGCAGTGGTCATGAAATAACTTAAACAACTAACTTCAAATATTAATACGGAAACTGGTAAATAATTCAGAAAACAGGGGTGACCCCCCTGTTTTCTGAATCGCTTAGCCTGAGTTGCTGACCTAATATACCGGAGCTGTGTTAAATCTGCATCCCAACAAAATTTTACGGTCTCCCAGTCGTTAACCCAAATCTTACAAATATTGAGAAGCGTGGGAGTAAGCGATTGATGTTCGTTCAAAGCAGTTTCTTTGAATTTCGTCTGTAATTTAAAACGTCTTCCTGATTCCGAACCGCGGAAGTCATTAATGCTTGTAAAGACGGTGATTACTACCATTATGAAAACCAATACTGTCCATATTTCGCAAGTTTATTTAAAGTATAATAAAAGCCAGTCAAGTGCGAGTCGGACTCGTATGGCTGGCACTGGCTTGCCCACCATCACGGATCTTAATTGATGCTAATCTGTCGCCAAAAATCAGAATTTGTCATCTATAAACCCTTAAGACTTGTGAACCAGTACCCGATACATTTTGAGCTGGAGGGTTAAAATAGCCAAGCCGTTTCGTGAGACTTCGATCACACTGTGACACACTGGGACAAAAAGTATCCTGCGTGCATGGTGTAGGTACTCGAGTACCAATTTTGTACATCGAAATCCGTTCAGCCGTTCGACGCGTTCGAGAATGAAGACGTAATAAACATACACACAAACTTTATAACACCTTTATAATACTAGGTACTAGCTTTTTTTATAGTGGGAAAAAAATCATCCAATGACAACTCCCGGTCTTGGGCGGAGCGGGAGATAGTGTCAGATTCTTAATGAATAAAGACCCACCCTGTTCCTTCTAGCCTTCATACGGGGGCTCGAGCTCCCTTTCGGATAACCCTGGCCCCAGTAGGCCGGCTGGGTTCCTGCTGTTGCTGACAACTCCTTAAGGCGCGCGGAAACAGTGCGCGCCGCCGACGACTTGGACTTGGTCCGGACAGTTACCGGACGGCCGGACAGCGAGCTACCCATTGCTCACTGTCCGCAAGCCCTCGCCTACGGTGGCCGGAAATCGGGATCAGAATCCCGGCGGCGGCGGCGAGAACGCCGTTGCCTTATGCGGTCGGCCTCCTCCTTTGCGAGCATTACTAATTCGCAGAAGTCGGCGACCGCCTGCCACTCCACTTCGCTCCGGACCATGGCCTCAACCATGGCCCGGCGCGAGAGGTCTCCGCTGCCGATCGCCCCCACGAGGGCACGGCGATACTCCGCCCAAGCAGGGCACACCTCGATTGTGTGCTCCACCGTGTCCTCCGGGCGTTCCGCACAGTGGCGACACCCGGGATAATACTACTAGCTGCTAACAGCGGCACCGCTCGCGTGAAAGTCAAAACATACCCCAAGCAAACATACTCCCGAGAAAAAGTATCTTATACGCTATTCCTGTTCAGGTCATGTTCTATCCGTGTACTAAGTTTCACTCAAATTCATTCAGCGGTTCGTGCGTGAAGAAGTAATAAGCATACACACTTAAAAACTTTCGCTTTATAACATATGTGTTCAGAACAGCTAAATCATTCCATATTATTTATCAGCAATACATCATAGATACCAAATGTGCTAATGTAACGCAAAAATGCGTCAGACTAATTACTGTGTCAATAGAATTTAAACATACTTTAGACACAACATAGATAAGTACAGAAGTCTATCTCATGCATGTACTTCACTTTTCATACCTACGCTCGACGGTCGCGCTAGGGTCTGCGCCACTCTGTCTGAGCGCGCCCGGGTGAGGCGAAAAAACAACTGGTACCTTATGAAACAATTAGTTAGTGATAGCGTGACGAGTGACAGGACAGAATGGAAGAAAAAAACGTGTTGCGCCGACCCTAAATAAAACGGGACTGAACAGTTTTAATAACTTTTTATAGCTCAAACGCGATGGAACTCTGAGTGTGCATGGACTTTCTTGCACATTCTTCTCCATAGAGATCTACGTTTTGGAATGTGCAATTAGAATTTTTTTTTTGACATTTCAAAAGTGCCTTTATATGGTTTATCTATATATATAAAAGAAAGTCGTGTTAGTTACACCACTTATAACTCAAGAACGGCAGAACAGATTTGGGTGAAAATTGGTAGGGAGGTAGTTTAGAGCCAGGAGACGGACATAAGATGGTAGAGTAGGGTAGAGTAGGGTAGAGTAGAGTAGATTAGAGTAGAGTAGGGTAGGGTAGAGTAGGATAGAGTAGAGTAGAGTAGGGTAGGGTAGAGTAGGGTATAGTAGGGTAGAGTAGGGTATAGTAGGGTAGAGTAGGGTATAGTAGGCTGAAGTAGGGAAGAGCGGGAGCGAAGCCGCGCGAGCAAAAGCTAGTTTGAAATAAAATGCTTTAGAATCTTGACTCACGCTCGCACTGGTCCTAACCAGCCCGAGATATCGTGTCCCTGTCCGTTAGTCGAGCGGGCTTTGTATGTAGATTGACTTCTGTACCTATCTCTTTTGTGCCATAGATTAGATCGCTGAAGACCAGTGTAGACAGACAGTGCATTGTCGAAGATAAGATATCGACGGTGTAAACTGTCACAAGCCGATAAAGTCTATTTATTACTGTTAGTAATTGATATGAGGTAATTGGCAATCTTGATAGTAGGTGCGACATATTTTTGTAACATGCCATTCATCCTAGCCGCCGCCGGGATTCCGATCCCGATTTTCGGCCACCGTAAACGCGGACTTGCGGACGGCGAGCAATAGCACGTTGACCGACCGTCCGGTAACCATCCGGACCGAGCCCAAGTCGTCGACGGCACGAACTGTTCTTGCGTGCCTCAAGGATTTGTCAGCAACCGTAGCGGCAGGGTCGAAGCCTACTGGGGCCAAGGGTCTGTTTCCAAAAGGGAGGTTATAGAAGGCCCCGGTATGAAAGGCAATGAAGGCAACCCACCCCGTTTTTTTAGTCAGTAAGAGTCTGACACTATCTCCCGCTCCGCCCAAGCGCGGGGGAAGTCGTCTGGATGATTTCTATCGACCGAAAAAAAAAACATGCCATTCATGAAGAAGAAAATCTAGCTACGTTGCATCCCCTACTACAACTACCAGCCATCGTAGCAGCGCAGGCCTGCGGATTACGAGCAAAGGGTAACTCGCCGTCCGGCCGTCCAGTAACCATCCAGCCAGACTGCCAGACCGAGGCCGAGTCAACAGTGTTCCACGCGCGCCTCAAAAGAGATGTCAGCAAAACCGTAGAGACCCAGCAGGGCCGATACCTGCTAGGGCCGCGGGGAATTTTTGAAAAGGGAATCCAGGGTGTGGTTTTAGTCAGTACAAGTCTGACGTCCCGCTCCACCCTAGAGCGGGAGAAGTCGAGAAGAAGAGAACTGTATGATTTCCCATTACAAATAAAAAGTTATAAATATATTGTTTGCGTGAACTGAACGAAAACCATGTACTCCATCAACGACAGAAACGGTACAAAAACTTTAATTAGCTGGTGGTAATGTTGGTTAGATCGCGTGAACACATGCTTGCTACTGATGTTACACTATTTATTATAGCACTAGCGCGTAAATGGGGGCGTTACATTATTCGATTAACAGGTATGCTGTAGTTTTTATCTACACTAATATTACAAAGAAGTAAAGTTTGTTTTATGTTTGTAGGAGGTAATCTTGTGTAAGTACAGCAGGCTTACTCTTGAGTTCAATTCCGATCGGTCGACATTGAGATTGTGACGTGCCCTTGAATTAAATGCGAGCGCCGAATTGGTTCAAAATTGCGTGACCATTTTGAGAACTAAGTGAAATCGTATATGTTGACAATATTGTTTTCAAGAGTACCAAATCACGTAACGTCAAAATTGACATTGCAATCGGATTGACTTTAGATTGAAATTGAAATTAATTTGGAGAGTAAGCCTGCTGATCCGATTGCGAATTTTTTTTACCGTTAGAAAGCTGCTTAATTCTTGAGTGACCTAAGCTATATTTTATGTATGCAGGCGAAGCCGCGGGCAAAAGCTAGTCTTTTATAGTAATGTAGTTTTTTAGCAACAGATTATCATATTTTCAGCTGAAAGACGTCTATTGTAGGACATAGTCAACTCCACATAACTATAAGCAACGTTTGTGCTACCAAACGTACTAAAATAAAATATGTAAAAT
The DNA here is from genome assembly GCA_929112965.1 of Mythimna albipuncta. Classification (NCBI taxonomy): domain Eukaryota; kingdom Metazoa; phylum Arthropoda; class Insecta; order Lepidoptera; family Noctuidae; genus Mythimna; species Mythimna albipuncta. The sequence goes on from OV815984.1 coordinate 6,149,185, forward strand.
TCGTTAAATCCCGTAACCTAGCTAACCGTCACATTAGCACACCAGCAGTTAGCAACTCGTTCAGGCTTTGTGACGAGTGGCGGCCTCGACATTGCCTTTGACGCGCCGCCTCTGACGTGCTGTTACCGCCTACTCGAAATAAGCATTTTTCCTGTACTACACATAAATGAATTCAGTCTGTGCCTTGCTGGGTGCTGCTTGTGTTCCCTGTGCTACGATTGCTATAATTTTCAAACTTTTTGTTTGAGTATACTACAATTTGTTACCTAGACGTAACACGCGCTTTTTTAAGGCCTGTCAGTATAATATTACCTATAAAATTGAAAGAAACACCCAACACAAAAAGAAAAAAAAAATGTATCTAAGAACCATCTCGATAAAGTCGGCTTCCAAAAAAAAACCTGGATCAGCCCTTGAATGACACCCTGGAACGTAAAGTGGCAACTGGGTTTCCACTCAATCTCACTCCACCCAGAGAGGTAGGGATTCATTATTTTCGAGTAAAGGAACCACCCACTTAAGTTTCTTAGATCATATACACACCTTATTTCATTTTTATATTATTAAACACATTTTATTTTTTCTTCAATAGAAACTGAGGCCCAGCCACGAGCTCTAAACGCGATTCATTTTACGACCTAAATTGAACTGTTAAAAAGACGGAGATATTTTAACACGTCATGGTAAGACCCAGTCAGCAAGACAGATGTCAACTTATGAAAGACTCGTGTTTAAACTCCTGTGTTCGGAGACAGCTAAGGCCCGGCGCCCATTATCGGTATCGGCAAGGAAAAGGATTCTTCGGCGTCCCTACATGCATACATTTCCGACAGTGTGCGCTTGCATGAGGGATGCCGAAAGATCCTTTTTGTTGCTGATGCCGATAATGGGCGCCGGGCCTAAATGTCTCCTTAAATTTAGCTTTGTCTCCGGAGAGCCACAGGCAGGCATCCTCTGTCTATTCGGAGAAAACCTTGCCTGAAAAAGAGTTGTTAAATCTCTTTCCAAAATTCGTCAAAACATTCTCGACTTTTGTATTTTCCATAATACGCGTGTTAGTACCGACCGAGTCCGCGTTATAATCAAGCGGTGCTATATTTAAATAAGTTGATGTTTTAATGTTATCGACATGGCACTTTTATGTGCGTACTGGTTTATGGGCAGGCTTGTCGGTTATTTTCTTTTGTTTTCACTAATGTAAACAGTTAATAAATTCTAAAGAATTTGCTTTATCACACGACTCTCTTTTGAATTATTATAAATAATGAAAATATCGCACTCCACCATTTTTTGTTTTCAGTAAAAATTCATCAAATCCTCCCGTTCTGAGTGGAATTAGGTGTGTCTGACTTTTACTGACTTAAACCCACCCGTGTTTTTTCGTTTTCGTTATTTTTTGCGTTATACGGCTGTGAATTGTGATGACTCTTACAAATACTTAATCTCAAAATCCTGGCAAATTTCGGCCCTAGCAGGCCCTGTCACTCGCGATGACATTTTTGAGACGAGCTTCGTACAGAACACGCTGTCGACCCGGCCTAGTCCATAATGGACAACCGCAAACCCAAAAAGTGACCCCTTCGAAATTTATTTGTGTCCGCATTTGGGTCACAGAAATACATATATCTAACAGATTTCTACTGAATCGGTAAATTACATCGGAGCAAATTGTTTGTTGTAGTAATCCTATAGGAATTTTGATTTTTCATTCGGACGTATGGAACGAAGAATGCAAACGAAGCAAGAAACCAACTATTCTAAAAACAGAAGCCAACGATACATACATACCCACATGACTTCGGCGACATAGCCCACAAGACAGGAAACAAACACATTTACTTGCACCAAGAATAAAGACTTCTTTAAAAGCGTTCCAATTTCAAGCGGTCATTCGCGCCGAATTTAACGACAAAATTGGAACAAGCAACATCATTGACGCGTCGGATGGAGAGATTCTCGTAACTACAGATGCACATGTGTCCCTACTCTGAGCCCGTCTGTTCATTAATTGGAGATCACGACCTCTGGGGCCGGGCTCAGCCTATGACAAGCTATGGGGAATACTGCACAGCTAACAGCATGCATCTTTATTACAGTGATTACAAGAGGATTTACTTTTCGTTCAAAGTATGCGTCTTTTTTAGGAGACAAAATTATAGAGCGTAAAAAATCGAACATTGTGATCGAGATTTCAATGAAAAGGTCTGTATACTGATATAGGTGTGTGGCTAGGTTGATGCCTGCCGATTGCTTGACAAATAAGTCAATATCGGAATGATTGCTAAGGGAGAGAAAACATAAAGCCATTGGCTTGTAGATTGGACGAGATTGGACGGTATTGTTGTTCTATTTTACAAAGGTGATTGGGTCTTGGTCGTGTGTAGATTCACGTGCACATTGGTTCTGTGTGTGTAAGCTATTTCCTATGACACTGGGAGCTCCGAACCGAAACCTCTTTGGTACCTAAGATAGATCAACTAAACAGCAAACAAGTTAGCAAAAACGATTCAATATCTTACAAAAATGTATTTTTTGTTTTATCTTTAACAAAAACGGCTATCCGCCAAAAACATTAGTTAAAGACCATCTATACTAATATACAACAAAAATTCTCACACTCATCTCACAGAACTCCAGACACACTGACATGATCGTCTTCCATTCGTCCGCGAACACATCACAGTAAGGGTGCGAGTCCAAAAAAGTGTCGAGCGCAAAAAGAACGCGAGACACGGAAGTAAGGACTCGCGCAACAGTGACATTTAATTGTGTTAGCATCGTTCAAGTTTGAGGTGTCCATGTTTTTTTTGTTTGGTGGGTAAAAATCATCCAAATGACATCCCCCGCCGTTTACTGACCAAAAAATCCCACCCCGTTCGTTCCTTCTTGCCTTTCATACCATACCCCAGTAGGCTTCGACCCAGCTGGGCCCCTGCTGTTGCTGATAACTCCTTGGGGCGCGCGGGAACAGTACGCGCCATCGACGACTTGGGCTCGGTCCGAACAGTTACCGGACGGTCGGACAGCGAGCTAACCATTGCTCGCCGCTAGTCCGCGCCTACGGCGGCCGGAAATTGGGATCGGAATCCCGGCGACGGCTCGGGCGTAAGCACCGTTGCCTGATGCGGTCGGCCTTCTCCTTTTAGGTTTCCAGGTCAAGAAACTTGTTAACAACAATAGGAAGAGCCTTAGCTTAGTATTTATTGGCCTACATTTAGGCCAAACAACACAATTACTGTAATAATGAAATGTAAAATATACGTTTCTCCTACTAACGAGTCGTTTTATTAGTATGCCACGAGGTTAACACTTAGATAAAGCTTACGTTCGCTTCGATTGCGACTCCGTTTACCTAGGATGCCTACTTTCTCGCTCCGTGACCTAGAACCTAACCTTTACCTTTAAGAATATGAAAACTAAAAATAATAATTCTTATAATACTTAAAAACTAGTATTAAAAGTTGGAACTACATTCCGTAAATCTTGAATTTAAATGGCAATTTATTGACCAGGACCATGACGTTTAAAGTAAGATTGTTTTAATTTTGTTTCAGTGTGGGTAAGAGATGGCGCTAGACAACCTGTATGTATAGCTCTGTCTCTCGTCATGGTACCCCGTATACCGACGACTTAATAAAAGGAAACTCGTGTAGACACTCAGGTAAGATGCACCATCAACCTCATTATTTCAACTGAAAGACGTTTCTTCCAAGTGTCGATACAAAGAACAAAAAACAATACCCCTAGCCAAGTTTCTAATCGTAATCTGCAATAGTTAACGCTTGTAGAAAGCTTCAAATGTACGGGAATGACGTCGTCTTAACGCTCAGTCACGTGGTCAGAACAAAAGAATTGGCGGCAAGGTTAACCCGAAACGTTCGGCGCAAGCGAAACGGTTGTAACTTGGCTAGGGGGGCAGCAGCCTTTGCGTCACGCATCCATCTCATACTCGCAACGCTCAACAGGTCATCTATCCATCTTGTGGTACGCGATCGCTACTCCAGAACATTTTGGCTCCATCGACCATCCATTCTGCGAGCAATGCGCTCTACCTACTGCCACATAAGTTTGGCTATTCTTCAGGCTATATCGATTAACTTGGTTCTCCTGCAGATATCTTCATTTTCGATTTGTTCACACAAGGAAACTCCGAGCATAGCCCTCTTCATTGCCCTTTGAGTAAATTTAAACCTTCTGATTTTTGACAGAATGACGTTTGCCGGATCAGTTAGTAGGTAAATAAAAATTTCTAAGAGAAAGTCATCAGAAAAACATTCTTGGTTAACTAATAAACTCTAAACTGCCAGCAAAAAACTCTGTTTTCGCTTAGAGTCTGTCTAAAAAGTCAAACGACTTGGGGAATTTATAGGATTTAATGAAATCTGATGTAGTCAACACTGGTTCAATAATCAAGGTTGATTAAGAAATATTGATCATTGTTTACTAATAGAAGAACCTTATAAAAAGTATCGAATATAAGTATTTTTGAAATAATTAAATATTATACAAAATTCCCAAGTTGGTTAACTTATTAGACAGACTATACCAGTAACTTATAATAATTCTTTATTAGCTTAGAAGACGAAAATCCCTTACAAGCCCCCTGGCAAGTGTAATCAAATTACGAAGTATCTTGTACAAAGTTTGTCTATAAATGAGTTGAGCCCTACTGCCGTAGACGTTATTTTCAACATTTTGAGTGTTGCTAAAATTCAAAACGATCTCTCTCTCATCTACATATGTATATGCTCATAACGAAGGAAAGAAAATAGAAAAAAAAATTAGGAATAGAAGTGTGAAATTTGGCACAAGGTTTCTTTTTATGACGTAGGCGAACTAAGAGAGGGTTTTCCGAAATTCATCAGTGAGAAACTGACTGACTGACATTCAACGTACATCCAAAAATAATGGTAATAGAAGCGTGAAATTTGGCGCAAGGTTTCTTTTTATGACGTAGGCGAGCAGTAAGAGAGGGTTTTCCTAAATTCATAAAATGAGAAACTGACTGACTGACAATCAACGTACAGCCAAAACTACTGGTAATAGAAGCGTGAAATTTGGCACAAGGTTTCCTTTCATGACGTAGGCGAGCACTAAGAGAGGGTTTTCCGAAATTCATAAAATGAGAAACTGACTGACTGACAATCAACGTACAGCCAAAACTACTGGGAATAGAAGCGTGAAATTTGGCACAAGGTTTCTTTTTATGACGTAGGCGAGCACTAAGAGAGGGTTTTCCGAAATTCATAAAATGAGAAACTGACTGACTGACTGACATTCAACGTACAGCCAAAACTACTGGGAATAGAAGCGTGAAATTTGGCACGAGGTTTCTTTTTATGACGTAGGCGAGCACTAAGAGAGGGTTTTCCAAAATTCATAAAATGAGAAACTGACTGACTGACTGACATTCAACGTACAGCCAAAACTACTGGGAATAGAAGCGTGAAATTTGGCACAAGGTTTCTTTTTATGACGTAGGCGAGCACTAAGAGAGGGTTTTCCAAAATTCATAAAATGAGAAACTGACTGACTGACTGACAATCAACGTACAGCCAAAACTACTGGGAATAGAAGCGTGAAATTTGGCACAAGGTTTCTTTTTATGACGTAGGCGAGCACTAAGAGAGGGTTTTCCGAAATTCATAAAATGAGAAACTGACTGACTGACTGACATTCAACGTACAGCCAAAACTACTGGGAATAGAAGCGTGAAATTTGGCACAAGGTTTCTTTTTATGATGTAGGCGAGCACTAAGAGAGGGTTTTCCAAAATTCCCTAAGGAGATGAAACGGATATCCAAAGTTTGTATGGAGAACCTACTTTCACGCAGGCGAAGCCGGTCACAGAAGCTAGTTATAAAATGAAACTTAAACTATTCAGTTATTCAGCTAGAGTCAAATTTCTCTAAAAAGGAGGTAACTTACTAATGATCATAATTGTTTGAGCACCTTCCGTTGATTTCTTTTGCAAATGGACTGATTTCTTATGAAAGCGGTGACATTTATTTTTACCGACATATTTACGTAAGCGAAGCCTCTGGCAGAATATAACGTTTCATATTTTTTTTGGATACATATTTATTATTATTTATTATAGTTAGCCCATATTGTCCCACTGCTGGGCAAAGGCCTCCACTCCTTCCAACAACAACAATTTTGGATAAAAATGTATTAAAAAAAAACATTTTATGCTGTTGACATATCAGTCTTTAGCTAGCATTTGATCAAATCGGATAGTTATCAAATAACTTCTCTCACTTAGGGTGGACCGAGAGAGAGTATCAGTGCTATTTACGCTCGCGCACTCCAGGCCTTTAATTAGATGGTAACTCTTTGAAACAATCCTGTAGCCCTATAAACATCCCTGAGGTCAATTCCCTCGGATGTAATACTTTGTTTGACTGGCCTGTTGGTCTAGTGGTTAGCGACCCTAACTGCTATGCCGGAGGTCGTAGGTTTGATTACCACCCAGGACAAATGTTTGTGTGATGAGCATATAATCATTTGTTCTGTGTCTGCGTGTAATTTATCTATAATATGTATGTATTTAGAAATATGTAAGTATGTTTATCAGTTGTCTAGTACCCATAACACAAGCTCTGCTTAACTTGAGACTAGACGGCGTTGTGTGATAGTTGTGGAATATATTATATATATATTATTAAATGGCAGTTGTAACTAAGCTTGACGTTCCTACTAAAATCTTTTTTACATAGCATGGGCAGGATGACAGCAGGACGCAAGTATGCATCTTTATGATGCGAGAAAAGAGCTACATTCATACATTGTATCAATCCGACAGCTGACACTCACACCATCCTATTCTGATAATGGTATAATAACTCCCCTGTCACTCATTTAGAAACGTCATAACCCACAAATGAGCCCAGCGTAAATAATAATCCTCTTCTACAGGATAAACCGTCACTATCGATAACACTGCGATAACACACTCTCCACAGAGAAACAATTGGAGCGGCCGCTATCGACAGCCACACAATTAAAGTTGTGATAACGTTGAAACGGCGCGAGCAAGCGCCGATAATATTAACAACGCCATATGTACACACAATGGTTACGGCTGTGATTGCAGATCGGTTTAGCGTCGACCATTTGCCGATATCGGCTAATCTATGAATGCTTTTAGCATGAAGTGAATTATGAACCTCCAAATGCGAAAATATTGGGCCTTACCATGATATTTTAAAAAGTCACGCGTGCAAGCGAGGAAAAAGGAATTTAATAAGATGGAGCAATATAAACCTTATATAGCTCCATCTCATTAAAAGTTTCGTTTAAGTCGTCAAATGTATCGCTTTGAGAACTCGTGGTCGACTACGTTGTGGTAGCAGTAATAGTACTAGTATTTGTAGTAATAGTACTAGTCGTCGTAGTAATAGTACTAGTAGTTGTTGTAATAGTACTAGTCGTTGTAGTAATAGAAATAGTCGTTGTAGTAATAGTACTAGTAGTTGTAGTAATAGTACTAGTCGTTGTAGTAATAGTACTAGTAGTTGTAGTAATAGTACTAGTCGTTGTACTAATAGTACTAGTAGTTGTAGTAATAGTAATAGTCGTTGTAGTAATAGTACTAGTAGTTGTAGTAATAGTACTAGTCGTTGTAGTAATAGTACTAGTAGTTGTAGTAATAGTACTAGTCGTTGTAGTAATAGTAGTAGTAGTTGTAGTAGTATTAGTCTTAGTGGTGGTACGACGAACTTCGTGACTCGTCATCTGACGCACTATGGGATGTCTATCAAGTATCTACGAGCCTAGCAGACTAAAATCAACATCATCATCTTCCTGCCCTTGACCCATATTACTTGGGGTCGGCGCAAAACGTTTTTTTTCTTCTCTTTCAATTCTGCTGGCAGTGCTACACTACCATTGACTCTCCTTTCTTTCATATCACTCACACAATCGCAGCTGGCTAAAACATTGCATTTTTGTAGATCTGTAAACGGCAATAGTTACTCAAGTTTTTAGTACTTTTTATTAGTACAATTTTTTATTCTGCCGCATGTCGGATGAGCTATGGGCTAAAAAAACAACTTATTGGGTCCCATTAAACGCAAGGCGACATCGCGACAGACCAAGGCGAAGGTGGAGAGATGAGTTAGATAACTACCGGAGGGACTGGCTCGCAATGGCGAAGGACAGACGTGTGTGGAAAAGAGAGAGAGAGAGGCCTTCGCTCAACAGTGGGACATAAATGGGCTAACTAACTTATTCTACTGTTCAAGAAGAACAACATTTTAACCTCCCACATTTTCTGAAGTTGCATACGAGTAACGCTAATGGCGGATCTGCCTTAAGGCCAACCTCTCAGGCCTTAAAGTGGCCAAATATTCGAAAAACTGCACTGAAATTGACCGCATTTATTTGATATCACATTTCTATGCCGCTAAATTAGGCCGCTCTCTTAGTGTTAGCTAATTTAGCGGCGCTGGCGTGCTAAACAGTCTAGGCAACTTTTTTCGGACAGTTTGGTATAGCTGAGCGAAAAACTAACAGATACTAGTAGTTTGGAAATGAGCCACCACTTCTAGCTTATAAGACAGAAACTAGGAAGAACATTTTCCTAATTTAAACCTCACCACTACACAACATCTATATGTATAAAAGGAGAAACTGACTGACTTACATATCAAAGCACAGCCGAAACTACAGGGCCTGGGACCATGAAATTCTACACAATGTTTCCTTTTATGACGTAGGCGAGCATTAAGAGAGGATTATGCAAAATTCACTCCCAAAAGGGAAGAAATGTGGATCCAAAGTTTGTATGGAGGAACCTATTTGGCGCGGGCGAAGTCGCTGGCAGAAGATAATCTATCTTTATCAGCTCCAATTCTCGCTAAAGGCACCAGCAGTGCATGCACATATGGCGTGCCTAGTCCCAATACGTTATGAAGCACGTAAAGTGTGCCGCTTCCTACAGTTGTCTCTTAACTTGCACTCAGAGATAAGGAGCTCGCTCCAACTGTACCTATTACGGTCACTTTATTGTTAGTCGTATTGCTTTCAAGATCTTGGGCTTATCGCATTACGTCTCCTCGGAAACATGGGTGATTGTGCCTTAAATTAGTGAAAATTCTCAAATATATTATTCTTATTATTCTGAAATTAGGAAGTGTGAAATGGCTAAGGACAGAAAAGGGTGGAATAACGGAAGGGAAGCCATTGCTCTGCAGTGGGGCACAACGAGCTCATAATAATCATTCTGAAATTATAGAAGTCTTACAAACCTCTGTTTTTGTTTGATTGACTCAACAGGTTGTCTAAAATTGAAAAGTTGTTACGTTGGCTTTTCTTTCAATCGAAAGAAGACCTTTACTGCTTACATTTGCCATCAAAGAAACAAGGAGGGAAGAAACACAATAACTTACAAAACACCTATTCAATCAGGACCCTTTTGAAGTTCCAACTCGTTACAAGTTTACCTTTAAACAAGATTATAAGTTTTCATGACCTTCGCAAACTTCGCGAGCCGTTGAAGTAAGAAATCCTTTGTCTTCGCATCGATCAGAAACTACATAAATAATTAATGTGAGAAATAACATGTGTACGGCTTAGAAATCAAGTGGTAAGTAATGGTTTGTTCTTGACCTTTGAACGGACTTTGACGGTCGAAGGTAGTACGTTCAGCATAGTAACGCGATATTAAGGCCAGATTCTACTCATTTTGAACTTTTTAAACCTCTGGAAATCCACAAATATATCAAAGAAGACCATGAAAAATTATTTTATTAAAATTGACTATATGTTCAACTGCCGGGCAAAAATCAAAACAAGATATAAATTAGTTAGCAAGATAGAAAAAAAATCGCGAATCTGACCCTAACTTACGATTTCATACTTGTATGTGTGCGTGTCCTATGCCTACAAGATTATGTCTCGGAAATATTTGAAAAAATGAAAAAATAATAAAGTTTTTTTTTTATTGGTAGATAGGTTTGCGCTTGACTGCTATCTCATCTAATGGAAGGCGATGATGCGGTCGATGATGGAGCGCGCTTACCTAGAAGTAACCTATTCACTGTTGGCTTAAAGATTCCCGGGTTGTAGCCATCAGGAAACACAGACTCAGACATCAATCAGAATAAATAATAATCAGACAGACATAAATAATAAATTTTTAAAACAGGGCCTCGCAAAAACCAAAATCTTGAATTTTATTGGTTTTTTTTTTAATAAAAATAAAACCGCTGTTACGAGGCCGCGAAATTGACGTAAACCCGTACGTTCATACGAAATACTCAGTGACTAGAACCGGCTCTTCACAAGTGTCCTATTGTTAGGAAAAACAAAAGTAACTGAAGACTCAGTTAAATGGCCTATTAACATACAGGTTGGCAGATTTAAGCAGTCAAGCCTGTTTATACAATAACGAAGCGTTTTTCATGACTTCCTTCATTGTTTCTCATAATAGGTTTTGTAATTGGTTTACGTATACACGAAACAAATATTATACAATGCTAATGATGCATCGTTATACAGTTCACTGTCGAGTAATGACATTTACTAGGTCATCATAACTTTAGATATTTTATTTATTTTGTAGTGAAAATCTTTTTTTCAACGGCCACACTATAATAGACGACGTGAAACTCGTAGAAAGGAAAAAATAAAGTTCGATTAGCCAGAAAAATTTATTGTGAGTACAAGACTGATATCCTGAAGCTTGCACTGACTGGACAGGTCCACTTAGAACTCTGTGGTTCTTTCTTCAAAAGACCATCTCAGGCTTCAATGTGCATGGTTCTCATCATATGATTTGTCCATTATATGTTTACTGTATGGACTTTAAAAGAGACTGACTCCTGAGTTTATTTCGGTGTTTCTTCTCAGGGTAGTCAGCTAGGAAACACCGGCCTTTTCTAGTTTAAATTGACGAAAAAATTAACGTGTAAAAGTGTTTTAAAAAACCTATTTAAATCTATTTTCAAAATAAATGTCGAGGAAGGCTAGCTAACATCGTACTACAACTCGCGAGAGCGGAGTAGCAACCAAAGACGCGGTTGAAACTGAAGGACAGCGGTAGTCTATATTAATATTATAAAGAGAAAAGACTTGTACTTTTAGATTTTTACATTTCTAATTACAATAAACTACTGGATCGATTCACAGGTGTTAGAAATCTTTGAAATTCTCGGTTTTGTTCTATTATATTAAGTCAAAGTCAAAATCATTTATTTCAAATAGATCATTTGCAGGCACCTTTGAATAGTCAAATGTCGGTCAGTCCAGAAAAGTGAAGCTAAATTGCACGTTCCAAAGCGTAGGTCTCTATGGAGAAGAACGTGCAAAAAACTCCATGGAAACTCTTTTTAAAACATATTATGAGTTACATAGAAGCAGATTAAGCATGTATTATACATCTGCCTTCCTCGTGAATCCTCTGTCTATTGGTAGAAACGCTATGAAAACCTGTTCTATAGTTTTTGAGTTTATCGCATTCAAACAGATAGGCGCGACGGGGACTTTATAATATGGATACTTCCTGTATTTGTATGTTTGTTAGAAATAGATTACAAGTCTGAAGTCCAGTAATGAACACTACAAGTGGTTAAGATTTCCTATAACCCTTCATGAATCATTTAATTGCAAGAATTATGTTTATATCTGTCGGAGAGTCACCATTACAAGGAAACACATTACTGTTTACTGTGACATGATATTGGGAGAGTGACCGGCCGTTAAACGTTTATGGGGTATTATTATAGCCAAAGATGCTGGTCATTTGTGAGATTTCAAAATAGGATGAAACCTCAAGACTATATCGTTTGCTTAAGGGTTCTAGTCCCTTGAACATCTAGCCAGAATTAAATGGACACAACACTCGTACCCACCTAGGCGGCAGTACGAGTAACTGTGCATTTAACTGCGGCCAAATCGAGTAGGGAAAAGTTGCAAAATTGCTAAATATTTTTTTTTTTTTTTAGATTATAAATCCCACGAAAAAATCAATAGTTAATAATGTTGTTCATGAATCTATAATAGACATATTTTTTTTCAAACCTTAACCTAGCCGTTACCGAGGAGTAGGTTTAAGAAAGCTACTGTTTTATGGCACTGCTCGGGCGCTTGAGCCCTAAACCTTTCGCAACCGTTGAGGTTGGGTATCAGTCTAGCCAGCTATATGAGTATCTGTATTTTATTTGAAAAGCTTCTCTTAAGCGACTGCGGAGCCAGGTTGGACGCCACACTAATAATCTGGCTTCCTCAATCCATCTCATATAGGGCCGTGTGGAGCAGATTCACAGGAGATGCGCCACCTGCTGTGCTGCGCGTCTTGCACGATCAGTATAGCTAGTACAGCTCCAAAAAAAAGTTGAAGAACACGTCACAAAAACAAATAATTTGAGATCGACACGAAAAGAAAAGAATGAAGCAACTCAGCTTGGAAAAAATGGCGACAGGTCGTTGGAAAAACTTGTGAACAATGAATGCCCCAGGGACAAGTCCATGATAATACCGAAATATGAAAGCGGAAATAAGAATGTTGAGATGGGTGTGTAGTGTGACGAGAATGGGTAAAGTGAAGCATGTGTATGTTAGAAGAAGTTTGAAATATTGTGACGCCAATGATCGAAAAATTGGAATCGTCTGTTTTGGTATGGTTATGTGCAGAGGAGAAACGAAAAGGATGTTACAAAAAGAGTTATGTAGATGTGAATGGATGGAGAGATGTGAAAGAAAAGATGGATGGATTATTTGAGGAGAAATATGAAAAAAAAAGAAGTTAGTAACGTGATGGTCGACAAGGCAGAATGGAAGAAAGAATGTGTTGCACCTACCCCAAATAACACGGGACAGGAAGATGTTGACGATTTTACATGAAGTGACTGCTTATCTGACAACCAAGACTCAGTTACTGGGTAACACGAAACCCAACGATATTCGACTCATAAAAACTTTTTTTCAAATCAAGTTTCGAGATTGCAAAAGACATTGCTCTGCACCCATCTCTGGAGCCAAGAGCATCGGAAAAGTATGTATTGTACTCTCTAACATTAGTAAACTACTTACTATCAAATTTTATTTTTATAGCGAACACGAAAAGTATCAGATGTTGAGGTTATAGACATAGTTGGTGTTGGTTTGACTTTTCTTACTTCCAAGTGATTTTTAAGAAACTGAAAAACAATATCATAATACATACAGCTATTTTTCGTTTTTGAAAGTAATCAGAGTCCGTTAACATAAGCATTAAGTCCCAAAGCGTAAATGTGTTTTTATAAGACCAGAAAGATCGATTGGAAAGCAGAGGCTGACAAACTTGCTGTTTGTAACTAGAGAGTTTGTGGCTCGAAAAGCTAAATCACCATTAAACCACCACTATGTGTGACCATCACTTTGTGTCTGTATTAAAAGTTGAATTTCTATTTTAAAAGCTGCCGGAACTCAATCCTGAACACCTAGAGGTGTTCAGGATGTATACAACCTATGTTTCCATAAATGTGACCGTCATAATAATTAATGGCGCCTTAGGGACACCCTCAAAAGGGCTGCAGGCTTGTTCATTAGAGTTACCACGGCCCTCGAACGCGAAGGAACACAAGTGTGTTTTAGTCGGTAAAAGTCTGACACTTTCACTACATCCAAAGCGAAAAAAATTATTTGATAATTTATTACGTAAAAAGGACAGTCTCAGAGAGACGTTTCATTCTATTCTTTCTTTGATATTCTTTCTTTTCATCTTTCTATCTTTAGCTCCGCAGGTCTTTAAGCCCAGAGTGAATAGGTTACTTCTGGGCAAGCGTGACCCCATCATTAAACAAAACAGTGCTCAACCGCAAGCTTATCATTTTTTTTTTAAATACTAACATAAAACCTATTCCAACAACGGGCAAATAATTTCCTCTACATTTTTCCTAAAACAAGTGTTTGTAATAATTGACAGGCCTGCTAAATCTTGTCAGTTACGGTTTTTATAATGCGACACATAATAAGGAACGCAAACTAACAATAACGCCAACCAATATGTCAGAAGTGAGGTTTTGTTTCAAAACAAGAAACCTTAATGTCGTTTGAATGCACGCGAATAAATTAAAAGCCACAAGGACTGATGTTAGCCACGATACATAATTTCGTTTACTTTTGCCGCAGAACTTGGTGTCGCTCTTAAATGTTAATTTTTCTTTATAAAGGCAGTTTTTAGGGACAGTGGTGTATTGAATTTCCGACGCAAAGTTAGAATTCAATTTGTACTCCGATAGCCTTGAGGAATATCGGTCGGAAAGGTCGCGGTCAGAAGTTGTGGTAGTTTGAAATTGCTGAATGGTTTTCTAAGCCAATTTTATAGGGGTAACATTCTTTATTTGTAGAAGGTAATCTCTGGAAGTACAGGCCTCACACCAACTGCTGGTTTGAAGTACAGGCCCCTACAGTTTTTTTTTTATTACTGATAGGTTCGCACTTGACCACCACTTTACCTGATGGAGCACGCTTGCCTAAAAGTAACTTACTCACTCTTGAATTGAAGACCCCAGGTTTAAACAACTTATAACTATACATCCCTTAGCTGTACGCTCAATTAATGTGTTCCCAAAATGACCTGATCCGAATCTGGATTTTTTTTTACAGATAGAAAGCTACACTGACGTTGAATACCATAGACACGTTTTATCCCGAAAAAAATTCTGTTCTTATGGAATGGGCCACAGGAGTGCAGCAGCGGGACTAACCTAATACATAAATAAGGAAATAAGGAAAAACTCGGTTCTTTTCTTGATAGAAGCTGCGCTAACGACGCCTCATCGGAATAAAAGTTTTTTGATGTTTGTTTCTCTACGTTAAATGACTGCTATGTAGAACCAGCCTTACTACAAGGCAAGCTAAAAATTTTCATAAACATGTTTAAGTGACCTTATTAGGCTAGTTTTCGCATGACCGCTTGCGACTAAATAATTAAGAGAACTCGTGTGCTTTAATGCCGTTTTTACGCTAAATACGAAGTGTGATTTCCTTTTGTTTTAACGGTCAATATAATTAACTATCGTGCATTTTTTAAGCGTGCAATTCTTTAATGAATTCATTTCTATTTACCTTTTTTGGCGTCATGGTTATATTTACTTTTTTCTTCATTCTTTTTTGTAAGTTATCACTGAAATCTCATATTTTGTAGCACTTTAAGTTACACAAACACATAATAAACACTACCGCATCCTTTCAAGGCATCACAGAGACTGCCTTTGCTTGTCGTCTTCACTTGAAAAAGCACTGTGTGCTGTGCTCTCAAAAGGCGGGAAATCCTGACCAACCTATTCAGATCCCCGCCATAATAGACAGATTGACTTTTTAATTATTTACCAGAGACAAAAATACGATGGTCGCATCAATATTATCAGTTTTTTTTTAATCCGTAATAAAGTTTTAATCTTGGATGGCCTGCTATCAGTAGCTGTTAATGACCAAGTGATTTTTCTTTGTTTGCTTTCTACGATAGTGAACCCAGTTGTGGGAGGGATCAAATAATATGACGCCAGTATTCATGAGAATACCGTCAGATACCAGCCTTTGCGAGAATATCACGAGTGCTTTTTATTCATTATCGCCTTTTTCCTTGTCGCTCTGTATGGGGCGTGAGGGCGTGTCAGACTGTTACTAAATAAAACCCACCTGTGTTCATTCACTTATCGTTTACGTTCCAAGACCACGGTAACTCTTTCGAACATTCTCGCAGCCCTAGCAGGCATCGGCCTTAATGGGCCGCGTCCGTTTAGCTGACATCTCATAAAGGCGCATGTGGAACACAAGTCGCTGACAACCCTTGCTGGCCTCCTAGACTGCAACCTATCCATTGCTTGTCCGGATATCGGCTTGCGATTCCCGACGCACGGGACGTCTTCTGCGGCGGCGGCTAGGGTGTGAAGATGTCTTTTCCCTCACGGTTTCGGCCACCTCCATCGCTCGCATTACTGCTACGCAAAAGGAGATGACTGCTTTGCAATCCCTCTCGCTCCGAACCATGGCCTGAGCCAGGGCCAGGTGGGACGGGTCGCCGCCGCCGATCGCCTCCACGATCATCAAAATGGCTCTGGCTACGATAACAGTTTTACGAAAAAGGTTTGCTGTAGTATGAAAGTACATACATACGTTGAAATCGGGCCGGTTGGGTTCGAGATCCCAAGGGTTTCCAACGAGAAACATGATTCCAACCGTATTTGTCGTTTTGATAAGGTCAAAGTCATATGATTCGGGCCCCGACATAACACTTATTAACCCGATGGGATTCACGCCCCATATGTTTTTTTTTTTACGTTTCAAAAGCAGGTACATCCCTATTAGTACGACCGGAAGCGACCTTTTTTTTAATGGTGCTACTGCGTGATTTATATTTGATACCCTGATTTAATTTTGCTAAGCCTTTGTCTAAAAATAAATCCCTAGCCAAGTCTATAAATGATGTTTTAATCAGATAAACAGTGAAAACACATTAGCGCGGTATTTTGCCACAAACAGCAATATGGTTTGTTTACGTTTAGCGCCTAGTTAGGTAAATCGATTGATATGGCTAGATAAGGACAACACTTATAAGATCGAAAAGTCGACAGCTCATTTTGATAGTGTATTAGTTAGTCTCTTCTTTGACGAAAGAAACAATATAATAATATTAATAAGTGGCATTGGAAAAAAAGTTGTTTTTACTTAGAGTACTTATAATTGCATTCAGCAAGCATGTCTTTATTCAACCAAGTCTTTTTGTCTTATTGCTACAGATGGTAACACTGTACACAGAATTGTGGGTTTTATAAAAAATATAAACATCACAATAAAATTGTTTCTTAAATATTTTAACACATTAAGTTTTTTTTGAGCAGTCTGAATAGATTTAATTATACTTAGATTTATCTTTTTTTTTTCTATCCCTTACTATCCCACTGTTGGGCAAAGGTCTCCCACAAGTCCTTCCAAACTTTCTTCTCCTGTGCCGTTTCAAACAAGTCCTCGCGGTACACGATTTAAAAAGCAATTTAATCATCTTCATAAAATTAGAAAAGAAAATTACAAAATTATCTAGTGTGATAGACCTTTGTTCTCAGTCTCCCTTCCTTATCATCCTAGATTAAAAGAAGAAATGTATCAAAACAATATTTACATGTAAACCAAAGATACTGATGTTATTGTTCTTTTATCGCATTCCTCTTTAAATTACCAATAAATTATCAATTTACATTCTCTACAGTCAAAACATTATGAATAACATGATGCTGATATAAAGACACAGAGGAAACAAAAGACAAATCACATAAAATATTGCATATAACCAACAAAATGAGTGCACGAAATACGAATAGTGCACATAAAATATAACAGTGCTAACTACGTAAATGGTATTAATCTTACTAAATTTTGGTTATCGTAAGCGTCGTCCTGAGAGACAGTTGTTGTGTCTATGAGCGGGTCCCGGTCCCCCGCTTGGTCCGGTTTCTCCTCCGTCCTCCGTTCTGAACGGGTACGGCACGCGTCACATCTCTTCATCTCTACACATACTTCTCAACTGTGGACTGTCAATAAAGTCCTTCAGTATCATTATTAACCTGTCATAATTGAAGGTTCTAAATCATTTGGTAAAACCAAACCTTAAGAGGTTAACATTTAATAGGACCTATGAAACTGTACCATTGCCTACTTAATTATGCCAATTTTTTTTTTACTTTCTATCTTCATAAACAAAATGACACAGCAAATAAAATTACTACAAAAACAATTAAGTTCTAGTGGTTATTAGTGAGCCAAGAAGAGTTAGAGAGACAAAATAAATACCTCATTATCACTATCAATAAGAGAAGTCTCTTCCATGACACCAAAACATTAAAAACTAGTCTACACAACTTTTGTATGAATAAATAGTAAAACTGCACAAGTCATTACAGTGGCCACCCATCTGTACCGACGGCATGATCACGTATTAACAACTGTGAGCATTATTGGAAAGAAAGATTGTCTATAAATCAGGCATAAAGAAAATATCATTGTATGCAAATCAAACGTTTGACCATTAGCGAAAATAATGACGGTAACACTCATTTACAACGAACGCATACTCGAGAGCATGTCACCTGAACCACTACATCTAAATACCAATACAAAATAATTAAAATCTTGCCACTTACTACTGTTATTTGGCTTCTGTGGTATGCAAGCGTATTCCATAGAATTTAGACACCAAATCAAATAAAAACCTCCATCATTCTAATGCCTTAGTGGAACACTTTAACTAATTATCTTAATTACGTGAAAAGATACGAGTTAAACGTTAAAATTGGGTAAAAAACGAACAATAACCCCAATGTGCTTTGCTTACTTTTGACAAATTTGACATTCAATTTAGGACATAGACTAGACGAAAGTTTTTTTTCAAAAATCCGTCAACATCTGGTAAATCACCATATTGGTCTTTGAGCAAATAATACGTTGCGGCCTGCAGGTGTTGGGAATGTTCGGATACGGCAATTATTATCTGAAAGTTCGAGTTTGATGGCAACATTATTTAAAAAAAAGTTCTACACGTCATCTCGGTGTGTGTTGGCTGTCAAGTTCTGCAATTTGTGATTATTTTATGAAATTTGAAGAATTCAAAACTAAATCAAAATGGTAATACTTTAAAATGTGCATATAAATACAAACCCACATGCTTCAGTGCTTTGTTTGCTATATTAAAGTGGTTATTCGTTAAAAATGTGTGGTAGACATCCGGCTTATTTGTGAAGTTTTCTGAATTGTTTTTGTGTAATTTCAGGTGCTCATAGCGGCAACAGTATGTACGAAGTCAGGAAAAGGTACTTAACTTGATATTTACAGTATAATTAACCATTTAAAAGTACTAGTTCGAATAGAAATGTGTACATAAACATAATGTAATTTTCAGCATTGGTTTCACGTCAATTCGTGGAGATGACGAAGGCACGTATCGAAGGGTTGCTTGCTGCCTTCCCCAAGCTCATGACTGGAGGGCGACAACATACGTTTGTCGAAACCGAATCTGTCAGGTAATTAAACCCTGTTTTAAGTATGTGTTGTAATTCTAATTTCTAGCAGATTGAAATTGTTTGACTCTGTAGTTTGATAAGAGCCCTGACTAGTTCAGAAGTATCGGTTAATACAGACCTATCAGTTAACACTGAATTCAGTGGTAACTGATAATAATACAAGTTTATTTCCTGCTTAGATTTTCTGTAAAGATTACAAAACTGGTAATAATATTCTTATTTCACTAATACTCAGAGACTCACTTTTATTTTATCCATTTCTTGTGCTAAACAATCACCTTAAAGGACTGCTTAATTCTTAAAGTAATTGCTGTATGGAATAAAAAACTTTACTACTGTTTACTGTGTACTGTGTAAAATCTCCCATGAAAACTTAAATAAACTATCAATTCCTAGTATAGTCAGTTTGAGTTGCGAGCATAGATTCACATAATACACATAGTTTCTTAGTGTGTAAGCTATTTTGCTATGGTATTGTTGTAGCTCTACTCATGTAGGTGTTAATTCAGAATCTTTATTTGAAGAAAACTACTTTGTGTGTACATAAATGAATAAATAAATAAATAAAACAAGTAATACTTAATTATTTTTATATATTTTTCTTCGACTTCAACAATACATCATTTTATTACTAAAGTCGCTTTTTACTCAAAAAACAAGACTTCAAACTTTTTGTTTAATTATAGATTTCTAGATTTTTTCAGCAGGGAAATCGTTCTCAAGCCTCCTGCGTGACAAGCTGTGATATTTACCACTATACTTTTAAAATCTTTATTTCTTTGCCCCAGCATTTGATGCTGTGATGTGAAGCATACATTCATAAGCTCTTGACACTTTCCTTGGCTTTTTCTGCTCAGTGATGAATGGAAAAAAAGACTGAATGTCTGATAATGTATCAGAAAACCGACTGAAAGGCTTATTCATGATGATTCGTAAAACAATTTGAAAAAGTTTTGTTTATGTGAGCTGAATCAAATAGACAGACAAAAATGTTAAAAAGTTGTATTTTTGTTACAACTATTAAATGAAAACGTTTACTTCAGTGCCATCTAGCGAAAACATATACTATAGCATTCACCTTAAGTAGTTAAAAAATGATACCTGCTAAGATTATGGGAAATTTCTGAAAAGAAAACCCATATTGCAAATCGCAGAGGGCAACTGAAGGACACAGGAGTGGTTATAGTCAGTAAACTCTCTTGACTGCTCTCTGAGAAGTCATTGGATGATTTCCCATCTTAAATAAAAACAAAAAAAAAAATATAATTTTAAAGATATGTGTACCAGCCCTTGGACAAGCTGTATATGCTGCTCATCACCACTAAAGCAAGCAACATCCTCGAGGATCTGGAGACACTGCGCTTATTTAGCAGAGTGGTGAGTTCCATTAGCTAATTAGTTGGTTTATATTGATCTTGGACGTGTATGTAGGGCTACTAGCACTACGAGAAACAGACTATCTATCATCATCATCTTCCTGCCCTAGTCCCGTTTTATTTGGGGTCGGCACAACACGTTTTTTTCAACAGACTATCTATATGTCTATGTAATTTCTGGGAACTTTTTACATTCTGAAATAAATGCTTAATTTAATTCTTTTCTTATTTTTTTTAAATGTTTGACTCAATATACTATATGGGACAAAGTTTAAAAATAAAAAGAATCGCGTCGTCGCGCGGGAATAGGTGCGCTCACGAGATGTTCGCTTTGTAATACAATTCAAAGATAATTTATTTTCCTTCAGTTTAAAAGCTTATTAACATAATTTCTCATGTCGCCAGGTACCAGAATACTGCACTCAGTTGACAGAGGCCGAGGTACTGAACCAGGCTTTCAACTTGCTGTTTGCTTTTGACGAGATTGTGGCCCTCGGCTACAGGGAGAGTGTCAACTTGGCACAGGTTCGTTTCTCCTCTTGCGTACCTAAAATATAGCTTATATCACTCAGAAATAAAGCAGCTTTCTATAGGTGAAAATATTCTAACAATCAGATCAGTACTTTTAAAGACTACCGCCTACAAACAAAAAAAAAACAAAGTAGACCTTTTTGTACTTTTTGTAATATTAGTGTAGATATACAGACTGCTACACGCGGCTTTGTCAGACAAAAATTAAAAAACTTGCCAGAAAACACAGACATTGAATTGGATTTTGTTCAAAATATCACGAGTTCAGTTTGTTTGCGGTATGATATTCATACCCGTTCCTCGAAAATCACGTAAAACCGTCGATACTGCTCTTGATATACGCCGTTAAATTTTAATCCCGTGGTGGGTCGATCCG
Organism: Mythimna albipuncta; assembly: GCA_929112965.1. Taxonomy (NCBI): domain Eukaryota; kingdom Metazoa; phylum Arthropoda; class Insecta; order Lepidoptera; family Noctuidae; genus Mythimna; species Mythimna albipuncta. Next base: position 6,170,469 of record OV815984.1, read on the forward strand.
GTACTTGAAACACTATCGATTTGTAAAGATAAAATTAAAAATAAATACCTTTTTTTCAAAACTCGTATTTACGCAATGACGAAATTAATTTCTTTAAGAAAACGTCAGCTGAGCGAGTTCAATGACTGGTAGGTAGTTTGTACGCAACGCCGACTGCTATTGTTTATGACCTCGGTGAGGCGTGGTTTTTTAGTAAGCCGACAACTTATGGATTCTTTTTTGGCCTACCCTCGATGTTGTAATCGTAATAAGGTGGGCAAGTCTTTTTACGAGATATACCTTATTTTAGGATTTTTACGAAGTGTGGTGATCCTTTTCCTGCCACATTTTTAACACGGTGTGATTTCAAAAGTTTGCTTTAATTCGTTTTTCTTTTAATTCCGTAAACTTTTATTAGCTGCTATATCTCTCTGGGAATGTTTGGAGTGCAAAAATAATGTTTGAATTTGTGTACGTCTTCTTAGAGACATGTCTGAAACCTTCCCATACTAAAAAGAAGCAATTTTAAGATGTAAACTAATTTTTAACAAATATTGATAAAAGTCAGCAAAGTTAGCAGTAATGCCACTTTTATAAAAATGGCGCGGTCTCACAGTGTTGCCACATATCAAAAATAATAATAATGACACCAATAACAACACCAAAAAAAAAAACTTAAAAATGTATTGGTTTGCTCAAAAAGTGTGTTTTAATTAGAAATTACATATCTACGAGTACTGTCCCTAATAATTTGGCCAGCGATAGTAAATCCCATAATTAAATTACTTTTATATTTTATTTTTTTAATATTCAAAAAAGTTTTATTAATTTTCTGTATTTTTTTCCTACATCAGGTTCGCTCATTCGTCGAGATGGACTCCCATGAAGAGAAGATCTATCAAGCTGTGAGACAGGTATGGACATGTTATATATCAAGCCACACCCAATTTTGTCTCCAATTGTGCCCCACAAGTCCATCTTCGAGGTTAAGCAACGCTAATGTGCGAATGTCTGACCGTCTATACTATAACGTACAGACTCCACCGTACTTTGAAAAGCACGTTCAGTCGTAACAGCTGTAATTTGTAGCTAAAGAACTACATATTATTATTTTTTAATATTAATAATATTCCACAATTACAGCCATGTTTTGTAGCAACTGTTAAAGATCAGTTGCTACAAAACATCAAAAGCCGCTGACCTCTGACATCGATAACTGGGTCAAGAAAGTCAAACAGGCAGTCCCTGTAAATAATGTTAACTGGCTGCATACGATTAAACTAAAAGCCTAAGAAAATTGATTAGACGTCGGTTTTTTCTTTATTTTTTATTAATTTTTAGACGCAAGAACGCGAAGCAGCGAACCGCATGCGTGAACGCGCGAAGGAGTTGCAACGGGAGAGATTGGAGGCCGCCAAGCGAGGCGTACCGACGCGCAGTCAGATGTCATTCGGTAAGACATATTTTTGAGACTTCATTAGAGACCCATGAATACCAACCAAGAATAAACCAACGAGGCCAATGATTTAACTATTTGACCATTACGTAAAAAAATACTGTTATGCCATTAAACGTGAACACGCCATAATTCCGAGGAAATAACGAGTAGCACGTAATAATTAAAACGCATTGCTGTTCTAGTTCTAGTGTAAAGATCTAGAATAGTGTTACGTAGCCAGGTTTAGAAAAATCTCGAAACATCCACAAAGTAAGTACCACTAGTAGTTAGGTATGTATCTACCGATAAGGGAAATGGTACTCTCCTCCATTAACAATAGAGTCGAAATTCGCATGAAAGTGACTCTCAGTACATCGTGCAATAAAAATGATTTATGACTTCGAGAAGCGATTCAATGGTTCTGGAATTCTGGATCGATCGTGGGATGTCGGTATCTAGAATTTTCTTGGCTCCGCATATAAATACCAGCCCCCGGCCGGAAGCGAGTCAGTTGTGATTTCGACTGCGATCATGAGCGAACTACCTAAGTGTGTGAAGTGATTTTACCTAACGACCTAAGTGATAGTGTAACGGTACTCTAGTGTTAATTGCAATTCGGATTATTGTTGACTGGACTATTTTGTTATTGTTTGTGGTGAATAAAGTTCTCTCTTAGTTAATCGGCATTTGATAACCCACATACGTAACAATACTTACAACTCCAGCATAAAAAAAGAGAACAAATGAATTATCAAGTATAAAGCGCATATTATTTTTTTTCAGTTATTACTAACTGCATTCACAGATTTAAAATAATACAGTCGGCAAAAAAATCTTCTCAAAAAACTTCACAAAAGCCGTTCTAAAGCAAATCATATTAATTTTGATTGTAGGAAGCAGTTTCGGTAGTTCGTCAATGTCTTCTTCAGCGCAATCAGAGCCGATCGCTGAGAAGATACCCACTACACCGGCTCGTGAGACGTAAGTACTATATTCAGCAGACCTATGTTCATCAAGTCTTTGTTCACAAGTTTTATGTTCAAATATAAAGATTATTATTTTTATTAGATTTTTTATTTTTTTATTTGAAAAACTGTGTTGTGAAAAGTTTCTGTGTTGTGTTTGTGTTTTGTTTGTCTTATTTTTACCGCAGTATGAACACACACTTTCACTTTATAGTTGCACTGATGAGTCACTATTTTCTTAACTTCAATATACTATTAGAGTCTTTACCTTTCAATCGTGTCAATTAGAGACAGAATAAAAAGACAATGGGTGCACGAACGCCGGTTTCCGCTTGGGATTTAATGAATTAAATACTAATCGTATTTACCGCCATGAGAAGAATTTTGAGTTTATGTTTGCATTATTGTAATAAAATTCTTTCTTTACTTAGAGCTCGTCCCGCCGGTCGCTCAGCAATGAAACTAGGCTCCCGCGGCACAGACGCAGAATCATTCGTGTCGCGCCTGCGCAGCGAGGGCGACGTGGTGTCGGCTGTCAGCACCGCGCCGCAAGCCGCCGACCTCGGCTCGGCCAGGCCGGAGCCGCACGACCACAAGGAGTAAGTAACAATGTAGCTAGCGTGTCGCGAGGGCGACGTGGTGTCGGCCGCCAGCGCCGCGCCGCAAGCCGCCGACCTCGGCTCGGCCAGGCCGGAGCCGCACGACCACAAGGAGTAAGTAACAATGTAGCTAGCGTGTCGCGAGGGCGACGTGGTGTCGGCCGCCAGCGCCGCGCCGCAAGCCGCCGACCTCGGCTCGGCCAGGCCGGAGCCGCACGACCACAAGGAGTAAGTAACAATGTAGCTAGCGTGTCGCGAGGGCGACGTGGTGTCGGCCGCCAGCGCCGCGCCGCAAGCCGCCGACCTCGGCTCGGCCAGGCCGGAGCCGCACGACCACAAGGAGTAAGTAACAATGTAGCTAGCGTGTCGCGAGGGCGACGTGGTGTCGGCCGCCAGCGCCGCGCCGCAAGCCGCCGACCTCGGCTCGGCCAGGCCGGAGCCGCACGACCACAAGGAGTAAGTAACAATGTAGCTAGCGTGTCGCGAGGGCGACGTGGTGTCGTGCCAGCGCCGCGCCGCAAGCCGCCGACCTCGGCTCGGCCAGGCCGGAGCCGCACGACCACAAGGAGTAAGTAACAATGTAGCTAGCGTGTCGCGAGGGCGACGTGGTGTCGGCCGCTGCCTGATAAGAACTACCGAAATGTCATGCAGCATCACTCTATCAAAATTCTCCACGTTATGAGAGCAAAGACCAGCCTAACAACAACCTCAGACTTCATTCAAGGGAGAATCCTCCCTTTTCAATACAAGTTATGGGAATTTCACCCTCTTTTCTCTATCAGGTCCATTGTTAGAGGCCTTCCGTCGCTGCGTCTTCTGATACTTAGTCGCCACTCCAGGACCTTTCATTCCCCTAAGCCAACCATTCGGCAAGCTTTGCCCACTGCCCTATAAGTTTAGCAATTCTTCGGGCTTTGTTGGTTACCTTGGTAATTTGGCAATGGGGATGGATGAGCAAGCCCCTTTGACCGAATATTATGTAAGGCTAACAATTAAACATTTGTTTCAGTGTGCACTTGCGTTTCGAGGAGCGCCTGACTCTAGTCGCTGGCAGAGACGGCGATGTACAGAACTTTGAACTTAGCGGTGAGTATTTTAACTTTTTGCTAACCATTCATCAATAGGCCTTGGCCACACATGACGGAAATTCCGTCCCAAAATAAACCAGGCCTTCAGCCTTTCTTCAGGAGATATAGCCGTGCGTTTTGGATGGAGCGCAGCGTGTATAAATTTGAAACAGAATGAGAGTTAATGTACGTGTTAATGAGAGTTTTCTAAAAGCCCGTTCACCAGATGGCAGCGCTGAGGCGTTGTGTCCAGGCGTTTGTCAAAACACTGATGTTCTATTTCAATGGCGGCTAGTTTCACCCGTACAGTCACGGGTAGCAGTCAAAAATGGCGCTAACGTACGTTAAACCAAAAAAAATAATTGTTTCACAAAATGGCGGCCCTAAAGTACGTTAAAAAGTTACTATTACCATAACCGATGCCTTACTTACTAGTTACGTCATTTTACGCCATATTGTTGTCTTTTTCAAGTAGCTCCAAGTCCAATCTTCAAAGCCTTGAGCACAAGCGTTCAGGTAGCCAGCCTTTCGGTGTTTTGCAGATTGCATTTTGGAGAGTGTGCGCAGGAATTGCATGACTTGATTCCGCCATCTCAATTCTACCATCGGACAAACCGACACACGGCAAGTGTCCACCCTTACGTTGTTGAAACACCTACAGTCCGGACTAAGCGTTTCGCCTCGTCATTTATACCGTGTACATCAAAGGACTGGAACAGTTTGCCTGCTGAGGTCTTGCCGTCTGATTATAATTTGGGTGTCTTCAAGGCTAGAGTGAATAGGCTCTTAATGAACTTGTGCGCCTCACCATCAACGAATGCATCACTGCTTACCATCAGGCGGGATCGCAGTCAAGTACTAGTTTATAACAGATAAAAAAAAAACAACCATACAAAATTTGATTTGTGGTGATAGATTTATTATCAATGAAGTCATCGTCAAAAACACTCGGTAACCCATACATTGATATGGGCATTACCGAAATGATGATGATGATGTGATGATGAAATGTAACTTTTATTTCTTGTTTATAATGTTATTGTGTTACTTGGCGGCAGGTCTTCTGACCCTACGCATCAGCAACGAGCAGTACGCGCGCATCCACGTGCACGTTGACAACAAGGACACCAGGCCACTACAGCTGCAGGTCAGTTGAACGACTATACATTTGGCACACACAAGACAATATTTTGCTAGCGAAGGAGCCGGATGAACGGATGTCCGTTCCCTCACGCCTCAACCGTCGCGAACCCTACCCCGATTACCAACAACGGTAGCCGCGGGCTTGCGGATGACCAGCTATAGGTAGGTAGCTCGGCCAAGCCGCCGAAAGCGCGTAGTGTTCCACGGGCTTCTCTAAGGGTCAACTCACACCGAAAGAGCGGCGAAGGGCAGCGCAGTTTCAGTATCATATATAATACTTATTATCGCATGAGAAACTCGAACGAGTCGCGCGGATGCCCGCGGCGCCGCAGGAATTCCGGGGAATTCTTTCGTTCGTGTTACTCATGCGATAAGTATTATAGAAATGATAATAAAGTTGAAATTCATATGTATCTGAAACTGCGCTCCGCTTCGCTGCCCTTCGACGCTCTTTCGGTGTGAGTTGACCCTAAGAGATGTCAGCAAACTGTAGGGGCCCATAGGGCAGATATCCGCTAGAACCGAGGGCATTTTTTTAGAACGCAAAAGGCGACTGGAGGACACAAGTGTGGTTTTAGTTAGTTAAGTCTAACAAGCCCTCCCACTTCGAAATCATTGGATGATTTCCCAACTTTTTTTATTATAATACTTAAACCAGCATCTTTCGTAAGTCTCCATGTGGCTTGCATTTATAAAACTAGTACAGGGTGCGAATTGGTCGTTTCTATATTGCGTCGCCCGCGTGAAATTAGAAAATATTATGTCTCAGTGACAAAATAGCATTCTACTGGTAAAAGAGTTTTTGTCGTAGGCCTATTTTTAATAGAAATGCAAAAATACAAATATTTTCTCTTTGTAATATTAGTACAGATTTAATAATAGACATAAGAAAATACAATACAGATTGGACTGGACTTTCCAATCTGTATTGTATTTTCTTCTGCTCGGCTTCGCCAAGTCTACCATTTATTCCTATTACATTAATTAGCTGGCGCCAAACTAAACTCTTAAACTTTATGCACACAATAACAATTGTGTGCATAAAGTTTAGATCTAATTCTGATATCTTCAGCCACTTTTCTAAAATATTTTAACTAAATTGTTACATACCCCTTGTTGAAAGATATTTATTATTATTTGATATAGTTGTTTTTATTTTTATTAATTTCTTCCTTGTTTTTAAAAGTGCTATACAAACCTGCTATTATAAATCAAAACCTTCCAGACCCATCCCAACGTAGACAAAGAAGCATTCAGAGCAAACGGCGTCATAGGCCTCAAGCAGAGCCAGCGCGCCTTCCCTCTGAACAGCGACGTCGGCGTGCTGAAGTGGCGCCTCAACGCCAACGACGACAAACTGGCGCCGCTTTCCGGTAAGCTTTGACTGTTATATTCCAATAGGACTTTTTGGCAGAATTTTTTTACTGTGAACTTCAGTGGCTAATAACATAATCGTAAGAGGAATCTGATTCTAAATATTCTACTCCGCTTCTTGATTCATCATCACTAACCATATTACGATCAACATCTGTTGTAGAACTATCATCATCTTAAGAAACAAATGAATGACAACTAAAATTTGCGTCGTCAACAACAGATTTTTTATTTCCTTCATAAATTCCAGTCGTTTGAATTTTCAGGCAGACTATACTTATTTGATACTTGAACAATGATCAAGATATCTTAATCAACCTTGATTAATGACTCAGTGTTGACTACATCACATTTCATTTAGCCATAATAATTACCCAAGTCGATTGACTTTTTAGACTGGCTATACGCAACTGGACAATATGTGGAATCATTGAAACAGACGCGTTTTCAGTAAAATGGAGCTGAGAACTATTGTAGTATTGACTAATACAGCGATATAGATATAGAGCGATAAATGGATTGAAAATGAAACCTGGCACATGGCTAGACAGTGTCATGAATTAGGAAATATTGTACTTTTTATCCTGGGAGCCGTCCCCTATGTCCCCTTGGAATTAATTTCGACTTTTACGCGAACACCGCCATTGGCAGAAGTCACGTAATATAAACTTGTTTTTTCGCAGTGAACTGCTGGCCGTCAGAGGGCGCGGGCGGCGGCTGTGACGTCAACATCGAGTACGAGCTGGAGCACGACCACCTGACGCTCAACGACGTCAACATACACATACCGCTACCGTGAGTACTATATAATGAGTGCCGTCGCTATAGTCCAGTCAATGGTATGTTTGTCCTCTCCCTAGCGACGCCCAAATACGAGGTACCCCACCGAGAGTACCCCTTAAAGCGTAGTTGATTATATTTTCATAAGTCTTGGCAGAAGAACCTCAGAACGAAAAACAAAAACAACAAACACGTAATAGTAAAATCATCATATGACAACTATGCAGATAAAAAAAGACACAATAAAGTTTTTTTCTATTTTATTCTATCAGTATTTGAGATGGTCTTTTGGCGAACATTACACGGTAGGTTTTGCTGTCAGTTAAAGTCACAGTCACACAGTCAAAGCTTTGATTGAAGAAAAACCTTACCGTCTAATGCGATGACGATGATGATGATTGACGGTTTTTAGTACTGATTGACGAAAACGATCATTCATGATTGTTGGAAATGATTGACGCTTGCATGACCGTGTAATGGTCGCCTTAGAGGACAAGCCACACAGATTTGAGTGGATCTAGCAATCAGTGCATTTGTCAGTATTCAATATAGAAGTGTATCGTTGTCGCACAGGTCGGGCAACACCTCGCTGGTGGTGCACCAGTGGGAGGGCAGCTACGCGCAGAAGGGGCGCACGCTTATCTGGAGCATACCCATCATCAACAAGCAGCAGAAGTCGGGCAGCCTCGAGTTCACGTGAGTCTTCATTCGAGATCATATGGTAGGCGTGGGAAAAGTGTGTCATCTTTGCGTTTGGAACATTTGCAAATGTTCCAAACGCAAAGATGACACACTTTTCCGACGCACTGAAATGTTCCAAAACAGTGATATGTATCATTGGAACATTTGAAACATCGGCTCAAAAGATACAAACGGAACATTTAAAATATCTACTCACAAGATACAAACGGAACATTTGTAACATCGGAACATTTTGAACATCGTGCATCGGCACAAAAGATACAAACGGAACATTTGAAACATCGGAACATTTTGAACATCGGCTCAAAAGATACAAACGGAACATTTGAAACATCGGAACATTTTGAACATCGGCTGAAAAGATACAAACGGAACATTTGAAACATCGGAACATTTTGAACATCGGCTGAAAAGATAAAAACGGAACATTTGAAACATCGGAACATTTTGAACATCGGCTGAAAAGATACAAACGGAACATTTGAAACATCGGAACATTTTGAACATCGGCTGAAAAGATACAAACGGAACATTTGAAAGATCGACTCACAAGATACAAATTAATGTTATGAATCGTGATCTGTTAAGTTGCGTCACACTATAAGTTTTATTTAATTTAATTTTGATTTGAGAATTATTTAAAGCAGATATTTTTAGTTCAGGTCGGTAATTAAATTACACTTTTTATGTTTTCATTTGAATTTTGAAAAGACTGCTGGTCACTTAAAGTAAAAAGCTGTTTCAGTGTTCCAATTGTTCCAAATGATTCGGTTTAAACTTTACTGATGGTCCAATCTTTTGAAACACTAAAATGAAATGTCTTGGAACCGTGAGTCGGTTCAGTAAAGAGTTACACATGCCTATCATATGAATGTTTCGTGTAATAAGATGTAATCAATTCATTCGACCATATTGCTCGCTTATTGTTTGGTTAATCAATTCAATAATGGGTTGTACTATATGAAATCGTCCAAAATTTTGTGTCCTGCACTGAAAAATATTGAGTGTGTTTGTCGAAGTTATAAGGACTAAAAACCATCATCGTTTTGTTTTCTATGCTTTGCTTTTGATAAGCACCCGTCGAAAGTCGGAAAAAATGCTTTTATTCTTACTTTCTTTGTGAAAAATAAAACTTCGATTGTGTGGTACTATCAAAGACACTTCCGCTTATCAAAGACATTTTTGCTTGCACTCGAAACGAAAACTTCAAAGGGTTTGGTTTGGCGCCGCGCCGCAGGATTCAAGGGATTTTTTTTAAGTGATCAGTCAGAAATGACCGCGATGGTACATGTAGACATGATCACATGATAATAAAAATAATAAAATGACCCTAAGAAAAACTCCTTTATCGTAGGTGCATTCATAAACATACAAACACAAATCACCTAGACCCTGAACACCCTATCTGTAAACCATAATCAGAAAGGAACCTCAACCCTCAACCTCAACAGCCAGCCCCTGAATCACTGCGCCAACCGTCCAACCAAACATAAGTTTATCATAAAAATCATACAGAAAAAACATCACACAATATTACTCATAGGTTGACTGGTAGAGAATGCCTAAGGCATTAAGTCCGCCTTTTTACCTTTGTGTTGCATTAAGTTTTAATAAATAAATAAATATTAAATCTCCATAATTTTCCTTGTTTAGTGTTACACCAGCGGTGCCAAACGACTTCTTCCCTCTAACGGTGATGTGGACCTCGGATACCTCCCTGGCCCTCCTGAAGGCTACCAAAGTAACGCATGCGGAGGACGACAACTCCCTCGTGGACTACTCGCAGGAGATCAGCTTCCATCCTGACAAGTACGAGATCGTTTAGGTGGGGAGTGGAATAGTGGTTTATTTTTTGTATTGTGACTTAGTGAAAGAAAATCTATATGTTCCGACCAATCTCCAAAACGGCTGGACTGATTTTGACGGGATTGTCACTGGTATTAGTAGTATTATTTATAAAACAGAATTAAAGTACCGCGCAAATACTATGACGCAAGTTTAATATAGTCTGTCTAATAAGTCAACCGACTTGGGAATTTTGTATAATATTTAATAATTTAAAAAATACTTATGTTCGGTACTTTTTATATAGGTTCTTCTATTAGTAAACAATGATCTCTATCTCTTAATCAACCTTGATCATTGAACCCGTGTTGACTACATCAGATTTCATTAAATCCTAATAATTACCCAAGTCGTTCAACTTATTAGACAGACTATTATGTAGTATTACATTGTATGTAATATGCCTAAACGTGTGGGATTGTTTGAAAGATTCAGCGCTGCCCTGGAACGCAAAGAACAGATAGATTTTAGTCAGAAAAAGCCTTCCTCTCGCTCCACCCCAGAGCGTTAAAGTTATTTGATGATTTCTCCACCCTAACAAAAAGTACTGAGTCACAATATTTTAGATAACCACTACCAGACGATTAGTAAGAAATTATACATTTAAATGTATGTTACGCAAGTCAGTTGTGTTGTTAAAAACGAGTTTGAAATGTATTTTTTGTTTTTTGTGGCTACTTCAAATTCAATCATGAAATGCAGTAACTACATTAAAATGTCTTTACTCAATTGTATGTTTTATGTGGTAACCATAAAACTCAATTCTCATTGCATACCCGTAGTTCAAACTTCGATTGACTTAAAATAAGATCATATTATTTAGTCTTAATTTAAACTTATTATTGATAAACATAAATAAATAATTATTATTGTTAGACTATTGTGTTGAATTGAAAAGATTCATTTTAATTCAAATTATCATGTTTTATCTAACATTCCTGACTGTAGGTGCCAGTTAACTAGTAGACAAACTATTTGAAATAATTTATACATGCATAATGTGGGAGTTTTTCTTTTTTACGAAAAAAAAAATATCATACTCATAGTACAGTCAATATACACCGCTAAATTTTAATCGTTTTAATCCCGTGAAGGGTCGATCCGGTACATGAAACACTACCGATTTGTAAAGATAAAATTAAAAAATAGTGTAAATAGTCGGTGTTTAGTACAAACTACCTACAGGTCATTGAACTCGCTCAGCTGACGTTTTGTTAAAGAAATTAATTTTGTACATGCGTAAATTAATACGAGTTTTGAAAAAAGGGTAAATAATTTTTTAATTTTACCTTTACAAATCGATAGTGTTTCATGTACCGGATCGACCATCCACGGGATTAAAACGATTACAATTTAGCGGTGTATGATGGCCATTCTTGAGGGTTGGCTTTCCAAACTATCGCGCATAATCGAAAATATATGCAATACGCATTCGCCATAATTATAAGTAATTTTAATACAAATGCAGAAAGATTGTATGGATTTGCAGGTGTATCAAACGATGTTTTCCAACACACGCGCGACTCGTGGGGGTCGTTGCGCGCCTGATACGATAAATGTAATAATTGTAACAGGGCGAGCACAAGCACTGCACTAGTCCGGAAAACAGTCAATATTGCGTGTCTAAAAGCGGATTTTCGAGTATCAATCAATTGTTCGAAGTTCGGAGCATTGAATATACTGTACACGTGAAATTATTAAATTTCCTTTTTTTTCTCTTATTTTATGTTTGATACTAAAATAAAAATGTATTATTCATGGGCTTTAAATTGGGATTTTTTTCCCACACGTTCTTTTTACTAATAATCGATTTCCGGTAAAAAAAAAGAAAAACGTCCCATTAAACAATTCAGTAATTGACTTCAAAAAAGCAAAGTTTTGCATTCCGGATTCTTTTAAGATTGCAAATTGTACTATAACTAAATATATTTAAGGGGCACACAGACGGTAAACTAAAAAAAACCGACGTTATGTATTACCCCTTAACTGTTTTTTTAATAACTTTTGATATATTGTGCTCTGCAAAACTGAAATGGTTTGTTTTATTGTATAAACAGTGTATGTAATAAAAACTATAATAATAAAAAAGAAAAACATAAAATACTGTTTTATTTCTTTCAAAATCTAACTTGCACATCTTGTAAGTTACAAAATGTGCAAGTTAGTTTTTTTACAGTTTTTGTTGGTAGAATTGGCGTTGACGTCGGACTCGGGCGAAGATATTCTGGAAACTTTGAACTTAGTTCCGCCAGCTATAAAGAGCATTAAAAGAACAGCCGATCCAAACGAAGACGTCTGTTAGTAGGCTGTATATTACTTTACTTTTATATTGTATGAAGACTGTACATTATTGGCGAGCAATGTGTAGTTCGCCGTCCGTCCGTTCGCTGACCGCCCTGATTGAGCTCGAGGGTTCCACGCGCGCCTCAAGATGCCAGCAAAACCGTAGAGGCCTGTGCCCATGGGTTGTGCGAAAGAGAACCGGGGCACTGTAAGGAAGGCAAAGAAGCAACATAAGAGTGGGTTTTTTAGTCAGTTAAAGTCTGAAACGCCCTCCCGCTCCACCCTAAAGTGATCATTGGATGTTTTCCAACCTAAACAATAGAACATTGCATATGAAAGAAACAAAACATGTTTATTTGGCACACAATGAATAAAACAAGCATTGAAACCTTAATTAGGGTGAGTTGCACCATTTAACTATAACGATAACCAAACCATAATCAGCCGTGAAACGGCCGCCTATTGGTCAATTCGACGATTTGACAACTGTTAACGGCTTTGTTATCGTTATAGTTAAATGGTGCAACTCACCCTTAGTCGCTTAAATAAAACATAAATAAATAAAAACAACAATGTGTCTAAGGGTCAATTTATACTAGCGCAGAGTCGAAGCGCATCGAAGCGTCAAATTCTTTACAACTACAGCACAACCGCACGAATGCGCTCTTATAATTGTAGTAATGGGCATCAACGGCAGTGCTATTGAATTGGCCAATTTCCGACTGATGACGCGTAGGTTCGCTAGTGGGCGCATGGATACGCGAGAATGTGCGCGCACCAATCAGCGTTGTTCACGCGCAGACGCTCGAATTCCGAAGAATGCGCGCGTCTTTTTAAAATATCAGAAGTAATGTGTGAGTTACGCTGTGGAGTTATGGTTGAATTTGTTATGTTCAGTTTTGGATAGACGCTTCGATGCGCTTCGACTCCGCGCTAGTATAAATTGACCCTTACGGTAGTGCCAAATAGGTTCAGTCCAGCATACTGCCATACAACCGAAGCAGTTGCCTGACCCATATCGGGAATGGTTTGTCTTGATATGGTCATATAGAGAGGAGGAATGAAACGCTTGTTACTAAAAGAGTTATGATCCTTCTCATATGAGTATATGTATACTCACATGAGAAGGATGGAGAGGGAGAGGGAGGCCAAAGAAAATATGTATGGATTGTGTGATTTGAAAGAAAAGGAAGTTGTGATAGCATGACGGGTGACAGGATGGAATGGAAGAAGAAATCGCTTGCACCGACCCCAAATAACACGGGATAAGGGCTGAAAGATGATGATGATAAAGACCGTATAAGGCGCAAAATACACAGAAGCGATGAAAGATTCGGATACGATGCGGATGTGGATCGGATTTGTTGTCGCTTCAAATTTTATTCGTACAAAATGTATGAAAGAGATGCGTCGTAAATTACACAGAAAGGATGCGGCGCGGATTTATCACTTGAGAATCCGCGCCACCTCGCTTGCAGTTGCGACCGACCGCCGTGCGAAGAGCACGTATCGCTTGTTATACAGTACGAATACAAGTTTGAGCAACCAAAACGAAAATGCGTGACGAATCTTAAAATATCTATGTTCTTGTGACAAACTCCATACAGGATGCACCCAATAAGACCTTTGTCTATGCACATTTTGTATATTCATAAATTGGAGCCCAGCAAACGCATCTTCGTGTTCTGAAAAGGAAATGTTTTGCTACAAAGTCAGCCTGTATAATAACGATCTTAAGCAGATCTTTGCCTTTTATATGTAATTTAAGTCGCATCGGTGCCGTATCCGTCTCTCATCCGCATCGTATCCGAATCTTTCATCGCTTCTGTGTATTTTGCGCCTAACAGTGAATTTTAAAAAGATGTTTGTATTTTTTCTAACTTTGCCCACCACAGTAGGAATTATGTATCGTGGGTGCGTCCACAAACATGACATACACAAGACAACCAAACTATCTAGGTGTTAATATTTGTTCTGTGCGGGAATCGAAGCCGCGACACACAGCGCAGCAGCCTGTCGCTCAACCACTGCACCAACCGTGCCGTCAATTTACGAGGGGTTATAGTGCTGGCTTTTGAACTCGAAAGCAACTGGAAGGTGGGAATTTAGTCAGTAAAAGTCCGACACGAATAAAAAAGAAAAGGTAGGACTACAGACAACAACTGATATTTTTCTGCAGATAATAATATCATGACACTGTTCTCGCAAGAAAACATAGTGAGGTACCTAAAGAAAGGTTATGTCTTCTATCGAAAATTTTTATCGACATGCATCTTTTTGTGAGGTTGGTTCCACTCTCATGCCCAGAGAGATATACAAGGTGTAAGGGACAGCCCTCCACAAACTTTAAGGGCTTGCTCAGTAGACGATACTGAACAACATTCCACAAAAATTATTTTCAGGAAACGAAAAAAAAAATTCGGCTTCTATACAAACTGTTCAATCATGTTTATAATTTTGTATCGTGAGGCGGATTTTTTTTTTGACTGAAAAAAATTTTTGTTGAATGTTGTTCAATATCGTCTACTGAGCAAGCCCTTAAAGTTTGTGGAAGGCTGTCCCTTACACCTTGTATATCAGCTGTAGGATCATTACACGCTAATTGTGCTAACCTAAAATGCCGCCTTTTTAGGTTTCCACGTCTTAGGCAACTACCAGGTGAACGCCGTGCCGACGACCGAGTCCAAGTACCCGTGGGTCGCCCGGGTGGTACACTCGCGCACCGCCGACATCCCTCACGTGTGCACCGCTGTCTGTATTGAACCAGGCATCTTCATCACAGCCGCGGCCTGTATCTATAGGTACGTATGCACCATCAAAGGCACTTCCGCCTGACCGCCGCTACGTTCATTTTTGCTTGCACTCGAAACGAAAATTCAAAAGATTTGGTTTAACGCCGCGCCGCAGGATTCAAGCAAAAAAGTGATCAGGCAGAAATGACCGCGATGGTACGTCTGAATTTCCTTTAGCGGATATGATAAGAACTAGTCCTGCATCGCGTAATTAAAGTTCTCGCGATTTGTAAAGTCCGAAATCATCTATCGGGTAGTTGCCCGCCACATCTGTCTGGTCGAAGGATCTTCCCTTTTCAACGGAGGTTTATGGGACTTTACTCTCTGTTCCGCATACCTCCAAACTCTTAGTTGTAAAAGTCGATGTACCATCAGAGACACTTCCGCCTGACCACCGCTAATTTCATTTCTGCTTGCACTCAATCGAAAACTTCAAAGTTTTTGGTTAGGCGTCGCACTGCAGGATTGCAGCGAAATTTTTTAAAGTGATTAGGCAGCAATGACCGCGATGGTACACGCTTAGATCAGTTTAATGAAAGGGAGCAAAACTACCTATTGGCAAGTCAAAAATCTCTATTATTAAAACTAAGCCGTAAACTGCTCACTTGCGGATCGAATCCATTACCTACCTGAAGCACAGCAGTCGAGCTGAAGACAAAGCTGGAACGAAAGACACAGCTAAAGACTCGTTCTCATATTTCGACGGCAGTCGTCGACGTGTCGGCGTCAGTATTTTTCTACTAAGGCGGTTGTCACACTGCCACGCACCACGCAGCGTAGCACGTGAAAACGCTCCTACGCACGTACTTGCGGGAGTGCAGCTGCATCATCGTGCGGGTTTTTTACGCATTCACACGCGTAGGTGCGTCTTGTAAATTCAAGCAGGCACGCACTCATTTCATACAAATACACGCACGGTACTACGAGACTCAGTGTGGCATACCATGCATGTCGCACCGCATTTTTTGACGTGACAACGTCTTAAATTAGGTTGCGGCTGGGAGTCACTTATGAAAAAGTGTAACGCTCGGTAACGTTACGATGAGTCACCGAACGAGAGAGAGGCCCGCCGAATGCCTTGCGTCTCTCTCCCACTCAACTATGATCGGTCTGCCGCGCGCGCAGCACTAGAGACGTTGTCACGTAAAATCTTCGCCCGTAAAACCGACTTTACAGGCAACCATTTTTTTAAATTGTTGATAGGTTCGCGCTTGACCGCTATCTCACCTGATGGTAAGCGACGATGCGGTCGACGATGGAATGCGCTTACCTACAAGAAACCTATTCACTCTCGACTTAAAGATTCCCGGGTTGTAGCTATCAGGAAACACAGACTCCGGCAAGGAATTCCACTCCCTAGCCGCACGCACAATGAATGTGTTCCCAAAACGTTTTGTGCGTGTAGGTGAGATATCCACCATATAGTTACTGTTACGTTCCATTGCTTTCTATCTAATCAAACGCGTGACACACAGCTACAGCCAACGAAAACGTTTTTCGGGAGAGAGTTGAACAAGAAAACAAAAAATTTCTTTCAAGTAAGAAAGATTTTTTTTTCTTTTTTTCATAGTTCATGACAATGGCTAGGGAAAGGAATCAGTGGAAAGTAATGGGGGAGGCCTACGCCCGAGAGGCGACTACTGCTTTGAAGCATGAACTCACAGAACATCATCATCTGTACTGTGCATAAACCATACTATAAAGTGTAGATATTATTAAATAGTAAGTAATATACTTACTTAAGTGTAGTAATTAAGTAAGTGCCGCAATAATTTATTTTTTGCTTTATGCACATTACACAGTACAAAGGCGGACTTAATGCCACAGACATTATCTACCAGTCGACCTTAGGGTGGTGCAGAAACAACATGACAGGTGCAACTTAATAAATAGACGAACAGAAGAAAGACAAATACAACAATACATATCTAGATACATACATACAAATAAACAATGTTGTTGTGAAAAACAAATGCAACCAATCACTGCTGTGATGATTCTACCAGCTTCTAAAATCAAGCCAAAAAAGCAGTCAAGCTTTTCTTCTAATTGTTAATTAATTAGTAAAATAAGCCTTTTATATTTTATTTATTTAGGGTGAGTTGCACCATTTAACTATAACGATAACCAAACCATAACCAGCCGTGAAACGGCCGCCTATTGGTCATTTCGACGATTTGACAACTGTTATCGGCTTTGTTATCGTTATAGTTAAATGGTGCAACTCACCCTTAATGTTAATTTCAGTTTAAAGATAAAATATACGACAGTCATTTACATGTCAAAACGATTCGAAGTCCGAGCTTTTGTTGTACCTTCGAAACCGACAAAACAGATGTTTGATGACATTGGCTTCATTGTGGTGGACGTTAAGGATGCCAAATTCAAGTGGGCTGCCATTAAACTGTTCACAGCAGTGAAAAGAACAGATGATAAGTTTCGTTGGTTGCCAAAAATAAATGAAAAGTACGGGACCAAAGGCTACAAAGTCGTCGGGTATGCTATAGAAAAGGTAAGGATAAAGGTACACTGTGCACACGTGTGCCACACATGCCAATCTGGGCCCCTCGGTCTCAATACATTTCACATGGAAACTAAACTTGTAGTTACACTTGATCCACGCCACGCGACTTAGTTCTACCGGTTCTATGCACAAGTCAGGCGTGCTACACGCGTGTGTCGGTCTATAGTTTTAAAGTTACCTAGTCCGACCAAAACACGTTTTTAGGGTTCCGTACCTCAAAAAGAAAAAACGGAACCTTTATAGGATCACTTTGTTGTCCGTCCGTCTGTTTGTCTGTCAAGACCCTTTATCTCGAGAACGCGTGGAGGTATCGAGTTGAAATTAAAATCTTGATGAATGTCTGACGTATGCGCTAATTTGCAAAAAAAATGGTTGCCTGTAAAGTCGGTTTTACGGGCGAAGATTTTACGTGACAACGTCTTTTTCTCGGTAGAATATTAATTAATTAATTAATTTTAAACTAATAATTTACTTAACACTATCAACATTTATCAATAGTATGACATAACCTATAAACTCAGTTTCTCAACTTTTGTGTCAATCTAACAATTAATCAATCAATCATAGTTTACGATAATGAAATATCAGTGTACAATTATTTACCTTTATTGTTGTAGTTGTTGTAAATGACGAATCTAAGCACTCCACATTTTCACTACAGACACAGCTGACGATACTTTAACCACACGTGTGAACTTGTATTATGACGCTTTCTTGTTTTTCCAACGCCAAGAACGTTCGAGAAAGACAAAGACAGAGACACAAGCATGCGCCGATTCAATGCGCCTAATTCTCTAGTGCTGCGCGCGCGGCAGACCGATCATAGTTGAGTGGGAGAGAGACGCAAGGCATTCGGCGGGCCTCTCTCTCGTTCGGTGACTCATCGTAACGTTACCGAGCGTTACACTTTTTCATAAGTGACTCCCAGCCGCAACCTAATTTAAGACGTTGTCACGTCAAAAAATTGATAGTTACCTACTTTGATCAGTGGCCTACCAATAGAACGTCATTGTGCAGTCATTGCTTTTAATAAGCTTTATATTGTCATCCTAACACACCTCTATCACGAGACCATTGACCGATCAGTGGTCGACCATTATGAATTAGTACATTACGAACTTTTAGCAAAATGACAATGGAATCGTGTTGGAATGACGACTATAGAACAATAGCAGACTTGGGCCCCTGGTGACACGTACCCACAGGTAAACCTGCAGTGCAGTTTTCCATACAAGCTTACCTGAGAGGTATACCCTGGCCTGTATACCTTAAGAGAACAGAACTCGAATCTGCCCGACATAAACAAAAAAACTAAATCGCCAATTTTGATTCAACAGGGAGCCCGCAAAATTCCAACAGCAGAGTCCCAGTTCAAGCTATATGAATTGGATGTCATCATAGAACACGACATTTGTTTTAATGTCCTACAAGATCACCGGGTGGTACCGCTAGACGGGTTCCGCTTACCTTGTTACTACACCTGTAAATCCGAAGAATATTTTGCGCTAACTTTTCCACAAAATAAGACTTGTCATACTCGGTACCTCGGTGTTGAAGGTGGAGCGGTGTTTCATACTGCGAAGGAAATGTTGCTAGGTGTAGCTACCTGGAGTGGAGGGGATTATTACCGATTCGAATTGCCAGTTGGGTTCGCCTTCGCGAATTCTGATACCTTTTACGATGACCTGTCGTGTGCCAGGTGGATAAAAGACGACGACGGCCGGCGCGCCAAGAAGGGTTATTATCAAAGTTTGTGTGACGGGAAACTAAAAATATGATTCTAGTTACATATGTAGTAAAACCTTTCTTGCGTTTTTGACGTGACAACGTCTTAAATTAGGTTGCGGCTGGGAGTCACTTATGAAAAAGTGTAACGCTCGGTAACGTTACGATGAGTCACCGAACGAGAGAGAGGCCCGCCGAATGCCTTGCGTCTCTCTCCCACTCAACTATGATCGGTCTGCCGCGCGCGCAGCACTAGAGAATTAGGCGCATTGAATCGGCGCATGCTTGTGTCTCTGTCTTTGTCTTTCTCGAACGTTCTTGGCGTTGGAAAAAAAAAGACGTTGTCACGTAAAATCTTCGCCCGTAAAACCGACTTTACAGGCAACCATTTTTTTTATTAATTTTAAGTAAAGACCCATCTCAACATCGCACAGATTTTACAAATGTTTGAAATTCTCTACTAAGAATGTGTAATATGTTATATCTACTAACTAGCGACCCGCCCCGGCTTCGCACGGGTGCAATGCTCTTGCCGCACCGGGCGGCCGGCCGATACCGCCGCAAACGCTGCGTCCCGCAATTTTTAAATCTGTAATATCTTCGAAAATATTCACTTAAATCATACGGTGTAAAGGGCCATATAGATCTATATTAAATGAACAATGTATTCAAGGGATTTAATTGGTTAAGGATTAATGCTGTATTCGTTAAAATCGCTTCGAAAATTAGCCATTATTTGTCGTAAAAAGTAAATGACAAAAAAAAGTTATTGTGGGTTATCCATAAGAGATAGACATATACCATCACGGACTTTACTGTAGACCTTTTTAATGTGTACAATACTTAGTACATTATTTTGATAAAACTCGTAGGGTTCAGCCTGCGTTTGCAATGTAAGCGGAAAAAAAAAAATGGTTGCCTGTAAAGTCGGTTTTACGGGCGAAGATTTTACGTGACAACGTCTTTTTCTCGGTAGAATATTTATTGATATGAATATAATTAAATTGCACAATAGGAACAAGGAATTGAATGAAAATAGTTGAGTGGGAGAGAGACGCAAGGCATTCGGCGGGCCTCTCTCTCGTTCGGTGACTCATCGTAACGTTACCGAGCGTTACACTTTTTCATAAGTGACTCCCAGCCGCAACCTAATTTAAGACGTTGTCACGTCAAAATGTAATTATTTACGACATCACAATAGAAACCTCAAAAATAACAGTACTTCTCCACTATTTAATGGATGTTATTATACATATAAACCTTCCTCTTGAAACACTCTATCTATTAAAAAAAACAGCATCAAAATCCGTTGCGTAGTTTCAAAGATTTAAGCATACAAAGGGACATAGGGACAGAGAAAGCGACTTTGTTTTATACTATGTAGTGATAGTGATAGTGATTGGCATATCATAATCGGATTTTTTAATGGTCTCACTGCTGGGACTTAGGCCTCCTCTCTAAAAGAGGGAATGAGCCGTAATCCACCACGCGGGCCCAGTGCGGGTTGGTGAATGTCACATGTCTTCGAATTTGTGGTTCTATGACTTGCCGTTTTCCCCACTGTTTTTCTTCACCGTTTTGAGAGTAGTGATGAAATAAATTACACAAAGTAATGCGCCTGGCTGGGTTCGAGCCCGCGACCTATAACTCGTAAGTGCGGGCTGTTACTACTCGTCGACTTTGACCACCGTAACTGTAGCTCCACATATTACCTACTTCCTCATTATCGATACGCAACGTACCAGTCAATCGTTCAACTACTCCACCAATCATGCCGTCAAACGAATTACAATATTGCCAGACAGATCTTGAGCGCTGGCTTCAAGTTACGCAGAAGTCAAATATTCGGTCTCTTTAATGGTGCGAAGTGAGACGCGGGGGCGGGGAGTGTCAGTGATTGGCTCGCCGCGCCATCGCGTCATAGACGTCACTCCTGATTCGTTCCCTGCGTTGCTGTATGTATCTAACATTGGCTCGCCAATGTATGGAATGCGCAAAGCGATCCCCACTCTGACGCCGAGCGCTCAAGATCGGTTTCGGCAATTGTATAATATAGGTAGCTGTTTATTGGGTAATATAATTAAGTAGATCCTACTCAGTATTCTCGGATCCTTATTGGAAACAAAACCCTCATAGTACGTATTGTATTAATGTTCGAAACCAGGCGTAGAGAGAACTATGGACATTTTATTTTGGAGATAACAGTTTTCAGCTGTGATAAATTTATCCGGTAAAGGCACAAAACATTGATATGAATAAAGAAGTATTTTAGACAATTTTTTATGTGATATTCTTTTTATTTCCAAAATTATAAACTAGACTACTTAAATTTTCTTCTTCCTGCCATGTTACTTGGGGTCGGTGCAAGACGTTTTTTTTTTCATTCTGTCCTGTCACCCGTCACACTATCACTAACTCCCTTTTCTTTGCCCTCCTTCTCCATCTCCATCCATCTACGTGTATAATTAGAACTCTTTTAGAAATATAGGAACACTTCATAATATCCCTCTTCATTTTCGGACACTGGCGCCACTTTCAAACTTCCTCTTTATACTCATTTCTCACTTTATCCATTATTGTAACACCACAAATCAATCCATCTGAACATTCTCATCATCTCCGCTACATGCAATCTTTTTTCATCTATCTTATTCACAGCTTCGTACAGCGTTGCGCCACCGGTACATGGTAGACATCCCACCCATACGCACAAAGCGTTTTGCGAACACATTTATTGTGCGTACAGCCAAGGAGTGGAATTCCCTGCCGGAATCTGTGTTTCCTGATAGCTACAACTTGAGGAGTCTTTAAGTCGAGAGTGAATAGGTTTCTTCTAGGCAAGCGTGCTTCATCGTCGACCACAGGTGAGATAGTGGTCAAACGCAAGCCTATCATTAATAAAAAAAAAAAAGCTCAACATTCTGATTCATACAGTAAGACAGGTTTTATTATGGACTTGAAGGGCATCCGTAGGTCGCAAGTTGTTCCCGTGACCTGTCGCCCTTTCATCCATCCTGCATTGATCTGATGTGTTACTTCCCGGTCCCCTTAGACGTCGAAGTCAGAACAGATCGGTATGAGCTTTGGAGGTATGGAAACAGAGAGTAAAGTCCCACATACCTCCGTTGAAAAGGGAGGATCCTCCGACCAGACAGGTGTTATAGTTTGGTGGGCGACTGCCCGATAGATGATTTCGGGCTGTCGTATATGTTCAAATCGCGCGGACACTGATTGCGCGATGCAGGATTTCGTACTTTCTTCGGAGTTCTTATGTGACGCCATAGATGTCGTTACAGGGCGTTCCAGTAAGAGCTAAATACTACCTACTATAGTTGTTAGAGTTGTTTTCTAGAGCTGGATAAATCAAAATTTCGTAAAGGATAATTGAGAATAAATTCATCTATAATATAAAAATAAGTCGGGTTTTCTTTCCTGACGCTATAACTCCAGAACGCACGAACCGATCTCCACGGTTTTGCATTCGTTGGAAAGGTCTCGGGCTCCGTGAGGTTTATTAAAGTAGAGTAGGGTAGAGTAGGGTAGGGTAGGGTAGGGTAGAGTAGAGTAGAGTAGGGTAGGGTAGAGTAGGGTAGGGTAGAGTAGGGTAGGGTAGAGTAGGGTAGGGTAGAGTAGGGTATAGTAGGCTGAAGTAGGGAAGAGCGGGAGCGAAGCCACGCGGGCAAAAGCTAGAAAAGGAGAAACTGAGTGACTGACATATCAGCACACAGCCGAAACTACTGACACTAGTACTTTTAGGCCCTGCCACTATGCCTTGGGCAAGATAGTTCACAAGAGTGCATTTTTAGGGTTCCGTAGCCAAATGGCAAAAAACGGAACCCTTATAGATTCGTCTTGTCTGTCTGTCTGTCCGTCCGTATGTCACAGCCACTTTTTTCCGAAATTATAAGAGCTATACTGCTGACACTTAGTCAGTAGATGTATTCTGTGAACCGCATAAAGATTTTCATACAAAAATAGCAAAAAGCAATAAATTTTGGGGGTCCCCATACTTAGAACTGAAACTCAAAAAAATTTTTTTTTCATCAAACCCTTATGTGTGGGGTATCTATGGATAGGTCTTCAAAAATGATATTGAGGTTTATAGTATCATTTTTTTCTAAATTGAATAGTTTACGCGAGAGACACTTCCAAAGTGGTAAAATGTGTGTACCCCCCTCTAACTTCTAAAATAAGAGAATGATAAAAATAAAAATAAAATATGA
This sequence comes from Mythimna albipuncta, assembly GCA_929112965.1. Taxonomy (NCBI): domain Eukaryota; kingdom Metazoa; phylum Arthropoda; class Insecta; order Lepidoptera; family Noctuidae; genus Mythimna; species Mythimna albipuncta. The sequence goes on from OV815984.1 coordinate 6,193,908, forward strand.
TGTACGCAAACTACCAACGAAAATTGGTTTAAACGAGATCAAGTAGTTTTTTTTAATACGTCATAAATCTAAAAAAAATACACTATTATAATATAATATTCCACAACTACCACACAACGCCGTCTAGTTCAAAGCTAAGCAGAGCTTGTGTAATGGGTACTAGACAACTGATAAACATACTTATATATTTCTAAATACTTACATATTATAGATAAATTACACCCAGACACAGAATGATCTTGCTCATCACACAAACATTTGTCCTGGGTGGGAATCGAACCCAGGACCTCTGGCATAGCAGTCAGGGTCACTAACCACTAGACCAACAGGCCTGTCAATAGATACAAACTATTCTACAATAAAACTCAAATTATTATAAAGCACTTGTATTCATTCAGTTACATTTTGTACAGAATTCATATTTAAAAGATATTAGTAGTAAGTACAAACTAGGAATTATCTACATTAAAATTAAACTTAAAATCTGAATTTGTAAATGAAAATTTGAAATTTTTTGCACTATCTCCACTGCCTTTTTCTATGTTGGCAACTTCAGAATTAACTTCAATGTTATTTTCAGTTGGAATTGATTCACTAGTGTTACCATCTTGAGCAACAGTATTACCACTATCTACTTGCTCTGGTGCTAAACTGAAGTTGAATCTAAAAGATTCATTGCCTGTGGTCAAAAATGCAGATTTTCTCAAGAATGTAGCTTTTGGTTTTTCAGGAACATCTGATATCTTCATTTTACTGGCCACTGCAAACAAATAACCTCAATTTATAAGAGGTTACGAGTAAAGGCTTTCTTATTAACCTAGTTTAATAACACTAGTCCCCGACTTGACTTGGTAAAAAGTTGATCTTTACACTGAAGTATTCACGGGTACCTTTGGAATTATTCTGTGTGTAGTCACTTCTTGTCTTCTTAACAACATTTCAAGAGTGTTGACTACTATATCAAGGACTCTGCTCTTATTTAATGGACACATTATAGAACGGTTCCTTAACATTACTTATTTTAATATGTTATAACAAGAGCCATCCATAAGTTTAATCAGTTGATAACAACCGTCAATTATACATTTTGTGCAACGAGATATTATCTAGGACACTAGTTCACCCTTACTTTTTGCTAATAGTTTCTCTTCAGCTGCCATTCTAGCTCTGTAGTCACCGAAATGTGTGCGCATTAGCTGTCTCTTGCGTATCATGGGTTGGTTGTTGTTCTTTAGTATTAATAGCACTTTCCATGCTTCTTGCACTGAAAAATAACAGAAATGTTTTATTTATAAGCTACAATACCATTAGAAAGAATTGGTTGTGTAATATATATGTAACAATGTAATCTATGAATAATTTTAAGACATTACTGTGGGACATTACACATTGAATCTTCTCAATGAGTAGAGGAGTACTGACGAAAACAGCATGAGTAGGTACCACTAATTAACTATGCTACTTTAGTCTCTATGATGAAACATAGTCCCCTAGTCTAGTAGTAAAGTTTTAGCTAATGCAGATGAATGAGAAAGTAACAATTACGAGAAACTTACTCTGCCTCTCAGTGCCTTTCTTTTCGCTCATAACCCCTTCTAACTGATGAATACACCAGCACAGTTCAAGTTGAAATTGTCGAACTGATTCCTCAGAATCCGCTCCATCTGATGAGTCTTTCTTTTTACAAGGTTTTTGCAGAGAGTTAGACTTTCCTCTAGAATGCAATTTAGTAGGTTTAGGCATGTTAATTGAATCAAATCACTTTTTGGTTCTTCAGAACCACGTTTTGTTTTGTTTTGAACTTTGACGTGAATGTTCAATCGTGAAATAATTTTGATGCAAGCAACCGCAAGCAACGTGACGTTTCTTCTTTTTCGTATTTTTTTTTTTTTGTTGGTTGGTTGGGTGCGGCGTCAGGTGCGTTCAGAAATTAAACTTTTAAGGACTTGGACAGTACAAGAAAAAAAAATCTATAAATCTAAATCTCGTACAAAAACACGCAGACGCGCTTTCCGCGAGTTCTTTGTTTTTTTTTTTGATTATTGTTCAACAAACAGCTATAAAAAAAAGTACCTAAAATTGAAAAGGGACCGGTACTATTGCTACCAATCTCAAGCCAATAGCGCTTGTAAGTAAATGTAATAAAATGTGATAATTTATAGAGATCAGTGAATAAATAAAACTCAACGTGGTAATGCTGCCAGTCTTCTGGGCACATTCCCGGATGTCAGCGATGTGGAGGAGTACTTCGACGCCTGAGTGCACTTTGTGTTTTTGTATTTTATTTATACAGGGTGGCCAGAACATTGACGTCCAAAAATAAAATTTAGGTCCCTCGTATCGTGGGGTATCCGAATCACCCCCATGTATGTTCCGCGACTTTTCATAGTTTTCGAGTTATGAATTTTTTTCTGATTTTTTGAGAATGATCGACCAGACCAATCTAAAAATTTTTTTTTAAAAAAAGTACATGATTTTGTCGAGATTTTTTTTTTGCAACTGAATCATCATGAGTAGTACTTTTATGCATAAAATAATCAGCTTCGTAACTGTGATGGAAGTTATGAAAAAGTTGGTCTAAAGTGAAAAATTTACGTTCGTGAAATTATGACTTAGCTAGTTAACTTTCAATAAAAAATTTAATCAGGAGACTGCATGGTTCCTAAGTAGGCTTCAAAAATGCGCTAAACTCTCAGCTTTCAGAATCATAAAAAAAAATAGCACTTAATGGGGCTACTTTGACTTAAATCGGCCTTCAAAAACTGCGAGGTAGAAAATTCTTAAAATTAGCCATATGACGATTTTTTTTTTGCCTATTTTCTCGTTCTTACGGTTAATTTATGAAAACAACCGAGAGTGAGAGAGATAGCAATGATTCGGTCTTTTATCCTCTTAGCTCATTGTTATTGCAGGTAAAGGAGTAGCGCCTTCGTTTACAACCGAAAAAAGATTGCGCAAAGTTTTTGAATCTTAGCTTTCCTTCAAAAACTGTGAGGTAGAAAATTCTTCTGCACTGGATTCATGCGGAAGTGACGCCCGGGTGTCGCCACTGTGCGGAATGCCCGGAGGACACGGTGAAGCACACAGTCGAGGTGTGCCCTGCTTGGGCGGAACAGCGCCGTGCCCTCGTGGGGGCAATCGGCGGCGGAGACTTCTCGCGCCAGGCCTTGGTTGAGGCCATGGGCCCAACGCATCAGGCAACGGCGTTATCGCCGCCGCCGCCGCCGGGATTCTGATCCCGATTTCCGGCCATCGTAGGCGCGGGCTTGCGGACAGTGAGCAATGGGTAGCTCACTGTCCGGCCGTCCGGTAACTGTCCGGACCAAGCCCAAGTCTTCAACGGCGCGCACTGTTCCCGCGCGCCTCAAGGAGTTGTCAGCAACAGCAGGGACCCAGCCGGGTCGAAGCCTACTGGGGCCAGGGTTATCCGAAAGGGCGCTCGAGCCCCGGTATGAAGGCTAGAAGGAACGGAGTGGATTTTTTCCCACCATAAAAAAAGGTAGTAAATTCTTAAAATTAGCCATCTGACGAATACTTTGCTAACCAAAAATGACTGCAAGAAAAGCTAAGATTCAAAAACTTCGCGCGATCTTTTCTCGTGCACCATGGGTTGTAAACAAAGGCGCTACTCTTTTACCTACAATAACAATGGGCTGAGAGGATAAGAGACCGCATTATTGCTATCTCTCTCACTCTCGGTTGTTTTCATAAATTAACCTTAGGAACGAGAAAATAGGCAAAAAAAAAATCGTCATATGGCTAATTTTAAGAATTTTCTACCTCACAGTTTTTGAAGGCCGATTTAAGCCAAAGTAGCCCCATTAAGTGCTATTTTTTTTTAAGATTCTGAAAGCTGAAAGTTTGGCGCATTCTTGTAGCCTACTTAGAAACCATGCAGTCTCCTGTTTAAATTTTTTATTTAAAGTTGAAAAGCTAAGTCATAATATCACGAACGTAATTTTTTCACTTTAGACCAATTTTTTCATAACTTCCATCACAGTTACGAAGCTGATTATTTTATGCATAAAAGTACTACTCATGAAAATTCAGTTGCAAAAAAAAATCTCGACAAAGCCATGTACTTTTTAAAAAAAAAAATTTTTAGATTGGTCTGGTCGATCATTCTCAAAAAATCAGAAAAAAATTCATAACTCGAAAACTATGAAAATTCGCGGAACATACATGGGGGTGATTCGGATACCCCACGATACGAGGGACCTAAATTTTATTTTTGGACGTCAATGTTCTGGCCACCCTGTATACGTTAGGTATTTATTTAGGTTTTAGTATAAATAGTTTAAGTTTGTTTGTTTATGTAGAGTAACGAATTATTTATAATAAAATAAAACTCACCACCACAAGCCAAATCAATACAACGCATATTCTATTATTTTCCACGTTTTAGTGTAAGCCTTCGGAACATGTGGTCAAAAATAAATTGATTTTAGTACAGTGTGAAAGCACTTTTATTATCTGTGTTGCCATATAGAACACGACAGTAGTGACATTCTCCTATGACGTAACGTGAGCCATTGTGACACTAAAATTGTAACCTCAATCAATTTTACTGAAGTTTTCATGAGATTATATTATGCCGCTTGGAAAGTTTGGGAAAATTACAATTTCGTGGTAATTACTTCAATATATACAATACATTGCCTGTTAAAACTATACAATCCATTTGTGGTGAGCCCTGTACATTTAACTTTTATTTCATTCTTGACTATTTATCATAATCAAAATCAGCATGTATCCCTGTAAATTATATTAAAACGACATAATCTTTTACTTTTTATGATCGCTGTTACTATTAATTAAACTTTCGACATAATGAAATCGTTATACACTGATATTGACATTGTTGTGAATCAGCTGATAGGTATATTTTATTTAAAATCCCATCGTCCGACAAGACGGTTTTTAATCCTGTCCATATATTATTTAGTATTGATCGTATCTAAATGTGACTTACAGGTTAGCGGTGACAGTGACTAGTTTATCTTTATTTGTGGTGGCGAAGAACTCAATAAATGCGCGTCGCTTGGAGAACATGAGATCGCGCGAACGTATGCGCAAGTCTAATACAGGAGAGTATCCTGACGTGTACAGGCAGCTGTAAAGGTGAGTACGAGGTGACCTCGTAAAATCATGCCTGTATCCTTCATAGCCGGCCTTTAATGTTCCCACTGCTGGGACACAGGCTTCCTCTTCATGAGAGGAAATGGGCCATCATACACCACACAAGCCCAGTGCGGGTTGGTGTATGTCACACGACATGCTGGTTTCCTTACGATGTTTTCCTACACCGTTTTGAGAGCAGTGGTGATGAAATAAAATACACATTGTAATATGCCTGGCTAGGTTCAAACCCAAGACCAACAGCTAATAAGTCGGGGCTCATTTAATAACATTCTTGAAAAGCAATTTAGAAAATAAATTGCCTACAAGAAAACACAATAGCAATCATAATAATGAACATTAGTTATAAATTGCAGATTTTCAATTAAATTAAGAAACTAAAAGAGAGAAGAGAAGGAATCACGATGGCATCACCAGTGCTGGATGCTGCAAAGCTACAACTCGTCCAGGAGTTGGAGATTGAAATGATGTCGGATATGTACAATCGACTGGTCACCGCATGCCACCGTAAATGTATACCGGTTAAATATCACGAGACTGAACTATGTAAGTGTACCAAGTAGTACTTTTTTTTTCTTTTTTATAAAAAGTTCTGCTGATTGTATCTGCCAATGCTCATTGGTTTTAAAATGTTTAACCTTTTGTGTGTCCGGAACGTGGATCCAAACAAGACACAATTACGGCATACGAAAGGTTAAAGGCTTGTTTCACCCCCTCATGATTACCTTTAGATAAATTCATAAAATTGTATTTTCCAATCTTTTTAGTAATTTAGAAATAATCCCATCTTCCATAGGCTTACACTAAAGGGGTTGAGAGAAAATAAGTAATGCATACTGTTTTGATCCTGTCATCTAAACCAGCAGTATATTTAATACCTAGTCAAATTTATGTAATCAAAACACCAAATATTCATATTCCAAAATAATTCCGATCATGTCTCAACCCCAAGATCTAAAGCAGCCTCACGAGACCAATCAGAATAATTATAAAACAGTTTTCATATATTTACTTCTCATGGAATTTCAATTCACCGAAGTAACTCTTGCCTATTTCTAATTTTCAGGCAAAGGCGAGTCAGTCTGCCTAGACCGCTGCGTCGCTAAGTACCTCGACGTGCACGAGCGCATAGGCAAGAAGCTCTCCAACATGTCCCAAGGGGAGACTGAAGACCTCACCAAGGTCAACTTGTCCGAGGGCAAGAAATAGAACTAGATTGTTTTCGGATGACACTTATCATGAATCTTGATAAAAAATTACCAGTTCCTGACATTTAATGAGGTATTACCAGTCCAAATAAATAAAATTTGAATGCAGTAAGATTTTACTGGGAAAAAAACTTTTATGTATGTATTAGTTTATGATTCAGTTTTTATACTCATTTCTTGAACACTAGGGTGATGAAAACAAGCATTTAGGGTTAATTTTTCAATAGTCACATGTTAAAAATTAAGAATAAACGTGGTGGGTAGATAAAACCTCCCAATTCACCATTTTTTTTCTTCATGCCTATGTCCAACAGCAACAGCCTAACAACTCTAGCGCCATCTGTTAAATCCCAGCGGCATTTATTTAAAACTCATCACCTTAACAAAGACTGCTATGAATATTATTCCTATTACAAACATTTAGACTTCATAGTTGACTTTATACTTGTGATCATTTAATCTCGCCCATGAAAACTTAGACGAAGTGGCTGACATAACTGGGCTGTCCCATTATGGCGGAATCACTTTCAAGCTCATTCTGTCCAAGTTTCCATGGTGAGATCTTTACAGAATTAGGTAACTATCTGATTCATCATATGTTGTCATCCAGTAGATAATAATAATTATGAGAAACAAATTTAATGTTACGGGGTACATGAAAAATTAAGACCTTTTATAAGAAGAACATCGTAAACGACCGTTTGCGTTTTTTGTAGAAATGGTATTATCTTCCATAATAATAAAAAAAAACTTATTTAATTAAAAGAATTGTTGTACTTTTAGCATATTTTTCATAAATATTTTCTAATATGGCTGCAAAAAACACAAACTGTCACTTACCACGTTCTTCCTCAAGAGGCTCATTAAAATTATCTCGTGCTACAATATATGTACAAGTTAATGCAATTTCTGTTTTCTAGAATGGGTCATTATTAATATTTAGTAATATTATGCTTTAGTCTTTGAATGTTAGTTCACTCGTTAGAAATAAAACTCAAGAAATTCAATTTTTATCATTTTATTTTTACACCAAGTGCATTGTTTCATTACATCTACAGGACTATCTACAATTACAAATAATTTATTAAACCACTTACTGGGTTTTTAAATGACTGACTTGGCCCACACCGAAGCCGTATCCGATTGTGTAACTCCCTATAAGTTGTACTAGCACAAAGATATTAGAGCAAAAGAAAACTACTCCTTTGAGCCATATGAGGAAGAACACCTCTCTGCCTTTAAACTCTAGTAGATATGCGTAAAACAACCACGCACCCTGAGCGGTGACCCAGATGAGGGCTAGTACCAAGGCCTTTAGTCTGCTCATCTTGAACGAATGTGCCACCAACGGTAAGAAAGACAAGAACCAAACAAAATACTGTGATGTCATCACACTGTTGAACGCGACCACGACAACCGTCTGACAGAACATAGCGAACGGTAACGTTCTGGGATCCGCCCCGTACTTTATGCTCAGCAGAAACAGTATAACGGCTTTGAATAGATTAGTGACATTCTTCACAATGTCGAAGGTGACTTGGTTCATGCTCAAATACGAATAGTAGAACAGAACGGAGAAATTGTGACGAATATCAATTCTGGAAGCGTGGTACAAGTAAGTCTCGTACAGAAATTCGTAACCGTACAGTACCCACATTCCGTATGTCAGGCTCAATAATGTAATAATACAGCTCACAGCCAATGTAAGTTGCTTCAAATTGGGCCATAAGATCAACAGTCCCTCTTTCATAGTTATTTTTCGAGGGATTTTGGTGACCCCCAAACTGAGGTACATCGGAAAACTAAACACTAACGGATATAATCGTAGATGGATCGATATTCCGAGAAGAAATCCAGACAGAGCATATTTCTTTAGTCCCTTGACTACATCGGTTTGCAAGAAGAGTAAGGACAGTATGATAGTGAAACATGACACAGAGTCCGCGTTGCCACGAGTCGAAATACCGATACTGAGTGGGTTGTAGAGCCACAGAAAAGAGCAGTACATCGGGATATTAGTAGCAACACTCTTGGGACCTAGCTGGTGTTCCACCAACGATCTAACAGCGATGGTAATAAAGATATCAAAAGTAGAAAACAGAATTTTTCCGAAATCTTTGCCCAAAATTATGTTAGGGACAAGCAAATACGATAGTAAAGGGCTGTATCTATAGGTTTGTCGTTTGTATGGTGACTCTCCGTGTAGGACATGCCTGGCAGCATCCGTGAACACGGAATAGTCAACATCTGTGTACGGGACATCGTATGTTTTGTCGTGGAAATCAGCGTAGCCGATCAAAAACAGCCTTATGAAGAAACCAGCGACAAGATGGTATCGAAGCGGCAAGTTTATAAATTGCAACAACTCATGCATTTTAGATTCTCGTCTTCAAGTCTTTCGCGGCAGAATATAAACAACTTTTGAACTCCTGAAACTCTTTAGCACAATCGGCTTTTTTTACCGATCCTTCTTTGAGCAGCACACAGCGGGCGTACAAAACACTTTGCTTAGAACACTTAGCAAATACCACAGGATATTTTGCTAGCCTTTCTTTTGCTTTTAAGACTGATTCCATAATTTAAGCCCTGCGCGGAAACGTGGTAGCTGGCTCACTAAGATCGATCGGGTCGCGCGGTCTGATGAAGATGTCGTAAATAGGCTTCGAGAAGAATATTCCGAGCCCCAAAGTAGTGAACGTGATCTGGAAGGTACGCGGGTATTTGTAGATCCAACTTCTCTTGCCTAGAGGTTGGCTCCGACGACGACTGTCCATAGCTTACTGGAAAATAAATAATCATTTTTTTTAAATCGAAGTAAGAATAAGAATTTTGAGAAATATATAAGGGTTGTTACTGCCCCCTAACTAGGACATATCAATATCAAATTGGCAACATTAGTCCGTTGCAAATAAAGGATAATAAAGTACTTAGGCCAAACGAGGATTGACATGTATGCTACATAACGTTTAAACGATCTGGCTGGTTTTACTTAGAAATTGAACACTTCATGATATGGCTAAGATCTGCCCACTACATACAAACCAATCCGGTGCGCGCAGGTGGAGAAAAATTACCTTTGACGGCCTGTCAGTGACCGGGGCGTATTTCCGCGGCTCTAGATCGTATCCCTCACAAACCAGAGAATTATTCAGTGGCTTGAACTTCATGCAGCACGTGCGCATGGCCTCGAACACTTGGTGACAACGGACCTCTTGGAAGTCGTTTTCTGTGAAAATGAGAAATAGAATATTTAGTTTCATGCGTTGCTACACATACCCTGAGCGACCCACGTCACCAGAACTTCGGTCTTTAAGGCAGCGTTTACTTGCGTCATTAAAGCAGGAACTACATAAGATCCACGCACACGTGGATCTAATGTAGCTCTACAGGTCTAGTTGCCATATAATATGTATGGAGACCGACGCGCCCATATAATACGTGACCCACGGCACACGGTACCCTATAATCTCTTTTGTGTTTTACGGGCCCACCGCTCGATTGGCATACGGCAGACATGTCCAGCCCAGTCCTATCGGCATTCTGAGCCGAAACGATAGAATATATAAGCCGTTAAATCAAAATTTGTTTGTGTGATAAACTAATTTGAACGAGTTCAATGACCTGTAGTTAATTAGTACGCAACGCCGACTACTACCTACAGCTCATTGATTTCGCTCAGCTGACGTTTTCTTAAAGAAATTAATTTTGTACAAGCGTAAATTAATACGAGTTTTGAAAAAAAGGTAAATATTTTTTTAATTTTACATTTACAAATCGATAGTGTTTCATGTACCGGATCGACCCTCCACGGGATTAAAACGATTAAAATTTAGCGGTGTACGTTGGCCACTCTTGAGGGTTGGCTTTCCAAACTATCGCGCATAATCGAAAATATATGCAATACGCATTCGCCATAATTATAAGTAATTTTAATACAAATGTTGCAAAACCTTGCGTTTAGACTTAGGATGTTTGTAACAAAAACTGTCAAAGATCATAGGTCAACCACGCACAATGGTACACCAAGGACTTAGTGCTGAAACCAGACCTCAAAGATACGACAAGTCATATATACCATAACCCAAAATAGTGATTACACATGTCTATTGCGTTTACATGACGAAGTGATAATACAAAAATTAAACACAAAAACAGCTGTCACTGTTGTGTCACACACACACTTACATTTTTCCGAGTTAAAGCAAACATGAATGTGTGGGACTGTCATGGTGTTTTTTTGGCTGGCCCTGTATTAAAATTTATTCATCAGAATGAGTATGCCAGAGTTTACTTTATTGTTATATCGTCGTCTCCACTTTGTATCCTACCAATCGAATTATGATCACGGTTAGCATCCGATGGATACGTGACGCACGTACAGGACCGGTCGTTGTGGCCACGCTTGGGGGAGGTCTATGTCCAACAGTGGACGTCTTTCGGTTGATATGATGATGATGATGAGCCACCCTCAATGGAGATCAGCCAAATACGCAGGAGCTATCATAGTGCTCAAGCGTAAGCGAAAAAAAAAAAATAGGTGCACTCTCTGGCCCTTTATTCTCATAGTCTTTTGGGACGGCAACTAGACGCGATCGAGAAGTGATCAAGACCCAACGTTGAATAAGGCTTCACATGCTTTATTTATTCCGGGTAGTTCGGAATAATTCCTAATGGAAAAACCTATAGCACTGTTTACCCGATCAAGTTATTGAATCCAGAACCCCACGATCAGCTTTCGCGTTTGCGACCACAAAGTCAACGAGATAGTTAGTACTAGGTCGCCTGCGCTGAGTGCGAATTGTGTTAACCTACGTAAATGTGATTGAAATGTTTATCACATTTGGCTCTCTCATTGGTTAAGAAGTTAGAGCGGGCCTATCAGTGCGCTGGGTGCGAGTTGTTTTTACGTTAACGTAATCAAAACGTTTGCTGCGTTTGGCCCTCTGATTGGTAAAGAGCTTGGAGGGGGCCAATCGGAGCGCCAAACGTCACAAAGGTATCGATTGCGTTAACGTAAAATAAACTCACACTAGGCACACGAGCACTCTGAGCATCGAAAGTCATAAACGTGTCGATCGCGTTACCGTAAAACAAACTCGTAGTGGGTTTTCTGTTTCGATATTACATTCCATATAAGTAAGAACAGATTGCAGTACAACTCTACATGGACAGTATAGTAACGGTTGATTACTAATTACTACAACATGACTGGATAAGCTAATAAACGTTGTCTGATTTGAGACATATGTTTGATAACTTATAAACACATTAGCTTCTGCTAGTGGCTTCAGCCGCGTGAAAGTAGGTTTAACCAAATTTGATACCCGTTTCATACCCTAAGGCTGCCTGTCCACAGGAGCGGAGCGAGCCTGCGGAGCGGAGAAACTGAGAAATATTTACCAATAGGATTCCAGAAAATCAGAGGAGCAGAGATTGTGTGCACCTTATTGGTTAATATTTCTCCGTTTCTACGCTCCGTAGCCTCGCTCTGCTCCTGTGGACAGGCAGCCTTAGAGGGCGGTTTTTGAAAAATTCACTAAGAGAGGGCCGCCTAAGTCATAAAAGGAAATCTTTAGCAAAATTTCACGCACCTAGTCCCAGTAGTATCAGCTGTGCGTTGATGTCAGTCAGCCACTTTCTTCTTTTATATATAAGTAGATAACTTATAAACACATATCTCTTCCTTGAGTTGTGCGTTCAGGTGAAAGAAAAATATTTTAATACCGAATAATGCTGTTTTATTTTGGATACGAAGATACCGTAGCATGCCGCAATACCTCATCACTCCCTATTCGTATTCACCTATAACTTACAGACAAAAGGTTTCATGTTTGCAAATCACGAAGAATTTGTTTAGGAATATCCAACAAATACTATTCATTTCTATGCATACTAGAAACATTTTTCTCTATATTATCCTCATCAGAAGACCTTAAGTCACTCAAAGAGCAATTAAAAGGGTTTTGCTCGAAGTTTCTTTGCGTAATCGAATCAAGAATGAAGATATCCGCAGGAGGTAGTCGACATAGCCTTAAGAATTACCAAATTTAAGTGGCAGTGGGCAGGCACATTGCTCGCAGAACAGATGGTCGATGGAGTCGTGGTTTTAGAGTTGCAATCGTGTACCGAAAGAATTATTGGACGGCCTCCCAAAAGTAGACCAATGACCTGGTGACTTGGTCAGGGTCTCGGGCGCGGGAATCTGACGAACGAAAGAAACACAGGACCGGTCGTTGTGGCGACATTAGGGCGAAGGCCTAAGTTCAACAGTGGACGTCTTTCGGCCGAAATCACACTTGAGGGAATCGCATGTAAAGTAGTGGACTTCTCATAGCTTAATGAAAGAAAAGAAGAAGAAAGAAAACATGTTTAATCTGCCTGAATAGATGCACAATTCGTTACAAAAACCAGTCAGGCCATGTTTGTATCGGGCATATAGTCTGTCTAATAAGTCAACCGACTTGGGAATTTTGAATAATATTAAATCATTTAAAAAATACTTATATTCGATACTTTTCATAAGGTTCTTCTGTTAGTAAACAATGATCTCTATCTCTTAATAGACCTTGATTATTGAACCTGTGTTGACTACATCAGATTTTATTAAATCCTAATAATTACCCAAGTCGCTTAACTTATTAGACAGACTCTAACTGTGTTGCACCATATGACCATACACAGTTGTCTAGGTAATCCTGTTGCATTGGGCAATGGTCTTGTTCAGTTTTTTATCTAAGTGAGACTTCTTTTCCGTAGGTAGGTACTACCCTGGGTCGCGTCAGTAAAACTTTTCCATAAACTAAATAAACTCAATTACAAAAGCAGAACCAGAACAGATAAATTAACAGATCGATCCGAACAATTATCAGAAATACTTACTCATTTAAAAAAAACCCAGTACCTATAATCGTTTCGCCCACCATTCTAGAACGTACTACACCTACATACACATAGTCTATTTAGTTCGGAAGTAAATACTCCGCCCCTTGCTTCGCACGCTCATTGACGGAGCGTCACGTGGTCGGGCGTAACGCGTATGTTTAGACCACGATAGTCAGCTGTTTGCGTGTTAAGGAAATGGAGCAGAATAATAAAATACATGCATCGTTTTATGGCCTAGAGGTGAACGGGAAATAAAGGCTGCTGTGGCTTATGTGGTCATCGTGGTGGAGATCCAATACGGCGGCGGTCGTCACGCGCTGCAACCGCGAACGTCAGTTAAGGTAACCATACACGCTAGAATATACCTGACAAGTTTGCCTGTACAGTTGAGTTGTACAGATAAACCGGAGCGTGTATATTGTACAACTGTGCAGATTTCCACACAAGCTTAACTGTCAGATTTCAGGTGTACATAGGTACAGTCAAACCTGTCAGGTACACCCTAGCGTGTATGGCCACCTTTAAAGGTCGATTACTGATTGAAGGTGTTATGAACGTTAACGCTATCATAATCTTCTCCTACTTTCTCAATGACTTATATGGATACATGCCTATTCCGTCTGATAGCTGTTACAGAAGACATAAGTCACAATCACAACCCCACACAACACAACAGATGAAACCAAAGCATATTATTATATTATTAATTTCCAATATTTCAAAGCTATACCATCGATGCTGAAAAAAATTCAAGGACTATCAGGTGTTTTTGTAGTCCACTGTAAAAACGTGTAGACATCAATCAAGACCTGCTGTTGTCGTTGCCAAGTCTCGTGAAAAAAGAAAACTATTTTACGTCAATGCAAACATTACACCGTAGCCCGTACGTCATAAGCGGAGGATTGGCTCAGCAGTCACCAATCCTATAGTAATTCTGCTGAGCTTAGTCTTATGAGTAATATCTTCTTAAATGGCTGGCATAACTTTGTTTAGGAATGAACATTCATGGAGTTTCTTGCCGGTTCTTCTCCATAGGAAACGACCAAATTGGAACCGTGCACTAGGTTCTGAGTTCTGACGTTTTATAAGTGTCCAATTGTTATGTGAAATAACAAAATATTTTTAATTTTTGAACTACGACTATCACAATATACAAGACAAGCTTCTGCTAGCGACTTCGCCTAAACTTTAGAGCCCCTTTTCTTCCTGATAAAGGGTAAATTTTTGCAATTCCTCTCTTAGTGCTCACTTCGTCGTAAAAAGAAATCTCGTGTACAATTTCACACTTCTGGTCCCAGTAGTTTTGGCGTTGATATGTCAGTCAGTCAGTTTCTCCTTTTAGATAAAAGTTACAGTACAATTCACGAATGATGGCGGCCGTGAAGTTTGCGCGGAAGGCTTCGCAGTAACATGTTTTAGGAACCAAATGGCGAAGTGCGTGTGCGAGAAGAGTGTAGTATGCGCGAACGTTCGCAAAGGCTAACTTCACGGCCGCCATCATTCGTGAATTGTACTGTACCTAATGAATTTAGAAACCGGAACTCTTTGAGGTTTACTGATGTCTCTTTCTTCCAATAGCCTATTCCATTCCAATCCAGTAGTAAATTGCTATAGTAGCTACTGTGTGTTAATGCTTTAAAATGGCCTCCGTAATTTCATCGATCCCTTTCAAAGTGTTACTATGGAACACATAGTTTTAAGAATAGTCAAACAAACAAGTATTTATGGCAGGTATTAAGGCGCTCTATAAAACCAAAGTTATTACAAATGTTTAAAAAATATTTGCGATATCGGACCTACGCTACAATCGTCAATTAATCAATGACTTATTGACGATAACTCTTGCTTTCATTAATAATCAATCAACTGATAAGTGTAGACGTATCCAACGATACGTACCTACCTAAGCACTTATATGTAGGTATGCCCCAGATCAATGACTGACAGTATACAGGTCACGGTCGCTCTAGGAATGTCTGCTTAACCTACATCCATACTGGCAATCAAATGCGGTCCCAGATAGGCCGCTGCAAGCAAATTTGAGCTAAGTAAGTAATTATAGCACTGGGAGTTGTAGCTGGTCGCGGGTCAAACCCAGCCAGGCGCAATACTTTGTGTAATTTATTTCATCCACTGATCTCAAAACGGTGAAGGAAAACATCATGCGGAAACCGTCATGTCATAGAACCAAAACTTCGAAGACGTGTGACATTTACTAACACGTACTGGGACCGCGTGGTGGATTAGGGCCCATCCCACTACCAGAGAGGGGGCGTGAGTCCCAGCAGTGGGATGCTATGCTATGCTAAGTGATTATAGTCCCGAATGTTACTTCGCATTCGATACAGCGTGAATGCGGTACTCCTAGCCAAAGGATTTCGCATCTGTTGGAGTATCCGAAAATACAAACTGCACTTCTGAAGACCTACGGAACACCAGCGACGCCGAGATTGACAAGGCTACCCAGTGATACAGTTAAATATTCATTTATAATCGGCGCGAAAAGCGAAGACTCGTTATTTTTTTTTTTTTTAATTCAGATAAACTAGTGCTTGACTGCGATCCCACCTGATGGTATGGTTTGATGGTGAGGCGCACTAGTTTATTAAGAGCCTATTCACTCTAGCCTTAAAAGACACCCAAATTATAATCGGACGGGAAGACTCGCAGCAGGCAGACTGTTCCAGTCCTTCGACGTACGCGGTATAAACGACGAGGCGAAACGCTTAGTCCGGACCGTAGAGGTTTCAACAACGTAACGGTGAATATTCGCCGTACGTCGGGTTGTCCGATGGTAGAATTGCGATGGCGGAATCAAGTCATGCAATTCCTGCGCACATTTTGAGGTTTTACATAGACATTTTTGCGATTATGCTGTTTGAAAGCTAGGCTGATATTTGCTGGTTAGATGAATATTCAAGATACATCGATCTACTCGCTTATGTAATGGTTTAATCGCAAAGGTATGAGCGACCATCGGAATACCGTAAGCCCGACTATGAAGTACTAGACGAAATACGGCTTCGTGAGTTATTTTTTTAGCATTTGCATAAAGTTCGCTAAATCGCTAATAATTCAGCATTGAATGCGTTAACGAGAACTTAATCATAGGTGGTGAAATAGGCCTTTGACCTCCCCGTACATGCCAGAACTTCCTGCATGTGGTACACGATGACGCGATAATGATTTCAATTAGAACATCACCTCCGTCATTGACATCTGATGCGTCATCGCATTATGATGCAAAAATGACCTACTCACACCCATTTGCGAAACAATGATCAAGGCTACCTTCAGATGCATAAATTAGTTTTTTTTAGTAACGGATATTTCGACTTATTAGTTGACTAACATCCAAAGGTCCAAAACTCCATCAGCATACTACGTTATACTGCGCTCCGAAACGCAGATCATTGACGTGGTGGTTCAGAAGGCTGCCCAGTTTAAGTGGGATTAGGCTGAACAATACTTGACATGTCTGCCGCATACCGATCGAGCGGGGTGGGCCAGTAATTTTTTTATTGTCCTGAAATCGCACGACGGGTTCGCGGCAGACCAAGAAGATGGCGGGACGACATAAATGTCTTCCTTAGAAATTGGCAAGAAGTGACCTTTGCCCAGCAGTGAAATAGTATTGCTGTTATTATTTAATAATAACTAATATTTCGGCGTCATCATCATCTTCCTACCATTGTCCAGTGTTAATTGAGGTCTGCGCGACACGTTTTTTCTTCCATTCTGTCCTGTCACCTGTCACGCTATCACGCCGGCGTACCGGCGTGTGACTTGCAAACGTATACTATGGAGTTATGGACTATAGACGATATCCAACGTTTTGTAGCTTACAAGCAATTCCATTTTTTTTTTCGTTTTTCGTTTTCAACTAACTACTTATAAGTGCTGACAGGGGCGGATTCAGAATTTTTTCTGGGGGGGGAGGCAGAAGGGGCGGACGGGAAAAATATCAACTGTAAGTATATGCAACTGAGTTTTGCTTTTATGTATGTACTGTGATGGAATCTCCACAGTATACAAAAATACCGTTCCCCTTGAATCCGCCCTTGGTGCGTGGACGTCAACAGAACAATTTTCATAGAAGAGTGTCTTCAGCATCTCTTCTTGAATATTATGATAGGTATTCTTTTTGCCGATCTTTATAAGATGGGATGAACTTAGTCGATTTATGCAGAAAAGCTTGGGAATCAAAGCAGGATGTAGGTACCTAAGAGTGCGAGAAACGAAGTAAAAAAAAATTATAACTCGCTTCCGATATCGTAGATTCTATAGTGATTAAAATGTGAATGGGGCTTTCTTATATTTCTTGGAGATGCAAGCGCAGCCCCCTCCGGCAATGTAATACACGCATTGGTATTTTTCACACAACATAATATTAAGGTCATCATAATCATTTCAGAGCTGGAAGATGTCTTCTATTGGACATGGTATCGCTACACCGACCGGTCCTAAGAATCTTGTATCCATCGGATCCCCGCGACCCTCACTAGGTCATCGCTCCACATTGTGGGAGGCCACCAAACGCTACATATTAGAGTGATGATTCATGTTTTACAGTCAGTCTGATACGTCTCTCCAAACACATGGTTCATTTATCGACCTGATATGACAGAGGGTTTAAGGGACGGAGGTGTATTCCGTCCAATCTGTCACGCAAATTGAAAAAAGAAAAAAACATTGTAGGTACCTATCCAATTTAAAGCCTATGAACCACGTATTTTAAGCTTTTGAGCCTACGTATTTTACTAACAAACTTATAAGAAATTTAAAAGCTTATAGCGTAAATAATACGGTATTTACATTATTTTTCGAGTGGACAAATGATTGATAGAAAGGAATGTCTCTCCAATAATTTGGACGGACACGACACGACCGATCAATTTAATGGTATCCTACGACATGACTATAAAGAGCCCTATTGTTGAATTGACCTATCATAAATATGTCAATCGATAAGGCGAATTGTAAGAAATAGCTTGTTGTTTATTTTAAAGGCAGGAATTACATTCTCAATTTTTTCTTGAGAGCGTAAATCAAAATTTTTGATCCAAATCTACAGAAGTGTCTATTAGTGGCTTAAGCTAGACGTTTCATTATCAGGGGCACTACTACGAGATCTTAACTCGATGCTTTTGATGAAGCTTTAGAGTGTATAGCTCCATGTTTTTATTGCTCGCACGTTTGTAGTAAGGGACCAGAAAGATCAGAGCCTCAAACCAACAAAAAAAAGTTATCTTTTTGTTGGTCTCAGAAAGTGCAAATAATAAAACAAATGATCATCGGCTATTGCGGCACTGACGCACTGTCTGAAAGTCCGCTAACTACAAAACTAGAATGGTGGTATTATCACGCGTTATCAAAAAGGGGGCGGCCACAAAACAGTGTTACTTATTATTTTCAAGCCTGTTGAATAAAGCTGATTAGAAAAATTTATGACGATAACGTGAATTTAGGTACTCTGTTAAATTAGTTCGGGGGTAGGGTGATTATCAAATGCTAAGTAGAAAATGTTCATGATCTTTGTTTATCTATCTATAATATAAAAATGAATCGCTAAATGTGTTGCTAAGCGCAAATCTCGAGAACAGCTGAACCGATTTCGCTAATTCTTTTTTTGTTGTGTTTTTTATTGTGAGGTTCTTAAAGCAAAAAAAAAGGAAAATTAGGGTACAGTAAGGTAGAGTAGAGTGGGTTAGAGTCGCATTCGGTACAACTTTCGGCGTTTGTCTGTTTATCCAATCTTCTTCTTCTTCCTGCCCTTGTCCCATTTTATTTGGGGTCGGCGCAACACGTTTGTTTCTTCCATTTTGTCCTGTCACTCGTCACGCTATCACTAACTCCCTTTTCTTTCATATCACTTCTCACACAATCCATCCATCTTTATCCAATAATTCCTCTTAAATCACACAATGGATTTTGATGCGATTTTCATTAATATAAAGAGCAATAAACGATGAAGATATATATTATGTATATAATCTACACTCATGCGCAGCCGGAGCAGGTCAACTCATTAGTATAGTCTAATAGTTAATTATTAGGATCAATGCTTTATTAGGTAATCGGGCCGTGTTACGTCTCGTACATAATAAGCTATAAATAACGTATGTTTCAGAGATAACACTGCTTATGCACACATTTTATACATAAACAATAATTAGCTGGTAATTTTGTTTACGATTTTCCTTTCGGTAACTAATTTAGTAGGTATCATAATTTCTGTATTCTTAAGCCTTAAGGGTTCAAGTCTTGATTTTCCTTGTTTTTGTAGGTACATTGTTTGTTAGGAACAGGTACAGATGGGGAAGTCCCGTGACTTGGAGTAGGTAAAGTATTCTAAGCACTAATTGGTTTGACTTTTTACATTGGTTTTTGTTTGATGAAAATGTAGTGTTTAGAAATACTTGTACAAGTTTTTTAAATAACTAGATAATTTTATTCAAGTGTCGACTGTACTTGGGATAAAAAGTCAGAAGAACAATCAGAATTGAATTCCAGTTATCCGCCCGTTAGGGTGGATAGATGGATACCATGTTTCCGGAATAAGACTTGGTTTTTACCTACCCACATTTAGAACATTTTTACCCACAGTAAAAAAAACCTCTTCTTGAATATTGGCAGTTTGTTATGCGTACAAGTGACGTCCTAGCTCATAGTGTTTGTCACCGCACGTAATTAGACCTATGGCTCTAACAACTACAATTAGACACGCAACGCAATAAAAACCGTTTTCAGCAATTTATACATATATATTTTATTAACAATAATGTTACAATCGACATGCCGCCTTAATCTCATAGAAACAAGATATCTTTATTATACAGTGTGATACTAAAACCAAACAATTATAATATAACACAATATTTTCAATAACTTGCTTTACTTAATTTACATAAAAATAATGGATAGAATCTACATAAATTATCCGTGGACAGCACAAAAGAGCCTTCGACAAACGAGATGTATCTGTTTCTAGCATGCATTTTTGATAGTAAGGCATCCCTATGCGAGACCATCGGCTGTAAAACTTTAAAACTTAATCTATTATATACGCAATACATATATTTAGTATACTTTTTACAGACAGTTGTCTATTAGATTCACATTGTTACTATCGAAGCTATATCAAAATTATTACTTATGTTCATTGCAATATCGTTTCGTTCGCGCCGGAATCAATGTCTCACAGTAATAGTTTCCTAATATGGTGACAGAGTTACAATTGGTACTAACTGCTCTCTTGACGGTTTCAATTGAAATAAATTGAAGTAGATACAATCTATGTACGTGCATTGTTTAACAATGCAATCAATGATATGTACAAATAACAAAGCCCAAACACTTTTAAATTGCTTTAACAAATCACTTTTATAATACAATTACACTTCTAAAGAGCGACAGGCTCTTGTGTGTGAGCTAACAAATAAAGATTTATTACTGATTATAGTGCATTTTTATGAGCATCTTCGGCCGAAGGATTAAATTACGGTCTTGTGATTTTGTGAACATTTATCAAAACCAGAATCTGCTCAATAAACTCAGAATCAAGTTAATCAATTAAAAAAACGGTTTATCAATATTCAATCAGACTCAATATATTTTAACAATCAACAGTTCGATTTTCCTCAGTAATGGGAATAGCGAAATCACGCTCTAATTTGCCGATAGCGAGTTTTATAAAAACCAGTAAAATAATGAGCCTTGATTATAAATATCAATGGTACCGTGGTGGGCGAAAATTATAAAGTTCAGCTTTGTTGATAGACAACCTGTGTTACATTCAAAATTATGGAGGACAATGTTTCTCATATCGGATTTTTTTTTTTAGAATTTATGCATCTTTTAGGGTAGTTAGTACTGTAGTATCTACTGATAAATATGACATAGTACGTATTTATTTCTACAAAGCAGATGAATTATACTGTTACAAAATTAA
Source organism: Mythimna albipuncta (assembly GCA_929112965.1). Classification (NCBI taxonomy): domain Eukaryota; kingdom Metazoa; phylum Arthropoda; class Insecta; order Lepidoptera; family Noctuidae; genus Mythimna; species Mythimna albipuncta. The sequence continues at coordinate 6,215,088 of OV815984.1, forward strand.
TATGGTAGAATCGGCTAGTAATATATATGTATTTAAAATCAGACTCTTGAATTATTGTAAAATTAATTCTTTTCGTAATATGATAGTGGCAGATCCACGCGTGCTAAATATCTTCAAAACATATTGCAAAACTTAACTAGAATATATTATGAAGCAATTTTTCTATAATAAAATTAAAGTTTTCGCGTATTATATTTCCGACACCTACATTTTTGACTTCCCACATATCTTAGAAATACATCTTTTAAATTTTAATATACACACTATGTATAATCAATTAATCACACTTTTGATAATTTTCTATGAAAACAATCATCTATCGAGCGAAATTAATGACAATGTATGTGATATAAAAAGCTGCTCACTGTCTACATTCAGATCAGTGTCGAATTCCATCAATTTCATTTGTAATTTGACTAATGCATTCCATTTGTGTAAAAAAATGTGGGCTGTATACATAGTAAGATCATACGACATTCTTAAAAAAAATCGAGAGCATCAGAACTGAATAAGCAAGACGCTTTTAAATTGTAATCAAATTAATTGGCTGTATATTACATTTTTACACTTTTAACTCTCTGTGCTGTCATAATAAACATAAAAAATCTAACTCATTTTCTTATAAAAACTGCATTTGTTAATTAATAGCTACTGATTAAATGGACCATCACTATTTAGTTTCAAATATTGAACTTATTCAACAATTACAGATAAATAAATTACACACAATTCAATGTGAGGTTTAGATAAGTATGCTTTCAACAGTGAACATACAGTTGATAAGTGCCGTGACATTAAATACCTAGACATTGTACTGTTTTCAATGATGGTACATTTATACACACAAATGTGTTAAAATTAAAAGTATAAACTTTTGCACAATTTCATCAAGAAATAAATAGTGATGAGAGTTTATCATGTGTTATGTGCCTCAGTTCAAAAGTCTATTTCATTATCTAAGTTGTCTCATTATAAGAATTCCATTGTTATTAAAATGCCTAAAGCACATATTCTTTGTGTAAAAATAAGAAACCCTTATATGCAAAAACAAAGGCTTTTAAAGACTCCAAATGATTGATATTGTGCTAAAATTTTCTTTACACTGCTGCAATAAGGTCCTATTTTGGAAACGTAATTTACATATAACAGACATCTGAAGATATTTCAGCAGCTATTCTTGCAATCAAAGCAATGTACACTTACATTTAGAGCCCAAATGTTCCACTGAATGCTGACAGTACTCACTATGTCAATAATTTCGATTTATACAGCTCCAACATTTTAATAATAGTATTCCTGAATTCTACAACAATTTCTGTGTGGGACACAGTTGTACCAACTTTTCTTTGTAGACCACAAACTATGTCTGCTGGAAACCACATGAAAAGTTAATAGAACTATCATCCTTTAAATTATAGTTTTCAAATATGAAAACATACAGTTCATATCTTCGGCGCTTGTCAAGGTGACCGCGCATGTGCATATCGGCTATTGACTCGGACTAGCTTCACTTTCCGGCCGGTTTAGAACAGGCTTCTCAGCCATCACTGGCTTCTCCGCAACTTGAGGCTTTTCTGCCACAAACGGTTTTTCAGGTATCATTGGTTTCTCCACTACGGGAGGGGCAGGTTCATCATCAATTTTATTTTCTTCTAGCTGGTTATTTTCAATGCGCGTATTGGATAGTTTGTTCGTTATCACATCAGGTTGATCTTGCTCCATTTCAGAAGGTCCGTTGTGTTTCTCTCCATCATTCATAGATGGAGAGATAGATCTCTGCATTAAATTAGGATTGGATGGAGATATTGCCCTGTTGGAATTGTCTTCACTAGAAGCACTCAGTTGTCTTGGAATTGAATGACTTGGATGGGACAATGTCTGAGGGATGTGTGCATTATGTAATGGTAGTCTAGACTTGTCACTCTTTCTCCATAGTGTCACTTCTTGTTGTTTAAAGTAGCGCCGGTCTTCAGTGTCCATTAGCACAAGGTTCAGGTAGTACCTCACTGAAAACTTGTTATTTATATCTCTCATCGTTGGTGTAAGGTCATACCCAGCTAAGAAGACTCTTATAGGAATACTTTCTCCTCTAACAGGAGCCCCATCCATAATTTCATATTTTGCAACCGTCTCATTCTCTGTAAATGTGTTAGGCCCAGACCCTGTTGTTTCTCTTTTAATTATTGATATTTCCATATGTTTAATTTTAATGCGGACCAGTAGGAAATAGATTTTACCAACAATGACATCTTTCAAATGATATTTAGATTTATTGTACTCAAATTCTATGTGTAGGCAGTCTTCAATGCCTACTTCCATTTTTATCGAGTTTAGTACATCTGGGTAGCTGCACAGAGTGTGGACAGCGATGTCCACCTCCTTCACGACGTCCGTCAAGCGGCGCACGATCGTAGCCCTCAGGAAATACCTGAGTCTGACGTTGGCGCCCGTGTAAACTTCGTAAGGTTTTTCGACATTTGCGAACTCGAATGGATACGAAGTGTGCTGTAACAGGTCACCGGGGCGGGCCAGCTCCTTGACTAATGATATAAACTCATGATGATTGCCTCTGTCGTAGAATAATTCTATCTGACCTATAAGTTCGACCTTGATACCTTGGTGTTCAAGTTTCGATCCAGGTTTCCTCAGAGTCACGTTCACTCTACCTGAAACCGTTTCACCGTCGTAATACAGCAGTAACTTCTCCTTTTTGCCTTCATCCGTTTTCACTTCGGCAACCTTCCGTTTGTCAGCATCATCAAATACGATTTCAATATCCGCAGTCTGTCCGAACCCGAAAAAGCTCATTTTCGCACTTATCACTTACACAAGCTATCAAAAACTTTTTACGTGGCTTTACAACAAAACTGTAACGATTTATTTGAGCAAAACATTGAAAAACGGCGATGAAACGCCCGCAAATCTGTGGAGGCGATTGAAAGGTTGAAGCAAAGATGGCGACTGATTTTATGTCGGCTGTCGGCGAAGAGGTTCGTAAATAAAATTATGATGAAAAAACTCACCAACAAGGCATCTCTGGATGGCACACGCAAATTTCTTGCAAGGGTCCTTCGGCATAAATAGATATTTTAGCTATTGGGATAGGGAAAGTATTAATAAATACTGAATTTCAGTCATGTGTACATATGACAAATTTTGATGAGGCAACTCAAAAATTATAAAGATCCTTTTTCACTGGCCATCGTTATATAATTTTCATTTTCTATTCAAAGATGTTTTGTTTGTGTCTTTGGAGCATTTTACGAGTACTAATTGTTTTGTAATTGATTACTAATTATATATTTTATATTTCATGACTGATTTAAGGTTCGGGAATCAATAACCGTTTACGTAATATTACTATTTTTTTATCTGTGAACAGAAAAAGTTTGAAAACAATGTTGCCAGTAGAATAATCCTTTTTTTCGTAAATGGCGGATCTCAAAATTCTCTAACAAAAGCGAGTTGATATTTTATGTGAATAAAACAACGCAAGTGAATTAATAAGCATGGAGATTACGCGCGCTACTTTAGGAATTGCAGTTGGAATAGCTGGAACTTTGTTCCTTGGATATTGTGTGTACTTTGACCAACAACGTCGCAAGGATCCTCTTTTCAAAAAGAAGTTGAGAGAACGTAAGTATTTAGACTGATTGAATGAAAACAGCATGTATAGATGAATAAAGGTTCCTATTATTGCTTATTGGCACTGTAAATTTGACTGTCCAAACATTTTAAGTTTTATTGTAACCTAAAAATTTCACAAGGAATCGTTATTACAACATCATGCATCAATCACTTTCCGCTTCGATAACTGTTTAATTTTAACGCTACATCACAGAAAACAATAACTAAAACGTATGAGCGTGTTAATTGTGTAACTCTATAATAACTTTCTACATACTGTGTGTAGTATCAAAATTAGTTACACAGCTTTGGCAGACTGTGCCAAACATGCTTTTGCAATGGGCTAAAACTATAACAAATATGACATGTGCACAGATGTATTGATATCTGTTTTAGATAACTATAATATAACACAACTTTCACTCCGATGAAGTCACTAGATTCCATTCAATTCAAACCCAACAATAAAATAAAAGCAACAGATAACAGTTGAAATAAATTCTTCGATATTTAACATTTCGACTACCGTAATTAGAGACAATAGAAAGATAATTAGAGAATGAACACCAGCTTTTGCTTGGGGTTTAATGAATTAAAGAGTGTATGTTACAATAACTTCTATAACTCCTATTTTCAAACTTGGAACTCTTAAATTGTTCATGCATCAGTTATTCCACTCATTCTGCAGACAGTAGACAGACAGGTAAAAACTTATGAATAAAAAGTTTTAACAAAACTTGTATCGCACAATTTAAGCTTAAAAAACACAAATGAACAGTCAATACCTATCTTATAATGTAAGTAGGTACACAATTTGTCACTGGCGGGTTTTGTAGACATCTGTTCAAACATTCTGTTGGTGTTATTTTTGTCTAGACGTTCTCGTGATGTTTGAACGGGTAGTAAAATGACCATGTGGTAATTTGCCACAGCTACAACCTGTGGCATATCCCACAGAAACTGCTTTTTTTGTACAAAAAGTAGACTGATCTTCAGTATTATTGTAGACTAGCTTTTACCCGTGGCTTCGCCTGCCTCTTTCTCCCCTCTTTTCACATTAAAAAAAAAAAATTTGCTTATGCCCGTCTCCAGGGTCCCAACTATCTCTGTACCAAAATTCATCAAAATCGGTTTTGCCATTTAGGCGTGAAGACATAACAAACAAACAAACTCACTTTCGCTTTTATAATATTAAGTAAGGATTTCCATCAGTAAAATTTTCATCATCTGATCTGTATTTCCAGAAAATACCCTTAATAAAAATTAAACAATAACAACCTCTACATAATATTAGTTTGAGACTAACCTTCACAATGACTTTGTGTTTTGATGTGCAGTTTTAGGTTACCTTGCATATTATATTATTACCTTTGGAATACTGTAATTAGAGACACAATATAAAGACAATAAGAGACCGAACGCCAGTGTTCGCTCGGGGTTTAATGAATTAAGACAAAATACGGTACCTAAATCTGAAGTCGAATTATTTTTATCCAGGAATATTCTTTTGGGAACAAAAAGAAAACAATTCTACTATTGAAGAGATGATGTAAAAATAAATTTACTTTTCATCGGTCTTTATTAGTACTTACTTAAAGTTTTTTAATTTGCATAAGCAGCTGATAGTACCTACTTTTAGTTATGATAAACAGTACATTTTTCCATTCCATTGGAAACAAAAACAGTCAATGACAGTAAATAATAGTGGGAATTTCAAAAATCCACTGGTCTTCCAAGTGTAGATAATTATAACATGTGAAAAAGTGTTGGAAATGTTTAAAAGACCTAATTTAACCTTTCAATTGTGGAATTTACAGACACGATTTAAAGACAATAGGTGTGCGAATGCCGGCGTTCGCTTGGGGTTTAATGAATTAATGTAATTTTTGCAATTTATACCCTATTTGCTCTAAGATTAGACATTTAAAGAATCCTTTTTTACTGTCTGTTTGACCGATTTTAACTTCTATTTCGTAGGCATAAGGATGGCTATAAAAACAAAAAAGTGGTTACAATACCAACTATTTACTGCAGCCGCTATTTGTCATGCCACCAACCTAATAAATGTAAAAATCAGTTGAACAGACAGTAATAAGAGGTTTTCATAAATGTGAAATGTTATTTTGAACAGTCTTGTTATCTTTATTGGCTTTCAATTAATTAATTATCAATTCAATTAATGTTTATCATGTTTTTATTTGTAATTTTATTTTCGTTAGTAGTTTCAGTGGTTTTTATACATGCCGTGGTCTCCTGTAAGTGAAGGAGTACACTGTCAAAATACCAAAATAAACATATTAGACATAATTATTGTATAAATTCCGTTTGAGATCTTAAATAAATAATAATTTAGCCTTTATCCAGATGCCTGCTTATCAGTCTACTAAATGATAACTAATTGCTGTGGTGAACACCGTCTGACAAGAACTGGGTCGACGGCGCGTTGTTTTCTAGACCCCTTAAGAGGCCTAAGTGCTAGTTTATTTTTATTTACGAGTAGGTTAAGGAGTTAGGCCAAGACCTGTGTAGCTTAGGTACCGCCGCGGTAATTTATACCTGTTCACTTAAAAAAAAAATCCGACGGAATCCTGCGGCGCTCCGCCAAACCAAACCCTTTGAAGCTTTCGTGTCGAGTGCAAGCAAAAATTAACTTAGCGGTGGTCAGGCGGAAATGTCTTGATGGTACATAAATAAAGAAGTGTAGTTTCTACGTAAAGCATGGGAAAAAAACGAGTTTAATAACTGTGTTATTATGTTATTTACAGGCAGACAGAAAGCCCAACAGAATGCATCTCGACCGCGCCCAGTTGGTGGTCCTCTGCCAGAAATGAGTGACCATGAAGCCATGCAGAGGTTCTTCCTGCAACAGGTATGATCGAGCAGTACAAGTCTTTCATTCTTGTACCCAATAAAAAAAAGCCAATATGTACCTACCTACAGTACGCATAACGGATCTTGAGCGGTTGCGTAGAAGTCAAATATTCGGTCTCTTTAGTGGTGCGAACGGAAACGCGGGGGCGGGGAGTGTCAGTGATTGGCTCGCCGCGCCATCACGTCATAGACGTCACTCCTCATTCGTTCACTGCGTTGCGCCATGTATCTAACAACGAAGACGATTGGCTCGCCTATGTATGGAATGGGCAAAGCGATCCCCACTCTGACGCCGAGCGTTCAAGATACGTTGTGACTACTGTAGGTATTTATCTTAAACCCTAAACTAGCCACCTGGCCGCGGTCACTGCGACCTCTCCGACTTTTTAAAGTTTAATTTCTCCAATAAAAAAACATGTATTAAGCTTAACGCCCACATGTCCGCATCGAACGCATCGCGTCAAACAGATCGTATTCTTTCTATACAGTCACACAAGTGCATCGACTGACACCGTTGCTCCGAGAGGCAACTTGTGTATGTTCTTCCTCTTCTGCTAACAAACAATCAACGACAAATTGGATCAACTTATGCAAACAGGAACCGATCCACACATATGCCAAAATCGTGATAAAAGCACAAAAATGAGCCTTCTGTCGACCCTGTAAAGATCAAAATGATATGACAAAGTCAATGAAAAGATGTCATTTTTGAAACCTTCTGTATCCTTATCTCGGTTTTGACTTAGGTTCAATTGTTCTTCTTCGCTTTCATCCATTCTCACAAGTTCATTCCGCATGTACTATCACTATGAGAATTCGAATGAAGTGGCATCAGCAATCCGATGGCGGGTATTTGCATCGGCAAATCCGATACAGTAGACGCGTTATGAAAAGTCAAGCTAGAACTACACTGCGCACACGTGTGCTGTACACGCCGGGGCGCGTCTATCTCCGCACATTTTGTATAGTAATTAGACTTGTAGAGCTACACTTGATCCACGCCACGAGACGTGCGCAGCGTGTCACACGTGTGTGTTTGTCTAATGTAGTTCTAGTTTGAATCCTTTTGATGCGATGTATTGAATTTTATAATTGTTAATTTATTACTTAAGGTGATTGTTCCGCTGGCCTGTTCATACATTTAATCGTTTGACGATACTCCGTACATAGACACTTTTTTCTCAAAACGAATCACTTTATCACTTTTCTACATTATAACGGTGGCGCGTTCGACTTTTTTGGTAAATAATTTGCGTTATATATTGAGAAAAACAGCCATGAAAACCGGGCAAAATTTGACATTGTGTTTACTAGTGTGAGTGCGATGTGACAACCAAACAAACGGCCATGACTGCGATAGGTTATAATATTTAACGCTAGATGGCGTGCAACCGATAATATAAATTTCAAAAATCATTACTAAATTTATAATAATGGATTTCATTAAAAAAAAACATTATAAAAACGTAAAACTAACTATCCTAGACGAAAACATAAAACATTATTGTTATCAAAAAATTTTTAGCATTAGTTATGATTATTGTTCCTGGCAACGTGTTATATTCAACATACGTAAAACGCGACGCGCGACGTTGCCGATCTTCTCAACGTGACCCTTTGACCTTAGATGTTACGTCGGAATTTCTAAGAAAACGCGTTGCCAGACTTATTTCAATTTGATCATTCGATTGACATGATTTTTGAAACTAGGCTAGCTAATGCAGTGATAGGTTTTACGCGCGGAATTGCTTGTATATTTTAAATTGTATGCATTTTCATTGATTTGAAATAATATTATTTTCTTGTATGTATTTCATTACAATTTAATATAATAATTGCAAGGTATTGTAGTATAGATTGCTTAGCAATTTTATTTCAAAATAAAAGTAGTCTTTCGGTGGTGTTAGCAAGATGGCCCGTGAGTTTAGCTGGCTATTACAAACTAAAATCTTCTCATAATAGATAGAAATTACCGATTGATATTGTTCAGTTATAATAATATCAAGTAAACAAAATTTTATTTACTAAATAATAATATTATTATGTATCATTTGTAAACAAAATTTTTAAGTCGCTATACATATATATATATATTGTATTTCCTGTCATATTACTTTTTCACATTAGTAATACAAATAGTTATCGATGGACAATTAATATTAGACGAACAAACAAACATTAGTTTACTGCAATCTCGTTTCTTTTGAATGGTTGCGTGCATTCCGTTACTTTTACATCAGAATGTATAATTATGTAATAATGATTTATTATTTATGAAATTCTCTTATATTTAGATTAATCCCTGCAGAATAATCGTCAGGGATTTGTTGACTAGATATTATTTTTTTGATTGTCAATCAATATGATATCAAAATTATTTAGGTAAGTAAAATCTTACAGCTATATTTTTCTAAAAATGCTAATGTAATCTCGATCGTAATTTGGAACGTCTCAGTTTGTAATATTCTGTATTATCTATATCTATGAATATATGGACTTGCATTGCATTCAACTGCAACTGCATTTCGAAGCGATTTGATCTGGTTGTTTTATGATTACATTCAATTTTATTCGAATTCCGAGTTTATAAAGGTAACTATTGTCTTGTATATCATTTGATTTTGTGTATTTCAGATTCGGTTTACGTCTAGAAGCTATGTGTGTGTGTTGGCTACGAAAAACTAGCGTATCAAACCGATATTCAGGCGTCCGTAAATCGTCTAAACAATCGAAAAGTGCATAGAAACGACTACATGGACCTTAGACATGTTATTGAGTGGGCCTTCCATATGGAAAGACACCGAAATATCTGTGAGTCTTCACAAATTGAATTTGTCAGTGAAAGACGTGATGGATTTCGAAGTGCAGTATGTGTGGAAAATCGTGGGAACACTGCACAGAGAGCAAAGACAAAGTAAATACTGCATTTGCTCATATAACAAGTCTGATGGATATTCCAACAATGTCACCTAATAAATTTCAGTGTGTTGAAAAAAAGTTAGGCAATGTTTGGTTAGAACATTTGACAGAGGAAATTAAGCTGGTGAACAAGAAAGAATAATTAAAAAGGTCATGTGTCTTCAGACGGTGTTCCATTTATTACTGTATATGTGGATGGAGGATGGTTGAAGAGATCATACGGGAATAACTTTGATTCATCATCTGGCATGGTAAGATAAATTATTACTAAACACAAATTGTATTTATTGTCAAAACAATGTAGGTATAACCAACAATTATGCAATGTTGAATTTAAGTGGTTGAGCTATTGACTGCTGCGCTGCATATCGCAGGTTCAAACCCCCAAGGAACAAATTTTTGTATGTCTTGTGTATGTGAATTTACATGTTTGTGAACACAAAATTATGGAATCATATTCTATATTTATAATTGTACACTTTCAGATTTTGGCCAACACTAGGCTTCCACTTTGTGGGAGAAAGATTTTGAAACCAAAAGTAATGAAACTTACCTTAGTGGCATAGAAAATCATAATGTATAGCAGTGATAACTGTTATGGCTGCAGATTTGAGAAATGGCCCACTTCATGTACATGGAAACTGCAAGGACTACTACTGCAATGTCAATGGAAGTGAAAAGGAGGAAGAAAACCTCGTAGAAGATCTAAAAATGCTCCAGTGTGGGCTCTGATTTATGCCGCCAATGAAAAATTGTATTGAAAGCAGGTCGTTTGTCGAATGAGAAACAAATGTGGCAGAAAACTTTGAGCATAATAAATAAATTCACCTGCGGAAAACAAATTAGTTTAGGTAAAGGGGGATCATATCAGCGACGTGTTCATGTGGCAGGTAAACAGTACAAACATTTAATTTTCTAGTAGATTGGAACCAAAAATAAATGTATCAGAACTGTTTCTTTATATTTATATTGTACATAACATATAATTTCTACATATTTTTTATTTTCTGGTAAAATTATATTTTGTTTTCAGGGCTATCGCTTGCTACTGGACACAAATGGCATGAGACTGCATGGAAAAAGCAGACCACACCAGAGCCCAGGAACACATTTCCAAAAAAAATGCGAAATGTATGGATATGAAAGGTACACTAAATTATTACTTTTCTATTTACTTCATGACACACTACAGCGTAAATGAAGGCTCCAAAGCCGCCAAACACAGAGATCGCGAGACAGGCGGTGGTGCGGGACTCGACTGAGACATGACCACGGTCACTCTGTCAAGAGTGTACGACTAAGAAGATTTACTTCATATTTTCCATTTTTTCTTGTAGGAAATTGTTTTTCAACATCCACATCAAAAGTTACACACTAAATATAGTTATTTTCTTTCGCAGCAGCTGTGTAGCGGTGGTTTCTGGACAAGAAAATCAAGAACATCAGAAAAGAAAGAAAAGGAAAAGTGAAAACAACACATCAAATGATTTTTGTTTCAATTGTACTTTTATAGTAGTTTGTTTAGAATCTACATTATCAATGTTTGCAATCATATTTGGTTACCAGAAACCTGAAATGGTGTGCTCATTGTGATGAACATAATGTTCGTAATGTGATGAATACATTGACCCTTTTTTCAGGTTTATGAAAAACCAAAAAAGAACTCTTGCTTTTTTTATTTCCTTTACAATCAAAACAATACAGATATGTATAACCATTTGTTAGTTATATGTGATTATGGATGCTCAGATACTATCAAATATTTTCTACCTTCCTGGTTGCAATCTCTCATTCTAATTTGTGTTTTAAATTTGTTGTCTTGTTATGATTTATAATTTCTTACGCTTGTCTTGTATTGGTGTGGAATTGTTGTAAATAAATATACCTTGAATTACTTCAAACTTAGATTGGGACTAAATATTTTGAAAAAGATTGTTTTTTAGTAAACAGTTGTGTATCAAGCAAGACATAATTGTCACTATAAGTATCTTGTAATTATTGTTAGTTAGTACATATGCTTTTTTTATTTAAATAATGTATAAGGTACATAATATAATAAAACTATCTTATATTGCATTCTTGACATTCATTTGATTCCTAAAATAATAAATCAATTAAATAGTTAACACCAGAAATACCACCTTTTATTATATAATCATAATTCCTTTTATTTCATAATATAATTGTAACGGGTGGCGTTAGAATAAACTTACCCCCCAGACAATTTTAATTTCTACTAGAGTCCAGCCTAATAACTTAAATTTACGCCATCTAGTGGTTAATTTTGCTGAATGCTTTTGATTTTAAAGTAGTCGCTCATGTCTATGTGTGTGTAAACGATACTATAAGCAGAGTTGGATAATAACATTTAGAAATTTGACGAATCCAATGGGTTTTGAGGCTTTAATTTGACGAATTTCGGTGAAGTGGAATGTCCGATTGGTGCACTACTATTTCTGTGACATAATATTGTTCCAATTACGCTCAAAACTAAATAAAACTGAAAATGTTGACTTCAGCGCCATCTAACGGGAAAATGGCCACGAACAACCCGTAGCAATCACCTTAAGGTTCTTTGTTCTTTCCAACCTAGTTCAGGCAACAAATGCAATGTATGCGTTAAAATCGTATTTTAATTTTAATTTAAATGTGCCACTTATATCAAATAAACGATATTCTATTCTATTGATGCGGCCGATGCTTACGATAGGAACAAGTGGACGCTAAGCTTTAGCGGTTATTAAGAATATGTGTATATTTATGTACCTTTTCAACTCTCAAGTTGGGAACAATCCCATTCTTTACGTGAGAAATGCACTAGACTGAAGCACGCGTGGATCCAATGTAGCTGTGCAAGTCTAGTTGCCATATAAAATGTATGGAGACCGACGCGCCCAGATCGGTGTACGTGACACGTGTGCGCTATGTAGCTGCAGTATTCTACCTTTACGTTTGAGGTTTCTTTATATTGTTTTCGCCACGTGACCAAGTGTTGAAAGAGCAAACCGTGATGTATTTTGTCCTGTTTGTTATAGATTCAGCTTGGTGAGGAGCTGCTAGCCGCCGGCGACATGGAGGCCGGCGTCGAGCACCTCGGACAAGCCGTCGCTGTCTGCGGCCAGCCCCAGCACCTTCTCGGCGTAAGTAGCTACTGGTTTAGCAAGATAAGCAAGCCTAAAGTAGGTACCAGGTAAACGTGGAATAACGCTCTTTGAACCTCCTATTTTTGTTGACTTTCTTAATTTAAAAAACAGAAGTAAAGACATAAAGCTGTCTTGAATCAATATGTATAGTGATCTCTTACATGAGCTAGTAATAAAAAGTAGTTCATTGTTTGTTCTTTGGGTACCTACTACGCAGAGATATTAGGAAAAGGTCAATGTACTTTATTCCACGGTTATCTGGCGACACTATAGCCTAGTTACGACCGTTTCGTTTAGAATCTCTTTCTGCAGTCGGTAATGCCTCCCAATTCCTTTGTTCTGGCCACGTGATTTGATGTTGAATCAATGTACTTTCCATACATTTCAATATTGCTATTAACGTTAACGATTTTAGATTATCAACTTGGCTAAGCCATAAGGTGTGGTTACATACATACAGCTAAATCTTCCTCATGAATCAATTTGTCTATAGGTGAAAACCTGTTCAGTGGTTTTTGAGTCTATTGCGAACAAACAGACAGGCAGTTCGTAATTTCAGTAATATTAGTATGACCCCGTCCTGGCTTCGCTGGGGTGAAATTTAATTTCCGTTGCATTTACCATAAAAATAAACGACGAACACAAGAAAAATGCCACATCGGTCGAGCCGATCTCAAAATGATGCTTCGTCATACATATGGCAATTGGTCTTTAGTTTTATATTTACTGGGACTCGTAAATTTCTTTGCAAAATTATAAATTAAAATTTCTTTTTCTCCACTTCAGGTGCTCCAACAAACGATGCCCGCCCCCTTCTTCCATTTGCTTCTGAAGAAGCTACCCGAGGTGTCGGAGAGGCTCCGAGCATCTATGAAGGCAAGCGGCAAGATGCTCCAGGAAGAGGACGTCGAATAAACGTAGTCCAGCACAGTTGGAGAGGAGAATATTTTCATAGTATATTTTCAATATCTCGCTAATCATGGAAACTTCCATCTTTGGTCGATAGATAGCGCTACGTTGACGCCGCTGACTGACTTCCAAACACTGATTTAGTTTAATATTTATTTAATTTAGGCATTTATCCTTATCGAATTTTTCTTTCGCAACTAATGCATAATTTAGTAAATTTAAAGTAATAATAAGTTTGATTAGTTAATTTTAATTACACTAAACAGCGCCTTGCGTCAATGTAGCAGTAGTTTATGTAACAATGCAACATTAATCAAGTTAAATGCAACTTTTCTCTGACTGTCTTTCCGACGAGTCTTAGCCGATGTGGCGACTTCGCAGTGTAGCACATTGCACCTGCCCGTTGTTAAAAATACGCATCAAGCATCTGCTAAGTAGCAGATAAGTTAATTATCAAAGATCACATCAAAGAAACTATTATTCCTATTATTTCATCCTAGATTAAATTTACTTTCGACTTGCAAAGCCTTAAATTTTCCAAGTACGTGCATTGGGCTGTGATACAAAATGTGCTTGAAAAACGATCCGCCATTATAACGTCTTTTAACTTTGCAAAGGAGGGTAGTTGGAGTAATGCAAGTTCAATAATAATGTAGGTATTTCTTAGTGTTATTTAGGTTTTGTTTTGTGTTCACCACTGGTTAAGGATGCTTGTGAGTTTTGATTGAGATTTTATTGTGAAATAAAAGTATTGTACAAATATACATTGTTTTATTTCAACTCCTGTTCATACCAATAGCCTAGATGCTTGAATAAATAGATTTGGTCCTACTTTTTTTTTTCTGTAATACCTACATCAACGTACTTAGAAATATAGATTGTATTGATTGCATATTTCAATGTGCAATCAATTTCCATAACCGTCAAATCGAAATCTGTATCGCGCTATTATTTTTATTTCTTGAGAAAAAGGAAATTTCTAATCAGTTTACGTTTGAATACAGATACAAAACAGCAAAATGATTTTTATAACTACAGCCGAATAAATAAACGTAAATTAAAATAGATAATTCTTAAAAAAAAATATATTATAGCCATTTTAAAAGTACGTAACCTTCAAGGGTCTTCAAAACTGTTGATGACGTATTCTGTGAAAGAATCGCCCATAGTGTTTACTTTCCATAAGCAAAGCGCGTATAAGCTATCCTTGGTCATTGTCGACTTTAGCCACGATTTGAGCGTCAGGTGCGCTGAATGATCGTTCAATTGTAGCACTGCCCCCCTACACTGGCAATGCTTTATACCATAAGGCATTGTCAGTGCAGGGGGAGCACCTGCCCAACCCCTCCCCCCCTCTTCCCCCAGGAGGTCTATGTACCTGAACCTGTAGTACCGCAATAATAAAGTCTCGGCTGCAAGTTATAAGTAGTAGGCAGTTCATGATTCTGGCCTCCCAGTTGTGGTATTTTGTTTGGGATTAATCTGAAGTAATTCTATAAAGATAATTCTTTTTTCACATAAAAAAAAAAAATCAAACATCCCAAGTCATTCACCAGTTTATTGAAATAAAATTAACATAAACAACAACAATTTAATAGACACCATAAGTCTTACAATAGGTAAATACAACCCCTTTTAGGTAATTGTTCACATACCACCTGACTAACTTAAAGCTCTGGCCACAGGGCTGAAACCTCGGGATTGATTAAAGGTAAACGCACACTTATCTGAGCCGCCGAACCCGTCGAACGAATTAAAAATAAATATTAAATCCTAAGTACCCCAGCACACCTAACCGCGTCAAATCGATCTAATCTGGAAGGACTGCAAAAATCCTTGATGAATTCGGATGTACCAAAGCACTGCCATTTAGGTTTAGTTTATTATTTACCATTTTTTTTTTTTAATTTTTAATTTCCAAGTTTGTCACAACTGCGTAAAAAAAAATACCAACTTGTTGGTGAATACACTAAGTTATTTTTGAGTACGTACCTAATCTTAATGAGAATATAACTGACTCCCAAGTCACAAGCTTAAAACTTAGTTTGGGAGCCAGTAGTTATTAAATGTGTCCTCATTAATGTACCAAGAATCTTGTACTTACTTGTTTTTTTGTCACCATTTTTATTTTGGAAATAAATATTATTATTACTTTCTTATTTCCCTTTCTTTATCTTTTATTAATAAAGTACTGATAATAAAAACTTCGTCAAGATACATGTAATATCAGTGAGACAGGCGTAAAGCACACCGCAGACTACCCCCTTATTTAGTTTAAGTTCTTATATTCCATCCCAAGGTTGTCTGGAAGACATCGCTTTCAGCGATAAGACCGCCGCTGTGCACATAGGTTTAAGTTTCTGTGAAATTGTTACTATTTTGGTGTACAATAAAGTTTATTCTATTCTATTCTATTCTATAGGAAATAGAATGTCTTCGTCGCGGTCTTTACTTTCGAGGCCTTAACTTCAATTTGTTCGACGCATTCGGCTTTGACAAGTGTGCGTTCACCTTTACACGGCTATTTATGTGAAGTTTTTTTTTTAAAAAACATCAGTTGGCATCATTTGAGCAAGGGGTCTTTCACGTTGAAATGACGGTGACTTAATTTACGCCGTAAAATATATGAGTTAAGAAAGGTTGGACCTGACGTGTCAGTGCTGCCCACCTGGTGCACGTTCAAAAATACCTTAGGCCCGTCGCGCGTTTCGTAAGCACGCGGCAGCATCTCTACCAACGCGCGTTAGTCGCATTTGCAAGCGCTATAGCATCGCTACAAAAACTCACCGGGGTCAAGGGGCCTTAGAGCCCGTTCGGGGCGACGAGCGGTATGAACAAATGTATGGAAATGTTTGAAGTCACGTCACTTGACGCCGCCCGCTTACCGTAGCCGCCGCCCCGTTCGCCGTTCCCCGCTAAGACCGAAATCGTGAGCAGGCCGTCAAACATCTCAATAGAATTAAGTTGATATAAACGGCGCGAGAACATATTTACACTTTTGGCCAGAACTACACTTTACAGGCGACTAACCTTTTTAACCGCCACCGTCGGATTTTATCCACACTCGCGTTTATCTATTCCTCCACAATCGCAGATCCACGACCAAATATTCCATCTCGTCAGCTCTTCTCCCACCTATGGGGATTGAAGAACTAAACGAGATGGAGTACCCGGTCGCGTACACACGACCCTGGCGGATAGGACACAAAAAACGCTCGTCGGACGGATCAGTCCATCGCAAGCAGTTAAAGGGTTAAACAAATCACATCTTTGTTCATAGACAAGCTAAAAATATGCCACCCTGTAAATAAATAACCCAATAGAGTGCTATCATAATGATTTTATGAACAAATTTTGTAATACATAGTGGAGGTATAATCATGATCTAATAATAATTATTACAAAAGAGTTCGGGTCCAAACAGACGGACTGCATTTCAATTGCAAATTGCAGTTTGAATGCAGTTGACACGACTGCAATAGAACTGCAAACTAAACGTGCGGTCCGATTGCAGTCGTGCGAACTGCACACCGACTGCATCCGAACTGCACCATGCGCGGGAGGGCGGAGCGTGCGGGCGGGTGGGTATGATGCAGTTCGGATACAGTCTTGTTTGCAGTCGTGTCAGTTGAAATGCGGTCCGTCTGTCTAGACCCTTAGGGTCAGTTAAGTTGGGTTACTTTGGCCCCAGCTCGATTACTAATAGAAATAGTGATCCATATTTCTATTTACACATTTTTTTTTGTTTGTAGGAGGTAACCTCTGGAAGTACTGGTCTGATTGCTAACATTTTTTTCACCGATAGAAAGCTGCTTTATTCCTGAGTGACGTAGGCTATTTTTATGTACGCAGGCGAATCCGCGGGACGCTGCGAAGTCGCGGAGACGAGAACGCTGCGTCTTTCTGAACGCGACTATGTACTACCTACTTATTAAACAATTTAGAAATTAAAACATTCAGCTAATTTAACGACCAAAACATAAAATACATTTCTTAATTCAAGGCACTTGTAGCCCTATCGATATCAATTCGACAAAAACCAAAAATAATTTTAACATAACAAAATATTTGTTTTTAAACTCGAATATATTTTTTATAACGAAAATAAATGCTGGACAGGGTCCTTTGGCAGTATTTTAGTAACAGATAAAATAAGTACCCAATAAATAAATGGGAATAGCAAACATACAACAGTGTACAACACAAACAACACGATTTAAACAAATATGTATACTCGTTTCATTTAGCGAGCGCGCGTCGTTCAATGTAATTTAAACTTTGTTGAAATGAACATAACTGCGAAAGTCTTGTGAAGTACAACGAATTAGCTACAGTACGATCGAAATATGTTGAGCGCTCCAAACTTGGAACAATTGTCAGTATTGAATCTTATGGCAAATATGTACAGCGTATTTTTTCGAGTATGCGTGATTTATCGAACGCCAACTTCAGAGTGGCCAACATATTTTGACTGTACTATATTTATACACACCAATCCATATTGTCAATACACACGGAGTAATTAATAAATAGATAAATACACTAGAATAATATATTAATTAGGTACTGAATTATTATTCTTGAGCTTTAGCAATAAGTGGATTGGCCGCTCACTTCCCTTAAGGCTTGCCATCTCCACGGTCGAATACTTGCCGATGTCCCTTGTTCTCACTCACCAATATTCATTGGCATTCCATTTATTAGTTACTCCGTAATCAGCCACAAGTTAACGAACACAATATAAGGATAAATTAATTCAACCGAAATTTCGTTGCATGATAGTCAGTTATGTTACAGATAATATTTTTTTTTTACTATATACAATGCATGCTACTATAAATTACATATAAATTTACTATAATACAAAAAACTGTAATTTACAATTTATTATAAAAATCTACAGATTTCTTGTCATTTTATGTATCTTACAATTTACAAACATACAGTACTTATTCAGTCAGGACCTTATAAAATTGTTCTCTTGTGCAATTCAAAATATTTGTAGACAAATAACACATGATATCGATTGACATGGGTATCTTGATCTTTATAATGACAACGACAACATTCAAAACTAAAGTGAACAGGGTCTTAATAAACTAGTGCGCTTTACCATCAACGATTGCATCACTTCTTACCATCAGGTGGGATCGCAGTCAAGCACTAGTTTATGTCAATTAAAAAAAAAAAAACATAAGGAGCGTGCGTGACTACAATATAATAATATCATGGACTTCAAAAGAGACTTTGACCCCTAAGTTTGTTTCGGTGTTTCTTCTCAGGGTAGTCAGCTAGGAAACACCGGCCTCATTTAGCATTAATTGACGAAAAAAAAAAATTGACGTGTAAAAGTGTTTTTATAAAACCTACTTGCAAAATAAAGATCATTTATCATTTATTATATTTAATAATAACAGCAGCACTGGGCAGTTTCCAAAGGTAAGCAACGCTTGCCGAGGTCAAAATGTGGATTATCCTTTTGCATTAATGGTTAACAGAAACAGAAGAAACGTAGCCACCCGGCTACGTTTATAGTGGCGTCAGATGGGATTTTAAGGTCTTTCAGAGTGATGTAAGGGCACTTTGTGTAGTCTAGTAACGGTTTAGTGACCATAATGGATGAGTGACCATCTAAGGCACGTTAAACTGTTTACGGCCGACATTTTTATAAATAAAGATGAAAGCAAAATATTTTATTTGCAGGAAATGACGCATTTATAAGACTAGCTTAGAAATTATAAGCATTCTATGGGAAAATATACCCACGTCAGCGCTAAACTGCCGCACGCTCAGTACAATGTGGCTACACATAGTGCGACGCGTTCAACGTCGGCCGGTGACGGTATCGACATAAAGACTTCGGAATGGTATTGTGTAAATTTCGAGTAGATCTTTGACAATCGTAACGGATAATGAGAAGCCAGGAATTTGATAATAATTTCTTATTACCTTATTACTGGGTTTTAGAGGTCAGATAAACACTCGCTCCATGTAAAATTCTGATAATAAGGTGTATCCAGTAAGATTGGAAACCGACCCCGACAAATTTCAAACGCAGATTGGGTGATAAAATAATAAATATAAACTTTGAATATCAATTAACAACAGCTGATTACAGGGTCAACGGCCGGTAGACCACACACATATACATGGAGTTTTACAAGTTAACTTATGATGAAAGCTACGGGCTCGAGCGCAGTCGTTTTGTCGATAGATGGCGTTGGACTTAACATATTTCCTTTTTAGTGTATGGGAGCATTATTAAGTTCATGGAATGATATCTGCGGAAATTAGACATTCCACTTTATTTCACGTAGTCAAATTATTGCCTCAAGGCCAACCTTATTCGCCAAATAACTCTAAACTAATATCCAACACTAGTGCTCAAGTTGAATTTAACGCCATCTAGTGATAAAACGGCCACACTTGTAACCATAACTTTCTCTAGGACCCTGGATTTGATAAGGTCAGCTTTGTCTAAACTTCATAAAATACAGCCTAACATCTAAAAAAAGTACCAATCATGATTTCTTTTCACTTACAGAACTTCTGATAATGTCCTGTGTAACTTTCATAACTTCCAAAGCACCCTTCTCTATGAGAGCATTCGCTAAATCCCTCCCCAAGTTATCACATTTTATAATTACATCTACAGGAATACTAGGATTAACAGTTAGACCACAGAATATACGCGTATCACTTTCAACCTCTTTGTCAACACATGTGCTTGATTTTTCAACAACTTTCTCTTTAAGTACTTCAGCCGGAGATAGAATTTCATTTTCTGTCTCACCATTGTTATCAATTTTCACTTTTTTACATTCGTTTTCCTCTGTGGGGCTGAGTTTGTGTTTCTCTGTGCGTTTGATTTGAGCGAATGTTTGTTGCAATGTGTGGTCGAGCTTCGTCTTGCCGTCCATACTCCAAACTGCGCCGGTGATCGAGAGTTTGAACTGTGAGTCTATGGGTTTTAGAGTTGTTGATACGCCGACTGGAGCGCTGCAGCCACCTCCTGTAAAAGAGTTATAGGTTTTACAATATTCTTAGAACTAAATTAGTGTCAGTATAATCGACGGAACCCACTAGAGCCGATGCTTGCCAGGGCTGCGGCATTGTATGAGTGTGACACCAAGGCTCTGCAGCAATGCGGGTGGGTTTTGGTCAGTAAAAGCCTAACACTCCCTCTCGCCAGGAGCGGGATAAGTAATTTGATGATTTTCTTCACCAAAAAAAAAACTCGATTAGTTGGATAAGTCTAAAAAGCGTCTTCTTTTTTTAAGTTTATGTATCATCATCATTTCAGCCGAAAGACGTCCACTGTTGGACATAGGCTTCCCCCAAGTGTTGCCACAACGACCGATCCTGTGCATCCCGTGACCTTCACTAGTTCAACAGTCCACCTTGTGGCAGGCAGGGAAGGCCTCCCACAAGGTGGAAGGTCTTCCGGTACGTGGTCGCCACTCCAGAACACAAATACAACTATGTTACGATCTATGTCACGGTTTATTTATACTAATTGCTTATATCTTCTTTTTTTTTTATAAAACTGGCACCATTTAATCAAAAAAAGTAGAAGGATGAGATTGTGATTAAAGTATGGCATTTCTCAAAATAAGAAGCATACCCAAGGTCTTGAGGAAGCTCCTCTCCGCCAGGATCCTGCAGTAAGTCTCTGCATGGTTGAATGGCGCCAGTATGTTCAATATATTCGTGTTGTCGGCCCGACACTCCACCGCCAGGGCGCCTTGACCCACTGCGTATTTCATATCAGCGCAGGGTAGGATCTATGGCAGAAAATAAGGATTTTTTATAGATGATCTTCAACCTTATTTCAGAGTGACTATATTTAGGTTCTTTAGTGTGGAGAGTGTTGCCTTAAAATTGCGCAGAACAAAAACCAAATACTTGTTCTGCGATTTTTGCGATCTCTCCGGTCCTGTGCCATTAGCTCTCGCTGGAACGCCCGTACCAGTCTGCTCCAACTTCCGGTACCTCGGGTCGTTAATCCAAGGAGACGGCGAGGTAGACCGAGACGTAACATATCGGATCAATTCACGATGGATGAAATGGCGACAGGTAACTGGAACAACTTGTGGCCCGCTGGATGCCCCTCAAGTTGAAGGGCAAAATTTACAAGTCCGTGATAAGATCCGTCGTACTGTATGATTCAGAATGTTGGGCTATGAAAAAGACGGATGAAAAAAGATTGCATGTAGCGGGGATGAGACTGTTGAAACGGATGTGTGGTGTGAGGAAAAAGGATAAAGTAAGAAATGTGTATATCAGAGGAACTTTGAAAGTGGCACCAGTGACTGAAAAGTTGAAGGAGAATCGTTTGTCTTGGTATGGTCATGTAAAGAGGAGGGATGAAACGCATGTTACTAAAACAATTATGAGTATACATGTGGATGGGAGGAGAGGGAGAGGGAGGCCAAAGAAAAGATGGATAGATTGTGTGAAGAGTGATATGAAAGAAAAGAAAGTTAGTGATAGCATGACGGGTGACAGGATAGAATGGAAGAAATAAACGAGTTGCGCCGATCCCAAATAACACGAGCCGAAGAACGGTCAGCATCATCTACTTTACACCTTTTTTATTTATTCTATAGTATATTTTATTCTATATTTCCGTCTCCATATCTTTCGTTAAGTTAGCAAATTAAATCCAATAAATGAGTGTCTGTCAAACCAGAACAGTGATTGCTTTTTGTTTGTATTTAAAAAACCTATTTATTTACATGTATATCCTAACTATTGTTTTATGTGGGAAAGTTTTGCTTGTTTTTTTCTTACCTTTTCACGCCTAAATCAATAGATCATCATAAAATTTTGCAAATGTGTTGCTTGGGGTATAGAAAATGGACATAACTGAAAATATTTGTCATACAGACAAAAAAGTACTGTTCTGTGTGTGAAAAGAATAACTTTCGACGGTGACAGTTACTTTAGGACGCTAGAGGCGCCACTAGTGCTTTAAGTTTTAAATTAACTCAAGTGAAGCTGCGGGCAAAAAGCTTGTTAAGCGTATACATAATTTTCTGACTCATTTGTATACACTGTGTCTACATCTCTATAAAAAAATCTCTCATCCAACTTTCCTGTCGCAGGTCTGCTAGAAGAAATTTCATTTGAAATAAGCACTACCTTTGTACTCTTCAATCTGTATTTGTTTATTTCATTTTTATGTGTTTGTTTGTGTACATAAATTAATAAATATTTTCTTTGCCACAATCGACCCGGTGGCAATCTCTGATCTAAAAACTTTCAAAGTTTCACTGTCCTACCTTAGATATCCTATCCTTCCAGCCCATGCGGCCGAGCCCAGCGCTGGCCAGCAACAAGCCGGCGTACTGTCCCGAGGAGTCCAGCTTGCGCAGTCGCGTGTTGAGGTTCCCGCGGACGTCCACCACGCTGAGCTGAGGGTACGAGCCGCGGAGTTGCGCTGTGCGCCGGAGCGACGATGTTCCTGGGGGACAAGTATTGAATGAAATAGCTGTACTCAGATGGTCGACGGGGACGAAAGGTTCTGGAGTGGCGCCCACGTACCGAAGGCCTCCCACAACGTGGACCGATGACCTGGTGAGGGTCGCGGGAACCCAATAGATGCGAGACGCTTATGACCGAACATTATGGCGACACTTGGGGAGCTCTATGTCCAACAGGGTACGTCTTTTGACTGAAATGATGATGACAGTGCCGGATTAAGCCACCATAGGGCCTGTAGTCAACCCTACGTAGGGCCCCCCTAAATCTTTATAAATGATGACAAATCAAGGCTAACTTATTTTTCTAACAGGCATTACAACCGAAGCTATAAAGAACTCCCGAAGCGATTTCTACCCTCGTCCGCCACGGTGGTGGGCTCGCAGTAGTAGAATGTAGATATACAAGATTATTATTTTGTAAAACACTAACAACTTTGCAGCACTATATTACTAACTAGCTGTGCCCCGCGGTTTCACCCGCGTTTTTCTCGTTTCCGTGGAAATACCGAGATAAAATATTCCCTATAATTTCCACCCATAACTCATTAATAGGTACCAACTCTTAACATCTTACACACGTGATAACTTTTAAACGAAATATCCGATTGAGATGAAACAAAAAGTATTTTAATTCTACATAAATATTCTTGATAACATAATGCTTAATTTTGATAAAGATTAATATTACGATACATATTTAACGTAGTTTTTTTTTCTTCAGACGATTTAATAATTATTTTGGACACAAAATCGGTTATTGTGATTAAACCATGATAGCTAGATATATGTTCTCGCGGACTTTTTTGTAGGTCTTAATGGGATCTACAAACCCGTAGTACATCATTTTGTTCTATTGTCAATAGTTTTTGCAGCGCACGCAAAAATAGGTTTTCGATTTTACACCTTGTGTTACTAAATAGCAATTTTATTACGGATCCCTAATTTTGAAATATAAAAAACATAGCCTATAGCCTTCCTCGATAAATGGACTACCCAACACTGAAAGAATCATTCAAAGCGGACCAGTAGTTCCAGAGATTAGCGCGTTCAAACAAACAAACAAACAAACAAACAAACAAACAAACAAACAAACAAACTCTTCAGCTTTATAATATTAGTATAGATATCATAAACAACAGCGTTTGTTCTATGACTTTTAATTTTTTTTTCATATTTTAGAACATTTCATTTTCATACAAAAATTAAAATATTTTAATTGAACGTTCCGAATATTACAAAGTCTATGGGAAGCAAGCGATAGTACAATAGCGGAAGAAAGTGGGAATTAGGTGGCGGAGTGCTTGCGTCGCATCATACTGGCATAGGTAGGTACAGCTAAATACAAAGTTAAAATGTTTCAGACGAACAACGAAATCTTGAAGGTTTGTTTTTGACAAATGTACTATGTTTTGTAAAATGATGTTAGTACCATAGTCTGGAGAGGTTGCCAGTATTTTACAAATTACCCTGTATATACAGATTTGGACCCGTACGAAGTCGGGGCGAATCGCTAGTTTCGTAATAAAAGATTGATATAGTTATCTGCCTCGCTTCAAGTTGCGCAGCAGTCAAATATTCGGGGAATGTCAGCGATTGGCTCGCCGCGCCATCGTGTCATAGACGTCACTCGTGATTCGTTCCCTGCGCTTGCTGCATGTATTTAACAACGACGACAATTGGCTCGCCTATGTATGGAATGCGCAAAGCGATCCCCACTCTGACGCCGAGCGCTCAAGATCCGTGCCGATAACTATAGCAATAGAAAGTCGACTGCATAAAATGTAGGTTGCTCCATAAACTTAGTTCATAAAGTAGTAATATATAGACGAATAGTTACGTCATTTTGTTTCGTAAATGACCGTATCTTTATCAGTAGGTAGCTCTGACGCAATACAATCTTTTCTAAACCTTACCTACGGCTTATCTTGAAGAATTCTTTAAACGAATAGCACAAAATAGATAGGTACAGAAGTCAATCTCATGTATGTACTTCACTCCCTAAGCTTCCTACGCTACGCGATCGAGCTAGGGTCAACGCGTTATGCATATGCTGAACTGTACGAGTGCGACCGGGCGATTGAGCCAAGATATCGTGTCCGTGAGCGGTGTCTATGTATGCGTTGCCCGAGAGCGCTTTGTATGTAGATTGTCTTCTGTGCCTATGTATTTTTTTTTGCAAATAGTACTTATACATATGATACAAAATCACTGTCTCCCCCTAACTGTCTGTTTCTCCGTCTACTTTTTCTAAAACACAGAATGGATTTTTTAACATAGGTATTCGAAAACCTGCTTTTATCTCTAGCGCTTTTACGCACGCAATTCAGTTTTCACAATAGTGCTGAAAAGTGCTCGTACTTGCTTTCCGCCACAATTTTATTACATTTGTCGCATCAGGGTTAGTACTAAACGATCCCCACAAGCCGCATGACATGACTTGATTCCGCCAAGAATTGTATGAATTGATACCGCCATCACCTTTTTACCGTTGGAAATTGTTAACACGTCTACGGTCCGGACTAAGCGTTCCGCCTCGTCGTTTATACCGTGTACATCGAAGGACTGCAAAAATTTGCCTGCTGCGGTTTTCCCGTCTAATTATAATTAAGGTGTTTTCAAAGCTATAGTAAATAAGCTGTTAATTAACTAATGCGCCTCACCAGTCACCATCAACGATTACTATCAGGTGGAATCGCAGTCAAGCACTAGTTTATCTTAAAACCAAAAAAAACCTTACCTATAACTGAGCCTTCTGGTAGTGTTGCTAAAGTGTGATCTTTAAAGTCTTCGCGAAGTACCAATGCGTCTCTCGGGTCTTCTCTGAAAGTAGAAATAAAACATAATATAATCAAGCCAACTACACTAGACCTAATAACTTGAACATATCGTTATACGCGTTTTAGGAACACATTCATTATGCGTACAGATAAGGACTGGAATTCCTTGCTGAAGTCTGTTTCCTAATAACTATAACCTGGGGGTTTTAAGTCACGAGGGAATAAGTTACTTCTAAGCAGGCGTGGTCCATTGTCGGCCACATCATGGCTTACCAAGCTCAAGTGAGAAAGTGGTCAAACGCGAGCACTACAAAAATCCTCTCGGATGTTGGGAACTAAAGAGGTGGGGAAATTGCTGGGTTGCGTGGGAAACCAAATCTTGAGTACTTGAGTAGATATTTTAAAAATTTATTCTTAAACAAAGCCGTAATATGTTCAATAAGCATGACGCATAATGGAGTCAGGTGTTCTCTACGTAAACGCAGGTTGCCATAAATTTTGGTCCCGTTTTCCTCACGCTTGCGTTTCACTTCTTGACATTTTCTGAGTACTGTCATTTATTTTTTCGCCCCGGCCTTAGTCTAACATTAGAGAATGTTAGAATAACTCTTTAGGTTATTTGTTATGAAATCCGTCAATCATCATTCCAAAAGGTTTTTTTTTTATATGGTATAAATCAGTGCTTGACTGTGAGTGATGCAATCGTTGATGGTGAATCGAACTAGTTTATTAGGAGCCTATTCACTCGTGCCTTGAAGACACCTAAATTATAATCGGATGGGAAGACCGTAGCAGGCAATTTGTTCCAATCCATAGTTTATAGATCGAATGTACGCGGTATAAAGGACGAGGCGAAACGCTTAGTTCCGGACCGTGGATAGAGGTGTTAACTACGTAAAGCTGGACACTCACCGGACTACGGATTGTCCGAAATCAGAAAGGTGATGGCATAATCAAGTCGTGTAATGTGATGATTTATAACAATTATTTTGTGAACCTTAGTTCACAAAATTATTGTTATAAATCATCATAATTTACTCAATATTAACGAGCGCGTTGAACTTCAAACAATACTGTAATAATATTATTACATACTTTAAGTTTTTACTGAGTCAACTCAGTATTTTATTAAGAGATAAGAGAAACCTGCATAGATATTAGTACACATGGTAATAAATAAGAAATACGTGCGATATAATCTAAACTAATAATTGTAGAGATAAAATGATTTGTTTATTTATTTATTCTTTAACAAAATTACTTTTCTGTCAGTCGATTTATTTAAGACTATCATCTTCCTGCCCTTGTCCCATTTTATTTGGGGTCGGCGCAACACGTTTTTTTCTTCCATTCTGTCCTGTCACTCGTCAGGCTATCACTAACTCCCTTTTCTTTCATATCACTTCTCACAAAATCTATCCATCTTTTCTTTGGCCTCCCTCTCCCCTCCATCCAGAGAACATTAAAAAAATATCCTTATTAAAAAATTTACTTGTTTTTAATTCCAATTAAATTATTCCATACTGTTTGTATCCAAGTTTGCACAAAATCGATTACTAAAATTCTTTCAGTAGGTAATGGTAATAGAAATAGGTTACTTTTGAGTCGATATTATTTTTTATCCTCGTTTGATAGTGACGGAGTAACAAAAACACACCTATAGATACCAACTTTCGCCTTTATATTATTAGTATGATGTAGGAAATCTTCTTCTTTTGATCACATCAGAAATGAAGATACCCGCAGAGGAACCAAAGTTACCGACATAGTCCGGAGAATCGCCAAACTTAAGTCGCAGTGAGCATGGCAGATTGCCCGCAGAACAGATGGTCGATGAGGACAAAAGGTCCTGGAGTGACCGACCACTTACCGGAAGACGAAGCGTTAGAAGGCCTCCCACATGGTGGACCGATGACCTGGTGAGGGTCGCGGAATCCGATGGATGCGAGACACACAGGACCGGTTCTTATGGGGACGGCCGTCACATAGGGAAGGCCTATGTCCAACAGTGGACGTCTTTCGGCTGAAATGATGATGATGATGATGAAATCTTACCTTTCAAAGACCGCTCCAATAGCCAGTCCTTCAGGCAGGGTAGTGGGTAAGTCTTTCAATGAGTGCACCACAAAGTCAACCGTATCATTCCTGAGTGCATCTTCTAAATCCTTCGTGAACAGTGATTTCTCTCCTATTTTGGGCAGAGATACGTCTAGAATGCGGTCTCCAAGCGTTGTCATGGTAACTGAAATAAACAATTTAAATCCGTAAAATAATAGTTAATTTGGCGGGATTTTTCCCGAGTTCAGTGCACGGAGTATGTACATAAGGTTCAGTGGTTGTTTTAATTGTTCTTAAGAGGGTCCTTTTCGCTCCTACTCTTACCGCTCTTACGTGATTATGATGTTATTATAGATCTTCTCTAGATATTATGGATACACTGCAATCTTGTGTGGTTAAAAAAATACACGTATTTCCTGGAACAATTTTTGTGAAATATTCGAGTAAATCACGGAATTACCGAATGCCACGAATGCCACACACTCCAAAGTCTTGAGCATCGACGCCGAGTTGCTGGCCTGTCTGTTTTCTATCGTTTACACTTCGGGGAGTGTGTTCTAGAGTTGCACAATTTAATTCCGCCAAGTCCGTTCCATCATCGGACCACAAGACGTACGGCGTTGCGCCACCGGTACATGGTGGACATCCCACCTATACGTACAAAGCGTTTTGGGAGTACATTCATTATGCGTACAGCTAAGGAATGGAATTCCCTGCCGGAGTCTGTGTTTCCTGATAGCTATAACCTAGGGGTCTTTAAGTCAAGAGTGAATAGATTGCTTCTAGGTAAGCGTGCTCCATCGTCGGCCACATCATCGCTTACCATCAGGTGAGATTGTGGTCAAACGCGAGCCTATCCATTATAAAAAAAAAAAAAATGCCAACAAAGTTTTCAGGCGTTATCTCTTTTTTTTTTTGCATGGTTTCTTCGCCAAAGATCGCGTTGCGTTAGATGAAGCAATAAGCTTCTAAGGGAGCATCGCGTCAGCAGCAAAACGTTACGGTGCCTTACAAGGGCGGGAGGGGAATTAGAATCTTCCAAATCAGCAACCCTTTTCGTTTACGGGGAAACCCTCAATAGTATTGTACGTTACTTTTATTTTTGTTTCCTAAGTTTGAAAACCTTTTGTTAACATAATTGAGACTTTAATGGTCTCTTAAATGTTACGTAACGTTTAGGAAGGGGGAGGGAGGGGTAAAGAAAAACGTTACGTTGCGTTACATTCTAAAATCTTCAAAAATTGCGTTACGTAATACTTGAACGCTCCCTAAACCATGATCGATGTTGATTGGAGAGTGGAAAAGGACCCTCTTAAATTGATTCCTAATGGGTATTGTGAATTTGTGATGTAAAACTGGTGTAGTTTTGTGAATCACTGAAACAGGCGCGACAAAAACGGAACTGAGAATGTTATTGTAGTATATTGATTACCTCTTGTCGAGGAAGCTGACTAAATACCTACATGTTACAATAGATGTTAATAAATTAGCATATTTATACCGTTATGTCATACATGCATAGAAAATAGGTACAAAACTATGATTTGCATGATACTCTGACTTCGTATAAGTGTCGTAACTAGTAACGTACTAAACTACTACCTACGTAATTTTTATTTGCTTACTATCTTAACTTTTTTTACTGTGGTTAATCAACAAATAACTTCTCGCGCCGCGATCTAGCTTTGTAGAAAATTATCCCAATGGTTCTCTTGGGATAATCGGAGGAAGAGCGAAGTAGTAAATCGAAGCAAAGTTTTAGTAAAGTAAATCGAAGGAGCGGGTCGTTTGTCTTTACTATTTCATTGTTTTTTTTTTTAAACGTGCCCCACACTAAGAATTACTCCTGTTTCGTTGGTGAATTCACAACACCCTGAACATTTATCTATAGGCCACACAAGTCTTTGTCCCGTGCGGGAATCGAGCCGGCGACACGCAGCGCAGCAGCCAATCGCACAACCACTGTGCCAGCCAACCGTGTCATCGAGACATACCATACAAGAAATACGGTACCAAAAATATAGATAAATATCATGTTGGCTCGTACAATGAAGCTTGAGAAAAGGGAACTCCCTATGGTAAGAAGTCAACAAATTGGTTTAATCAACATAGTACAAGGGTCAAAGGTCGATGAACTCAACATTGACAGATAAATCACTGTCGACTTAGATTGGCTGCTGCGCTGTGTGGCGCGTTGGCTTGCGTATTTGATTTGTTGTGTCTGTTGGTCTAGTGGTTAGTGGCCTTGACTGCTATGCCGGAGGTCGTGGATTCAATTCCCACCCAGGACTAATGTTTGTGTGATATGCATGATCATTTGTTCTGTGTCTGGATGTAATTTATCTATAATATGTATGTACATATTTAGAAATACACCGTTAAATTTTAATCGTTTTAATCCCGTGGAGGATCGATCCGGTACATGAAACACTATCGATTTGTAAAGATAAAATTAAAAAAATAAAGTACCTTTTTTTCAAAACTCGTATTAATTTACGCTTGTACGAAATTAATTTCTTTAAGGAAACGTCAGCTGAGCGAGTTCAATGACCTGTAGATAGTTTGTACGCAACACCGACTACTAACTACAGGTCATTGAATCCGCGATAAGAAATTAATTTCGTACGTATGTTTATAACTAAGTATTTTAAATGACTTACCTACAGTAAACTCCTTCTCAGGGTTTAATTTCTTTAAACAGTCAATTACATAGTTGGTCTGTATGAGAGCCAGCTGAAACAAGAAATAAATACATTTCAACATCATGTCAGCAACTGTTTCTGTCAATGGCTGTCCATTGGCAGAAGCAGTTGCTGGCAGGCATGAAAGTAAAATTTATCCTGATGGAACATGGAGTATGTATTCTGACAAAAAGTATTATGTGCTATCCCAGGACATGATCTAGGTACAGATTTTATTTAATGAGTTAATGACATTTTGTACTAAATGTCATTAACTCATTAATTAAAATTTTAAAGCTTGAATGAGCTTGAGATATAGTTAAGAATATGTGGGGCAATGAGAATGGTTCCATACTATGCAAGATCACCAATAATATGAAAGAAAGAAAGAAAAATAATTTATTTGGTACAGCACAAGGCCCAAACACAATAATAAACAAAACAAAAACACGTATCAAAAGAAAAAAATATCATAAATCTATTGCTAAATGCATTCTGCATTAAGAAGGAGAGAGATAAAAGACAATTAAACAATTGTCTTTACCAAAAAAAATTTACATAATTTCTATAGAATATGACATAAGAGCAAAAATGCTGTTAAACTATGGTCTTTAGAACATAATTTATTCTACAAGGACACTGTAAATACATAACAGTTTAAGTTAAATTTTAATGTTATAGTAACAACTGTGTAAACATACTTTAGTTTGCAAGTCATTAAGTTTCTACACTTAAAATTTAATACATCCACATGTTGCAGGAAATTGGTACTTGTGAAACTTTAAATTGTTACTGATTTGTTTCATAATAATCAGGTAAATTAAATTATAACTTATTTCATGATGGTATAAGTACTTTTTTGCCTTGATTACTCATATTATGAATTGGTTACTTTTTTTTTAACAGTGGCTGCATGGAATCAGTCCTTCTCTCCTTTATAAACTACAGCCTACATGTTATTCTGATGTATAAGCTATACTACTTACTGTTATTTTATTGAAATCCATTCAATCAATTCAGTGTGAAAGAAAAACAAGCTTAAATACATTTACAGGGTCATTTGTAAAACATTAGCAACCACATTCCAAAAAATAACTTTTGTTCTATGACTTTTAAAAAGTTCTTATAGTTAATATATTTTTATTTTTGTATGAAAATCTGATGAATGAAAACATGATAAATTCTTAAAAAATCACAGAACAAATGTTGTTGTATAAGATGTTAGTAACATAGTCCTAAGGGGTTGCCAGTGTTTTAAAAAAAGTTATAAGTAACCCTGAATAATTTTGTTAACTTAATATTGATCTGTCTGTTAGACTGGATAAGTAGATTTCAGTGCATAGAAGAAGGCAAAGTGAAGTGTTTTGTACTTTAAAATATTTTTTTAAAATAATTTATCACATTATCTGAAAATTTTACTCATCTTATCCAAGAAGCGAAAACTTCATGTTCCTAAACAAAGTTCAACTAAAACAATACCAAAGTTTATTGAGGTTAATTAGATCAACATACAATAAAAGTAAACACAAGTAACTTGAGACCTTGAAAATAAAGAATAATTACGTAAAAATATGTAGGTATATGATAAGACGAGCATTTTTTAAACTGGTAGGAAACACTTCAGCGAGAGTTGTAATACTTATCGCCATTCACGTAATAAACTTATGAAGAAAGTTCAACAGTAAAGTACTGAAATAAAATGGATATGTACATACCTCACTTTTTCTAGAACCAACTCGAATCACATTTTTTGTTTCACTTTCCATTGTTTATTCAAATAAACACGAATTTACATAAGAATTTTAATATTAGGAACTTTTAGGTTATATCATATATGTCAGTAATTAGGACGGAAACAAAATTAATAATTTGGTGGCCTAATGACTTGTCACTATCACTGTAGTGGACGAGTCGGCAATTTATGCAATTGATTAATTAGAATAATAAAATAAATCCATCGCTCTGTACAACAGCCAAATCACTGAGCTGTCAATGTCAACCTGACAGTTGCTGACAGTCATACACCATTCCGTCAATGTCATTTTGGTACACTTTGATCTTAGCCAAAAGGCCGAGAAGCGATAATGTCATTTTGGGAATACATGCTGTGTTTCTAGCTATAAAAATACTGATACGCTATTGCAAATTAGGCCTAAAGCGAATACACACGATGGGTTTTGCTGGCAGTTTTCTCACAGTCAAAGTTTTGATTGACGAAAAACCTACCGTCAAATGCGATGATTGACGTTTTTTAGTACTGATTGACGAAAACTGATTAGCGCTAGAGGTTAAGCACAACCTGCCCGTCACATTTGAAATACCTCTTCGCCCCGTCACATAGGCTATCTCTATTCTATGCTTATGATACCGGATAGACCATGCTAGTGCAGTAGCTTCGCTCCTAGATATGCTACTGGTTATCGCGAAAGCAGAAACCATGAATGCATACAATCCACAAATCTAGAGTAAAAGTTAAATTAAAGCGTGTTTAAAAGTTCTTGCTAGGTAGGCTGGCTGCGCTGTAGCTGCATCACAGTTATAGACATGATAAATGTTTTATAAGCCCGTTGCAAAACAAGATTTAAGCAAAAGTGCATGTCGCAAATTACAACAAGCAAGCAAGCATTAAAACATAAGGCATACATAACACGGTAGGTTTTGCTAGCTGTTTTGCCATAGTCAATGTTTTGATTGATGAAAACTTACCGTCTAATGCGATGATGATTGAAGTTTTTTAGTGCTGACTGACGACTACTTTACTACGACTTCATGATTGATTGACGCTTGCATAATCGTGTAATAGACGCCAAGGGTCAGCGGAGAGAGAAATAATTCTCGCGCGGTCTCGGGCATTTTCTGAAGGATCGCGTATGCTCGAGCATGCGCGCGAATAAACCATTCTGGGTTACCATTCTTCCGCTATTGCGCTGCCACAATAAGGGTCAACTCACACCGAAAGAGCGGCGAAGGGCAGGGAAGCGCAGTGACCCGTTTACCGTTTATAGAATTCGCCGGAATTCCCGCGGCCCCGCGGGTATCCGCGCGACTCGTTCGAGTTTCTCATGCGATAATAAGTATTATAGAAATGAAAATAAAGTTAAAATTCATATGACACTGAAACTGCGCTCCGCTTCGACGCTCTTTTGGTTTGAGTTGACCCTTACCCTTTTGACTGGTACCTGAACTTGTACTACAGTAAGTACACATCTAAATAGGTACATTGGATTAAAAACCTAAAATGGACCTAATGGATTGTTAATTCATTGTACTGCGCTCTCAACCCGTCACTGCTGTTTTCTTAGAGAATAGGACCTTGGCTTCGTCCATACAGGACGGCTCGGTGTCCGCAAACTCGCGTCTACGTTCGCGTTGGCTGGTAGTCGAGTATATTGCACTTACAAACACCGCCAAGACCTACCAGCTTTGGTAGGATAACATAATATATTAAACCTCAAATATGATAATTACAACTAGGTCAAAAATCGGTTTGCCTATATTATAAACTCGTGCAATCTATCAATCTATAGCTTAGTGGGTTGACTAGGTGTCAACTTTACAAAGAAAACAACAAACATTAACAAAATGATTTTATTGATAAGGAATTACATAAAGGAACGTCAAGCCGACAGTGATTAAAACGGTCAAAGTATCGCACAGATACTTGGGAAAACCGAATTTATTTTATAAATGCAAAACATATTCGAATAAAGTCCACTTTTCTGATTATTTCAACAAAAAGGGCTTCTCTAAATCACGACAAATGTTACGTACGTCTAATTCACACAAATTATTGAAATCACAGTTTTGTTCAATCATTCATTTAGGTCTCAATTAAAAAAGTATTTATTACGCAAATTAAAAAAACAAATGGTGGGTCAAGTTTACACCGTCAATTTTATGCATACATTAAGAACAAACCGATATTATTGGACAATAATATCCGCAATAGATTAAACAATTCGAAAAAAAAAAAATTAAGGCGGTACCTACATTAGATCTTAACCTACAGATTTGAAAAGCGACACTCATACTCTCAATCTAGACATTTAAAAATGGATCATAAAAACGTGAATTAATTATTTCTTGCGCTTACTGCTCCTCAGCCTTCTTCTGTTGTTAACAACTGCAATGCCTTTGTTTCTTGATGTTTCTGAAAGTAGAATTTATAACAAAGGTTAGAACTAAAGCTGTCTTGTGTTATAACTCTGTTTCTGGCCTTGTGCACTGCGTTTCTTTTTGTCACTTGAACATTAAATAACAAACTAAAAAAACATCTTTATGCTACTTACTTTTAGTTTCTTTAGGTGCAGTTTTAATTGGTTCAACAATTGTGACTTCTTTGTCATCTTTCTTAGTCAATTCTTCTTTCTTAGTTGCGACTTTTTTATTACTCTTAGATTTTGATCTACTTGTACACTTAGGAACTACTTCTGATTCAAATACTACAGACTTATTACTGTCAATGCTACCTTTCTTCCTAGTTACACGAGAACTGGGTTCAGCGGACTTCTTAGACCTCATAGACCTAGTACATCTTAGTTTGACCTGAACAGTTTCCTTCTTAGCTGATGCTTGCTGTTTCAAGGCGTCTAGTTTCTCTTTCGCCTCTCTTTTCTCTTTAATCCTATACACTTTGATCATGGCTGGAGTGTACCCTTCTAGACCTTCAATTGGCTCTTCAGTTTCCTTTGGTTTCCCAGAAACCTTCCTCTTAAATGCTGTGATTACTTCCTTCATAGCGTAAGTAGGGTTCAAGTTTTGTAAGTAGTCTTTTTGCATCAGTGGCGATTGTAGATGTGAGTCACTGTTTTCCGATGCATTTGATAGTTTTCTGATCCTATATTTACACGTTTCGTCGTCCATATACTCTGTGTTCGCTGCCGCAGTGTTGCGCTCTCTGTTGCGAATTATATCTTCAGGGTTCCCAGCCAAAATTTCAGCCCATGTAAACTGGCGCGCTGACCCCATCAGATTACCGAACTTGCCGATGCTATTTCTGTGAGTTCGGACGCCCCTACGTTTTTTTACACTCTTCTTTTTCGATCGCAAGTTCTTAGGTGACAACTTTTTGCCAAGTATCTCATGTGGCATAAGTGTTTTTTTGAGACGAGCCACTAAATCGGCGTCGGAAATAAAGAAGTTGCGAGACGCGCACGGCTTGCGAATGCCGTCACTCGAAGTGTTCAATGTTTGCTTCAACAGTTCCAGTTTCAAGTCATTTTCAAGAGAACAAACATTTTCTCTCTCATAAGTTTTCTTTATTCCATTTCTGGCTAAGAAGCTCGGTGTTGTGTTCTTCATTCCGAACTTCTTTGAGTAGCACAGTTTACGACTCATGGGAGACATCGGTGGTTCATTGAAGTTGAGAGACACTTCTTTATCACAGGAATTTTTCAACAGTTCACTCTTAAATAAACTTCTACAATAATCATAATCAGGTTTCTCAGTAAAGTCAAGACTTGTGACATATTCTAGGAATTTTTCCATGAATTGAGGATAGAATTCAGTCTTAAAACACGTTTTCAATAGCAGTTTGATATCACTCATGAAGTTTTTCTTCAGAGCATGGACTAGTTCAGGCTCGGCCAGTAACTCTGTGGTCTTCCAAGGCAAGCTGCCAGTCAACCAGTCCAGTAAGTTATAACCAAGTGTTTCTAAATCTGATCTTCTGGAATGAGCTCCAATATGAGAATCTCTGGAGCTATATTCCAGGGTGCCGTCATGAGCCTTCCTGGCATCCATACCAAAATCTTTATGTTTGCCATCAGAGTCCAGGAACTTTGAAGCTAAACCGTAATCTAACAAGTATATTTGTCCATTACTTTGTGATAAGACAGCTTCTCTGTATATTTCATTAATATTTTCTGGTTCACTGTCTCTCTTTTCCCTTGCGTTACGTTTTCTAGTATCTTCTTCGAACTCTTTAGTGGTGCGAATTAAGTTTTTGCCGCCAAAATCATCAATAAGTTTTTGATAGGATTGGTCTGAGCATACGGAGCTAGTCATGTCTTCATAGTTGACGTAGTTAGATATCTGTCGGAGGTTGAACGCATGATGTCTATGCAGCGTCCTACTGTCCCTGTCAGAAAGTATCTTCCTAAGCTTCTTTTTAACATTAGCAAGTCTTTTGTCATTATCATTTGTTTCCTCCGGGCTCTTGGGCTCTTTGATGACAAAATCTTCATCATCATAATAGTTGGAGGTCCTAGACTTTGTAGGCTTAGCCCTTCTATGTTTTCCTGTTAACACAGCCACCTCTTTCGTATCTTTTTGGAATGATGGAGTTAGTTTTACGACGGGCACTTTCCCAATTCTGGTGCCATCGAAACCAAGCATTAAGTTGGAGCTTTTTATATCAGAGTGTGTGTAACCTTGACTGTGTAGGTACTCCAAGACGTCTAGTATTTGTAATGCTAGTACTAGAACATTTTTGAGATCTAGGACTCGGGTTCTAGCAATGATTTTCTGTAAATCCGCGTCATAGCGGGGTAGAACAAGGAATCGGTATTTTGTTCCCGTGTTCTCATCTGTGAATGACCCACTAGCAATGTAAACAGGCATACCAATGCGTTTTTGTTTGTTTTCTAGCCGCCATGCTTTTACTGTTGACAAAAGAAACCAAATATAAGTTTACTATTACTTCAAAACAATAGCTGAGTGAATGTTTAACATTATTAAATCACATTATCTTAGAATTTGACCGTGTGGATGTTGCTGAAAAATTGATAATGTAATAAATACTTAAACCAAAATCATAAACAATATTATTTTTCTCACTTTGTGTAGACTGTGCAGTTCTAATAAGACAGTGGATCTCGACAAACAAGGGTCCATTAGTGTGAGGTTCTATCTTCACCACATATCTTGCGTTCAGTTTAGTTACATCTTTTTCAACCTCATCTGATGCCAAATAGATCCTGCCAAAACTGCCTCTACCTGAAATAGAAATATTAATTCTATTAAAACCATGGACTGTGATATGAAGTTAACTGTTAGGAGAATTTTGTCTGTAAAATTAGGACTAGTAAATCACTACTTTTTATCTATAAATATAAAAGGAGAAATTGAATGACATATCAACACATAGCTGAAACTACTGGGACTAGGATAGTGAAATTTTGCACAAGGCTTTTCTGATGTAAGTGAGGCATTAAGAGAGGATTTTCCAAATTCACCCCTTAAGATGCTGAACGAGGGGCCAAAATTTGTATGGAGAAACAAACTTTCACGCAGGCGAAGCCGCTGGCAAGAGCTAGTTACAAATATGATTGTCCTCTAGAGAAACCATTCTAAAAGACTGTATTCTTAATGGTTCATACAATAAAAAGTATACTATTTATCTAAAGCTATCTTCATCATCATCATTTCAACTAGAAGATGTCCACAGCTGGGCATAGACCTCCTACAAGTGTTGCCACAATGGCCAGTCCTGTGCGTGTCGCATCCATTGGAATTCGTGACTCTCACCATGTGCAGTCCACCTTGTGGGCCTTCTAACGCTGCGTCTTCCGGTACGCGGTAGCGACTGCAGTACCTTTCGGCCCCATCAACCATCAGTTTTGCAAGTTATATTGCAAGCCTTGCCCACAACCACATAAAAAAAACTAGTACATATAAGATTTTCTTTCCTCTTGCTTTATATGTATAAATTGGAGTAGGTAAAACATGTTTCCTACTTCCATTCCTCTTGTTAAACACTTTATCATTCACACTCTTTTTTCTTTCACTGTAGGTATTATTCAATAATTTATTAATTTCAAAACAATTTTTACATTGTATCTGTATCAACGCAATACTACAAAACAAAGGTAATTAAAATACATAAAAATTGAAACTTAAGAACATTCAAACAATCCATAGACATTATTACAGATTTTTTTTTTTAAATTGAACATAGATTTACATTATACTTATTGCTTTCAGAGTCAAAAACCTGCCACCCAAATTATGATTTTTTTTTATAGCTATTAATATAATATAATAATAATATATTCCAATATAGTCCCAAGCTAAGCAGAGCTTGTGTTATGGGTACTAGACAACTGATAAACATACTTATATATTTCTAAATAAATACATATTATAGATAAATTACACCCAGACACAGAACAAATGATCATGCTCATCACATAAACATTTGTCCTATGTGGGAATCAAACCCACGACCTCTGGCATAGCAGTCAGGGCCACTAATCACTAGACCAACAGGCCAGTCAGTATTGAGCCCATTCTGATTATTTCGCCAGCGTCACATTCAGTTCACGTGTTGACGTGTTTATACCCAGGACCCAACTTAAGTCCCGCTTGCGTGTGCCTAGCATACTTTTTAGCTTATTTAAGATTTTTTGGTTATTTTATGTGTTAAAACCACTTCCTCTCAAATAGATTACCCTCCAAAGCCCGTCTGATAAAAAAAAAAACTATATGCTGTTTTATTATTAGGCTGTATAGATTTTATATTAAAAAATATTGTAGTAGGCTGGTCAACTGGTAACAGAGAGGTTATAGAGTAGGTACTTGGGTACCTATGTTAATGAACAAGTCACAAGTTAAAAGTTGTTGATCTGGTTTTAAAACAAGTTTTCTCTAAGACAACCTGTTCTTACATTCTTAGTACTTAGTAGGCTTTCCTATGTTAAACTAAGTACTTCCTAACATATGTTTTTGTAGTTTTATCATTTTGAAAGCTGCAGTTAACAATGAAGGTCCTAATTATGCAATTATGTTGTAAGAAACTGTTATAATTATATTTATATTGAAATTAAAGTGCTGTTTACACTGCATTTTTCATCAATGAAAAATAATACATACTAGATTTAAATAAATTAAATCACAGTCAAACTATGAATTTTGAATAGCATATTATGAGTGGTAGGAAGATAGTCTATTGTGGTATTTACATGAAATGGTGTACCATTTACAGATATTTTAGAATTTAGGTATAAAGTAGCCATAATTTGCTGTTAAAACCATTCAAACCTGTTTCTGTCGTTCAAAATGATGCAGCCCAGTAAACAGACTACATTCGGCTTTCATATCAACATAATCATTACTAATACAATCACCTAGTATGTACTTAATATAGGAACATCACCATCAGATAAGCAAATTATGAACCACTTATGAGAATATGATGCATGTGTGAACTATGACTCAACTAGTAAATAGTTTAAATAATGCAAATAAATTCTTCACTTAGCACCGGCTATTTTAGTAGATTGCATCAGATGTGAAAACAGAAAAGACACTTTGGGTCTTCATTAATGAATAATGTTGTATTATGTTGAAATACCCAGTTACTGGACTATGACTGTAAGATACACAGTCAGACAAAAAGGTTAGGCAGATGATGGTGATGAATAGCATGTGGTAAAAGCAAGTATTTAATGGTGCAGCCACTAATTTTTAATGTGAATTTCATGTAAAAGACAATAGAAACTAGAAGAATACAATTTTAAACAAGGAAGTAAACTTTTTCAGCTACTTTTACTCACCGATAGGCTTCCCAATTCGCCATTTCTTTTGTAAGACATCAGTGAACACTATGCCAGGGGGCAAGGCCTCGTCATCACAGAAACTAACATCCAGGCTCGGGAGCTCCTCCACGGTCTTTGTTTTCTTTTTAGGAGGCAACGGCAGCTGCACTAATTCAGTTCCTCGTCTAGGCATTGCGAATGCATCCAGGTAATTGTAATAGAAATAGTTCAGCGATCTCTTTTGCTATT
Source organism: Mythimna albipuncta (assembly GCA_929112965.1). Lineage (NCBI taxonomy): Eukaryota > Metazoa > Arthropoda > Insecta > Lepidoptera > Noctuidae > Mythimna > Mythimna albipuncta. The sequence goes on from OV815984.1 coordinate 6,255,283, forward strand.
ATTTTTTTGGACGACCACTACCGCGAACGAATAGCTATAAATAAAAACATAGTTATGTAAAGTTGTTGTCTAATCTAATAAAGTCTAACGTGCACAACAATGTGACGATAAAATTAAATTATCCGTTAATTTTTACTCCTTCGAGTGCTCACCTTCTCATAGCTTCGTGACCGAATAAACGTAGATTCGCGAATCACTTTAGGTAAATTTTCTTTAAATGCAACAATTACATAGAAAACCGTTCACATATAAGTATTTTACGATTTAATAATGCAGTAACAAAACTAAATTAGCAGGAACAACAACTGATCAAAATTCCGCCATGTTGTTTGTGTTAATAGAGAGGGGCCAGTGTAGTTTGTTCTAGAAAAAGAAAGTTAGTCGATTTTCAGTCATAAAAATAAAACTTAGTAAATTCGACAACCCCGCGAATTGGTTTACATCTTTTTTATTTTTTAGATTTCTCGCTCAGTTTGGAATATATGTACATGTATGTAGTGTTATTGTATACATATAATAAAACTGTCCGTGTGTGTGCTATGCTTCTCGAAGTTAACTTGTTAACGTTTTATATTTTAATCGATTGGATTCAGGTGATCGAATCGTTGACAGTAAAGTGTCGACAATGTCTAAGGGGGACCTTGCCCGATCAACCTGATATCATTTCATGATGTGATATTAAATATTGATCGTGCATCTTTTTGTTTCTCTAACTGATAACATAATTCTAATTTTTGTACTAACAATAATTAAAGAGTTTGAATAAAAATAAGATCGCGTTTTGTTCTTTCAGTAAAAAGTTACTAACGAATAAAAAAAAATTGTGGATCGATATTATTTTTTTTCCAAACGAACTCGAATGTGAAAAAGCTCTTGTAGTCAATAAAGTGTTCTTTTATATCTGAGCATACCATTAGAATAGATTAAATCTCTATAAAATGTCTCAACCTAAAATAAAAGAAATTAATATTTACTGTCGTTACTACAAAATTATCAAGCGTATTATAAAGCGACTTTTCGAAAATGCTCATTTCGGTTAGGGTAAAGGTTAATTGAGTTTGTCCAACTTGTTAAAATAAAATAAATATAATAATAATAGTATATTGAGAAAAAATTATAATTTTACAATGTAGACTTTCCTATAAGTACTGATAGGCATTAAAACGCCGGAAACGGCAGAATATTATGATCATTATATTATAAATAAGCAGAACAACTTTGTACAATATTCTGACAAATAAATGCATTCTATTCTATTCTAAAACTGTGACTCTCTGACTGAACTGAAACCAGATCTATCATCTGAGATGGGGAGCCTAAGATGATCAATATTGATTAAAGTACGTCTATAGTCCGTCTAATGAAAGCGTGACCTGAGAAAAAGAGGTTACAACCAAAAATTTTGAATGTGGTATTATTGGAATAGTAGGAGAAAAAAGTTTTGATACTAGAGTATTTTTTGTATTTAAAACAATTTTAGAATAGTTGTACAAGAACTTAAATCCTAGTCAAAAACATGTGTGTAGACTTAATTATTTGGTGGGTGTATGGTAAATGTCAATAACACATAAAATGTTACATAGTATTCCAAATTATTTTATTTTATCTGATCTCTCAAAAGTCGCTATATAATATTTAAATAATATTCTTTATTTTCCATTTAGCGTTCTGGCAAGAATACCAAGTGCACAACACCGTGATAGTCTAATAAAATAGTCAACATGATTTCAACTTCATCTCGTCTCGCCAACACTATTAATGTGTTTCAAGATTGTTGGGTTGGAATCGATTCGTTTTAGCATAGAGAAAATTCAGATCTTTTGGGATTAGTCAAGTGGGAACATGTTTTATACTCCAGTGATTGTTTCAAATGATACGGATCGACTCGCGAGACACAAAAAGTTCAGCAGCTGCTGCAGCAGCATCTCTCTCAAACTTGAACTAGGATTTTCGCGATTTTAACTTCCGTTGCAGACTTTCATGCACTACCAGACAGAGTGAGGCAAATCTTTCATTACATCTCAACTGCTTTTGAACGCATTCTACCACTCACTAGAATGTGTTTTTGATTAAGTCGATTTACCAAAAGCCTTCGTTGTTCGATGTTTTTGTCCATTATGAAATTCGCAATATGTCAGATTATCTAAAAATATAAGAAAAAAATATCATTACATCCTTAATATAACTATCTAATAATATTAGTCGACAAGGATCAAGATTATACCGTCATACTAACGTAAAAATCAAAAATCGTATGTAAACAATGTTGGTTTTCATTGAAAACACCTTCTTTCTCTTTTTGTTTTTGTTTGAACTTATTAACCATAGTTTGTAGCAGTTTTTGCACGTTATTGTTTATTGTTATTCTCACAATTAAGCAATTATTCTTGAAAAATAAACATCCGTTTCCAAAAACTGACAATTGCAACCATAGACTTTGACGTGATTTTTTTTGGCAAAACAATGTTGCCAATTTAATTTAAAAAAAAAACTCCAGGTTACGCTTTCAGTAGACGCACTTTATCAGATAGATCTATTCAAACCGTGGTAATCGACTAAATAATTGAATCCTCATCTCTATTTCCAGAGATCAATGCCCGGTTCTTCCACTGCACCGATAAACTATTTTTATGTAATACACTGAAAAACGCGGAAGGTAACAAACAAACTCCAAACAAAATATATAGCCAATTGCGCTTTAATTATTAGTTTTATTTAAAATAATATTTAATTAGAAATTGTTATTATAAGTTCAGGCAATCGATAAGTTTCTTTTACTCCTATAGAAAACAGACTGGATGCACAACTTTAAATTTTAACGCAAAATTATTAAAATTTTCAAACAGATTACATAAAATATGCAATTTAGACAGTCAAAACAGATTAATCGGTGACGCCCTACGCAATTATTTGTTTGCAAGCAGGTACCTATTTACATTACCTACTTACTTATCTAGATCTTAATATTTGATAAGAGGCTATCCTGGTTTGTGACGCCTACTTATCTTGGTGCAGTTTCATAATGATGTACAGACAACTTCCACACAGATTATGCATACCTAATAGTAAAGCAAGCAAAGCAAAGATAAACTCGAAGTGAAGCTTGCACAGCGTACGTCGACGGGATGATGGGTGTGCGAGCAGCAAGAGCGAGGGCTGAACGAAACGCAGCACAACAAACTTTTTCATTCACGAGTCGGTTGTCGAGCGTGAGGCTGCGCGTTTCGTTGCCCCGCTGCGGGCGGAGTATTGAACGCGATGTCTTTTTGTTTATCAACAAACAAAAAATGTAACCATTTGTGTTTGGTGACATAAAAATAAAACGATTTTGTGTTTTTATTACTTTCACGTTGTTCTTTTTTTAAAATGTTGAGTTAGCGCAGCTTGAAAACAGTGTTTGAAGATGGAAGGTGCGAACGGTGATTCTGATCACTCTATGACTTGGGAGGACTTTTTCGGTAAGTAAAATTAAAGTGAATAATCTTAGTTGAACATAGAAATACCGTTTTAGTTTCACTTTAGTGTTCCGAATAAGTTAAACAAAGAGTCAAAGTCAGTGCTCTACTTACGGCGTGTTATAAAAAAGAAACAAAACAAAGTTTTTGCAATGTTTGAAACTCCACGGTCGTGAATTTCCCGAGGCGGGAAGAGACTGGTTTGGCTCAGCATTTCCACTTATGGCGTGTGTGGATTGCGTTGCCTGCAGAGTACCTACCTAGGCTTGCATCAAGCTATGCGGTATTAACTTCTACGTGATCAATCATTCTGTGCATTGAAAACACCCGGTGTATGTTGGCTGGTGATAATAATAATTTATTATTACGTACCCATGTAGGTAGGTACCTACTATGATAAAATAATTACATTAGTAAAAAAAGAGTACCGTCAGCAAAATATTGCGGACTGAAATAGCTTTTAAATTAAATCTTAGGAAGGTAAGGTAGGTACCTACATGCCCTGGAACGTAAAGAACAACTGAAGGAACACAGGTGGGCTTTAGTCAGTAAAAGTCTGACACTCCCGATCCACGGTTCCACCAGCGGGATGATTTCTCATATAAAAAAAGATAGAGCACCTACGTAGGCCTACTCTCGAGCCAGATTTCTAAAGTTCCATTTTTTTAATGTTTTTTTTTTTTTAATATAGGTAGGTACCTATTCTATCTACTGACTGTACATTCATGATCTGATACAAATTGAAAATTAATGTTGATTTTTTTGGTTTAATAACACTAATTTGAGCATTTTGGGATCGCATGTTTCGTTTCGAATTGGGCTATTAATAACAAACGTGATAATAATAGGTTTCAGTAACAATATTACGGGCAGCTATTATTATTACAAACGAGCTGTTCTCGTGTATAAAAATATTATACTGTCGACTTTATGTTAGTAACTTACGTCTGTCTGTTCGCGAAAAACTCAAAAAGTACTGATCGGATTTTGATGCGGTTTTCACTAATAGATAGAGTGATTTATGAGGAAGATTTAGATGTATAAAACATGCGTATTATCGTAGCGAAAAGCCGAGATTTTCAAAGATTTGTGCAAAGCTGGGACGACGCTAATTTCTGATACTTACAAGTAGGATGGTATTTATTTCAGAATTATTCAATACTATAATAGAACCAATTTTTGATCACCTGGCTCAACAAAGTACAGAAAACAAATGGCATTGTGGCTGACGTAAGGATGCATTTTTACTTTGACCTAGAGTAAAGTTTCTAAAAGAAAGACGTAGCTGAAGACGTAGCGTTGGCACGTCCTTGTACAAGGTGGGCCAATGACCTGGTAAGGGTCGCGTTAATCCAATGGAGACGCACAGGATCGACCATTTTGCCGCTTGGGGGAGGCCTATGTCCAACAGTGAACGTCTTCGGCTGAAATGATGATGACGATGATGAAAGTTTCCGAAACCGGAAACTGCCGTCACAAATTGTCCAAAATTTGCTCGATTCGTTATACTAGAACTACACTGCGTACACGTGTGCCACACAAGCCGATCTAGGCGCGTCGGTCTCCATACATTTTATAATGGAAACTAGACTTGTAGAACTACACTAAATCCACGCCACGTAACGTCGTTCTACGTACAAATCAGGCGTGTTACACGTGTGCGTCGGATGTAGTGCTAGCCTTAGTATAACACTAGCTTTTGCCCGCGACTGCGAACGCGTACATAAACTGTAGCCAACGTCATTCAGGAATAAGGCAGCTTTCAGTTATCAGTGAAAAAAATTTATCAATCGGACCAGTGCTTTCAGAGATTACCTCCTAAAAACAAACAAAAAGACGTGTGGCACTCGGGGACTGCCGCGGTAAAGCTATTGCATAGCATTTTTGTCAACTTATTAAATGCAATTATAATTATTTATTTATTTTATTTATGCAGTACCTATTTTTTTTCTTTTGTTTTTTTTTTTTTTTGATATTATTATATTCTTTGTTACACTTTCACACATTGAATTGAATTTTGATTGATTGTTCACTCATTCGTTTTCTTATTGGTCACCACGCTCAAAAAACAAATGAGTGGGGGGGGGGGTGTTAGGTTATTTTCGTTACGGAATTTCTGGATTCGGTCTCCACGCTCAAGGCCCGCGATAGAAGCTATGCAATAGCTTAAAAACAAACTTTACGTCGTAATTATTTAGTGTAGATAGTAAACTCATCGTTTGAATCGGTGCTAGGTGCTTTACTTGTAACGCTTCAATATTTATTACAAGCACGTTCAAGTTTATTTTATGATAACACTAAATACATAAAGTCTCAACATTTCAAGGCACCAAGGTGTTGGCATATATAAAAAAAAATCGAGCTAGAGCAAGTTGGACTCGCGTATCGAGGGTTCTTATGTAAATACGTAGTTAGAATGGCCGAGTCGAGTCTCGGAAGATTTTTCTGAATTGCGAAAAGTAATTATATTGTAATGTAAACTGTACCACACTTTTTAGGAATATTGTTCCTAACCTGTGCTGTAAGGACTTGCTTCTTGCCAAATTTCAGGAGTCTAGGGCGAGTGTTAATATATACATCTAAACGGAACTTATACGGTCTTTTCTTTAGGTTGGGTTAACTTGGAAGATTGATTTTTTCATTGGTGTTGATATTGAGGGGTAGCAGATCTGAGTACCTAATTGATATTAATTCCAGCTTCCTGACAAAAAGGGTCTTGAAAAACCATTTCGCAGTTCATCATCCTATAAGGGTCCGTGTTTTTTTGATGGAGGTAGGTACGAAATACAAAAAATATCAAGAAGAACTATTCTAGGAACCGGCTCAAAGCATGCTTGTCTAGTTCATAAGAGCACAACATGAATGACATTTTCTAAACCCACTACTAAATCTAAAATAAACAACTACGCGACCACCACACGCAAACTAGTAAAGTAGGTCTTAATCTAAGTACTAGTTATCGTGAAGAAGGCCACATTTAATCTATGACTCACTAGTCACGCAAGATGAGCTTCGGACCAGTGACGATACTTCAAAGTAACCACTATACTCAGAAAATATCTCTATTAATAACGTGGTATAGCTGTATAATGAGTTATTGAGTAACATAACACATGTAAGCAAACATAATAATCTCACAAGAATGTAAACGCGACTGATAAAAACCGTCTGAAGTCAAGAGTCTTTAACAACACTACCTGTTAACTATAGACACAAAGAAACACCTTTCAAACAAAAGGGATTAATCAACTTCATTGTGTCACATTCACATTATTCTCAAGATGGAGGGAATCAGTGCCGCCATTGTAAACTGAATTAATGGCGGGCGCTTCCGTATAGCGCAGCCGTTGCACCGGATGTTCGAATAATTTGAAATTCGACAGTTGGCGCCTTTTACGATGAAGGTTTGATATCAAACGAGCCGATGATTTTATTACAAGTCTCATTCGTTGAGTTCGTGCCTAAGTAATAATAGCCTTGTGGGTAAATTTTCAAGGTTTAGTAAGTTTGCTTGCTTCTGATAGCACGTTAAGCTGTTGTTTTGCGGGACTGTTGAAAGAGTTACTGCGGGCCTAGAACGCAAAAGGTAATAGAGGGAACAGGTGGGTTTTAATCACAAAAAGTCTGATACTCGTTCTCTAGCTCCACCTAAAGCGGTAGAAGACTTCCCACGAAAAAAAGCCATTGTTTCCAGTTGTCATTTCTATTTTTTTTACTCTTGTTGCAGCCAGAAAATGTAACTCCAATCTTTCCGTTGCATTCAAACGACGCTTGGAATCAAAATCAAAGCATGTCTTTCAAATAAACCATTTACTGGCACTTTTTAATTGTAAAAAAGTCAGTCAAAAAAAAAAGATGTCTTATTGCACATTCAAAAGCGTAGATCTCTATGGAGAACAATGTGCAAGAAACTCCATGGACACTTTTCCAATCATGTTCTGTGTTATCTCAGTTACATGTTTCTTGAATAAAAGTGTACCCAATGTTTATTTGTTGTGGTTTTCTAATTTATTTGTGTTCAATCATTAGGTATTACATTCAGATCTTATGTCAGAAGCGCGTCATTTTAAACTCCCTTTCTCTAGTTTGTGCTGTCATTTTGCAAACATCATTGTTTCTCAATCGAGACAATTGCTTGTATAAAAATAACACGACATTCGAAATATCATTCGATGAACTCAGCAATATTCAACTAAATGGTGATACGGAGATTGTTGATACGGAAATGTTGCACGATGTTCTTCACGTTTAGAAAAAATGGTTTGCTAAACCTTTCTCCAATTTTAAAGACTGACACTCCTTTTTTGCTCCACTGAGGGCAGGAGACGTTATTTGATGATTTCCCGCCTAAAAAGTTCCAGTCTAGCCGGAATCGGAGCCATTCCTATTTTCCTTCTTTACCTTCGTGCCAGGAACTCTGGGGGGTTGTCTTAATACCAGTTTTTAACATGGAGTGACTGCCTGTTAAACCTCTACAACCCTTGACTTCTAACATAAACCTTTAAAAATAAAAAGAACCAGAAATTCCAGGACATGTATTGTGACGTTTACCAATCTGCAGTAAGCCCCGCATGGCGTGTTACGGCCCGTTTTGCCTTACAAAGAGGCCTTTGTCTCAGTGGAAGCGGTATAGGGCCGATTTTATTAATGTGCTGCTGCACTGGCTCTATAGGCAGCTTAGCCTTGGTTCATTATTTATTACAATCGATTTTCCACAAAGAAAAGTTCAAGTATGAAAATTGATTTTCTATGGTGGTACCTGTCGTACCTAATTATTGAATTTATCATTTTGTAGGTAATTATCCAAAATGAAGCTCTTTTTTTTGTTGGGAAATAACAACTGCTACCGCTCTGGGGGGAACGAAATGGAAGACTGACAGTCTTGTACTTATTAAAACCTAGCTATGTTCTTTCAGTTGCTTTTTGGGTTCCAGTAACTTTTTCGAACAATCCCTTAGAATCACGGCTGTCTATGCTTAGAATGGAGCGCCTAAACCCAATAAGGATGAGAAAAGTATTTCACAAAAAGAAAAACTTACAATAAATTAAATGAAGATTACTTGTTATTTGTGTTAAAGAAAACCCGTATCCTCGAAGGGCAGGAAATAACAGAAACTCAACAATCAGGTGGTTCGTATTTCATCAATGAGGCAATATTTGAAACACGTGCCTACCATTTATCATTCGCTGTCGTTTCAAATATACAGAAACGTGACGAAAATACATGTATTAAATAAAACTGTAATCACGCCACGCCACCATATTTTAGTAATGAAGAGTAAATATTATTGGAGATAACTTAAGTATCGAGCAACGTTGGCTATTTATTTGTGAAGCCTCTGCAGAAACTCAGCTAACATAAGCCAGACGCACTCAGCAGACTAATTCACGTTTTACAAATGAACGTTTTACGTTTTCACGTTCTCCATCAGAATTTACTCCAGGGTTCGAATTCATCTATCGATCTACCATAATTGCACCATCTTGAATCTTTATGTAGGAATAAGAAGTCAATGGGTCTGTTAAAACGTTTCTCTTGGGAAACTCAGATCAAGCAAGAAACGGTTCTTTTTAGGGTTCTGTACCTCAAAAAGAAAAAACGGAACCCTTATATGACCCCTTTGTCGTCTGTCTGTCTGGCTCTCTGTCTGTCAAGACCCTTTATCTCGAGAACGCGTGGAGGTATCGAGTTGAAATTAAAACCATATACTCAGGTCTGCGGACCCTTCAAGCTGCGATAAAAAATAAAACTTTTAAGTTAATGAATAAAAAAGATACGGCCGTTTATGTCGCAAAAAAAAGGTATATTTTGATACTCTCATTTCTCAAAGATCGAAATTCATAGATTACTTTCCGTTGACCCAGAATCCTGAAATTTGGCACAAAGCAAGGTCTTATAGCACAGGTATAGGAAAAAATCCGGAAACAGTAAATTTGTCAATCTTAACAGTAAAATCTTTTTTGCAATTCGGAAAAATCTTCGAGACTCCATTCGGGAATTGTAGTTTGCACGAAACCATAAACATATAAAAAATAGATAAATAATTCCTGTACGTGTAGTAGTATCGATAGTGGAAGGGGAAACAGGAGACACCGTGTTCCGATACATTTTTTACTACTTAGCATATCTCCTACTTTCTTATATCTATGCACGAAACCCTCAGTGCGTGAGTCCGACTCGCACATGCCCAGTGTTTTTACTTGGTCTGAGTTGGGCATGAAGAAAAATTTGCTTCATGGAGTTGGGGAATAAAAATGCCGAAAGAGTTATCGTGGCCCTGGAATGTAAAGAGCATCTGAAGGAACACAGGTGCGTTTTAGTCAGTAAAAGTCTGACACACCCTCTCACTGTCAGAGCGGGACATAATATTTGATGATTTCCTACATAAAAAAGAGGTACTAATCTGGATACAGGCTATACATATAATTAGGTAGATAATAATATGATGATAGTTACCGCAAGGTAAACCTCCAACAACAGCACTCCCATGGAGGGTTATGTAGTAAAAAGAGTTGTGTCAAGTCTTTTTGCAACATGTTTGGTTATAAAACGTGTTATGCCGATCCCAGATATGGACAACGTAATAGGAAAATGGCAGGAAGATGATGATGAAGATGATTATAAAATATGATTTTTTTCTATACCCTGTGTATATCCCATAGTTCTTTCACCCCGTACAACATCGTTGCCATTTACCAGAACGATTCGTAAGTTCTCGTTTTAGTCTTCTGGTTCTTGTTACAATAGAATTACAATAATATGAACCACACAATGATCAATTAAAATACCAACTACATTCCTATAAGAATGTCAAGTAGGTCTTGTAGGTCCTAAGGAGTGTCACGCGATTCGCGTTGATGAATCAATACTGCTGCAAATATTGAGCTAGTACCTAAGGCATTGTCTGCGATCATTAGTCACTTACTTGTGCAATCTATTGTGCCTGTATCTTAGCTTTTGGTGGCTGAGTATTGCGACAGTAATATTATAACTATTGCGAAAACTTCAAAAACGTCAAAAAAATATTTTGGCGGTAAAACATTTTGACGTTTAGTTGATGTTTTTTTAAAATGTTTTTGGCTAAGATACCAAGTCCTTTAAGCCATGTCTTTGTATGAATAGTTCATCAGGTACTACCATATGCATGCGGGTGCTGTACATTTTGTTATGTTTTTAGACTTTCCCTGATTCATAGAGCTGCTACAGCTTCATTGTAAAAAAAACAAAGGAATAGACAATAAAGCAACCAAGAAGGAAACTCCAATCTGCATACCTGCTCATTACCATAAACAAAAGTTAATGATAAGTTTCCATCTTGAAACACTAAGCGGAAATCGACGCGCGCTGTTGCGCGAGTGCACTTAGTGCATGAATATGAAGGGGCCACGTCTTTGAAGTCTAGACGAAGTGGAGAGTCTGCATGCCGTATCTGTGCTCTCTATCAAACCTATACAATTTGTTTAATCAACTGTCTGGAGGTAACACAAAGCGAACGATCGAACGCTACGAGATGGAAGTCTAACTTCGTTCTGTTTATAAACATTGTATGAGTAACCGATTGTAAACTTTGTTTGTAATAATGTTATTAATAATAATTGGTAAGTGGTACGGATTGCCTAAGGGGCTAAAATTATTTCGAACACATAGGTGGCGTAGGTGCCTAATTCAAATGTGCATGCGGACAAAATACTTGCAGCTTCAAGGAAGCTTCAATACCTCACCATCATCATCATCAGCCTTTTTTATGTTCCCACTGTTGAGATGCAGGCCTCCTCTCTAGGAGAGGGCATGGGCCGTAATCCACCACGCGGGCCCAGTGCTGCTTGGTGAATGTCACATGTCTCCGAATTTTTGGTTCTAGGGCTTGCCGGTTTCCTCACGATGTTTTCCTTCACCGTTTTGAGAGCAGTGGTAATGAAATAAATTACACAAAGTAATACACCGGGCAGGGTGCCACACACCTAATAGGATAACATTTTTTCGTCAGAGCTTGAGCCAAAAAAAGCATACCAGTTCTTAAAAAAAAGAATTGACAAAAGAGGTTATGGGCACCATAGACTAAAAAAAAAAGTTACCAAGTTTGCAAGGACATCGCAACGAAGACCATTAGGATTAAATAAGCAATAAATAACGTTTTATGAAGAGGAATACGCTGATTTTAAGCAAACACCTGAGGGGACATAATATAGGAGGATAATAAATATGAAGATGAAACGCATCTTTCATTTCGTTGGCTAAGACCGCTGGCGCCGGCGGTTTCCTGCAGCCGACCGCGTTTCAGATTGCAATACCAGAGTTGGTTTGATCGCAAACCTTGGACCCAATGTTGGCAGTATAAAAAATCTTCTATTGACAGATTGTGTTTTCATTTTCTGAGATGATTGTTGCTGTGTCTGACTATTTTTGAGGCATTAAGTTTAAATACGATTATTTTTTAATGTTTATTGTTTCATTTTGAAAAGTTCTGGAAGAAATGACTTCATTTGTTCCAGAAAAAGATATTTGTCACATTTTTTTTTTAATTGATATTAAACTAGTGCTTGACTGCGATCCCACCTACTGGTAAGCAGTGATGCAATCGTTGATGGTGAGGCGCACTAGTTTATTAAGAGCCTATTGAATCTTGCCTTGATGACACCTAAATTATTATTTAGTGTAGGTATAAATTTTGGTTACGAGCTATCTGTATACTTTTTTGTTGGGATTGGAAAATGTTCATATATATCTTGCATCACGGTAGGAACAGTACAGTAGAATTTGTGTGTCAGTATTTGTATAGTCCTATCGATAATTGTAAAATGATAAATTTGTCAGGAAAAATTTATCAATCCTACATTTGTGATAACATTTGTCCCAATCTTTAGCAACCACTGACGTTGGCCCAACATTTGATCGAGTAAATCGAGTGTTGTATGCCATGTGTCGCAACCCGAGTATCAAGTTAATCGTCAGCAGTGGTGCGTTCGCGCAGCCTTATGAACGACTAGGGTTGTCAGAAACTAGACTAAAATGTCACTTACATTATATATAGGCGAAGGCGATTGTCAAAATGTAAAAAACGTTATCGACATATCACTTTATCAATCAAAATAATGAACCAACAAGCCCACACCTTTTACTATGACTACATAATATTATTGGGTAAAAAACCTTTTACATATTGAGGATATTTACTCAAATTTTTAAACTGAAATTATCATTGTCATGAAAATTTTTCTTCATTATAAATATCGTCTTTCAAGGAAAGAGTAAAAGAGTTCACTCCCAATTTCTGAATTAAGCATTTGAAGTTGAGTACATCAAATTCTACTTTCGCCTGAAAATCATGTCAGAATTCGGCATTAAAATAGTGTTTGAGTAGTAACTCAATATACTGAATTCAGAAATCGGCCCAGAGTCTTCTTTCTCTATTAAATTATTAGTAAAACACTTTAACTTTTCGTTATTGATTAACATTTATTTAAACTTAGAATTCACACATAGTTACAGATAGAGCGCTGCCTGTACCTACAGCATATATAATTTTGTAGTTTTGTTACCACAGATTAACATAAATAGCTTAATTAAAAATCGGACTAGCCGAACAACGTCTGATTTGGCCAGACACGCATCCAAAAAGCCTGCTATATCCGACTTTATCCGGAAAACTGACAACCCTATCGATCGACTATGACTGATGACGCGGATACACGACTCTGACATGACATAGTTAATACACTAGCAGTTTAATGTAACTGATCGCCTCACTAATTGTAGTAGATTTAACTTAAACGTAACTTAAACAATTTCGTTTGCGTGTAGTTTACGTTGACTTCGAAGAAATTACGTTGAGTTAGTAACGTAATCTCAGGACGGGTTTCGAGTAGACGTTACTTATTTTTTTACTGCTCAGCAACGGACCGGCTTTCGGCCTATGCCGCAAAAAAAGTTTGAAAGAAAACTTCGTGCTTGTTACAAAAACTGTCGGTAAGTAAAATGACTCAGAAAAAACTCGTTGAAATTAGAGTAAGTACCACAATATTGATAGGCGACTTATTTTTTATAAATAATTTGATTCAAAATTAACTTTATCAAATAATTTGATTCAAAATTAACTTTATCAAATAATTTGATTCAAAATTAACTTTATCCATCCCGTACGAATGAGATAGCAAGACATTCCCACAAATATTTGAAATGCTAATTGCTGTTTCATATAACAACTAATTTTGAGGCTGATTTCGGGAAAGGATTTATTTAGTACAAAATATTCTACAAACAAACACAGGCACACCCAATTAAATTTATATTCTGGCATTGAATGACAATCTAATTCGATTCGCAAAAGATACAAAGTTAGTAAATAACATAATAAACTTTATAAGGAATCACTAAACGAGCCTTAAACTCAATACCACGCCATAATGTCAAGTTACATGAACAAAACGCAGAATAGAACCTCTCCACATGTCACAGCCTAGCATTAGCATAATGATAGGTCACACAATCCGACCTGTTTGGTAATCACAGGTATTTATTGCAGAATAGACCAGCTATTGTTGTACTGTTATGTGGTAGGCTGTGTTTCGTCAGGGTAGTGACAAAGTCAACGTAATGACTTGTATTGGCGATTTGTGATTGGAATTGTTGCGACAATGTGAAGGAAGTGAGAGTTACGACTTTCGACTTTAAAACAAAAGCACCTTAGGTATTCTCTAGAAATCTATTTTTTTAATCTGTCTTTTTACTTAGTCTTTTTCCTGTGTTGAGATCGGCGTCCAGTCTAACCTGTTGCAGGGGGCCAACTGGAGCGACTGCCAATCTGACCTCCACTACTCAGTAATTAGGTAACACTGGTCAGATATCCTGGCTTCTATCTGTAACGACTGTCAAAGATCTACAAATGACAGCCAGGACCAACAGCTTAACGACACGGAGGAATCTCGGAGTTCTAAGATGGTCATCCATCCACAAACCAACGTCGGCAATGCTTTACTTATCTAACTTAGGAGATCGACTTGTGCGGCGACTGATACTGTGGTGTAGTTACCAGCACCTCATATGGATTGGAGTAACGTAGCAAATAGATCTAAAAACACATGTGTTTTTTTTTCTGTCATTTTAAACTAGATGAGGCCGGTGTTTCCTAGCTGACTACCCTGAGGAGAACACCGAAACAAAGTCGGTAATGTCCATATAGTAATTAGCCCATGCAGATTTGTCTGGGATGGCCTTTTCAAGAAAAAACCAAACAGCCAAAAAATAAATAAGACAACAATTGAAGTGCGTACTGGAGCAGGTTAATTCCAAGCCTTTTCATCCTCAACATCGTCCTTTACTGTGTAAAAAGCCTTTTTGGCAAAGTTAGACTATTATGACAGTTCCTTCATGAATAGGCTTTTAATAAACTAGTGATGAATAATCAAGTGGGATCATAGTTCGAAATATCAGTTTATATATAAAAAAAAACACATCGATCTTCACATAAACTGGTCCTTCTCTGCATCCAATTTGCATCGACGATTCGACGACCCACTTTGGCTTGTCAAAACAAAATGTTCAGAAACACTGAATCAACAATCAGGGCGGTACATCAATAGACTTCACTCTAAAATACAATACATAAACATTAGATCAACTTTTGTGGCGCAACCGCGTGTCGTTGCAAGACTGGAGTTACATTTTCTTGCTGCTATTAGGTAGAGTTAAATATTTTTTCAATGGTTTTTATAGGTTACATCAGTGAATGACTCTTACCACTCTGAATGAAGAGAGAGGAGTAACTGACCCACTTATCATCATTATCATTTGAGCCGTAAGACGGACACTGTTGAACATAGGCCTTCCCCAAGCGTCGCCACAACGACCGATCCTGTGCGTCCTCGCATCCACCGCATTCCCGCGACTCTCACCAGCTCGTCGGTCCACCTTGTGGGAGGCCTTCCAACGCTGCCGTGAAACCCACCCGTATTCACTCAATTGCTTTTTGCAATCCTTTTTTTAAAGCTGGGAAATCATCTAATTGACTTCTCCCGCTCTCAGGCGGAGCGGTGGGCTTGTCAAACTTTTACTAGCTAAAACTACACCTGTATTTCTTCAATTGCCCTTTCGTTCTCGGATCACGGGTTTCCCTTTCCCACACCTATGTTGCTTTAGTTCTAGGAATCTTTCAGAAGTCGATCCAGGGCTTCAGTAAACTTCGGCTCTGCTGGGCACATAGGTATATATATTTCCATGGCTGGGCCCCTACGGTGTTGCCACGGTTTTGCTGACATATCTTTGGGGCGCGTGTGGAATATTACTCGGTCTTGGTCCAGACGGTTACTGGGTGGCGATTCAGGTCTGGCGGTAATGCTTTCAAAAAAAATCCGCATAATATATTTTCCCATACCCACTTATTTAAACCTTTAACTTGAAGTAAACAATTAAGTTTACATCCATAAAATAAGCGATACATCTCAAGAAAACGTATTTTTGTTTATTACTTCTGGTACTTAATTTCGTAGACTGTAAAGCGTGCTTAAAATAAATGGCAGCGATTTCGAACCGGTGTGTTTCGTAATAATTGCAAGATTACTGTGCAGTTGGTACTTACAAGTTTTCCCGCCAGGATGTGCGCAGATTTTGTTAATTAAACATTTAATGGACACTGTATTAAGACGATTGAGTTGTTAAATGAGTATTTTGGCGTGTTCTGTAATTTATCTTACGTTGTTATCGACACTGATTTTTTAAATTAAAAAGTTTAAGTGGAATCCGAACCTTTTAATGTTCCCACTGTTGGGACTCAGGCCTCTTCTCTAGGAGAGGGAATGGGCCGTAAACCACCACGCGGGCCCAGTGCAGGTTGGTGAATACCGTATGTCTTCGAATTTTTGGTTCTACGAAATGCCGGTTTCCTCACGATGTTTTTCTTCACCGTTTTGAGAGCAGTGGTGATAAAAATAAATTACACAAAGCAATGCGCCAGTTTGAACCCGCGATCTAGACCTCGTAAGTGGGGGCCGTTACAACTCAGTCACCACTGCTTTAAAAACATTGCTCAAAGGCTTTTTATATAAAAAAAAAAGAAGAATCATATCCCTATTGACAGCTAGAAACAGTTTGATCGTAACTAAGAAAAAGGTGTTTTTTACGGTATTACTTCAATAAATACAAGAAAGCTAAGCTCGAGAATGACAGAATAAACAAATTGATCCTGTCAATCAATTTCTTTATTCTGTCATTCTCGAGCTTAGCGTTTAGCAGCACATTTAGACAATCTTTTTTAATTATCTAAGATCTAATGTAAAAAAAAATCGTATCACAGTGTTTGCTATCGAACTCCTTCAAAACAGCTTGATTAATTTTTATGATTTTCTTTTTATGTACTGTAGGACCTCTGTCCACTGTAATGTTCTCGTACAAACACTGGCTCGCTCACAAGCGCACGCGCACGTGTACTCTCGCTCACAGCGCAGTCGTAACTCCGTGGCTGACATAAGCGCCGCTTGCCCGAGATAGCGTATATCTATATTTAAGTATAGATACTCCTAATACAAACACTACATCCCTTTCATGTTCAAAAATATTTATTTGAGATTAAAAAGAAACTATAAAAAATTCGAAGCAAAGGTACAGTAAAGAAATATCCTTCCACATCGATTTAAACTTTTGATTAACAGCTGATCCTTAATTCTCATCTCCGTTATTTTAAACAAATCTTTAAATGGATCTAGCTTAGTTTACTTGCTCTGCCCGTTTATAATCATTAGGAAGTCTCAGATTGAAGAAAAAAAAAAAATTTTTTTTTCATATCCTGATTAAACCTACACTTTTTTTTTTTTTTAAGTTACTACGTACTCTATATTGCGTAACGCATCATTTATCATGGCACTTAAATTAACCTCGGGGTTCTACATCCTCTTTTGACATCAACGGCAGAGAAAACGAAGTCTTGCCTATCGAGAGTTCCAAAGGAGCACCAGTGTTCGTCGTTTGGTTAAGTGTCTGTAACTGTACAGCCAATCGTGAGTTGGACTTCGCCTAATGGACCCTACCACAAATGGTCCCTGGTCTCTACAGTCGTTATTAGCATTGGTTCTAACACGAACATCTCATATTAGTCCTCCTCATTCACACGGGTTTGTCCCGTCGCGATGAAAGTGTTAGACAATGTTACTTGAATCACAGAACTCTAAATTATTTAGATGAGACTACCAGTATTTTAATCAAAACCTTCAATGTTTCAGTGTCGTTACCAATTACCAGAGAGTTATTTTTAGCTTTACCTTCTGACCAACTTCCAACTGACGGTAAATTAACTTTACGATCACGCAATGAGATACAGTTTCGCGATAAGAAGTCACGTACGGCACTACTACAGGACGTACGCTTAGGGTCCAGTCATATCTTATGGTTTCACCCGTTTGAGGTAGCCCGCTAACTGGTATCAGTATGAAATTCTACGACTAGGTGCTTGCGAGTCTCAATTCATTAAATCCCAAGCAAACGCCGGCGCCCGCGCACTCACCGTCCCTCCACTGTGCCCCCAATTGACACGATCGAAAGGTTAAATCATAAAACTCGACTCTTTCATAAAAATTAAATTATTTCTTATTCAATTTTTGTGGCGCAGTTGCCAAAAAATAAACTTTACCACACGTCAAATCGTCTTTAGAACGGCCCCATACTCGAGAAAACTTAGGTAAAAACCACCAGGAGTAAGCTACTAGACCTATAAACTGTTCTAACTGAGCTACGATAAAAAGTAGGGGCAGAGTCGAATGTAAGTTATCTGTTTTCTGCTAATAGGTCCTATTTCTTCTAACTTCACCACTTGACTTTATTTCATATCCTAGCAACACGAGTTGCATTATCAAACAACCCTTTTTTTTCACTTTTCCAAATCTAACGAAAATCCGGCTGTAGACAACGATTTTTTAAAACTACATTAAGTCTCCCGACGTCTCTTAATAGTTTATCAGCGAATCATTAAGCCAAATGCCTAGTCACGCCAACTATATTCACCTGTACTCTGTTCGAACATAATCATTTTGACTCAGTGGCATCAATTTGTTTTCAAAATAAACGGCTAATCAATAATTTAATATTATTCCAGTTGGCTATAAACTCTAGCCTGTTTTAGTAAGATTACCAACATAATACATCGCTCGGTCAACCTGACAATATTATTGCAAATTGCTCTGAACGTTGAATCTTCTATTTACTCTTTTACAGATCATAGTTTAAGTCAGTGATATCAGTTATTTACTACGGACCACAACATTAAATCTTATTTGATATCAGTAACAATCACAGCTTGTAACTAAAACTGAGGGTACATTTAATTTACTCCTTCAACTTTTTTAGTTACTATTTTAAATTCTAAAAAAAATCATTTTAGTAAAACAATTTTTTAGTCTGTTTTCCGACATATCAATATCTAAAAATCATGACAATTTGAAATAGATTGTTTACTTAGTTTCGTATCAACTTTTAATTTCATTTAAAACAAGCAACTTTGAACTACCAGCACTCTAATTTTATTCCCTTTATAATTTTACCAAAAAGACACCCAAAGAAACCGTAGCCCAAAGACTAGTTTCTTCTGAACGCGAGAATAGTATAGAAAACCAGCTGATTCGGCAAATATTGTTTTGTCGTATAAATGTTTCTAATGAATATTATGGTAGTTCAATAAAATATAAATATTATGATTTCCTACCTAGCCGACTACTCCTGCCTAACTAACAACTACCTTAAGCTACCTAAATAACACTGAACTACTCGGTCAAATAATATTTACACGCAACAATTCATCTACCCTAGAACGTGGTATGTTCATTTCGAATACGTCCTTCATATAGCTGGTCTGCGTGTTCCTTGTTTCCGGGACAGTCTGCTGGGCGTACCCACATATTCCGCTTGGTAGCTTGCGTTTGATAGGTACACATGTTGAAAATGCTGTCTATACCTCACCTTTTTTACTCCATTACACACACATACTCGTACATTACCATGGATATCGATATCTATGTACATTACATTATTTTTTAATTATTCACTTTGCTTATTATTTTATGCCTATTAACTTTATGTATTTATCTACATTTCACTCAAAACCATCTGAGCGTCCGAATATCACCACAAGGATCCAGCATAATATCAGTGTCAGGTACTTTTGCCTGACACATGCTGAGCTAGACTCCCATTGGTGCAGCGCGACATGCACACCGCACTATGGGTCTATATTGCTATTTCTCTTTTTTTTTTCTTGGTACCTACATGTGTTATTATTTTATTTTTTTTTCTTTCTTTTGTTGTTGTCTATGTGCTTAGTTTTTTATAATCTGTGTGCTTTATGTATTTTGGTGCATGTTTTGTGCTGTAGCCAATAAAGGATTTATCTATCAAAGGATTTATCTATCTATCTACCCGCTCACGCATTATTTTTATTGTTTCGCGCTAGACCGCTATGGTCGTCTTTTACAAAGATGAGTTAATTAAACGGATAAGGGCACTTTATGTGACACGCGTTTGTAGCATACCGATAATAAAATAGTTCAATTTCGATTTAACGCAGAAATAATCGCAGATTAATATTCCAGGGATACGTCAATGTCAACAATGTCAAAATTTCTACGGAGAAATAAGCACTGTCATAAAAGAAATCGTAACAGTATCTATCAGATCTGCCAACGCGCGACGATAGTTGAAATTACAATTGCTTACGTCGTGAAAATTGGCAATTTTTTTAAAATGTATCGCGATCATACTAACTGAACTGAGTCCTTACAACAATACCTCACGGTCAAACTTATTGCCCAAATGGAGTATTTCGGGCGTTAGCAAATTGATGATAAATCGACTTCAGGAGGTCTATTGTGGCAAATTGAAAAGTCATTTCTAAACTGTACCCTGCTGTCAATGACAAGTGTATAGTATACAGGAGAACATGAACATTTAATTCTCGTGAGCAAAATATTTCCAATTGAATGGAGATCTTTAAATCACAAAAGTTCCAATTTAATGGATGGTTTTAGATCGCAGTATTTCCAATTTAATGGAGATCTTAAACCCACGAAAGTTCCAATTTAATGGATATTTAAAGATCACAGTAATTTCCAATTTAATGGAGATCTTTAAATCACAAAAGTTCCAATTTAATGGATGGTTTTAGATCGCAGTATTTCCAATTTAATGGAGATCTTAAACCCACGAAAGTTCCAATTTAATGGATATTTAAAGATCACAGTAATTTCCAATTTAATGGAGATCTTTAAATCACAAAAGTTCCAATTTAATGGATGGTTTTAGATCGCAGTATTTCCAATTTAATGGAGATCTTAAACCCACGAAAGTTCCAATTTAATGGATATTTAAAGATCACAGTAATTTCCAATTTAATGGAGATCTTTAAATCACAAAAGTTCCAATTTAATGGATGTTTTAAGATCGCAAGTATTTCCAATTTAATGGAGATCTTAAAACCACAAAAAATCCAATTTAATGGATGTTTTAAGATCGCAAATGTTTCCAATTTAATGGAGATCTTAAAACCACAAAGGACTTTTTTTTTCACACAACGCCATCCAGTCCCAAGCCAAGCAGAGCTCGCGTCATGGGCACCAGACGATCGACAAACACACCCATTCACTTTGGAGGTGAATCACACACACTTCGCGTCCATCACACAAACACTCGCCAACGAGGCGGGGATCGAACCCACGACCAACAGGCCCGTCCATTACAAGTACAAATATCAGAATTCAAATTATATCAGTTAATTATTCAAGCAGTGAAGAATATGTTTCCTTGTTCTAAGTGCTCCACAACGCAACCACTATTGCAACTTTGTACACCATATTTATTTTGCCATCACGTTGTTTTATATTTCCAAGCCCAGAAACGGACCATACGTACAGTGTACATCCGCTACAATGTAGCTACATATCTCAAACAACATAACGTCTTCACGAAGGTATACAAAACAAAACGTTGTGGATTATAGAAAAATAACCGTAGGTATGTACTCGTACCTACAAAGTTGAAAGGCGTATATTATGTAGGTTGATATCTAAGAAGCTGCTTTTCCACTCACCCATCGCAAACATCGAGCATGGTTTAAAAGCCTGTTGCTTCATCTAACGCAATCCAGCGCGATGCTTGACGAAAAGGCAACGTGATAATACCTGAATACTCTGTAATAGTAATTCCGTGATTTACTCGAAAATTCCACAAAACTTGTTCCAGCAAATGCGTGTTTTTTTTTTCCTTAAAAGTTTTGAAAAACATTGTCACCATTTAGAATCTTGATAAAATTTGCTAGGCCTTTATGTTGTATTTCTTTTTTTACTTTTCACTTGTGAGCAAATTATGAAGTGTCAAAGCCCATGCAAAATAGCAGATTTTCAGAGGTCTTAACTGGATTTGATTTGAATTTGTTTTTATTAGATTTGACCGCTCTTAAGCGGTTGTACGAAAAACAGTGAAAATGCATGGGATGCATCCCCTTAAGAAAACGTTACGAGTATTGTTGCTACCAGTCATAAAATGTAGGTACTTTCCTTTCCTTCTTTTGATTTATATAATTATAAAATACTGAACATACCTTTTTACTCGTCGCCAAATGTAGGACCTCTGTCCACTGTAATGTTCTCGTACAAACACTGGCTCGCTCACAAGCGCACGCGCACGTGTACTCTCGCTCACAGCGCAGTCGTAACTCCGTGGCTGACATAAGCGCCGCTTGCCCGAGATAGCGTATATCTATATTTAAGTATAGATACTCCTAATACAAACACTACATGTACATTTGTCAGGTCTGAGAATATTTTTAATCGCGATATTTTTTTGATAATTTGTATACACCACGTTTGCTATTTTTATATTATTTACCGGGTTAAATAGGGTGAACAGAAATAAAACTTCCAAGGGTATAATTTTCTCGATATTTGAATATTTTTGCAGCATTTAACTATAACAATTTATTAATAAATTGTTATTCTAAAAAGTTAATGTTTTGTTAGCGGCTGATATTATAGTATCAAAGTGAAAAACCAAACCAAAGATTTGTCTCTATTCACCCCGTTTTACGGTAAATAGATACATTACGGCTTATAATTTGCTGTAAAAGTAAAATAAAACAGAAACCGTTATTCATATTTATAGTACCTACTTATATCGCGAACCGCAACATACATAACTGATTCTTTTTTGTTTGTTTTTGAACGGCACTAACACATCGGCTTACCTAAGCTTTATGCTGAACGAACATTCAGCCACAGTGGCGGGTTATCTAAGCTTCATTTTACATGTTTAACTGACTGTGTAATCGCATGGCCCCTACTATGACTTGTCATTGCCATCATGAATTCGCTGTTTTTTTTTTTATTGTTGACTAGCTCTTGTTAGCGGTTTCCCCGCGTTAAAGTCGAAAAATGTCGGAAGGGAATGTAGAAGGGATAATAAGTATCTTATAAATGTGATGTGCTACTCCAGGACGTACTCATACTCACCATCACAGAACTGATGAAAGAAGTTAGAATGACCTTGTAGCGGGGCAGGCGTGCCACGAAGTAGAGCAATGCCCATAGTTCAACTACCAATAGCAAACTTGCGATCTAAGTGTGCGTGGTCTGTTAGTTGCGTAATGCGCGTTCGTATTGGTTTATTGCCTGTAGTGGAGTTAAAGGGTGTGAAACAAGCGGCCACAATCGTAGTACAAATCGGAAAGTATTTCCTTTCTGAACTCTTTTATTTTTCTGTGCTCACCATTATTAGTCATTCTCTTCTTCTACAAAGTCGTACACTCGTGATAGAGTGGTCGCGGTCATGTCTCAGTCGAGTCCCGCTCCACCGCCTCTCTCGCGATACGACGCCATGCAGCTCTGTGTTTGGCGGCTTGGAAGTTTTCTTTAACGTTGTAGTGTGTCATCGTTTTGATGAGGTCCGTCCACCGTGTTGGAGAGCGTCCACGAGATCTTTTGGCTTTGACTTTCCCTTGCACTATCAATCGTTCAATCGAGTCCTCGTGACGGGTGATATTCCCGAAGAACTTGAAGACTCCGGCAGAATTTCTACTCCGTAGCTATACGCACAATGAATGTGTTCCCAAAACGTTTTAAGCGTATGGGTGATATGACTACTATGTATCGCTGTGAAAAAGAGATCCTAATATTCGTCCTGTATAGCTCCGTCTCTCTCTCACTCTCATATAGCGGAATGCTAAAGGCAATGGTACCATCAAAGACACTTCCGCCTGACCACCGCTAAGTTCATTTTTGCTTGCACTCGAAACGAAAACTTCAAAGGGTTTGGTTTGGCGCAGTACCGGTGGATTCAAGCAAAAATTTTTTTTTCATATCCTGATTAAACCTACACTTTTTTTTTTTTTTAAGTTACTACGTACTCTATATTGCGTAACGCATCATTTATCATGGCACTTAAATTAACCTCGGGGTTCTACATCCTCTTTTGACATCAACGGCAGAGAAAACGAAGTCTTGCCTATCGAGAGTTCCAAAGGAGCACCAGTGTTCGTCGTTTGGTTAAGTGTCTGTAACTGTACAGCCAATCGTGAGTTGGACTTCGCCTAATGGACCCTACCACAAATGGTCCCTGGTCTCTACAGTCGTTATTAGCATTGGTTCTAACACGAACATCTCATATTAGTCCTCCTCATTCACACGGGTTTGTCCCGTCGCGATGAAAGTGTTAGACAATGTTACTTGAATCACAGAACTCTAAATTATTTAGATGAGACTACCAGTATTTTAATCAAAACCTTCAATGTTTCAGTGTCGTTACCAATTACCAGAGAGTTATTTTTAGCTTTACCTTCTGACCAACTTCCAACTGACGGTAAATTAACTTTACGATCACGCAATGAGATACAGTTTCGCGATAAGAAGTCACGTACGGCACTACTACAGGACGTACGCTTAGGGTCCAGTCATATCTTATGGTTTCACCCGTTTGAGGTAGCCCGCTAACTGGTATCAGTATGAAATTCTACGACTAGGTGCTTGCGAGTCTCAATTCATTAAATCCCAAGCAAACGCCGGCGCCCGCGCACTCACCGTCCCTCCACTGTGCCCCCAATTGACACGATCGAAAGGTTAAATCATAAAACTCGACTCTTTCATAAAAATTAAATTATTTCTTATTCAATTTTTGTGGCGCAGTTGCCAAAAAATAAACTTTACCACACGTCAAATCGTCTTTAGAACGGCCCCATACTCGAGAAAACTTAGGTAAAAACCACCAGGAGTAAGCTACTAGACCTATAAACTGTTCTAACTGAGCTACGATAAAAAGTAGGGGCAGAGTCGAATGTAAGTTATCTGTTTTCTGCTAATAGGTCCTATTTCTTCTAACTTCACCACTTGACTTTATTTCATATCCTAGCAACACGAGTTGCATTATCAAACAACCCTTTTTTTTCACTTTTCCAAATCTAACGAAAATCCGGCTGTAGACAACGATTTTTTAAAACTACATTAAGTCTCCCGACGTCTCTTAATAGTTTATCAGCGAATCATTAAGCCAAATGCCTAGTCACGCCAACTATATTCACCTGTACTCTGTTCGAACATAATCATTTTGACTCAGTGGCATCAATTTGTTTTCAAAATAAACGGCTAATCAATAATTTAATATTATTCCAGTTGGCTATAAACTCTAGCCTGTTTTAGTAAGATTACCAACATAATACATCGCTCGGTCAACCTGACAATATTATTGCAAATTGCTCTGAACGTTGAATCTTCTATTTACTCTTTTACAGATCATAGTTTAAGTCAGTGATATCAGTTATTTACTACGGACCACAACATTAAATCTTATTTGATATCAGTAACAATCACAGCTTGTAACTAAAACTGAGGGTACATTTAATTTACTCCTTCAACTTTTTTAGTTACTATTTTAAATTCTAAAAAAAATCATTTTAGTAAAACAATTTTTTAGTCTGTTTTCCGACATATCAATATCTAAAAATCATGACAATTTGAAATAGATTGTTTACTTAGTTTCGTATCAACTTTTAATTTCATTTAAAACAAGCAACTTTGAACTACCAGCACTCTAATTTTATTCCCTTTATAATTTTACCAAAAAGACACCCAAAGAAACCGTAGCCCAAAGACTAGTTTCTTCTGAACGCGAGAATAGTATAGAAAACCAGCTGATTCGGCAAATATTGTTTTGTCGTATAAATGTTTCTAATGAATATTATGGTAGTTCAATAAAATATAAATATTATGATTTCCTACCTAGCCGACTACTCCTGCCTAACTAACAACTACCTTAAGCTACCTAAATAACACTGAACTACTCGGTCAAATAATATTTACACGCAACAATTCATCTACCCTAGAACGTGGTATGTTCATTTCGAATACGTCCTTCATATAGCTGGTCTGCGTGTTCCTTGTTTCCGGGACAGTCTGCTGGGCGTACCCACATATTCCGCTTGGTAGCTTGCGTTTGATAGGTACACATGTTGAAAATGCTGTCTATACCTCACCTTTTTTACTCCATTACACACACATACTCGTACATTACCATGGATATCGATATCTATGTACATTACATTATTTTTTAATTATTCACTTTGCTTATTATTTTATGCCTATTAACTTTATGTATTTATCTACATTTCACTCAAAACCATCTGAGCGTCCGAATATCACCACAAGGATCCAGCATAATATCAGTGTCAGGTACTTTTGCCTGACACATGCTGAGCTAGACTCCCATTGGTGCAGCGCGACATGCACACCGCACTATGGGTCTATATTGCTATTTCTCTTTTTTTTTTCTTGGTACCTACATGTGTTATTATTTTATTTTTTTTTCTTTCTTTTGTTGTTGTCTATGTGCTTAGTTTTTTATAATCTGTGTGCTTTATGTATTTTGGTGCATGTTTTGTGCTGTAGCCAATAAAGGATTTATCTATCAAAGGATTTATCTATCTATCTACCCGCTCACGCATTATTTTTATTGTTTCGCGCTAGACCGCTATGGTCGTCTTTTACAAAGATGAGTTAATTAAACGGATAAGGGCACTTTATGTGACACGCGTTTGTAGCATACCGATAATAAAATAGTTCAATTTCGATTTAACGCAGAAATAATCGCAGATTAATATTCCAGGGATACGTCAATGTCAACAATGTCAAAATTTCTACGGAGAAATAAGCACTGTCATAAAAGAAATCGTAACAGTATCTATCAGATCTGCCAACGCGCGACGATAGTTGAAATTACAATTGCTTACGTCGTGAAAATTGGCAATTTTTTTAAAATGTATCGCGATCATACTAACTGAACTGAGTCCTTACAACAATACCTCACGGTCAAACTTATTGCCCAAATGGAGTATTTCGGGCGTTAGCAAATTGATGATAAATCGACTTCAGGAGGTCTATTGTGGCAAATTGAAAAGTCATTTCTAAACTGTACCCTGCTGTCAATGACAAGTGTATAGTATACAGGAGAACATGAACATTTAATTCTCGTGAGCAAAATATTTCCAATTGAATGGAGATCTTTAAATCACAAAAGTTCCAATTTAATGGATGGTTTTAGATCGCAGTATTTCCAATTTAATGGAGATCTTAAACCCACGAAAGTTCCAATTTAATGGATATTTAAAGATCACAGTAATTTCCAATTTAATGGAGATCTTTAAATCACAAAAGTTCCAATTTAATGGATGGTTTTAGATCGCAGTATTTCCAATTTAATGGAGATCTTAAACCCACGAAAGTTCCAATTTAATGGATATTTAAAGATCACAGTAATTTCCAATTTAATGGAGATCTTTAAATCACAAAAGTTCCAATTTAATGGATGGTTTTAGATCGCAGTATTTCCAATTTAATGGAGATCTTAAACCCACGAAAGTTCCAATTTAATGGATATTTAAAGATCACAGTAATTTCCAATTTAATGGAGATCTTTAAATCACAAAAGTTCCAATTTAATGGATGTTTTAAGATCGCAAGTATTTCCAATTTAATGGAGATCTTAAAACCACAAAAAATCCAATTTAATGGATGTTTTAAGATCGCAAATGTTTCCAATTTAATGGAGATCTTAAAACCACAAAGGACTTTTTTTTTCACACAACGCCATCCAGTCCCAAGCCAAGCAGAGCTCGCGTCATGGGCACCAGACGATCGACAAACACACCCATTCACTTTGGAGGTGAATCACACACACTTCGCGTCCATCACACAAACACTCGCCAACGAGGCGGGGATCGAACCCACGACCAACAGGCCCGTCCATTACAAGTACAAATATCAGAATTCAAATTATATCAGTTAATTATTCAAGCAGTGAAGAATATGTTTCCTTGTTCTAAGTGCTCCACAACGCAACCACTATTGCAACTTTGTACACCATATTTATTTTGCCATCACGTTGTTTTATATTTCCAAGCCCAGAAACGGACCATACGTACAGTGTACATCCGCTACAATGTAGCTACATATCTCAAACAACATAACGTCTTCACGAAGGTATACAAAACAAAACGTTGTGGATTATAGAAAAATAACCGTAGGTATGTACTCGTACCTACAAAGTTGAAAGGCGTATATTATGTAGGTTGATATCTAAGAAGCTGCTTTTCCACTCACCCATCGCAAACATCGAGCATGGTTTAAAAGCCTGTTGCTTCATCTAACGCAATCCAGCGCGATGCTTGACGAAAAGGCAACGTGATAATACCTGAATACTCTGTAATAGTAATTCCGTGATTTACTCGAAAATTCCACAAAACTTGTTCCAGCAAATGCGTGTTTTTTTTTTCCTTAAAAGTTTTGAAAAACATTGTCACCATTTAGAATCTTGATAAAATTTGCTAGGCCTTTATGTTGTATTTCTTTTTTTACTTTTCACTTGTGAGCAAATTATGAAGTGTCAAAGCCCATGCAAAATAGCAGATTTTCAGAGGTCTTAACTGGATTTGATTTGAATTTGTTTTTATTAGATTTGACCGCTCTTAAGCGGTTGTACGAAAAACAGTGAAAATGCATGGGATGCATCCCCTTAAGAAAACGTTACGAGTATTGTTGCTACCAGTCATAAAATGTAGGTACTTTCCTTTCCTTCTTTTGATTTATATAATTATAAAATACTGAACATACCTTTTTACTCGTCGCCAAATGTAGGACCTCTGTCCACTGTAATGTTCTCGTACAAACACTGGCTCGCTCACAAGCGCACGCGCACGTGTACTCTCGCTCACAGCGCAGTCGTAACTCCGTGGCTGACATAAGCGCCGCTTGCCCGAGATAGCGTATATCTATATTTAAGTATAGATACTCCTAATACAAACACTACATGTACATTTGTCAGGTCTGAGAATATTTTTAATCGCGATATTTTTTTGATAATTTGTATACACCACGTTTGCTATTTTTATATTATTTACCGGGTTAAATAGGGTGAACAGAAATAAAACTTCCAAGGGTATAATTTTCTCGATATTTGAATATTTTTGCAGCATTTAACTATAACAATTTATTAATAAATTGTTATTCTAAAAAGTTAATGTTTTGTTAGCGGCTGATATTATAGTATCAAAGTGAAAAACCAAACCAAAGATTTGTCTCTATTCACCCCGTTTTACGGTAAATAGATACATTACGGCTTATAATTTGCTGTAAAAGTAAAATAAAACAGAAACCGTTATTCATATTTATAGTACCTACTTATATCGCGAACCGCAACATACATAACTGATTCTTTTTTGTTTGTTTTTGAACGGCACTAACACATCGGCTTACCTAAGCTTTATGCTGAACGAACATTCAGCCACAGTGGCGGGTTATCTAAGCTTCATTTTACATGTTTAACTGACTGTGTAATCGCATGGCCCCTACTATGACTTGTCATTGCCATCATGAATTCGCTGTTTTTTTTTTATTGTAGACTAGCTCTGGTTAGCGGTTTCCCCCGCGCGGAAGTGGAAAAATGTCGGAAGGGAATATAGAAGGGATAAAAAGTATTTCATGTGATGTGCTATTCCAGGACGTGCTCATACTCACCATCAGAGAACAGATGGTGTATCAATATTCTAATGTTTAGTACACGGAAATGGTACGAATGCTTGCTAGGTATAATGAAAATATTTCGGAAGCCTTCTTACTATTATTACAAGAACAGTGTGCGGGAGGCATACGTGGATACAGTAAAATACAGAGTTAAAATGTGTTAGACAGCACAACAAAATCTTGAAGGTTTATTTTTAAAAGTCATAGAACAAAAGTTGTTGTTTATGATGTTAGTAATACAGTCCAGCAAGGTTAGTGTTAGTGTTTTAGAAATAACTCTGTATTCGTTACCTTACGTTAAATGATTAAATGATAAATTATCTATATTTTGCAAGTAGGTTTTATAAAAACACTTTTACACGTCAATTTTTTTTTTCGTCAATTAAAGCTAGATGAGGCCGCTGGCGGGAATGTAGAGAATAAGTTTAAAGATAGACAAGCAGGCTCAGTAGATACGTGTTTAATCCTAGTACCTATTTAAGGCCTACATCTTCATAAAAATTATACAGAGATAAAGTTTGTTTTAATGTTTTGTATGTATAATCTCTGAAAGTATCCGAAATTCCGCGAAATTTTTTTCACCAATAGAAAGCCGCTTTATTCCTGAGTGACATGGGCTATATTTTATGTATGCGGGCGGAGCCGCGGCCAAAAGCCTAGGATATCTTATAGTTATGTTCAAGATAGGTCGTATAACATCGGTAAAGTGAGCTTCCAAGAAAGTTTTGGATAACATTTAGTTACAGTAATATTATAAAGGCGAAAGTTTGTGAGTATGTATGTAAATTTGAGACTTCTTTTTATTAGAATGACGTAACGGATTGAACCCTATTTTTTTTTGTACTAATTAAAAAATAAGGGTGTTTACATAAATTCGCTTTTGTAGTCTATCAAAAGGAAGTATTTTATCACAAAGTAATCCTAATCCATACAAATGAGTAATCTTATAAGGAAAATGTAACATCCCCCTTACATACATCTTATCCCATCACTAAATCTGTTCCGCAAAGAGTAGTTTGACCTTTTACCGGTAACAAGCAAAACCATTTCAATTCACAAGCCTCATTGTATCAGATTTTTTGTTAAAAATAACGTTTTTCTGGAGGTCATCCCTTTCAGCAATCAATATTGTCAAGGGGTGAAGGAAAACCACACGAGAAAACCTATAAAAAGGAGCATGGTAATCAATAATACTCTATTCTTTTATTAGGTAAAAGTACTTTGACGTTATTTTGTGAAAAGATATTCCAAATAGAATGGCCTTGTGGACGGAGCAGGCGTGCCACGAAATAGGTCAATGCTCATAGTTCAACAGCCAATAGCAAACTTGCGATCTAAATGTGCGTGGTCTGTTAGTTGCGTAATGCGCGTTCGTATTGGTTTATTTCCTGTAGTGGAGTTAGGTTGTGAGACAAGCGGCGACAATCGTTGTATCCTTATTATATAATATTATACAAATCGGAAAGTATTTCCTTTCTGAACTCTTTTATATTTTCTGTGCTCATCATTATTAGTCATTCTCTTCTTCTACTAAGTCGTACACTCTTGATAGAGTGGTCCTGGTCATGTCTCAGTCCAGTCCTACACCACCGCCTCTCTCGCAATACGACGCCATGCAGCTCTGTGTTTGGCGGCTTGGAAGTTTTCGTTAACGCTGCAGTGTGTCATCGATTTGATTCGTCCACCGTGTTAGAGAGCGTCCACGAGATCTTTTGCCTTTGACTTTCCCTTGTACTATCAATCATTCCATCGAGTCCTCGTGACGGGTGAAATGCCCGAAGAACTTGAGGATTCGTATTTGCACTGCAGGAAACACAGACTCCGGCAGAATTTCTACTCCGTAGCTATACGCACACTAAATGAGTTCCCAAAACGTTTTAAGCGTATGGGTGAGATGACTACTATGTATCGCTGTGAAAAAGAGATCCTAATATTCATCCTGTATAGCTCCTTCTCTCTTTCACTTTCATATAGCGGAATGATAAAGGCAATAGTGCCATTAAAGACACTTCCTCCTGAACACCGCTAAGGTCACTTTTGCTTGCACTCTAAGGGTTTGGTTTGACGCAGCGGCGCAGGATTCAAGCTATTTTTTTAAGTGATCATGCAGAAATAACCGCTTTGGTACATCATAGTAGGGGCTCTGGTCATCTGCAGTCTGTACTGGACAACGATCCTACTGTGCTTGGCCGTCACGCCATTTTAAACTTTATCGAATAAAGTTTAAAGTTGGATTTATCTCGATGATGTAGTTACTGGTGCATTGTAGCGTGAAAGTAAGTGTAGGGGCATTAAGTAAGCGGATTGTGAGGGCGATAAGCGGTTCGTGATTAAGTGCTGGTGTCACTCGCTGCCTAATTTTTCACTGTGACCGTTGAACGCTATCTTTGCCGCCATTTTTCAACTTGCTTTTGTACAAAACAACAAAGTGCTACGGGTTTTCTTCAGTTTTTCGTAATTTAACTAAAAACTCATCGTTATAGCATTACTTTAGATACGTAATCTGACTAATAAGCTAAAGAATTTGTTTGTTTGTACGCGCTATTCTCAGGAACTACTTGTTCTAATCGAAACATTGTTTTAGTGTTGGTTAGCGGAGAGAATTGTCGAGTAAGGTATGTGATATTGACCCACGGGAACATAGCAGCGCGAGGGAAACAACGGACAGCTAGTGTCATATAAAATTAAGATTAACAACAACATCCCCTCGACAATCCACTGTTATCAATTGGTCCTAATGAAGTCAAAACAGGTTACTTGACGGTTAAGTTTCTTAAGACCTAGAGAAAAGTATAAGACTAAAGACTAATTGCGTGTGACGTCACTCGCCAGTCACGCTATAAAAAAAAAATCAAATAATATATTTTTCCTTCTTTCCTTATTGAATGTCATTTTTGATCATAGTCAAATGCTTAATTCTTATCCAGTTCAATATCTTTCCATCTCGTGGCCCCACAGCGTCTGGTGTTGTTTTTTTTTAATTGATGACAAGCACAATTTCTCTTTCGCACGCTATGACGTCAAATTACCAATAAAATAATTACGATGGCCACGCTTAGCCATTATTACACTTCTTGTTAGTAGGATTTTGCGCGATAACGACTTATGTAAGTGTCAGTTTTATTAATTGCGACATGTGTTTAAGCATCGATATATATGTACTAATATAAGTCAATGTGTTTAAGTAGGACTACGAACTTACTCGAACAAACTCATAAAGACATCACGGTTTTTCTAAAGTTACTTACTTCCGATAGCATTCAAACAAGAACTTTACTTTATCCAAAATAAAATATTAAACATTAATAATTGTATTTTTCTTTATCTATTTACACTAATATTATAAAGAGGGAAAATTTTTATTTTTGTGTGTGTGGTTGTAGGTGAATAAAATCAAAAACTACAGTCCCGATTTCAAAAATTTTTTCACCATTAGATAGCTACATTCACCCTGAGTAACATAGGCTATATTTATTGCTAGTGCGAAGTCGGGCGGGCCACTAGTAATGATTAAATTTAGGGGATGCATCTCGATAATGTTTTTCATACAATTGCTCTTACGCGATTATGACGTTATTACACCTTTTTCATTAGATATTTTGGAGTACACAGTATCTTGTGGATATTATCTAGGCTTCTAAGGAAATCAATTTATAAATTTGTGTAAAACTAATCCAGTTAAGACCTCTGAAAATCTGCTATTTTGCATGAACTTTGACACTTTATAATTTACTCAAAAATGAAAAAGTAAAAAAGTACAACACAAGCCTAGCAAATTTTATCAAGATTCTAAATAATGACAATGTTTTTCAAAAGGTTTTAAGAAAAACACTAATTATTTCCTTGAACAAGTCTTATAAAATATTCGAGTAAATCGCGGAATTGCCGAATAACGATAACAGAGTTTTCAGGCGTTATCTCTCTTTTCTCGCGTTGTCTTTTCGTCAACATTGCTTTGGATTGCGTTAGATGAAGTAACGATGTTGACGATAGGCGAGTGGAAAAGCAGCCTCTTATAAGCATAGGACAGATTTTAAGAAACAAAATATTGTGCTAAGGGATTTCAAAAGTATTGATCAGAATTTGAAAGAAGAAACAAGCTGTCATAATGTATACTCAAAAAAAAAATATCCGTTCCCTATGATTTTAAATTAATCAAAAGAATATAGGTAACAACTAAAAAAGAATATGTTTTAAATCTGTTATTAGGACGATTTAGGCCAATCAATATAGCATTTATAGGCGCCATATTGGATCCCCAAATAACGGGGCAGTGCCGACGTCAGTCGTTCAGATTGAAACGGTTTAATCTTAAAACCATTAATTTTAACATCACATTCGCTTTGTTGGCTTCACAAAATTATTGTTCCATCAATGATTTTGAACACGAAGACCAATTTGGACTCTGTATTTATTACCCATTTGTTTAAATTGAATCAGCCATTTAGCGGTAGGCGGTAAAAAGTGCATGAATATCAATGTGTCGTAATAATTTGATTGAGTAGTGAACCTAAGTAGGTTATTATCAATTCCAAACACATTTCATTCAAACGTGCTGACTTTGATCTTTATTGTTCAATTTACTATGCATCAAATTTCATTATAATGTAAACAAAATGGTTTATTGCAGAGCGCATGCGCGGCAACGCAGACGTACGTCTAGACGGGGAGGCGATTCTCGTACGTTTTATATTTTAACGGGCCAGCGTAGAATGGCCTCCCGGCAGTTGCATCCCGGTCTATGCATAGAGAACAGGAGGGCAGTTTATGGGCCTGTTTAAGATTGCTGGAGTAAAAGCCGAAAGTAAAGATTTCGCTAACCTTGGCGAAAGGCCAAGGTTCAGTTAGATTAATTTAATGTAGTTTTTTTTTTGACAAACTTAACTTTAGATCTTTCACGTAGTGTATTATTGTGAAAGCTGCTAGATATTATTTAAATTGTTGTGTCCGGTCCGCTATCAACCCTATCCACACATATTTTTACATTAATAAAGGAAGTTCGAGTAAAACAATAAGCGGATCTCATAAATACAGTCAGAGACGAGAATAAAATAAAAATAAAACGCATCTATCGTTTTTACGACACATGTTCACTTGTCAAAAGTGTTTTTTTTTACTGGCCCCTGACGTTATCTCATAAAATATATGTCTAAAAGCTGGGGATAGGCGGCTAGCAATGCTGTTACCAATGCGGGTTTCTTGATAACACGCAGTGGCGTAACTTAGGCCCGAGGCAAAAAATTGGATGGGGCCCCAGGAAACTCGTCAACTTTGTAATTTAATTTGGATCAATCACTTTATTTTTAGTAAATCGGGCAAACGAGGACTTTTCTATTTTGTCTCTGAAGGTTGAAAAATAATTTTATATAGTTTTCTTATGAATGCATTTATTAAATCTTAATCATTTACTTCATCATTATCATCATTTCAGCCGCTATACGTCCACTGGTGTACATAGGCCTCCTTAAGTATCTCCACAATGTACGATAATAATAAGAATAATTTACTTGAATTTGTATATTTACTACTTCTGAGCTTAAGGCCTCTCAGACCGGGGGCCCCACCGGGCCAGGGGCCCGTAACCTTTTGCCACCCTATACCTACGCCACTGATAACACGGAAACAGAACGGGACAGGGAAACAGGACTGTAGTGAATGAGGGCGCCATTTTATTATCTGGGGTGTGGAAAGATAAGAAACAGGGCTGCTACGCGCTTGGCCAAATTCGTTCTTGTTTGTTCCTTGGCGAAATTTGTTTATGCTCTCTCTCTCTGGTGCTGAAATTGAGAAATATTTTGGTTTAAATGTATGTGTGGTTTCAGAATAAATGTACAAAAACAAACAAATAATATATATATATAATTCTTGCTTTTAAGGCTAGTGTAGCTAAGAACTACTAAACAGATTCAGATTTTTTTCACTAATATGTACTTGCCCAGCTGTGGGACAGTATAGGCTAAAGGGCTCTTAATAAACTAGTGCGATTGTCCATCAATGATTGAAACACTACTTACCGTCACACGAGATCGCAGTCAGGAAGTAGTCTATATTATTAAAAAATAAATAATATGTATTAGTAAAAGATCGGTATTTTCAGAATCGGTTCAGTAGTTTCTTATTTATTAATATACTTACTTACTGATAACTAGGTTTTTCGTATCTCAACAAGCTCTTTTTTGTGACCCATTCTTGTATACAGTATTAAAAAAAAATGATTGTCGTCTTTATCCGTTTAAACGTTACATGTGTCTAAATGATTAAGAAACATCGATAAATAACAGTAAAATAAGATTTATATACAATCATCTTATTGCAAACGTAAATGTCTAAAACAAAATTGAAAAATAAATTTCCGTCGAACGCAACGAGCGTGCTGTCAAAACCCAGTCACGATTTTATTACTAATAATTTGCTGTAAATAAACGTTATGAGCTTAAAGCTCACGGCTACATAATGCACGTTTGTAAATATCTATCCTTACATACATTATAAAACAAAGTCCACCACCGCGTCTGTCTTTACAAATGTGAGTGATAAACTTAAAAACTACTGAATTAATTTCCACTCTGTTTTCACTTATAGATAGACTTATTAATGAGAAAGGTTCAGGTAAGTATAAAATACATGCATATTATAGTAGAGAAAAGACGAGAATTCCAAAGATTTTTATCACCCGTGCAAAGAAGAATGGCACTCTCAGTGTCGCTCTATTTGAGAAACGAGCATAAACTAAATTATATGCATTTTATAGATCCAGTAGAGTAGTTTATTTTCCTGTTTAAAGTTTTATTTTATTTGATGGGAATAGAGAAAATACATAAAAATAAATATTTTGTTAAATCAGAAGTAAAAGTAGCAATAACTAAGCGGACAACAGTGGCGTTGAAGAAATCATTGCCATTTTTAGTAGAATAATATTTATTAGTGGAATACGAATGTTGGCTGGATGGCTAAAAACTAACAATCGTTTTATAATAACATTATGAACACATTTTTCTTTCTATATTAATAAACATTAATGCAAAAGGCGACACTCAAAGTACATGGGGTCTTGCCAATCTTCTTTGGGGCGGGTTGCTAGTCTATATAAAAGGAGAAATTGACTGACTGACATATCAACACACAGCCGAAATTATTGGGACTAGGATTCTGAAATTTTGCACAAAGTTTTCTTTTACTTATGACGTAGGCAAGCACTAAGAGAAATTTACAAAATTCACCAACTAAAGAGATGAAAATGGTGTCCAAAATTAGTGTGGAGAAACCTACTCCCATGTGGGCGAAGCCGCTGGGCAGGAGTTAGTATGGTATAAAATAAAATCATTATCCACGTATGTTTATCCCCTAACCAAGCAACGGATTTTGATGCGACTTCCATTAAAAGAAAGAGCAATAAATTAAATCTCTTTTCTACACACTATTGTCTACATTTCTTCTCGTAGGTCTTCTGGAAGAGATTTCTTTTTAAAATGAGCAGTACTTTGTGCAATCTATAATCTCAGAAACTACTGGTCCGATTTGAAAATTTCTTTTACTGTTAGATAGCCCATTTAATGAGGAAGGTATATAACATCACGCTACGACTAATAGTATATTATAGAGGTAATGTTTGTTTTTTTGTTTGTACGAGGTAATCTCTGGAAATTCTGGTCCGATTGCCAAAATTTTTTCACCGATAGAAAGCTGCTTTATTCCTGAGTGACGACTATATTTTATGTACGAGGGCGAAGCCGCGGACAAAAGCTAGTATTTTATAGTAATGTATCTTCTTCTGTTTAAGTGTGTGTGCAAAAATTATAAAATAAATAAAATACGCTTTTTGCACGCATGAAAATATGCGTGCGAAGTCAAATCGTGCCACTAGTATCACGTATCTGAAAAATTGGGTTTGCATGCATTCGAGGAATTCTGTGAAAAAGATGTCATCGCACTGACGATGCAACCTTTTTAATTTGAGTTATTATCTCGCCGCCTCATATAAATTTGAATTATGCGGCGTCGTCTCGACAAATAAAACATGCGTTTATTACAGCCGAGACGTGTCTGATTAAAACTGCATTGTGATATCCATTTAGCGAATATTTCGCGGTCCTTTCATTTTGTTCCAAAGTTCAACGTTCAGACGTTATCGTTGTGTAAAACTGGCTTTACTGTTAACTCGCGCCTTATTGAGATGCTCGACCAACTTTGAATTTATTTAAACAAGTTTTAACGTTTTAATGACACATTCAATCATATTTAAACATTGTAGATTCTATTTTTTTTATTAGCCTATTATGTTACCCACTGCTGGGCAAAAGCCTCTCCTTTCTACTTTCAAAATTGTCTGTCTAGGACGATCTCTGACCAAGTTTGCCCCGCGAACATGGTCAGATCGTCACACCACCTTCGCCGCGGTCAACCTCGACGGCGTCGACCTCTTTATGGCGTCCAGTGAGTAGATATCGGGAAGACGATCCAAGCTACCAAAATCATCCAAAGAACATTGGATGAAGAAACATAGCCTGCAGAATCACCAAACTTAAATGGCAATGGGCAGGGCACTTTGCTCGCAGAACAAATGGTCGATGGGAACGAAAGATTGTAGAGAGGCGACCGCGTACCGGAAGACGCAGCATTAGAAGATCTGATACAAGGTGGACCGAAGACCAGGTGAATGTCACGGGAATTCTTTAGATGCAAGAAGTACAAGACGGGCCTATGTCCAACAGTGGACTTCTTTAGGCAGAAATGATGATGAATGTTTTCTAAGACGGAACTATTTAATATCATAATTCATATAAAAGCTAATAACTGAGGCAATGAACTGCTTAATATTCTATTTACATGTTATGGTTTCCTGTTTCACTTGTTTTATCAATTACTATGGATCACGATTTAAATAATATAATGTTCAATACACATTTATAAAATAAAGTAATTTAAACTTGGTTGATTAATAAACTGAAAGTACTGGTTTTATTATTTAAAATTCTGGTCATTCTGGTGGAAAACTGCTTTATTCCTAAATCAAATAGGCTATATTTTAGGTACCCGGTATGAAGGCTAGAAGGAACGGGGTGGGTCTTTTAGTCAGTAAGAGTCTGACACTCTCTCCAGCTCCGCCCAAGGGTGGGGGATGTCAATGCATGATTTTTTCCAACAAAAAAAAGGGTATGCGGGCGAAGCAGCGGGCAAAAGCTATTTGAAAAAAATGCTTTGAATAAAAAAAAAAAAACTAAAGGTCTTGTGTGCAGAAAGTTACATCCAAATATTTTTCTCAAACAAGTTTCATTTTCATCGTCCATACGTGCTTTCCTGTTTTTGTTACGCGTTTCCTTTGTCAGTCACCCTTGGGCGGGCGCGTCTCAGATTGGGATAGGTCGGGTCGATACCCGCGCCACCCTCACCAGTTTCTAAACATAATGGCTACGGACTTAGGGCCTGTGCACATCACGTTTTTTAAACGCGCGTTTGTAGCGATACAGACGCGATACACACGCGAGTCAGACACAGCCTGAAAATAATAATAGGTTAAAAGCGAGGTGTTTATAAAACGTGTTTTTTTTTATGGTGGGAAAAATCATGCATTGACATCCCCTGCCCTTGGGCGGAGCGGGAGATAGTGTCAGACTCTTTCTGACTAAAAGACCCACCCCGTTCCTTCTAGCCTTCATACCGGGGCTCGAGCGAAAACGTGGTCTGCACAGGTCTCTTTGAATGTCGTAATTAGAGACACAATAGAAAGACAATAGCCTTATGTCGGACAGTGTAACTTAAGACATTCGAAAGGTTTAGGTTAGGTTAAAAACGCGCCGTGGACGCACGTTTCTAAAACGCGTTTACAGGCTGCGTGTAACTTGCGTGCGTAGCACGAGCATAGCATAATCAGCTTTTTAATGTTCCCACTGCTAGGACTCAGGCCTCCTCTCTAAGAGAAGAAATGAACCGTAATCCACCATGCGGACCCTGTACGGGTTGGTACTCGCGTGCCTATCGCGTCTGTGTCGCTATCGCTACAAACGCGCGTCAACGATGCGTTTAAAAAAACGAAGTGTGTACAGGCCCTTACGACTTTACGCGCCGTTATGTTCCAGCCACACGTTCCAAAGATTGTATGGAAATTGTGTGGAACACATACATATGTTATTTGTTGACATCGATTGCTAACTTTGTCAAGAACATGAGGAATGTACAGAATGGGAGACAAAAAGTTATTGCTGTCAATTATGTTGGCTGTAAGACTTTCTTGTGTCGAATAC
This sequence comes from Mythimna albipuncta, assembly GCA_929112965.1. Lineage (NCBI taxonomy): Eukaryota > Metazoa > Arthropoda > Insecta > Lepidoptera > Noctuidae > Mythimna > Mythimna albipuncta. Next base: position 6,295,010 of record OV815984.1, read on the forward strand.
TTGATGGTTTGTTGCCAGATTTGGTTGTTGAAGTGAATGATCCAGGGTAGCCTATGAAATTCAAATTTTCAGTTCGGTATCAGATAGTACGGTAATAAAAATTATACTTGCGGTAATGACATGTGTTATGTGTTACACACTCCTTTCTTATATCTATGGTTACACAATTGTACTTATTAAAACAATCAACATAACTCTCTAACTTAAAGAAGAGGTAAAATGTGTTTTGTTTTATTAATATGATCTAAGCGCACGGTAGTGCGCAGGCCAAGTTCCAGTAACAGGCCGCGCGCATGCCGTGCACTATTTACACGAACCGTTTTGACCCACTTTTGACCCCCTGTAGCTCAGTGCCTATTGCAAGTACAGAGATAAAATTTAATTATACAAATAATAAATTTAATTATACAATTAAACAAGTGTTACGTACCTACAGTACGAAAACCTGCCAAGTTCAAATTTAGAAGTATTATAACTTTAGAAATTTTTAACCAAGTACCTACGTATTTTCACAACTATACCATATTTAAAGTTAGGTGTGTAGTAAAGTGAATTTCGGCCAGATGGACCGTTGACGTGAATACGGTGGCGGGTAGTGGCTGGATGCGGAAGGCGGAGGACTGGGTGTGGTGGCAAGTCTTGGGAATAGCAAATGTTTACCAGTGGATCTGGCTGTTGATGAAGATGATTATGATCGATTTTAAAGTGCATCTAAACTTGGCATTGGATTGGATTTCAACCCTTTTTGCACAATTTTGAAATGTTAAGGAATCAGTCAGTCAGAAAAATTAGACTAAATGCGGATACCTATGGCTAATTGCATATTACAAAACGTAGATCTCTATGGAGAAGAATGTGCAAGAAACTCCATGGACACTCTTTTCAATCATGTTACAAATATCATTTTTCTTGTCGTTACTATTATGTGAGACCAATGTAAATAAAGTGCATTCACCTTAAGACAGCAAAATAAGCATTGTTTTTAAATTACGTAGAGCTGGTCTGACCCTCGCTTAATTCCTCATAGCTGCCAGCGTCGGCTAACCCTTAGTTGCGTCTTATAACACCTTCACGAAGGGATGGGGCGGTTTAATCTTTCCCGGAAACTTGAGCGAACATAAATAGTTAAATACGTTTTTACTTGCATTGCGAGCAGTGATGGCCGAGTGGCAACGGCCTCGACTTACGAGTTGTAGGTCGCGGGTACAAACCCAGCCAGGCGCATTACTTTGTGTAATTTATTTCAACACCATTGCTCTCAAAACGGTGCAGGAAAACATCGCCAAAAATTCGAAGATGTGTGATATTTACCAACCCGCACTGAGCCCGCGTGGTAGATTACGGCTCATTCCCTCTCCTACAGAGGAGCCCTGAGTCCCAGCAGTGGGAACATTAAAAAGCTGATTGTGCTTATGCTATTGTATTGTTCTATCGTTTCTCTACTCTTCTATTTCCTTTATATTAATCAGTATTACATGCTAACGAACTATAACGTTTTAGTCGAGTCTGTTTTGATGGGGAATAACATTAAGAGCGCTCAGTGTAATCAGATTAGAAAAACAACAGTGCGTAAGTCAGGATAGTTTATTATTCTATTCAAATGCCAGAATGTATAATGAAAGTGTTTTATTACTCGAAACAATAGGTTACTATGACCATTCCCACCCTCTCAAAAACCTAATGAAAACACGTCGGACAAAATGGAACGTACGCCAAATACATTAGTTTAGTGCGGTAGGATTGATTTATTGCCAAACACCCTCTGTTATAGGCGCATAGAATAGCGCATTACTCAGGGGAAACCAAACGTAATTTGTTCCAAACAAAAATACCCCTGCGTTTGACGTTTCATATTTTTGCAGAATAAACCTCTATTCCGCGCGGCTTAAAGTCCACAGACTAAAAAACTTCCACAGATTATGCAGAACACGGTAAAGTTTTGAAAAGCTCTTATTATAGTGTCCAGTCTAATAAGATTCTGTTCTAAACTGCAAAATTGAAGTTCAAGGGGTCTATGTATATGGTAACTCTTAAAATAGGTTCGTTGTAAGCGTTCATTGTTTCGGATTTACGCTAACGTGTGCGTGCGCATATTTTAAAACCTATGACGTGGTAATAAGATTGATTATAGAGTGCCATGTGGTAATCGTGTGCCGCATGCATTCGTGGGAAACGAGGATCGATTTTTGTTTTATTGCGAGACGTATGTTTGCTCAAAACCATTTCATTTTTATGACTGGCACGGGAAATATGAGTTTTAATATTTGATGAATTTATGAATTCTTTACCCTCGTGTTTGTTCTTTTTGTCAAAAAAACTGTATTGGGAAAAATCACGAACGATATTGACTATCAAAATAACAATAAGTTAATAATACTTATTAAGTTGGAATATTGGATAGACAAAATAATAATGTCGCGGTGCTGTTGTTTGAAAGAAAAGAAATAACTTTGACTGACTAAAACTCACCTGTATCTTTCAGTTGCCCCGTTGTAGCAGTGGTTAGTCTTCCACGTCCCCCGCAGCCCAGTATGCCATACGCACTAAGTTTTTTTTTTTTTGTGTATTTCGTACGACCCATAAGTACAGAAAGTGTTACTCACTGAAAGGCATAGGTAAATATCCTTCTCAAGTAACTTTAAAATAATACTAGCTTCTGCTAGCGGCTTCGCCCACTTAAAGTAGTGTTCTCCATACAAACTTTGAACTCCCGTTTCATCTCCTTAGAGGGTGAATCTTGAAAAATCCTCTCTTAGTACTCGTCTACACGGCCGTAGCTAGAAGGGTGGGGGGGAATGTGGGGCAATGCCCTACCTTGAAATCACAATGCCCTACCTCACTCTCACTCAGACGTGGACCTCTACATCCACATCTGGAAGTTCAACCATCTTGTTCACTTGTTCTTCATCAATGAGGATTTAATATCCATGATCCATGCTCATGCTCTGTCACAGTTTTTTTTTGTCTACAAATAAGTTTGGCTTTTAGATCAGTCTGATCTAGAGACTGACCGGCCAGTGATATACATGGTGTTTGATTTAGGAGCCCATAATTCGAGCCATGATAATTTTTTTACTTACTCAATACTCAATACTTTATTGCAATCCATATGTACACATAGATGTTTTTGAAATTTTTCATAGATCAATATGGACCCTGTCGGGCACAGCAAAATGTAGGAGAGAGGAAGAGGGCTAATTAGCAATTCACGGAGTTCAATAGATAATATTTATTTATTTATTTATAAAAGCTTTATGCACAAAAAACTGTACAAAGGCGGACTTAATGCCTTAGGCATTATCTGCCAGTCGACCTTAGGGTGGTGCAGAAACAAAACATGGCAGGTGCAACTTAATAAACAGACAAAACAGAAGAGTAGTATACAATAGTAAATACATACTTAGATACATACATATAACAAAAACAATGCTGTTGTGAAAAAACAAATCCAACCAATTAGCTCGGTGATGATTCTACCAACATCTTGCGAATATGCTCACGTGCCTTCACCTTAAAAGAAAATCGGCTTGTTGCCATCCTGATATTCAGAGGGAGCGCATTCCAAAGAGATATCGCCTGGACGAAAAAGGAAGAGTGGATAAGCCCAGAGCGGTGTGAGGGACATCGTAGAAGACGATTATTAGTAGACCGAAAATTTTTATTGTGGCCAGAGCAAAGAAATTGAAGTTCTGAAATCAGATAAGAAGGGGAAGAAGGATTATCCAGAAAAGAGAACAGAGTAATCAAAGCCCTTAGCGCTCTGCGCTGACGAATGGGTAACCATTTTAAAAGCAAACGATGCTCGGATACATGATCATACTTGCGGAGGTTGAAGACAAATCGAATGCAGTTATTCAGAAGACGGTCAAGTTTATTGAGAAGATCTGCATTCAGGTCATAGTAGCACACATCAGCATAGTCGATTATGGGAAAGATTAGGGATTGTACAAGCATTGCCTTTATGTGAGCTGGGAGAAGATTCTAATTTGATCTAATTTGCTGCATTTAATTAGGTTTATTATTATGTATGTATATTATTATAATACTATATCTTTGTATAAGTATGAGTAAAATATATAATGTATTTTATACTTATTCTGTATCGTCATTAAAGTATTTAAATACTTCCCGCCCTACCTGTAACCAATGCTATGCAAATTCGTTTCTAGCTACAGTTCTGCTCGTCTACGTCATAAAAGGAAGCTTTATGCAAGATTTCATGGTCCTAGTCCCATTAGTTTCGGCTGTGTGTTGATATGTCAGTCAGTCAGTTTCTCCTTTTATCTACACTAATTTTATAAAGAGATGATTAAGCTATTGCACAGCTTCTATCGCGGGCCTTGAGCGTGGAGACCGAATCCAGAAATTCCGTAACGAAAATAACCTAACACCCCCCACTCATTTTCTTATCGGTCACCACGCTCAAAAAGTGTAACTTCAATTTATATCAAAGAAAAAAAAAACAAAGGAAAAAAATACTGCATAAATAAAATAAATAAATAATTATAATTGCATAAGTTGATAAAAAATGCTATGCAATAGCTTTACCGCGGCAGTCCCCGAGTGCCACAAGTCTTTTTTTTTTTTTGTTTGTATAAGGTCATCTCTGAAAGTACTGGTCCAATTGCGAATTTTTTTTCGCCGATAGAAAGCTGCTTTATCCCTGAGTGAATTTTATGTATGCGGGTGAAGCTGCGAGCAAAAGCTAGAATATTATATAGATACAGTTATACGAGCTTACGGCTGATTTGGCATAACTTCTGTTAACAAAGCAACGGTTAAAACATCTCCGTCGGAACTGAGCGGCAGTTCTCGCTGTACGGCAGTCGGTGTCCAAACAAGGTAGAATAATAACCCGTGTCTATTTATTCCCGGTCTTTGCCCCCGGTTCCTGAAGACAGTAGTACAGGCGAACGAACCATGAGGTGTACAGGCCAAAATGTAAAGATAAAAACCAAATTCGGCCCGTAGACTATCTATAAATCTAGAACAACCGCCGTCGTAAGCCGCCTTTGCTACGCACGGTACGGAACCCTTCGTGTGAGAGTCTGACTCGCTCTTGGCCGGTTTTTTAAAAGGATAAAGCTAAAACTACATTACACCGAGGCACACGTGTAACACGCCTGCTTTGTACGTAGAACTATGTCATGTGCATGGCTCAAGTGTACTTCTACTAGTCGAGTTTCCATATAAAATGTATGGAGACCGACGCGCCCAGATCGGCGTGTGTGGTACACGTGTGCGCAGTGTAGTTCTAGCTTTAAACGCCGAGACTCCTCCTCCGAGAAGCACGTGGTGAGAAGTTACGAAATATTTTTTTATCTGATATAAACTAATTTCTCCCGTTCTGGGTGGATTGATGTCACACTTTTACTGACTTAAAACCATCTGTTTCTTCAATGGTAACTCTTTCGAATAAATCCGCAGCCCTAGCAGGTACAGCCCTGCTGGGCCCGTTTAGTGAGCTTATCGTATATTTAAATGAGTGACGGAAAAGAATAGACTTTTACAAAACTCTACTACATTGTTTAAATGTACCTAAAGCTAGCTCAAGGTACCTGTTGGCTAGTGTATACCAATGTCTTTATTTGAGTGTACCCGGTAACAGGGCCTATTCATGGTCTAAACTGGTAAACAAAGCGATTCGCGCCCCAAACTTCTGGTGTTAATAAAATTAATGACGAAACAAATGAATCGAGAATTGGAGGGTCAATGTCCTAATTAAATTGTAATCAAATGATAGGAACGCATGTCCGATAGTGTTGGGAAACTTGTAATATATTTGGGTGTCTTCACCATCAACGATTGCATCACAGCTTACCATTAGGTGGAATCGCAGTCAAGCACTAGTCTAAAAAAAAACTGGACAAGTGCGAGTCGGACTCGCACCCTGAGGGTTTCTTACAAACTTACCTAAGTATGTAAATACATAGTTCAATTTCAGAATGGAGTCTCGGAAGATGTTTCCGAATCGCAAAAAAATAAAATTGTGACGTAACAACAAAAAGTTTTCAGATTGTTTCCTATACTTGTGCTATAAGACCTTGCTTCTTGCCAAACAGGGTTCTAGGTCAAAGGAAAGTACTCTATAAATATTGATTTCGTCGAGAGTGTCGAAATGTACGTTTTTTGCTATATAAACCGAAATATCTTTTTTCTCGATAACTTAGAGTTTGATTTTTTTTACAGCTTCAAGAGTACGCAGACCTGAGTATATGGTTTTAATTCAACTCAATACCTCCACGTGTTCCCGAGATAAAGGTTTTTGACACACAGACAGACAGGCGGACAACAAAGCGATCCTTTAAGTGTTCCGTTTTTTTTTCCTCTTGAGGTACAGAACCCTAAAAAATGGATATGTTGTCGTAAATAGAATCCCAGGACACTTGGGTGTTGGTGTCCTATCCACGTCTCGTCGCTATAACCCGAAAACGTGCCCAGAATACAGGCAGCTTTAACACACACAGTGATTCGGCCAAAAATTGACCTAGCCGTAAGTCACGTATTTTATCGATCAATCGGCGAGAAATATCCTAGCCCAGTAACTATTATCATCATCATAATTTCAGCCGAAAGACGTCTACTGTTGGACATAGGTCTCCCCCAAGATAGATATGTAGATGTACCTATCTATTTTGTGGCCAAGGGTGCATCGTGATACCCAGTTACTGGGTTATGCAGGTCAGGTTAGTCGCTCCATATAAAATACTGGTACTCAGCTACATCCAGTTAGGCTGGTAGCTGACCTAGACATAGTTGGGAATAGACTTTTTTTAGGTGAGAAAATCATGTAAAGACATCTTCCGGTCTTGGGCAGAGCGGAAGGGTGTGTCAGACTTTTACTGACTAAAAACCTACTCTCTTTCGTTGCCGTTCATACTAGGGCCGAGTTCTCCTTTCAGAAGCAAATCCTTGGCCCCAGCAGGCTTCGACCCTGCTGGGCTCCTACGGGTGGGAAAAGGGTGGGCTGATTGATTAACATTCAACAATAGTATAGGTTTCAATTGATAGTATAGGAGTGCAATCATTTTCATAATCAGGCAAGTATGTATGAACAATTAATTTCATCTACTACTGCCCTTATCCCATATTACTTGGGGTCGGCGCAACATGTTTTCTTCTTCCATGTTTCCTGTCACCCGTCAAACTATCGCTAACTCCCTTTTCTTTCATATCACTCCACACAGAATCCATTCATCTTTTCTTTGGCCTTCCTCTCCCTCTCCATCCATCGGATGATTATCCTATAATATCGGAATAAGTAGAATATTTTTAACTAAAGTTCGTGAAACTAAGTAACATATAGTTGATAAAACCTTCTTAAAATCCTCGAATTATAATCAAGGCGATTAAATCCTAGGACTTTTGAAGAAGTTTCGTATTGTGTTTTAAAGTTGCGTACTAACATGGCAGAATTAAATCGAAAGTTCTTTCAAAGCGCAATAAGTAATTTGTTATTTAATAAATCTTAGGATTGAATCGTCATTTTTATTATTCCGGGATTCTAGAGGAGTTATATCGACTCTATGTTATTCACTTCCACGAAATTTTGGTAAATATGCTCTCACCTTTGGTAATATAATATACACAAACACTTAAAACTTAAAAGAACACATACAGATAGATAGAAGAGTACTAATGTGCTGTTTATTTCAAATAAAATTTCTTCCAGCAGACCTGCGACAGGAGAGTCGGATGAGAGATGTAGACACAGTGTATTACTTGCAGACAGCGGAGTTTCCTCCTTGCTTTTATGACGACTAAAACTATTCTCATAAAGATAAACCAATCACAGAAATAGCTCATTACAAAGTAAAACTGCAATGTCTCGGTCGCTCATTCATATCGATCGGCTGTAGAGAGGCGCCACGCGATGCGGAACCCATTGTGCGTTGTCGGCAGAGCGCCACCCTAATTGTATGAGTTCAAGTTCACTGACATATCGACTGCCGCGCCCTCTAGGGTCGAAAATAGACCTTGTTCAGAGTGAACGCATTGGCTGGGGCGGGAGCGGGCGCGATTTGGTGACCACATTGCATAGGTACTTGTTGTATGTACTAAAATGGCGAATTGTTGTTTTTTTATCTTATAATCTAGTGCTTAATCAGTGATGCGATCGTTGATGGTGAAGCGCACGAGTTTATTAAGATCTTATTCAGTTTAGCCTTGGAGACACTTCAATTATAATCGGATGGGAAAACCACAGCAGGCAAATTGTTCCAGTCGTTCGATGTAAACGATAATGCGAAACGCTTAGTCCGGTCCGTAGAGGTGCTGACAAATGTAAGGGCGGACACTCCCTGTACGTCGGGTTGTCCGATGGTAGAAAGGTGATGGCGGAATTAAGTCATGTAACTCTCGCGCACACTTCAAAATGCATCCTGTAAAATACCGAAAAGCTAGCTACGCCTACGCCTATACTGCAGGCTTTGTAGCGGGTATGTCACGGTATGTGTTTCTTCACGAGACTTCTGGACAAAGTGACATAATATTAGCGCTTACGATTAACGTAAAAGTCCAAAAAGGACTTTCTTTCTACATATTTGCGATTTTTGATAAATTTACTTGTTGATATAATAATAAAAGGAAAATCATGAAGCATCCAATTTACACCACGTCACTTTCGGCTGTTTTATACGTGTTAATTCCGCGCCCACCTCAGCACCCGCGAAAGCTCATCACTCTAGCCGAGGCCTAACTATAATTCGATTGTGTTAGCTTGTCATCTTCACGTGATTATGACGGTTCTAATAGATATAGAATATATAGATTTAAAAGTAGCTCGACGAGGTTTTTAATTGAAAAGTGTTTCTATAGTGTACACGAGTTTTTAGGTTACAAATTGTAAGTTTTGACATTATTATTATATTTGACATGGGTATTATTGACATGATTTTATTATTGACATGATTATTGACATTTTTGATATTATTATTGTAAGTTCTTTTGTTATATTGACATTTTTTAAATCAACAACACAATTGTAATGAAATAGAAATTTTTGGATAATGAGTGCATGATTTTAGGCAAATAATTAATTTAATTTTTTTTCACTATGATTTATATTTGCACGCCGAAATTAAAGGCAGAATAAGAGATCAATTTTATTTATATAGTCAACCTTCTGTACCTTATTTACGCAAATAAACGATTTATTATTATTTATTATTATTTAATACCTTCATTCAGAGCTGATCCGCTGGTTGTATGGATCTGAGGGATGTAATTTTCGGTCGGAACAGTATTGTTAGGATAGAGTGAGGGCTGTAATTTGTGTTGGAGTATCATTATTTGAAGGAAGCTACATGCCTAGAATGATGCCAGGTTTTCTATGAAAGCTGGGCCCACCTTCCAATAGCTATGTGTGTTATGTCGTTGATTAGGTAATTTCGTCGCGTGACCCAAGGGCTGGCTTCTACTTCATTGCCATATACAACGTGGCAATGTTGCCAGACTTTTGGGCACACTTCCAGTCCACAGCGATGCGTAAGAGTTTTGTGACGTCATAATTAGCTAGATCTTTATTGATTATATTATTTCTAATTAGTAAGTGTATTTTACATTTTATTTTATAAATACCCCCAAAAATAATGACAAAAATTTCAAATGAATAAAAGTTTTTCCAAGTTTTTGGAACTTGGAAAAACTTTAAACTGACCAGTCCTTGTGGCGACGCTTGCGGGAGGCCTATGTCCAACAATGGACGTCTTTCGGCTGATATGATGATGATGAATTTGGGTCTTGACTTTGACGCACAGACTCCTTGTCTGTGCGTTTGACAATGGTACATAGGTACTTACTTTTTTCCTGGCGCCTGACTCTCGTTCCAGACGCTGACGTCATCCCCAGTGGTCTTCTAATTCTAAACGTTTCCCAGGACCACTAGTCCAGTGACCGTGAGACCACAACACGAGTACGTTAGGCGAGCCACACACTACGCAGTCCCACAATATTACATTATTCAATACCTATTACCGTCCGACGCTTGATATTCCACGATTCTCATTTCCCGGTAAACTGTGGGACAAGAAATTGTACACATCATAGAAATTCTAAATTGATAATCGATTTTATTGAGTGATCACCGTTTAGATATGGAATGTTGGTATTAGTTGCTTTTATTTGAAATTAAGATATGAGGTTGTCGTTACAAAGATAAAGAAATGTGATAGACTCTCTGGATAGAAATGTTTTTTTTTTTAATTATTATGTTTTGGTGATGTTGTAAAAGGGCGTTGTGAAAGTTGCGGTGTTGTTCGAAAGAGTTATCGCGGTCCTGGAATGCCTTTGTGTTGGCAACTGAAGGAAGGAAGGTGGGTTTTAGTCCACTCAGAGCCGGAGAAATTTTTAATTATGTCGTCGGAGAGACACCTGAGAGCTCGCCATTCGGCCGTCCGGTTATCGCCCGGACAGAACCTGAGCTGAAGGCAGCGCGTAGTGTTTCACAAACGCCTCAAAGAGATATCAGTAAAACCAAAGGGACTAGGGACCCCTGGACCCCGGCAGGGATGGTGCCCGTTAGAGTCAAACTGTCAGTTTCTGAACAACGCAAAGAGCAACTAAGGACACAGCTATGGTGACTTTAGTCAGTAAAAATCTAATACTCGCTCCACTCTAGAGCGGAGCAGAAGCGACATGAAACTCTATTATGTGGCTTAAATAAGGCCTATTCAAAACCCAACACCTTTAATCATTACACAATACTGCTGTCCCTAAATGATACCGACAAATTCTAATCAATAGGATTAGTAGACAGTGTTACATTACACAAATTAATATCGACCGCTGGGCACTTGTCACTTCGGTGAACAACGCCCACGCTACACTAATTAGACAGGTGGATTTATTGGGAATGTTTTCTACTAAAATATGTATATGTTGCGTATTGATTACATGTGTTAAATGTTTCCGTTTAATTAGTATTTTTTTGAAGTGGGGAATTACCAAATGATTCCTCTCATTCTGGGTGCAGCGACCGGGAGTGTTACCTTTTTACTGATTACAATCCAGCTGTGTTCCTTCATTTCCCTTTGTGTCGTAGGGCTTTGCTCTTTCGAACAAAGCGGTCAGTAAGCTTATGGTACACTTTAGCTACAACTTAGGGGTCTTTAAGTCAAGAGTGAATAGGTTACTTTTAGGCAAGCGTGCTCCATCGTCGACCACATCATCGCTTACCATCAGGTGAGATGGTGGTCAAACGCGAGCCTATCAAAACGTACAAGAATTGACTTTTTTACAAAATTCGACTTCATTATTTTAAAGTAGATACAGGTACGCAAAGCAAACGTCAAGCGCATCGACGAAATTACACGAAATATCGAAGAGAAAATATATATATCGAAATATAGAAAGCGGTATGTCCTAGAACCAAAAATTCGAAGACATGTGACATCCACCAACCCGCACATGGCCCGCGTGGTGGTTTACAGCCCATTCCCTCGCCTAGAGAGGAGGCCTGCGTCCCAGCAGTGGGAACATAATAAGATTGATTATGCTATGCTAACGCAAACGTTCTTTCAGTTGCCGTTTGCGTTTCAGGTCCGCAATAACTCTCTCAAACAAATCTGCTGCCCGTGCGTCTCATAATCATATTAAATTATTTGGCATAATTTTTATTAAAACGTTCACAAGTTCATAATAAACGTGAGATATACCAACTGTTGATATAATATCTTTACCGTATGACATTTTATATAACGTTTATTTCAAATAAAATACTTAACTACTCGTTCCAAATGAGAATAGGACCGATTCCTATGTTTTGACGTCTCGTCGTACTGTCAAATCTAAGAAATTTTGTCAAAATTGAAGAACTTAGAGATGAGTAAAATTGAAGAACTGGATTCTGATTAAACTTTTTTTGTTCACAGTTCATAAATAAATTAAATTTTTCGTAAATTAATTAATGTTTAAGATTTTCTTTCCTAGATTTGACAGTAAGTCGTGACGTCACAACATGGCCGGCGATCCTATTCTCATTTGGAACGCATTGTAATCTCTTTCACCTTCAAACAGTGCTTGGCTGATTTATTTCGGCCTCCAGTGTACGTAGAGATTATTCCATAAACGGCGTGTTATGAATGAAAATGGCTACTATTCCTCTGCTAACGGGCTCTCCACATTCGTGAGATGTGTGAGCTATCGTGATTATTTATTTATTCGTACGTATAGTAGTGGCACATAGGTGGACTTAATGCATAAGGAATCGCTACTAGTCAACCTTTGTGCACAATAAATAAACAATAGATATTTGAAATAATTAAACTACCTACATCATTAAAAAGGTTCTCATCATAAAGCTTACAGTCACCCAAAAGGCAATGGAAAGGCTATGCTCGGAGTTTCCTTGCGTGACCCCATCAGAAATATTAAATACTAGCTTTTTGACCGCGGCTTCGCCCGCGTAAATAAAGTATAGCCTATGTCACTCAGGAATAAAGCAGCTTTCTGTCGGTGAAAAAAAATTAGCAATCGGACCAGTACTTCCAGAGATTACCCCCTACAAACAAAAAAACAAACTTTACCTCTTTATTATATTAGTGTATGGGAGTTCTGCAGCGCAGAAACCAATCGCTCAACCACTGCGGCCACCAGCGCCACCGTGCCGTCAGAAAACGTTGCATTACTATTTACCCTAGGCGTTATTTTTAGACTATGATCCTGCTCATTGCGAGAGAGGAAATACCTGGTTAGAGTGTTAGACTCATTTCCTTTGCAGATTTCAGCTCGGTCGTTTTTTAGGGTTCCGTGTCCAAAGGGTAAAAACGGGACCCTATTACTAAGACTTCGCTGTCCGTCCGTCTGTCTGTCACCAGGCTGTATCTCAAGAACCGCGATAGCTAGACAGTTGAAATTTTCACAAATCATGTATTTCTGTTGCCGCTGTAACAACAAATACTAAAAACAAAATAAATTAAATATTTACGGGGGGCTCCCATACAATAAACGCGATTTTTTGGCCGTTTCTTTTCTACGGACGGTACGGAACCCTGCGTGCGCGAGTCCGACTCGCACTTGCCCAGTTTTTTTAACGTCAGTACACCTTCATGACTTGAGATTATGGCCCACTCAGCAGCTACTACGAGTATCTACATTATTATCTATATATATAAAAGAAAGTCGTGTTAGTTACACTATTTATAACTCAAGAACGGCTGAACCGATTTAGTTGAAAATTGATGGGGAGGTAGCTTAGAACTAGGAGACAGACATAGCATACTTTTAAGTAAGTTAAGTAGGGTAGAGTAGGGTAGAGTAGAGTAGACTAGGGTAGAGTAGGGTAGGGTAGAGTAGGGTATAGTAGGCTGAAGTAGGGAAGAGCGGGAGCGAAGCCGCGCGGGCAAAAGCTAGTAATATTATAAAGTTTGTTTTTTGTTTGTGGAAGGTAATCTCTGAAAGTACTGGTCAGATTGCTAAAAATTTTTTACCGTTAGTAAGCTGCTTTATTCCTGAGTGACATAGGCTATAATTTATGTACGCTGGCGAAGTCGTTAGCAAAAGCAAATAATATAATATTATACACCGCTAAATTTTAATCGTTTTAATCGCGTGGAGGTTCGATCCGGTACATGAAACACTATCGATTTGTAAAGATAAAATTAAAAAATAAAGTACCTCTTTTTTATAGAGAAAATACAAAGAAAATCTTAAAGCTAGATGCACAAACATGTAACCCACTTCAATGTCCACATCTTAACATTTGAATAATAGAAGTAAGACCTCTGATTCCCTAAACTGCCTTAAAGGGTCTAAAAGGCTTTTGAAAGTTTTAAAATATTCAAGAACAGAATTTCTAGTCGGGAATAGTGTTCGTTCATCGGTCGTTTGTAACTCGAAGTTATTGTGTCACCTAAAATTAGTTGACAAGACTAACATTCTGTCTATTGTCTATGGCAGTTGGGATTTATGTCAGCTCTTGCAGATGCTATGCATTAGCACTGCAGATTTATTGGCAGTTATATGTTACCACTAATTGTGGTAAGAATTACTACTACTAGCCGTTGCCAGCGGCTTCGCCCGCGTTAAACAAGAAAATTATTTTAACCATTCGATCGTGATAATTACAGACACAATTGAAAGACAATAGGTGCTAGGTAATGAATTAATTCATTAAACCCCAAGCGAACGCCGGCGTTCGCGCACCTATTGTCTTTCAATTGTGTCTGTAATTATCACAATTGAAAGGTTAAGGGATAGATATTCCCGGGATAAAAAGTATCCTATGTGCAATTACAGGACATAATCACAAAATAGGTACAGAAGACAATCTACGTACAAAGCACGCTTGAGCAACGCACACATAGACACCGCTCACGGACACGATATCTCGGCTAAATTGCCCGGTTGCGGTCATACAGTTCGGCGCAATGTGCTGACGTATATGCGAAAGTACTGGTCCGATTGCTAAAATTCTTTCATCGATAGAAAGCTGCTTTATTCCTGAGTGACATAGGCTATTTTATGTATGCGGGCAAAGCCGCGAGCAAAAGCTACCTAGTTAACAATAAAGGTGCGTACAAAATACAAACTGACTAAATCTGTGACATTAGTCACTCGCGCGTGTTAAATCTACAATAGAACAACACGTGGTCAGAGATATGCATAACAGTCGATAGTCCTACATGCCGCCATGTTTGCATAACTTTTGACACGAGGTGATATTGTCCAGGTGGTGTGGACTGAATACTTCCTTTCAGTGACTAATTAAATGCCCGAGTCTGGGTTACCTGTTTATCCCTTATCAATGACATCTCCTGCTCTTCGGCGGAGCGAGAGGGTGTCAGAATTTTAAAGACTAAAAAACCCACTACTGTTCCTTCGTTGTCTTTCATACTAGGGCCGAGTATTCCTTTCAGAAGCAAACCCCGGGCCCCAGTGTTACCTGTTTATCCATGGGTTCACCCAGGTTCCGGTGGGATGATCCTGTCTTAATCACTCTTTTTTGACTTGGGTATCACTAGCCTCAGTTCGGGCATGATCCTACCCGACCTACCATCTTCTCTGCAGTCATAGATATGAATTACAATACATCTCCACCGATCAGCCAAAGAGAAAAGTATCTAAGCTGCCAGTAACTTACTGTGTATAAAACCTCAATGGAAAAAAAACAAGGTCCTAATTTTAAAAAAAGAACGCTAATCTATGTTGCTCTACTTAACATTCAAGTCAAAGCTCTTTTTATAAATTGGCTTTACAATGTAAAAGCACCGATCGTTATATCAAGTCAATCGTAGTTTTGTGTCAAGGACAATTAGGTACTATGGCAATATCTATGGCCAAAGCGATCGTAACACAATCGCTCACTGAAAGGGTTAAGAGAATTGAATTGTCTTTGAAAGTGCTACTGTTTATTATCGGATTGGATTGGACAATATTGCATAAAAGGCTCTTTCCGAGCCGTCTATTGTCAACGTGAAGCTTATTGTTTTCTCCAACGCAATCCATACTTAATATGTACATAATATACATAAAGAGATAACGTTTGTTTTTTATGTATTTTTGTTTGCAGGAGGTAATCTTTGAAAGTACTGGTTGGATTGCGAACATTTTTGCACCTATAGAAAGCTGCTTTATTCCTGAGGGACATATATATAGGCTCTATTTTATGTATGCTTGCCAAGCCGCGGGTCAAAAGCTAGTGTTAGATAAAGACGCATTGCGTAAAGAGGTAGATAAAATCTAGATAATAACGACATAATCACGTAAGAGCGGTGTATGGAAATGTATCTCGGGGCGGCCGCTTTTAATCTAAAATCAATAGTTGTTGAATTGAACTGTCTGTTAAACTTACTGTAGATACGTCATACGGATGTTGGGGTTGGCTTCCAGTCAATCTAGGACCAGGCAGCTGAAAACCAGTGTTACACATGAAGCAACTGCTTATTTAACCTCCACAACTCTCGACTTCTAGAACAAGCCTTTAAAAAAAAACAGAATAAAAAAAAAACTGCAGGACATGTATTGTGCTATATTTTACCATTTTACAATGTCCCCTCGTGGTGTATTACGATCCATTTCGTCTCACAGAGAGAATTTTGTCCTAGTGGAAACGGTATAGGCAGTACCTATGTTGATTTTTTATTATTGATAGGCTTGCGTTTGACCACCATCTCACCTGATGTCCTGATGTCACCTGTGGTTGTACCTATCAGGAAACACAGAATCCGACAGGGAATATCGCTAAATGCACCACGGGAATCGAATATCAATAGTTAGAGCTAGGGAAGAACGATCATCAGACGCTATGGCTCTGACATGTAGTCAAAGCCATAGCGTCTGATGATCGTTCTTCTTTTTTGTCAAGACTGTCTAAGATCTACAAATTACAACCAGGACCACCCGTTTAACGTGCTTTTCGAATCACGAAGGGGCCTTAGCAGAGCCGGATCAGACGCGTAGCAAGAGCAGCCAACTTTGCGAACGGGCCTCGCACATTGGGGTTGGCCACGCTTGGACATAAAAATAATGTAGACAGTTGCCATAGGTCACCTATGAACCCATCGCTACCTAAGAACCCCGGAGCCTGTTTAAAATATAAATTAAAGGATTTTGAATTCGTTATCATTACAAAGATTTAGGGGGCCCCTTGGTAGACGTCACGGCTGGCTTAATCCGGCACTGCGCCTTGGTATGTATTAGAGCGGCACCCATCGCGGACAGATCACGGTTTAACCTTGAAGACCGATAGTTGAACTAAACGTAGGTCATTATGGTTTGTTGAACTGTTCAGAGAGCTTTGCACGACCTTGATATATCTTTAGAGGTTCGCAAAGAGAATTAAGGTAGAACTACAATTACCGGCATGGATCTTGCTTGAGCGCTGGCATAAAGTTGCGCAGAAGTTAAATATTTGGTCATTTAATGGTGCGAAGTGAGACGCGGGGGCGGGGAGTGTCAGTGATTGGGTCGCCGCGCCATCGTGTCATAGATGTCACTCGAGATTCGTTGCTTGTGTTGCTGCATGTATCTAACAACGAAGACAATTGCCTCGCCAATGTATGGAATGCGCAAAGATTTGTAGAGCTACCCTACACTTGATCCACGCCACGCGTCGTCGTTCTACGTACAAATCAGGCGTGTTACACGTGTAGCAAAAAATGACTGCTAACTGACTAACATCATCAAACTAATACTTAACTAGCGAGTGCTGGCCGTGCTGGGGTAACTCCTTCGAAAAATCCGCGGTCTTGGCAGGCGTCGGCCATGACTGGCCCAATAATACATGCATATAACTGGTACAATTTTTTACTGACAATTCTTAGATTATTTGGGGTGCGTGTGGAACACAAGGCGCTGACGAGCTGCAGCCTGATTCCGGAAAGCAGGGCAGCGAGCTAGATATGTATAGCTCGCCGTCCACTTACACACTAAACTGTCCGCCTTTGAAAAGTGTTTATTACTAGTGCGTAAAGTGTTAATAAATCTATACATTTAAATAAAATTGGAATGTCTGTTTGTAATATTAAAAAAACTGCTTTTTACTATATGCATATGAATATATACGGTACATACACCAGAATAACATTTTTTACAACTTTTGTCGGTCTGTCTGTCTGTCTGTTTGTCCGGGCTAATCTCTGAAATGGCTGGACCGATTTTGACGAATTTTTTTTTGGCAGATAGCTGATGTAATATGGAGTAACATAGGCTTAGTACATTTATTTTAGAAAAAATAAATTCAAAGTCCATGCGAACGAAGTCGCGGGCACAGCTAGTAAATAATACATTGTGCTTAGTACATTTACAATAAAAAATGGTATTCTTGATTCGTTAACGTTTTCAAAACATGACGTCATTGTATGAGTAGCCGATCAAGATACTGGTGTTGACAAATAACGGCAGGACCAAGGACTCACACGATAGATTAGAAGGCAACTGTCTGATAAGCCTGGTGATTGATTTAGCTTTATTTGTTGCAAGCATTTTGAAATGGACTTGTGATAAAGTCTGAATAGTAAATGATCACGAAACTAGTAGGTAAGCCAGGTGTGTGTGATGTGGTGGATTTTTTTAAAAGAAGGGCAACAGGAGGAACCTAATGATTTCTCGCGCTCTCGCTTCACGCAGAGCGGGAGAAGTTATTTCTATTTATTTATTTAACAATTTATGTACACACAATAATAAAAGAACGGAAGAAGGAAACAGAAGAATAGTACAAAGGTGATGCTTATTTCTAAAGAAATCTCTTCCAGCATACCTGCGAAAGGACAATTGGAGAAAAAAGAGATGTAGACACTGTGTGTAAAAGTAAATGGACAATGAGTACACACAAAAAACAGAACCGAACAGTAACTCTACCATGAGTTTAAAGAATAGTATTTGTCGATACTCGATACCGACTATGTAAATATTTTGTATCGCAAATTTTGGTTCCGTAAATGACCGCTAGAGGCGTTGTAAAATTTTCCATACAAAATGTTTACGTAGTCGGTATCGAGTATCGACAAATACTATTGCTTTAAACTCATGGAAGATGTACTGAACTTATTAAGGACCGTACCTAAAGGGTGAAAACGGGATCTTATTGCTAAGACTCCACTGTTCATCTGTCTGTCACCAGGTTCTATCTCATGAACCGTGACAGTTGAATTTTTCTATATTTAGAATAAAATAAATATTTAAGTAGGACTTTTCTACAACAAACGTTTTTTGCTACGGATGGTACGAAATCTTTCGTGCGCGAGTTCGACTCGCACTCAAAATAAAGCTAGAACTACACTGCGCACACGTGTGCCTCACACGCCGATCTGGGCGTGTCGGTCTCCATACATTTTATATGGAAACTAGACTTGTAGAGCTACACTAGATCCACGCCACGCGACGTCGCTCTACGTACAAATCAGGCGTGTTACACGTGTGGGTCGGTCTAATGTAGTTCTAGCTTCACTTCTGTATCGTACTGCGTTCACAAATATTTAAACTCACTTACACCAGACATCCAGACCTAGAACTACTATCTGTAGGCCGTACAGATATTTGATGATTTCCTACCTCAAAAATTTGCATTTCGGATTATCTATCAACTTTAACGGTATGCATGTAGTCATGTCGAGGAGAACTTTAATGTGCTATTTAAGGCTGTATTTAACCGGGGCTCCATGGCTTCTCGATCAATCGCCGCTACTGTATAGAGCATTACTCACCTGGTATCTGTTTGGTGGCGCAACCAAATTTCGTGGCGCAATGAATTTGGTGGCGCGACTAGCTTGGACGCGTGGCGACTCTAGTGTCTGTATGGTGTCTAGTCTGGTAGCGTAGGCTATATTTTATCGGGAAACCATGGCGGCGCGACTGCCGCGGTGCCGCGTCCGGAGCATTTTTGTATGGGACCGTGCGGGCGCCCGCGTAACGCAGCGTTCGGCCTAAGAGTTTTATTTGTATAACCTAGTTTGGTATAAAAAGATAACTGTATAAAATCAAAGGCACTAAATGTTTGTTTTTCTTGTTCGCAGGTAATGTCCAGAGATAACAGTAATAGCGAATAGCGGTCGGGCAAGGATGAGTAACTAATTAGATAAGAATGTACTAACAATGTCTTAGTTTCAACAGGATCTATACTAGGAGCAAAAGGAAAGTCTAATCAGGGTGTCTTTAATATTGTGCGAATTTTATCACGCATGCGGATTTGCTCCGAATTTTACAGAAACTTAAATCTATTGGTACAATAGTGTTCTAACTGCTGACAGTGATATCTACCAGAAAACCTTAAGATGGACTATAAGAACTTAAACTAAAGAAAGGGTGGTCTGCAGTGTGCTGTTAATGTTATATTTTGTTAAGCGAGCAAAGTCAAAGTCAAAGTCTTTATTGCAGAACACAGTATAATCAATTATACATTTCTGGATGTCATGTGAATGCTCAGCAAACTGTGTTTTACCAAATTAAGCATGCAAAATTGTAATAAATTAAACATTATGGATACTTAATATATGTCAGAGATTAAAACCTACTAATAATAATGTCCATTTTTTATATTTTTAAATGTTTTTTTTAATGTTATTTTTTTGTGTTGTATGTATGTATATGTTTTAAGAAATATTTAAAAATATGATAAATATGTATATAATAATAAATAAATGGAATAATGTCCATAAAAAACAAAATAAAATTAATATAGTCAAACAAATAATGTCAATACAAAATAAAAACAAACTCAAAATAAATACAATACGTAGATTAAGTAAAGTAAGTCGGACTTAGAAAGAAGTAACCCTTGTCATTATTGTACACATAAATTCCTGTCTAACAGGTAGATACTCATTCACTGTGTAATAAGTCTTATTTAGCAGTAAATTGTGCAATTGTTTTTTAAATAAGTTAAGATCGTCACATTCTAGCAACTTCTGAGCTACTTTCTTTTCTATTGGTCTGTTATAATTTACCAGCTCATTACCCCCTCGGAACACAAGTTTTACCTCCGCATGGATAATTACCCCCACGTTAGGAACCGTGGTCTTATAAGCACGTAAAAAAACTACTCTGAATACGATCATGTACTGGTCATATCAATGCCGTTTATCGATAAACAAGTTTGCTAACTTTTTATAAACTTTTACCTTCGCTTAAATGTCGCCGGTGAAATTTTGAGTCTGGTCAGACTGGCTCCGAGAATCGTGAGTGATGTCTCATTAAATGACAGCTGGGTTACTACGAAGTGTCAATGTCAAGAAAGGGTTTTTTTATTCAATTTTTATTAAAGCTTACAGACTAATAACAACATAATTATGATAGTAGTTAACACATATACTCGTAGTTAACATAATGACAAAAAAAAACAGAGTTGGTCCCACAATATCTTAACTCCTACTAACGTTAAACAAACAGTAATAATGTATGTTTCAAGTTCAAATAGGTGCTGGTTGTTCAAAAATGGCTTTGCTAAGTGCTTCCCAACTGTGCCCGCTTTGGTGCAAAAGAGGTCAATCCGGGTTCACATGAAATCTTGTTAAAACTGCGACTGGCTCTCAGAAAAATTACACTACGCTTATAATTAGTGTTTGCACTAGGTATATGCAAAAGGGATGGTGCTATAGTTCCTGTATAGTTCCGTCTCTCTCTCACACCGGAATCAATACGTTTTTAATATGTCATTGTAGTGAAATTCATTACTACAACCAAGGTATTTAAGTCAAGAGTGAATAGGTAACTTCTAGGTAAGAGAAGCTTCATTCAATAAAAAATAAACAATTTTTGTTCCTCAAATTATATTGGGTTTGGTATACCTATGTCTTCTTTGTGGTGGAATCCAGAAAACATACTTTCCAAATCAATCGAAACGCGTAGACAGTCTGGGATTGAAAAAGTAAACTTGGTACAGAGCAGTACTTGTGTATATTGTGAAATTGCATCATGTCAGGATCTAATTTAAATATGGAGCTTAGTACCTTACTGGAATAGATTAGTTGTAGTTGATATGTACCTAACACTATAAAATTCTTATCCGCAGTAAGTGTAGAAGTGAGCTAAGAAACATTTTAGAGAAATTATGTGTGATTTACTCGGGCGATTAAAGCCGCACGATTTTTGCCGCGTGGCTAAAGTCGGATGCTACCCAATAGTACCCAACTTTGGGCTAGCGGCTTTAGTCACTTGCGAACTAGCCGAATTGCCATTTATACGGTTATTTACGTTACGTTCAGTCATCCGTATATACCCCACATTAGGAGGCAAAATCGATTCCGAAACAAGTTTATTGGAAATAGCACTGCATAAGAAATCAATAAAAAAAACCGCAACATCGCAGGGTTATGTCATCATTTCTTTTGAATTTTTGACCAATTTCGCACTTCAGAACTGGCAGTTTCGACAAATTCTTCGCTTCGACATATTGTAACAAATCCGGGACGAGGTATTTAAATTTCTGAGCTACATCGCTCACTGTCCCATGTCGCTTACTCAAATTTTTAAGTTCAATTCGTCGCTTTCGCTCGAAGTCGTTTAAAAATGGTTTCATTTTTTTAAAATTACATTAAATACGAGTATATTTGTTGTTGAAAGATTCTATCCAATTTTATTCACTTTATTCTGGAACATTGGTAAGTGTAGATAATACAGCTGGTATTAATGTCTTGAGAACAGCTATTTCCAACCCTTATGACTTTTAATATTATTTAGAAAATTTACATACATGTAAAAAAAATAATACATTACAATACATACGAAAAGGCCGGTTGTTGACGCTTGGGGGAGGCCTATGTCCAACAGTGATCGTCTTTCGGCTGAAATAATGGTGATGATGATATGAAAGAAAAAGATGTCATTTGTTTTTTTTATTGTTGATAGGTTCGCACTTGACCGCTATCTCACCTGATGGAAAGCGACGATGCGGTCGACGATGGAACGCACTTACCTAGAAGAAACCTATTCAAATTAAAGATTCCCGGGTTGTAGCTATCAGGAAACAGACTCCGGCAAGGAATTCCACTCCCTAGCCGCACGCACAATGAATGTGTTAAAATGTCATTTGTAAAGGGGAAATGGGTGGGCTTGCCCACAGCGGGCCTTGCGTATTAGTTACTAGCTGACAATGAATCTAGTATAATATCTTTCGATATATTCAACCGATTGCGATGAAACAAAGCCTAAGTCAAGTTACACACAATTTTAATATATAAAAGTTATGTCATTTGACAATTCTGTTTGTCCAAATTTAATTTAATTTAATGATCAAATTAAAAAAAAAAAAACTGTTTATTCTTACTATTATTTATTCTGTTTTTTTAATTATTGTTATTATCTGCATGTAGTGCTCTTCTTTAGGTGATGGGGCACTTAGACGTAAGATTGTATTGTTTTTTCTTTATAAATATGTAATAGTGCACTCATTGTTGAAGAGCCATATAAATAAATAAATATCGATTTTGTACATTTTACGTGAAGCTGCTTTATTCCTGAGTGACATACGCTATATTTTATGTTCGCGGACGAAGCTGCGCGCAAAAGCTAGTGTATAGATAATTGGACCATAGTACAAAATTCAAGCCATGTTCTACAAGCTTCCGCATCATTGTATGCTCATCTTAAATTGCTCGCGAGCATTACCTAACAAATGCTCGGCTTAAAGCAGAAAACATGCTCCTTATTAACAGTATCTGTTCAACGACCTAATTGATCAGAGTTAGCTTCGACGACGACAAGATTACACCGTTCTAATAAGTCTTGGACTGGTTTCTGGATTAGCCCACGCATAGCGGTGTGTGGTGTGAATGTTGCCTAAAGCATAGTGGGACGGATGTCCACTACTAAACATTAAGTTATAAAACATTAAGCTCCTTGTAGTCCTAAGTTGATTTGAGTGGTTCCTGTCAGTTTGCACTCAAAACACCATCTCAGACTCAAATCTGCATGACTTTTATATGCCAGCCAAAATACATAGTCACCGGGCACTTGCATCCAGCTGTTTGCTGGCACCTAATGCACCCCCCGCCGCCGTCGCTGCTGCCGTGATCTGTGTTGTACTTAGTGTTAGTGTTGTCCAACTTATGACTTTTTGAAAATTTTTTGGGAAAAAATATTGGAAGGCATTCAGTTACTAATTATAAACAAATTACGAGTATATTTCAGATTTTGCATATATTATACTAAAAATAAAGTAGATAATATATGTAGATAAGTATTAAACAATTTTGTCTACGCCTTTCTTCGTCGGTGATCTTATTCCTGCTATTCAAGTGCAACCTTCACGATAAGGATCTCCTCAGTTTTTTTTCCTTTATTCCTCCAATTAAGTTGCTTTCCCATTCCAAGACCCTCTATTTCCAAGTCATGCCTGTTCCTTCACCCAGGTGGTCGGTCCGCTTGTCTAAGGAAAATCTGGGGCAGAGATGTTGATGCAGGACCGTAAATATTAATGGCGAAAGACGATGACGATGATGGTAATGTGGAGTTCTTCTCTTATGTTCTTCTTATCTCTTTTTATAAGGTTGCCTGGTAGAAATCGCTGTTAGCGATAAGACCGCCATTGTACCCATGGATTTAAGTTTATGTTGTGTTAATTTTTTGGTGTCCAATAAAGTTTATTTTATTCTGAACTTTTATTAGGCAGACGAATGACAATATCTCCCTAATCTGCAAAAACACTTAGATGGGCTCTGAATTGGTGGGTCAACACAACTTGGCACGTAAACTTTTCAATCAAGTTTTAAATTGCAATAAAAAATGTTATGTGCTTTTTGAATACTCTTGCTAATAAACTTGATAGATACAGTCATAAATGTAGTCTAGAGGACTGAAGATCCAAAGGTTAACTGCTACCATAATGTTATATAGGTTTTAACCGACCACAATCACAGTTTACAGTAGATTGTTCCATAAAATACAAGAAAATAACAGTCGTGCACGGATCGATGTTCGAATTGTATTGACATTCTTCTCCACTTCGTATTCTTTTTTTGCAGTGGATCGAGAGAGGTTATTTGATGTCAGAATTTTGAATTTCAAAACCTGACTAAAACTTAACAAACTGTCTTCTTTCAATTACCCTTTGCGTTCTAGAGTTAACTCTTTCAAATAAGCCCGGAGTTCTGGCAAAACTGATAGATCTGGTTGTGATTGGTACATCTTTGACAGTATTTATGGCTGAGGTCTTTTTTTACATAGCATGAGCAAGACGAAAATATGCATCTTTAGAATGAGAGAAAAGGATAAGTAGCTACCTAGTAGTAGGACATTGCAGAAATCCGACAGCTATCAATCACAGCACCAAGTTGGAAGTAAAAAAAAATTAAAAACCAGTTTTGAAAAAAAGTATAATATCACCCAGTTGCTAAATTATCTTGTACAGGTAGGCAGTCGCTCCATGTTGAACACTAGAACTTACATCTGGGTAGACTAGAAATCGACAACTATAAAGTTGAGCAAAGGCAGATCTTGGATATATTGACTTGATCCCATGTCATGCCCTAGATGGGGCAAAGAGCGTTTACAGTATCAGTCATCCTTCTCGACCGATCTAAAGCTTAACGCTTCATCTCACTCCTTGTCAATCCGATTCCCATCCCTTCTGATAACACGATACCTCGCCAGGTTTGCTGAGGACAATCTCGCTTCCTTTTCCCTTGTGGATTCTTTTTGAGCGACGAAGAACAGTGGTGCATCATAACGAACTCCCCAGAATGGATGTTCAGCTTTTAAAAGATGATGTAAAGATCATGGCAGGAAAAGTTGAGCCAAGGTAGATATTTTATTCCATAAAACACTGACCTCTGAACAAAGCACTTCAATCTTTTTGCTATACAACCTCTTTTCAACCTTTTTCTATAAATAATGGCGCCAACTCGGTGCGTAAGAAAACGTGCTGCCAGCATTAATCCGTGTTGATTCCATTGGCGATTTATAGTGAACTGGAACCGATTTATATTGAGAACAACACAATCGCGGTGTAGAAATGCTTTGACACAAGTACGTATAACGGGCTCGTAGGTGCCGATGAAAAGTGTATCATAGACTACGTAGGACAGATATGATACAGAAGGTCAATAAGGCGGAGACTACATAATATCATATTGTAAGGTAATTGCGTATTGTGGTTTTGACAGATTAAAATACGAATGTTCCTTATCTTATTTATTTGTGAAAACTAACAATTACACTCTATATATGATTAACAAAAGCTTATAATCTAGGTAGGTATATACGAGTAAACGGAAATTAAAGTTTTCCATGTCACTGATGGTCTAAGTATGTTTAAAATTTTTGTTTGGTTTTGCTATTTTTTTTTAATGAGAATCCTTTTTGAGCGACGAAGAACAGCGGTGCATTATAACAAAGCTTCCAGAATTACTGTTGAGCTGATAAAATATGATATGTGGAACTTGGCAGGATGAGCAATGCTAACATCTTCTTAATCTTCTACACTAATAAAGAGGTAAAGTTTTTTTTTTGTTTGTATGTTGTGATCTCTGGAAGTACTGGTCTGATAGCTAAAATTTTTTCACCAATAGAATTTTTTTCCCTTTATTCGTGAGTGACATAGGCTATATTTTACGTACGCGGGCGAAGCTGCCAACAGAAGCTGGTTTAAAAATAAAACACCGTTTAACTCGCCGAGAAAAAGAACACAATTCTTTTGCATACAGCACACAGATTGACGAATTACCTCTTAGCCTGCCAGTGCTATATTTAAGGCTTTCTCGCCTTTCTCTTACGAGGATGTGTTTACGTGCTTAGGGTGCAAAATATACGGACTGCTTGGATATAATCGCTCAATCGAGAAGCAGCCTCTGCTGTATGCATTTGATGTTCCTTCTTTGCATGAATTTCATCAGCTGCATGCTAATTGATAAGTCCTCTTGAGTTGCCAAGAGTATATCAAGGTTCTGAAGTAGCCTTCCTGATGATAGGTCCAACGTCCAGGGTACAGCGCTGCCTGTCTATGGTACCTTAGAGGTATGCGGAACGGTGTAAGGTCCCACAATTATATGTATAAGGCCATTTCATGAAGTCTCTAACCATTATGTGAAATGACCGATTACATCATGAAGTGTACTAAAACATTGTATCAATCATACCTTCTCTATTCCTAACACATGTTAAGAATAGAGAAGGTATGAACAACACTATGTACCTTGTTAGCCGCGACAAACTCGCCGACGGGCTTATAAAATTATAAAACGACTTACCTTACTGCGTCGCGTTTTGCTTTCCGCAGCCCTGTAGGACTGGCTCCGCGGGCTGGACCCGTCCGCCCACAGCTCGTTACTTCAATGACTCTACTTACTACCGCGAAATGCTCACGCATCCGTCTTGGACTGTGGCGCTGAGGGCTTTGATAATTCAGCTATAGTTAAGACATACGTTTCATTTTATTTTATTATTAAGATAAAACCAAAAGTTGCTGTGTACAGCAGGTCTTGAAAACAATTGGCCTACTAAGTCTAATACAGTTGCCAGTAACAGGTCAACCAACATTCACAAACATAAAAAGTTATGAATATAACAAAAGTAGTTATTAAAAAAATATAATTGCAATGGAACAACAAATTAAATAATCAATAATAATATTAAACAAAATTATACATTACAAGAGTAAATTAGGGTAGCTTTGGCTCTGGGGTATAAATTGGGCGCAAGTCAATCAATAGAAACACAGTTTCTCATATTCCAGTGTATCTACTGGTTACTAAGGTTGTGCCAAAGTTATACCATAGGACCAAAGTAACCCTAGTTTACGGTAATCCATATCCGTAATAATGCCCGACCGACGTAACTGCCGCGGAATTAGTATTTCCTCTCATTATAAATTGCAAGCGTTTTCGCCTGTGTGAAAGTAGAAAATATATACTTAACATATTTTTGTCACTAATTAATAAAGTAGCATTCTACTGATGAAAGAATTTTTCAAATTGCTCCAGTAGTTTTTATGTTTTTTCATTAAAAACAAAATTATAAATTCTCTTTATAATATTACTATAGATAGACTATGTGCTGTCCTGATGTTTTCATAATGTGATATACTAGTAACATAATATGTATGTTTTTATTTTGTTCATCAAAAACTGCATGTTTTCTTTCAAAGAGTTACGTAAAGCACGTGATTGATTAAAACATCGCGATATTCGAACCGCGTTTGTTGTTTAAATAAGTCTTTAACAAAAAATACCCAAGCTGGCAAGCTTTCTATATTTGGCAGTTTATCAATGTCAATTTTGTCTAGACCCTCGATCGATACGTGTGTGCTTTTATGCACTTGTGAAAAAGGCATGCTAAAGGTCATGTACAAATTCTGTAATTGATGTGTATGCATTTGTTTTTTTATGGTTATTATGTCTATGGTCACATAGATAATATGTCACTTCAACTGTCACTGTCAAAGTTTGCTCACATCTTTGCACTCTAAAACCAGAGCTTAGTAATATACTATTTGTGCCAGCGCTCTAGGAAGACATAATTTTTATTATCTCCGCACCACCCCTGCACCTATTTATATCACCAATTCAATAGTATATCAAATCTTCAAAGGGATTGTGCAAGGAAGTGTTGATTTCACGGTTAATCTGACACAATCGACATCTTGGCTTATAAATAGATCTAGGTCTTCAACATAGTCTTGTGGTTTGGTGGTGGTGTACAATGATGTGCTGTATAATGTTTTATCTTCTCAACAAGTCAACATTCCAGTCTAAATTGCTCCGTCAGTTTATTCGTAACTAGCTTTTTCTACTCAAACCAAATCAAAAGCATTTATTTCAATTGGACCATTTACAGGCACTCTTGAATTGTCAAATGACGGTTAGTAAAAAAAAGTGAAGCTAAATTGCACTACTTAACGACGTGGTCGATTCCGCAGAAATCGATCATTTTTTCGATATAAAAAAATCTATCATATCGACGAACGTGTGGCTCCCTATAGATGATAATGTGTTTAAAATCGTATGAGAAGTTATGGAGATTGATTTGTATTAGTTTTGAATGAATACAACAAGTACAATACAAATATGAATGGGTATTCTTGGATGTTCTGAATTCTGATGCAGTAATGTCGAAACAACTTAACATCGATTAACATCACTGTGTCAAGTCGATAATTCGACAACATGCATGATGTCAATGCCAAATTATTGCTTAAAAACAAAACAGCTTATGAGGCAGACTTTCCACAAGTACTACCTTCTCAATATCCTGCAATTATCAAATCCACTTATTTAAGATGGAACATTCGATTTTTTTTTTGTAATGGATAGGCTCGCGTTTGACCGCAATCTCACCTGATGGTAAGCAATGATGTGGCCGACGATGGAACACGCTTGCCTAGAAGCAATCTATTCACTCTTGACTTAAAGAGTCAAGAGTGAATAGATTGCTTCTAGACCCCTAGGTTATAGCTATCAGGAAACCGAGTCCGGCAGGGAATTCTATTCCTTAGCTGTACGCATAATTAATGTACTCCCAAAACGCTTTGTATGTGTAGGTGGGATGTCCACCATGTACCGGTGGCGCAACGCCGTACGTCTTGAGGTCCGATGATAGAACGGACTTGGCGGAATTAAATTGTGTAACTCTAGTGCACACTCTCCGAAGTGTAAACGATAGAAAACAGACAGGCTAGCAACTCGGCGTCGATGCTCAAGACTTTGGAGTTCAAAGTGATAGTGAAAATGTTGACTACTTATCATCGATCACTTATTAATTCTTTAACCGCTTGCCTCGGGTTGGTACGACGAGTATTGTCGTGTGTATACGACTAGTTACTCCATCTCGTTTAGCTCTTCAATACCCATAGGTGACAGAAGAGCTGACGAGATGGAGTATTTGGTCGTGGATGTGCAACTCTGGCGGAATAAAGGCGACAGTGTTTATCGGATAATATGCGACGTAGGCGAGGCTTTTAAACTTGTTTTTGATTCCTTGTCGGGGACCCTAAATGTTTTCAATCAGTCGTCCTTCGATTGTAGGTGATTAAAATGTAATCTGATTGGGGACTTGGGAGTTGGGAGAAAGACCCTATATTGCGGAGATGGATTTGTTTTTGGGAATCTAGTTAGAGAGAGAATTGAAAGAATAATTACAATAAATAATTCTGATTGTTTGACTAAAGATTATGGGAAAGGGAGCTACTTATATATCAGCATTACCCACTAGGGCCGCGGAGTAACTCTTTCGCACTATCTCGCAGCTCAGGTAAAGTTAGTTAGTTAGAAAATATATACCTGTACCTCGCAATAAAATAAGCATTTAAATGGATGAATAAAACTATTGTGCCATATAGTAACACATTCTAATTAGTGTATCAAGCGAGCTAAGTTTGTACTTTCGTTGTTCTAATCCACTTTTCGGCAAACCCATTACCACGAGGATCTGTTCTTAAAACCCTATCAAGTCTGCATTGTTTATAGGTGCGTCCTCGGAGCCGAGGCCTCAAGGTTGCGAGGAAGCTGTTCTGTAGTACCTGTTTCCGCGTACGAGGCATGTCGTCTAACAGGTCCGTCGCGATACTGGAGGGCAATCGCGCTAATTTCAAACGTTTACGACAAAGTTACGGTTCGATTGCGGCAGTGGTTAGGTTTCGATTCAGCTGATCGGGATTTTGGTATCGCGCTAAAAGTTCAAACGTTCACGAACGTAAACCAAAGTTGGACCGTTGCGTAACGTCAATCGTTAGTGATGCCCTTTTAGTTTGTGAATATCCGAGCGTTTAGTAATAAATTTTGACGTGTGCACCTCTAGTTTTGACAGCTAAAAGTGCGGTATGTACTTGAACTTTTGAAGAGGTTAGCAAGATTTTACGTAACTAAACATTCAGACTTACTAATGGTGCAGTTTCTGGAGCTTATCAAGACCTTGCTCTTGCACGAGTGACGAGAGACGACGAGTGATAATGTTTACGTTTGAAAATGTAATTAAAATAAAATGACGAGGCGTTAGAAATACAAATAGGCTTTATTCACAAACAGTACGAAAAATGGAATTGAATACAGAATAATAATTAAAGGGAATAACATGCAAGTTTAGACAATAATTGCAGTCTTAAAACAAAACAATAATAATGATCTAACCTGCCTGTACCTCAAGTGTCTTATGATTTAAATTATTTTAATATTTATGTTAATATTTGCTAAGAATGCTTATATAAAACACATAAGAACTATTTAAAAACCATTTCAATGTTAAACAAACTTAAAACTAATTAACCTTCACCAGCCACAAAGTGTCATCATAACACAAATTTTGAAACCATGTTGATATAACATTTTTACAATGCACCTTTTGCATACATGGACAACAATAGGATAGTATGTTAATTATTAAAGTAGAATTGATTAAGATAATTGGTTTCTCCTATTAGTCCATTAATGTTGAATGAGCGCCCACTGTTGTGTGCATCCAAGCTCCAACTCACTAAGAGCATGAGTGCCCGGTCACTGCTCTTGCCTGACACCATGACCAATGCCCTCTGTCAGCTGTCGCTCACAAGCTGCTTCTTCTGCTGTTAGGGGTGTGTAGGGGATATAAGCCTTGTGTGCTATATTATGCAGAACACAGCATTCATTCACTATTCTCACAGCAGTTACTGGAGTGTAATGCAGCTGTCTATCAACCAATAAGCACCTGCAAGGACAAATCCTTTTATTATTATTTATTTATTTCAAACACAAATTATATCAATTATTATAATAATGGTATGATATTCAAAACATACCTACCAGCATTCAACAAGATTTCTGGCCGTCAAGAGCAAGCTTTGGTTATATCGTTCCGGAGTATCCGGCCTTGGTCCGAGATGGGTGTTATCATTATCGGTCTCAAAGGGTACCCTGAATCGCCTGCAATAACCAAAAATACATTAAAGAGTCTTAAAAACAATATTTACACAATGAATCAGAAGATTGCAACATAAATTAAACTCAATTTAAACATACCTAAAAGATGTAAATTTTCTCCATGATTAATGAGGAGTCTTTCTATAATGGATAGTTGGCCCAAACAACACTACCATGTGTGGACCCAGGGGAACTTGCATCCACACATATTATATTTAAATTAGAATCACATTTCTGAAAAAAATAAAAAACAAAATTATAACAATACAATTCTGGTTATGATAATGCTGTTTATGACTTTAGAGGAATCATCACAAAATCTGCCTCTACACTCCTTACCTTAGTTTCAACATCCAAAGCATCAGAACGTAGGACGGGTGGCACATGAGGAGTCTGCTTGGAAATTAGTTCACGGGTTAATTCTTTCGTGAGTCTATATCTCTTTACAAACTGTCGATCACTGTATTCATGAATCACAACAAATCACAACCAACTAAGTCTAGCTTTTAAGTTTTTCCTTTTAATTTCGGCTCGAGCCACCGCTACATCGTATTCATGAGATTTCTCCAATAAATCTATGTAGGCGTACATGGTAATGATGTATTTTTGGAAGATTTTCACTCAGAATCACTTCAAAACAAAGACAAAACACTCCAACGATCCAGTAACGATCGTAAAAAAGTAGCCTCCTATCAACTTTTACATTTGACAACGATAACGTTTCAGTTACGATCGCGGTGCGTCTCAACTTGCTGTCAAAATTTTAGCGCGATACGAAACGGTCAAAAAGTTGTGATATGGTAGCGGTTCGGTTGCGATTGAGTTGAAAAAAAATAGCGCGATTGCCCCCCTGATGTCCGAAGAAGGACGGGTTGACTGATATCGCCGGGATTGTGTTTGGTATTGGAAAGGATGAAATGACTTGTGTTATGAGACTGTCCTCGTGCTGCGATTTTCTCTATAGATAGATGATTTCTTATCGTAGTCTTAAGGGATTTTCGCTAGTGAAATTAACATTTAAACTAAAGTTGGTAAATATAGAGTTATCTATCGAATTTACGTGTAGATTCATATGGTCTATTACAGTAGTTCTCAAAATTTTCTTGACCGGAGACCCTTTAAGAACACAGACCCATAGATTATTTTCTGTTTCGATTTAATTTTTTTTACCTATTCAGTACACGTTACTGGTCTAAATTATCCTCTCATATATTGTAAAATCAATCAGTTTTTTTTAAGAGTAACCATGGAGTTTCTATCCGGTTTTTTTCCATAGGAAACGATCTATTGGAACCGTGCAGCCGTATACCTGCTAACTTCTGACGGGTTATAAATCCTCATGGGCCTATTTGTAATAAAATATTTTAAGAGACCAGAAGTTCAGAAAAATAACTTTTAATTATATTAATGAAAAAAAAAGGAAACATAGATTCAAAACTACAGTTAGCACACCTATTATTTAAAATCAAAAGTAAAGAGCATTGGACTAGGAAACAGAACTTAAAACTTTTTCACTTAAATGTTACTTTACAGTTGAAAAGTCAGAAATTAGACTTTTCGCGGACCAAAGTATAGTTCTTACAGACCACAGTTTGGGAAGCATTGATCTAGCACTCCTTCGGTTGGCCCCGCTACCACGCTGAATGCATGCCTAATCGTTTTACCATGGCATGAGGAAGTCTATTAGCGACGGCAACAGCTACGAAAGGATTGGCACTGGAACGGTTCATATGGCTGGACCGCAGGATCGTTCGAAAGACTCACTGAGGCTCTGGAACGCAAAGGGGAAAAAAAAGTAAGTAAGAGTAGTAGGGGGGGGGGGGGGGTAGGGTAGTAAGGGTAGGGTAGGGTGGGTAAGGGTAGGGTAGGGTAGTAGGTGAGTAAGGGGAACTTAAGGAACACAGGAGGGATGAGCCAGCGAAAGTCCGACGCTCCTTCTCATTGCACCCAGAGTGGTTGAAGTTGTTTGTGGATTTCCGAGCTCAAAAATGTTGGTGTGTAGTGCAATTCTAGATTCAGAGTTTATAGGTAGGTTGACACGGTAAGTGTAAGTGACTTGAAGATTACAAGCGCCTTAAACGGTAGTTTATTGGCTATTTAACATGATAGATATTACAACTTTCAATTACATTGTTAGAATACACTTTTTTATCATCTTTGAATCTTTTCCATTTGATATTTATAAGATCTTTTTCTCTAGGTATACCTATTGTTTTTCGATAATTTAAACAAAACTACATCTAAAGGGTTATTTGTAAAACACTAATCACCTTGCAGGACTGTATTACTAACATAAACAACAACTTTTGTTCTATGACTTTTCACAAAACACGTTTCATTTTCCAAAAACAAACCTTAGTCCCAAACAGTAGTGTCAGATGCATGTTTCTTCAAACACAATAAATTAGGTTTACAAGTTACAAGTTGTTCCCAAGCCAAGTAACTCGTGTAAAGAAAGTCGTATCGATGTTTCACATTTATTTAATCACATACGTCCGATCAGTCAAGAGTAGAGTCACGGCTATTATTGCTGACAAAAGCCTAATCGCCTCTTGTAGTCACAATGAGCCCATATTAGACGCATCAATTCTACTTAATTTCGTTTTGTACTTCTCACTTTCTCTCTGTGATGTAACGCGCGCCATTTTTGAACGCTCCATATTTGAAAATTCGATTCTCCATTTTGAAATCCGGTGACTTGTGGTTTTCAGTTTTTTTTTTTTATTGCTGGTGAAATGTGCCTGTCAGAAACTATCTAGAACTGTTTGTACCTACAATGCTTTACATAAGTTAGTGATAAAATCTTTGATTATAATATTCTATAATGTCGATAAAATATGGTATGACTTTGGATTTTAAAAATAATAATCTTAATCATGTATTTTGTTCGTACGATCGTACAGCAATTTATTATTAAAACACTATTACAACATAAATTCTATTTACTAAAATAACCATTCAGGCCAGTAATGAAAATAATAAATCATCACCGAATTTAATTTTTTCAATGAAAGTAATTCATTATCCGACCCGCTCTCAAACGCATTCGGAATGTCATCCGAAATGATATGACGACATTTTAATTTTGAACGCATTCCAAATTCAAGTTCAATGACAGATGACAGTTACGTAACGATACTCCATATTGGTAATCATTTTATTTTATGGCAAAGGCAATCGGAAACGTCTCATCCATTTCGGTAAGCACTTTCTTTCATAATGAGAAGACCATAATATACGGTCTTGGT
The DNA here is from genome assembly GCA_929112965.1 of Mythimna albipuncta. NCBI lineage: Eukaryota > Metazoa > Arthropoda > Insecta > Lepidoptera > Noctuidae > Mythimna > Mythimna albipuncta. The sequence continues at coordinate 6,329,514 of OV815984.1, forward strand.
CGTGTTAAAAAAATACTTTCACTAAAGTTCAATGACAAAACATGTGAAGCAAGTAGATGAACAGTCCTATTACGTGTGTTTATAGCATTGCCTCGTAATTGCCATGGCTTTGTCTTAATTGCTATCGCATCGTTTATCGGCGAGTAGACAGATACTAATCGTGGATGAGAGACTAAATAACGATGTAGTTTTATCTCTCTTGTTTTATGGCGGACAGCTAGCGTTTTTAAACCCGTAGAAATAATTCTTTGGTAGAAAATAAATATGTTCTGACTATTCCACGACTTTTACTGTACTGTCTTTAATTACATGTCTTAGGTATGCAATTAAAACAGAAGACATATTTGTTAACATCTCGATACTTTATAGTTGTAGTCACGAGTCACGAGAGAGAGATTTAAAAACATCTGTACATAAGTAAGTAATACTTAGGCAGTTGCAAAATAGTACATTATGATATAAGTGTGTAATGTTAGTGATTACCGTCGAGGCGGTATTAAGACCCGAGCTATGGCGAGGGTCTTAAGAGAGTCGAGAACGGTAATAATGAATTACTCACGTGTATCATACGACGTTTTTCAATACACTTGTGAAGAAAATAACTGTAAAACTAGTAAACTTTTGTGACGGTAAAATTCTGTTTTCATATGCGCGCCCATTTATTTTATTTACCTTTCAAAACACTCACTGAAATGAATAAAAGGGGGTTGACCGGCGACTCGTGTCGCCTCGAATAAGAGTCACTTTTTGAGCAAGTGTATTGAAAAAATAATTATTCTTATGTTCGTTTATATTACTTTAGTTAATATTTAAGTATGGCATTTAAATTAAAGACATAAAATGTTATTAATTTAAATAAATTAAACTCCATTGAAAAAAAAACGAAAGCTGTTTGTTTATATTCCAGTAAAAATATCAGTTGATTTCTCTAATACTTAACATGCAATTGCCAATGAAATTTGCAGATGTCGTCCTACTGCTTTTAGTAAACTCTTTACCTACAAGATATTCATGCAAATCTTCAATTATAGTATCTACAAGTAATAGGAACCAACTTGTCAATCGCTTCCGTCAGTTGATACCAATCGCATCGCTTATTTTTTCCAAAGACGTCAACATATCATCACAAATTATGTACTCACTAAGACCTAGCACGCACTTCGTAAAAAATCGTTCCGAAAAAATATCGTAAGTCTGTGAAAAACAGAAATACGCTAAAATCCGCGCACTGCGATAATAAATCGTTTGCGATGTAAAATTGCAGATGTGAAATCTTTTGTATAGTATGATGCGGTACCGAGATCAGCATGCATTGTGGATAAAATCGCAAGCGCATCGGTCAATCTACTTGTGATCTTAATAACTATGTGCAAAATTAAATAGTATTAGAATGGTGGCCCAGTGGTAACGGCCCCGACTTACGAGTTGTAGGTCGCGGGTTTAAAACCAGCCAGGCGTATAGTATTTTGTGTAATTTATTTCATCACCATTGCTCTCAAAACGGTTAAGGAAAAACATCGTGAGGAAACCGGCACGTCCTAGAAGAACCAAAAAATTCGAAGTCATGTGACATCCACCAACCCGCACTGGGCCCGCGTGGTATTGGCATTATAAGGTCGACTATAGATTGGTTAGTTTTATTTTGTAAATCTATATTTCGATGCACACTCGATAACCGTGCACACTCCCGTCTTTGTTGCACTGAAACCGTCTTTGGCATCTAACATTTGCCAATCGACGATTAATCGTAGTGCGCGTAGAAATTATTGTCGTTTGCGATTTTATATCGCTGTTAAAAAATCGCAAGGAATAAATTTCGTAGTGCGCGCTTAACCTAACTGCTATTTAGAATGTTACACTTAATTACGCCGCGATGACGTACGGTGCCATGCAAGAGTAGTAGCATTCGATCTATGGCGACTTAATCATTGGTTATTATGCCTTTCTCTTGCTATATGTTATCTATGCTACTGCTGGATAACCGTGCGTTATTTATGGCAGGCGTTTTGTTTCTTTTTTTTTGTTAGTGAAGTAAAAGTAATGAAATGTCTCATCTTTGCTAGGTTTCCCAACTGTTTTAGCAGCCAATTGATCCTCTGCACTGTATGACCCAAAATTGAGACTGCATGTTAAAGTTACTCAAAAAAAACAAGCTGGAGAGGGGCTGGTTCTTGGTATGTAGAATAGAATACGATAAACTTTATTTATTGTACACCAAAAAGTAACATAGTATTTTTTTTTTTTTTGGAATAAACTTAAGTAAACTAAGGGCCCATTTTTTAATCATCAGTTAACTTCTATCTGAGGAATAAATATGGCGGTTTGATATATTTTCTATACAAAAGCTGTCAAACCACCATATTTATTACTCAGATAGAAGTTAACTGATGATTAAAAAATCGGTCCTAAGTGTATAATTGTCTAGATCATCTCTATGTTCGTCGTTTGGGCCCTAAAACTGTTGACACTGACGAAGAAGGTGAGATAAACTTTGAAAATTAATCGAAGAAGCATTTCAAAGACAGAAATTAAAACGATGCAGATCGACGACTTCTATTGTTAAAAATTCTGTTATGTTCTGTATAAATGTTCTGTTTGTAGATCGAGTTGCTTCTGCCTCTGTCTCACACATAGAGCAACGTACAAAAATCTAAACAACATTATAAATATTTAACGTACTTTTTTTAGTACTGTGTATTTTAACTTGATTTTTGATAGATGATTTGTAAAGGCAACCTTTTGAATACCGACCGTAATTAGAGACACAATAGAGATACAATGAGAGAGCGACCGCGGGCGTTCACTTGGGGTTTAATTAATTTAAAAATTATGGCATACAATGGAATTTTAACATTGCCTAGTAAGACCTAGAGTTCATTATTCTAAAATTTACTTATTTCAGTTAGTAAGTTGGTTGCCAAGGGTGCACCGGATATACTTTTATGTAAATTCCACTCGTTAAAACTATTTTAATGTATCCCTCAGTAGCAGTAACGTTGTAATGTAAATATCACTTGTAGTATTTATATTCGTAATTAGAACGTTATTGACACAGCCAATCGCGTGCTTCTGAGGGAGACGTTTGAAAACCAAAGTTCGCATGGTCTTACCAATTTGTATAAAACAGTTCCAACATTTTCATTTAATGCGAAGATTAATAATGATTATACACTATTAGTTAGGCAGTCGTTCTATATAATATTCTGGTATGGTATCCAAATTTTATGGCTGGGCTGAAACCCGACCTCAACTAGTAAACGGCTAGGTATATTGATCAGTAATAGTGACCACTATTGACTTTATTGGCAGCATGTCATTACTCGTTTCACCACTATGTTATCGGACTGCCTGACAAATCTAACGTAAACATGACACTTGAGTTTAAGAAAGTATAGAGAAATTAAATGAGCTATTAATGATTAAATGAGTACTCTCGTTATATGTATTCATTGGAACGATTAATTTGATGGATTTTACATAAAATGTAAATTACATAAAATGTAAAAGACGATTGTCTATCGATAACATTTCGGGGAGTGTGCGTCGGAATCAGAGCCGTAACTAGGGCAGTGCTAGCAGTGCCCGGGCACAGGGTGCAAACCCTGATGGGGCGTAGATTCAAACAATCAAACCAAAATAAAAATTAATATAATTAGTTTCATCAGGAAGAGGTCTCTGTTTCCTTCTCTCTTCGTACCAGGGCCGGACCACTTAGTTAGATGTACAACTATGCGCCACCGGCACAACTCACACTTGCACAAAAAACATTTTGTTTATTTAATAAAATGACTCTCTGCACTTAACTAAAATAAATAAATGATTAATTAATGTATTAAGGTTAAGTTTTTGTGTGTACAATAAAGAATTAAGAATTAACTGTAGAGAACACATTATTGTGACAACAGCTGAGAAGTGGAATTCCCTGCTGTTTTCTGATAAAAGTTTTTAAGTCAAGAGTGAATGGGTTACTTCTAGGCCAGCGCGTTCCATTATTTAAGCACATTTAACACATTTTTAGCTGTAAAGGTCTTGTATAAAAGGCTAATTTTATTTTAAACCCTAAAATGGCCATATTAAAGTTGATGGAGTAGCATAGCACTGGTGAATAAATTGTGTTCATTAAAATATTATGTTATGTTCGGCGTCGCTAATAGCCTCTAATTAAATATCACTGGGCCAAGCTAATAACTGTCTTTAGTTTTTCAGGTTTTTACTATAGAAAAGACTTTTAACTCAACGGAGTTCAACTGATATATTAACTTGTTCTTTATTCTGTATTGTCTTTTCTTTACGCACAATATGTTTTGGGAACACATTCATTCTGCGTACAGCTAAGGAATGGAATTCCCTGTCTTAGTCTGTGTTTCCTGATGGCTACAACTCGGGAATTTTTAAGGCAAGAGTGAATAGATTACTTCTAGATAAGCACGCTCCGTCGTCGACCGCATCGTCGCTTTCCATCAGGTAAGATAGCGGTCAAGCGCGAATCTACCAACTATAAAAACAACACAACTTTTACAAACTTTTTTGATTCCTAAGCCACAGGAAAGTCCCTTACATACAGCTAGTCAGCAAGCTAGGAGCTATCTAGCTAGGAGTCAAAGTGTTTGTGCCCGAATTATTTTAAACCTTTAAGTATCTAATGAAATTTTCTAGATTTTCCAGTTTTTTTTTCTAGTTGCTTTCCATGGAGTGTCAGATTTTTGCTGACTAAAGCCGTTCTATATTCCATCAGTGCCATTTGCGTACACACCATCGCGGCCATCCGTGTTGCGTCTTTTTAACAATCTCGCGAGGCGTGATGTTATTACTTTAAAAGCTTTGTCTATTTCTCCTTTTCTCTCTTCAACGATTGTTTTGGAAAATCATCAAATACCTCCTGCCAGTCTGGGTGGTCATAGAATGCAAGAGGCATCGACTCTTTCGAACAATCAATCCAGCAGAAGATGTTTAGGCCTTCGATAGTTCCGTCATGCGTAAGTTAAGGCGTATAGTCCCTTGAACCATCTGGCCGAAAATATGTGAACGCAACTGTCGCACTCACCTAGGCGGCGGTACGCAAATCTGTGCATTTATTTGCGGCCAGCAGCGCCCGGAAAGCGCTTTAAATCCATTTTCTCTGCGAGATATTGACTGATTTACATATGCAATGTTAACTTTGAAGAATATTTAACCACCAATTTTTATGTGTAAAAATGTTTCTAAAGATCCAAGCCGTTTCGAAGGAGTAGGGAAAAGTTGTGAAAAGTTACGAAATTGCAAATTATTTTTTTTTGACAAAAGTATTAATTGCACGAAAAAATCAAATGTTGATATTATTGTTCATGAATCTATAATAAACATATATTTTTTTCAAACCAATTGACCTAGCCGTTACGGAGGAGTAGGCCTCAGAAATTCACTGTTTTATGGCATTTTTCGGGCGCTTGGCCCTTAAGAACGCCGTGTTGTCTTTCCAGCCACTCTTCAAAGAGGAGACTTACCACCATAATTACGGCTTGTCTTACTAGTTCAACGTCTTTTAACAAAAACAGGCTTTTTAAAGCATTCTTTCTAACAATTCCTAAGAAAACAAAACTCGATTTAAAGTAGATCAGTTGGACGTCTTTACGCGATGTGAACCTGTGATAAACTGACAGATCTTAAAGGCAGCCATGTTTTATTTTTTAAATATAGAACAGTTATTTTTGAACTTTTTTATTGTTTAAATAAAGAACAGTAATTTGTAAACTTTTTTTATTGAATAAGGAACAGTAATTTGTGAACTTTTTTATCTTAATAACTTTATAATAGTGGCAGGTAAATAAGTGCCTACTTCAAAAGAAATGATTAATGACTTGCGAATTATAGAGATAGTGAATTCTCCAACTGTAATTGTAATGAGGTAAGTAGGTGAATTCATATCTTTTATTTTATTGAGCGTTACAAAGGACTATGTTTACAGTTACAGAGTTCTAATTAATGTAATGTAATATTCCACAACTTTCACGCAACGCCATCTAATCCTTAACTAAGCAGAGCTTGTACTATGGGCACTAGACAACTGATAAACATACTTATATATTACACACACCCAAACAAAGAACAAATGATTGTGCTCATCACACAAACATTTGTCCTGGGTGGGAATCGAACTCACGACCTCCGGCATAGCAGTCAGGCAGCTTACCACTTACCACTAGACCAACAGGCCAATCGATATAAATACTGTACCTATTCCGATCTCTGCTATAACTCATACTTCGGTTTAATGGTTAGGTTGGTTGGAACTGATAGTATAGTCATATTAGTCATACCATCGCATCGTCGTGACAACCTTACCCAATTTGATAAGGTTAACGTACTCGTACATTAAATTATTTTATATTTTGTTACCTTCAATAATTCACTTTTATTAATAGTAACGATCTGACCGAGTTTTTATCAACATTCAACGTACGTCACACCGATTGGCCGCGATATCAGTCGGCTGTGCGAGCCGACCATCCGATATTTTGTCCTTGTCCAACTTGTGTTCGCACGCCTACACGATCCGTCGGGCGACGATCTCTTCCCAACATGGCCGCCACCGCACCCACGCTACACTCCGCCAGCGTGTTGGCCGACATGTCCTAGTCGGCGTCAGACGCCCGATTTACGCGGGTGTGCGAATGCCGCTCATAAAAACAAAAAAAAACACAATGTCTCGCGACTTTTGGTACGATTTCATTCAGTTATACAAAAGTTTTCCGTGCTTATGGGATGTCAAAGATCCTAGTTACGTACGAAGAGATTTGAAGAAAGAAGCCTATGATGTTTTAGTTGCTAAAGTACATGAAATCGATGCCTCAGCTAATTTACACACGGTCAAGAAGAAGATTGACAGTCTTCGGACGGCGTTCAGGAGAGAAGAGAAGAAAGTGATAATGAGTATGCATTCTGGGGCTACTGACGATGAGATTTATACTCCTACGCTGTGGTACTATCGAGAATTAGCAGAGTTTCTCGGGAACAATACTGAAGAACAAAGGAATTTGATTATTTCGAGAGCTACGTTTAATAATGAAGAAGAAAATGAAACAATGATGAATGCGGTAAGTTCTTGTCTACTATGTATAAAACATATTGACTTTCCTAATCTAAACCACGTAACGGATTTTTAATACACCTAAATCTTGTTCCTCATGAATCATACAATATCATATCGGTGATTATCGCATAAAAATCCGGTAGTATTTGAGATAATCGCGAACAGACAGACGCGACGGGGGACCTTGTCCAATAAAGTAAGGAATGTAAAACATTGGTTAGATTGATCTGACCATTATAGAAGTTTGTATGCAATTTGGCGAATGACAAGTGACAAGTATTCTTTTTAAAGAAGTTCTGGATTACAAGGCCTTTGCTCTGTGGCAGTACTTACTTATTTACTTTATTACCTGATAAATTCGATAATCCGACACGGCATTGCAAAATGTTTGTCGGATTATTGCGCATTTTCACTAGCCTAGTTAATAACTAGCTATTGCCCGTGGCTTCGCCCACGAGATAGTGGAATTTATCCCAAGGGAAACATAATCTCGGGATAAAAAGTATTCTATGTGCTATTCTAGGACATGTACCCTTGTGTCAAATTTCATCCAAACCCCTTCAACAGTTTTTAGGGGTAACAAACGTACACACTTAAAGACTTTATTAGATTATTTAAAATATTGTTATTTATGCGACATCAAACTTGACATTGAATAACAATATCGCAGTACCAAATTCAGAAGCGATTAGAGTAGGTGGCGAGTGGTTAGTTCGATACTTGCAACGGACTAAATCTGATAGGTGTTCGTTCAGTATCCAGCGGTACTATTCTCTAAGAAAACAACCTTGAGCGCAGCGCTGGCCGCAGCGATGAGTCGAGAGCGGAGTACATTGAATTAACAATCTAATGTAAAGGTGTATTGAGTTTTTAATCCAATGTTCCTATTTGGATTTCGTCGCTACGGCCAGCGCTGCGCTTAAGGCTGTTTTCTTAAAGAATAACTCCCCAATATAAACTGACCTCTTATTGAAAAGATTTTTATTACTTTGTAAGGTCTGCTTATACTGTAGACAGTCTATCCAAGGAGTATCGTGTTGCCCAGTAACTGGGTTGTGGAGATCTGATAGGCAGTTGCTCCATGTAAAATAAAGTATTCAGCCGCTTCGTTTCGGTTAGATTAGAAGCCGACCCTAAACTAGTTGACAAAAGAACTAGGGAGATGATGATGATAGTTATCAGTCTAGATACGTCAAGCTTTTCCTTCAGGGTATACAGCTGTATGTCTGTTTTAGGAACATCTCGAAGAAGAATTCTCAGAAGAAAGCGGCGAAGAGAAGTACACGCCTCCTCCAAAGAAACGGCAAAAAATATCAGAAGGAAGAACGGATACTCAACATTCTAGAATATTCGCTCAGTCGATTCCTGTACCACAAACAACGGTTGCACAAACCTGTGCACAAAGTATGGCACAAACTGAGGCAGAAGACGATTGTGCCACCTTTGCAGCAAACCTGAAGGTGCAAATGAGAGAGATTACTAAAGATCAGAAGTTTATAGCTCAGAAACTAATTTCTGATGTTATGTTTTTGGCTCGAACCAATAGATTGACTTACGATTCTAGTGTCGATAGTGGTGAATTCTATAGAAATGTCGTTGTACCAAAAATAAGCAGTGTAGTAGGAACTCCTGATGTTTTACCAAGTAAAAGTGATAGTTGTACTCAAATAAAATCTTCTGAACAGTGAAATGTAATTTTCTTTCAAGGAACATATTTCGAATGTTATTGTTTTGTGGTCATCATCATTATCATCATTCTAAGTAATTAATAAGTAGAAGAGGCCGTTGTTTCCTAGCTAACTATCCTGAGAAGAAACACCGAAACAAACTCAGGGGTCAGTCTCTTTTAAAAAGGCTACGGTTCGGTTAGAAACACTTTATTTTATTTTGTTCAATTTTGTTGGTTTTAAGCTATTGCATAGCTTCTATCGCGGGCCTTGAGCGTGGAGACCGAATCCAGAAATTCCGTAACGAAAATAACCTAACACCCCCCACTCATTTGTTTTTTGAGCGTGGTGACCGATAAGAAAACAAATGCGTGAACAATCAATCAAAATTCAATTAATATCAAAGAAAAAAAAAACAAAGAAAAAAAAAATACTGCGTAAATAAAATAAATAAATAATTATAATTGCATAAGTTGATAAAAATGCTATGCAATAGCTTTACCTCGGCAGTCCCCGAGTGCCACACGTCTTTTTTTTAATATTTATTTGAATTTTATCGCTATCTTTAATGTACACCCTAACACACGTTACCTATTGGCAGTGACGTCACATTTCAGTATGTGCATCCTTATTCTGTAAATTGACAGTTGCTCTTTCTCTAGATTGGAATGTACCATTCCAATCTAGAGAAAAAACAAATGCGTGAACAATCAATCAAAATTCAATTAATATCTAAGAAAAAAAAAACAAAGAAAAAAAAAATACTGCGTAAATAAAATAAATAAATAATTATAATTGCATAAGTTGATAAAAATGCTATGCAATAGCTTTACCTCGGCAGTCCCCGAGTGCCACACGTCTTTTTTTTAATATTTATTTGAATTTTATCGCTATCTTTAATGTACACCCTAACACACGTTACCTATTGGCAGTGACGTCACATTTCAGTATGTGCATCCTTATTCTGTAAATTGACAGTTGCTCTTTCTCTAGATTGGAATGGTACTGAATATTAAATAGATTTGAAAAATTCTTTCTATTGTCTTTTTTGGAGAAAGTTACTTTTTTCCAAAAATAAAATTAAAAATAAACCCATGAGCGTGGGTGGGTCTCGTTCTATTCTTAAGGGCCAAGCGCCCGATAAGTGCCATAAAACAGTGGCTTTCTGAGGCCTACTCCTCCGTAACGGCTAGGTCAATTGGTTTGAAAAAAATATATGTTTATTATAGATTCATGAACAATAATTTCAACATTTGATTTTTTCGTGCAATTAATACTTTTGTCAAAAAAAAATATTTAGCAATTTCGCAACTTTTCGCAACTTTTCCCTACTCCTTCGAAACGGCTTGGACCTTTAGAAACATTTTTACACATAAAAATTGGTGATTAAATATTCTTCAAAGTGAACATTGCATATGTAAATCAATCAATATCTCGCAGAGAAAATGGATTTAAAGCGCTTTCCGGGCGCTGCTGGCCGCAAATAAATGCACAGATTTGCGTACTGCCGCCTAGGCGAGTGCAAGAGTTACGTTCACATAATTTCGGCCAGATGGTTCAAGGGACTATACGCCTTAAGGCGGTCTTCTATTATGTTATGAGCTTCTGCTTGCTGAATCGAATGGCTGGGGATTCCACTCCTTAGCTAGTGTGTGTATGGGTAGGATGTCCACCACGTATCGATGGCGCAACGGCATACGTCTAATGGTCCGATGATGGAAAGCGCTTGGTAGAATTAAATTATGCAATTACAAAGCATATCTGAAATGTAAAATAGTTACGTGAAAACAGGCTCCCACAAGCTTGACAAAGATCATATCTGTCACACTACAGTCTACAACAGTATCAAGTAACTGTACGCCGAGTGTTTGCTGAAGATTTGTACTCGAATGTCTTGTGGACTTTAATATCTGTGTCACGCACTGACTGTAGCAGTCGTTTGTGTTAGGCAGGGCGCAAACGTGTGTCTTGTTTCAGATACAAGCTACCGATGTGTTGGCAATTGAACCTAACAACCATTAAAGACAGGGTTTGCACGCGCGAGCGGTGTACATATACGTCATGGGCAGTGGGGGAGCGGAGACGCGGGCGCCGACACTGGCTGTCCGGCGACACTAATTGTCCGACTCATTGCGGACACTCGCATCCAAGGACACAGCCGCAACGGACGACACCTCTCGAGTCTAAATTAATAAATATATATTTTTTGCCCGGGACGATATAATTTGGATTATTGATTTAACGGCAATATACCACTGCTTATAGAAATATAGTCCACTTATTTTCACCACCAACCCTTGGTCCTTCGAGCCGGATTCAGAATATTTGATTTCTATAGAACCAGTATGAAATCATCCGCTCCCTGCGTATACGTAAACATTTTTTGTGTCCAGTTGTTTCCACTTAACACATACTCATGACGATCAAAAAGTGTTCGGTGGCGGTGACTGGAACAAAAAGTGTCTCCGTTTGTGCAGCGCCTTAGGTAGGTACCGTTTGTTCTACTGCAGCTATATTTACATGTTACATGTGTATTTGACTGTTCTATTTTTATTTTTTTATCAATCTATCTTTCATAATATTAGTAGACTAACTTCTGCCAACGACCTCGTCCGCTTGAAAGTAGGTTTTTCGTACAAACTTTGGACCCCGGTTTCATCCCTTCAGGGGTGAATTATGGAAAAATCCTCTCTTAGTGCTCGCGTATGTCGTAAAAGGAACCTTGTGCAAAATTTTAAGTTCCTAGTCCCAGTAGTATCGGCTGTGCGGGACTGACTAACATATCATGTCAGTCAGTTTCTGTATCCTTTTATGTATATAGATTATGTGTCTAGGAGATAAAGCAGTGTCTTTAAGTCGCGGGCAATTACAAAATAAAAAAAATCAGATACTACCAGTGCACTGAGTGCGGGTTTTTAAACGGTAACACGATCGAAAACTTTACCGCGTTTGTCTCTCGGATTGGTTAGTGTGGTAGCATTTGGTAAAGGTAATCGACGTACGAGCCAAGACCGCGGTTTTAGAATCTCGACAAGCCACGAGCTGAGTTTAAAAGGCACAAAACCACGGTTTTGCAAAGCAAAGATACAGCGGCGAGCTATAACGAGCCAAGACCGCGGTTTTACTCGTCTAAGAGCTTGGAGCGGACCAATCGGAGCGTCGAACGTCATAAACGTGTCTATCGCGTTAAGGCGTATACTCCCTTGAACCATCTGGCCAAATTTATGTGGACGCACCTCTCGCACCCGCCTAGGCGGCAGTACGCAAATCTGTGCATTTATTTGCGGCCAGAAGCGCCCGTAAAGCGCTATTCATTAAACCCCAAGCGAACGCCAGCGTTCGCGCACCTATTGTCTTTCAATTGTATCTGTGATTTCCACGATTGAAAGGTTAAAATCCATTTTCTTTGCGAAATATTGATTGATTTACATATGCAATGTTCACTTCGAAGAATATTTAACCACCAATTTTTATGTGTAAAAATGTTTCTAAAGATCCAAGCCGTTTCGAAGGAGTAGGAAAAAGTTGCGAAATTGCTAAATATTTTTTTAGACAAAAGTATTAATGATAAAATGATAAATGATAAATGATAATGCTGTTCATGAATCTGTAATAAACATACATTTTTTTCAAACCTATTAACCTGGCCGTTACCGAGGAGTAGGCTTCAGAAAGTCACTGTTTTATGGCACTTTTCGGGCGCTTGGGCCTAGGTAGAACTACATTGCTCACACGTGTACCACGTACGCCAATCTAGGCGCGTCGGTCTCCATACATTTTATATGGCAACTACACTAGATTCCCGCCACGCGATGACACGCGACGTCGTTCTACGTACCAATCAAGGAGTGGTTTACCTACGTGTGCGTCGCACACTGGGACCCGTCCATACAACGTAATGCTCAAAACTCGATTTTCAAAATGAGGGTATTTCAAAAAATAAACTATGTTAGGGTAGACTTAAGAATGTGTTACATCATTTGTACAAATACTAAATCAGTAACTGCTATCTGCTGTCCAGTGCATCAGCTCAAAGTTTACTTTATACCCATGTCATTAATTACAGCGTTCGTGAGTTTGTAGAGAATATTAAAACATTTATTTTTGCAAGTAATTGTCATATTTAATTGAAGTGCATCATGACTGCAACTAAGCAAGGTGTGGTTATTATAATATTGTTTTTGTGAACCTTGACGATCAGTACTTTTGGTTTAATGACTTATTATACGTGACAGTATGATTTTTTATGTACTGAATCAAACATTTAGTTTTTTCCTTTTTGCGCAAAGTTCTATTTTTGAAATATTTTTTATAATATCTACGAGGTGTTGATAAGTTATTTCATTTTGAAAATCGAGTTTTCAGCATTGCGTTGTATGGAAGGGTCCCAATGTGCGTCGGTCTAATGTAAGTAATTCTAGCTTTAACTTAAACTTAAGAGTGTTCTTCTTAGCGTTGATAGGCGCTTGTTTATTGCGCAAGGAAGCGAGCGTTTTACGCACTTTAGTACATTTCCTTTACACTTACCTATCAAGGTAATTAAATTGTGTAGCTGTAAAAAGGTTACTCAGTTAACTTAGAGTGGTTTTACTGTTGCTATTCAATTGACTTTCTAAAAAACTGTGTTGAAAATATATTTTTTTACCTTACTGTCCGGTAATGAACTGCAAATGGCGAAAACTTCACCATTAGAAGCACCTAAAAATTTACCCTAATTGCAAACTAATATAAACATCTATTGTTTGTGTGATGAGCAAGATCATTTATTCTGTACCTGGGTGTTATTTATCTACAATATGTACGTACCTGTTTAGAAATATATAAAGTCTGTTTATTAGTTGTCTAGTACTCATAGCACGGCTTAGTTTATGAGTAGATGGTTTTCTGTGATACTTTTAGAATATTATTATTAAGAAAACCTACGATCTGGGGATTTTCGAGTCAATACTTTTACTATCGTCTTTATCGTCGACCACATCATCGCTTATAGGCAGGTAAGATAGTGATCAAGCGCGAGCCTATCAATAATAAAAAAAAAGAAAACAGTTTGGATCCTATTAGAGAAAGACAGACTTAAATGACAATGACAAACTTATAAATAAATACAAATTAATTATCTATCATAATCTTATACAATGCTTGTCTAGACAAAAGATTTCAAAACAAACAACTAATGTGCCCACGCACTGAGAACAACTCATGCGCAGGTAAATCGAAATACTAATGCGCCCGTGATTATCATAAATTAATCATCATAATAATGTGTACAGTCTATCTTTGGAGTCCTGCATTTGCGTACGGAGATTTAAATATCAGTTTTATTAATATTATATATGACTGTGTTTATAAACAGCTTATTAAAGCTTCAGTTACAACAACATACAAACTATCCCACTCCTGGGCAAAGGCCTGAGCAAAGGCCCTCCACTCCTTCCATCTTTCGCGCGCCTGCGCTTCCTTTCGGCATTTCTGGTGGAATCGGTGCAGTTCATCGCGCCACCTCCTTCGTGGTCTGCCGCAACCCCGTCGCACTGTTTCAGGGCACAAACTATGAGCTACTTTGGCCCACAGTTTGTCGAGCATGCGGCAGACACGTCCTACCCAGTCCCATTTCAATTTGGCAGCCTTTTGAGCCACATCAACTCATTTTTATGACAAGTCAAGTAGTTGACGTCATGGCAGCCGCGATCCTTACCGGGCAACGATTAGACGTCACTCCTTGGGTTGTACCTTACTGGCAATTTGGTTGAATCAATTATAAAATCAAATTCCAAACTAGTGATTCTAGTGAACACCACATCAATTATTCTGGTTTTAGAGCGCAAAGTGTTTCGTGCTGGACACATGATAGTAGTTTGCTGGCCACATGATTGTATGAAAAAACGTCAAGAATGGCTTAATTTCGGGCATAACGCTGCGGAATGCGGTGCCGGACACATAATCGTAGGAAAAATTTCCTAAATGACCTTTTCATTCATCGCTGAATGATTATGTGGTGAGGACTTGAGAAGGATCATCTGTCCGTCACCGCATATCACAGAGTTGTGCGTTACAGTCAAGAGAGCTAACCTCAATGTTGCAATTTGTTCGTTCAACGTCATTTTCTTGCCTTCATCATTCATTCAGCCGAAAGATGTCTACTGCTGGACATAGGTCTATATCAAGGGTCGCAATGACCGGTTTTGTGTATCTCGCATCGATGAATTTCCCGCGACCTTTATCAGGTCATGGACCACCATTAATGACGAAATTTCATAGATAGTGGTTTACTACCAAATGATGGCACCATTGCGCAGAATTATCATAATAAGGTTTAACTCCAGCCGGGAAACTTCTGCTGCTGAAGTTAAACCTTCTCCATACTCCATGCTGAACTGGACCCATTTGGCGCAGCCGTGAGACATACTATGTATCTTTAAGTTTAAGTTTCTATACTATAATAATTGTTATCTCATTGTGTGTACCTATGTGCCAAATAAACGTATTTTCTTTCTTTCTTTCATACATATGAAAACAACTCCGTCCTATGCTTTAAATTTTCATGACTGCCGAAATACATCTGCTGCTGGACGAAACCCTTTTTCTTACATTACCAGCCTAGCCTTCTTGCAAGAGCCGCATGATTATCCTGAAGAGTTACTCCGGCTATAGACCGTAAAGGAAAGAGAGCGGGAGGAGTCAGTCATTTGATGATTTCCCACCAAAACAAGGAGTATCTTCTAGCTAGAGGCCAGCCGCAGAATTCTTCTAATCTCATAAAGCATTCCGCAGTTAGCAATCGGCTTGCCTTTGTCCCTTGTAGACACTAGAACCTAAAGGCTTAAAGTCACCCAAAGAGCAATGGAAAGGGCTATGCTCGGCGTTTCCTTGCGTGATCGAATCAGAAATGAAGATATCCGCAGGAGAACCAAGGTTGCCGACATAGCACAAGGAATCGCCAAACTTAAATGGAAATGGGTAGGGCACATTGCTCGCAGAACAGATGGCCGTTGGGGCCGAAAGGTTCTGGAGTGGCGACCGCGTAACCGGAAAACGCAGCGTTGGAAGGCCTCCTACAAGGTGGACTGACGACCTGGTGAAGGTGGCGGGAATCCGATGGATACGGGACGCACATGATCGTTTGTTGTGGCGACGCTTGGGGGAGGCCTATGTCCAACAGTGGACGTCTATCGGCTGAAATGATGAGACGCTAGAACCTAGATATTTGTGGTTGATCACCGACAATACTAGTCTTAGTACCCCTGAGCTAGTGCCAGCTACTAACTCGAATTTACTTTTAAACGTTTTGTCCCAGTTTGGCCAGGATTGGACCAACTAGGTCAGCACTCAGCTGCAGACCAAAAAGACGAGCTGAAATAGGTAGTCATCGGCATTTATGGGTTAATCTGTAATCAGATCCGTAGATAACGGCGCCATAATTGTAACGTATATAAAGAGTAGGTAATAGGAGGTACTGAGTCTCATATTCCAAGATTTTGTACAAATCGCATTAATCTACACTAATATTATAAAGAGGTCTGGAACTACTAAACCGAGTTTGAAAATTCTTTCATCAGTATCAAGCTACTTTATTCCTGAGTGACATAGACTATATTGTAATTAATAATATTTTTTCTCTCTGAAATATTTCTCACCCGGTGAAGCCGGCACGGATCAGTCTTTTTTAAAGTTTAGCTCTTTAGATCATTTAATTTGTCTTGATTCGTATACATAGTTACAAATAACGCATCGACACGAAGAAGAAGAAGAAAAAATACAAGCAGTGTATCAAGAACCAGATTTAAAAACAACTAGTCCCATCTAAGTTCATGAATATTCTGGCCTCGCAAATGTCACATCACTCTCAAAAGCGATACCATCTCAGAGTGAAATAAATCAAAAAGGCCCTCCCATAATTCACGGACCGCCCAGGCAGCAATAACAATAACTGCTGTTGGCAACACCGCGGACCTTAATTTTTACGAGTGGCAACACTGCTTTGAAGTGCCGCGCGATTTGCATTCCCCGCCATTTTATGTTGATCTGACAGCTAGTGTCAGATTTTAAGATGGTTCGTGTAATTTAACGGCTGTTAGTGTGGCTAGCTTATTTTTCTGTGAGGATTTTTCTTATCTTGTTTGGATTGATGATAAGCTTTACGAGTTGTTGCAAAACTGGTTGACACCGCAAACTGTGTTATACCAACAGAAGTTTTTTTTTTTACTATAACTAGGATAGCTATATGACATTTGCCAACCCACAATGAGCGGTCCATTCTCTCTGCTAGAGAGGCCTGAGTCCCAGCTGTGGGAACATTGTAAGGTTGATTATGCCATACCCATAAGGTGCACGGAAAAGCCGACCGCATCACACAACCGCGCTTACGCCCCAGCCGCCGCACCGCCGGGATTTCGATCCCGATTTCCGGCCACCGTGGCTCGGGCTTGCGGCGAGCAATAGGTAGCTCGCTGTCCGATCGTCCGGTAACCGTCCGGACCGAGCTCAATTCGTCGACAGCGCGTATTCTTGCCGCGCGCCTCAAGGAGTTGTCAGCAACCGTAGGAGCCCAGCAGAGTCGATGCCTACTGGGGCCAAGGGTCTGCTTCTGAAAGGAAGGTTCGGCCCCGGTATGAAAGGCAACGAAGGAACGGGGTGGGTTTTTTAGTCAGTAAAAAGGCTGACACTATCTCCCGCTCCGCCGGGCAGGCAGGCCGGGTCAGGCCAGGAGACTTCATCTAGATGACTTTTACTCATCGAAAAAAAAAATACCCGGTATGTCCACTATCTCACTTAAATGGTAAGCGATAATGTGGTTGATGATGGCCTCCTTTGGTATAGAAGTGGAAGTATTCTATTCATTCTAGACTTAAAGACCTCCCAGGTTAAAACTATTTAGGAACGCAGAATTCCACTCCTTAGCTGTACGTACGATAAAAGTATTCCTAAAATGCTTTGCAAGTGCTTATCGTTGGGAATGAGTACGCTCTTTTTTTGTTATTCTGAATTGGCTCTCGTTTAACCACTATCTCATCTGATAGTAAGCGATGATGTGGTTGTCAATGGAGCATGCTTGTCTAGAAGTAACCTATTCACTCTTGACTTAAAGACCCCTAAGTTGTAGCTATCAGGAATCAGAGACTCCGACAGGGAATTCCTCTCCTTAGCTGTATGCACAATGAGTGTATTCGAAAAACGCTTTGTACTTATGGGTGGGATGTCCTCGGTCCACCTTGGTGGTTTGGTTAAAGTTAAGTTTTCTACACTAATGTAATAAAGAGGTAAAGTTTGTTTTTTTTTGTTTGTAGGAGGTAATCTCTGAAAGTACTGGTCCGATTGCGAAAATTTTTACACACGATCGAAAGCTGCTTTATTCCTGAGTGACATAGGCTCTATCCTATGTATGCGGGCGAAGCTGCGGGGAAAAGCTAGTATCTTATATGCATAATAATTACATAATTCAAGTGAAGTCCTTTGTAAGGCCTATCTCTTAGAATACTTTTCAAAGCCATGTTCATAGACGTACTCGACTGAGAAGAAATAATGAAATAACTGTATCCACTGAATAATTTATGAACACCTCATTTAATGAAGACTCGGAAACCTTACCGTTACATTATTAAATGTGAAAATTATATTATTAAATAAATTGCAGTGAAATAACTATAATCGTGTTATGAAATGCGTAGGGTTGCCAACTTTATAAATGATCACGCACGATAATATTATAAAGGCGAAAATTTTATTATTGTCTATGTTTATTTGTTACTTCTACATGCTTGAGCGGATTTGAACGAAATCTCGCACATGATTAGACCATGTCCTGTAATTAACACATATGATATTTTTGTTCTTGAAGTATACTTCCTTGCGACAATTCTGTAATTTAGCTAAAGTCGCTAACCGCAGCTGGTAATTATAATTATTAAAAAAAAAAAAGAGGGTTGTAGGAGCCCTGACCATGCTACCATCATTACATAACTGAGACTCGTTCGCTCAGCTGTCATTTGTACATCTTTAACAATAGTTATGGGTAGTCCAGAGAATGTATCATCGGTCTTTTCAGGTTTTGCAAGAATCCCGCAAATGACACTTTTCCTGACCCGGGGTCAGGATCAGAATCTAATGCTCAGTAGAATCTCTAGCGACCGCTGTACCACACATAGTCATGTTCAAAAATGCGTTCTATTTTTGAAAACCGTGAGAACGAATAGTCGAATAAAAAAAAAAGAAAAAAAAGACAATAGTCGGCATTTGTCCCATTAATAAACTCCTTGTTCAAAATTCTGTGGTTCGTGGACAGTGCCCAACAAAGCTATATATTCTAAGAATGTTCTATTTCTTGCTAAAACTGTTGTTCTGTGAACTGATCGCTCAATTGGAAGCCGAATGTTTTATTGTTCACGATATAGGATTCTTTGTATGTACGTGCTGGGGCACGAAAATCTTGAGTCTATTGTTATTTTGTAAGTTTGTAAATCTGGCATTCCTAACATTGTAAATTTTACGAAAATTAAACAAAATTATTACTTCTGATCCAGATTTAGAAATAAAAAAAAATGAGAAATCACAGCCGTTACAGATTTTTCCAGCATTTCACTCAGATTTAGGCGTCTTTTCTTATTTTCATGAAAAGTACAAGTACAAAGTACACGCTTCGCGCTGAGACTTTATTTATTACCTCGAATTTATTCATCTTCATTTCAGCCGTAAAACTTCCACTGCTGGACTTGGGCTTTCCTCAACTGTTGCCATGACGACCAGTCCTGTACGTCTCGCATCCATCGTTCCACCTTGTTTAAGGCCTACCAATGCTGCATCTTCCGGTACGCGGTCGTCACTCCAGAATCTTACAGGCCCCAGCGCCTATCTGTTTCCGAATTTATTAACACCAGTTGAATATGTGCAACAGGAAAACGAATTCCCAATTTGAATTTTTTCGTTGCTTTTTTTTGGCTTAAATTTTATACACGCTACTTAAGTTTTGCTGCCGGTTATTTGTTTATTTGCAACTGGCAACCCTGTTCCTAATCAGAAGTGGAACATTTCGCGTCGCGGCATGGCGTGTCTCCTGCCCATTCACGACCAGTTCGGGCCATTTGTCACTGTCTGCTACCATGACTCGCTCGTGGTAAGCTTGCTTACGATATTACTGTTAGCAAGCGCAAAACTTTTGCTAACGAACATTGTTTTGTGCGCGACTGAAAAATACGAAGGGGGCATGAAATAAGGACTTTTGATTTCCATACCTTTGCGTGTTACCAAGCCATTTGCTTTGTTTTTTTTTTTTAGATCACTAAAACACAAATGAAGGAAGTATTCAAAGTTTCAAATGTTCTCATAGAAATATTCTTTTGTTTTTTAATTGGCTGAATTATACGAAGGTCAGTTCTAAGAAAAAACAAGAATAAATACTTACGGAAAATTACGTGTTTATTGTATAATAAGAGCAGTGGCGTAGCTACGCCTTTAGGAGCCCCGTATCAAACATTTTTTTGAGCTCGTTTCATGAAGCAATCTGGACTTAAGTTTTTATTGTGATCATAATATATGTATACTCCATCGGTTTAGGTAATCAGCTAAATCTAAACCATCTTAACATGATTTAACGAAAAAAAATATTTTAAAATATTTACAATTAGGTTTTTACCTAAACCAATGTTAGGTAATTAATACTTATGATAATAACGAAATTTAAATAATCTTTGTATGTCTCTTATAAGATTTATTTTAAATAAAAAGACATATGAAGATTGTTTACCTTTATATTAAATTTTTTGTAGTTAACCTACTTAAACCAATGGAGTATAGAAAATGTTAGAACGAGCGGAGCTAGCTATAAGTATACTATTAGAACATTATATCATATTTTAAATATTTATTTACCAGTAGTCTCTTATCAATACAAGAACATTGTGAATAACATGTTGCAAATTATTGCACATATTACGTCGGGGCCTCTATAGCGCGGGGGCCCTGTATCATGAATACGGCAAATACGGCGGTAGCTACGCCCCTGAATAAGAGCCTTACAAAGTAATTCATCACAAAGCTGTTGTTTGTCGTTCCATGTCGATCAGGCGAGCATATAAATCGAGAAATTATTCTTATACACTTTGTTAATTATGGACCTGTTAAATAAACATTACGAGGGAAATGGGATGTTGATAAAGTCTTCTTAATTTACGATCAGACAGTCTGACATCTGATTTGTTTGACATATGCATGGGGGACGACGTCGCGTAGTGTTCCACACGCGCCTCAAGGAGTTGTCAGCAACGGTAGGAGCTCAGTTGGGTTGAAGCCTACTGGGGCCACGGGTGATGCGAAAGAGATCCCCAGGGCCCTGGAACAATGGCAAAGGAACAGGAGTAGGTTTTTAGTCAGTAAAAGTCTGACACTATTTCCCGCTCCGCCCAAGAGCGTGTCATTGGATGATTTTCCCACATTAAAAAATATGCATGGGAAATAGACCCAAATTACAGATTATTCTCCTTAAAAACTGTCAGCATGGTGAACTGTTCGCACATACCTCTATTAAAAAGGGATCCTCCGACCAGACGAATGTTATGTCTGATCTGGGTGACTGCCCTATAGATGATTCCGGGCTGTTGTACGTTCCAATCGCGCGGAGAACTCTAATTGCGGGATGCAGAAATTTGAAAAAAAAAAGAAAAAATAATGTATTTTTTATAGTTCGTGGTGCCATAGATATACCTATAACTACGTCATTATAATACACTGTCCCTGTCTGTTTGTTTCGGCTAACTTATGAACGGCTGGACTGATTCTGACAGGACTTTTACTAGTGTTAGTAACTTAGAAAAAGAATTAGGATACATGCAAAACAAAAAGAAACTTCTTGAAATTGTGGCAAATGGCATTGTGGTGTATTACAAGTCTTGACACCGTACGAAGTCGCAGCATACCAGTTAGTTTTACTATGTTTATTAACTAAGTTACTTTTTCCCACAATTAAGCTGTCTAAAATTGTATAGAAGTTAGCTTGTTACTCGTAATTAAGATTTGTTTAACTAGACAAAACATGGTCGTTTGTTGTCACGCCATGGCTGACTGTGATGGCAATTTATTTAAGTTGTTTCACACTTTTATTTTATACGTTTATAACAACAATCATGCAAAAATAAAGTTTAGGCCTAATTTATGCGTATAGTCTGTCTAAAAGTCAAACGACTTGGGAATTTTGTATAATATTTAATTATTTAAAAAATACATATATTTTGAAAGTAATTTTTTTTAAGATTCTTCTATTAGTAAACAATGATCAAGATCTCTTAATCTGGTTTGTTCTTCGTTCGTCCCGAAGTTTTGTCCCACATTCCAAAAAATTATTTATTCGTCCCACATCACTATTAAAGTTGTGTTTCGTCCCGAATTCCAAATACTTTAAAAGTACAGTCAACGAAAAAACGTTAGTACATAATTGAAATTTTCGACTAACATTTAAAAAAATGTTGAATACGGACTTATAAAAAAAAACTAAAGCAACTAAAAACAAACATCATATTTTAGTTCGTTTTATTTAGTTTAGAATTATTATTATTTGTCGGTTTTTTTAAAACAATTTAAAAAAAAATTGTAATAAATCATCTTTACTATCGAGTATCAATCAAAATCACAGAAATGGTATAATAATCAGATAAGATAAAACGGTCAGATCTATACTTAATAAATATTATTTAAGAAATGATAATTTTAGTTATAAAATAATTTACTGACCAAGAATTAAGTGAGAGTATCCTATCAAAACAAAAGATTTAACAAAACACTATGCAAAATTTTAAGTTAAATCAATAAACAAAGTTTTGACACAAACTTTGATAGAAAAAGTATTTTGAAAATCAACATTATGAACTGGTAATTGGATCAACAGTGATATATTAAAAAAAAAAACAAATACAAAGTAAGCAAGGTAAAAATCAAGGTCAACTTAATGCAATTAAAATACAAACGGGCATATTTTTTCAAAACAATGTCTCAAAGAAATGGACCGGTTCAACATTGCTGCTATTGAATCATTAATGTTTCTGTCATACATAACATCGTCTTTATGTCGTGTTCTACTTTGACTTTACAGTCGAGATTGAGCGTCATTTTTAATTGTGATCAAAAAACTAATAATGTTCAGTTTACCAGAAAATGTTCTATTTAATAATCTGGAATTCCTACCAGACTAATTCTATTGGGTTATTCGATCTATATGTGTCACCATAAAAATCCCATGTTCCATGTAATATTCATTTTCAAGCCAAGCCGATACAAAATAATCATTAAATTTATTGATATTTTCTGTTTTGGGACAGTCCTCGATAATGTATAGCCAGCTATCACATTTGAGTTCTGATGGAAACAAAGCTAATGACAACCACAAAGCATTATGCTTCTTAAATATTCTATTTTTATTTAAGTTTAACGGTTTTGCTCTTTTTCCAATGAGCTTGAGAGAAATGAAAGTAACAACTTTTGCATGTGACGTTTGGAAATATTTTACGGATATTATTCATGGCCGCCTTCTCATTATCAGTTCTAAATGAAATGGGATTCCAACGAGGAATTAGCGATTTAATAAGAGAGAACAGAGTTTCGTATGTAGGTTCCTTTTTGTCCAGTACATATATTAACGGCACAATATTAATTTTTTTACTGGTACTTCTGAGATCACCGTAAATGACATACAACTGTTTAAATCGTTTCACCACACAATAAATGTACCATCCGCTAGATAATGCATCACATCTTTGAGAATATTTTTGCTATCACACGGATGAAGCCACTGGCAGAAGCTAGTATGTAATTTGTACTCATAAAATAGTAATAAATTTTTTTGGCTGAGTGTACAAAAAAGTCAAAATCGCCTATACAAAAAAAAAATGGGCCGAACAAGGAATATAAAATAGGACGAATCGAGAACAAAATAATTAAAATACTATTTCGGGACGAAGGAAGCATATAGTTAGGGACGAACCAGGAATTTTTTATGTGGGACAAAACTCAGTGGGCCGAACGAAGAACAAACCCTTAATCTATCTTGACTATTGAACAAGCGTTGACTACATCAGATTTCATTTTACCCAATTACCCTAATAATTACCCAAGTCTGACTTTTTATACAGATTCTATCAAAATACTGTATAAAAAAAAAATAAGCTGTCAAACCATTACCATAGACAACTGTCAATCGATTTAAAAATAAACCACTCAATCGAACACACTTTATTTATTTAAAAGTAAACAATGTTTATTAATTACATAGCCGCTAGCACATTAATATGATCACTCAGTATTCATAACCCATTGCCTGCGACTGTGCTTCGTTGGCTGAATACTGATGCCTAGGCTTGAGCCGCTGGGACCTGGGTATTTCTACCACGTTGGGAACTAGGGAACAGATTTCACTCTTGTTCGAAGTTTGAAAGTGAGTTTATGTCAGCTGTTACGCTACACTGTGGGTAGATGTTTAGGGAAGCTAAACCTTTTGTATTTTAAAACTTTATTATTCTTTGTATCATGTTTTTGTACGTAAATACCTTCCTGACGTCTGCTGTACGTCGGAATAGCCAGTCCATCTGCCTAGCTAGCCTTTTCCAACTATGTTGGGACCGGCTTAATACCAATATTGTGCGTGGAGCGACTGCCTATCTGATCTCTACTCGTCTTCCAATCCTGACGTTTTATACTTATAAAAATAAAAATTCAAAATGTTTTTGAAATTTTTATTATTTTTCCACGTGCCCCTAGTAGAAATGACAGTATGACTACCCAAAATTAGTTGGATAGTCATAAAGAATATTGTGACTACGACATATCGACGCAATTCTGACTTTTCTTATCTGATATAAACTAGTGCTTGACTAAGATCCCAACTGATGGTAAGCAGTGAAGCAATCGTTGATGGTGAGGCACTCTAGTTTATTAGGAGCCTATTCACTCTAGCCTTGAACACACCCAAATTATAATCGGATGACCGCAGCAGGCAAATTGTTCTAGTCCTTTGATGTACGCAGTATAACGACGAGACGAAACGCTTGTTTCGGACCGTAGACTTTCCGTTACCTAATCATATAGAAAATCTATAAAAAAATAAGTAGCTTATTCGCAAAACGTCTATTTCTCATAATATCGCTTTCGCCTAATGTCGCTTTAGCAAAATGACTCTTTCTCAAACGGCTAATTAAGTATTTATTAAATAAAATGTACTTGCCTAACTAGGATGATTTTCCACATTTCTAGTTATCGTTGTTAAAGGTACGTCTATTCTATACACACAGAATTACTAAGTGTGTATAGAATAGACCTACCTAGATACTTACCTAGAAATGTAGCTAACTGACTATACTCCATCGGTTTAGGTACTTAACTAAAGGTAAACAATCTTGATGTCTTTTTTAAAAAAAAAAACGTATTAAAGACACACAAAAGTTATTTTTAATTAATTACCTACCTAACGTCGGTTTTGGTAAATAGCTACATAGTTGTAAATATTTTACACAAGTATTTTTTTAATTTTTTAGACAAGTTTTTCGATAAAATACTTGTTAAGATTGTTTACATTTAGTTAACTACCTAAACAGATGCAAGAAGAATTTTGCTTGAAAACTTTGGCCATTATATTGAGATCCAATTTAAGGTTAAGTAACTCTGACATTTGAGAAACTGGGATATTCTGTCCAAAACCACTAATCCTTCGATTGTTGTCCTGTGCAAGATGTCAAGTCTAATCGGTAGTAACATGAATTTCAGATACTTACCGTACCATAATGCATCGAAACGTAGACCATGACCAAAGACAAGCGATCAGAGTTTCTAGTTATGTTTGCAGTGTTTATGGTCGGCTAATGGTTTGGAAATTGGCGGCAATTTATAGTTACGACTACATGAGTGGGCTGGATGACCTTTGTGTTAGAACTATGCGAGCAGGTTCAGGAAAAATAAAAATATTGTAAGCGTCAGTTTAACCGTGTAGGAAAAGTAAGTAAAAGTCTGACACGCCCTCCTGCTCCAAGAGCGTGAGAAGGATGATTTCTCAACCAGAAAAAAACATTTTTGCAGTTGGTTACAAAGTAATTAAAAAAAAAATGTAAGGAATAGGTCACCGTAAACTTTAAGGGCTCAGCGGATGAAACTGAAAAACTTTCCACAAGACATTTTTTCAGATAACGATAAAAATAAAATCGGACAACTACTGATATGTAATACTAGTGACACCACGCTAATATTATAAAGGAGAAAGTGTGTACGTGTGTATGTCTAAGTTTGTTACTTCCGAACGGGCGATTTTCTAAATTCACGTGGGTAAAGCCGCTGGCAGAAGAGTAGTGCACTAGTTTCTGACGTTTTATAAGTGCCCATGTCAGTGTGTAATAAAAATATTTGTTTTTAAGCTATTGCATAGCTTCTATCGCGGGCCTTGAGCGTGGAGACCGAATCCAGAAATTCCGTAACGAAAATAACCTAACACGGGGGGTGTTAGGTTATTTTCATTTGATTTTTTGAGCGTGGTGACCGATAAGAAAACAAATGAGTGGGGGGCGTGCAATAGCTTTACCGCGGCAGTCCCCGAGTGCCACACGTCTTTTTTTTTTAGTCAATCATATTATTAGTATTACAGTAACCTGTTCAAACTACTCAACTTAATCCTAACTTTTTGTAGTATTTACGTAAGAATGTGTTTATCATTACGTCGCAAAAATCCAGGTCAGCTGGCGAGGCATGCGTCTGACACTTGTAACGGAAGTGACGAAGCGTTTTGTGATGTTACTTCTTGCTTATTTAGGACTTAATTAACGCTTCATTCTCTAATTCAATCATTACCTAGATTTGGATGTATAATTGAAGTTATGACTAAAAAATGAAATATTAAAGAGTTGGTAACATGGAAGGACTTTTGACCTTACCCGAATGCGCGTTACATAGACAAGCGTGATAGCTCCAATTCTTAGTTTCAAAGAGCCCAAAGAGCACAAACTTTTTATTTTTATTTTTTAAATGTTTTTTTGGACTCTCATACGAAGGGTTTCGTACGGTCTTTAGTAAAAACAGCCCGCAAAAATATTTATATTTATTCTGTTTTTAGTATTTGTCGATACAGCAGCATCAGAACACATTATCTGTGAAAATTTCAACTCTCTGGCTATCGCGGTTCATGAGTCTCAGCAATAATAATAATAATAGGTTTATTTCGACAATCATAGGATCTTAGAGCATACACACAATGAAATAACAACAACAAAATATACAATTACAATACAAAAGTCACATACACAAAATATTCAGACACGTAATTTGTATTTACAGATTCCGATTGTTCAGTATGTGAACCATACGGCAATGGTTCAGGTACTGACCATCGAACCTGCGCGAATGCCCCTTAGGGTGCTATTGGAGCTAACCCGAACCCTGCAATAGGGTCCCGTTCTTACGCTTTAGGTACGGAACCCTAAACAGGTTATAATATAGTGTCTAAGTTTAGATAATGGTTGGACCTTCGTGCGTGAGTCCGTCTTGCACTTGGCGGTTTTTTTCAATACCCACATAACTCCAGTGCTCAGCGTGCCAAAGAATTTATAAAAAAAAAAAAAAAAAACTAAAGAAACATTCCACATTAGCACATCAATGATTAATTATAATTATATATCAACATAAAAGTAGTGATGAAGTCACTCTCAACAAGTACAGCGTGGGAAGAGCATTGCTTGATGTAGATTGAACAGCACTTGTCTTGCGAATATGTTAATTAGTTAGGTACATTACGATAATGATCCTGTGTTCTTTCAAAATAAAAAATACCTGGTTGTCATGCAAATAAATAGTGGTGGTAAATTCTTCAACGATGTAATTGAAAGGATTATGAAACTGGACTCGTCAAGTATTTGGTCTTAGGACTTTTCATTACTACAAGAGGGGAAGATATTGTGGATTACGTGCGCGAAAAGTCGAAGTTCACACCGAGCGAAGGTACAACTGCTTCCACAGTAACCGTTCAACAGATTACAAGTTGCCATCACGGATTTTGAACACTTGCGCAAAAGTCAAATATTCGGTATCTTAAGTGGTGCGAAATATGACGCAGGGGCGGGGAGTGTCAGTGATTGGCTGGCCGCGGCATCGAGTCGTAGACGTCACTCCTAATTCGTTCACTGCGTTGCTGCATGTATCTAATAACGAAGACGATTGGCTCGCCAATGTATGGAATGCGCAAAGCGATTTCCACTCTGACGCCGAGCGTTCAAGATCCGTGATGGCAACTTGTAAAATAATTTTAACTACTGCGTTTGGAAAAACTATTTTCTTCTTATTATTTAATTAAATACACGGGATTCTACAACTCTTCAGTGTTTTTCTACAACTGACAGAGTCAAGCTTTTTAGTTGCGTGTCCGGCCAGATTAGGTGGAGTCCAGCCTGTCCGGTCTTTGTTAGGCTTTTTAAACAATTATAATTTTTTTAGACAATTGTTTTTTTTTAGATTTGTCATATTTTTTACTTTATCTTGTATCGCTAGGATAAGCGGAGCGGACTAACAATTATAGCCGCCAATTCAGTTCTAAAAAGTGAAACTAAATTGCACGTCAATAATAAAAAGTCGAGTGTGGCTTTAAAATAAAACTGTCGGCTATTTTACTCAAATATCGGGCTAAATTGGCTGATCGGTCCGCTTTTCGGTTTGAAGACCTGGCAACCCTGTTTGTAATCCTTATAATTTTTCAACATGTCAATGAAATTGATGGATACAAAATGTGATGACTGTAGCATGGCGATTGTTTTTAGTAGCCTTTTTTTGGTGCAAAATCATCAAATGGCTCCCCTACTGTGGGTGAAGCTTGAGAAGGCGTCAGATTTTCACAGACTAACGTATTAATAAACGTCACTCAAAACTCAAGCGTTACTTAAAACTAGTTTCGAAAAATCAAAGTTTGCGATCCAAAGCCGCAGTAATTCTTTCAAAAAATCTCGCAGGTTTTTGGTAGCTTAATGCTTTATTCTCGTTCGTCTTAATTTTTTCTTCACAAACACGCATAAGTAACCGGTAAACAGCGGCTTAATTACACTTTATGTAAAGACAAAGAAAACGGAAGGTCTGAGCAGACACAAAGGAATAAAAACAACATTCTACCACATGTCTAGCGAGAACATAACTTGCTAATTGCTCTGCCGTAACAAAGACAAAATTGATCTGTGTTAGGACTTAGGATGTGCATATAAAGACTCTTTGGCTGCAACTTGTATACATAATATATATTTGCATAAAATACTTGTGACTTAGGATTATTTACTATCGCGAGTTCAAACCCAACCAAGCGCATTACTTTGTGTAATTTACTCCATCATCACTGCTCTCAATACTATGAAGGAAAACATCCTGAGGAAACCGGCATGTCCTGGAACCAAACATTCGAAGACATGTGACATTCACCAACCCGCACTGTGCCTGCGTGGTGGATTACGGCCCATTCCCTCTCCTAGAGAGGAGGCCTGGGTCCCAGCAGTGGAAACATTAAAATCTGATGATGCATTGCATAGATTTATCAGACGTTTTGAGTGTCTATTGTCTATAGTGACATTTTGGGACTTTTTGGCAAGTTTTTTTTTTTGGCCGGTTTAATTATTTGCAAATTGATTCCTGTTGATGAAGTTTTCTATATCTAGACAACTGGATAACACATAGAATCATTGAAACAGGCGTCATTTCGGTAAAATTGAGTTGAGAATTTTATTGTAGTATCGACTACCTCAGCACAGACTCAATAGATTTGCTGCCAAGTACTGCAATCACATTAAAATATGTTACTTTCATAATATATTTTAATGGAAAACAAAGTGACATACAGTCACTTATAGCCGTACTAGTTTTTAACCGCGGCTTCGTCTAGTAGCCTATGTCCGTCTCCAGGGTCCTAACTATCTCTGTACCAAAATTCATCAAAATCGGGTTTGCCATTTAGGTGTGAAGACGTAACAAACATACAAACTCACTTTCGCTTTTATAATATTAGTAAGGAAGTAAGGATTATTTAAAGAAATAACTACTTTTGAAAATAGACACTACTGTACTGTGTGATAAATACTGCTTAACTAACTCTGTTTTTGTTTTGTTTGCAGGTAATGAACCCTGATTGATGGAGACAGGCTGTTATGGATGAGTAGAATATAGTTTGATAAATATTTAGGTACATCATGGCGATATATGATTGAAAATTAGGCGATCGCAAATAATGAAATTTATTCTTTTAGTCCATCCAAACTCAAGGTTTGCCAGCGTGCTATGGAGCGCAGCACAAGTACTATGTGTTAAATTAACAGACCATATTCGAAACACTACACTACACTCCAAAACGTAAATCATCGATGTGGCTCAAAAGGCTGCCCAACTTTAATGGGACAGGGCAGGACATGTCTGCCGCATGTCTAACGAGTTGTGTTCAATTTGTAACAACCGCGAAAACCTTAATAATTTTTGCAAAAAAGCATGGGGTGCTCGATTTACGAAAAATATGGCACAAAACGCCCCACGCTTTTTTTGCCATGATATTAATATTTTTCGTTCATTATTATTATTTTCTACCTATATTGAAAATTATTTTACCCTTTTTAGTTTGATATTCTATGAAAGCGTCGTTTTTATATTTTTTTTAAACTATATTTTTATTTTTCACTAAAAAAAAACGGTAATAATTATTGCATTGTCATCAGTCTTTGATGAACGTGCAAAGTTTGAAGAAATTCTGATCGCCCAAAGTTGGTCAAAATCGAGCTCAAAGGCGTTGGTTACAAACATACAGGTGAAGCTAATATAAGCGTGTTAAAAATATGTGGCCCCTATGAAAAAAAGGTTGAATAACACTAATTTAGTTTAGTACCGATTAGTCTAGTCTATTAGTAGGTAATGCTACTAAACAAGTTAAGGACTAATTAGATACTTTAAAGCTCAATGAAAAGTACGTGATCTTAACATTTGACTAACTAACAAGTAAATCTAGGAATGTTTGTATGAATTAAACATCCGTGTTCCATTACGAGCCTTAGGAATTAAAGAAAAGCGGTTTGTAATAAATTTTGTTGTTAAGGCGTATAGTCCCTTGAACCATCTGGCCGAAATTATGTGAACGCAACTCTCGCACTCGCCTAGGCGGCAGTACGCAAATCTGTGCATTTATTTCCGGCCAACAGCGCCCGGAAAGCGCGCAGCTGACCTTTAAATCCATTTTCTTTGCGAAATACCTATTGATTGATTCACATATACAAATTGGTGGTTAAATATTCTTGAAAATGAACAACTTTGAAGAATATTTTAACCACCAATTTTTATGAGTAAAAATGTTTCTAAAGATCCAAGCCGTTTCGAAGGAGTAGGGAAAAGTTGCGTAAAGTTGCGAAATTGCTAAATATTTTTTTTAGACAAAAGTATTATTAGCACGAAAAATCAAACGTTGATAATGTTGTTCGTGAATCTATAATAAACATATATTTTTTTCAAACCTATTAACCTGGCCGTTACCGAGGAGTAGGCTTCCATATCATTGCCTACCTACATAAAGTAAAGGTGAGTTACAAAAAATTGTGTGCTGTGACACACGAAAAAATAAATAATAAGTAAACTAGGAAAATATTAAAACAGCTATTGTTTACTCGAACAAATCCAGCCAAAAACTCGGAATAACGCTTTTGCGATTATGATCGATGACGTCACTACGGTTGCGTTCTTATTAGAGCCGTGTTTAACGCTTTTCTGCGTTAATTGGTGCGTTCAGTTCTGGCGCCACACGACAGACGTTCTGGTTTTGGTTAATTTTACTTTATCTGTAACGAATTATGGAATGTGTCCGAGAATAAATCATCTTAGTTAAGATTTTATTAATTATGTGTAGTCAAATAAGATTTAGTCTCTCCTGGACTTAAAGACAGCTTATAAAAATTGATCCACGGATAATCTATGCGTAACTTAGTCTGTTTAAAATCTATGATATATTTTGCTATGTAGTTGATTTATTGTGATTTTTTTTTGAGGTTGGGAAGTCACAAATATATTATTTCTCCTACACTGAACGGAGCTAGAGAAAGTGTCAGACTTTTTCTGATTAAAATCCTTCTGACGACACATCTTCAGTTGCTCTTTGCGACTATAATGACTCTTTCAAACTATAAATAAAATTGTCATCCATCCATTTTTGGAAGACTTCTTCCATTCATACAAATTCGTAACTGGATGTGAAAAAGAAATTATTGTGGAGACAAAATCGAGTGCTGTATCTCTTACGTGTCGCCCAAACTACACTACAATTGCTATAAGATGGTGCGGGTGACAGCTGTCAGATTCATACAATGTAGCTACCTGTCCTTTTCTCTCATCTTAAAGATCCATATTTTCGTCCCGCTGTCATTTTACCCATGCTATGTAAAAAGGCATTAAGCACCGTAAGTTCGTTGCCAAATCACAGCACTGTTTTTTTTACTAAATTTAAATAAATAAAATCCTCATACGTAAGTATACTGTTTATTTAAGTAAATGCTCTTACTTTTGTTAAACACGTTCAACCATACGCGGGCCCTTCGAACACTTTCTAAAGTTTGCAAAAGTAATTCACAAGTCGCCCTGGGGTATGGAAAAACGTGAGATAGAAATCAACATCCATAGTTTAATGTGAGGATATTATGTGCTAAGGTATAGCATGGCTGAGGTATCTAGGATATTTATGAACATGATGTCTTCACAGACCTTTTTGGGAACACATCTATTGTGCATAGAGCTAAGGAGTAGAAATTCCTACCGGAGTCTGTGTTTAAGTCAACAGTGAATGGGTTACTTCTAGGCAAGCGTTCTTCATCGTCGACCACATCATCGCTTACCATTAACCTTTCGAATGTCTTATGTTACACAGTCCGACATAAGGTAATTGTTCTTCTATTGTGTCTCTAATTACGACATTCAAAGAGTTAAGTGAGATGGTGGTCAAACGCGAGCCTCATCATCAGCCTTTTTAATGTTCCCACTGCTGGGACTCAGGCCTCCTCTCTAGGAGAGGGAATGGGCCGTAATCCACCACGTGGGCCCAGTGCAGGTTGGTGAATGTCATGTCTTCGAATTTTTGGTTCTCGGACATATCGATTTCCTCACTATGATTTTCTTCAACGTGAGCCTATTAATAAAAAAAACCTTCATCCTCCATTCTTTTTGAGCTGGGAAATCATGAAAGAATTGATTCTGTTCAGGTTAGAGCAAGAGAGAGTACCAGACTCTTCTTCTTCTTGTCCTTGTCCCATCTTATTTGGGGTCGGCGCAATACGTTTTTTTCTTCCATTCTACCCTGTCACTCGTCATGTTATCACTAACTTCCTTTTCTTTCATATCATTCTTCAAGCAATCCATCCATCTTTTCTTTGGCCTCCCTCTCCCTCTCCACCCATCCACATGTATACTCATAACTCTTTTGGTAACATGCATTTCATCCCTCCTCTTTACATGACCATACCAAGACAAACGATTCCCCTTCAG
This sequence comes from Mythimna albipuncta, assembly GCA_929112965.1. NCBI lineage: Eukaryota > Metazoa > Arthropoda > Insecta > Lepidoptera > Noctuidae > Mythimna > Mythimna albipuncta. The sequence continues at coordinate 6,362,736 of OV815984.1, forward strand.
TTTGTCAGTCACTGGCGCCACTTTCAAACTTCCTCTAATATACTCATTTCTCACTTTATCCAATCTCGTCACACCACACATCCATCTCAACATTCTCATCTCCGCTACATGCAATCTTTTATCATCCGTCTTTTTCACAGCCCAACATTCTGATCCATACAGTATGACAGGTCTTATTATTTTTTTTTTAATTCAGATAAACTAGTTCTTGACTGCGATCCCACCTGATGGTAAGTAGCGATGCAACCTTTGATGGTATATCACGGACTTTTAGATTTTACCCTTCAACTTGAGGGGCATCCGTGGGTCACAAGTTGTTCCAGTGACCTGTCGCTATTTCATCCATCCTGAGAGAGAGTACCAGACTCTTATTGACTTAAACCGAGCATTGTTTATTTAGTAACTCTTTCGAAGAATTCCACTAATTCTGGCTATTCAATCACTTGCATGCCCCAGTAGATAGCTGCAAACACAATTTGATAAAATTCATTTTTATAGACTCTCAGACAGGGGCAGTTGATCTGAAGAATTTACTAATTTAACTAGACCTTATATTTTATTTACCTACTGTGGAAGGTGTTGTGCATCCTAATTATCGTAAATCAATTAACATACAGCTTAATTGTATAAATAGTAACGATCTAAATCTTGTCTCATTGCAACGAACATTCATCCATCAAATTGAATCTATGGCCGTCTGCCATCGGAATGTTGTCTAATTTAATTAAAAAATTGACGCTAGTTTATGGTCTAATGTTAATTTATTATTTCAAGCTAAAATAAATTTGTACGGCGCAATAAAATCTTCGGAAATGGATAAACAGTTTAACGCAGCAGTCGAAAGATGATAATTAATGGTTATTACCAAAAATACACGGTGTCGCGACCAACGGATCCTGTGTAATTTGGGACGCGCACAGTGGCGGCCATCTTCTAACTTTATCCTTCATCGGAATTCCTATTTTGAAATTGGAATCGAATGCGAACAGATTGACAGTAGTGTAGTGTTGGCATTTGTTTTTGATGTTGCATATGTCGAAATGTTTCTTGATGCAAAATTCAAACTAATGGGATTTCATTATATGCAAAAGTAATGAAAGATGTAGATAAATAAACGAACGAGTAAAATGACGGTTGGAAGAGGCGATATATTGCTTTTTCCGGTTTTATAAAGGCAGCAGCGATTCCAATTTCAAGCCGAATTTGGCTGCCTTTGACTGCCAAATATTGGAACGATATTGGTTGAACGTAGCGGGTGCTCATTTTTGTCAAAAGTTTTCTTTCTTGATCTCAAATGTCCGTTAAACCTGAATTTGTTTCTTTATCCGCTTGTACACCGTCTTCATCCCTTACAGCTTTATTTTGTCCTCATCAGATTCTTAGCAATGTGTTTCTCTCAAGTTTCTCTAAAAATGGCTTTTCAGCCAGTTTGTCGCAACTCTTTTATTATGTTTGTCTTTGCTTTGTATAAACTAGTGTCAGTTCAGACAAGTCACTGTCCACACACAAAACATATGCCTTTTAAAGAAACGTAATGCCATGTTTTTGTTTAGTTTAACGCCACGCATTTGGACTCTATATTTACGAACTTTTTGGATTATGAATAGTGATGGGGTCATATCCCGTATTTTATCGATATCTATTTAAACTGTCAAAAATTGAATAAATGTCATAAAATATTTCGTAAAAAAACATAATTCTAGAATTAATGCCAATCAACAATAATTCGAGCGATTATTAAAATTAAATGGCTATAAAGCTTGCATTATTCATTGTACCAGGAATAAAATTATCGATCTAGGTCAAGCTGAACATTATAGACTTAGCGTAATTTATGTGAAACTTGTTGACCTATAAATAGAACGATGATACGACCTTCATATTTGGAAGTTGTCAACTGTAAGAATGATCGATGTGTTTAAAAACGGTTATACAGAAGCTAATCGTGGCTCAAATAGTGGGCATTCCTTTATGGTTACTGTGGCCATTGAGCCTAGCTCTTATCTTGATGACCGACTTGTTTAAGGCATGTTTCTGATATTATTCTCGCCCGTTCGTGTTGGAAAGGGCGAGCCCTTGTAATAAAGTAAGTGGGTCAAAAGATGCATAACTGCGACTGTATTTTGTTGTTTTTATGGCGAATTGTCTGTGGTTTGTTGTTTATGAAGCTTTTGTTTAAGGAAACTTGCTTATTTGAATATATGTGGCTTGAAAATTTCGTAATCGTTAAGAACAAACAAAAATTACATGTCAAATATTACTTAAATGTAATAATTTTTGTTTCATACTGGGAAATATTTTCAGTCTCTCTTCACACAGACGGTCAGAACTAAAACATGTTGCTAAGATAACATATTGCTCTTTAAATACAAAAGTCAAGTGTTCAAAAGAATATTTTTCGATCCTGAAAGTGTTCTAAATGCAGATGAGGCGGCATTGTAGTGAGAGCCAGTGAGATTATCGAGAACACGTGTGCGAGCAAACGACGCGGGCGCAGGATATTATGACTCGCTTTTATTTTATGTACTCCTTGTAGTTTAGTGATGGGGAATTACGATTTAGAAGATATCGAAAAAAATATAGATCTCTCTTCTGCTGGTAATATTATTTACACTAGCGAAGTAAGAGGAAAGTTGACAAAAGTTTTTAGGAATTTGCAAAAAATATACTGTAGTTCGTTGTGTCGAACAAGTGTTTATGGCTGCTCGATTTAAATACGTTGATAAATAACTCTACAATCTTAAAAATATAAAAATATTACTTTTGTTTTGTTAAAAACCGTCTAATTAAAATATCACGCCATCATCTCAAGTAATTACAATAACTAAAGTGTCCATTGTTAGATAATTTATGATTCACGATTGTCCTCGAGAATAATTGCAAGTCAAGCACTTCAGCCGCTCTTGACATTACTGGTAGGTATATAATTTAGAATCTTTGGGTCAGTCATAAACGTGTTGTACAGAATAAAAGTCAAGCAAAGGAATTACAGTTATCGGCCTACAAAACTCGAGTATCGATAAATCTGTGCGATTTATCGACTGGTTCGCAGCCGGCTGCTAGTGCGATATGACAAGAGGTCAACGCACTCTAACGACTGTGTTTAGTAAGTGCGCTGTGTGCATTCATATTTTTTTTCTTAAAATAATAGGCCTGTTACTGTGAGGAGATCGAATTTCGTTAATCTTTGTTATTAATTGAGGAATGTTTATACTTGTTTCTTTATTACATAATGAACAGAAGTCAAAAGTCTAACGTAAAAACTAAGGAAGTTACGAGTACCTATAATATAATCATGAAGTTGCAAAAAAGATCATAATATATATTTGGTAATTAAATTGCTGTTTAATTAAACTTGATTCTGTAAATAAAATTCTAAGGCACATTAACAATAATTAGTGCAATATTTAGTATTAAGCTGTATCACGGTCATGAAATAACTTACGAGTAGTGAAAAAAAATTAACTATTGTAATTTTTGGTAATTTTTTTTTTTAATGACACCTTTTGATCAAACCTAACCGCGGTAACTCTTTCGGTCAATCTTGCAGCACTGAGCCATTCAACTCTTGCTGCCTAAGTTTATTAATTCCCCAGTTAAAATACTTCAAGATGATGTAATTATTGGAACTTTAGTCTGTATCTGAACTTATTGCAACCTCTAAAAAAATAAGACCCACCCATCAAAGGAATTTAGACACACAGAGTAAAAAACTATTCATATCTTTAAAATGGCAAGGTAAAAAGCATCAATACCTCAAAAGTCGAGGTAACGAGATGCATCTATTAATTCTATAAATTAATGAGCACCTCTATTGATTTAATCAATCACTAACCGGTGATCAGGCGTGGGACTGATGACTTGCCTTCCAACGACCTTCAGAGCGACCTCTTAAGCACTTCCAATTGACTGTTGGCAATATATTATTAAAACAGTGAAGGTCATCTCGAAATATGTAATTAAATCAAAGTTAGATAGGTAATTTGTTGTGCAAAGAATCTAGAATTAATTTGTCTTTAGTTTTTAGATAGTTTAAAACTTGATTGAGTTTTGTAATCTTGAAAGGCAAAATAAACTGATTTAACAGGCAGTGTTGAAAGTGCAGAGAGCTTCAGAGGCAATCATATTACTATCGAATTTATAACCACTAACCTGAGTAGATTTAGGGCCTTAATGTCACTATAAATTTAAAGAATGAACCGAAGTACTCAATGGAGGTGCTTGGTTTTTTCACCTTACTCCACTATAGGATCTGGAATTACTTACGAGGGTTGAGGACTTTTTTTTATGTCATATAGTAACCCACTATCGGTTAGTAAGTGGCTACCGTCGCTTTTGGACATCTGCAATATTAGAGGCTGAACAGGTAGCTTATCCTTTTTAAAGAGAACTGTTCATTTACATTTTTATTGCGGAGAGCTTTGAAGAAACGAAAAAAGTCCGTATTTTGTAGCTCAGGAAAGACCCTAGGAGGTAGCCATATCCACATTTTACTACAGTACAAAAAAGCGTATCCCCTGGTGAGTCAGAAGTTACAGCAAAGTTTTCTTGGAAAACACCAGCATCAAAATTCCTCAATCGGCATCTAGCATTCTTGTAGTTAGCACCGTCTCTTGTTATTCCTCCTACGTCGTTTACAACAGTTAGACCACATTGAATTACAAAGTGAGAGCATCGTTAGTGTTTCCAGTAGGAAGCTTTAATTAGCTATTATAATTACAAGCCTTTTTGCTGTCAGGTACTGAATGACAAAAACAGGCTGTCTGGTTTCGTGACACAACTTGGTAAGGGTTTATCCACAAGTGGACTCTTATGGTTCCAAAAGTAATGAAGATAGTGTCACGGGTACTAGCCAGTGCGTAAACTCACTTTTCCTTTCCATAATAGTAACAATTTAAACTTAGAACTAGCGTTAGTAACACAAAGAACAAATAGGTACTTATTCTAAGTTGGGTGAGACACATCGAACCTGGGGAATGTCTATTTGACCGCGTGCAGTCGTATCCACTACCCCAAGATCGGAGAGTCCCACCTGTCCGCCAGCGTTCTGAGAATGGTCTTAAATATAACGTTTATTCCATCGAGTATTTTTCACAGACTTTAGAGACCAAGTTTTAAGTATTAGTAAGTTCAATTGTGTGTTGATCGGTGGAAGTCTTGTTTCAAACATAATCCTTTTGCAAAAATGTTGACAAACTGCTCAATTTTGTGAAAAATTCTTGTGATGCCAGTTTTGATTTTACCATTTATATCATAGATCCAGCTAGTGCTCTCAACATTGATCGGCTCAGATTATCTCCTTGGCACTAAACGATTAGCTTAGAGGATCCATTCATATCATATTGCTTTACAGTCTTATTTCGACCTAAATAACGTTGTATCTCCAAGGTTGACTACTGAGCTACATGTGGTATTGTGATATTTATAACTGCATCTGTGGTCACATTGTGCCTATAAACAGGCCAGTCTTTTGCCAAACATTCAGTGTGTAATTGAATACTTTCATACTTTACAACTGTTATTTGATATTCCGTGATATTTTTGGCAAATTTGAGTTCGATGATACAGGCATAACTGTAGACACAGGCATGTCATGTTAAAAGATATGTTCGTTTTTTTTTTCAGTTTGAAGTCTCTCTCTCTCCTATTCTGCATTTAACTTGCTGCAAAGCTTGCACTTGATGCCACTCGTATTTAAGAACGATTCTAAATCATTAGTCTCGTGTGGCAGTGGACTCAAGCCTAAATTGAGATCCATATTTGAACATCATTCCAGAATAAGGGCCTGAAGTACTTAGTCGGTTTACTTTTTTGGTTGGGAAATCATGAAATAACTTCTCTCGTACCGAGTGGAGCAGGATGAAGTGTAAGACTTTCACTGACTAAAACCAACCCTTGTTGTGTTCCTTAAGTTACCCTTTGCGTTCTAGGGCCACGGTAACTTATTCGAATAATACCAGGTGTTGCTTATGTTATCATCTTATTTTCTAAGAAAAATCTCCTATTAAGATACATATTAGTGCCCATATAAGCTAACAGGCTGTTTAACTGCGTTCCTGCTTAATTCTAAACCGGTGTGTTTACGTGTTGATTTAAAGTTTAATGCCGTTCAGCTTACCGTTATAAATCTAACAACCATGCCAAGATTCCCTCTATCTAGGTTTATATCCAGCTTTAGGCTGCTTTTCCACCTGAGCTGTGCTATGTAGCTGCCCCGAGGATGTAATAGCTAAGCTGTGAAACTATGTGACAGTTTCTACTGATAAGCACATCTATACTCGCACTGAGCAGTGCGAGTAAAGATGTGCTATGAAGATGCGCCGACGCATGGTAGCTGCGTGAGGAAGATATCTATCACACAGTTCGAGCTATACGATGCATCGATAGTAGGGAATCACACTCGCGATCATCCATAACACGCATCCTTCCATACAAAAAAGCATATTTATCTTAGTTGAATCCGTTTCCACTAGTGCTAAGCTATGTGCACCAATGAATATGATTGGTGGATATCAAACGCATTCAAAGTAACGCAGCATAGCACATATCTGGTGGAAAAGCGCCCTAAGTCTAGTGAAATTACCGTGCCATTAAAAGTTCATAGTCCACTGTTAACTTAACGTTCATAACTCTTGGAAAATGACCGAACTTCAACGTTATTTCATTCATAAAACTTGTTAGCACGTCACACAAAAAACACGTCACGATTTTAAGAAGTCGTACTCGATCTACCGTTAAATTCGTCTTTTCTGTTCTTATTTCTATGCAATAGAGTCTAAATTCGCATGCAAATTAAACGATATTACGTAAATAATAGTAGTGGTGGTGTTTAATTTGTATTATTTTGCCTTGTTCGTGATTCACTGAGTCAGTCAGTCGCTGTTGTAGCCTAAAGAGGACGAGTAGCGCACGTCGCCATTTCTGTTTTTGTTTTTTTTTTTTAAACTCCGCGTGTGTGTGACATGTGCGTATATTCGTTCAGTCTTATTCTGAAATAGTGCTTTTATGGTGAACGTTTTGTGTTTTAATTAAAACATTATTGTTGTGAGTGATTAGTATTGAATTTAAGGATTTTCTGCAGCTCTGTGTGTTTTTTAATAGGTATGTTTATTGTTTTTTTTTTTTATTGTCCAAGATGGAACGAAATATTTAAACATATCAACGGCCTTGTTAGAAATCTTCGATAGTTTAAGTTTTAGTTTGTTTTGTTACATCGTAATTTATAACTTACATATAGAAAATTTTCGTCGCAGATATTTAAGTACATATTTATGATTGTTTATCAAATATCTACACCAGAAATACTAAGTACATTAATATTGAGTGTGATTTATTTAAAAAAATCATCGATAAAATAACCTGTATCTATTTCATGTCCCATCTCTAATTTATTTTTAGCTAAACGTTTAAAAAAATACATAGCAATATAAAACCGCTAACCGCTGTCAAGATGACGTTTAGCATGCAGATAGGTCTACTAGGGAATGCGATGAGTCTCCTATCAGCTCGGTATCGGTTTCTCGGTACCAATCAAAGTACCAATCCAGTACCGTTACACGTCGACAACACGGAGGCTTAAGAACTTCTTACGACAAACCTTTTTTATTTACAAGCTTTTTTTTTGTCTACCTATACGCATGGAACGTTTTGGTAACACATTTATTGTGCGTACAGCTAAGGAGTGGAATCCCCTGCTGGAGTCTATGTTTACTGGTAGCTACAACCTAGGGGTCTTTAAGCCAAGGTTACGTCGACCACATCGCCACTTTCCATCAGGTGAGATAATGGTTCAACACAAGTCTATCAATCAATAAAAAAAAATTGACAAATCTTGCAAACGGATTTAGAAACAGTTTTATCTCCATCAAATTGAAATTTGGTATACCTATGTAACTTAGATGACAATGCATTAATATACCTAGTAGAATAGGTCTGATGATGGAGTCAGATAGAGGCCATACGTACATAAGTACCTACTCTTCCTCCTGCCCTTATCACATATTACTTGGGGTCGGCGCAACACGTTTTTTTCTTCCATTCTGTCCTGTCACCCGTCAAACTATCACTAACTCCCTTTTCTTTCAAATCACTTCGTACACAATCCATCCATCTTTTCTTCGGCCTTCCTCTCCCTCTTCATCTATCTACATGTATACTCAGAACTCTTTTAGTAATATGCGCTTCATCTCTTCTCTTCACATGACCAACTGAACGCAAAAAGATAAACCGATCGTGTTTATGCTCTTTGTAATGGTTTTGATGAGTAGGTACTTTAGGAAACAATAAAAGCATGTTTTTTAGGGTTCCGTACACAAAGGGAAAAACGGAACCCTATTAGTGAGCATTCGCTGTCGGTCCGTCTATCTGTCCGTCACTGGCCTATAACTCATGAACCGTTTTAGTTAAACAGTTTATTTTTTAATGTATTTCTGTTGTCGCTATAACGACAAATACTAAAATCACATACTTAATAAAATTAATACATAAGGGGACCCATTCAATCAACGTGGTTAGTTCGGCTGTTTTTATATGTATGTAGGTAGATAATGGTGCGGAACCTTTCGTGAGCGAGTTCGACTCGCACAAGGCCGGTTTTTTTTTTTTAATTTAAAGACAATTTTGCATAACTAAATTACAATGTTTCCCCAAATCTTTCAGGAAAATAATGTTATGTAGGTATCCAGATATTTTTCCGCATGTAAGTGGTTTCATGTTAATAATTGTCACTGTCGTGCGTGCTCTATAATTGTAGTGTCGTTGTCATTTAAACCTTTTTTCCTGGAGTAGCGATACTCCCTGTCTCCCCTTTTTTATTGTGGGAAAAATCATCCAATGACAAACCCCGCTCTTGGGCGGAGCGGGAGATAGTATCAGACTCTTACTGACTAAAAGCGCACCCCGTTCCTTCTAGCCTTCATACCGGGGCTCGAGTTCCCTTTCGGATAACCCTGGCCCCAGTAGGCTCTCCCTCTCGAGGCAGTATCAGACTTTTACTAAACTAAACTCCACCTGTGTTCCTTCAGTTGCCTTTAGCGATTCAAAGCTCCGGTAACTATGTAGTACTCCTACTACTACTACTACTATCTAGTACTTAGGCGTCGTAGACGCTCCACATTGCTATCATCCCGAAAAATTCTCGTTTCCAATGTCAATTGTTAGGGTTCCGTACCTCAAAAGGAAAAAACGGAACCCTTATAGAATTACATTGTTGTCCGTCCGTCTGTGTTGTCTGTCTGTCAGTCTGTCAAGACTCTTTGAAATTAAAACCATATACTCAGGTCTGCGGTCCCTTCAAGCTGTGAAAAAATCAAACTTCTAAGTTAACGAATAAAAGAGATACGGCCGTTAATGTCGCAAAAAAACACGAATAAAAGAGATACGGCCGTTTATGTCACAAAAAAACGTATAATTTGATATTCTCAAAGATAGACTCACTCAAAGATCTCAAAGATACTCTCATAGGGTACTTCCTGTTGACCAAGAATCCTGAAATTTGGCATAAAGCAAGGTCTTATAGCACAGGTGTAGAAATAAATCTGAAAACAGTAAATTTGTTATCACCTACGTCACAAAATTTTTTTTTTTTGTTATTCTGATAAATCTTCGAGACTCTATTAGGGAATTGTAGTTTGCACGGAACACTCAGTGCGCGAGTTTGACTCGCACTTGCCCAGTTTTTTTATGTAATATGTATCCGCATACTTTACAAACGCATACTTCACATGGTTGAAACCAAATGTCGAAGCCAAACATATAATAAAATAGAATTTACGTAAAATATCGTATATGAAGTCTTTGTACACTACTAGATGACGTCATCCCCATGGAAGGTAAATAACGATTACCGCTCGTTTCCCACATGAGGTCATCAAGCACCACACACTTGAGGTAACACTATTTATAAGATTACCAACATAACTTTACATTCCACAGCGGCGCTGCTTGTCAAGACATTAAGTTACTAAATGTCAAATTCCGTACTATTTATTTTAGTACCTTTTTTCGCCACCTGCAGAGTTAAGTTGGGTGTTTGTCATTCAGAATAGTGAATCCAAATTACGTTGTTTGTATACTAAATCTTGTTGTTTATATTATTTATATGGAAATCAATGTTGACGTAGACTGATAGATTTCTTAGTATGAACGTTTTGCTGGCAAACAGAGCAATGGAATTGTAGTAGTATTGAAGAGCCTTGATCCTGTTTGAATTGTGACTCATGATAAGTATGTGTAGTACTAGACTTAAGTACCTGCAAGTATTACTACTGGAAAGGAAACAGTGATTCACTGTATAATCATAAGTCAGTCAAATCGAGACACGAGTTGACACGACATAATTCACAATAAAACTATTAAAAGAAAACACGTTCCAAATTCAAATAAATGTCAAGAAAGCAAACAAACGCCATAATTATATGATGTTAAAGTTAACCGGAGTTTACATAAGACACGACTAGGAAAGCCTAGCTTCCTTATTGAGGTGTACTATTGTCTGACGGCTCCGCTGATGCAACCGTCGGCCCCTTAGGGAACCAGATATTAACTGCCTGGGTGGGCCTGGATAAACTTAGCAACGTTTCTAAGCGGATTTCTTAATGCACTTGCGATAATCCTAGAGATTTTTGAATTTATGGTCGTTGGTAAAAAAAGTCTTTGACCTCTTTGAAGCAGAAAAAAAATATGAAGTCAACGGTCAAATATTTATGGTAGGGAAAATGATAGAGATGGGGCCAGTTTTATAAAAATATTTGTCGATTTTAATTTTGTTGTAGAAGTGGTAAAACGATTTAAAACATTGTACCTACTTAACTTAATAGGCACTACTTTTGAATGGATAAACAATGAATAATAAATACACCTGTCATTTAATACCGGTGTTTTTGTTGCGAATAAGTGACATTATTGATCACTCAGTCGCCATAAAATATCTACCTTTGTAGTAATTTTGCTTCCAAGTATTCATTGAAAATGATGTTAATATTGCTATTTATCAAACGCATCGCATCAATCAAATTGTTGGGCGCGTTTTAATGACACATAGTATGTCAGTAGTATCATGAAACGAGCAATTATTATTATCGTACGATGACATTAAAAGCTCGGAACTGTGTATCGTGTACACGTTGACATCCTGCTGAATTGATAATGCAAAGTAGACTTTATTTCTAGTGAAATATGGTCTAATAGATGTGTTGATTGCAATGAGTCACATTTGTTTTCAAACAATCGTTTAGTTCTAGACATGCAGGCTCTAACACGGTACAATAATGAATGTAGCGACTTTAATATCGTCCTCGTGTTTAGAATCTGATGTAGATTAGGCAATCAAGTTTTTATATCGGTAAAGTCAGCGTAATTCGACTAAACCTGTTAACCTGTCAGAATGGTGACCTTTTTGATGAAAAAACAAATTGACCAGCGAGAAACCTTGATGATGAGCATTCTATTTTTGTACTTGATTATGTTTTAGTCTATTCGGATTTGGAACAATGTTTTTTTTTTGTTCAGACATGTTTACACGGATAACAAAGGCTTGTTTTTGTTGTCAGATATTACAGCTGTAACCTTTAAAATACACGTTTTCTATATTATAATATACGTCGAAAATAATAGACGATTGCAAAATAAAGTAACTCGTAATCGATTACTATTACATTGACTGAGATGCTTAGTCGATAGTGGCACATCTCTATTTATCAGATGTTTGCTTGGCGGGTAAACATGAACAGTTTTGTAATAAGTCTCGGTTGAGTAGGATTTCCTTTGGGCTGCGTTTATTACGTGGATACTTCTAAAGGAAATTAATTATGAAATCTTTAAACCCGGGCTATAAAGAAGTTGGAGTTCTATTCGTTTAGCAATCATTTCACTGGTTAGAAAATTGGGATTGTCTGTAACTGAAAGGTTAGCTGGGAGAAAACTAATTGTTAAGTTCGCCTTTGTAAATTAACTGTTTGTATCACCGTGTGCTATCCGATACAATATATGTATCAATGTGTACTGTGTATGTTTTTGTGTGCAATACAGAATTATAGAGATTTGACGAAAATAAATAAAGGTTTTTTTAAGAATTTTAACACTTTACAGTTAATGCAAGGCAGTCACAGAAGGGTAGCCTTGAGATAGTAAATGTAATCGAGGACGTCAATTTATAAGATGAGAAGAATTATAATTGACGTCAGTTCCAACCTGGAGGAAAATTACTCGCGATCGACAGCAATGGAAAGAGTTGGACGAGGCCTATGCCGTTAAGCATACCGACGATCGACGGATAAGAAATTCATTGATAAATATGTTAGGTGTACTTAGTTAATGATTAAGTTCTATGAACTTATATGAATCAACTGTGCAACTTGGCAAATAAACTTAATACATTAACCTTTCAATTGTGATAATTGCAGACACAATTGAAAGACAATAGGTGCGCGAACGCCGGCGTTCGCTTGGGGTTTAATGAATTAAGTATAATAATTATTATTTAAATTATTTTACATCCCAAAATGCACACGATAAGGCCGCCAATTGTATTTTTATTTAAATGTACGGCTCAAATTTTATTATATCGGCGTACAGTAAAGTTGTTGGAGATAAAACCTTCTTGCAAGCTTCCTAAATTATATGAAAAAATATGACACTTCTATTTGTCACTTGTCTTCACTTGTTTCTTGTAAAATATATTGTTCACACCGAAAATTATTAAAAAACTAATTTGCATTGAGCATCCAGTCATTGATTTTCATTCAGAATACCCATAATTCTCGCACATGGTCCATAACGAGCCGGATGAAATATAATTAAGAAGATCAGCGATTATTTTCAAGAAAAAGAATAGAGACTGACTTCCACGCTGAATGGAGGTTCATGAGTTCACTGCTGGAGAACTGGATTGATTTCAAGCAAGTTAGTTAGTGGTGTACAGTTATAATTACGCTAATATCGTCACCCAACACTCAGGTAGTATATATAAGTAGTCATACTAAGGTCAGTACTATTTTATTAAATTACCAATTATATTGTGTTGAGTAAAATCATTAGGTACTTTGTTGCATTGTGATTAGTATTTTATTCAACAGCAATGTTAAGTTTAAACTCATACTTTTAACAGTATAGTTAGCTATTTTGCTACATTATTAAACTTACATTATATTAAGCTGTAACTAATTACATAACTACTTAACAGTGGTATTAATTTTTAACAAGTATCTTGACATAATAAAAATATTTGAGTGTTAGATATTAGTACAAGTCATTGTTATAAATTATAGTTAGCAGTCAGAAAGGGCATAGACTACAGCTAGGCGTATAATTATTGAAATTATATTGTTGTTTTTAATTTTTATATTCCTGTATCAATGCCAGGTTGACAACACTCGTCTCCCAGAATGTCTGAGGAAAAGGATTTAATTAAGAAGCGAGGCAGCTTCAAAGGTCGCTTGACTAGTTTCCTCAATTTTCTGGACTCATTCAAGGACAAGGAGCTATCTAGCTGTGATGTGTCCGAGTTGCAGTTGCGCATGGGCAAGATAGAGGCGTTGTATGAGCAGTATGATGAGGTACAGTTACGTCTAGAATGCATTGTTGACGACATCAACTTACAATATTCTCAGCGTTCCGAGTTTGAGTCTATTTATTATAAAACCTTATCTAGAGCCCAGAATATTCTGACTGACTACAATAAAGATAATAAATCGATGGAAAGTTGTAAAAGTACTCGTGTTAGCATAAAGCAGCCGGTTAAATTGCCAACGATTCAGTTACCAAAGTTTAGCGGATTATATTGTAATTGGCTTGAATTCCGCGACACCTTTACTAGCCTAATTCATTGTAATGATGACATAGACGCAATCAATAAGTTTCACTACTTGCGAGCATCACTTGAGGGAACAGCTGCTATAGTTATCAAATCCATTGAGTTTTCTTCAAGTAATTACTCTGTGGCATGGTCATTGTTATGTGATCGGTTTGACAACAAAAGATTACTGGTTCAGAATCATATAAGTTCATTATTTACTATTGAATCAATTACAAAAGAATCTTCTGTTGCCATTAAGAATTTGATCGATCAGTTAAATAAAGACTTGCGAGCTTTAGAGTCATTAGGGGAGCCTGTGAAACACTGGGATACACTTTTAATCTACATTGTCACACGAAAACTTGATCAAAAAACCTATCGTGAGTGGGAGGAGTGCAAAGGTAGGATAGACAAGGATGGCTTAATCACGTTTAACGCATTTATGCAATTCTTACGCAATCGAGCCGACCTCATCGAGACCCTGGAACTCCCCCGCAATCATTATTCGCAATCACCAGGTAAATCAGGTCCTAAGATCAAGTCAATGGTAGCACAATCTCCTATCAATTCTAGCACTGACTCAGCTTCTAAACCTTGTCCTAAATGTAATAACAACGATCACACATTAAATAATTGTCCACAGTTTCTCGCATTGAGTAACGATGACCGTCTCAAATCATTACCTAGTTATAAGGTATGTTTTAACTGTTTTCGTTCCGGACACTATGCTAACAAATGTAAAAAACCAGGCTGCAAACTATGCAAACGTAGGCACAACACATTAGTTCACGTACATTCTAATGGCACTGTATCGAATACACCTAGTGGTAATTCGATGAATAACTTGTCTGCTACGACTGAAACGAATAACGTAGCTTTATCCGCAAACATTGCATCTCCGTGTGGTCATACGCAACGAGATGTGTTGTTATCAACCGCTTTGATCAAATTAAGAGACCACAATGGGTGTGTGCATCTCGCTCGCGCGGTGCTCGATAGTGGTAGCACGTCTTCACTCATAACAGATAGGTTGTGCAATAAACTTAACTTAAAAACTAGCCAGGTAGATAGATCAATCCTTGGAATCAATAACGTCACTTCGCACGTAGGTAAAATATGTCGGGTTAAGGGTACGCCATTAGATGATAGCTTTGTATTCGAACTAAATTGTTTTGTTCTTCCGTTCATTACGAGTAGTGTTCCGTGTCGTCAGATAAATATTTCTGATTTCGACTTACCCTCGAATATTACTTTAGCTGATCCTACTTTTTATAACCCTGCCGATGTTGATATTTTAATCGGCGCTGATCTTTTTTGGGATTTGTTAGGATCTCAAAGACTAAAGTTAGGTACCGGGAAACCAATATTATGTGAAACCCGTCTAGGATGGATAGTTTCCGGTCCAATTACTCAGAATACTATCTCACTGCTGACGAATGACGTAAAGTGCAATATGTCTAAAATGGTTGCCGACAGCGATGGTGACTGGGAAAACCTCAAGTCAGAATTGACAAAGTTTTGGCAATTAGAGGAGGTGAATGCGAAGTCTTCCAATTCTTATATGCCTGAAGAGAAATTGTGTGAAGACAATTTCGTTACAAATACGACACGATTGTCTGATGGTCGTTTTTGTGTTCGCATCCCCCTTAAGAAAGATCCTTCAATTTTAGGAAATTCTTTTAATAAAGCCACACATTGTTTACATTCTTTAGAGCGTAAATTAAAGGTTAAGACGAACTTTAGTAGAATGTATCATGACTTTTTGTCAGAATACGAGTTACTTGGTCATATGACAAAAATTAATAAACCTAATTTATGTTTGGGTTATTTTATTCCACATATGGGAGTTTTACGCGAGTCGAGTACCACGACCAAACTTCGTGTTGTTTTCAACGCTAGTGCTTCTACTTCGACGGGAGTGTCCTCTAATGACCTACAGATGGTTGGGCCAACCGTACAGGACGGTCTATTGTCTATACTTCTTCGCTTTAGAGTCCACAAGTATGTTTTATCTGCGGATGTGGAGAAGATGTATAGACAAATAGTCGTCCACCCGTCGGACAGATATTTACAACAGATTGTTTGGCGTGATAATGTTAGTGATCCTATTAATGTTTATCAATTAAACACCGTCACGTACGGTACGGCCAGTGCGCCATTCCTTGCGACACGATGCCTTAAACAAGTAGGACTCGACTGTAGGAACCCTAAGATATCGGAAATCATCCAACATGACTTCTATGTCGACGACTTGCTGACCGGAGGGGATGACTTAGATGAAGTAAAGTTCATTCGCACTGAAGTCACCAAAGCGCTTGCGTCGGCATGTATGCCATTGAGAAAGTGGAAGTCAAATGATTCTCAATTATTGTCGAATGCTGTCCCTGCGTCATACGATTTGAACATTGGACAAAATGAGCCAGAAAAGTTGCTTGGTCTCTGTTGGCATATCGGCACTGATGAGATAGGGTTTCCTATAGGTCTGACTAAATCTTCGACTAGGTACACAAAGCGTGACTTGTTATCCGTTATTGCGCGAATCTTTGATCCCTTAGGTCTGTTAGGTCCTATTGTTATTACTATGAAGATCTTGCTACAGAAAATGTGGTTAGATAAATTATCATGGGATCAACCATTACCTAATGAGATTTGTAAACAATGGGAGATTATTATTAAATCTTTACCTCTTTTAAATCATGTTCGCATTCCGCGACTTGTAGTCTGCAATTCATTTACGGAGTTAGAACTCCATATTTTCACAGACGCGTCTGAGTCCGCGTACGGTGCTTGCGTCTACATTCGCAGTGTTAATGCTAAGGGTGAGTACATGGCTCGCTTGTTAATGGCAAAGAGTCGAGTTGCTCCCATCAAGCCTACGACAATTCCGCGACTGGAGTTATGTGGTGCGGTAGTCGGTTCTCGTCTTCACGAGAAGGTGATGAGCTCACTTCGAGTGAAGATCAGTCGGGTTTATTGTTGGACTGATTCAACCATTGTCTTGGGATGGTTACAGATGATGCCTACCAGACTTCAGCCCTTTGTGCGCAACCGCGTTGCTGAGGTTTTGGATAAGTCGGGTAACTGTACTTGGAGGCACGTCCCAACAGATCAAAATCCAGCAGACCTAATATCTCGTGGCATGGATATTAGTGATCTGCAGGAGTCAGATCTGTGGTGGAAAGGACCAGATTTTTTAAAACTAGATTCGTCTGAATGGCCTTCTCAAATTACGAGCCCAGGACTACAATCGTTACCGGAGACTCGACCTAAAATCATATTACATGTTGTAAACGATTCGAAACCTGAAGTTTTAATTGATTTTAGGCGTTATTCCAATTACACACGGCTCGTACGATCTGTTGCCTACGTATTACGATTTATTAAGTCATGTAGAAAGCATTACCCTAAAACCAAATACTTGTCACATGATGAGGTACAAGATGCACTAACTCTTGTCATTATTAAGAGTCAGATTCAGTCATTTTCTGAATACCAATTATTTTTGAACAAAAAGAGTTTACCTAAAAAGAGCGCCCTTCTAAAGTTTAATGTTTATTTAGACGATAATAATGTAATGCGAGTAGGAGGACGTCTCGATAACTCTAATTTTGCTTATAGTAAGAAACACCCTATTTTATTACAGTCCACTCATGATTTCACTAAACTATTATTTAATTTTGAGCATAAAGGGCTGATGCATGCTGGCCCACAATTATTATTAGCTTCCATTAGGGAAACTTATTGGCCAATAGGAGGTCGCAAGTTGGCGAAAGCCTGTTATCATAAGTGTGTTTTGTGTCACCGTATGAAGGGTAAGGTTGTAGCTCCCTTAATGGGTAACTTACCACGAGAACGCCTTCGTCCAGGTTATCCCTTTGAAAGCACAGGCGTTGATTACGCTGGCCCTATTATGTGTGCTAGTCGCCAGGGCCGTGGATGTAGGTTAGTAAAGGTGTATGTCGCTATTTTTATTTGTTTCACAACCAAGGCCATTCATTTGGAGCTCGTTGGTGATTTAACTAGCAATAGTTATTTACTGGCTTTGTATCGGTTTATTTCTCGGAGAGGTAAACCTGCTGATATTTTTTCCGATAACGGTACCTCATTTGTCGGTGCATACAACGACCTTTCCAAATTTTTAAAATTAAATAGTTTGTCCTTGGGTGAAAGTGCAGCAAACGACGGAATAAGGTTCCATTTTATTCCCGCCTACACCCCACATTTCGGTGGACTCTGGGAGGCGGGTGTCAAGTCAGCAAAGTATCACCTTCAGAGAGTGTTGGGAAATTGTAACTTGACTTTTGAAGAGCTGTACACCACACTAACCAAGATTGAAGCCATCTTGAACTCTCGTCCATTGACGCCGTTGTCTTCAGATCCTGCAGATTATACTCCGCTCACGCCAGGACATTTTCTTGTGGGACGGCCACTTACTTCCTTGCCGCAACCTGATTACCAGGATAGCTCTGCCAATTATCTGTCTCGTTACCAGAGGATCGAGCAGCTTCGCCAGCATTTCTGGAGCAGATGGAGCAAGGAGTATGTTGCAGAATTGCAACAACGCTCCAAATGGCGTTCCTGCAAGGATGGCTTGATGCTGAACTCCTTGGTGGTGATCAAGGAAGACGATCTTCCTCCGTTGAAGTGGAGACTTGGACGGATCGTGGCTGTTCATCCAGGAACGGATGGTATCGCCCGTGTAGCTGACATTCGGACGTCTACTGGAGTCGTTCGACGGGCATTCAACCGAATCTGCCCTTTGCCTGTGTCTTCAGAATCTGGTTGAAACCATTGGTTTCAACGCCCGGGGAAATGTTGGAGATAAAACCTTCTTGCAAGCTTCCTAAATTATATGAAAAAATATGACACTTCTATTTGTCACTTGTCTTCACTTGTTTCTTGTAAAATATATTGTTCACACCGAAAATTATTAAAAACTAATTTGCATTGAGCATCCAGTCATTGATTTTCATCAGAATACCCATAATTCTCGCACAAAAGTACCTATACCTAAGATAAATATTAAAACACTTTACGAATAACCGTAATTATAAAAACTATCCAACAACTATATTTTATAAAAAATGGTTTTAACGGCGTAATACTAATGTCACAGATAAATAAATCGCTTTTTTTAAAGTTCAAAACCGTTCGGAAATGGTGTCAAGCTTTTACATTATTCAAATTATCCGTAAAAAAATGGCTTTTGTGGACGAAACGGCACTTTGCACTTAGCTTGAGCTAATTAACATAAAATTATGCTTATATCTTCATAAATCAGAGTTATATTTAAGTATATTAATGTAGTATTTTTGTTAATTTTGAAAGTTTTATTGATAAGACTTAAGTAAGTACTATTCAATTTATTCGACCTCGGGTTTGTACTTTCAGTAGATAATTCAAATAGAAACGAAGCTTTCATAGTCAAGTAAAAAGTCAGATTATTTATTTTAATGACATCGTTATCTAAAATTCAAATGGTAATTATATATTTATTTAATTTATAAATGGAGAAACTGCAGAACAGATGAAAGAAACTGATTGACATATCAACGCACCGTGGTAACTACTGGGACTATAAGCGTGTAATATTGCGTAATTTTTCCTTTTATGACGTAGGTGAGCTCTAGGAAAGGGTGTTCTAAAATTCAGCCCCTGAGGAAATGAAACGGGGGTTTAATATCTGTACGGAGAATCTACTTTTATGCGAGCGAAGCCGCTGGCAGAAGCTAGTTGAACTTTAATACAGAAAAATAATTGCTTAACAACTGCCTCTAAATGTCAAATGCACCGAGTTCTACTTTTGACAGTTCAATACGTTCTTTAGACCAAATTCTCATTCGGAAACTAGTCATTAATAAATTAACGCCCAATTTGAGACAACCATCTCACTTTATTTACAACAACGGTATTTTTAATTTGAGAGTAACAGATAACTGTTTATACATTATGAAGTGGGCGGCTTATGTCCCCAACTAATAAGCGTGGCGACGTGAAATCGACACGAATTAACGGCTGGTCGCTAAAATTAACCATCACTTTAGACCGACTGTTGATTGGAAATTAAAAACAACAACAGTAGGCAATGCCATCGGATAATTTAAGTTTTCTTTTAGAAGAAAATTGGGTCAATCAGAGATTTGATTGACGGTAAAAAGACTACGTTTGTCTATGGAATCTTTACTTTTAATAAGTGTTTCACTGAGTACTTTAATTTAATGTTAATGATTTTTTTTCTATCAAATAATTCCTTAAAATAATTGTCTAGGTTAAAATATATTTTTTATTATTTAACTGTCGGAGTATAGAGCCATTTAAACATATAAAAGTAGAATTTCCGGAATGTTCGAATTTCGAAACGTCTTGACATGTGTCACCGTGGTATTTTGGCGGGAACGGGTCTCGGATGGCGCCAAGCCGAATTGATACTCGTAAACGTAGCGAGGTCACGTTTTGAAGATATCTGTTAGAAATTGGGTTTATTATTTAAATAAATTCTTGGTAGGTATAATGATACTTTGGTATAAGGCTGACTCAGCTTATAATTTGAAACTAGTTTGGAATTTATTCATCCTACTAGTAGGTACTATTATTTAATCAAAATCTGTCTAAAGTGTCTAAGATTAAGTTTTTTTTTTAATGGGATATCATCAAAAACGGATTAATAAGAAAAATACATAGGCATACACATTAGATATA
The DNA here is from genome assembly GCA_929112965.1 of Mythimna albipuncta. Lineage (NCBI taxonomy): Eukaryota > Metazoa > Arthropoda > Insecta > Lepidoptera > Noctuidae > Mythimna > Mythimna albipuncta. The sequence goes on from OV815984.1 coordinate 6,383,227, forward strand.
GATCAATATAACTGATAGAATAATTCTAAGTTTACCTTTAACTTTTTTTTGGTGAAATGTCATCAGATAATTTCTCCCACTTAGGGTGGACCGAGAGGGAGTGTCAGACTTTTATTTACTGACTAAAAACCACACCATGTTCCTTTAGTTACCCTTTGAGTTTCAGCTTCACTATGCAGTGATTCTTTCCCAAGCAAAAACGAACAAATGAAAGTTACACTACATAAGTAATTAAAAATAACATTCCATTTTACAGTCAGCAACGCCAACTTGTCTCCGTCACCTAACAGTAAATCCGTCGCATGAATATTCATTATTTTTATTGCACTGGTAACATTGACCGATAGCACGGGTATGCGCACTTGGCATCAACTTGCATACGATTTGACGTTGAGTACAGTTTTCACCGTTCTTGACTTAGATGTAGAAAATAGATTGAAAGTTTCCTATCTAAGTATGAATTGAATACGGGCAGAAAAGTGTGACAGGACACGCATATGAGTAGTTTAATAACCATTCATTATGTATAGTTATAGAGAATGTGAAAACACACAGGTATTAGCCGCACAGTCGCGTCGAAAAGGACATGCATGATGTCCTTTTTGACGCTTTGGTAGTTACAAATTAAAGCATTGCTAAGTAACTGATAATTCACTCGCGTACAAGTTATTAGTATATAATTAGACTACATACTATTATTCTTTTATCTAAAAATATTCAGTAACCTTTTTTAACTTTTAGCTAAAAGAATAATAGTAATCTCGCGCTCTACAGATTTAGTCCCATAGTGAAAAATGCCACAAAGCCAGTGTTGTCTTTTTTATCCCAAAAGTTGACCGGTAGGTAGAGAATGCCTTGTTGCATTAATTCCGCCTATGTACCACTACTGTACATGCAGTTTAAATAAATAAATAAAAATGTGTATTTACCCAGAAAATATTTTTAATTTTTTTGAGAGTATTTGCTCAGTCCTAACTCTATGTCTTGTCTATGGGCCTTACAATGTAACAAGTTGAAGTGCTGACAGGTTACAAGAACGAGATAGTGATATGATGGCTAATTAGTGAAGGTAATTACTTGCTTAGATATTTCTATGCTGTTTTGCTAAAGGATTATATCAAGATTTGGCCCAGATTCTGTGGGTCTGGCAAACTTTCTTTGAATACCAACAAATCAAGTTTATTAGAAGAATGGTCGATAATGTTCTTCAGAGTTTTAGAGGTATGTGTAACCGGGTGTAAAGTCCCGTAAACCTTCGTTGAAATGGGAGGATTCTCCGACCAGTTGCGCGTTATGTCTGATCCGGGCAATTACCCGTTAGATGATTTCAGGCTGTTGTATATGTTCAAATCGCGAGGAGAACTCTAATTACGGAGGATGCAGAATTTTGTAGTTTGGTTCATATATGGCACCATAGATGTCGCTATTAATACCTACTTCTTAGAAAACATTACATTACATTTTTTTAATTTCAACGCAAATGTGATAAAAGCAAACGTACGATTGCTAGATTTAAATACTGTCTGGACGGGTTCACTCAAATCTGTGTTGTTCTTTCCTCAAAAGATCACCTCAGACACCAATTGCATGGTTCTCATATGATTTGACCATTACATGTTTGATGTATAGACATTAAAAGACACAAACTGCATGATTCTCATTTGATTTGACCGTTAAATGTTTGCTGTATGAACTTTAAAAAACAAACTTTGACCCTTGAATTTGTTACGGTGTTTCTTCTCAGGGTAGTTAGCTAAGAAACAACGGCCTCATCTAGTTTAAATTGACGAAAATATGAACTTGTAAAAGTGTTTTTTAAAAACCTATTTGCATAAAAAAATATCATTTATTTCATATCGCGTGCGCCATTGCACTAAATAACTGTAAACGGTACTCCCCTTATTAACGACTCTAATTACTTTTATGGCGTTATTTAACAGTGTTTGTATTATACAAAGTTCTTGTACATTAATAAAGGCTCATTTATGAGTTTTTTCATGCCAAGAAATGGCTACCGTAACCTCTAGTTGCCCAAAGGGCTATGCTCGAAATTTCCTTGCGTGATAGAATCGGGAATGAAGATATTCGTTGGATAAGTACGGTATTTTTACACAACCCGAAAGATTGCCAACCTTGAAGAACAAAATGGTCAATGGGGCCGAAAGGTTCTAAGTGGCAACTGCGTATGGAAAGATGTAGCGTTGGAAGACCTCTCACAACTCAAGGTAGACCGATGGCCTGATGAGGGTCGCGGAAGTCCGATAGAAGCGAGACGCATAGGAGCGGTCGTTGTGGCGACATTTAGGGAAGGCCTGTGTCCAACAGTGGACGTCTCGTCGCTGAAATAATGATTGAACTCCGATTTCTGGAAGAGAATTATCGTCGACTCACATTTCTAGTGACGCGATTGGATGGAGAAATCCAATAATCCAATCACAGCCTTTACAATATAATAAGCTGTCTAACCAAAGTCTACCTAAGTATATCTTCTTGTAATCAAATACCAAAGGAAATAGCCCCCATTTCATAAAAGAAAATATCGCTTATTAGATCTGTTATTTTTAACTTTAATTAATTAGTATCGACTATCGAGTACACGGAAGAAAATACTTGAAATAAAGTGTCTTGAACTATAAATAGCAATTCTAGGAGAGCTCAGGCAGTTTGCCGCGGTTTCTTGACGTATTTTTTTTCTACTTGGCAACATCGAGCCACAGATTAAATAGATAAATAGGAGTGCAGTCTTCCACGTAGGTTTTGCGAAAGCAGGCTGTGTTTATGTTGCTGGGAATCGATTAGATCACTTGTAGCAAGTTGTATTAGGTGGGAATAAAAAAAGTGGTACACAGTAAATGGCCAGTGTTAACTACGTTGATACTGGAATTGAGATCAAAGATTCATCGTAATGTTATCTGAGGGATTGTTTGAAAGAGACACCGCTAATACCGTTAAATCGGTAAAAATCTTACACTAACTTCCGCTTCACCTACCAACCCTCCTAAAAACGTGTTTTGTTATTTACTTCGTCATCACCATCATTTGGGGTCGGCGCAAATCGTTTTTTTCTTTTATTCTGCTCTGTCATCCGTTTCGCTTACCCTAACTTCCTTTTCCTTTTTTAAAACGCAGTATTATATGTTGTTGAACAACTTAATCAAAGTAAACACTTGAACAGTCTGTAACACAAGTACACAGGTTTACAAAATCGTACCTACAAAACATACAACGACTAATAAATATGAAATAAGAGACTCATATTCGCTAAAACTAACGTTCACAGTACATCTAACCGACTGTTTTATTTGACAGTAACGGCTTTACCAATATATCTTAAAGAAATACTGACTAAAACTGGCTGAAAAGATTTTAGGGACACCACATTGCATGAGTTTGGCGAGACAAAATGTATTAACAAGTCTTGAGGGTTATGGAAGGTTCAGATAGTGTTCTCCGGATTTCTATTCAGGAACTATCATAATTTTAGCCATAAGACGTCCACAGCTAGATATGGGCCGCTTATCACTGTTTATTTCGCTAAAGATTACAATAGAGGCTAAAGAGACACTAAATGTGAAGCAGCCAACGTAAATGGTTCCCTCATCATTTCATCCGAAAGACAACTGGGCATAGATTGCCCCCGAATGTCGCATGATCGGTATTGTGTATTTCGCATCTATCGGTTTTCCGCAACTCTCACCAGGTCATCGGTCCACCTTGTAGATAGCTTGCAAACGCTGCGTTTCCTCTTACGCGGTTATCACTACAGTACCCTATGATCTCATTGATCATCTATTCTGCGAGCAATGTGCCCTGTCTACTGCCACTTGAGTTTGGTTAGGCAACACTTTGGGCTATATCAGTAAGTATTCCAGGAACAACACATGATGGTGATGGTGACAGCTGTCAGATTACAATGTAGATATCTATCCTTTTCTCTCATCTTAAAGTAGCATATTTTCGTCCTGCTTTCATCCTACCAGCCGGAAATAGGTACAAACTTTCTTTGGAAGAATTTGCTCTACTCAATCCTAAAACCAATGCAAATATATCAAGTGCTCTCTTCATACTTGCAAAAGAAGGGTTTGGATCGTAAAGAATTCAGCAATGAGTACAATAGGTCTTGTCCCAGTAAACGTCACTATGTATGCACTATGGTAACCCCATATGGAGGCGAGTGGCGCCGGCACCGCGCAGGCGCCGTCGCGACGCGGGAAATCCAACAGCTGTTTGCTCCCGCGCCCGCCATCTTGCTTTTTTACGGCCAGCTAGAAAAGTGAGATTACTTTGCTTTTCAATCGCTACAAATTATAGCAGATCTTTTCCCATGATTTTAAAAGAAAGTCTGATATTTGCATGTGAATAGATTATTATAATTTTTCCTTGAATAGTGAAAATGTCTACCTACTTTCATGGAAGTAATTAATTTTTATAATCGTTAAGTCTGTGTGTACTTATTTCTAGACTTTCCTTCCATTTTTCCTCCCATAGACAACTTACGAACTGTCATTACACCATAAACTAAATGTCATGGAGCACACCCATCTCATTGTCTGTGCTTCGCAACATTTGCAAGTTGTCCCTGCAACGTATGCTTTCACTTTTATGATATGCTATTATGACATGTACTTACTTTTAATCGAGGCATATTGTACCTAAGTGCCTTGTTGGGGACGGAGAGGTCGCGGGTTCAGTCCCCGGGTCGAGTAAACATGCTTGACTATTGCTTGGTACTGTGATTTATGACATGGCAGCGATTACATGGAAATTACCTACTGATTGTAAGGAAGCGGCGGGATTAAGGTTTACATTATTCCAATGTTTAATAAAGTTAGCGTATTCCTACAAAGATGGTTTGACATTTGCACCTTTGTTCAATATTGCTGTACCGTTTGATAACTGCGCTTTTGCCTTTTATGCATTCGCTTGTACGAATTTCTAACGACGGCTGCATGAGGCCAAGGGAAGAGACGAAGACCTGATGGGCTGTGAGAAAACTGATACAAACTGTACAAAGATGGTGACTATTGAGGTGAGGGATTGAGGACTAATAAAGAACTATGTTAGAAGAAGACATATTGTTTCGACTTCAAATAAATTGGAGTATGAGCAAATTGAGCAATAAAATGATGACCGCATGAATTTTTGATGAATAGTTTTTTTCAGAGGGTTTTCTCCAGCTCTGGGTAATGCGAGAGCGAGAGGAAGTGTTAGACTTTTACTGACTAAAACCCACCTGTGTTCCTTCAGTTGCCTTTTTCTTTCCATGACCGGCGACTCTTTCCAACAATCTCGCAGCCCTACCAGGTATCAGCCCTTGTGGGCTTCGTCAATAATAGCTCTCAATGTACTATTTACTCATATTTCTATTAGACAAGTGCTGTGTTTTGTTCTTGAAAAAAACCTGGGAGTCTTCCGTTCGGTTTTAGGCCACTTGAACCCATTAAGATTACGGTAACTAAAATGGTTATTCAATTGAAATAGTTTTGTTTATCTTACGATAAACAAATAGTTCGAAACTTCGAATATAGTTTTGTTCATACTTGTTTAGAAAATGAAATAGACGGTTTGACAGTCAAAGAGAAAACTTTATTTTTTATTTCTTTGACAGTTGTTACGTGTTGTCAGAGTAAAAATCTAGAAAATCCGATGGAGTTTTTGGCGGGATTACGTCGAGTGATTCAGTGGCTTTTTTTAGGGTTCCGTAGTCAACTAGGAACCCTTATAGTTTCGCCATGTCTGTCTGTCTGTCTGTCCGTCCTCGCTTAATCTCTGTGACCGTTAGCACTAGAAAGCTGAAATTTGGTACCAATATGTATATCAATCACGCCGACATAGTGGTAAAATAAAAATTGGGATAAAATGTTTTATTAGGGTAGCCCCCATATATGTAAAGTGGGAAGTGATTTTTTTTTTAATTTCAACCCTAACGTGTGATATATCGTTGGATAGGTATTTAAAAATGAATAGGGGTTTACTAAAATCATGTTTTGATAATGTCAATAATTTCGGAAATAATCGCTCCAAAAGTAAAAAACAATGTGTCCCCCCCCCTCTAACTTTTGAACCATAAGTTTAGAAAATATGAAAAAAATCAGAGAAGTAGAACTTTATAAGGACTTTCTAGGAAAATTATTTTGAACTTGATGGAAAGAACAGTTTTTGTACAAAAAAGACAAAAGGGTTCTACAAAATAATTTCTGGACTAAGTTTGTAGTATAATCGTAGCAAGCATTTTTTTAAACTCATAAGTGGGTACACTTTATTGTGACGGACGGGAAACTACGGAACCCTACACTGAGCGTGGCCCGACACGCTCTTGGCCGGTTTTTTATTATTCACAAATTGATTCCCAATGGATAACCGTGGAATAAAGTATATTTATTTATTTATTATTTAATGACTTAATGCCTTAGGCATTTTCTACCAGTCAACCTAGGGTGGTGAAGAAAAAACATGGCAGATGCATAAAAAAAGAATAGGTTAATAAGAAAACAAAGGAACAAAGACCTATGATATTTTGACCTTTGCCTAATACCTGAAAAACGAACAATGAACTGCTTTTCGTTACTAGATCATGTAAAGGATCACGATTCATGTCGAATTCAAGACAGCTATAAATGATGCAGATGTAGTAAACTGGACAATATGTGGAATAATTAAAACAGGCTAGATCTATTTAAAATGGAACTGAGAATTTTATTATAGTAAGTATTGGAAAGAGGTGACTCAAAACCGGAAACATTGGAAGGAGTGGAGGGAGGCCTTTGCCCAGCAGTGGGACAGTATGAGCTATATATAATAATAAGAATAATAAAGTATTGACTACCTAAAGCTTGCACAGACATTTGCTGCCAAATACTGCAACATTCATCCGATCATCGCTATCCATTTGACGACCTAATCTGAACTGTGAAAGAGATGGAGCTTTATAGAGTGTATAGCTCCGTCCCTCTTTTTCTCTCGCACGACTTATATTTTAACACGACACAATAAAGCCTGGATGTATTTTTTTTTGTCATTATAGTTAGTAGCAATTAATATTTTAACGAATTTAATTATAAAATACACTTAAATAATTAAAAATAACAATTTGTTTAATAATTATCCATTAAAACCTTTTATATCTCTCATTACCAATTTTGTGTATAACCAGGCTTGCGAAATTATCACAATCTAATACTGTAGCTATTAACTTTATGATACTAGTCGTAAAATTATTATGTGTGTTGCCAGTTACTAATTAAGATCTTACTTTGTTGAAGCTAAGTGCAGATAATCTATAAGTACTATATATATATTATATAGTTGTCTAGTACCCATAACACAAGCTCTGCTTAGCTTGGGACTAGACGGCGTTGTTTGGTAGTTGTGGAATATTATATTATATATATTATATAGAGGACAGATTTATATTTTGTATGTGACAACTCAAAAACTACGTTACCGATTTTGAAAATTATAAGCATTACTAGTTGACCGCGATTGGTTTATAACAGGTTTTAGCACGAACGAGCCGCGAATAAATCATAATAAGTTCTAAGTTTCTATTTACTTATAATTAAAAAAAACTTTTTATAAATAAAATACAGCCGATTTCAACGTAAAAGTACAAAGTAACCAATTTCAGAAGTCCATGTTTCTATAATAGTATATTTCTCTTCGTTATTTCACACCGACTTCCAAAATTAAAGTTATTTTGCACTTGTTAATCTTTTTTTTACATTGAAGTCGGTGTAAACAGTTCGTGCGTTCCATATTTTTAAAAAGTTCATCATCATTCATCAGAATGGGTTCAACCCGAAAGCTAAATCGTTTAATCAAAAATATATATCAAAATCGGTCTACAATTGACCGCGAAATCTGAACTGGACCTTTTTTGGCGCAAACGTATAACACACAATGTTACTTTTTATTTATTTATTTTTTGTTTGGTGTTTGTCTTAAGTTTTTGTTGTATAATATGTTTTTTTTTGCGCCAAAATAAATACTTTCTTTCTTTCTTTCTTTTTTTTTTCTTTAAATCGGTAAACGTATGTACATAAAAAAAAAACTTACATCCGAACATATAACCTCCTCTTTTTAGGGTTCCGTAGTCAAATGGCAAAAAACGGAACCCTTATAGATTCGTCATGTCTGTCTGTCTGTCTGTCCGTCCGTCCGTATGTCACAGCCACTTTTTTCCGAAACTATAAGAGCTATACTGTTGAAACTTTGTAAGTAGATGTATTCTGTGAACCGCATTAAGATTTTCACACAAAAATAGAAAAAAAGCAATAAATTTTGGGGGTCCCCAAACATAGAACTGAAACTCAAAATATTTTTTTTCATCAAACCCATGCGTGTGGGGTATCTATGGATAGGTCTTCAAAAATGATACTGAGGTTTCTAATTTCATTTTTTTCTAAACTGAATAGTTTGCGCGATAGACACTTCCAAAGTGGTAAAATGTGTCCCCCCCCCTCTAAATTCTAAAATAAGAGAATAATAAAACTAAAAAAAATATATGATGTACATTACTATAAAAACTACCAACGAAAATTGGTTTGAAAGAAATCTAGTAAGTAGTTTTTTTTAATGCCTCATAAATCGAAAAAAATACTCTATTATTAAAACTTCGATCAAAGTTACAACACATTACAAGAACTTTTATATTATGTTACTTGCTGCTACGGAACCCTTCATGGGCGAGTCCGACTCACACTTGGCCGGTTTTTTTTTAAAGCTGGTTAAAATTCACTGCAGGTTTTTACAGTTAGTAAAAAGGAAAAAATCTTGCTAGTAGGTATGTAGTGTAAGTACCATTATAATTGAGCCTTTTAGATAATATAACCATATACAGCATGTCTATCCTTTCAGACCATTATTTGAATAAAAAAAATACGGTTACTTAAAAAGGTGTATTTCCTGAGTGAATTAAAGCGTGCATTTGAAGCAGGAAGCGCGGTGTTTCTATTCCTATAGAGGTGCGCTTTGATCTGCGACGCGTGTGTTGCCCGTGCGTTTGGCTAGTGTTACCATTTACAAAAATATTTTGATAGGATTTTTGATGGGTTAGCGGACTTTTTAGAGATAGATGATAGATTTTCATGTTTTGAGTTGGTTTGTTGAGCATTTTCAAACAAAATATTTGGCATTGTGTGATTTATAAGCGAAGATATTCAAACGTTTATTGATTCTATTTTTTTTTACTCTGCTCAATAAAGTTAGTATTTCAAAGTATTGTAACTAGTCCTACCTCAGAAGTGACTTATGAACTTTATAAATTTTACATACAAATGCAATAGATTCATAAAAACCTTAGTTTAGCATCTAGTGTTAGATAAAAATCTAAGTTATAATGAAGCTGTCATAGTCGAATTGTGCCTCTAAAACAAATAAAAGAAAAAAAAATACTAGCTTTTTTTTTTTTTAAAGTTGGTATAAAGATTACCTACTATTATAGCTACCACCTATAAATCTATTAAAACTCTTTAACTCACTTAGATACTTTGGCGTACGGCAACTTTAGGTACCCGTTACAGAAGTTATTTCTTTTCGCCCAAGTGGCCAACTTTAGACAAGTTAGTAAACACAATTTACACTTTGTAGAGTTTGTATTTTGTAGTGGAACTTTTCCACTTGTTCTAGATTCAAATTTTGATACTAATATAGGTAGATACATACTTACCTACACCAATTACTGTCAAAGTAAGTCTAAACCAGATCGTTTTGTGCAGATTGAGATTTTCCTTTTCTGTCAAAAGGTCTGTAAAAAACCGCTTTATGCAATAAATGCCTTTTGTTGCACCCAATTTAATTTTAAACTCCTACTATACCTACCTGAATCTTTTTATTTATTTATTATTTATTACTGCTTGGCTAAAAATATCTTTTATACAAAAGCGTCAATATCTATCTTCGACGGGATGCGAACGTTCTTTATAAACACGTTAATTACCCCTCTGCTGGACTGTAGGATTGTTCAAAACAGTTATCGTGGCTCTAGATCTAGAACATAAAGGGCAACTGAAGGAACTCGGACGGGTTTTAGTCAGTGAACGTTTAATAATCCTTCTCGCTCCAGCTTCAGCCACAGTGACAAAAGTTATTTGATGATTTCGAACCTCACAAAAAAAAAACCCCTTGCTATCAGCGTTTTTTTTTACGATGGGATAATCATCTTATGACAACCTCCGCTCTTGGGCGGAGCGGGAGACAGTGTCTGACTCTTACAGACTAAAAACCCACCCCGCTCCTTCGTGCCTTCATACCGGAGCTCGAGCTACACTTTTGAAACTAACCCTGGCCCCAGTAGGCTTCCAACCAGCTGGGCCCCGGCTGCTATCAGCGATTGAAATTAAAATATCTTCTTAGAGAATCTTGAAATATTTCGTTAAGGTCTTAATCTCAATACAGTAGGCAAAATAACATTACAGTCTATGCAATCGAATGCTCAACTAATCGGGTTCTCCGCATAGCGAGCATGAACAAAACACCACGTTTCCAGCTACGGTATTTTTATGGATATACTTGAGACGCTAATCGGGAATAAAAGAAAAACGAAGGCATTTGCTGTTAAACATGCCCTGTAGAACGTGTTTGAAGAAACAGTATTATATTGCAGGTATAGGTAATGTGTAGGACGTGCAAAGGATTTATTTTTTATCCTAGTGGGCAAAGATTGTCGTTGCCGACGAGATACACGCCCGAGCTGAAGGTGAGGCCTATTGTCGACAATCAAACGACGTTTTTCAACACATTCGAAAATTTTTAATACTAGCTGCTGTCAGCGGTTTCTTCCTCTTGACAGTACAATATTATACCAAGAGAACATACTTCCCTTACCCACGTAAAGAAATAAAAGGTTATTCCGGAATGAAATAACTTTGATATCTCGCGAAATAAGAACAATGAGAACTAAAACGTACAATCCAGTAAATACTTGAAGTAGGTACCGTGCGTGTATGCGTCATTGTTTCAACAATTCCATTCAACATATCAAAGCGTTGTTTCATTGCTTCACGTCAAATATGTAACTACGGAAAACAGCTAAGAATATTCAACTTCATTTTTAATAAAGGAATTTATTTATTTACTAGCCCTTGCCCGCGGCTTCGCCCGCTTACATAAAATATGGCATAAGCCACTCAGGAATAAAGCAGCTTTCTGTTGGTGAAAAAATTTTAGCAATCGGACCAGTATTTTCAGAGATTATCTCCTACAAACAAAAGAAACAAAAACACGAACTTTACCTCTTTATTATATTAGTGTAGATTTAAACTTCATGTACAATAGTGGTACATAGGCGGACTTAATGCCACAAGGCATTCTCTGCCAGTCAACTTTTGGGTTAAAAAAGTCAATAATAAAAATAAGTATAAATATTTGGTAGGTTTACCTGGTAATATTTCCGGGAGTTTTGAAAACTGATAATTTTAAAGATTTTGGTGCGCTCTTATCGAATTTTAACTTACGTGCGAGAATACGAGGTGGCAAAGTCGAAATTCGGAAGGAGCACATCAAAATCTATAACATTACCACCACTATTTTCTAACAGTCCGGACCAAGCCCAAGTCGTCGACGGCGCGCGCGCCTCAAGGAGTTGTCAGCGACAGCAGGGGCCCAGCCGGGTCGAAACCTACTGGGGCCAGGGTTATCCGAAAGCGCGCTCGAGCCCCGCGGTATAAAGGCCTGAAGGAACGGAATGGGTTTTTTAGTCAGTAAGAGTCTGACGCTATCTCCCGCTCCGCCCAAGAGCGGGAGTTGTCATAAGATGATTTTTCCCATCGAAAAAAAAACCCACTATTTTCTATTTAAAAAAGATACCAGATAACCGTGGAATAAAGTACATTAACCTTTTCCTAATAAAAAAACAATGAATTGCTTTTCATTACTAGATCATGTAAGGGATCACAATACATGTCGATTCAAGACAGTTTTATGTGTATATTTCCGTTTTTGAAATTAAGAATGTCAACAAATGTAGGAGGGGTCAATGACCGTTATTTCACGTTTATCTGGCACCTACCTTATCTATATTCTATCCAGGTAACCACTATTTTTCGACCTAAATGACCATACTAGTGTTATTTCAAACCGTAGGCGCCCATCAGGGTCGAAGCCTACTGGGGTGGCTTCCGAATGTGTATCCGGGGTGTCCTGGAACGCAAGGCAACGAAGGAACATAGACACTCCTATCAGCAAATCTAACACGCCCTCCCTCTCCGCCCTAGAGCGGGAGAAGTCTCTAGTTAATTTCCTACCTAAAAAAGAAACATCTGGAACTTAGCCGGATTTCAACTTTTGCAGCGCAAGCGGCAAAAATAAGAGGTGGAAAAGTTAAAATTCAAAAAGATTACCAATTTTCAAAACTCCCGGAACACTATTTTTCGAACCAAATGACTGTACTTATACTCTATTCGCGTTAAGATGAGACATTTAAAGAAACCTTTTTTAGAGATAAAGAAAAAAATTAACGTATACATATTTCGTAGGCATGTAGCAGAAAAGTGGTTACAATACCAACTTTTTACTGCAGCCTCCATATGTCATGCCGTCAACGTAATAAAAGTCAAAATTGGTTGAACGGACAGTAATAAAAGGTTTTCCTAAATGTCTAATGTTATTTTGAACAGAGTATAGTGTTATTTATTTATATTTTATTTGGGACTCATGAGTCATGGACCGTTCAAGTGCCATCTCAAGTGGAGATCAGGGCTTTTGAACCTGTACTTTTGAAGTTTCTAATTTATCGACGCGATAAATATTCCGTATGGCTTTCTATATTGTTGTCTATAAGATTATGCTTATCGATTGTTTAATCGATTTTTTTTTAGTGTAAACTATTGATTAATTGGCCAGCGATTAGTGGTCATATTTTGTCTAATATATCTATTGAAATACTTGCTTTCTCGTCTTTACTCGTATCATTATTACAAGGAAACTTACCTACTACCGAGACAAAGTTTTTTATGTCGTTAAACAAACCAGTCTATAAGATGGTCTTTGGCGCCCCTTTTTTTTAGGTGTGAAAATCATCCAATGACATCCCCCGGTCTTGGGTGGAGCGCGGGGTCGTGTCAGACTTTTAATGACTAAAAACCCACTAATTTTCCTGCTTTGCCTTCGTCCCAGAGCCCCGGGCTTCACTTTCACTCTACCCCTACGAATATTCTTGGTCAATTTATTTGGGAAGGCTGAATCGAGTGGAGGAAAATACTCGATTCAGCCTTCCTAAATAAATTGACCGTTGTAGTTTGTCATTTGTTTGGGGATCGTTTTTGGTCGTAATGGCACTTTTTTGTTTGCGTTATCAAATAACTCCTCCCTCTCTGGTAGAGAGAGAGGGAGTGTCAGACTTATACAGACTAAAACCCACTGTTGTTTCTTCAGTGGCCCTTTTGAATAATTCCTCAGTTTTCAGACAATCTTGTAGATTCAGGCCAAAGTCTTCGGTGTGCTGAACATCCAAATCCGTTCTCTAGCTGCTAAGCTAGCCTGCTAGCTGTAGAACCACGTCGCGTGGCGTGGATCTAGTGTAGCTCTACAAGTCTAGTTTCCATATAAAATGTATGGAGACCGACGAGCCCAGCGGCGTGTGTGACACACGTGTGCGCAGTGTAGTTCTAGCTTTAACTGTTTGTTGTGTTGTCTGCCTCATCACTTTTATGTAGGTGTAGTAAGATTAATGTATAATGTCAAGAGTTTGGGCAGCAGCACCCACTACACGATTAGATTTTGTAATGGAAATCTGATTTCCTTTGAACGATTCCGGTTATGTCTGACGTTACTAGGCTTCTTATGTTGCAATATCTGGAATAGTTCTCTACAAAATTTTCGAAATTTATCCCCTTTCATTTATTTTTCTTGGTGGGGAAAATCATCTTATGACAAAACCCCCGCTCTTGGGTGGAGATAGTAACAGACTTTTACTAACTGAAAAACCCACGCCGTTTCTTCAAGTCTTCGTACCAGGGGGCCTACTTGCTTTCTCCGAAACGCAATTTTCGTAAACGAACGATATTCAAACGAAGTTTCGTTAGTGCACCTACTCTGTTTCATTTTCGGATACACACAAGAAGTTCGGACCCACAGACAATCTTCGTGACCGAATAGAATGAACTATATGATTTGGGTCTTTTTATATGTCATTTAAAGTAAATTACGGTTTTTAAATTAATTTTAAATCTTGCTTTATTTTAAAATTTTGCATTTATGAGGTGGTTTATTAAATATTTCTTGTAATATCTATAGATAAAACAAAAATATGTCGTAAAAAATAATTTTCGATAAAATGCAAAAGACACCATAAAACAACCTTTTCTACGGTCATCGTTAACCGACTTATATAAAGAGCGCTACTTTACTTCAATCATCGGTACTAACGTATGACAACTAAAAATATCTGTATAATCACACGTAACATGTCAATCTTTGAATGTCAACTTGAATTTGACTTTTAGTTTGAATTTTTTAAAAAATATCATGCTGCCAGTGCTTTTTTACATGACACATTCCGTAAGAAAGTCGGACTGTCGCAGTCTACCTTTTTGGGCCACGACAACTTTTCTTTACATTTAATACCTCTTTGATGTGATTACATATTTCTTGTAATATTTATGCATAGAATACAAATGAAACTAAAAAAAACGTATTTATTATTGATGATGAGGCGGTATGGTCTAAGACCTTAGCCGGCCCAAATGAGGCAAAAAAAAACAATGTGTAACTTGTCAACATTGTCAACTTCAGTGCTGCCAATTTAGTATTATTATGGCTAAATTTAGCATTTTTCAAAGTAATTTGGCATGTATAAATTCAGTTTAGTATATTTTTAGCATTTTACTCCGAAAGTTTGAACATTATTTCTAAATGCAAAATAAAATCTTGATGTTTCTGTTGTTTGTGAAAGCGACCCTAGTGGTTAGGGGAATCCCGCTTGGATTGAACCACATATGGTTTATTGCATCACTCGACGTTGTCATCAAAGGTAATTTAGTTTTGTTTGATTCTTATTTGGCTACGTGCGTTGAATAAGAGTTATTAAATTCACAATGTCAATTAATAACCTATAACCAACTTTATCGTGCAGAGTGGGAATTGATGTCCGATTTGAAAGAATGGCTTCTTCCGCTCTGCTCAGACATCATACGAAGAGGATACACACGAGGGTCCAGTTATCAGCATAGTATTTAGCATTTTTCGAAAATTTTGGAATGTATTTGGCATTTTTTGAATGCAGATTTAGCAGAAAATAATTTAAGGAGTTGGCAGCACTGGTCAACTTGCATTGTTAATTTTGAAATCAAAAGATTTTTATTTGGACTTTACCTATACTTAACTCAAGTTACAAATAGGTATATTTTAATATACATATTTTGTCATCACGGTACGCTTTCTGTAAGAAAGTTTCAAGTAGAACTGTGGATGTCGCAGTCTTCCACAAGTTTTGTTGTGGATCTTTGATCTTTGTAAGTAATATTATCATAATTATACAATATAGTATGTACCATGTATGTAACTATTTGTTTTTAGTCGTGGGTAGTCATTCGTAGAATTCTTTTATTTACCATCTTAGTTGTGTCCAAATTTTGTTTTAAACAATAACAATTGATTTTATTACCACATAGTATTAAAAGTAAATTCTATCAATTCTTACCTATTTAATTTCAATATTTTATGATTCTATTAGGTGTTTAATCTGTTTTATTTTCAGATCAATGAACCAATACCATCCACCTCCAGGCAATCAAGCTAACCTCCAAATTTTTCACAGCCCGAGGTAGCTGTGGACATACGACCCTGCCAGGAAATCGACCACTAGTGACATGAAAATCTCTGAATCCTACAGGATTCAAGTTAATAAAAAATATAAATGTATTTTTTAGTCTTTTATTAAAGTCTTTTTAAACAACAACAATTTAAGACAGTCACAGTACCCTGCAAACACTATAGTACTCCACTTCCAGTGCTTTGCTGAGGAGAAGCCTACAGAGGCTTTTTGGAGGTAATAAAGGCATTATTTCCTGTTACAACTCCCCAAATAATTACCGACTGTGTCTCACATTATTCACAACATATAAGTCAGGAATTTGCGTAATGTTGAGCAGAAAACATCACAGTAGTACTCTACTTCCTAATGCTTTGCTGAGGAGAAGCCTACTGAGGCTTTTTGGAGGTAATAAATGCACTATTTTCTGGTACAACTCTTTAAATTATTGTCGATTGAGTTCCTCATTTCCCACAAACTGTGTCAGGAATTTGCATAATGTTGAGCTGTGATGTTTTATCACAGTAGTAGTCCACTTCCTAGTGTTTTGCTAAGGAGAAGCCTTTGGAGGCTTCTTGAAGGTAATAAAGGCACTATTTCCTGGTACAACTTCTCAAATAATTGCCGACTGAGTCTAACATTATCCACAACGTGTAAGTCAGGAATTTGAGCTGGTTGCCGGGTCTTTGTACGCTCTAAACATTCGTAATGTAGAGCTGCTTCAATTAAAAGCATTTTTGAGGCCATTTTTAGCACTTTTCTTACAAAATCAACACAAACGAAAATGAAAAGGTAAGGTTTTTGGTTTCGTCAATTTGACGTTAAAATTGCAAAATATTCGTATGTCATGATCATATTTTTTTTCGAAATATGACTAATTAGAGTAGGTTTAGAGATTCGGTACGTCAAATAATTTTCGTTCGTACGAAATTTCGGGAACGAAATGAACCATGGTAGGAAACACGCCGAATTTCAATCGAAACTTCGTTTTTCGGAGAAAGCGAGTAGACCCCCAGGACTCGAGTTCCCTTTCGGATAAACCCTGGCCCCAGTAGGCTTCGACCCGGCTGGGTCCCTGCTGTTGCTGACAATTCCTCGAAGCGTGCGGGAACAGTGCGCGCCGTCGATAACTTGGGCTTGGTCCAGACAGTTACCGGACGGCTGGACAGCGAGCTGTCTGTCACCAGCCTGTATACTCATGAACTGTGATCTATACAGTTGAAATTTTCACAGACGATGTATTTCTGTTGCCTAAATCCAGAATAAAATAGATATTTAAGTGAAACTCCCAACAAACGTTATTTTTTGGCCGTTTCTTGCTACGGACAGTACGAAACCCTTGACTCGCACTTGGCCGGCTTTTTTGATATCTGCCCTGAATATTCTAATCTTCACTTGCCCTTTGGAAACCTTAAATATATTGAAATACCCTGCTCCATCACTAGCCTTAAATCATTTCACTAATTTACTAACGCCTTCGAAATCCTGCTACCAACATAATTATCTCAACTTCTGTTGTCAAACGCTTCTATTTCTCCAATAGTCAGCATTCTCTCTCCGTGTAGACCGTATCTTCCGCGTTCGGCACATAGCTTCGGTTAATTCCGTCCCGTGTCGGAACCGTCTCGGCTCGTTAGACCGTCGTCACTTAATATATGAGACGAGACGAAAACTATGCTGACAGTTCGACCACACAGGTTTTAGTGCTTTATTGGAGTTTACGTTTTGGAGGGTCAATGTTCGCAGCTATTGTGGTGATTTTGTCTAGATTACTTAGTTTTATGTTGAATAGATACAGATCGAAGAGATTAGTTAGGGAATATAAAATATGAGGAATATATGAGGAGCCTCCCCACAAGACATGCGCCACCTGCTATGCTGCCTATCCTGCGTAACGACCTGCAGTTTTCAGGATCTATACGAGGCCAACAATAGAGCTGTACAGGTTGCCAAATATTGGTCAAAAGAAGCATAGTTTGGGAGCATCGACTCGAAAAGAGGAAGAAGGGAATATATGAAAAGCAATAATAATATACTGAGCGAGTGGTAGATGAGACAACCGAACAATTGAATTATTTAGGAGATAGCACGCCTAAATGAGTGAAAAAAATGGGATTTGAGAGTTAGAGATGAAAAAGATGATTTAATGGTAATCTAATTTTTTTTATTTATAAACTTAGTAATTAGTTAAATTAAGATAAACTAACCCTAGACTGCGATCACACCTGATGGTAAGCAGTGATAAAATCGTTGATGGTTAGGCGCACTAGTTAATGAGGAGCCTATTCACTCTAGCCTTGAAGAAACCCAAATTATAATTGGACAGAAAGATCCAAGTGTCTCTGTGTAAACTTTGTACGAGTAGCAACTAACAGTACGAGCATCATACCAATTTCATTTC
Source organism: Mythimna albipuncta (assembly GCA_929112965.1). NCBI lineage: Eukaryota > Metazoa > Arthropoda > Insecta > Lepidoptera > Noctuidae > Mythimna > Mythimna albipuncta. Next base: position 6,401,376 of record OV815984.1, read on the forward strand.
AAACGTCCCGTTCAGGGGCGCTTCGCTTTACCAATCACAAGGTGAAATTCCTTACAAAATCCAAGATTGACAGCTATAGAACCTGTCAACCGTACATAATGCCAACTTAACAGGCGTAAAAACGTCTGTATTATCTGTGGACAATGGGGACTTATGAAACTGTCATTCACACATTAGTTTTGGAGCAATGGCGCTAGTTGTTGTCAGTAAGTGGGTCAGCAAAGGTTAGTGGTTCAAGGTGGAGTGGCAGAGTGATGGCGATCCGATGTGTTGTGGGCCAGTCGCCTGGATACTGACAAAGAAATAAATAATTTGATCGATATCTTGTGTCCTTTGTATTTTATAATGGAACTGTATTATGTTGAGGGTAATCCTTTTAGCGCCAAGAAAGGCGTTTAGAGATTCAGAAAGTCAGAAAAGATTGCTATAGTTGATTGTGTAGTGGTCACAAAATTGCTTTCAAAACGGTGAAGGAAAACATCGTGCGGAAAACGGCATGTCCTGGAACCAAAAATTTGAAGACATAGGACATGTGGTGGATGTCATACCTATGTCTTCGAATTTTCGGGTTTCAATCGAAGTGGGTGGCTGCGGGTAACCGTAGCAAATGGTTCAACTTATTTGCCGCTTACTATAGTGTGATTTGATTTTTTTAGTTCACTTAAAATAATATCTAAACTCCATCTGTGTAAGTAGTTAACTAAACGTAATAAATCATATAAAATAAATACAATTTAAATTATGTTAATTACCTAACATCGATTTAGGTAAATACCTAATTTTAAAAATTTATATAAATAAATTTTTAGACATTTTTTGGATAAAAGACATGTGAAACAGATGGGGTATAGAGTCATACTTATTGAAATATGTTACGAATAATGACTAATAGTTTTATAGTCTTCAAAATATTATTGTACGGTTGATAAATGAGCCACAATGTGGCTATACATTGTGGTTGACATTTTCTAGGTACCATCGTACATAGTAAGATAATATAGCATTGTTGTAAATGAGTTTCCTAGTGCCCCTACATTCTCGGCCATTGTCCTGCATTGTCTAGCCAGTATCGAGTTACTAGTAAATGTAGTTTCTAGGGATTAGTTTACCATTTTTCTTTTCGTGTCGCTGCTCTCACAATATACTTTTTCTGACGTTGGTCAACCTTTACAGCACAAACCCTAATTACTAATTCTTGGTAACCATTCGGACCGAGCCCAAGTCGTCGACGGCGCTTACTGTTCCCGCGCGCCTCAAGGAGTTGTCAGCAACCGTAGGAGCCCAGCAGGGTCGAAGCCTACTGGGCCAAGGGTCTGCTTCAGAAAGAAAGGCTCGGCCCCGGTATGAAAGGCGAAGAAGGAGGGGTGGGTTTTTAGTTAGTGAAAGTTATATAAACTATCTCCCGCTCCGCTCAAGGGTGGGGTATGTCATCTGGATGATGCTACCCAACGAAAACGAAAAACTATTAACTTTTTCTAAAATTAATGTAACCTAAGTTATTTCTTATGACATCAGCTGTCATCACCAGTGAAATTCCGTCAAAATCGGTCCAGTCGTTTGGGAGATTAGCCGGAATAAACAGACAGACTAAAATTAAAAAAATATGCAAAGACATATAGATACGTATTTTAATTCATAAGCATTCCAATCCACTCCGGTGCCCATAGATGTAAGTTTAACAAATAATTCTTTAGTTTAATAACATTTTTTTTTTTCATTGTCAGGACTTTGGCATGTCCTGGCTGAACTCAAAATGAGTCAGGCGTGGAATGTTCTATAGAATTTTAATTCTGAACCTTCGTGGGTGTTGGTGAGTCAGTCTGTTAATGTTTTAGCTAAAAAGATACATGTTACTGAGGAGATGGAACATTGTTTGAGAAAATATTTACTCTGTGAATTAGCGAGGTAGTTATAGATGTGGCATCGAGAGTCCGAGCTGTGTGGTCTGGTGTATTTTAGATTATTTTTTCTTGAGTTGTCGTTGATGAAGTTAAATAATCTGGATTAATGATACTGTTAGCTTGAGAAATTAGCAGTGGGTCGCCTTTTTCTGTGAAGCTATAATAAAGGAGGCTGTCGCCCGATTTCCAGCTACAGTAGGCGTTAGCTTGCGGACGACGAGTAATGGGTAAGTCTTCGTCCGGCCGTCCGAACGAGCCTGAGTCGTCGAGGGTGCGTAGTTTTCACGAGCACTTTAAAGATATGACAGCAACACCATAGGCGCCCAGCAGAGCTGAAGACTAACGCTATTTCTATTTTTTAGTAAGGAAGGAACATAGGTGTGGTTTTAGTCAGTAAGTCTGACATTCACTGTCGCCCAGAGCGTGAGAAGATAGATAGAGTCTGTCTAAATAGTCAAACAACTTGGGTAAATATTAAGGTAAAATGAAATCTGATGTTGTCAACACTGGTTCAATAATCAAGGTTGATTAAGAGATCTTGATCATTGTTTACTAATAGAAGAACCTTAAAAATGTATTTTTTTAATGATTAAATATTTTACAAAATTCCCAAGTCGTTTCACTTTTTAGACAGACTATAGATAGATATTCTTTATTGCGGAACTAGAAGTTATTTGTTTTGAAAATATTTTAGTTATGCTCCTTCAGTTGCCTTTTGTCCTTACAATCTGTGCACTGCATTGTAATACATTCCCTTGGTATCCCAATTTACTATAGCAGATACACGATTCGGACTTTCATGCAGGCGGAGTCGTTAGCAGAAACTAGTGCTAAACCGGTTTTATACCGGTTATTGTATAGTCAGAACACAAGGTGCAATTAGTAGCATATGTAAGACAATGTATGTAATGAATGGGGCTATTACCGGTGACGAAAACACTGTTGACTCATCTGGGCGCCTAGTACCGTAGTGATAGCTGTGGAGATGATAATACCAGTTTCTTGGAAATATTATATCTTTTTGTTCTAAGATTTTATTTTTTTAGTGCTGTCATATTTTTTTTTTTCATTTATATGCATGTGGATGATTGGTGAAATTGGTGGAGATAGATACTCAGTATACATAATTTTTTTTTACAAGACAATAAGTATTTATTAATTTGAAATCGGTTATGTGCCAGTGATTGGCTCTCCGCGTCCCATCATGGCAAAGACGTCACTCATGATTCGTTCCCTGCGCTTGCTGCATGTATCTAACAAACGACGACGATTGGCTCGCCAATGTATGGAATGCGCAAAGCGATCCCTACTCTGACGCCGAGCGCTTAACATTCGTGTCGGTATTTGTACAAGAACTAAAGCTGCGGTATCATCATCTCTATATAGACAGCTGTGCCAGTGAACTTCGCCCTCTGAATGGATCATTTCCGCCGAGTATTGCTCCGATCAAGAGATGCCTTTCCTTGAGATGATACACAGCATCCTGTATCGGTGTTAGGAAACTGATCAACGAGATTGACTGTGTCTACGATGTTGTACGGTGCTGGTTATTTATGTGGTGTACTGTACATATATTGGAAATTATTGGGTACTGTAGTTGCGACTAGCAGGGTTTATTTGTGTTATCGAAAGGTCAAGGTCTGGAATATATGATTCGATATTCTTCTTAATTCTTTATTGTACACACAAAAACTTAACATTAATACATTCATAATTGACAATTCATGTACAAAGGCGAGCTTAACTCAACAATGAGTTTTCTCCCAGCAAACCTTTGAGTGACAGAGAGAGAGATCACATTCGAGGGTAGGATCACAGTGTACAACATAAACCTACATAAATACGACTAATATATATATATATACATAAACATATTTTATATATATACTAATATTATGTCAATTGAGAAAGGAAGTACTCTTTAATTTTCCTCTTAAAGACATCCAGAGAAGGGCTGTCGCGAAGGGAGTGTGGGAGAGAGATTCTTGTATTCTTTCATCATCTTCATCCTTTTTAATGCTCCCACTGCTGGGTTTCAGGCCTCCTCTCTAGTAGAGGGAAATGCGCCGGAATTCACTACCCAGGCCCAGTACGGGTTGGTGAAGGTCACATGTCTTCGAATTTTTGTTTCTAGGATATGCCAGTTTTCTCACGATGTTTTCCTTCACCGTTTTGAGGGCAGTGGTAATGAAGTAAATTTCACAAAGTTATGCGCCTGGCACATCAATATCCGTGGCCTAGCAGGGCTGGAACCTGCGATCTACAACTCGTAAGTCGGAGCCATTACCACTCTGCTACCAAAAAAAGTGATTGGTTACAACTCATACTCAGGAAATATTGTGGGAAACCGTTGTTCAGCAGTGGGACTACACATACAGGCTGATATTAGACAGTAATAAAAAACTTTTTACAAAAAAAATATAACCAACTTACTAAAAAAACACTAAAACTATCAAAATAACTTTAATTTCGGAAGTCGGTGTTTCTGTAATAGTTTTGCCTCTTCGTTATTTAACACCGACTTCCGAAATATATATTTGTTTTAGTGTTTTTTTTCAGAACTATTCATTTATTAATGTAACTATGTTCATTGGGAGATCTGTGTGAGTATGAACTTCCGTTGGCCATTTCTGGTCTTCTTTACCAGTTCCACTTTATCAAATGTCATGTTTTGACTATAAATGCTCAAGTCTTTGATGAAAATACCAAAAGAACTATATGGTTGCTTATTAATATTTGAGGAGTTCCCTCGATTTCGCCAAGATTCCATCATCAGATCCCGACTTGGTGACTATGGGACCATTTGCGAAGTATACCCTTTCCAACAAAAAAATAATTTTTCAAGTCGGTTGGCAAATGACGAAGTTATGCGCGAACATACATACATAAAAAAAAATACAAACATCCGAATTGAGAACCTCCTCCTTTTTTAGAAGTCGGTTAAAAAGACGACATGCTTGTGAAAAAAGTTAAGGTTCCTTCCGGCCTTTATTTTTTTACAGTATCAACGTTTCAAAAATCTGCTAAAAATAACAATTTTTAATAGAGCCATAAAGTTAAAAGGTGAACGAAATATCATTTCGTTTGACGAAAGAAACGAAAACGACGTATCGAAATATTATTGTTGATTAATATGTAGCTTAATCATCAAAGAAAAAGAGACGCCTGATACGGTTATCAATAAATAATTTTAAAACACTTTATTACAATCTAAAGACACGCAAAGCAAGCCCAAATAAAAAGACAGCCCTAAAAACCCATAAAAAGTAATTCAACACTATCCTTTCTTATCAGACCAATAAAAGAGCATCAAACGAAGTTAATAGATATTTTATTACGGTACACCATCGGGGTTTGATAGGACGACCACAGAATATAATGGGTACAGAAGGCCGGGTCCATACAGAGAGATAAATAGGGCCTTACAATGACATGTTGAAATGTCAAGCGAGCGAGCGAGAGAGAAGGATGGATCTATATAACCTACATAACTCCATCTCTTTAACATCAGTAAGTTTAGGTCGTTAATTGGACCGCGTTATGAGCCCGTGGTAGGAGCTCTGGTCCACGTACAGGTGCGTCCGTATGACAATCTCAAACAAATGCCGGTCGTGAATGCGTTTACACACGTTGTAGTAGGTTTATGTGTGCGTTTGTGTAGAACTGAAGTTATAGCCTAGAATTGATTGTGACACTCATCAGTCTATTATTGTCAAGAAATCCAAAATATTTGGGATTGACATTCGTTACTACGTGGTTAATCTCAAATACTTTGAACTATTGACTCGATGCGACTTCGCACGGAGTTAATTACATATATAAATCTTTCTCGTTTATTGCTCTTTCTAGTAGTGAAAATCGCATCAAAATCCGTTGTTTAACCTGTCAATCGTGACAATGACAGACACAATTGAAAGACAATAGGTGCGCGAACGCCGGCGTTCGCTTGGGGTTTAATGAATTAAGAGGAGTTGTAGATAAACAGATAGTGGCAAAAGTTACTGTTTTGTACAGTGTAGGTATAATAATATAAAGAAGATAATTGTTGTCGCTGATAGAATAAATGGGTCGTGAGTCGGGCTCTTGGGACCGGGACCGCTGTCCCAACTTTGACTTATAAAGTTTTTGTTTTACCAGTATTTTGGTATCACAAGGAAAAAAAAAATATTTTTATAGGTGGAAGTTGGGACCGCGGTCCCGGTCCAAATAGGTACCACTTAACACAGAGTCGCTTCTGTTCATCTATTTATTCTGTGGTCCAAGTACAGAATAACTTGTATTTCTATCTATTTATCATGTAAATCAGGTTTTGTAGTACTCTGCGGGAAGTCATTGATGCTGCTTTGTTACCACTCTATTTTCTTGGTGGTACTTTAGATGTATCTATGGAATTGCTTTTTAACCGACTTCAAAAAGGAGGAGGTTCTATGTTCGGCTTAATGTTTATTTTTATTTTTAGTCACTCGTAATGTATGGGTGGGTAGATAAATGGACAATTTGTCCATTTGTGTTTGTTGTTTGTTTTTGGGAGTTCGGAAGTTTTCTTTTGAGAGTGGTTTTTACCAAATAATTTCTCCTGTTCTGAGCGGAGTAAAAGGACAAAATAGATAGGTACACAAAACAATCTCATGTGTGTACTTCACTTTTTATACCTACGCTCGGTGGACGCACACTAATGAGCGTTTGAGCCGGAACTGTTCGACGAGTGGTCCGAGACGCTCCGAGGTATCGTGTTCGTGTGCGGCGTTTATGTGTGCGTTGCTCGAGCGCGCTTTGTATGTAGATTGACTTCTGTACCTATCAATTTTGTATTAAAAGGGAGTATCAGACTGATAATGACTAAAACCCACCCGTAATTAACCAAGTGATAAGTTCCCTAACTAGCTTCGGAACGCAAAAGGCCACTAAAAGAACACAGGTGGATTTTATTTAGCCAATTGATACAAGTCTGACACCCTCTCTCGCTTCATCCAGAGCGGGAAGGGTTATTTGATGCTTTTCCATCAAACAAAAAAACCGTTTACTTTTAATGTCTATAAAGCTAGAACTACATTAGACCGACGCACACGTGTAACACGCCTGATTTGTACGGAGAACGACGTCGCGTGGCGTGGATCTAGTGTAGCTCTACAAGTCTGGTTTCCATATAAAATGTATGGAGACCGACGCGCCCAGATCGGCGTGTGTGGCACACGTGTGCGCAGTGTAGTTCTAGCATTAACCTCTAAAGCCTCTAAGTGTATTACACAGACCACATATGAAAAGCTAATTCAGCTGTCCATAAACAAAAATAGGGAAACCTCATACAATCAAAGTCATGGCGTGTCTTTGAAATCGATCCAAACAGAGTTCCGTTTAATCACTTTAAAAGCTTTTCGTTGGCAATGCTTTCCACCAATGACATAACACGACGAACTTTTGATTACAATCTGGATTGACTGACTTTTTGGGTGGAACAGGTCTTTGTTAAAAAAAAAAATAGGCAGAGTTTTTTTATTTATTTTTTAAACTTAATGTAAGTACAGTAGTGGTACATAGGCGGACTTAATGCCATAAGGCATTCTCTACCAGTCAACCTTTGGGTTAAAAAAGATAACACTGTGGGCAATTTTTTCAAGAGAAAGAGCAAATTGATACCTCATAGATATCACGATGATTGGTGTAATTTTGTTGCCTCAATTTCTACACAACTGCAATGTCGGATCGGCCATGTAGCAAAAGAAGCAAATGGTACGGGCCCCGCGTTTTGGGGTGGGTCCCGCTTGAATGTATAAAAATAAGTCAAGATACCTATGCTAAGTATATGAAATCTAACCAATTCCACATTTTCTACAAATATAATGAAGGTCTATTAACTCATTAACCTTTTGAATGTCTTATTATTATTATTATTTATTTATTTATTGTCAGGCAACTAAGGCCCATAGATAAAATACACAATATTATAATCTTATAAACAAAATAAACTAATACATATTCAAGTATTTCAAACAATAAACTATTTATAATTAAACACGTAACATCGGCGTCGTGTTCCGCTGCGTGGTGTCTTATGTTACACAGTTCGACATAAGCCATTGTCTTTCTATTGTGTCTCTAATTACGGCATTCAAAGAGTTAATACAGGTCCTGCAGCCTGTTAAGATTAAAAAATTTAAGTTTTAATTTGTAAAAATCATTTATAAAGATTTAGGGAGGCTCTTGGTAGAATTGGCCTGTCTACAGGCCCCGCGCTAACTTTTTAACCCGACACTGCACAACTGGACAATATGTGGAATCTGCAAGGTGCGATCTCGCTAAAAATAGATCTGTGAATTTTAGTGTAGTAGATGTTGATTATCACTAAAGTTAAGATTCAGTTACACCATCAAATCCCTCCAAAGCCGTCAATTACCGCCTTATGAAACTTAAACCAATGCCAGAACCGGTTAAGTAAAGATTAACACATTTTGATAAACATTCGTTTTATGAGATTCACAAAATATTGAATGATTTGCGAAAGGCCCTTACAAAACACTTATTCATATTAATTCATGCTAATAAATTTGATTACATCATAAAATAAATTGCATTGCTGCATAATTTTTATTGAACAGTTATTAAAACACTTAATTTTATAGTCGGTGGATTGGTATTCAAGTATGCCGCGTTAAGTTTGTATTCTTTTCGAGATTTCCAATACATTTAATTCAGTTAGCGATTATGATAATATAAAGTCCATAGTATAACGAACTTTCTACCTTATAATCAAATGAGTAAAGTCCAAGTTTTATTACTAGCTTGTGCTCATTTTGAAAACCAGTAGCGTTTTACTAAAGATACCGTATCGTTTGTTACAGGTAGCACAACGGACTTGACGCCCACGCTGATCGGTATATATGACTCTTTACTAGAACCAGCCAAGAGTTTGAGGCCAGAAGCAAGTCGATTGGAAACCGCAAAAGACGCTAGAAATGACCCTCCTGTAGACACGATATATGAAGTGACAGAGGAGACACAAGACATATCTAAGACTGCAGAAGATACAATGATCACAGGAGGTGTCAAACTCCCAATTGCAACCTTCAACAAAAGCTCATTATATTCAATACGAACTAAAAGTGATAACAACGGTGCTAGTGACGATTTGGATAAGTGTAAAGTGTTCAGTGATTCTGCGTTAAGTAAAGTTCAAAAAACATTTAAAGAAATGAAACAAGAGACGACGTTCGATAATCTCTCGCCAAATGTGAAACGGATGATTTCAAGTGCAACAAGTGAAACGACCACCTTAAAATTTCAAAAGAAAACCGTGAATATTGGTAGATCTTCGATGAGAAAATCTAACATTCCCTTAGTCGGAGCAACCTCTAAAATTTCTCAGTCTGGTGTAGAAATACTTTCCTCAGTTGATATCTACGATCAACCCTGTGCAATCAAAAGCTTTACTAAATCCAAAAGTGTGGATAGCGAATCTCCTGTCATATTGGTGCCTCTAAAACCTGAATTTAAAATTGATGATGATCAAACCTACGATGTCCCAACGAACAACAGGCCAGCTATCTACGATGTTCCGGTTGTGAACAATAAAACTGCCTTTGAATCTTTGTCCCTTCCTTACATCGATCAATCGATCGAGCTCTCTATAACCTCTAACGATAGAGAATTCGATATCAAACTGTCATCGAAAGACAACTCGCCGATGAAGCCAATCCCAAAAAGTCCCGTGCAGTCGCCGGCAAAGATCCCGAAGCTTAACGAAGGCACAAACAGTTTGCATCGAAAAGACTTCGTAAATAAAAGCGAGAGTCCATCGAAGCTTTTGTCCAAAACTGTTCCTTACCCTGAAGCTGTAGGGTCCACTGGAAATCTGAAAGCAAGTGAGAAGGAGGTAATAAGATTGAATCCCCCAGTGGAAGTGTCTCGGCCTCTTTCCATGAGTTCCATTGCGTCTTCTAGTTCAACCTCGAGTAGTGGTGTTCAAAATAAAGGTGGAGTGAACTCAGCATACTTGGCTTCGATCGAGAGTTTGGATGATCACAGTGATGCGGACATGACTTCGGCTAACGGTAGCAATAACTTCGTGAATAACGCAGGGATCATGACTACCAGTGTGTCGGAGGAGAGGAACTCAGAAGATACGCCACGTAAGTTAAAATTTAAAGAGTTTTATTATAAACTTCTTCTTGGATTGCACATTTCTAATGTCCTTTTATTGCCCTACATATATTTATGGAGAGTTTAGCCTATGGCTTAAAACCCACAGGTTTAATATTCGTAATAAAGTAATAAGACATGAATATAGTACCCTGCTTGATCGAATCTAAAGTAATAAATCATGGAACAGAGAGTCCGAATATATTGTTAGAATTGAAGAATACAATAAAACAGAAATCAAACAAGCAATGATAGTGTAAGAATGAAAAGGATTAACATCTTATAGAAACCATTAGACACACAGTAAACAAAGTGCAAAAAACAAAATAAACATGATGTGGTTGTTTTCAGATGCTCAGTTGGTAGACGAGTTGCCGGGTCTATCTCAGCTGGAGCGAGTGTGTGCGGAGATAGTCCAGACTGAGAATGTGTACGTGGAAGACCTCAGGCAGGTGGTGGAGGTGAGTCCATTACTTGTTATTATTGTAAAGTCCCTACTGTGAAGAATCAAGATTTAGAAATGAGGATCGCATATGTTATCTGATTTGGAGAAGAAACACCAATAGAGCTTGTACAATCTAGTGTGTTGAACACGAGATTGTACAAGCTCTATTTTGAAGTATTGGCATATGAATAAAATACTAGTGTCTGTAAATACTTGTAATAGATCATTATCAATCAAGCACGCTTTCTTTGCAAGAGAAAATAGTGAAATACTTCCTTAGTTTTGAGGTTTACGATTTAATGTTCTTAAGAAATGATCGTCTTTTCCCCTTGATACCTTGATACTTATGTATCGGACGACAGTCTCTCTGATACTTCATGTCATCAATTTTAATTAATCAGTTTTACAGTGAAAACACAAAGATACAGACGTTCTGAACTATTCAATTTAGACTCTAGCGCTGTTTGTTTTGCCACCACTTCCTATCCGTTTGAAACATCAGACGCGTTCCAATTCTGAACTCGGCTTTAGTTAAATTAGTTGAACTCTGGTTCGGACAGTGTTACGTAAAGCTTTGTAAACTAACACCCGTTTGGTCAAACATTTCCTTTGTGGTTAACGAATGGTCAAATCCATAGAGCACTGAATCGCCTTGGGGAGCAATGACGAGTGACGCCGTTACTAATAATATTTGCAGTTGTATTAACTAATAAAAACAAGTTTTGGCTGACCATTTTGATTATAGCCAAAATTGTCACGGTATGTCAGTTTCTATGAGTAAACGATGACACTTACAGACACACTTAGTATGCCTGAAAAGTTTTTACAATGCCACTTCTTGCAGTGTCCTCGACGCATTCCGGTTAACCAATTTTCTCTATCATAGACAATCGTTTTGGGTTGTTTAATAACAGAACATACTGTTTTTTAACCACTTTCTTGCCTTTGAAAGTGGATAACAAGGATGGACAAAGACAGCAAGGCCAAAGCAAAGATGATGAATTGTGCGAGATATGAAAGAAATGGAATTGAAGAGGGAGAATCTGCGTATAGCCTTTGCCCTCCTTCTTTTCCCAATTACGTTGGAATTGGCTTCCAGTTTAACCGGATGAAGTTGAATATATTAGTATTAGACAGGTTGATGGGAAGGGAAAATAGAACAAGAAAACGTATTGCACCGACCGCAAGCACGATGAGATTAGAGGTAGAAAGATAGATAGATAGGAAGACAGCAGATTTGGTTTGTTTCATTGTAGGATATACTGTTATTCACAACTTTGATGAACTTAGCCTCTAAGATTTTAATGTAGTGACTGTGTTTGCCGTCATTGTCAGAGATTGAGCGATAGTGCGTCTCACAGATATAAACTAGACTCGCTACGTCGTGCGAATGACCGTCTAATAAATGGTTTTTAGTTGTTTCTTTTAGCGAAGGTTGCTTGATTATTCTAGGATTTATTTCCTTTTCCTCATCATTGTCATTTTATACCAGTATTTTATGTTCAAGGCGTCTTCCTTCTACATCTTTCGTTGCTATTATAAATATTTTAACTGCTACCATTTGATTTAAACCTACAAAACTTCCAACGTCGCTGCTAAAATTTATGAGGTGGACTATTCTTAGATTACGACCACGAATTAGGTCAAGTAGTGAATTAATAGCTAATTAAACAGATATCGTTCACTAACGTTCTATGATCTGGTAGCTCATAGTGTAAACAGAATAATTATTTTAATTAGTAGCCTGAATTGTACTGCGGGGCAAAGACCTCCCATTACCTAATTTATCGTATTTTATACAATATCATGCCCAGATGAAGATCCTGAAGGTCTACTTGACCAGTTATATTCAAGTCTTAATTACCAAATACTGGGCAGAAATCTCAGGTCTGTTATTGAGAAATTCTAAACTATTCTTTCTTTAAATTTAATTTTCCTCCCATTGTTCCCTAATCTGGGCCACTTTTTGTCAATTTCTAAAGATGACTTCTTAATCGTCCCGTCCTGCCGTCTTCTTTGTGGTCTGCTACAACGTCGTCGGTTTAAATATAGCCCGACTGTTTGGAGCCTAAACGGTATTCGTAGTTAAATTATTCTCTAACTAGTTAGTAGTTAGTTCTTTGCGATTGTTATCTAGGAGCGCAATCGGGTCAGGTGGTAACTAAGCCCAGTGACCTGTGTTGTGCGACCCACTTCGATACCAGCGCGCGTCGGATTAGGTACAGGTAGTGTTTCTTATGTTATTTGTCTCTATGTGTCAGTATAATACTACATCGTTGGGAATGTTGAATAAATAAACTGATTTCAGTTCTGTTCTTTTAAAAAAACTTCATCGACTCCAATAGACTGTCACTTTGATAGCGGAATAAACTGACTATTATTTCTTTAGCTCACAGTTTGTTTGAGTCAAGTAAAGGAAACCACCTAAGATATATTGGATATTCTTATTCATGTAGTGTTTTAGCCATAACATCGACAGAGCTCCATCATACCATGACATAATCGAATGTAAATATGATTTCAATTAACAATCTCTTATCAACTGATTCCCAGGCAATTAAAAACATTATATTTTTATAAATGTAATTTTAACTGTTTCTTGAATCGTAAAAAGAAATAATCGTAAGTACTGCAAGTTATTATGTTTATAATTAATTAAAGAATCAACGCCAATCCCACGGAAAATGTACATAAGCCACCATAAGTTTTACCTTATCCAGTTAATCCATAAATACCGTATAGGATTTATGAATTATTGAAACGGACAAGCCTCTGCAATGCGACTGTGCCTGCTACAGCTATTACTAATTCGTTTAGCTTCGTTTCATAATTGGAACCACGTTTACTATCAATCACATTGTTTTAATTGGATTTTCCTTCCTCTTGTACTTGAGTATACTTTTGGTTTTCATTAGCGTAAAGTTTTGTGTTTAGCTCAGTTTTATTATTGGATAGAAAAGAACAATTAGTGAAACTGTTTTAATTTCATGTTTTCTTCTTTTGATTGACTATAATTTTAGCCTTCATCCATTTTATCTTCTTACACTGAAGATTATCGTAGCTTACGTTTATAATTGGAAGGAAGGGAACAATTACTGATGCTATTTTAATTTAATGTTCTTTTTTATTGAATTATACTTTTATTTAGGATATTCCAGCCCTCGTTTATTTTCCTTTTAGGAACTTTTCATATCGTACCATTTTTCTTGCTTTCGGAATATATTATTTGTTATTATTATTGTTAGGCTCACGTTTGACCACTATTTCAACTGATGGTGAGCAATGATGTGGTCAACGGTGGTACACGTTTGATTAAAATTAACCTATTCACTATTGGCTTTAAAACTAAGGCTTATAAAAATGGTTGCTTGTGAATAATTGCTAAGTGGTTGATAACAATGTCTAGTAACACTGCTTCACAATGAAAATAGTTTATTAAAAATGTAAAGCGACCGGGTTCTTGGAGTCCATTAATAGTATCGCGTGCTTCTGAATTGAGGCTTTATGCAGGAGCGGTCACGTCATTTTGTTCGTATTTATTAATAGTTGGTAATAGTTCTCTGTTTTGTTATTAGAATTATTTATAGGTTCGAAACGAAATACTTATGGTTTAGCCAATTACTGACTTTAACATTATTATACTCATTACTTTGTGGAATTTCATCTTGATTAAAATATTACTCAATAAATGACAAATGTCCGCTTGCTTATTCTACCAGACTTTTTTATTCACTAATTAGTGTCTTGTCCGGCTACCGATTTCGCGCCCAATCTACCTTATCTACCAACATTACTAAATTAATAAATAACATTAATTGGCTGTGTAGCCCAATTTCTCTGCTCGACGCATACCGAAACCAATATGGCGGCAGGAAGCTGTCAAACGTGACAGGTGTCAAATTGTCGCTGTCACAGTGCCACTGCTAATTAGCGGACAGGTTGGCGATGTTGGACGGGTTAAAAATGGCGCTAAAAGTGAAATTTAAGTATTTTTTGGAATTAAGAATGCATGTTGTGTTCTCGTTTTAACTGACCCACGTCAAAAGCGAAAGAAAAGGGGTGCTTGTTCTATTTTTGTAATTGTTTTAGTGATGTCTAGAATAATTGATAGATTTTAGTCTATCGATACAACAGCTGTACACAAGCTTAGCAATAATGAATAGCGACAGTTAGATCCTCAATTTATTACACTCAGTGGTACAAGTCTGGGCTCACCTAAGGCCACGTCCTGAACATAATTCAGTCAGTAAAGTCCGTTAAATGGACAGCTTCCTCCGTTACTGTTTATGCACTGCTTGTGCTTATGTTACATTAATGTCGGCTTCCAACTTATTGAACAGGTAGCAAAATCAGGTACGTCTGATTTTGTTCCCATTTGTATGAATTTTTTTATTCCATGCTTTGTCTATGCAGTGTAATATCTTTAGACTTTTACAAAGCGATTGAATTAACTGGTCAGTTATAACATTGTCATACTTGCTTAATGTAAAAGTGTTTTGATATTTATTGGAGCACACTTTTAGTCCCTTTTTCAGCATTTTCTGTTTTTGGTCATATCAGGTGAGATATTCAAACAAAGAGCCTATAAATTATAAAAAAAAAACTTGCTAAGGAGTACGGTGTTACCCAGTTACTGGACTGTGGACGTCAGATAGGCAGTCATTTCATGTGTAATATTGATTTCTGTGAAAAATCGATCACAGTTGAGTTACTGTTCCGTGGTCTAGGCGGTGCGATTATGGAACGCGTTGCGGATGTCAGGCCAGCCCAGTCGCTGCTTTTTAGGGTTAAGTACCTAAAGGGTAAAAACGACGCCCTATTACTAAGACTTCGCTGTCTGTCCGTCTGTCTGTCATCAGGCTGTATCTCAAAGAACCGCGATAGCTAGACAGTTGAAATTTTCACAAATTATATATTTCTGTTGCCGCTATAACAACAAATACTATAAACAAAATAAAATATTTAAGGGAGCCCTTACAGCAAACGCGATTTGTTTGCCGTTTTTTTTCTACGGACGATACGGAATCCTGCGTCAGTGCGAGTCGGACTCGCGTCCGACTCTGTTTTTATGACTGATTTAAGTTTCTGTACAATTGTAACTATTTGGGTGTACAATATATTCTTATCTGATATAATATAAACTAGTGCTTGACTGCGATCCCACCTGATGGTAAGCAGTGATGCAATCGTTGATGGTGAGGTGCACTAGTTTATTAAGAGCCTGTTCACCCTAGCCTTGAACACACCAAAATTATAATCTGACGGGAAGACCGCAGCTGGCAAACTGTTCCAGTCCCATTCTGCTGGATTTAAGTTATAAACTGATCACGAAATACGAAGCTTGATTTTAGTTTACCGCACGTGTGCACGATTCTTAACAATCGATGCTCTAATTCTAATCTATTTACACCTTCAGATAAATAACCATTTAACTTTCTCAAATACACAGTCTAGCCAATTATTGCAGTGGCTATAACAGTGGTTTATTCATTGTACAATTTAACTACTCGTTAAAGTAACCAGCGGTATTGAATGGACTGCCTGGAGTTGGTATATTAAAATTGTTGAGTTATGAGCTATTATTAATTTAATTTAATTTTGATAGACCTTATAGAGATTTTCAATAATTATATTGATGTCTTCTCTCGCTTTCCTGTTAGGCGTAGGCAGGCTCAATAAAAGATTTTCTCTTGATGAATTTGATGTTGAAATGCCTCAGGTACTATCGTTGGGAATAGCATATAGCATAATCACCTTTTTAATGTTCCCACTGCTGGGGCTTAGGCCTCCTCTCTAGCAGAGGGAATGGGCCGTAATCCACCACGCGGGCCCAGTGCGGGTTGGTGAATGTCGCAATACATGTTTTCGAATTTTTGGTTTGCCGGTTTCCTCACGATGTTTTCTTTCGCCGGTTTGAGAGCAGTTGTGATGAAATAAATTACACAAAGTAATGCGCCTGGCTGGGTTTGCCCCTTGAAAAATAAGTCGGGGCCGCTACCACTCGGCCACCACTGCTCAATCGTTGGGTACTATATACCTGTTTTGTAAAATCACAATAGATCTCTATGGACAAGAACGTGAAAGAAACTCCATGGCCACTCGTTTAAATCATATTATTATGAGTTTCATAATTTAATCTTGGTAACATATTTCTTGTTGCTTTTATTATGTGAGCATAATGTTGATAGAAAAGGGAAAAAACAAGTAATTAAAAAAATATATTCTTGTATAACAGCAAGACAACTTTAAAAGAAAAGCATTAAACTGTCATAATGACTTTGACAGACGTCAAACTGACATTGGCATCTCTTGATATCGAAAGTGACAATATTTATGTGGAATTAATACAAATATAGCTACCGCTAGAAAAAAAAAAGTAGGATTGCATTTTTTGCGAAACAATTAATTCGAAATGCTAAACGACTTTGCCTTAATATAGGCGTATCGAAAAAATAAAAACCGTACCGTAAAAAGACCTTCAAGTTTCCTAGTTAAACCGGCGACAGACAGATTGACAGTGCAATTGATCTTAGTCAGTGTGACCCACCAAATTGACTAGACCCTTATATTTAATCCTACTTCCCTTTTAAGTCCCATTTCGTCAAGTTTAAACGGGACGAGGTAGTTCAAATTGTACTGGTGCTATAGCTCTTAGGGAAGAGTATTAATGTAAGATAATTTAAGCTCTATCTTATGTAGATAAGGTTTATAAATGCGTGGCGAGCCAAGGCGGGTTCTGTCGTGGTACTGCTAACGGGACACCCTAATATGGGGGTTAGATTATAGGGTGCCCATTAATTGTGTCCGATTTATATTTTTGCTCTGGTTTTTGCTATGAAGTTGTTAGAAAATTGCCGTTTACTTATATGGTCCAATGGGGACAGGTATTTGTGTAGGTAAATGAATATAGTTCTTTTTTTCTATTCATATATTTTCCTGGTTTATTGACATTTAAAGTTGTCAAAAAATATAAGGAACGTTTTGACATATGTCAAAAGGAATCCTTACTAATATTATAAAAACGAAAGTAAGTTGGTTTATTTGTTTGTTTGTTACGTCTTCACGCCTAAATGACAAAACCGATTTTGATGCATTTTGGTACAGAGATAGTTGGGACCCTGGAGACGGACATAGGCTAATTTTTCACGCGGGTGAAGCCGCGGGTAAAAGCTAGTACTTAATAAATAAACAAAAAGAATACTCGCAATATATTCCATCATATTATTAACGCACAAAAAGAATTTCTACATAAAAACTTTCGTCTTTATCATATAAGTGTGATTGATAGACTTTCGTTTGACCATTGACCATTTGGTGATAAGAGATGATGCAGTAATCCAAGGTCTGGTCTTGGGGCTCTATGGACCGGGACCTACTTTCAACAATAAAAATAATTGTTTTTTTAGTAAGTAGTATTTTGGGAACACACGTAAAAAGGCATTAATGGACAATTACCAAAAAAACTGTATTTATTTTCTTTTTTCTTTGTTATATACATACACAATTTTAAACATACAATAAAAATAGGTAAGTTGATTTATATAGGTGAGCTTAACCCACGACTGGATTTTCTAACAGCAAACGTCATAAATGAGAATGACATTTTGCATTTGAAAAACTTTAAATATTTGTGTTATTATAATTTTAATATTTTATTTGTGATCCTAGAATAATGCAAAATAAATTATAGGTGGATTTTGGGACCGCGGTCCCGGTCCACAGAGCCCCACGACCCATGCAGTTTACAGGGGATACTTTTCCTTCGCTGTATGTATTAACTATATAATATAATATAATATTCCACAACTATCACACAACGCCATCTAGTCCCAAGCTAAGCAGAGCTTGTGTTATGAGTACTAGAAAACTGATAAACATGCTTATATATTTCTAAATACATACATATTATTGATAAATTACACCCAGACACAGAACAAATGATCATGCTCATCACACAAACATTTGTCCTGGGTGGGAATCGAACCCACGACCTCCGGCATAGCAATCAGGGCCATTAACCACTACACCAACAGGGCAGTCTAACTACATGGAAACCCTAATTTTTTCCCCCTTTACGTGTCTCTGTATACCTAATAGCAACCCCTTGAGTTCCGAATTTCTCCGTCGCTATCTAATGCGCACGCAAAATTAAATGTGACGGCGAGACTGAATCATAAACGTTTTATAGATTTTTATATTATATGCTACAGCGAATAGAAGCACTTTTTTCTATCTTTGGATTCGGACCTCTTGGATTGGTTATTTTATTCTTTTTTTAGGGTTCCGTACCTCAAAAGGAAAAAACGGAACCCTTATATATAACTTTGTTGTCCGTCCCTCTGTCTGTCTGTCTGTCTGTCTGTCAAGACCCTTTATCTCAAGATCGCGTGGAGGTATCGAGTTGAAATTAACTTAGGTCGGCGGCCTCTTCAAGCTGTGAAAAAATCAAACTTCTAAGTTAACGAATAAAAACATACGGCCGTTTATGTCGCAAAAAAACGTATTATTTCATACTCTCAAAGATCGTAATTCATAGGGTACTTTTCGTTGACCGAGAATCCTGAACTTTGTTGTTACCTACGTCACAAACAAAAAAAACTTTTTTGCAATTCGGAAAAATCTTCGAGACTACATTCGGGAATTGTGGTTTGCACTGAACCCTCAGTGCGCGAGTCCGACTCGCACTTGCCCAGTTTTTTTCAATTGTATCTGTTTAATAGTTCAAAATGACAAATGTATATCTTAAATAAAATCATATTCTGATTAACGAAATAAGATTTTATTTAAGTTATTACTTTTTTAACTACTTACCATTTTAGTTAGGGCCGTTAGGACCGAAAGTTTCTGGAGTGGGGTACGCGTACAGGAAGACGCAGCGTTGGAAGGCCGCCTACAAGGTGGACCGATGACCTGGTGAAGGTAGCGGGAAACCGATTGATGCGGCACGACAGGAACGTTCGATGTGGCGACGCTTGGGGTAGGCCTATATCCAACAGTGGACGTGTATCGGCTGAAATGATGATGATGATGATAAGCACGTTATGTTTGGTGTATAATAAAGAAGAACATGAACTAATGTAAGTAAACAAGTCCCATCATCATCATATCAGCCGAAAGACGTCCACTGTTGGACATAGGTCTCCCCCAAGCGTCGCCACAACGACCGGTCCTGTGCATTACGCATCCATCGGATTCCCGCGACCCTGACCAGGTCATCGGTCCCCCTTGTTGGAGGCCGTCCAACGCTGCGTCTTCCGGAAGACGCAACAAGTCCCATACACACAAATTATTTTTCTTTCTTTCTTCTTTCTTTTTCATACAAAGTCCATACAATAACTATTGACAATAATCAAACAAGCAGCATGAATGAAAGCTCCCTGGCTGGTTGTATTTTATTTTTAAACGACCCAGCTTGCCCACGGACTAAGACGCATATATTTATAAAACGCGCCGTGCGTGGGTCGCCAGGTATAAAAATAAATGCACGACAATGTAATGTTAGGTTGGGTTCAGATAGTCAAGTTTAAAAAAAATATAGTTTAAAAAAACACGCTTTCATAGCATATCAAACTAAAAAGTGTAAAATAATTTTCAATATAGGTAGAAAATAATAATAATGAACGAAAAATATTAATATCATTGCGAAAGAAACTTGGGGCACTTTGTGCCATATTTTTCGTAAATCGAGCATCCCACTAAAAAAATAAAACGGATTATTGTATTGTCATCAGTCTTTGATGGGTGTGCAAAGTTTGAAGAAAATCTGATCGCCCAAAGTTGGTCAAAATCGAGCTCAAAGACGTTGGTTACAAACATACAGGTGAAGCTAATATAAGCGTGTTGAAAAAGAAACTAAATAATAATATCTTTTTATAATAATTATAAAAAGATATTATTATACATGTATTATATTATTATAATTACAATTATTGTAATTATAATAATATAATACTTCACTATACTACTTTATACATGTATTATATTATTATAATTACAATTATTGTAATTATAATAATATAATACATGTATAAAGTAAAGCTTCGCGCCCACAGAGCCGGGCTACGCTCGCGATTCGGAGTGGGAAATTTCGTAATATTCAAGTTCGTATGCTATCTTAGTTTGTGCATAGTATCGCGTTATATGTACGCTAAACTTTATGAAACGTGTTTACAAAATAATCACACTAATGTTAAAAAGGTGAAATAAAAAAAAATATTCCAAGGTAATATCGATACATGTGGGCCTATATCGATGCCAGAAGCATCATCAATCTTTGTTGTATGCTTATGAAATAAATTATTATTATATCATACTAGCTTTAGCCCGCGGTTGCGCCCACATACCTAAAATGTAGCCTATGCCACTCAGGATTAAAGCAGCTATCTATCGGTGAACACATTTTTGCAATCGGACCAGTACTTTCAGAGATTACCTCCTACAAACAAAAAAAAAGATAAAAAACAAAGTTTACCTCTTTATGATATTAGTGTAGATATCCACTAAGAATAAATACGAAAAAAAAAAACAGCCCCAGAACTTCACTCTAAAAAATACCGCCAAAAGCTCCTAGGGCTACACATAAACTTGGTAAGTTTTATAAACTTGTTAAACTTATATAATAATGGGCAGTGTGTCCAAGCCTTTAGCTAATATGATATCCATACAATATGTCATAAAGCTAGTGACAGATTGTAACACAGATTAATGCGCGGTCGTCATTATGTTATTAAGTGTGGCTATTCCCTTGTAAGTACCAGTACTAATATGGTACTAGTTTATGGTACACATGTTTAATGTTTTTGGTACACGGTGTTTTATGTCTTCGGTAGTCAGAAGCTTTTGAATAACTTTGTGAGATTATTCCCTTACAATGTTCCCATTGCTGGTTCAGGCTTCCTGTCTAGGACTGAATATGCCTGAATTGCCTGCCCATTCCCTCGAATGGGCTGTAATAAATCACGCGGGCCCAGTACGCGTTGGTGAATGTCACATATCTTCGAATTTTTTAATAAATTCTGTCGTGTTTTACGGGACTGGTTGATAGAGGAAAGCTTCTATTCAGTTAAAGAGTTTTTGAAGAAAAGTTCATGTTGTTACAATTTTTTTAAGGATGCATAAAATTATTTCATGTTTAATTTTTATTTATTTTGACATTGTTATGTACCTAATCAATTTTGTAAACTTCAATTATATGTTAATCAATTTTATTAATTCATGTATGTATAAATTCTATTTTTTAAATATTTGCATACCTGCAACTTAGGTGAAATATGTCTCGGTCTATAACTGTCACTGTAACAACTCCTGGACCATATTTATAGCAAATAAATGATTGATTGATGGATTTGGTTCCAGGATATACCGGTTTCCTCACGATGTTTTCCTTCACCGTTTTGAATGACTGTGTGTGTGCTTAATAAAACCAACTGCTTACGATTAAATATATAATAATCAGAATAACCTTTACAATGTACCCACTGCTGGACCTCTTCTGTATGAGAAGGAATGGACCGTAATCCAAAATGAGGGCTCAGTGCGGGTTGGTGGATACCTGATGGCAAGCGATGAAGACTAAGTAACCTACGATAGAGCGCGCTTGCCTAGAAGCAATCTATTCGCTTTTTTTAAGTCAAGAGTGAACCCCATGTTACAGCTATCAGGAAACACCGACTCTGATATTTATGTTTTTAACTTATTTTTGAGTTCCCTATAGTACTAGCGAGTTATCAACCAAGCATATACTCGAGGCTGCTCTTACCTCAAAAACCTAATAACACTCTGCCCGATTCGGAAATCGAATAAATAATAAAAAACCTAATATTTTAAAATTAGTAAGTAGTCACGCTGGCGACCACTTGACTAACGAGGCAGAAAAAGTAAAAAAAAATATAACTGAAAGTATTTTTTTTTACATTATTTATTTATTTATTATATTCTTTATTGTACACCGCATGAACAAAAAAGATACAGGACAAACATTGTTCAAAATAAGTGTACAATAGGCGGCCTTATCGCATAGGGCGATCTCTTACAGACAACCTTTGGATTTAATTTGTATAACTTTTTGACTCCGTTTATTTTGTATCAATCAATAGTTTCAATGAATATACAGACAGACATTAAGAACAGCGCCTTTGTTTTATAATATAGATGTAAAGAAAAAAAAAGACGTGTGGCACTCGGGGACTGCCGCGATAAAGCTATTGCAAAGCATTTTTATCAACTTATGCAATTGTAATTATTTATTTATTTTATAGAATAGAATAGAATAGAATAAACTTTATTGTACACCAAAATAGTAACAATTTCACAGAAACTTAAACCTAACCTTAACCTTTATTTTATTTATGCAGTATTTTTTTTCCTTTGTTTTTTTTTCTTTGATACTAAATTGAAGTTACACTTTCACACACTGAATTGAATTTTGATTGATAGTTCACTCATTTGTTTTCTTATCGGTCACCACGCTCAAAAAACAAATGGGTGGGGAGGGGGGGGGGGGGTGTTAGGTTATTTTCGTTACGGAATTTCTGGATTCGGTCTCCACGCTCAAGGCCCGCGATAGAAGCTATGCAATAGCTTAAAAAAACATAAAAATAAATTCACCAATCTGCACTGGCCGCGTGGTGGGTTACGGTTAAATTACGGCCCATTCCTTTTCCTAGAGAGTAGGCCTGAGTCCCAGCAGTGGGAATATTGTGATGCTGATAATACCTTGAAGGGGTTTCTTTACACCTATAGCATAATAATACAGTATAGGTGTAAAGATATAATCCCTCCCACCTACAAACAGTTATATCGTCCAACAACTACTAAGCGTAGGTTTATGAACGGGCGATGTGTATAATTAGTGATTTATATACACGTGCACTCGGATCTGTGATCGTAAAGATTACACAGATTCATTGATAAGCGTGCAGCTTTCTTTGTAGTGGTCTACGTTATGAGCTGAAGCGATTTCATACACTGAAGCTTTTTCGCGTATACATTTTTTAAATTATACAAACTAGTGCTTGACTGCGATCCCACCTGATGGTTAACAGTGATGCAATTGTTGACGGTGAAGCGCACTACTTTATTAAGAGTTTATACTTACGAGCATTTATCTACTTTGGGTACTTCTTTTTTGAAGCAGTGGGAAAGCTGAATAATTCAATTTGAGAGTTATTATTTTTTCCTATTTGATTTAATAAATATGTTCAAGTTCTCACTTAGATGTTGTGTGTGGTCTCCTGATAGTTTTTCTCCTCAACAATCTCGTTACTCACTACATCTCATCTCCACTGCATCCCAGTGGGCAGTATATCGAGTTATTTAAACAAGGCGTGCACCGCGCGGCACGTGGGTTTGATGCACTGCTGTGGCTTACGGCTGCAAGCTAAGATGCAAGAGCATACCACTGAAAAAATGGACACACAAGGTTCAGTTCTAGGTTAAAGGGCTATGGTCTAACTGTAACTAGAGTGCTGGTGACAGATAGGAATTATTAAGACTTTTTTGTGGTATCAAATAGCTTCTCCCGCTGTGGGTTGAGTGATAGCATAAACAGCGTTTTAATGTTCCACTTCTGGGACTTCGGCCTCCTCTCTATGAGAGGGAATGGGCCGTAATCCTCCACGCGGGACTAGTGCGGGTTGGTGAATGTCACATGTGTTCAATTTTTAGTGCTAGGACATGCCAGTTTCCTCACGATGTTTTCCTTCATCGTTTTGAAAGCAGTGGTGATGAAATAAATTACACAAAGTAATGCGCCTGGCTGGTTTGAACCCGTGACCTAACTCGTAAGTCGGGGCCGTTACCACTCGGCCACCACTGCTCTGAGTGAGGGAGATTGTCAGAGATTTACTGACTAAAACTCACCTGTGTTCCTTCAGTTTCCGTTGTGTTCCAGGGCCTCGGTAACTCTTTCGAATAATCTCTAAGCCCTGGCAGGCCTTAACGCGCCCCGTCAATATAACTTGTAACTAATTGGTCTTCTTTGCTTTCTGATATTGTGGCGTCAGCCTAGGGCTGTGCAACAAGCATATGCATGTACGTTCCGGAAGTTTGGGAGACTCTATAGTGATGGGATGGGGTATCATTTTATCGATCTTGCATATTTTAATGTGATTATTTAAATGCAGCTGGATCTATAATTTATGATTTTAAGGTGAATACTTTTAATAGATTTTATGCGGTTTTGTTTTAACATATCTACTTCTTTGTCTTGTCGCATTTGGAATGTAATGAAACGTTCAATCGGTACACACGTAGTCAAAAGTTGTTCTCGAATGATGATAAAAAAAAACAAGACTAGGGAGAAGATGATAGAATAGAATAGAATAGAATAAACTTTATTGTACACCAAAATGTAACAATTTCACAGAAACTTAAACCTGTGTGCACAGCGGCTTCCAGACAACCTTGGATGATTGTCAGTCTATTGAACTGATAAGCACTACCGAAATGGAAAAATCATCAAATATCCTTTTACTGATTGATTTGGGTGTAGCGAGAACGAGTGTCAGACTTTTACTGACTAAAAACTTACTCTTATTCCTTCAGTTGTCTTTTGCTTTCCAAGGCCAATCATAATACTCAGCAACATAGCAAATCTTTCACCAGTTAAGTGCCGATAAGACGACATCTGTTTTTGTTTTTTTTTTTTATAATTTTGCCATACTGCTAATTTATCAGAAAAACACAAAGTTGCAGATAACTTGTTTCCCTTTACACCTGTCGATTTGATACTGGCTTCATCTGTGCTGCTTGTTATTTTGATATTGTTGTACCTTTTCCTACATATCGATGATGATTCTACAAAACCCTACTTCAAAATCACATTTGTATAGTAATTGCTAACAAGCGAAACTTAACTGTGTAGATATAGACCTCCAAAACTAATGTACTACTTATCTATTGATAGTCAAGTAGATAGTCTTGTACAACGACGTGGGTAGAGCAATCAAAATATTTTTATTTCCGCCTTGCCATCGTAAAAACGCAACGCCCTATTAATAGTTTAGGTGGGCGAGTACTGTTACAAGATTGCATTTTAAGCGCTGGCTACACTGGGAGCGAAGCGAAGTTAAGTTCGCTTAGCTTTGCTATGTCGGACAGCTATGAGAGATGACTGAATTACTCGAGTTAAACAAGTAGGAAGAACACCACTATTGACCTTATCTGCAAATATATTCGTACTATTTAGCGTGTGATTAGCTGATTTTTCGTTTATTATTTCTTTAAATAATGTTGAAGATTTCACCTAAAAAATTGTTAAACATTTTTATAAAAATACTAGCTTTTGCCCGCGCGGCTTCGCTCCCGCTCTTCCCTACTTCAGCCTACTATACCCTGCTTTACCCTACTATACCCTACTCTACCCTACTATACCCTACTCTACCCTACTCTACCCTACCCTACTCTACTCTACCATACTCTACCCTACTCTACCCTACTCTACCCTACTCTACCCTACTCTACCCTACTCTACCTTACTCTACCCTACTCTACCCTACTCTACCCTACTCTACCCTACTCTACCCTACTCTACCCTACTCTACTCTACTCTACCCTACTCTACCCTACTCTACCCTACTCTACCCTACTCTACCCTACTCTAGGTGGCATATACATAGGCCTGCAGTCACAAAATTGGTGGCGAAACTGACGCAAGCTGCCGATCGGTTAACAATAACGGTGCTTCCAATAAATGAAAGACTACCATACCGATGACACGCTCGGAAAAACGCACGTATTAAAATATTCAGCATAGATTTCCTCTATTATTCGCTAGGGATCAGCCCTAGCGAATAATATAGCAAATCTTGCAGCAAAGCTTGATAGGTTTGCGGTTCGAAAAAGCTACCGCGGCTAAAAAGTATTTTTAGTCTTCAAAAGCCTGATACTCTGTCTCGTTTCACCCAGAATGGGAGAAAATATTAAATGATTACGCTCAAAAAAAAAGCTACGGACTGTTACTATGAGTGAAGCTAAACGAACCTAGCACATCTTCACATCGTCCCCAGTGTAGTCTGTACCCTATAAGAAGTGAGCACACGGAGACGCAAGATTCGTGGTTCATTTGCGTAGTTTTGTGTCTCATTTGCGTATTAGTGTCAAGTGTTGACGTTGTTTACGGTTTTAAGAAAACTATGAATTAACTTTGTTTGCTCAGGTCGCTTCTTAATGAAGTTCTTTTATTATTAGAATGGTTTATTTACATACATACATAATCAGCATTTTATGTTCCCACTGCTGGGAGTCGGGCGTCCCATCCAAGAGAGGGAATAGACGTAATCCACGCAGGCACAATGCGGGTTGCTGAATGCTGCTGAATCTTCGAATTTTTGGTTCTAGGACATGCCTATAAATATATATAAAAAAAAATATTTTCGTTGACTGGCTTAGGTCTAGTGGTCAGTAACCCTGGCTGTTGTTATACCGGAGGTCGTGGGTTTGATAGCCACCCAGGACAAATGTTTGTGAGATGAGCACGATCTTTTGTTCTGTGTCTGGATGTAATTTATGTATAATGTTTATTTATTTACAAATATACCTATATGTATGTTTATTAGTTGTTTAGTACTACGTTGTATAGTACCACAAACTCTGCTCAGTTTAACCTAGGGGTCTTCAAGCCAAGAGAAGGTAAATAAAATAGGTTACTTCTAGGCAAGCGTGCTCTATCGTCGGCCGCATCATCGCTTACCATCAGGTGAGATGGTGGCCAAACGCGAGCCTATCAATAATAATATTTAAAAAAAATAGATGGCATAGTGTGAAAGTTGTGGACTTGGAATATTCTTATTATTTTATTTATTGATCCACCTCTACCAAAGTTATCAATTAGTAATTTACCGAAGATGGATGGAATGGAAGTGACGTAAACACAATCTAAAATAAAATACCACACACAGTGAGACCAGAAAGTATGAGATGATTTACGATGTTTTAAGATATCTAATAAAGATTTCTCTAGTCAAGTGTGATCTTTGCCAACGAGATGGGCATCATAAAGTGCAGTACATTTTAATAACTTCGATGACCGTGAGAAACTCGAGGTGTTAAATTAGACATTCTTCTCGGTATTCTCAGCTCTCTTAAGAGAGTGGGTCATACAATTCTTGGCACAATGTGTACAATTCCTAAGTCAGGTCCGTTGCAACTCAAATAAAATAATAATACTAGAATATACCACAAGTCTCACATAACGTCATCTAGTCCCAAGCAGAGCTTGTGTTATGAGTACTACACAACTGATAAACATAACATAGGTACTTATATATTTCTTGATACAATTATACATATTATAAATAAATTACACCCAGACACAACAATTGATTGTGCTCATCACACAAGCATTTGTCCTGGGTGGGAATCGAACCCACGACCTCCGGTATAACAGTCAGGGCCACTGACCATCAGACCAATAGAGTTGACAAAAAAAAAAAATGTTATTCTTAATTTAAGTTACAATTGTAAAATAATTTATAACATTAATCTTCTATCCAATACGACCGTGCAACATCACTCGTGTAGCCAAGTTACGATTCGGACACTTTGTCCGAATTGACACATTTTTATATTAATTTTATATTTTTGGACACACTGTTTAGTACAAGATTTAATATAATAGGTATATGTGGAGCAGAGCTCGCCGAGTGGTAGCTGCTTCGACTTACGAGTTGTAAGTCGCGGGTTCAAACCCAGCCAGGCTTATTACTTTGTGTAATTTATGTCATCATCACTGCTCTCAAAAGTGTGAAGAAAAACATCGTGAGCCGCATCATCGCCAGTTTCCGGCATGTAATAGAACCAAAAATTCGAAGACATTTAACATTCACCAAACCGCACTGGGCGCGCGTGGTGGATTATGACTCACTAAGTCACTACTTCTCTTAGAGAAGACGTCTGAATCCCAGTAGTGGGAACATTAAAAGCATGATTATGTTTAAGCTATGCTAGGAATATGGGAAAAAAGCGTTACCATAACTATTTTAGGCTGGATTTAAGGCGGTAACTTCGGGTAATTTCCTTTATATTTTAAGACTTTTTTTATCTGACTATACCTATTAGATAGCTTCAATAAATTGGATGGTGTCCGAAACATCAGTGAAAAAATATTGAAAATAAAATGTGTTGATTCGGACACTGTGTCCAAATTGTCAGTAACTGGTGTGGGCTCCCTACAGTTACACACGTAGGTACATAAAAGTACAAATAAACGATTTTGCTCCGCGAAGATTTAATTTCAGCGATAATCTGCTCCGACATCCACTAGTTACATTAAAAACTTATTAATACCAGCTTCGTTTTAATTACAAAAAACTTACCTCACTTGAGTGAGGTTATATTATATATAGCAGGGATGATATTTCACTCGATGTCGGATCTGAATACGGATAATATAATAATAGTATAATACCGGTTTCGTATACGGTTACGGATTTGCAATCATTTCGGATTATATCCGCTGTTTTCGAATAATTTCGGTCACTGATATTAGAATTTTTTAATGATAAAAGTAAAAAACCAATAGGCAGAAAAAATTCACTTTTATATCTAGCCTAGTTTATAATTATAATGTCTTTGGTTGAGAACGAAACTCTG
Organism: Mythimna albipuncta; assembly: GCA_929112965.1. Taxonomy (NCBI): domain Eukaryota; kingdom Metazoa; phylum Arthropoda; class Insecta; order Lepidoptera; family Noctuidae; genus Mythimna; species Mythimna albipuncta. Next base: position 6,430,449 of record OV815984.1, read on the forward strand.
GCGTAAACTGTCATTTAGACTCTGTTCTTATCCGAAACTTTTATATCAGTTACGGTTACATATCTTTTTTTATTTCGGATATCTGATAGTTTCTGTCACGGAACTCTGTAACATCTTTGATTCACATTAATAAAGAAATGTTAGAGTACAACAAACAAATGTATTCTATTTTGACTGCGGGATTGTTCAGAAGATTCACCTTAGCACAGAATAAGTAATACTATGTACCTACCCGTTACTTTTTCGTTTTTTTACGTTTTAGTCAGTAAAAGTCCGCAACTCCCTCTCACCAGAGCGAGAGGAGTTATTTTATGATTTTCAATGTAAAAAAAGAATCTACATTATCGCTGAAAGTCTAATTTCATCTCAAAAAATTGCACGATTTCTGTGCGATAGGCCGCGGAAGCGAACCCGCAAGAAAAGCTAATGTAAAACCATTTTGACAGAAATATACAGTTACACCATTCTAATAAAAAGGTGTTAGCGAATGGTGTCTACAGTCATAATGGCAGCTTTAGGAGCTATTGAAATGTAGTTGAAAGCATTCTAGGGTTTTACGAAGATTTAACTGGAGTTTAGGTACCGTTTGGTCGCAATTCCCATTATGTTATGGACGTTATGGTAGTATTGGGTGGTCCTAAGCTGTTAATCTGTTCTTGCTTGTAGGTATCACTCTTGACAGAGTGGTCATCGCTCCAGTACCCCTAGCCAAGTTGCTAATCTGCAATCGTTAACGCTAGCACCATAGGTCAGATAGGCATATCACTTTATTGAAATCCATAAGAGATCTTTCTCTGTACTCATCCACTAACAACACTCAGATTAACTGTCACCATTTCCACATACCTTGTTGGAGATAAAACCTTCTTGCAAGCTTCCTAAATTATATGAAAAAATATGACATTTTCTATTTGTCACTTGTCTTCACTTGTTTCTTGTAAAATATATTGTTCACACTGAAAATTAAAAAAAACTAATTTGCATTGAGCATCCAGTCATTGATTTTCATTCAGAATACCCATAATTCTCGCACATGGTCCATAACGAGCCGGATGAAATATAATTAAGAAGATCAGCGATTATTTTCAAGAAAAAGAATAGAGACTGACTTCCACGCTGAATGGAGGTTCATGAGTTCACTGCTGGAGAACTGGATTGATTTCAAGCAAGTTAGTTAGTGGTGTACAGTTATAATTACGCTAATATCGTCACCCAACACTCAGGTAGTATATATAAGTAGTCATACTAAGGTCAGTACTATTTTATTAAATTACCAATTATATTGTGTTTGAGTAAAATCATTAGGTACTTTGTTGCATTGTGATTAGTATTTTATTCAACAGCAATGTTAAGTTTAAACTCATACTTTTAACAGTATAGTTAGCTATTTTGCTACATTATTAAACTTACATTATATTAAGCTGTAACTAATTACATAACTACTTAACAGTGGTATTAATTTTAACAAGTATCTTGACATAATAAAAATATTTGAGTGTTAGATATTAGTACAAGTCATTGTTATAAATTATAGTTAGCAGTCAGAAAGGGCATAGACTACAGCTAGGCGTATAATTATTGAAATTATATTGTTGTTTTAATTTTTATATTCCTGTATCAATGCCAGGTTGACAACACTCGTCTCCCAGAATGTCTGAGGAAAAGGATTTAATTAAGAAGCGAGGCAGCTTCAAAGGTCGCTTGACTAGTTTCCTCAATTTTCTGGACTCATTCAAGGACAAGGAGCTATCTAGCTGTGATGTGTCCGAGTTGCAGTTGCGCATGGGCAAGATAGAGGCGTTGTATGAGCAGTATGATGAGGTACAGTTACGTCTAGAATGCATTGTTGACGACATCAACTTACAATATTCTCAGCGTTCCGAGTTTGAGTCTATTTATTATAAAACCTTATCTAGAGCCCAGAATATTCTGACTGACTACAATAAAGATAATAAATCGATGGAAAGTTGTAAAAGTACTCGTGTTAGCATAAAGCAGCCGGTTAAATTGCCAACGATTCAGTTACCAAAGTTTAGCGGATTATATTGTAATTGGCTTGAATTCCGCGACACCTTTACTAGCCTAATTCATTGTAATGATGACATAGACGCAATCAATAAGTTTCACTACTTGCGAGCATCACTTGAAGGAACAGCTGCTATAGTTATCAAATCCATTGAGTTTTCTTCAAGTAATTACTCTGTGGCATGGTCATTGTTATGTGATCGGTTTGACAACAAAAGATTACTGGTTCAGAATCATATAAGTTCATTATTTACTATTGAATCAATTACAAAAGAATCTTCTGTTGCCATTAAGAATTTGATCGATCAGGTAAATAAAGACTTGCGAGCTTTAGAGTCATTAGGGGAGCCTGTGAAACACTGGGATACACTTTTAATCTACATTGTCACACGAAAACTTGATCAAAAAACCTATCGTGAGTGGGAGGAGTGCAAAGGTAGGATAGACAAGGATGGCTTAATCACGTTTAACGCATTTATGCAATTCTTACGCAATCGAGCCGACCTCATCGAGACCCTGGAACTCCCCCGCAATCATTATTCGCAATCACCAGGTAAATCAGGTCCTAAGATCAAGTCAATGGTAGCACAATCTCCTATCAATTCTAGCACTGACTCAGCTTCTAAACCTTGTCCTAAATGTAATAACAACGATCACACATTAAATAATTGTCCACAGTTTCTCGCATTGAGTAACGATGACCGTCTCAAATCATTACCTAGTTATAAGGTATGTTTTAACTGTTTTCGTTCCGGACACTATGCTAACAAATGTAAAAAACCAGGCTGCAAACTATGCAAACGTAGGCACAACACATTAGTTCACGTACATTCTAATGGCACTGTATCGAATACACCTAGTGGTAATTCGATGAATAACTTGTCTGCTACGACTGAAACGAATAACGTAGCTTTATCCGCAAACATTGCATCTCCGTGTGGTCATACGCAACGAGATGTGTTGTTATCAACCGCTTTGATCAAATTAAGAGACCACAATGGGTGTGTGCATCTCGCTCGCGCGGTGCTCGATAGTGGTAGCACGTCTTCACTCATAACAGATAGGTTATGCAATAAACTTAACTTAAAAACTAGCCAGGTAGATAGATCAATCCTTGGAATCAATAACGTCACTTCGCACGTAGGTAAAATATGTCGGGTTAAGGGTACGCCATTAGATGATAGCTTTGTATTCGAACTAAATTGTTTTGTTCTTCCGTTCATCACGAGTAGTGTTCCGTGTCGTCAGATAAATATTTCTGATTTCGACTTACCCTCGAATATTACTTTAGCTGATCCTACTTTTTATAACCCTGCCGATGTTGATATTTTAATCGGCGCTGATCTTTTTTGGGATTTGTTAGGATCTCAAAGACTAAAGTTAGGTACCGGGAAACCAATATTATGTGAAACCCGTCTAGGATGGATAGTTTCCGGTCCAATTACTCAGAATACTATCTCACTGCTGACGAATGACGTAAAGTGCAATATGTCTAAAATGGTTGCCGACAGCGATGGTGACTGGGAAAACCTCAAGTCAGAATTGACAAAGTTTTGGCAATTAGAGGAGGTGAATGCGAAGTCTTCCAATTCTTATATGCCTGAAGAGAAATTGTGTGAAGACAATTTCGTTACAAATACGACACGATTGTCTGATGGTCGTTTTTGTGTTCGCATCCCCCTTAAGAAAGATCCTTCAATTTTAGGAAATTCTTTTAATAAAGCCACACATTGTTTACATTCTTTAGAGCGTAAATTAAAGGTTAAGACGAACTTTAGTAGAATGTATCATGACTTTTTGTCAGAATACGAGTTACTTGGTCATATGACAAAAATTAATAAACCTAATTTATGTTTGGGTTATTTTATTCCACATATGGGAGTTTTACGCGAGTCGAGTACCACGACCAAACTTCGTGTTGTTTTCAACGCTAGTGCTTCTACTTCGACGGGAGTGTCCTCTAATGACCTACAGATGGTTGGGCCAACCGTACAGGACGGTCTATTGTCTATACTTCTTCGCTTTAGAGTCCACAAGTATGTTTTATCTGCGGATGTGGAGAAGATGTATAGACAAATAGTCGTCCACCCGTCGGACAGATATTTACAACAGATTGTTTGGCGTGATAATGTTAGTGACCCTATTAATGTTTATCAATTAAACACCGTCACGTACGGTACGGCCAGTGCGCCATTCCTTGCGACACGATGCCTTAAACAAGTAGGACTCGACTGTAGGAACCCTAAGATATCGGAAATCATCCAACATGACTTCTATGTCGACGACTTGCTGACCGGAGGGGATGACTTAGATGAAGTAAAGTTCATTCGCACTGAAGTCACCAAAGCGCTTGCGTCGGCATGTATGCCATTGAGAAAGTGGAAGTCAAATGATTCTCAATTATTGTCGAATGCTGTCCCTGCGTCATACGATTTGAACATTGGACAAAATGAGCCAGAAAAGTTGCTTGGTCTCTGTTGGCATATCGGCACTGATGAGATAGGGTTTCCTATAGGTCTGACTAAATCTTCGACTAGGTACACAAAGCGTGACTTGTTATCCGTTATTGCGCGAATCTTTGATCCCTTAGGTCTGTTAGGTCCTATTGTTATTACTATGAAGATCTTGCTACAGAAAATGTGGTTAGATAAATTATCATGGGATCAACCATTACCTAATGAGATTTGTAAACAATGGGAGATTATTATTAAATCTTTACCTCTTTTAAATCATGTTCGCATTCCGCGACTTGTAGTCTGCAATTCATTTACGGAGTTAGAACTCCATATTTTCACAGACGCGTCTGAGTCCGCGTACGGTGCTTGCGTCTACATTCGCAGTGTTAATGCTAAGGGTGAGTACATGGCTCGCTTGTTAATGGCAAAGAGTCGAGTTGCTCCCATCAAGCCTACGACAATTCCGCGACTGGAGTTATGTGGTGCGGTAGTCGGTTCTCGTCTTCACGAGAAGGTGATGAGCTCACTTCGAGTGAAGACCAGTCGGGTTTATTGTTGGACTGATTCAACCATTGTCTTGGGATGGTTACAGATGATGCCTACCAGACTTCAGCCTTTTGTGCGCAACCGCGTTGCTGAGGTTTTGGATAAGTCGGGTAACTGTACTTGGAGGCACGTCCCAACAGATCAAAATCCAGCAGACCTAATATCTCGTGGCATGGATATTAGTGATCTGCAGGAGTCAGATCTGTGGTGGAAAGGACCAGATTTTTTAAAACTAGATTCGTCTGAATGGCCTTCTCAAATTACGAGCCCAGGACTACAATCGTTACCGGAGACTCGACCTAAAATCATATTACATGTTGTAAACGATTCGAAACCTGAAGTTTTAATTGATTTTAGGCGTTATTCCAATTACACACGGCTCGTACGATCTGTTGCCTACGTATTACGATTTATTAAGTCATGTAGAAAGCATTACCCTAAAACCAAATACTTGTCACATGATGAGGTACAAGATGCACTAACTCTTGTCATTATTAAGAGTCAGATTCAGTCATTTTCTGAATACCAATTATTTTTGAACAAAAAGAGTTTACCTAAAAAGAGCGCCCTTCTAAAGTTTAATGTTTATTTAGACGATAATAATGTAATGCGAGTAGGAGGACGTCTCGATAACTCTAATTTTGCTTATAGTAAGAAACACCCTATTTTATTACAGTCCACTCATGATTTCACTAAACTATTATTTAATTTTGAGCATAAAAGGCTGATGCATGCTGGCCCACAATTATTATTAGCTTCCATTAGGGAAACTTATTGGCCAATAGGAGGTCGCAAGTTGGCGAAAGCCTGTTATCATAAGTGTGTTTTGTGTCACCGTATGAAGGGTAAGGTTGTAGCTCCCTTAATGGGTAACTTACCACGAGAACGCCTTCGTCCAGGTTATCCCTTTGAAAGCACAGGCGTTGATTACGCTGGCCCTATTATGTGTGCTAGTCGCCAGGGCCGTGGATGTAGGTTAGTAAAGGTGTATGTCGCTATTTTTATTTGTTTCACAACCAAGGCCATTCATTTGGAGCTCGTTGGTGATTTAACTAGCAATAGTTATTTACTGGCTTTGTATCGGTTTATTTCTCGGAGAGGTAAACCTGCTGATATTTTTTCCGATAACGGTACCTCATTTGTCGGTGCATACAACGACCTTTCCAAATTTTTAAAATTAAATAGTTTGTCCTTGGGTGAAAGTGCAGCAAACGACGGAATAAGGTTCCATTTTATTCCCGCCTACACCCCACATTTCGGTGGACTCTGGGAGGCGGGTGTCAAGTCAGCAAAGTATCACCTTCAGAGAGTGTTGGGAAATTGTAACTTGACTTTTGAGGAGCTGTACACCACACTAACCAAGATTGAAGCCATCTTGAACTCTCGTCCATTGACGCCGTTGTCTTCAGATCCTGCAGATTATACTCCGCTCACGCCAGGACATTTTCTTGTGGGACGGCCACTTACTTCTTTGCCGCAACCTGATTACCAGGATAGCTCTGCCAATTATCTGTCTCGTTACCAGAGGATCGAGCAGCTTCGCCAGCATTTCTGGAGCAGATGGAGCAAGGAGTATGTTGCAGAATTGCAACAACGCTCCAAATGGCGTTCCTGCAAGGATGGCTTGATGCTGAACTCCTTGGTGGTGATCAAGGAAGACGATCTTCCTCCGTTGAAGTGGAGACTTGGACGGATCGTGGCTGTTCATCCAGGAACGGATGGTATCGCCCGTGTAGCTGACATTCGGACGTCTACTGGAGTCGTTCGACGGGCATTCAACCGAATCTGCCCTTTGCCTGTGTCTTCAGAATCTGGTTGAAACCATTGGTTTCAACGCCCGGGGAAATGTTGGAGATAAAACCTTCTTGCAAGCTTCCTAAATTATATGAAAAAATATGACATTTTCTATTTGTCACTTGTCTTCACTTGTTTCTTGTAAAATATATTGTTCACACTGAAAATTAAAAAAAACTAATTTGCATTGAGCATCCAGTCATTGATTTTCATTCAGAATACCCATAATTCTCGCACATACCTCTACTGACACCATTCATTCAAATCTACATACACCTACGCCTGGTAATCGTGTGAAAATCTGCGCTGCTTAGGTATAACAAAAGTATGACATGTCTCATACATATATACATAAATTAACGTAGCTATTAACGTATCGAGCGCGTGCCGTATCATAATCAAGCGCTTTAATACCACGACGCGACGCCGTATGAGAGGTTCATTTTCCCATAGAAAAGTACGCACTGGGAAAATTAACGGCGCGTTTTTAAGGTTCCGCAGCCAAATGGCAAAAGAACAGATTCGTTATGTCTGTCTGTCTTTCTGTCCGTCCGTATGTCACAGCCACTTTTTTCCGAAACTATAAGAGCTATACTGTTGAAACTTTGTAAGTAGATGTATTCTGTGAACCGCATTAAGATTTTCACACAAAAATAGAAAAAAAAGCAATACATTTTTGGTGTCTCAATACTTAGAACTCAAAAATTTTTTTTCATCATACCCATACGTATGGGATATTTATGGATAGGTCTTTAAAAATGATATTGAGGTTTCTAAAATCATTTTTTTCTAAACTGAATAGTTTGCGCGAGAGACACTTCCAAAGTGGTAAAATGTGCCCCCCCCCCCTCTAACTTCTAAAATAAGAGAATGATAAAACTAAAAAAAATATATGATGTACATTACCATACTAACTGCCAACGAAAATTGGTTTAAACGAGATCTAGTAAGTAATTTTTTTTTTAATACGTCATAAATCTAAAAAAATATACTGTTATTAAAACATCGATCATCGAGTCCGACTGGCACTTAGCCGATTTTTTTATGAGAAGAATAATGAATTTGATGGACTCACATGCAGAATTATAGTACGAATTCGACAGTAAGGCAGGCGATAGTTAAATTTGGAATAAAGTACATTGACCTTTTCCTAATATCTCTGGTAAGGAATCCGAAAAACAAACAATGTACTATTTTTCATCGCTAGAAAATGAAATGGACCACGATAGATGTCGATTGAAGACAGATTTTTGTCTTTACTAGTTTCTGCCAGCGGCTGAAGCCGAATAACATCGTCATCATTTCAGCTAAAAGACGTCCACTGTTGGACATAGGCCTCCCCTAAGTGTAGCCACAACGAACGGTCACGCTACTAGTCCCAGTAGTTTCGGCTGTGTGTTGATATACCAGTTCCTCAGTTTCTCATTTTATATTTATAGATTTCCGTTTTTGAAATTAAAAATGTAAATAAATGTAGGAAGGAGGGTCAATGTACTTTATTCTAAATTTATCTGGCGTCTACTTTAGATTCATATTCGTTTTATAAATATCACGTGAGCTGATAAAAAATCAGGTAGATAATTTACAATATTTTTAAGATTTTTTTTTTTTAATTAAGGAGTAGCTTTAGCACCTCGCGGTTGTGTAACTTTTAACATTGAAAGAATTTTCGTAATCAGATCAAATTTTCTAGAGATTATCTCCGGATTTTTTTTTACAATAATACTAAAAAAATACTATAAAGTTTAAATGATTGAAGCATGCGTTGTATGTGTTAAACCTGTTCGAAATATACTCATAATAAAACGCGTGATCAAAGATTTTATATGTATATAAAACACGCGTGACCAACCGCGCAGTTAATCCACCCAGTGCGTACCCAGCCTTACGCATATGAGTGACAATGGCATTGACAATGTGGTACGAACCGGTGCCGCCGCTGGTTGTGGGCATAGTACAGTGGACGCACGGCCTTATCAAAACCACTATTGTTTATATTGTGCCTCGTTTGGACTGCAGCCAGTAGATGGATCGAAAGACTCGACTAAATATTTAGTTAAGGAAGTAGATTGAATTTTTGAGGTTTTGTTTATTTTTTTGTTCGATTTTAATTGTATTTAGGTTTGAGGTTAATGATCTGATTTCTTTGTTATTCTTTAATAATCTTGATCTCTATATAAATTGATCCTTTAGTTACCTATGTGTGTTTAAAGATTACATAGCTATAGCTACTATGTCTAGTTGGCCATAGCTCTTTAGGTAAAGACCAGTCGCGTATATAGGCGATTATGGGCCTGGGGCAAAAAAAAACTGGGGCCCATTTTTTTACAAGAGAAATCATGAAAAACTTCTCCTCATCTGGGTCGAGCGGAACGAGTGTCAGGCTTTTATAAACGAGTTGCCATAATTAAAATGTTGTTACTTAGCTATATTTATTTAGTTTCAAAGGTGGGAGAATTTTTCGGTATTTTATTAAGAGGTTTTGTTCTTAGGGCCCCCTGAAGTTGGGGGCCCCGGGGCACTACCCCGCCTAGTCCTTTGGTAGTTACGTTAGTGGTAAGGAGTAAAGACCTGCTTCACGAACACATACACTACACATGTGATTGATAGTATTATAATAGAGAATAGTATTATAATATCATTCTTATATCTAACACCATTAAGAAAGTTTTCCAAATGTATGATTGAGTACCTACAAAGTACTTAAATGATTAAGGCGTATAGTCCCTTGAACTCTGGCCAGGAGTTAAATACACACCTACTCGTACTGCCACCTTCACCCGCATAGAGTCCCGCTGACCTTTAAAATCTATGTTTAAAACCAATTTCTCTGCGAAATATTTATTGATTTGCATAGGCACATAATGAAGAAAACTTATGATTTATGTAAACATGTTTCTAAAGATCAAAGCCTTTTGAAAAGAGTAGGGAAAAGAAGCGAAAAATATCATATTGCTAAAAAGTATTTTTAGACAACGTATTACCTAGTCATACGAAAAAATCATGTTGACAATGTTCTACATGCATCTATAATAAACTAGCTTTTGCCCGCGGCTTCGCCCGCGTACAAAAAATATAGCTTATGTTACTCAGGAATAAAGCAGTTTTCTATCGGTGAAAAAATTTTAGCAATCGGACCAGTATTTTTAAAGTTTGCCACAAAAAAAAACTTTACCTCTTTATAATATTAGTAGTAGAAGTGTAGATATATATATTTTTCAAATCTGTTAACTCCAGCCGTTATAGGCACTGCCCGGGAACTAGGACCTTAAATCGTACACCATCAAGAAAGTTCTCCAAATGTATGATGGAGCACACTGTATACAATAAATGATTAAATATCATAACAACAATAGCAGCCCACGATCTACATCGCTCGTCCATGACAATGACAATGAGGGCGAGCGGGCGAGCTACTGGCGCGAGTGGCACGTGCACTCGTGCAGTGGACAGTCGCGCCCACGCCACGTATCGCTGTTTATTTACTAACAGAGTCACATGTTTAGAAAAAGGTGTTTTTATTACGTAGATGAAAACGTGACTTTCTGTTTGTAGTTTTTATTTAAAAGATTGAAATGAAAAGCTTTTTGTACGAATGTAGCTTTTTGCTATGGCTGCGGTATTGGTCAAAAGAGTTACAGGGCCACGGCATTGAAACGCAAAGGGCATCTGAAGGAATATAGATGTTTTTTTTGTTAGCCTGTTCTGTCCCACTCCTTGGCAAAGGCCTCCCTCCACTCCTTCATCTTTCGCGCGCCTGGGCTTCTTCTTGCCAGTTCTGGTGGAATCTGTCTAGTTCGTAGTTCTAGAGGTGGATTTCAGTCAGTATAAATCTGATACGCCATTTCGCTCCACCCAGAGCGACAAAAGTTACCCATTCGATGCTGTTCCACCTAAAAAAGGTAATTTCATTCGACTTATATTTGAGTATGAAATAATCCTGAACGTCTATAGGGACGGAAGACGTTTAATAATAAAAAGACGATAATTATATGCAGTATGAAATTATCAACGTCGATGTAACTTGAGGTCAACACAACACTTATTTTGTTTAGGTTTGAAATCATTAAGTAACTTCTCCCGCTTTAGGTGGAGAGAGAGGGACTGTCAATCTTTTAGCATAACTGCACTGACTGACAGCCTTTTAATGTTCCCACTGCTGGGTCTCAGGCCTTGTCTCTAAGAGTTAACATTTTACTGGCTATAATCGACGTTTTCCTTCAGATTGTATTTTAGGGACGTGGTAACTCTTTCGTATTTTTTCTATCTAATTAAAAAAAAAAATCTAATTCTAATTCTAATTAAAAAGGATACCATCCTTTTTTTTACAAACCGTCATAATTAACTCCTTTTTCTTACTGCTTAAAAACATCGTCTATCGAGATTTTCATTACTATACCAACAATGTTTTATTAGGGATAAATCTGTATGAAGTTTGTCGGATTGAACTCTAATAACTCAACTTATTAGATATTTATTGTCATCTCATTTCCGGCATCGAAACTTGAATACAGCTAAGCTCTTACACACAACACTGTAATCTACTTAACTGGCTTAAAGTATAGACTTGTCAATCCCGCTAGCTCATTCAAACGGGGCACAAGAATCAAAATAGAGATGTCATTCAGCGTGTGTAAAGTTATGGTAGACGATTGTTGTAACTTCATTACAATATCATGTCAAATTGTCATGATATAGCAGCTTAACATTTTGGATAGTCACGAGTTTGATCAACAAACAAGTTATCATATTAAAATGATTACTTTGGAATTAACCTTTCAAATAACGTAATTAGATACAAAATAGAAAGACAAGAGAGAGCGAACGGCGGCGTTCGCTTGCGTCGTTGAGTTTTGTGGTCATAAAACTCAAGCACAACTACTTACTAAGTTTTGTAGCGATCTGGGCTGGGTGCTTATAGAGTGACTTGAAATCAAGAATGAAGATATATTCGCAGGAGAACGAAGATTACATCCGACATATCCCGAAGATTCACTAAATTTAACTGGCAGCAGGCATGGCACATTATCGCAGGCTCGCAGAATAGATGGTCGATAGGGTTACGTATCGCTAGACGCTGCGCTGGAAGGCCTCCTACAAGGTGGACCGGTGACCTAGTGAGGGTAGCTTCCCGCTACCCTCACTAGGTCCCAATGGATGTGAGACGCACAGGTCCGGTCGTTGTGGTAACACTTGGGGGATGCCTATGTTCAGCAGTGGACGTCTTTCAGCTGAAATGAGGATGACGATACACAGCAGGCTTTTGAGAAAACATAGAGATACTTAAATCGTACAAGACCAAAGTCGTTGTCTGCCTCCGTCTATTTCTCTGCTCATTCCTTCTATACCACACAACGGATTTTGATGCTGTTTTCACCAATAAACCACCAGCGTTAAATAAAGAAGGATGACCCCGGAACGAAAGGCAGCGAATGAAGGAACAGTATTGGGTTTTTAGTCAATAAAAGTCTTACACTATCTCCCGCTCCGCCCAAGGGCGCGGAGATGCTGGATGATTTTCCCACTTACAGAAATAGCCTGCAAGACTGACCTGACCGACATTGGGAACTAGAGATGTACCGTTGCTGGCAATATTGCCCGAAGTGACAATTTTGTTGGCAATATTGCCACCAATATTCATATCTTGGGCAATATTGCCACCTATATTCCCTCTTCTCGGCAATATTGCCGGCAACGGCACATCTCTACAGGGAACTACATCATCATCAACTCTCAAACTCAAGGCAAGATTCTTGCAAGCTTGCAAGACCGAGATTTTGGACAACAACGCAACACTCAGCAGGGCGCTAACCCATAGATATCCGTGTGCTAACCCTATAAAGTAATCTACATGTAATAAAACTATTTCATTCACGCCCCATTGAATGCGCTACTGTTTACTGACTCTGGCTGGTTCGTATTTATACGGATTGGGCACGCAATTTGAATATTTAGGCTAAACGTAATGCTAAGGCGCGATCGCATTACTGCTATAATTGTATTTGTTTACATTACGGAAATCCGATGGTTGCGAGACGCATAGGACCGTTCGTTGTGGCGACACTTGGGGGAGGCCTATGTCCAACAGTGGACGTCTTTCGGCTGAAATGCTGATGATGATGACATTATAAGGCATACATATTCGAGTACATGGGACTGGAGCCATTTGCCAGCTGCTGTCTTCCCGTCCAATCATAATTTAAGTGTCTTCAAGGCTAGAGTGTGAATAGGTTCTTGAACTAGTGCGCCTCACCATCCACGATTGCATCACTGCTTACCATCAGGTGTGATCGCAGTCTAGTACTGGTTTATAAAAAAAAATATACTTAGGAAATTCACGCTTTGTTTTTTCTTGGTACTCATTATTATGACATCTTCTGCCATAGGGTGTAGTGAATAGGTGTGTCAGACATTTACAGAGAAAAATACTCACATCAGTGGTGGCCGAGTGGTAATGGCCCCGACTTACGAGTTGTAGATCGCGGGTCCGAACCCAGCTAGGCGCATTACTTTGTGTAACTTATTATCATGATCATCACCAGTGCTCTGAAAATGGTGAAAGAAAACATCGTGAGGAAACCGGCATGTCCTAGAACCAAAAATTCGATGACATGTGACATTCGCGAACCCGCACCGGGCCCGCGTGGTGGATTACGGCCCACTCCCTCTCCTAGAGAGGAGGCCTGAGTCCCAGCAGTGGGAACATTAAAAAGGCTGATGATGATTATGATAACTCACATATATGTTTTTTTATTTTTCCCTTTGCTTTCTAAGACCACAGTTACTCTTTCAAAGGTTCCTGGGAGCGAATCTGCGGACTCTAGCAAGTCTAGTTTCTTTGCTCTTCCTAAAATTCCGCATTACATAAATTGGTCAATATAATCCCGGAAATAGTGGGCGGAACTCTACTTTCGTACACCCACAGCCTGAGGCGCTAACGACAGTAAAGCGTGTTCTAACATGAACCGAATTACTTTGTTTATGGTCAGGTTTACAATATTTATATTCCATATTCTCTATCTTACTGGACATTGCATGCTTTGTCATAACCTAGCTAAACATGTTTGTGCCATATAGTATTTAACACCTTTTTATACCATGTTTTATGCAAATAAATATATTATTATTATTTCCATTTATTCATTAATATTACATATAAATTATATTTTTAAATATTTCAAAATAAAAAAAAACATTTAAAAATATAAAAAATAGTTGCCCACCGGTATCGGGAACAGGGTCCAAGCTACCGGCGGTCAGGGCTCCAGAGAAAGGAACCTCCTGACTCCTCCTCCTCCTTATTATTATTATTATTACAGAATTGCATTTCTATGTCTGCTTTTCTGTTGATGAAATCAGTATCAGGTCATTGCTTTAGCGTTTTTGATGTCTGACTTAGTTCAATAAAAGAAAAGAACAAAAAGAAAGAAAAGTAAGAAAAGAAAGAAAAGAAAGAAAAGAAAGAAAAGAAAGAAAAGAAAGAAAAGAAAGAAAAGAAAGAAAAGAAAGAAAAGAAAGAAAAGAAAGAAAAGTCATTCCTTTGGGATAATTCTCCAGTAAAACAAGGGCGAAGCCGGTGGCCGAAGCTAGTTTTATCATGACAAAATAAATGTACCTCTCATAACTGTTGAATATTCTTAATTGTACATTTCCATAAAAGGAGGTACTGCTCATATACAAAACCCACCATTATATAAAATCAAAATAAACCATAATTTACATTTAAAAAAACCAAGTAATTACCGTAAGAATGCATTTTTGAAAGGCAAAAGTGATCAGATAAGGGTGTTATGTAGGTATGTACGTAATTTTGTTGCCATATACAAAACTGCTGCGCCGAATAAGGCGAGCGCTTCGTGATACCTTTATCGTGTTATCAGGACTTTCTAGTGCCGTGCGCGGGAGCACGCGCCGAGATAGCTGGGGGTATAAGGACTGGGGTACACTGATGCGGTTCAACTGAAAAAAAAAGATTTGAAAAATTAAATGCAAAGCTTAAAACTCGACTCAACTTAAAAGGCTAAGGTTCCGTACTGTCCGTAGCAAAAACGGCAAAAAAACACGTTTGTTGTTTGGGAGCCCACTTAAATATTTACTTATTCTCTCTTTTACCCCTCGAGCGCCGATTGTGCAACTTGAATGTCCTTGAAAAACGCTTAATTTTCGTTTTGTACACACGTTTGTACGAAAGTTATTTGGCCGAAAATTTTGGTTTCTATACATAATTATTCTATATTATATTATTTGTTTTTTTGGTGATTTACTTAAACAGTGCAATTTTTTTGTTGATATAACGACAAAGTAATACTTCATCTGTCTAGCTATCATGATACATGAGATATAGCCCGGTGACAGTAAGATGGACAATGGAGTCAAAGTTATAGGGCCCAGTTTTTACTCTTTCATTACGGAATCCTAAAAATGTTGTCCAATAAATATTGTGCCAATATTGAACAATCTACAAACCAGGTGGACCAACGAACAGATCAAATACTCGTATCGAGTAAGTATCAGATAACTTGAAGTGTCATGAAGGAATAACTTGAAGTGTAGGCTACACTCAGCATTGGCTAGATACGGATTGATGAAAAGAAGAGATAAAAAAGATTCATCATCATCATATCAGCCGAAAGTCGTCCGCTGCTGGACATAGACCTCCTCCAAGCCTCGCCACAACGATCGTCACGCATCCATCGGATGAAAAAAAGATTATTAATAGGAAGTTCATAAGCGACAATTTTGCAGGTGCAACTACCTTTTATAAAATCTCAATGATAAAAAGTGTAGATTTCTCATCTTCTCATGTTCTCATCAAACGGAACACTTACGACTATTGCGGACTATTACGTGTATCGATCATACCTATAGTAGTTATAGATCAAGGAGTACTACCTTATAGAAAGTTTTGTCGAAAAACTATTTCTACACCATCAAGCTGTTGATCACATCATCGCGTACGCATCAAGTGAGATAGTGGTCAAGAGCAAATCTTTCATAAATTAAAAAAAAATGGTAATGAAGCAAACATCGATAAGCACACCGGGAGAGTAAAACCGTTTAAAAACTTTTTGTTCTTAACCTTTAACGCGAGCCTAGTGTGCCCCAGCCTTAAATCACAGATTCCACTAATTTGCTTTAGAAATTCGTTCTAATTTTACTTTCTGAAAGTAGAACGGAAGACATGCGATCGTCCTGCCTGCTGCGGCCGCAAACGAATCGAGTTACACCACCAACTAGAATAACGGTTCCCAATCTGGGGGCCGGGGACCACTGGTGGTCTGCAAGAGCCAAAATATGGTCCACGAAAAGTCTTGAAAATTCCAAAAACTCCAACTGAAAAGTGACATTGATTTTAATAGTACTTCGAGACTAGAGTGAATAGGCTCCTAATAAACTACAGCCCTTCGCCACCAACGATTTCATCACTGCTTACTTTCAGGTGGGATCGCAGTGTGCGAGAATTATGGGTATTCTGAATGAAAATCAATGACTGGATGCTCAATGCAAATTAGTTTTTTAATAATTTTCGGTGTGAACAATATATTTTACAAGAAACAAGTGAAGACAAGTGACAAATAGAAGTGTCATATTTTTTCATATAATTTAGGAAGCTTGCAAGAAGGTTTTATCTCCAACATTTCCTCGGGCGTTGAAACCAATGGTTTCAACCAGATTCTGAAGACACAGGCAAAGGGCAGATTCGGTTGAATGCCCGTCGAACGACTCCAGTAGACGTCCGAATGTCAGCTACACGGGCGATACCATCCGTTCCTGGATGAACAGCCACGATCCGTCCAAGTCTCCACTTCAACGGAGGAAGATCGTCTTCCTTGATCACCACCAAGGAGTTCAGCATCAAGCCATCCTTGCAGGAACGCCATTTGGAGCGTTGTTGCAATTCTGCAACATACTCCTTGCTCCATCTGCTCCAGAAATGCTGGCGAAGCTGCTCGATCCTCTGGTAACGAGACAGATAATTGGCAGAGCTATCCTGGTAATCAGGTTGCGGCAAAGAAGTAAGTGGCCGTCCCACAAGAAAATGTCCTGGCGTGAGCGGAGTATAATCTGCAGGATCTGAAGACAACGGCGTCAATGGACGAGAGTTCAAGATGGCTTCAATCTTGGTTAGTGTGGTGTACAGCTCCTCAAAAGTCAAGTTACAATTTCCCAACACTCTCTGAAGGTGATACTTTGCTGACTTGACACCCGCCTCCCAGAGTCCACCGAAATGTGGGGTGTAGGCGGGAATAAAATGGAACCTTATTCCGTCGTTTGCTGCACTTTCACCCAAGGACAAACTATTTAATTTTAAAAATTTGGAAAGGTCGTTGTATGCACCGACAAATGAGGTACCGTTATCGGAAAAAATATCAGCAGGTTTACCTCTCCGAGAAATAAACCGATACAAAGCCAGTAAATAACTATTGCTAGTTAAATCACCAACGAGCTCCAAATGAATGGCCTTGGTTGTGAAACAAATAAAAATAGC
The DNA here is from genome assembly GCA_929112965.1 of Mythimna albipuncta. Classification (NCBI taxonomy): domain Eukaryota; kingdom Metazoa; phylum Arthropoda; class Insecta; order Lepidoptera; family Noctuidae; genus Mythimna; species Mythimna albipuncta. Next base: position 6,447,759 of record OV815984.1, read on the forward strand.
GACATACACCTTTACTAACCTACATCCACGGCCCTGGCGACTAGCACACATAATAGGGCCAGCGTAATCAACGCCTGTGCTTTCAAAGGGATAACCTGGACGAAGGCGTTCTCGTGGTAAGTTACCCATTAAGGGAGCTACAACCTTACCCTTCATACGGTGACACAAAACACACTTATGATAACAGGCTTTCGCCAACTTGCGACCTCCTATTGGCCAATAAGTTTCCCTAATGGAAGCTAATAATAATTGTGGGCCAGCATGCATCAGCCTTTTATGCTCAAAATTAAATAATAGTTTAGTGAAATCATGAGTGGACTGTAATAAAATAGGGTGTTTCTTACTATAAGCAAAATTAGAGTTATCGAGACGTCCTCCTACTCGCATTACATTATTATCGTCTAAATAAACATTAAACTTTAGAAGGGCGCTCTTTTTAGGTAAACTCTTTTTGTTCAAAAATAATTGGTATTCAGAAAATGACTGAATCTGACTCTTAATAATGACAAGAGTTAGTGCATCTTGTACCTCATCATGTGACAAGTATTTGGTTTTAGGGTAATGCTTTCTACATGACTTAATAAATCGTAATACGTAGGCAACAGATCGTACGAGCCGTGTGTAATTGGAATAACGCCTAAAATCAATTAAAACTTCAGGTTTCGAATCGTTTACAACATGTAATATGATTTTAGGTCGAGTCTCCGGTAACGATTGTAGTCCTGGGCTCGTAATTTGAGAAGGCCATTCAGACGAATCTAGTTTTAAAAAATCTGGTCCTTTCCACCACAGATCTGACTCCTGCAGATCACTAATATCCATGCCACGAGATATTAGGTCTGCTGGATTTTGATCTGTTGGGACGTGCCTCCAAGTACAGTTACCCGACTTATCCAAAACCTCAGCAACGCGGTTGCGCACAAAAGGCTGAAGTCTGGTAGGCATCATCTGTAACCATCCCAAGACAATGGTTGAATCAGTCCAACAATAAACCCGACTGATCTTCACTCGAAGTGAGCTCATCACCTTCTCGTGAAGACGAGAACCGACTACCGCACCACATAACTCCAGTCGCGGAATTGTCGTAGGCTTGATGGGAGCAACTCGACTCTTTGCCATTAACAAGCGAGCCATGTACTCACCCTTAGCATTAACACTGCGAATGTAGACGCAAGCACCGTACGCGGACTCAGACGCGTCTGTGAAAATATGGAGTTCTAACTCCGTAAATGAATTGCAGACTACAAGTCGCGGAATGCGAACATGATTTAAAAGAGGTAAAGATTTAATAATAATCTCCCATTGTTTACAAATCTCATTAGGTAATGGTTGATCCCATGATAATTTATCTAACCACATTTTCTGTAGCAAGATCTTCATAGTAATAACAATAGGACCTAACAGACCTAAGGGATCAAAGATTCGCGCAATAACGGATAACAAGTCACGCTTTGTGTACCTAGTCGAAGATTTAGTCAGACCTATAGGAAACCCTATCTCATCAGTGCCGATATGCCAACAGAGACCAAGCAACTTTTCTGGCTCATTTTGTCCAATGTTCAAATCGTATGACGCAGGGACAGCATTCGACAATAATTGAGAATCATTTGACTTCCACTTTCTCAATGGCATACATGCCGACGCAAGCGCTTTGGTGACTTCAGTGCGAATGAACTTTACTTCATCTAAGTCATCCCCTCCGGTCAGCAAGTCGTCGACATAGAAGTCATGTTGGATGATTTCCGATATCTTAGGGTTCCTACAGTCGAGTCCTACTTGTTTAAGGCATCGTGTCGCAAGGAATGGCGCACTGGCCGTACCGTACGTGACGGTGTTTAATTGATAAACATTAATAGGATCACTAACATTATCACGCCAAACAATCTGTTGTAAATATCTGTCCGACGGGTGGACGACTATTTGTCTATACATCTTCTCCACATCCGCAGATAAAACATACTTGTGGACTCTAAAGCGAAGAAGTATAGACAATAGACCGTCCTGTACGGTTGGCCCAACCATCTGTAGGTCATTAGAGGACACTCCCGTCGAAGTAGAAGCACTAGCGTTGAAAACAACACGAAGTTTGGTCGTGGTACTCGACTCGCGTAAAACTCCCATATGTGGAATAAAATAACCCAAACATAAATTAGGTTTATTAATTTTTGTCATATGACCAAGTAACTCGTATTCTGACAAAAAGTCATGATACATTCTACTAAAGTTCGTCTTAACCTTTAATTTACGCTCTAAAGAATGTAAACAATGTGTGGCTTTATTAAAAGAATTTCCTAAAATTGAAGGATCTTTCTTAAGGGGGATGCGAACACAAAAACGACCATCAGACAATCGTGTCGTATTTGTAACGAAATTGTCTTCACACAATTTCTCTTCAGGCATATAAGAATTGGAAGACTTCGCATTCACCTCCTCTAATTGCCAAAACTTTGTCAATTCTGACTTGAGGTTTTCCCAGTCACCATCGCTGTCGGCAACCATTTTAGACATATTGCACTTTACGTCATTCGTCAGCAGTGAGATAGTATTCTGAGTAATTGGACCGGAAACTATCCATCCTAGACGGGTTTCACATAATATTGGTTTCCCGGTACCTAACTTTAGTCTTTGAGATCCTAACAAATCCCAAAAAAGATCAGCGCCGATTAAAATATCAACATCGGCAGGGTTATAAAAAGTAGGATCAGCTAAAGTAATATTCGAGGGTAAGTCGAAATCAGAAATATTTATCTGACGACACGGAACACTACTCGTAATGAACGGAAGAACAAAACAATTTAGTTCGAATACAAAGCTATCATCTAATGGCGTACCCTTAACCCGACATATTTTACCTACGTGCGAAGTGACGTTATTGATTCCAAGGATTGATCTATCTACCTGGCTAGTTTTTAAGTTAAGTTTATTGCACAACCTATCTGTTATGAGTGAAGACGTGCTACCACTATCGAGCACCGCGCGAGCGAGATGCACACACCCATTGTGGTCTCTTAATTTGATCAAAGCGGTTGATAACAACACATCTCGTTGCGTATGACCACACGGAGATGCAATGTTTGCGGATAAAGCTACGTTATTCGTTTCAGTCGTAGCAGACAAGTTATTCATCGAATTACCACTAGGTGTATTCGATACAGTGCCATTAGAATGTACGTGAACTAATGTGTTGTGCCTACGTTTGCATAGTTTGCAGCCTGGTTTTTTACATTTGTTAGCATAGTGTCCGGAACGAAAACAGTTAAAACATACCTTATAACTAGGTAATGATTTGAGACGGTCATCGTTACTCAATGCGAGAAACTGTGGACAATTATTTAATGTGTGATCGTTGTTATTACATTTAGGACAAGGTTTAGAAGCTGAGTCAGTGCTAGAATTGATAGGAGATTGTGCTACCATTGACTTGATCTTAGGACCTGATTTACCTGGTGATTGCGAATAATGATTGCGGGGGAGTTCCAGGGTCTCGATGAGGTCGGCTCGATTGCGTAAGAATTGCATAAATGCGTTAAACGTGATTAAGCCATCCTTGTCTATCCTACCTTTGCACTCCTCCCACTCACGATAGGTTTTTTGATCAAGTTTTCGTGTGACAATGTAGATTAAAAGTGTATCCCAGTGTTTCACAGGCTCCCCTAATGACTCTAAAGCTCGCAAGTCTTTATTTAACTGATCGATCAAATTCTTAATGGCAACAGAAGATTCTTTTGTAATTGATTCAATAGTAAATAATGAACTTATATGATTCTGAACCAGTAATCTTTTGTTGTCAAACCGATCACATAACAATGACCATGCCACAGAGTAATTACTTGAAGAAAACTCAATGGATTTGATAACTATAGCAGCTGTTCCCTCAAGTGATGCTCGCAAGTAGTGAAACTTATTGATTGCGTCTATGTCATCATTACAATGAATTAGGCTAGTAAAGGTGTCGCGGAATTCAAGCCAATTACAATATAATCCGCTAAACTTTGGTAACTGAATCGTTGGCAATTTAACCGGCTGCTTTATGCTAACATGAGTACTTTTACAACTTTCCATCGATTTATTATCTTTATTGTAGTCAGTCAGAATATTCTGGGCTCTAGATAAGGTTTTATAATAAATAGACTCAAACTCGGAACGCTGAGAATATTGTAAGTTGATGTCGTCAACAATGCATTCTAGACGTAACTGTACCTCATCATACTGCTCATACAACGCCTCTATCTTGCCCATGCGCAACTGCAACTCGGACACATCACAGCTAGATAGCTCCTTGTCCTTGAATGAGTCCAGAAAATTGAGGAAACTAGTCAAGCGACCTTTGAAGCTGCCTCGCTTCTTAATTAAATCCTTTTCCTCAGACATTCTGGGAGACGAGTGTTGTCAACCTGGCATTGATACAGGAATATAAAAATTAAAACAACAATATAATTTCAATAATTATACGCCTAGCTGTAGTCTATGCCCTTTCTGACTGCTAACTATAATTTATAACAATGACTTGTACTAATATCTAACACTCAAATATTTTTATTATGTCAAGATACTTGTTAAAAATTAATACCACTGTTAAGTAGTTATGTAATTAGTTACAGCTTAATATAATGTAAGTTTAATAATGTAGCAAAATAGCTAACTATACTGTTAAAAGTATGAGTTTAAACTTAACATTGCTGTTGAATAAAATACTAATCACAATGCAACAAAGTACCTAATGATTTTACTCAAACACAATATAATTGGTAATTTAATAAAATAGTACTGACCTTAGTATGACTACCTATATATACTACCTGAGTGTTGGGTGACGATATTAGCGTAATTATAACTGTACACCACTAACTAACTTGCTTGAAATCAATCCAGTTCTCCAGCAGTGAACTCATGAACCTCCATTCAGCGTGGAAGTCAGTCTCTATTCTTTTTCTTGAAAATAATCGCTGATCTTCTTAATTATATTTCATCCGGCTCGTTATGGACCATGTGCGAGAATTATGGGTATTCTGAATGAAAATCAATGACTGGATGCTCAATGCAAATTAGTTTTTTAATAATTTTCGGTGTGAACAATATATTTTACAAGAAACAAGTGAAGACAAGTGACAAATAGAAGTGTCATATTTTTTCATATAATTTAGGAAGCTTGCAAGAAGGTTTTATCTCCAACACGCAGTGATGCACTAGTTTAAGTAATTTGAAAAAAAAAATCTGTGACCGTGCTCATTACTTTTGATTTAACAGAATGTTTAATTGCATTTTTCTAATAAGAAACTAAGCTTTAAGTCGATGATTTTTTTTTCGATAATTAAGTTTTTTCATAAAATTCTAGTCCCTGTTATCAACAAAGAAACTAAAGTGGTCCCCGATCCAAAAAGTTTGGGAAACACTGAGCTAGGACATTAGAATCCTTTATATTGTGTGGTTTTGTTTATTTTACTGTTCCGGTTTTTTGTGTATAACATTGCTTTAAAACGGTGAGTTGAAATCTATTCACAGAAAATGGAATAATGTTGTTAGCAGATTACTGATCAGGTTACGGAAATATGACAATAATACATGAATAATATATGTAGATTTATTTTTAATTGTGCCAAGAATGTCTTTATAAACCTCCTTCTTTTGCTGACGGTGATGCCAGTGCTTATTATCCATAGGAAAGAAAGAAAGAAAGAAAGAAGGAAAGAAAAAGTTCTCACCTCACACAATCGTTTAAAACTACACAACCAATTGGAACCGTGTTTTATCTAGCTTCTGTCGGTTTAATAAGTGTCCATGTATAGTCTGTCTAATAAGTCAACCGACTTGGGAATTTTGTATAATACTTAATCATTTAAAAATACTTACATCCTATACTTTTTATAAGGTTCTTCTAAGGTAAACAATGATCTCTATCTCTTAATTAACTTTGATTACCCGTGTTGACTACATCAGATTTCATTAAATCCTAATAATTACCCAAGTTGTTTAACTTATTAGACAGACTCTAGGCCTATGTGGAATTAATATTTTGAGTTTGAATTTATTTTAATTCAAATAAATTGTTTTTTTTTCTTTCTTTCTATTTCCTCAGTCGCCCGACGCGCACCAGGGCCGCGGTGAAGCTTTCATACAATCATGAAGCCCTTGTTTTTTTTATTCTAACTACTGTAGTAACAATATAAATATTTTAAGTCTAATCTTAACGCGAATAGGGTATAAGGTATATCTCACGCATAAATCCTCGTAGTGCGTGGCACTTTATTGTGGTGCTAACCACACATTACCACAACCACCACTCATGTGGGGCACAGCTCAATTGAGCATTGTTCTCTGCACGTAGCCTGATGGGGCTCCCGAGGAACTGGCGACAGTTTTTGCGTTATATTGTGAAAGGTTTTAAGTAGGAGCGAGTTTACCGTGTTTAGGATCACGGTATGAAACATGATGTATTTGAAAAAATAAATATGAAATAGTATATTTAAAAGCCGTAAGTGTGTCCGTTGCATCACAGTGGGCCCTAACAAAATACCAGCGCTACCTTAATTTTCATATCCATAGGTAGGTACCAAAAAAAAAACATTATGGTTCATAATTAAACAGTTCAAAATTATTTCGTTTAAATAAGATATACCTTTAAATTGAAATTTTGATTAAACTAATTTCTATAGAAATAAGTGAAACAGGGTGCAAAGTCCCACATACTACCGTTGAAAAAGGAGGATTCTCCGACCAGACGGGTCTCTGGGCAACTGCAACTCATCTTTCCAGTATATTATATGCCTTTTCAGTCTTGCAAAGGGGATCATTCTTCCGAATCCCTATGAATACATATGACATGAGACATGACCTGACTTTGTTTCGATGTTTCTCCTCAGGGTAGTCAGCTAGGAAACACTGGCCTCATCATCAGTTTTAATTGACTAAAAAAGAAAATTAACGTGTAAAAGTGTTTTTATAAAACCTACTTGCAAAATAAAGATCATTTAAAGGTCTAAACTCCTGTGTGTCTTCTGTTACAGGGCTACCTGCACGTGTGGCGGCGAGAGGTGACGTTCTCAGACGAGCAGCTCAACGAGCTCTTCAACAACATTGAGAACATCTATAACTTTAACAGGTGAGAATCACACTAATACGCTAAAGTTTGTCTGTATGTATTACAATGTTCGTTACTCTTTCACGCAAAAACTACTGAATGGATTTCGAGGAAACTTGGCACACGGATAGACCATCGTCCCGGGACCATGTTCCTTTAGGATAATTTTCTAGTAAATCTTATAAATTTGAAATTTTGTAAATGTGAATGTTTGTTACTTCTTTATGCTCGAAAGGCTGAACGGATTTCAATAAAACTTGGTACACGGGTAGACCATATTCGGGAATAGCATATTATAGAGAGTCCCGAAGTTCTCTTGGGATAATTTTCTAATTACACGCGGGCGAAGACGGTGAGAATGCGGTGGATGCGAGACGCACAGGACCGTTCGCTGTGGCGACACTTGGGGAGGCCTATGTCAAACATAGGACATTTGAACTGGCTGATATACCGGAGGTCGTGGGTTCGATTCCCACCCAGTACAAAAGTTTGTGTGATGACTACAATCATTTGTTTTGTGTCTGGGTGTAATTTATCTAAAATATGTACGTATTTAAAAATAGTATAAGTATGTTTATCAGTTGTCTAGTACTCATAACACAAGCTCTGCTTAGCTTGAGACTAGACAGCGTTGTGTGACAGTTGTGGAATATTATGTTATATATTATATTAACAATAGACGTCGACCCTTTCGGTGCAGGCACGCTCGGCGTACTTTGTACTTTTATTCTTGTTTACTTTGTGTATGTAACCGTTGTGCTGTGTCTATACCGAATAAAAGTATTTCTATTCTATTCTATTATTTCGGCTGCAATTATGAAGACGGTGGCATAAGCTATTTTTATTTAAGGTATCGCTCTTGACTCTCTGTGAAATCTCTGAACAAATTGCTATTGGGGAGTGGCGATCGTGTTCTAGAAGACGCGAAGAAAAAGTCTATCACTATAAATTAATACAGAATTGTTTTTAACTCAAATTTGTTTGACAGATCTGTAGAGGAGTTTTTGGCGGGATTTTTTCAATTAAAGTTCCGTGGTTGGTTTGATTATTCGCAAATTGACTTTATTGTGTTGTAAAATTGTTGTAGTTTTAAATCACAAGTGTCTGACAACTGCACAATTTGTGTGAAAATCTTTGAAACGCATGTTCTCGGTAAGATGGTACTCACAATTTAGTTGCAGTATTAACTACCTCAGTGAAGCTTGCCGTGAAAGCTTTTACAAAAGCTCATACGATACAATGTCTGCAAAAACATTTGAATGTTTTACATCCGTATCTATTCAAAGAAAACAAAGTTAAAGCATTATGTATTACAAATAAAATCCAACAATTAAGTTTTACACTGGCTATAAGCAAAAACCATGTGAAGTCTAAAGAAAAAAAAAGGCATTTACGAGCTAACTGTTGACTACTTTTAAATATGGAAGCGTCGATACGACGAAGAGGCAGGTAAAGCTAGAAATACATTAGACCGATGCACACACACGTGTAACACACCTGATTTGTTGTGTGGCGTGGATCTAGTGTAGCTCTACAAGTCTAGTGTCCATGTAAAATTTGTAGAGCGGACGCGCCCAAATCGGCGTGTGTGGCACACGTGTGCGCAGTGCAGTTCTATTTTTATGTTCACATTACAGTGTAGGTATTGGTTGGGACATAAAAACCGTTTTTCTTCTTTTAATTAATTAAACCCCAGGCAAACGCCGGCTTTCGCTCTCTGATTGTCTTTATTGTGACTTCATTTACGGTGTTCGAAAGGTAATAATGTTATCTTACAATGAGCAATGGGTAGCTCGCTGTTCGGCCGTCCGGACCAAGTCCAAGTCGCCGACGGCGCGCGCTGTTCCCGCGCGCCTCAAGGAGTTGTCAGCAACAGCAGGGGCCCAGTCGGGTCGAAGCCTACTGGGGCCAGGGCTATCCAAAAGGGCGCTCGAGCCCCGGTATAAAGGCTTGATGGAACGGGTTGGGTTTTTTAGTCAGTAAGAGTCTGACACTATCTCCCGCTCCGCCCAAGAGCGGGGGTAGTCTTCTGGATGATTTTTCCCATCGAAAAGAAAAAATGCGTCCCAAAATTTTTAAACGCAAGTTAGAATTTATTGCTCATGTTTATAATTTAACACATCATAAAATAAACCATCCCCTACCTTTCCTGCAAAAAATACGCGTGCCTATCGCGAATTTCTCAAATGTTGAACAACAATATCGTATATCCTTGACATATGGCATAACTACATGCATCCCCTTCCATTCATCCTTGCAGTGGCTTTTTACTAAAACGTAATAATAGGGGGTTTCGTCACGCCCTTCACGCTAAGAGGGTAGGCAGACCGGCAGGCGGAACACATCCGTAACATAAAACATGGTTTTGGTTTTTTAAAACTTGTGATATTGCCAAATTTTGACAGACTACGAAATACTTTAAAAGGGGGTGTTTTTGTAAACGACCCCAAGTAAATGATGGCGAGACAATGATGAAATTGATCAATAAAATACCTAAGTTTAAGATTTATGAGTGGAGTAGAGAGAGCCTATGGGTTGGCAGAATTAGAAGGCTTTCTGCAAGGTGGACCGATGACCTAGTGAGAGGAAATGAATGTCAATCGCAGGAATTCGATGGACGCTATACGCACAGGACAATTGGATTGATGATTGGCCAATGATTGATCAATTTATCAATGGTCTGACCATTCACTTGCAAATGAATGTCAATGTTTCATCAATTCCTTTCCGCAAGGTGGTGAGAGTCGCAGGAATCCGATGGACGCTATACGCACAGAACCATTGGATTGATGATTGGTCAATGATTGATCATTGATCAATTGATCAGTGGTCTGACCATTCATTCGCAAATGAATGTCAATGTTTCATCAATTTGTTTCCGCAAGGTGGTGAGAGTCGCAGGAATCCGATGGATGCTTTAAGCACAGGATCATTGGATTGATGATTGGTCAATGATTGATCATTGATCAATTGATCAATGGTCTGACCATTCGTTTGCAAATGAATGTCAAAGTTTCATCAGTTCCTTTCCGCAAGGTGGTGAGAGTCGCAAGAATCCGATGGATGCTTTAAGCACAGGATCATTGGATTGATGATTGGTCAATGATTGATCAATTGATCAATGGTCTGACATTCGCAAATGAATGTCAAAGTTTCATCAGTCCCTTTCCGCAAGGTGGTGAGAGTCGCAAGAATCCGATGGATGCTTTAAGCACAGGATCATTGGATTGATGATTGGTCAATGATTGATCAATTGATCAATGGTCTGACATTCGCAAATGAATGTCAAAGTTTCATCAGTTCCTTTCCGCAAGGTGGCGAGAGTCGCAAGAATCCGATGGATGCAATATACACAGGACCGGTAGTTTTGGCGATACTTGGGGGAGACTTATGCCCAACAGTGGACGTCTTTCGACTGAAATGAAGATGATCATGATGAGTTTCGTGTGTGTGTATTTGTTACATCTTCACTCTCTAACAGCTGAATGGATTTCGATGATACATGGATTGACTAAGTTCTGGAATAGCAAACAGAATAGAAATGAAGGATTTATTTTATTTCGGACACATAAAGATCCACTGTGTGTGACCATTGTGTGTGGATTCACTGTGGTAGGTTGTGCAAACCTACCACAGAGATGTCTTTTTTAACCCAAAGGTTGACTGGGAGAGAATGCCTTTTTGCATTGTTGTCCGCCTATGTACCACTACTGTACATGAAGTTTAAATAAATAAATAAATAATTCCATTCAGTGTTAGTAACATAATAAATAACTTATTATCTAGTATTAGTACCATAGTTACCTCACCCACAAGAAATTTTACAATCGGAAAGCTATAACTCTCCACTACAGCTTTCAGGATACTGTTGCGACTATTTCTTACTCTCCTGAGCAGCGAAGCACTTTTCTAGCGAACAATCGCACATGAGACGCCGGTGAGACGCAGCGTTGGAAGGCCTCCGACAAGGTGGACCGATGACTTGGTCAGGGTCGCAGGAATCCGAAGGATGCTAGATACACAGGACCGGTCGTTATGGCGACGCTTGGGGGAGGCCTATGTCCAACAGTGGACTTCTTTCGGCTAATATAATAATGGTGATGAATTGCACATAGGATACTTTTTATCCCTAATATAAATGTTTCCTTGGGATAATTTTGTGTTATAACGCGAGCGAAGTTGCTGGCAACTGCTAGTTTTATAATAATCGTTTGTTGATGGAATAATAACGACTGTACTACCGGAAAATCTGCAGTTTTTTTTTTCTAAATTACTGTTGTAAATAATTCCGTTCTCAGTAATTATAAATGTCGAGTATGAAGAAATAGTAACACGGATATTTTGCTGATATTTACCTTACCATGGGGAAATCATTCAATTACTTCTTTCGGTCTAGGGTGGAACGGAAGGGCGTGTCAGACTTGTACTGACTAAAATCCACCTGTGGCTTTGATGCTCTTTGATGCCCTTTGCGTTCTAGAACCACGGTTTCCCTTTCAAATATTCCTTGCGACCCTAACGGAAGTCAGCCCTGCTGGGCACCTATGGATTACTGACATCTTATTATATTAAGGCTCGCATAGAACACTACGCCCCGTAACGACTCGAGCTCGGTCCTTACAGGTCAGCTGGAAGGCGAGCTAGCCGTTGCTCGTCATCCGCAAGCCTGCACCTGCTGTGGCCGCTAGACGTACGACTCTCGATGACTGGAGTTTTCTCCCATCGCGGTGGCTGAAGCGAGAGGATATCCGTCCAAGCTTGCTGCCGCGTCCTGCGCTAGCTGTACTGCTTCGTGGAATAGTAAAAGCCAATCGTATGGCATTCCCTCTCACTCTGGGTCATGGCCTGCCACCTTGCCCTCCGAGCGATTCACACAGTAGTGAACACTCACCACTGTGTGGACCGCTCAAGAAGAAACACCCACGTGTTTCTTCTGCATGAATCCGGAACGGAAACTTCCTGTACTTACCTTGTCTGATAAGGACCTCTCCAGCCATTTTTTAAAAAGGTGGACGGCCATGATTGTGACGTGCTCAATTCTTTTGTATGATGTACTAGCTTTTGCCCGCGACTTCGTTCGCGTGGAATAGTGACTTCCGGAAATTTCAGTACTGAATTGATGCCGACTCTTGACCAATAGATGGCGCTGTATGTCCGGAATAAATTTTATTTTTTGCAATAAAAACTATCCTATGTCCTTTCTCAAGTTCCAAACTATGTCTGTACCAAATTTCACACAAATCGGTTCAGTAGTTTAGGCGTGAAGCAAAGACAGACAGACAGACAGACAGAGTTACTTTCGCATTTATAATATTAGTTTGGATTTCAAATTCACCCAAGCTTAAAAGGTATATTGATTTTAACAATACGAAGTTAATTTTCTTTCAATCCGTCATGTTTTATGTTTCACAGACGTCTCGTTCGTCAACTAGAGTCGTATAACAATTTTATTTTTACTCTTTTCTATGACATTGACGACCCCCTAAATCTCCCATATGGAGGGTGTTAAAATAATAGCAAGGGTACTTTTGGGAGGGTTACTCTTACAAAAGAGGGCATGTATATGCATGGGTACGTACCTATAGGAACTATGAACCTGCAAAATGTACATGTGTGTGATCATACAGGGTGTAATTTTATGAGCAGAAAAACTATTGATGAAACCTCTTCATGAACCCGTTATGATTTTATGAATATAAAAACTTCTGAAACTAAATCACTTTCATGTCGTTTTGTTTGTAGGAAGCAGTCTCTGAAAGTACTGGTCCAATTTCGAACATTTTATCACCGATAGAAAGCTGCTTTATTCTTGAGTGACATAGGCTATATTTTATGTATGCGGGCGGAGCCGCAGGCAAAAGCTAGTTACTAATAAAATACGGCCTACATTTGATCAAAAGTCACCGGAATACCGTTGTTTTAATAAATTTTTATTTAATATTTTTATTAGGTTCCAAGTGTCATGAAAACTAAACTCTTGAGCTTATAATACATTAGCTTTTGCCTGCGGCTTCGCCCGCGTACATAAAATGTAGCTTGTGTCAGTCAGGAATAAAGCAGCTTTCCGTCGGTGAAAAAATTTTAGCAATCGGACCAGTACTTTCAGAGATTACCTCCACAAACAAAAAAACAAACTACTTCTTTATTATATTAGTGTAATAATAATCATTTAATAGTTCATTTTTCTGTAACTTTGAGCAATTAACACATTTTGTTTCATCCTGTATGTGTAATCTGCGTGTGTGTGTGTTAGCTCTAACAGCTATATTATGTGTGTGGTCCCCTGTTACTAGAAGAGTGTTGTTTTTTACAGTATTTAATTACTATTATACTGTAAATTGAATGCGGCTTGTTAGTTTACAATGGTAGGGCTAAATGATCGAATTTTTTGGAGTATGGTTTTTGTTCCAAATTATGAGATATGTGAATGGAAGGATTGGAACAATTTGCCTTCTGCGATTTTCCCGTCAGATTATAATTTAGGCGTCTTGTCTTTTGATTGCATCATTGATTACCGTCAGGTGGGATCGCAGTCAAGCACTAATTTATATCAATTAAAAAAAACGTATCAGGTCAGGAGAATGATAACATTTTTTTTTATTTGACTACGAAGTTACTGCTTTAACAAAACAAAACAGAATCTATCAAATCGGTAATCGTAGCCAATTTCACAGACGATTGCTCAGAAACGTAATCAATTGTTTTACTCAGAATTATTATGCAAATTATGAGAATCATGCTTCTGGAATTTAAAGAAAAGGTTCAAAACGTCACTGACCCGTGTCTGTGGTATTTTTAACCTTATTTTCTTTCAAATAAAACATTACTGCTTGAAGCAGCAGTGACAGTTGACAGCAGTGGTGGCCGGGTGGAAACGACCGACTCCGAGTTACGAGTTGTAGGTCGCGGTTTTAAACCCTACCAGGCGCATTACTTTGTGTAATTTATTTCATCACCACTGCTCTTTTTTTTTATGGTGGGAAAAATCATGCATTGACATCCCCCGCCCTTGGGCGGAGCGGGACCCGGCTGGGTCCCTGCTGTTACTGACAACTCCTTGAGGCGCGCGGGAACAGTGCGCGCCGTCGACGACTTGAGCTTGGTCCGGACAGTTACTGGACGGCCGGACAGCGAGCTACCCATTGCTCACTGTCCGCAAGCCCGCGTCTACGTTGGCCGGAAATCGGGATCAGAATCCCGGCGACGGCGGCGGCGATAACGCCGTTGCCTGATGCGTTCGGCCTCCTCCTTTGCGAGCATTACTGCTTCGCAGAAGTCGGCGACCGCCTGCCACTCCTCCTCGCTCCGGACCATGGCCTCAACCAAGGCCCGGCGCGAGAGGTCTCCGCCGCCGATCGCCCCCACGAGGGCACGGCAATGCTCCGCCCAAGAAGGGCACACCTCGACTGTGTGCTCCACCGTGTCCTCCGGGCGTTCCGCACAGTGGCGACACCCGGGCGTCACTTCCGCATGAATCGAGTGCAGGAATCTCCCGAACGAACCATGTCCGGTGAGTACCTGCGTCATGCGGAAGGTAAGGACGCCGTGAGGTCTTTCCAGCCACGCCTCATCACCACTGCTCTCAAAACGGTGAAGGAAAACATCGTGAGGAAACCGGCATGTCCTAGAACCAAAAATTCGAAGACATGTGACATTCACCAACCCACACTGGGCCCGCGTCGTGGATTACGACCCATTCCCTTCTCAATTAGTTTATTCGTTCCTCATACAATCGAAGCACACAAGATGATGAATTAATACCCAAAACAAAAACAGGCATGGAAGAGGCATGGAGGATCAATCATTCTGGAGTACAGTTGGTATCGAAATCTTAAGAAACCATTTGAGATGAACTTAGTAGAAGAAGATTGTACACTTATCGATGAACAGTTTAATGGATGAGAGGTATCAGTATCGCTTCAAGATCTGTGGTCATCCATTAGTCATTAGTACCGTTGATTAGTTCCTACATGCAGGATGCTTTTACTGGCCTAATTAGATAAATAAACTAGGTAATTAGTTAGTTAGCCCATTTATGACCCACTGCTGGGCGAAGGAATCCCTCTCCCTTTTCCGCACACATCTGTCTTCGGCCATTGCGGGCCAGTCCCTCCGGTATTTATCAAGTTCATCTCTCGACCTTCGCCTTGGTCTGCCGCGACGTCGCCTTGCGTTTAATGGGACCCAATAAGTGGCTCTTTTAGCCCATAGCTCAACCGACATGCGACAAACATGTCCGGCCCAATCCCACTTTAGAGTGGCAGCTTTTCGGTTTTCTAAGAGAGTTTAAGAGAGTTTCTAAAAAGAGGCTATCAAACTAGGTAATGTCCTTGCAAATCTTACACTAATATTTTAAAGAGGTAAAGTTTGTTTTTTTGTTTGTCAGAGGTAATCTCTGAAAGTACTAATCCGTTTGCTGACATTTGCTGACAAGTTGCTTTATTTCTGAGTGACATAGGCTATATTTTATGTACATGGGCGAAGCTGTGGGCAAAAGCTAGTTCATAATATTATCCATATAAAAGCGAAATACCACTCGCTAATTAATCACAAAATGCTAACCCAAGGGGGGGGGGGGATGTCATATGTATGATTTTTACTCAACAAAAAAAAAGATTAGTTCCTTATAAGGTGTAAACATCCGCTAAGAACGGATTTTACGAAACTCAACCCGGGTCTTTGGTTACTAATTCCCTTCCTGTGGGTCATAGCGTGATGTTATAATAGCCGCTTTCTTATAAATGGGCTATCCAACAAGAAAGCACTGCGCGACCAAAACCGCATGCAGAAGCTAGTTTATAAATTTGAATATTACATAGGATTCTGTCTTAAAGTATAGGTTATTTCTTCAAATTGTAGCCACGACCTGACCCTGTAATCACAAATTAAAGAGCTGTAATGACACGCTTCTTAAGTATCTAACATAATTTTGCAGAGGTTTAAAGCAATTAGCAACATGACAAGCCAAATACGGTAGCAAACAATTTGCTGAAAACACACTTCGTCATTATCTTGTAATTAACTTTATAATACGACTGTATTTCTCGAAAACGAAGGCTGAAGTGCAGAAAACTTGCTGCTACACTTTGTCCTTCCAAACCTGTCTTCTTGTACGATCTCTATTTCCAAATAGTATTTTAATTAAGATAAACTCACTTTCTGCTACCTTCAGTTTTTTCGCTTATTTCTTCTAAACCACGCAGCAGACTTTGATACATCATCTTTTTTTTTTTTTCGATGGGAAAAATCATCTTATGACAACCCCCGTTCTTGGGCGGAGCGGGAGTTAGTGTCAGACTCTTACTGACTAAAAAACCCATCCCGTTCCTTCAAGCCTTCATACCGGGGCTCGAGCGCCCTTTCGGATAACCCTGGCCCCAGTAGGCTTCGACCCGGTTGGGTCCCTGCGTTGCTGACAACTCCTTGAGGCGCGCGGGAACAGCGCACGCCGTCGACGACTTGGGCTTGGTCCGGACAGTTACCGGACGGCCGGACAGCGAGCTACCCATTGCTCACTGTCCGCAAGTCCGCGGATACATCATCATCATTTCAGCCGATATTACATACACTGTTGGACATAAGCTTCCCGTCCCTTCCCCCAAGTGTCGCCATAATGAACGATCCTGTGCGTCTCGCATCCATCGGCTTCCCGCAACCTTCACCCGGTCATAAGTCCACCTCGTAGGAGGCCTTCCAAGACCACACAGACAAGACGCTGCGTCTTCCGGTACGAGGCCGCCACTCCAGAACCTTTCGACCCCAACGGCTTTTGGACTTTGAGACTAAAAGAAAGAATGATACATGAGAAGGTTTTGTGAATTATTTGCATATGTGCTTAGCTGGAGCGGTAGGAAATAAATAAAGGGGAGGAGAATCTTGTAAAATAAAATAAAAGTAACGAAAAGTCATAAAATAAAAGTAACTATACTAATGAATGTAAGTGCTAGGAAGGGCCGTTATGGCGCATTATGATTATGCCGTGGTGGAACACTAATAACTTATAAAATGGGGTGCAAACATTCGGGTAGGGACAGTTGGGGCGGACGCGTTTGTGATCTAGTTACATACCAAAGTAACTGCTGGGCACAAGAACACGCAACGATATAATTAGATAGTAGCAGTATTATACCTGATAGTGGTCAAAAATATTTTATGTTGAACACAAAAAGCTTTTCTTTTACTTAGTTCAAATCTTTACAATAATATAAAGAGGAAAGATTTGTAGACTTTAAAAATCTTTCACCAGTACCTATAATACTATTATTTATTATCTATACTTTCACTAAGTGATACCTTGGCTTATATTTCCTACTTACATGCAGCCGTAGCTGCTAGCAGAAGTTAGTATTTTATAATTATGTACTTTTAACCAGTTTTGTTTCATAAATCACCTGTAACAGCAAAAAATAAAACCGGCCAAGAGCGTGTCGGGCCACGCTCAGTGTAGGGTTCCGTAGTTTCCCGTCCGTCACAATAAGTGTACCCACTTATGAGTTTAAAAAAATGCTTGCATATACGATATAAAGTTCTATTTTTCAGATTTTTTCATATTTTCTAAACTTATGGTTCAAAACTTAGAGGGTTGTTATTTCCGAAATTATTGACATTATCAAAAAATTATTTTAGTAAACCCCTATTCATTTTTAAATACCTATTCAAAAATATATCACACGTCAGGGTTGAAATTTAAAAAAAATCCCTTCCCACTTTACATATAGGGGGGCTACCCTAATAAAACTTTTTTTTCCAATTTTTATTTTACCACTGTGTCGGCGTGATTAATATACTTATTGGTACCAAATTTCAGCTTTCTAGCGCCAACGGTCAGAGATTAAGCGAGGACGTACAGACGGACAGACAGACAGACATGGCGAAACTATAAAGGTTCCTAGTTGACTACGGAACCCTAAAAAGCTAGTGACTGCATTAATTCAAATAAAACACAAACTTCCCTATATTTAAACAAAGTCAAAACTTCAAATACACCTTTGAACATTGTTCAAACAAGTTCCTAATCCTTGTCTAAACAAACAATATAGCTTTAGCCACCCGCGTCGCGCTCGCTCCGAACACCTGCCCCGTATGTTTCCACAAGGTGTCGAACGCCAATTAGTCGTGAATGCGCACCCGACCCGGATTCCTCTGCTGATGATGTAACTGCACCTTCAGATGGCTTTAACATTCAGTTTAATGGTTGGTGGTCATATTACTTCGGCGATAATTATTATTGTCTGGATTATGGTTAACTTTACCGGAAGATATTTCTGAATTCCTCAGATTATATTGAAAAGATATTTTATTAAGATCCATGTCATAAGATTGAAAATTATTCGCTCACGTGAAAGTAGAAAAACTGTCCCAAGGGTTTTCTCTGGGGAGTATGTATTGTTTATGTAATAGTCCAGGATATGGTTTACCTTTGTGCCAAATTTCATCCAAATCCGTTCTGCCGTTCGAGCTTGAAGAAGTAAAAACATACACAAACACCATCACACACACAAACTTAAAAACTTTCGCCTTTATAATATCAGTGTGATAAACATAAAGTGGTACCAACAGAAGTTGTCGTAATAAATATCTTATCAATCATATTTCGGAAGTGTTCCAATTACTGTGTATGATATCACTTTATAAGTGACACTTAACATACTCCGATTGACGGATAACAAAGACAAATTACTTTGTAATTTAACAATTATGTCATGTTGGAATGAATGAAAATAACATAAAAAGAAAAATGAAGTCTTGGCTCTGAGTGTTTAATAAGAAATTATGAATTTTTAACTAAAGGTCCATTCATTAATGGTGATTTACTATATATATTAAAAATACGTACCTAGCTATAAACTAACCAGTATCAATGATTACCAATTCGATAAAATATTAGAAAGTATAACGACCGTAGGCGTTGAAAACATAAATTAACGTTCAAACTAATATCTTTTTCCGTAAACTTCAACTCCTACACAAGAACGACTATCTACTTTATATCTCTGCTGACCTACATAGTGCCAAGTACTTAAAGATCAGCCTAAATGACTATTGTCAAAACTAGCCAACAATACAAAAGCACGTCCATAAAAATACGCATAGAGCATCATCCATATATGCGAATTATGCATCTATCTACGATTGTTGAGATGAAGAAGATTGTATTTAACATTATTAACCTGGTGTTAGCTTAGTACGAGTATATTCTATCGGCTTTCATCCTAAACAGATTTGACGTTATTTTTCAAGCGAGACTATTTTATGGCCGAAAGTCTGGTGTGATGGATATCTGCATGAAAGCTCAGTTTATGTCTATGTAGTCTTGTCTTAAGGTGGATGTTGCAGGGCAAACATTGAATGAAAAATTAAAATTCATTTAATAAAGTTAGCTGAACTGAGAGGGTTGTATTGATGATTTTAATGATTATAATTCTATATATAAATACGTATTACGGATGCTAATAATATTTTAATCAACATATATCTTAAACTGTTTTGCAAACTGCAAAAAACTTAAGATACAATTCAATTTTACGGGCTACTCTGACTCCTTTAACGACATTTAATCCAATTAGATGAAATTGTGTCTGCACTGAAGAGTTCGACAAAGTTCCCAGAATAATTAGTACTAGTAATGTTTGGATCGTTCATTAACTTAAAGTATCATACGTGCTAAAAATAATGTAAGCACATACAATACTTTAAGTTAATTAACTTTAGACATTCTAAGATCTTGTCGAGCCATTTAAGCTAGCTGGAATTCTTGGAAGAGTTTTCAAGCTCAATTAAAATACCTTTTTTATTAATATCGGGATGTTCGCGTTTGATTACTAGCTTACTTGATGGTAAGTGATGATGTGATCGAAGATATAGCAAGCTTAACCTTTAATTATGTTGTACCTCATAATGATATCGTTTCTATCACATGACTAATTGCATCATTATTGTACCCTAATTTGGTTGTCTAGAACAATATGTTTAGAGTAGTTGATCTCCAGACATAGTCTGTAACACTTGTGTAATATTCTAATATTTAATTCTCTTAATTCTTTATTGAAAACACACTTAACCTTAATACATTCATAAGTGACAATTCATGTACAAAGACGAAACTCGACTATAATACTTAATATCGTGAAGCATTGCTTTGGAGTTTCAGTAATTTGTGTTTTAAGTTACCCTACATGAACAACAAAGTGATCTTCTATTTATCATTTATCATTTAATATACATGTCTAATATATTGTTATCGCAACATCAGTCTAGTAGATAAACTTCTTGTTCTTACAAACTCAACAGCAATATCAATTAATTTCTCTATTCGTTTACAATATTAATTGTATGAATGTCTGTAGATAATAGATATCGTTTGGTCCAGACGTCGACCGCAGATGTAAGATACTGTTTCACGGTTTGTTTCATACGATATCTGTGTTAGTTTGTTTTGTTTTACTACTTGTTATTAAAGTAGCTTGATCAATTCGCCGTCTGCACCGGCTTCAAACATTTTCTTTCATATAAATCTTACCTAAAATTGTTATTAGAGTCGTAACGGTTTTTTTTTGGGAAAACCAACGTACTTACTTACTTTAGATCCTATTTTTCCTAGCTGGGGCAGAGGGCGTCGACAGTAATCACCCATCGCGATCGTTCGACCTCGCTCCATGTCAATCCGATGTCCATCACTTCTGCCAATACGGTATGCCGCCAGGTTTGCCGAGGACGGCCACGCTTTCTTTTCCCTTGGGGATTGCAGTCCAACGCCTGTTTAGGTATCTCTTGGTCGGAATCCTTCCTAGGAGTGACCAATCCATCTCCACTTACGACTTCTGATTTGGAGGTTAATCGGGCTTTACTGGCATTTCTCCAACAGCTCTACGTTTGAGATGGTTTCGGGCCAGTAAATTCCGAGGATACGACGAAGACGTTTACGAAAACCTGGATTTGGCGTGAGATCTCTTTTGTCACCTTCCACGTCTCGCACCCGTAAAGCAGCACGGATTTGACGTTAGACCCGAAGATTTTGAGTTTAACCTTTTGGGTCAATTTCCGTAATTACTAAACAGGTCTCAGCTGTGCGAAGGTACCACGGGCTTTGGCAATTCTTGAAGTGTCAAAGCCCGTGGTAAGCAAAAACCAACATGATTATTGTTATTTATTTTCAACTTGTTCTTATTCTTCTATTTTTTTCTTGTTTTTCAAATAACTCCTGTCGTTCTGGTTGGAGCGTTATTCTTCCAGTTACCCTTTGCATTTCTGGCCCGCGATGACTGTTTTTCACATCCCCGTTCTTCTATGTATATGAATTTATTCTTGTCTGAAACCTAACATTTTCTGTTACGGTTTCATTTCATCATTGAAAAAGATTGAAACTATTTATCTAGATTTGGCAATGTATGAATTTATTTGAATCATGAGCGACTTGATAAAACAAACATATTTTACCTAAACATTAATAACGAAACGGAACTCATTTCACAAATAACTGGCTATTTTATAAAAAGGTTCATAAGTTTTTAATTTACTTGACATAACATCCTTGTAACCATTTGTCAAAGTAAAAAGATAGTGCGTTTAAGAAGTTCCTTCGCCGTAATGTTGGCAATACGGGAAAACAGTGTTGCCATATTTTTAGCAATGAAATTACTTAATATTAGGGAGATTAGCTAATATTTCGTTACTTTTAACGATTGCCGATTATTTGAATAAAGTATACGAGCTGGGCTCTATTTCGAATGGCCTGCAATTCTTTTAAATACTGAAAACGCCAAGCCACAATGTTGTACCTGTCCACTAACACCACCCTTTTAGACCTGTTTTTTTTTTAATAGAATCACATTCTCCTTATAATTCTCCAAAAAGTGGTGCCACTACCACCGTTAAAATCGATTTTATTTCACATTTCATGTAAAAAATTTGGTAGAGTAGGCAACTATTTTCTTTTTCCCTTCTTCTTTCTGCAGACAGACAGAGGAGCCAACATTACGGCGAAGGAACTTCGAACGTGAAACGCACTTGTAGAAAAAACTAACTTCATTTGCTTCCAGAAGTTTTCTTTATCGTTAGAGGCCAATTATTTACATAAAGTCGTGTACGGCACAGAAGCTTATATGAAAGCAAATTATCTTTTGCTGTAGCACGTTCGCCGGTGGATTTACAAGTTTTAAAGCAATGCCAGTCCTGTATTGGTCCACCTCACGCGAATTCACCAGATTCGTACTGTACTGTGCGGCTGCCTTAGGAGTGTATTTCTCTATGTTGATGAATTTGTTCTTTATGCTGTATTTCTGTTTTGACAAGATTATGCGATTGGTGGTGTTGGAATGGCTTGGCGTAGGTTTTTTTTTGACAGACTCTGATAATGGTAGGTATATGATAATTTATAATTTAAGGTTCATTCATTAAACCCCAAGCAAATGCCGTTTCTCTCTCTCAATGTCTTTCTATTGTGTATCTAATTGAATAACGGTATTCGAAAGGTTAAGGTTTTAAGACCTAGTTTAAATTATCTATATATATAATAATATATAAGGAGAAACTATGATAGTAAAGTTTCACCTGTACCAGTGTTTGTAATGTCTATCAAATCTTGCAAATTAAAAATAATCCACTTCCGGGTTACCGATTGAGCTGAAATTTTGCATGCCTACGTAAATCAGATGACAATACATAGAGCTCATCTGACGATGGAACCGGAAGGTGGACGTAGGAACTCGGTAATTAAATGACATAACCTCATCGAGTTGGGGCTCGTATGATTCGTCTTGACGAGTATTAATTATGCAGGTATACTGCACTATAAAAGCTTGCTATGACAAAATTATTTTCATTAAAGACTTGTTACTAAAATCAATTACCTTTGTCTTTCCAGATCCCTCTGCGGCGAACTAAACACTTGCCGGCTAGACGCAACATGCATCGCCCGCTGTTTCGTCAACAACACTACTGGTTTCTCTGTCTACACCTCCTACTGTACTGGCTACCCTCGCACCATGGAGAGGCTGGCTGCTCTAGCCTCGGAACCTCACAGCGCTCGGGAGTTTAGAGAGAGACAGATAGCGTTGGGGCATCTGTTGCCTCTCGCTTCTTATTTGCTGAAGCCGGTGCAGCGGATTCTGAAGTATCATTTGTTGTTGCAGGTGCGTTTTAAAATATTTCTTTTTATACTTTTTTAACTTTGATGATATCCCATCGACGGCGCGCACTGTTACCGCGCGCCTCAAGGAGTTGTCAGCAACAGCAGGGACCCAGCCGGGTCGAAGCCTACTGGGGCCAGGGTTATCCGAAAGGGCGCTCGAGCCCCGGTATGAAGGCTAGGAACGGGGTGGGTCTTTTAGTCAGTAAGAGTCTGACACTATCTCCCGCTCCGCCCAAGGGCGGGGGATGTCAATGCATGATTTTTCCCACCATAAAAAAAAAAATAAAAAAAAAAAATGATATCCCATTATTGGATAAAAGTTTTTAATCATGAATTCCTAGGATTTCTTTATGGCTAAAATAGATTGTTGTGTAAGTAAGTATCTAGTTCTATTAGCGTCTGTTTGACTGTGGCATGAATATTGCTTTACAGTTTGCTACAAGATATGCCTTATATTTTTTGCGGTCGGGTATCTTCAAACAACTCTCGCTCTGCGTGTGGCAAGTATCAGACTTCAGTTGCCTTGTCCAGCGGTGACTCTTTCGAATAATCCTGCCAGGCCGCTATTTAGACCAGTGTCGATAATTTTTAAAACAAAAAAAACGAATAGTAGGATGAAACCCATCACAAAAGGAGGAGAATATTATAAAAATGAAAGGAAAAATAATTTACGGGCGATCTGAGGTCGGGAAGGGGGTGGGGGTGACTTTTTAAGGGGAAAAAACGGTTTTTCTCGATTTCCGGCAAAACTAAAAGTCCTATGTGTTAGGCGCCCTTTTGGCCTTGCACAGATTTTAAAGTGTTTCCTATTATTTATATTATCGGATTTTACTGTATGTGTGAGGTACGAATAAAAGTTTTTTCTTTCTTTTTCTTTCTTTCTTTCTTCTTTCTATGGAAAAAAGTCAAACGGCAAAGTTGTAGGTAATAAAAAGATCTAAAACTTTTGTATTACCACTTTTTTCACATAACCTCAAAATTTATGTGAAAAATTCAAAAAACCATGTTTTTGGTTTTTTATTTTTATCTCTTTCAAAAAACAATATTTTATCACGAAATTTGGTGAAAACTTACCTTTTTATGTCCCAAATACGCTGTAATTTATTTGATTAGAAATATTTATTTTTTTCACCTTATTTTGAATAAATATCGAAAAATCACCCTAATTTTCAATCGAAAAATCACCCGTCAAAATATCTTTTTTTTTCAAAAAGTTTATATGGTGTCTGTTCGTTGAAATGTCTACTTTCCGATGGTGAAAAAATATATATATGTTACCATAGTAAATCTTCTCAGCAAATGCAAAAAACCGAAAAAAACTCGAATTCGAAATTTTTTTTCAATTATTATATTGAATGTAGAGCTATTTATTAAAATTTACACTTTAATTACTCGAAAAACGTAAAATTACATGTTACATAGATAACAAAAAAAATTGCAAATCAAAATATAGTACTATAATTAACAAACAAATAAGTTGATAAAATTAATACTTAATAAGACGTCTACAATATTTGGAGAAAGGAGTCGAATCTTTCTTTAAGTTATATGCGTAGATGCCTATTTATAACTATTTTTAGATAACTTATATTTATCTGAGTGACCTACGAAAAATTTTAGCCCATCAAAAGGTATTTCATAGAGGAGTGGGGAAGGGGCTAGGCGGGTCCGGGTCTTACTACATACATACCTAATATATTATTTCGTAGCAGCTGTAACAACCGTTAGCCTAGCCAGTATTCGAAATACAGTATAGTATACAACATCGTTTAAAAAAATACACGTGCACGTTGAGTTTCTTGAAGATAATTGTGACAAGTTTACAAAAAAACTAAGAAGATTAAAAAAATAATAATCTCCTTTATTTTGCACAAACAAACTTAGTTACTCCCATATGATATATAAAATACACATCGTAAATATATTTTTACTAACTAACTTATGGCCTATTTTCATATATATTTCATATATTTTAAATATATTTTAGATACATATTCAAAATATATCCTAAAAGACATAAAAAACATAGCTAAAAATAAAATAAAAAAATTGAATATATCTGAAATATATTTGATAGAGAGAAAAGTGGTAATACAAAAGTTTTAGATCTTTTTATTACCTACAACTTTGCCATTTGACTTTTTTCCATAGGACTTTTAGTTTTGCCGGAAATCGAGAAAAACCGTTTTTTCCCCTTAAAAAGTCACCCCCACCCCCTTCCCGACCTCAGATCGCCCGTAAATTATTTTTCCTTTCATTTTTATAATATTCTCCTCCTTTTGTGATGGGTTTCATCCTACTATTATTATTTTTCACTTTTTATTATTTTTGAAGGCATCTACCCTGGTCTAATTAGTGTGAATCTTGGGCTTATCTGTATGCCCAAGATTTACAATTATTGTATTGTTCTGTCTTTTTCCTTCTTTGAAATATGTATGTCCTCATACTCACGCATTCCTCCTAAGGCTAGTAATGCAATAGCAATTAATAAGTTTACTGCATTTAAAATTTTAATCGTTGCCTGTAGAAGTACTAAAGCTTAAGATTACTTGATGATAAAATACCAAAGTTTTAGCAATATTTGACACTCGATGCCAACTGAAATCCGTTAACATCTTCCATTTAGCGTAAAATGATCATATTAGGAATATGTTGGCCATGTATGGAATGTAGTAAGATTTGAAAACGCTGATGTCTGATATGGACCCACCTTAGGGTTGCTATCCGTTCGGGCTTCTCCGGATTTGTCCTAGTTTAAAGGGTGCCCTGGGAGCGTTCGGGCAGAGTCCCATTTGATTATCCGGGTATAAAATTTTTAAACTATAGAATCCTGCACTGCGGATGCCGCGATTAACTTCTCGCTAGATATGTTTTTACAAAGTCGGTATTATATTTCAAAAATTAAACCAATTACGATATTTTTAAATCTCGTTAGTACATTCCGTTTAATTTGTGTGATAATAAATAATTTATGACCATTGCAATTTTTTTTTATTACCGAGTAGCTTCTATAAACAGTGATGTTATGTCCAGGTTCTGAGCTCCAAAATCCGAGGTTGACGCTTCTTGTCTGAGATGCTAGAGATGGCAACCCTAACCCACGGCCTTTTGATGACCATTTAACAAATTGAAATAAGGACTTATTGGTCGATCGATGACGAAGTTGTATTTGTGATAAAGTTTATTATCATTTAGTGATTGTAAGCCTTAATTGTAGATCTCCTTATTCGTCTATTGTAGTACAATCACCGTCCTTGAAGGTGTCTGCGTTCGATTCGAACTACGATAGTTATTGCGACGCTGTAGCATGAGAATCTTGCATTGTGCTATGAATTCATTCATTTCCCTGGTTCAGTCTGTGTTTCCTGATAGCTATAGCCTTTTGTGCGCCTTTACATTTGTTAAGGATGAAGAGTTCTCTATCCTTGACCACATAATTGCTTACGGTTATCAAGTTAGTAAGCGTGGGCTTGCGGATGGCGAGCAATGGGTATCTCGCCGTCCGGCCGTCCGGTAACTGTCCGGACCGAGTCCGAATCGAAGTCAAGTAGTGTTTCACGCGCGCCTCAAAGAGAAATCAGTAAAACCGTATGGGCCCAGCAGGGCCGAAGCCTATTGGGGTCATGTGTAGTCCGAAAGGGAACTCCGGGGTCCTGCAACACAATGCAAAGAAAGAACATAGGAGTGAGTTTTAGTCAGTAAAATTCTGACATCATCCCACTTCGTCCTAGAGCGGGTGGATCTGATAAGTCATTGGATGAATTCTCACGTAAAAAACAGTCTTTTAGAATGGTGTTCCTCAGGGCACTACACTCCGCCCTTATCTAATTTTACTTTTATTGATGATGATATTAGAATGGTAATTAATAAACGTATTGTAATGTATTATTTACAGAACGTAGTAAAGCAGTGCGCGTCTCGGGAGACAGAGTATGCGCTTCTGAAGATGACCGGCATAGCACAACATATAGACGATATGAAGCGACGACACGAACATGCTGTCAGAGTTCAGGTAAGATCTTCGTCCTCCACCTCCTTGCGCCGTTTATCCTCAATGCTGAGAGTCGTGATCTCGACAAACAACTTTTTAGTGGACGATATTTCTTCAAGTGGTCCTATCTTCGGCGATGTGGATGGCGTCGCAGACTGTGGTTTCTAATGTAACACGGATTTGGTCTGACCAATGTATCTGACTCCTGCCTCTGGGTGTTTAACCATCTATTTTTCCTGTCAGTGATGAGATATCAAACCTTTATTTCGCCATGTAATTTTCCTTTCATTGTAGTTGTGATGTTAGTTCGATATTAGGTAATTGTAGGGATATGTGATGCCAATAACTATCAATTTTTTTTTTAGAAAGTTTTTTGAACGATAATCAACAATGCCATTAATTTCATTCTGGGGGCCGAATTTCAAATAAAATTACTTTAGTTTATTTCTGACAATCCACTCCAACTTCGCACGGATGTTACAAATCTTTTAAATTCAACTTTTCTCTAGTATAAAATGCTTGTTTTTAAACCTTCCCCATGAATCACTCCGTCTTCCGTCTATTGCTGAAACCCCCATGAAAATGCGTTCTGTATTTTTTGAGTTTATTGCGTTCAAATAGACTGATTTGATGAGGGATTTTTATTTCATAATAGACAACAAAGTGATCCTACAAGGGTTCAGTTTTTGCCGACCGAGGTGACGGAACCCTAAGAAGAAAAAATAAAGTTGTGATGGAAAATTGAAAATGTCATGCGAGGATGCCAAACTTTCTAATAGTTTTAAAAGAAATTTTCTTAATGTTAATTGTTAATGATTTCTATTACATACCTACCTATTTCAATTAAGAATTATCGTTTTTGTTTGATGTTAAATAATTAATTTCTGTTCCAGGAGATACAGTCACTGCTGTACGGGTGGAATGGGCCTGACTTGACTACGTACGGAGAGTTGTGTGCCGAAGGGACATTTAGGTAAACCTGACATATTTATTTTATTTATAACTAGCTAAACCCCGCGGCTCCGCCCGCGCACATAAAATATGGCCTTTGTCACTCATGAATACAGCAGCTTTCTATCGGTAAAAAAATATTGGCAATCGTGCCAGTACTTTCAGAGATTACTTTCTACAAACAAAAAAAAAAACTTTACCTCTTTGTAATATTAGAATTGAAGAGTAGATTTTTATGTTTGAAATTCTAAAATACCTTGACCCGCTAGCTAGGGCCTAGGGGATTTTTTGAAAAGGGAACCCATGGTACTAGAACACAAAGGGCAACTAAAGAACACAATTGGGTTTTAGTCAGTAAAAGTCAGACGCACCCTTTCGCTTCATCCTAGAAAGGGAAGAGACATTTGTTGGTTTACCACCTCAAAAAAAAGACTATTTTACCACAATTTACATTATTTTATCTGTTTCGTTGCAGAGTATTCGGCGCGAAGGCAATGCGTCACGCCTTCCTCTTCGACAAGATGTTGCTCGTCACTAAGAACAGAGAAGACGGCATACTGGCGTACAAGTCGCATATCATGGTCAGTATCTACGAATTACATATTTACTAACATTACAGTAGGTAATAACACACGCTCGAACTTGGTACGATCGGAACACGAATTTGGTTCGCTTCTGAACCAAATCAGTCCTGCGACCATAATTAATATTAGAGTCCGTGTCATTTTGGTAGCGGACGGCATGCACTTGATGCACTTCATGTCGTACGCAAAGCAACTGCTCAGTCCCGCCATCTGTTGTGAGAAAGGAAAAGTAATAAAAGTACGCATCCTCGAACTTGGTTCGACGCGACGGCCCTAATTGTCGCGTCAAACCAAATTCGAGTGTGTGTACTTAATTGTTTTCGCACAGTGTCATCACTATGCTTATTTGCTAGTCGAAGATAAAAGTGCAGTAGCAGTACTGTCAAACTTAGGCACAAGAAACGACCACGCTACAACTAGTCTAACTTTTTTAACGTTTGGATGGCCTCGTTTTTTAAATAGGCAATCGTAATCAGGACTAAATCTCTAGAAGAGGGAATGGGCCGTAATCCTCCACGCGTGTGGGTTAGTAGATGTCAAAAGACTTCAAAATTTTCTGGTTATAAGATTATGGTTTCCTAACGATGATTTCCTTTACCGTTTTGTGAGCAGTGGTGATGAAATAAATTACACAAAGTAATGCGCTTGGCTGAGTTTGAAATCGCTACTTACAATTCGTAAGTTACCATGGAGCCGTCACTGCTTTCAACGCATTATAGGAGCGATTCCTAGTTTCGGGCAACGATGAAAAAAGGAAATAAAGTAATAATTAGATTATTTCCATTTCTTTTCAGTGCAACAACATGATGCTAGTAGAATCCATAGCGGGCGCTCCGCTGTCGTTCCACGTGATCCCGTGGGACGCGCCGCGCGCGCAGCTCACGCTGCAGGCGAGGTCGCCGCGCCACAAGCGAGAGTGGACCTTGTTGCTGAAGAGGGTGGGTCTTGTATTGTATGACAGATTTATTCGCTTCGGATTGTGGTGTATACATGGATATCTTAGATCTCCATGGATCTCTATATTGATCGATATCTCTACAGAGAACGAGCAACTTCAAGCACATCATATTTCTTAATCGTCGTTGTTTCTTAAAATCCATTTCCCTATTTTCCACATATAAAGCATGTAGTTCGCTTACTCTTTTTAGGTTCTTGGTCTATTTTTGGATGGTATACTATAAATAACGTTAGCACCACTTAAAAAACTACTTACTACTACTATTAAGACTTGTACCTATTTAAACTGATTTTAAAATGAACTCTCCAGGTGATCTTGGAAAACTACAATGCAGTGATCCCCTCACACGCGAGGCAGCTGGTCATGGAACTCGGACAAAATAAAACCGATGGTAAGCACACATTTGAATAAAATAATATACATAATGATGGTTTAGAGGAAAGCACAACAGAGTAAAAAGGAAGGATCTTCTGACCAGACAGGAGCTGTGTCTGGCCCGGGTAACTGCCCGATAGTTCATTTCGGACACTAGTATATTTTATTATGTTCTATTTGCATAGAGAACTCTGATACCGCGAGTTTATTATTCCTAAGCAGTTTGAAAATTATAATATTTTTTATCAACAGTATTACTTTCTTGTTTACAGATGACATGCTCGCCGAGAAATCCCACAACCTAATAACACAAGCATCCATGAGGAAGCAACTCTCAGCCCCGGAGTACCTTGAGAAGCGAAAACTAGAAAGAGAAAGACGGAAATCTTTTGAGAACGGCGCCCGAGGAAGACTCAAGAAGGGCAACAGGAAATATACCATCCCTAGTTCTAGAGCAGAAAGTCAAGAATGTGACTGTACACAAGTTTCAGCAGAAAAAGGTACGGATTACACTTGTGAGAACTGCTATGTTGACTTATGTTCCGACTGTGAAACAGAACTTGCTAAAGCTAAGAGAGAAGACAAGTGTAGCTGCCGACACGAAGATAATGAACTAGGAGAAAAGTGTCCAGAGTGTGACAGGTCCCTGCATTACATAGATTCCGGTAGCGCCGAACATCTTGAAAGAAAGCTCTCAGCGTGCAAGTGTTCCGACTTCAAATCATCGCAAGAGAGCTTCAGTAAAGAATTCAGCAGTTCTTTAACTAAAACGCGAGGATATCACTCGTCTGATAACATTATAGGATACACTGACAAGAGTAAAAGCAAAGAAGATCTAAGCGATACTAACAACTCTTTGACTAATGTAAGACAAATCCCAAAAACTTGTCTGAAATGCGCTAAAATAAAAGAAAATATTGTCACTGATTCTACAAGTACAATACACTCTAGAAGGTCTAGATGTAATGATGCTGAGAAACCTAAAACTGATACACTCACACGGTCAAAATCAAAAGATGATCCGCATAGGTCTAAATTATCCAAGATTGGAACTTGGAGAAGGAAGTCTGAGCCTGGCCTACAACAAAATATGATCGGAATAATTAGTAAAAAATCTCAGGATAGTGACAACGAAAAGGAAGTGAGGGGCAATGAAAAAATAGAATTTGAATGCAAAAACTGTGGTTCAAACAAAATCACGAAGAAAGCTAGAGCAAGTGACGGAACCATCATATCTGATCCAGAAGTAGACAGTAGAAAACGAGTTGGTCCATCAAAACCTGCCGTAGAAATAAGAATGTACAACACTAAAAATATACCAAAGAAGATTTCTAAATTAAAGAAGAATAGAGCTAAAGGGTTACGTCTGGGATCTGATACAACTGCTAAATTCTACGCTGATTTTTCCACCGATGTGTCTACTGAAAACATTTTGCATATATCCGAATCAAATGACAGCCTTAATGTTGATAAACCTAAAGACACACCAACCTCTGTACCTGAAACTATTAGCAAAGATGAAGATATCGACGAAGAAACGTATAAAAAGCTAATAGAAAAGACAGATTCTTTCAAAAAGAATGAGTTGGAGAAAGTAAAGTACTTAAATAAGCAAAAAGTGATAAATGAAGGCTCAGAAGCTGAAGATAAAGCAGGAGAAATAGAGACTAAAGAAGAAGTAACAGAGAGCTGTGAAGAAGTAGAACAACCATTAGAACAAATCATTTCACAGTTACTAATGCAAAATAGAGAGTTTCAGAAGTTAATAAAGAAGCAGCAATTAAGAAATACAGCTCAAAGACGACATCAAAGATTAATGAAGTCTCATTCAAACCCAGAACAAGTTTTACTTGCAAAAAACTTAGAATCGAATAAATTAAAACCTAAATTTGGACGACAAACTTCAGAGAACTTAGAAGCAGATAAAAATGACAATGCAGAAGAAGATACCACTACAACAAGTTCTAGAACTGAAATTACTGAAGATATAGATGAAGATCATATTTATGAAACTTTACGAGTTGTTGATAATAGAGTTGATGAAAGTTTACATTCATTGAATACAAAAAGTAAAGTGATTCAGCATAATGCTCATGTTGGCCGACCGAAAAGAGTTCCCACTCCACCAAAAAACGAAGATATTACTGAAGTGTCTCATCACGTTGGTCCTGATTCCGATTACGTATACTTATCGTTTGATAAACTAAACAAGTTACAAAATCCCGAAGGTATATACGATGTCCCAGTAAGATCTCCTGAAAAAGTCGATAGAAATTCAGAATATTATGTTACAATGGAAAATAAGGGTCCAATCATCACTGAAAATGTCTACGACTCTTTAATAGAAGTTTGTAGGCGAAAGAAAGACGTACCGAGTGACTTGCCAGGCGATTACTTACCTATGAGTCCTGATCAGCAGAGTCCAAACACGCCAGAAATATGGCTGAGCAGGCAGAAAGAACATTTCAATGTTTCTAGAGACAGAAAATCTGGTTCATTACCTAGGAGTTTCCAAGTAGTGACAAGTAATCAGGAAGAAACTAATCTAGTGACGTTTAAATGTAAGCCTAACAGTAATAGTAAAACATATTTGAATAGAGATGGCAAAGTAATGAGTACGGATAGACCGTTCACAATAGCTTCCGATCAGAGTGATATTAATTACGATGACATGAGTGAAGGCGGAGATATGCTCAAGTTCAATAACTCTAAAACTAGTGAGACTGATTTTG
This sequence comes from Mythimna albipuncta, assembly GCA_929112965.1. NCBI lineage: Eukaryota > Metazoa > Arthropoda > Insecta > Lepidoptera > Noctuidae > Mythimna > Mythimna albipuncta. Next base: position 6,480,557 of record OV815984.1, read on the forward strand.
AACAAAATATCAGTCAGTCGACATTGGAACTGGAACAAGAAATCGATAGATGTTACAAAAGTAAATTTCAAGATATGAATCTGGATAAGAATAAAAATGAGAATCTTTTGACGGTCTCTCAACCTAATTTGATCGTATCTGCTACATCATCCTGCGAAGTGTTGCCTTTAGAGCAGATTGATGATAGCAAGTCCAATGATATCGAAGTTATTCATCCAGAACATAAAATCTACAAACCAACATCTAATATGCTGTCACTAAAGAATGTGCTCAGTCGTTTCAAGAATAAGACACCGAACAAAAATAATGACGACTTAGAAATCAATGCTAATGATCAAAGTAGCCCTGATAGCGCAAAATCAGATCTCAAAAGTCCAACGAGTGAAAAAAGACCTAACTTAAACCCTAGAAGCTACTCGAAGAATCTTTTACAAAGATTTAGGAGTATTATCGGCGATGAACATACAGATGATAATCAAAATAAACCAGAAACGATTAGTAAAGTTCTACATACTGAGGATATACAAAATAATTTGGTTAAGAGTGACATTAAAGTTGTTATAACGTCCACCGATGCAAGCGCGACCACTTCAACTTTAGTTTATGCATTAAACAACGAATTGCTCAGTAAGAGTGTTTGCGAGCATAGCACGATGTCTGAAAGTCAGAATGAAAAGAGCAACTTAGATGCTTTGTCACTCAGCTGCGATAATATCACTCAAAAACCAGAAATACAACGCCCAAGTTATGAGAAAAGTGTTAGCATGGTGACTAGCACGACCAGCTCAATCGGATCACCTTCCAAATCAAACAATAGTTCCTACCAAAGCTTGAACAAGCTGCCTATCTACATGCAAGGCAGCAAACACTTAGGAGCTAGAATAGCTCAGTCCGATTACGTAGACCCAACAACTCTAGCTAGCGATAAGTCTCCACTAAAGAAGGTCAATGTACTTATAAATAAAAATGCTGTGAGGCCTGATAGTTTATTTTCTAATTCGTCATTTGTTACGTCATCAAGCGAAGGAGCGTATCAAGAATCGCAAAATAAAGCAAATGCCAATCAAAATATCGTAGAAGCTAAAGAGGAAACACTAGATTCCCTACAGATGAATTCTGATGAAAGTTACTACGAAAAATCGTTTGAGAAAATTGAGCAAGTGACTGATGAAGATGTGTTCAGAGATTCAGCAGTGTATTCTGATCAAGAAGACGTAGAAGAGACGAAAATAGAAGCCTTAGGTAAAGATAAGGTAATAAACAAAACTGTAACAAAAGTAGAGAGTATAAAACGCAATAACTCGTTCAAATCTCAAAAAACAACCATCTCTACAACTGTGAACGAAAAATGTAACACACATACTCGGGTTGTAATTACTACTAACAAAACAGCGAACATTGAACATGTTAATAAAAAATTTGAAAAGGTGGTGAAGCCAAAGGTAGCTCCACCTGTTCCCGTGAAGCCGAAAATGCCACAAGTTCCATCTACATCGAATATTCAGAATAAACCTGTCTCAAAAACTTTGTCGAGAAGCTCCGAACAATCATCATCTTCGGAATCAGTTAATATGAAAACTATTAAAAGAAATGTCAACTACAAACCATCAGTCATTAGATGTGAATCTACACCTTCGTATGAGAAACCCAAAGTTACTGAAGATAAAATGACCAAAAGTGATATTCCGAAAAAAGCTGAAGAAAAGACAACGAAAGATGAAGTGGACAATTCAGACGATAAGTCGAAACCTCAAGGAAACATACAAATAAAAAGGCTGAGCTTCGAAAGAGCCAGCCTCGACTCGGCGACCAGAAAGCTCAAAACGACCAACGACGTAAAAAAATCTCTACTAGAACAATCGAAAACATCGAAATCAGTCTTAGAAAGGCGAATGGAGATCGAACAGATGTCGAAAACTCAAGGAAAGCCGAATCAAAGTGCAATGAAACCTTTACAGGCATCCAAACCAAAGTCTATCACGACGAAAGTAGCGAATTTTGAAAGAAGCGTTAGTGAAATAAGTGTGAAAGAGAAAGCTATACCCACCCCCAGTACTGATAAAAACATTCCTAATAGAAATAATGTTGAATTGAAACCCGAAGTTGTAGAAGACGCTAAAGGCAGTTGGGTAAAACAGGTTGTTAATAAATTCCAATGAGCTTACTTACATGAGTGATATTTCTGCATTTATATTTCGATTAGAAACAGCCAATCAGCGGCCTCGTAGACGATTGCTAGTGTCTGATTGGTTAGTTCAATTTATTGTCTTTGAAATGTGACATCTTTAAATTGAAATTCGATTATTTTTTTAATAATACAAATTGTAATGGAATTAACTATTAATAATGTTATTTTCTGAATTGTATCTCATTACTAATTAATTTTTAAATGTCCTATTTGGCTAGAACTAATAAGATGTCACAAAATTGACATGCAAGACTTGAACTTTGATTCCGTCTGATTTTCTACTCCCAAGTTTTAGAATCCGTCAACTTAAATCTAGCATTAAGTTAGGAACTTAGGTTGAATATGTTACGGCGCTGAGTTTTGTCCTTTGTGGGTCTTAAGAAAATAAATATAATTGAAATGAATTAAATGTTTTTTTTTTTCAAGTTTTCGACCACAAAAGTCAACGCCGTATTATTAAAATCTTAGAATTATAATTACTATGATAATTGTTAATCATTATTGTAAATAATCTCCTATCAAACCTCCTTGAGCTTTGATATCTCGTGCCATAGACAATGAATTATATTTTGGCAAAAACATCACTACGCACAGTCTAGACATGTATATATAATCTGTGGAAATGCTTATTTTGCTATTGTATTTATTCAAAAAGTGCCATTGCGATATTAGACGAGTATTTAATGAAAAAGGAAATTATTTTTTTCGTGCAATTGAATAACGATCTACTTAAAAGTATTTATTTTTTGTTTAGTAGACATTAAGTTTTGTTGTGTAGCTACTAACACCAAAAAGTAGAGAAGATTGTTTTAGTATTATTTTTTTTTTACTAATAAAATTATTCAATAATATTTTCTGTTTAATTTTCTTTCCATTTCTCAACCCTATACCTCATTAGGACCGCAGTAGTGGCGCGATCAATCGCCTTTCTGACAATTCCGTTATGCGTGATAAATAGTTGAGGTCCACTGACCTCAACTTAAATAGTTGAGGTCAGTGGACGCACAACCAGTACCCCTAGCCAAGTTTCTAATCTGCAATTGTTAACACTAGCAGAAAGCTGCAAATGTACGGGAATGACGTCATCTCAACGATTAGTCACGTGTGGTCAGAACAAAAGAATGTGCAGCGCGGGCAACTCAAAGCGTTCGGCGCAAGCGAAACGGTTGTAACTTGGTTAGGGGGGCTGGTAAGGTACCTCAACCTTATAGCTGAATACATTTTCTTGATGATGCGATTGCACTATAATAGTTACAGAGATTGGCTTGTAAAACAACGATTTCAAAGCTTGTCTGTAAAGAATAACGCTTTGACAATATTTAATCGAAACAGGAAGGAACAGTAACAATCCGATACTTCTATCCTTGGGTGCTAAGAAAAGTCATACGTCATGAAGTCAAAACATGGCAATCGATCCTATTTTTATTTGGAACGCTCGCGCTTAGTAAATCAACCAAAGATTTTATATACCCTTCCTACTACTTACATATTCTACTTAGCAGGTAAAGTAAGGGGTCAAAAGTGAAGTTGCACTCTACCAATGCTTAGTGTTAAAAATTCTTTATAGTAAAAGTTCAATAGTGCATAACTAGTAGCAAAACTAGCCTTTTAATATTCCTACTGCTGGGACTCGACCCTCCCCTCTAGGAGTGGGAATCGGCGGTAATCCACCACGCAGGCCCAGTACTGGTTGGTGAATGTCACACATCTTCGAATTTTTGGTTCTCGGACATGCCGGTTGCTCATGAATGTTTTCCTTCACCGTTTTGAAAGTAGTGGTGATGAAATAAATTACACAAAGTAATGCACCTGGCTGGGTTTGAACCTGTGCCTGCGACCATCGCAAGTCATCGTCGTTTCCATTCAGCCACCACTGCTCCCAATCCACAACTATTGTTTAGCTTTATTCAATACTACCGATTCTATGTTACAAATTAAATCAGTCATGAACCATTTACCCTCTTCTACAAATAAGTGAAGAGTGAATGTTTCTTCTAGGTAAGCGCGTTCCATCGTCGACCGCATCGTCGCTTTCCTTCAGGTGAGAGAGCAGTCAAGCGCGAACCTATCAACAATAATAAAAAATTAGACACTTTAGTATTTGTAGAGTGCTACTGCACTTTTGACCCTTGACTGTACTTACTAATACTTACGCGAAATAGAAAAGTTTAAACTAATAAAGCGCAGGCCACACCGGCAGCTAGCGGGCGGGCGGGCTAGGCGGGCGAACATCGTTTCACCTCTTTACATACTTCGGTTCACACCACGAGCTACCGACGAACCTAACGAGCTAAGCTAACGAAATATCCGACGATTCCAGCGAAGCTACTCGTTCGCCTCGTTGGCGCGCCCGCGCTTCGCTAGCTTAGCTCGCCCGCCAGCCCGCTCGCCCGGTTCGTTCGCCCGTCCTCCCCGTTTCGAGTAGACTAGTCGACGCTCGTCGTCTACCCCCGCTTCGCCCGCTTAGCCCGCTCCGCTCGTCGCTCGTCTTTCCGTAGTTTTCGGTGTGAACCCCATAGTTTAGTTCGCCAATATTTCGCGTAGTTTGTATAGTTTCCTTCGTTCGCTTCGCCCGCCCGCCTAGCCCGCCCGCCCGCTAGCTGGCGGTGTGGCCTGCGCTTTAGTAGCCTAGTAACTACTTATTTCGAGATCATTAGCTCAAAATAGATAGATACAGAAGACAATGAGACAATAGAAACAATTAGATCTCATGTATGTACTTCCCTTTTTATACCTACCTACGCTCGGTGAACGCACACTAATGAGCGCGTGAGCCGGAACTGTTCGACGAGTGGGCCGAGACGCGACCGAGACGTCGTGTCCGCGAGCGTTGTCTATGTGTGCGTTGCTCGAGCGCGCTTTGTATGTAGATTGACTTCTGTACCTATCTATTTTGTGCCATTGGCGTTGTCGAAACCGCATATTGTAATCGACATCAATGTCTAGTTCAAGTAGGTACCATTAATTAGGCACGTTTAAGGTGGTGTGACGTCTTACTACAGGTACAGTATGACAGTAATCATTAATTTAGACACGTGCAATGAAAGAATGATATTTTTTGAATATCGTACATTATTTAAACAATTTATTTTCATTCATTCATTTCAGCTGAAAGACGTCCACTGTTGGAGATTGTCCTCCCCCTAGATAAGGAAGGTTCGAAATAATCTCCACGTTTGGCAGCGGGTTGGCGATCGCAGTGTGGTTGTTGAAATCCACAGAGAATGCTGCTGCCCATTCTCTTGTATGTCCCTTAGTTGCCTCTTACGACACCCACGGGAAGAGATGGGATGGTGCGATTCTTTACGTCCGAACACCATACGGAACTATACAATTTACTACACTGTTTTTTCTTTTAATCTATATGAACAGATAGGAACCAAAATTGTTAGCTGGAGTCCTAGAGATCACACTTGGTACCTTGAATTCTAAATCGTACAGACGATGCATTCGTGAAGAAGGATCGTACTGATATTTATCAAAACAATAGAAGATTGGGTAGAGAGTGAGGCGTGTCAGATTTTTATCGTGATAAATAAAGGAGGAAGAAAAGAAAGTGATACCTAGTTTATTTCTGTCCGTGGCCACTGGCCATCTGGCCCATCCTTTAGGTCCTACCTAATGCCGGCCATACACAGTCAAAACCTGTCGTCTAATCGGTATGACGCTACCGATTGGATCAAACAAATTTGACTGACTATATGACCGATTTTATACAGATTTGACACGGTCAAACCTATCGTCCAATCGGTATGACGCTACGGATTGGATCTAACAGATTTGATCGTGTGTGGGAGTGGATCGGTATGACCAACATAACGTAGCGTCATACCGATTGGACGACAGGTTTGACCGTGTATAAAGAACCTAAAGGTCCAAATCGTCATGCCGATGCCATCTCATTCTGGTCCTACCGCGTCGTCGGCTCCTGTGACAGTGCTATTATTTTGGAAAACCACCTTGAGGGTAAAACTGGCTGCAGCGACGAAATCCAATGTTTAATATGCGACAGATGTGGCCTGCCAAGCTCCTTTTTTGTTTGACGGCTGAACGAGACGTCTGCGATATGTGTTTTAAGGCGTATAGTCCGTTGAACCATCTGGCCGAAATTATGTGAACGCAACTCTCGCACTCGCCTAGGCGGCAGTACGCAAATCTGTGCATTTATTTGCGGCCAGCAGCGCCCGGAAAGCGCTTTAAATCAATTTTCTCTGCGAGATATTGATTGATTTACATAATCAAATCAAAACAAATCAAAGCATTTATTTCAAATAGACCATTTACAGGCACTTTTGAATAGTCAAATGTCGGTCAGTCCAAGAAAAGTGAAGCTAAATTGCACGTTCCAAAGAGTAGGTCTCTATGGAGAAGAACGTGCAAGAAACTCCATGGACACTCTTTTAAATCATATATGTGTAAATTTAAATAACATATGCAATGTTCACTTTGAAGAATATTTATCCACCAATTTTTATGTGTAAAAATGTTTCTAAAGGTCCAAGCCGTTTCGAAGGAGTAGGGAAAAGTTGCGAAAAGTTGCGAAATTGCTAAATATTTTTTTATGACAAAAGTATTAATTGCACGAAAAAATCAAATGTTGATATTATTGTTCATGAATCTATAATAAACATATATTTTTTTCAAACCAATTGACCAAGCCGTTATGGAGGAGTAGGCCTCAGAAAATCACTGTTTTATGGCACTTTTCGGGCGCTTGGCCCTTAAGTTATTTACACTCCATCTGTTTAAGTAAACTAAATGTACTTAAACAATCTCAACATGTCTTTTATCTAAAACTGTATTTTTTCTATAAATTTTTATAATTACTTGGGTATAAACCTACACAGATGGAATCTAATATTTATTTTGCAAATAGGTTTTAAAAACTTCATTTCTTATTTATTGAGTAGGTAATAAGGCACAGTTTATTAAAAAGAGTAACCATGGAGTTTCTTGCCGGTTCTTCTCCATAGGAAACGACCAATTTGGAACCGTGCACTAGCTTCTGACGATTTATAAGTGCCCATGTAGGCCTATGTGGAAATAAAATATTTTTTTGACTTTTTTTATTGCATAATGTAAATCATATTGTCGAAGTATTAAAAAAAATTAAGTCATTATACTAAGATCTCGAAGCCAATTATTAAAATAATAACAAAACAAAACAGACGAGCACAACTTAAAAATCCTACATAAAAGGTCCCAGAACTGGCAGTAGTAAGAAACTCTTGAAAATAAAAGACGAATGGCGTTGGTCACGCGAGCTCGGTCGGTGTGAGGCACAGACTTACACCGGCAGGTAGGAGGGAGATACTATCGGGGACCTACATGTTGGTGCAGCTAAGTTATGGGTTCTATTTTCAACAGGCTTCATAGAAACTTAAAAGGAACTTGTGGCTATTTCACAACAGTTGCTCGGGTCAATCTTCAAGGTAAAAACTTAGGGCTATATATATTTCACCGGGACACCTTGTTGCGGGTGGCGAGACCAGTTGCGCCACCATGGTGTCCCGGTAGCTCACTGTCCGGCCGTCCGGTAACTGTCCGGACCAAGCCCAAGTCGTCGACGGCGCGCACTGTTCCCGCGCGCCTCAAGGAGTTGTCAGCAACAAGCAGGGGCCCAGCCGGGTCGAAGCCTACTGGGGCCAGGGTTATCCGAAAGGGCGCTCGAGCCCCGGTATGAAGGCTTGATGGAACGGGATGGGTTTTTTAGTCAGTAAGAGTCTTACACTATCTCCCGCTCCGCCCAAGAGCGGGGGTAGTCTTCTGGATGATTTTTCCCATCGAAAAGAAAAAATGCGTCCCAAAATTTTTAAACGCAAGAAAGCACGTTAAGCCGTTGGTGCCGGCTATTATATGTATCTCTAACAGTCGTTACGAATAGACAAAAAACAGAAGCTCTGTTTAATAAAAAGCGGATTAGGCCTACTGTCCACGGACGCGTAGCTTCATTGATATGCTTGGTGTGCGCCTGCGTGAAGGTTACAGTGAGCCCTGTCCTGGTGTGAAGTACTGCCGGATCGAATTCCGAGTTTCCTAGCAGCTACTCACTGAACTTTGCACTCAATGAACCGCCCAAAGTTTAGGTCTTTGGGTAGTTTCAATTCGTAACTTAAATTTCAACTCCCAAGAGCTAAAGGCGGTTGGTGCACTCACAGGATGTGTTCTGAAAAGCAGTTTTAAATTGTTTTTTTTTTTTATAATGGATAGGCTCGCGTTTGACCACAATCTCACCTGATGGTAAGCGATGATGTGGTCGACGATGGAGCACGCTTGCCTAGAAGCAATCTATTCACTCTTGACTTAAAGACCCCTAGGTTATAGCTATCAGGAAACACAGACTCCGGCAGGGAATTCTATTCCTTAGCTGTACGCATAATGAATGTACTCCCAAAACGCTTTGTACGTATAGGTGGGATGTACACCATGTAACTTAAACTACCAAGTATTTTTATGTGTCTTAAACATAGGAATATAGGATATAAATGGTGTAAGGGACAGCTCTCCACAAAATTTTAGGGCTTGCTCAGTAGACGAAACTGAACAACCTGCCTTAAAAATTTTTTTCAGGAAACGAAAAGAAATTCAGCCTCTCCATACAAACTGTCCAATCAAGTTAATAATTTTATATGGTGAGGCGGACTTTTTTTTTCGTTTCCTGAAAAAATGTTTTATGGTAGTTTGTTCAGTTTCGTCTACTGAGCAAGCTCTTAAAGTTTGTGGAGGGCTGTCCCTTACACCTTGTATAGTTAGTAGTAGGACCAGGTACGGTTGAAGACCAAAGAAATTAACAAAAAGCAAATCATAAAATGCAAAATAAAAACTGCCATAATCCAAGGTAATGATGGCTTAGATTATGGCGGTTTTTCATTTCAGTTATTCATTCAGCCTTTGTTATAAATTCCATCACCTGAAATTAAAAACATATTAAAATGAAATAATTTCCATAATTTCCGTAAACATTGTAAGAAACTACGTGGATCTAATTATGCGGATGAGTCATTGAACGTAAAACGCTATGATTTGTGGTCTGGTGGCCATATTGTCGCGTGATCACGAATGTATTTTCCCTCCAAAAAGTTATTAGCTCGTCTTCGATGCACGCTAGACACTACCTGTCGCGTAGTCCGGGAGATAGGCGGTTGATTTTATTTTTCATCGGAGAAAATTGTTAACCTATGGAGCTTTCAGAAAACACTAACGTTAACTGTAGATTAGGGGTAAGGTAATTTATGTTTTCTTAATTTATAAAGTGATGTTTTTTATTAAGGCGCATCTCATTACCAAAGTCTGGCTTTGCCAACAGAAAGTTTAATTCAATCAAATGCGAGTATAAGTTATCTTTTAAATTACTTTTGTCGAACCATAAAAATGAGATGGTAGCCGTGTAAAATCACGAGAACGATCTATTAGATGCATTTAAAAAATATATTAATTAGTAAAAAGGTTCTGATTCGCTAACTACTCCACAAGCAAAAATTAAAGAACACAATTTTCCACGCAAGCTCCTCGCCTATGCATCCTGAGGAAAAACTTTTCCATCGATACGAAACAGCACGGCCATTATTCCCGCGCGTGCGAAAGGGACAAAACACAGGAAGGAGCAAAAAGTTCTTGTTCCAAAACTCATTCCTTTTTCGACAACCTTGTCTATTGGCGGCAGCGCGCGTCCGCGATGCCTGCCATTTTGGAAAATTTGAATTTATAGGTTCTTTATCGTGTCAGTTAACTTGTACTGCAAAATATCAGTTTTAATACCTTTCCTGCTGGCATAAATTTCGCATTGTTTTGAATATAAATTGCGATAGGTTTCGATAGTTGGCGTGTTGGTGATAGTATGGGTTCGACAAGTTACGTCAGCAAGCCCAAGTCGACGGGCTACCGAGTGAAAAGCGGCTCCAGTGCAGGCTCTGATAAGGAAATGAACGGGAAACTGAAGCGCACTAAAATTCGGCAAGTACAAGTGACCTTATAAAGAGCTTTTTGAGTGAAAATAGAAGTCTGTGGGATTGTTAGAAAATTTTAATTTAGTAAGAAATATGGAGGAAAGGATAAAAGTTTTCAAACAAAAACTTTAATTTCCGGTACGTAGTTCTTATTATAGTCAAACATTTTAAAGGTACCTATGGGTAGGAATAAAATAGATGAATTTTTTTGTTAGGTGTGTTAAATCTATTTAAGAACTCTTCATTAAAATTCTTCATTATTTCATTAAATTTCATCTATATCTATAGCTTTTTGGGAAAGGAAACAATTAACACCTTTGCACCGCTTAAAAATGTTTTTTATTTTTAATTTGTAAGATTTTAGTACGAAGCTTTTTCAAAGTTACCCACAGTAACTTGAATAGAGATCACTGACAATGAGATAAAAAAAAAACCACGAATAATAATAGACTACAGACCGGTGTGCTCAAAAATTATACTTGGCATTTTTACAAATTGTAAACTTTGGATGTACTTATTTCATTAATTATTGCTATGGCCTATTGTCAAAAATCATGAAAAACATTAGGCATCTTCCTTCTAGCTCTAGCTCGAAGTCAAGCAAAAGTGACGCTCCTTGTGGGAGGCGCGGCCACGGCAGCAAAGAATGGGTCCCGAGAAATAAGTTCTCATAAAATAGGGAACACGAACTTATCTTTTTTTGACGTGCTATGTAGAGTCATCATCATCAGCCTTTTTAATGTTCCCACTGCTGGGACTCAGGCCTTCTCTCTAGGAGAGTGAATGTGTCAGGACTCTAGGAGAGTGAATGTGTCATAATCTACCACGCGGGCCCAGTGCGGATTGGTGAATGTCACATGTCTTCGAATTTTTAGTTCTAGAACATGCCGGTTTCCTCACGATGTTTTTCTTCACCGTTTTGAGAGTAGTGGTGATGAACTAAATTACCTATTTATTCCATCACCACTATTATATTATTAATTAATGAATTAAACAAAGTAATAGGTACGTCTGGCTGGGTTTGTACTTGTGACCTACAACTCGTAAGTCGGAGCCATTACCACTCGGCCACCACTGCTCCTATGCTATATAGAGTAGAACCTCAATAATCTGGCACTTCAAGAGACCGACACGTCCAATAATCCGGCACCCTCCGGTCGCACCTCCCTCGGCCCTCCCTACGACACGCACAGCCCTCTGTCGTCGTTGGGTAGTCTAACCTCTAAACAGATTTTCTCTACATAATCCAACAATCCGCCTATTCCAATAATTCGGCACCCTCTGGTTTTTAATAGGGCCGGATTAGTGAGATTCTTCTGTAAAATACTTGCTTATTAGCTTTTGTAAAGAAACATCCAACATGGTCCGACGCCGGCCGTCAAAATCTATCACACCCATATTTATTTAAATTTATTTACAATTTACTTGTACAACATTAATAATAAAAAAAAGAAAACGTGTACATAATTACCACCAAAATAAAAATAAAATATAGACCAAATAAGGCTACGAAATACGACAGTAAATCAGCCTTATAAAAGGTGTAAGGGACCGCCCTCCACAAACTTTAAGGGCTTCCTCAGTAGACGAAACTGAACAACCTTTCACATTTTTTTTTTCAGGAAACGAAAAAGAAAATCAGTCTCACCTTACAAAATGATAAATTGATTGGACAATTTGTATGGCGAGGCCGATCCTTTTTTTCGTTTCCTGAAAAAACATTTTGTGGAAGGTTGTTCAGTTTCGTCTACTGAGCAAAACCTTAATTCATTAAACCCCAAGCGAACGCCGGCGTTCGCGCACCTATTGTCTTTCAATTGTGTCTGTAATTATCATGATTGAAAGGAAGTTTGTCGAGGGCTGTCCCTTACACCTTTTATACCGCGCGATACCAATATCAGGCCATTATAATTATCCTGTAAAGGGGTCGGTAGATCGATTGTTTTAGTTCATGTGTTTTATACAATTTCTGTACATCTATTATGATACGAAGCCCGCCTCTGTGTGTGTTTCATTAGAGCATAAGGTTTTAATAAATAATCTCTCTCTAGGTGAAGCGAGATGGACTCTCAGACTTTTAAGATCCCATCTGTGTTCCTTCAGTTGGTATTTACGTTCTAGGGCCATGGTAACTCTTTCAAAAATTCCTGCAGCCCTAACAGCCATCGACCTCTTTGGTTTCAATGACATCTTTACGGGGCCAACATGGAACTCAACACACCTTTGACTCGGGCTCCGAAAGGGAACCAGGAGCTCTTGAAATAAAAGGGAACGAAGGAACATAGAAGTGGATTTTAGTCAGTAAAAGTCTGTAACAGTTCCCAGTTCCGCTTTAGGGCGGGAGAAATCATTGGATGATTTCCCACCCATAAAAAAGTCCTACTGGATCCATGCAGTTTATGAGCTGTCATCTCGGGCTTTGTCCTTACCGGACGGCTGGACGGCGTGCTACCTATTGCTCGTCGTCCACAAACTAGCACTTATGCTTGATCACACGGTCACGTACCGAGTAAAAAGACGAGACAGTAAAATGTTGCTCAGCCGAGACAGTGATGTAAGCCAGTTGTAGAGACAAGCGCTAGGCCGAGCACTCGGCGCTTTGTTTCCACGTACCGAGTATTCGGCTGAGAGCACTGTCTCGTCCGTTTACTCGGCACGTGTGATCAAGGCATTACGGTGGCCGAATCGCCCTCCGTCGGCATGATGATACATACTAATGAGCAAAATCTAACTTAGCCTATCGAATCTACACGATGATAAATCGATTGCAAGTCCCCTGCATTCGTCGCGAAGCATATGTTTACCACAACAACCGTTGCCATGGCAACGGCGTTGTTTAATCGATACGGTTTCAAATGTCCCCGCACTCGGCAACCGGGCGCAATGCGCAACACTAGTTTCAACTTCCATATTTGATTTTTATTTTTCCTTTTTTTATTTTCGAAATTTTATAATGTTTTGTTTTTTTTTGTAGTTGAGTTTGTTAAGTGTTTTTAATTATGTATTATACGAATTATTTGAACAGGCGGCCTAGTAAGATGAATGAGTATGGGCTGAAGAGAATTCCGGATTACACTGAGTTGGCTTACAAAGAGGCGGTGTCGAAGCTTCGGTACTTCTTGTCGGGGAATTACGCGCCAAGTGTGAGTTGAATTTATTTTTATAACATATACTATACATTTATTTTTTTATAGAAGTATATTACACATTGCATCATGTATGTCATCAGATGTCATCAGAGTAGGTATGCCTAAAAAGACAAACGACTTGGGTAATTATTAGAGTAAAATGAAATCTGATGTAGTCAACACCAGTTCAATAATCAAGGTTGATTAAGAGATCTTGATCATTGTTTACTAATAGAAGAACCTTACAAAAAGCATAGAATATTTAAAACATTTTCAAAATTCCCAAGTCGTTTGATTTTTTAGACAGACTAGGTATACTAGATTATAAGCTTTTGTTAATCATTTTATAGTGAGTAATTGTAAGTTTTCCCTAATAAATAAAATAAAATAATAAAAATACTATCACACTATAAAATTATAAAGGCGAAAATTTGTTAGTGTGTTCAACACACACTCACGAACTTTCCTCTTTATATTATTAAAAAAAAAAAATAGTAGGTAATCCAAAGTACTTTTTTTCTGCTTTAGATAATTTTATATTTACCTATATAATTTTAATCTTCGTTTTAAAATTTCATATCATACTAATACGAGTATTATAAAGCTGATAGTTTCTGAATGTGTGTGTACCTTTATTTGTTAGGTACTTTCCATGCTCGAACGGCTGAACAGATTTCGATGAAACTTGATACACGCATAAACCGGGTATAATACAGGTTTACCGGTGTCTCAAGTTGCATGTGTATTTTGGTGTTTTGTTTGTAACAAATAATATTAAAAATAAATAGGCCGATTTTTTTTATTCTTTCAGCAGTAGATTAGTACAGTACTTTGTCACTGAGTGACTAGAGTTCCTAGTTCGAGTTTATTTTACGGTAACGCAATCGACACGTTTGTGACGTTCGGTGCTCCGATTGGCCCGCTCCAAGCTTTTAACCAATCAGTGAGCCAAACGCGGCAAACGTTTCGATCACTTTAACGTAAAAACAACCCGCACTCAGCGCTCTGGCCATTTATCTACCGACTTGTATTTTCATGCAGACGAAGCTTCTAGCAGAAGCTGTTATGCTACGTCTACATGTTGGCCCAATCTCGGCCAATCGCCATTGTGTTAACGGTGTTACCCCGTTTATACAATGACTACATAATAGCGATTGGCTGAGGCTGGGCCAACATGTAGACGTAGCATAAACAATATTAAGTTCGATAGCGTTCGTGTTTCCCTAGTATAGGTATTTTAGTGAGCACTAAGAGAGGTGAATCTTTGTTTGGGACGTAGAGCGATGCGTGCGATGGAACATCCAATTTAAGTTTTTTTTTTTATGGTGTATGTAAAATGGTGTCTAGATATACCAACACGAATTAAAATGTTTAATCTTAACGGTAAGAAAACTGTACGTCTAGCCTTAAATACATAATATTATAAATCTATCTCTTTAGAGGTAGTTACCTATACTAATTAAAAAGGTAAATAAAAAGTAATTAAAATATCCCAAGGATATAACTACCAGGATTAAAAAAGATCTTATGTGCTATTTAGGACATGGTCTACCTGTGTACCAAGTTTTATCGAAATCCGTTCAGTTATTCGACCGTAAATAAATAAGTAACTAACACACATTCACAAAATTTCACCTTTACAATAATAACGTGATATCTTTTTTAACTTTTGTTCTTACCCAAGAATTCAATAAATAAAACAAAGATTAAAATTAAATAACTAATTTTACTATTAAAATTATCTTAAAAAAAAAATTGGATTATTATAAGAAATAAAACATTTACTACCTAAAATAAAACCCTTAGGTACGCAGCTATGGTGGTTCAGCTTCAGTGAAGAACTTGGACGAATCAGACGGTGATGTGGACAAAAAGTATACCAGCTCCTATACCCTGGCTGAGTATAAGCCTCGGCCACGGTTGACTACTAAATACACCACCCTGTATGCAGACAGCTTGAACAACTACACCCCGCAACATACTACACCCACTGGTAAGTTATAGTGAAGTATACTTTATAAGTGATGACTGAATACAAGCCATGACCACGACTCACAGCTAAATACACCACCCTGTATGCAGACAGCTTGAACATCTACACCCCGCAACATACTACACCTACTGGTAAGTTATTGTGAAGTATACTTTATAAGTGATGACTGAATACAAGCCATGACCACGACTCACAGCTAAATACACCACCCTGTATGCAGATAGCTTGAACAACTATACCCCGCAAAACACTATACCTACTGGTAAGTTATTGTGAAGTATACTTTATAAGTGATGACTGAATACAAGCCATGACCACGACTCACAGCTAAATACACCACCCTGTATGCAGACAGTTTGAACAACTACACCCTGCAACATACTAAGTTATTGTGAAGTATACTTCATAAGCCATTACTGAATACAAGCCACGGTCATGATTCACTGCTAAATACACCACCTGTATGCAGACAGCTTGAACAACTACACCCTGCAACATACTAAGTTATTGTGAAGTGTACTTCTTAAGCAATTACTGAATACAAGTCACAGTCATGATTCACTGCTAAATACACCACCTGTATGCAAACAGTTTGAACAACTACACCCTGCAACATACTAAGTTATTGTGAAGTGTACTTCATAAGCAATGACTGAATACAAGCCACGGTCATGATTCACTGCTAAATACACCACCTGTATGCAGACAGTTTGAACTACACCCCGCAACGTACTACACCCACTGGTAAGTTTATGTCAAGTACATATAATAAGCAACGGCTGCATACAACATTAGTTTTAGTAATATGCGAAACACGAAACACGTGTCTAGTATTTTTATGTAAAAAAATTATGTACGAAGTTTCATACTGTATCATGAAAAATCACAAAGTTATAAAACATGCATAAATTAAAAATAATGTTGTATAAGGCCATGACTTGCGGCTAAATATAGCTCCCTTTATGCAAATAGCTTGAACAACGCCACTGGTAAGTTATTGTGAAGTATACTTAATAAGCAACGACTGAATACAAGCTACCGCCATGACTTAATGCTAAATATAGCTTCCTGTATGTAGACAGCTTGAACCACTGAACTCACTGGTAACTTATTGAGTTCTGTACTCCAACGAAACTAGTATTTTACACGGAGCAACGCCTGTCCGATCTCTAAATCTCAGAACTGGATAAACATATAACAAAACACAGGAGAATAAATTAAGGTTGCCGACATAGCACGAAGAATTGCCAAACTTAAGTGGCAATGGGCAGGGCACATTGCTCGCAGAACAGATGGCCGTTGGGGCCGAAAGGTTCTTGAATGGCAACCGCGTACCGGGCCTGGTGAAGTTAGCGGGAACGATGGATGCGAGACGCACAGGATCGTTAATTGTGGCGATACTTGGGGGAGGCCTATGTCCAACAGTGGACTTATATCGGCTGAAATAATGATGATGTTGAAGACACACACACAGATACACCCATTTGCTATTTGCTAAGTTCTTGTCAACGTTAGTTCTTTATCAATGGTTGAAAACAAATCAGGAACTGAGGCGAGTCAGCCACTTATATTAAAATAGAACAATGAGAAAGAAGAGTCTCCTGTGGATGGAACGAACGTTGATACCAGTGAACTAAAGAACTAGCTTACGCACATTAACCAAGATCAGCCCACCTTCGTGAGATAGATCAACTACTTATATTTACAATGACTTTACCACTATCCAGATTACAAAACTGCGGCGCCTGCTCCAACCTCCGCTGCAGCTACTGCAGGCGACCTGACGGGAGGCACCAATCCCGACGTTATCAACTTTATACAGAAACAGGAGGAGTATATCGAACAGCTGGAGAGAGAGAGCCAGTACTGTCGGGTGAGTAGAACTTATTTTTTTTGAGCCTGTTGTGAACTGTAGGACAAAGGTTACCTTTCTTTTCTTCCACTTTTTTCTATAATTAGCTACATCAGAATGTAAAATTTAAAATGTTTTTATTTCACGTAGCCCTACATAGGCACTTATAAAATGTCAGAAGCTAGTACAAGGTTTTTATCCACCTTTCATCTGATGCTCGTTGGATATTGTCCAACCTATTACAATTTCTCATGTTACTTGAGGTCGGCGCATCTCGTATTTTTCTTCCGTTCCATCCTGTTAGCAGTCACGCTATCACAGACTTCCTTTTCTTTCATATCACTCTTCACACAAGCCATCCATCTTTGACCTCCCTCTCTTTTCATTTAGGTGTATAGGTACTCCACCACTCCTAGTATCTACGCTACTATAGCTCTGTATTACTTATAGCTAGGTGATGTAGATGATAAAAGAACTCATTACAACACGCCATATCGAGGACTGCAAACAAAATAGATAGGAAAGTAGATACGGGGTGGGTTTTAATCCACGGTTTATCGCAATCAATAATTTTGGTTTGAAAGCCTTCGACACTTTCATAATTTTATCGAATTTCTGTTGATTTTATGAAAACTAGGTTGAAGTAGAATGTGCGGCGTTCTTTTCTATCGATAATATAATCAATCACTACAAAAAAGTATGTCGGAAACGTATTTTGTTCACTCTATCACGCAAAACCCCAAGCGAGTGATTTCGTGCTATTCGATTGAACTCTAGATTATTAAAAGTCCGGGTAGATTATTAAAATTTTGAGCATTTTATTTATTGGTTATGTATCTAAGAATGTAAATAAGAAATTCTTAATAAAGTAGTCTGTAAATTTCGAAAATAACAACCTTTCATTTTTCCCGTATTTATACCTATTTAAATGCTTGGAAGACCCCAAGCCCCAAGGGGTTAAAAAAAAAGTAAAATATGATTAACAAATTTAGTAAAATATTCTGACTGTACATGATATTGTAAGGAACAAGAGGGGGAAAAGGGAGCGCTGTTGAACAGTGGGTGTCTTTCGGCTGAAATGATGATGATGATGATGATGATTGTAAGGCACAAACTCTTCCTCAGGATGAACTAAACAATCTTCTCGGCAAAGTAAAAGAAGTCATCTCCGAGAATGAACACCTCCACGAAGCACAGAAGAACAAACTGATCTCACGCATGTTCCATTCTTACAACGGCTCCGAAAGCGACGAACTAGACGAGCTGGGTGATAGCACTGGACTGGATAGCGACAACAAGGTAATAAATGGTTTTGGTATTTGTGATACAGTCATCATTAAGCCACAAGATGATCTAGAGGATGAATAGATAAGAAAAAATTGAGAGTAGTATCTACTGGACAGGATAGTAATAAAAAGGTGACTGCTCTGTGGTAATTCAATAGGCATAAGAAACGATCACACTCAGAAGAATTACATAACGCACGGTTCTGATCGCGTTGAACTGGTCAAACTGCAGGATAATACTGAACTTCATTGTAATAACAAGGTAGAAATAACATTATTGGTAGTATCTTTTAGAGGTTCAAAAGAAGCTGATCTCAAGCATATTCCAGTCTATACAACGGCTCTGAGAGTGATAAATTAGGCGAGTGTGATGATAATACTGGATTGGGTAGTGATAACAAGGTAGAGATTCTGTTTATTGAAGTAGGATCCACAGCGAACATTTGATTCATCAAAGAAACGAAGTCGGAGTTGGAAGTATACGTGTTATCGTAATGAAACTGATCAAAAGAAAACGCGATTGTGAATACCTTTAGAATCTCTTAACAGTCCAATGCAAAACCTAATAATATTGATGACTCGAAAAAAGAAAACTTGAAACGATGAAAATTACTGTTTTGTTATCTAACAATTTACTACAATTCGAATTATGGTAGAGTTGAAACCCATATTATCTTTGTTTTTCCTTTGCTTCTGAACAGACAACTCCACTAAAAGCCCGCAAGTCTGCAAAATCTCGTTCCACCAGGCTGGAAGGACCGAACATTGTGTTTGAGTCCCGCATCGCTGAATTGGAAGCACAGCTCACGCAGGCCAAGATCGACCTTAAGAAGGTTCAGGTAAGGTTTAATTCAAGTATATATTTCCACACAAAAAATATTGTCTACTTATGATGAGATCCGAATTTAAAGAGTTCAGTTAATTGAAGAGGCAATTTTACTTTAAACATTATGATTTCATCGAGATTCTGGTATTCAGTTGCATTCGATTATACTGGAAGCCGTAGTTAGGAGAAAAGAAAAAACCGTTATACCAATAGCATCCCTAAAGTAATTATAAAACATAACACACATAAAGAAATATATCTATGGGAAATAGCCAGCAACATGTCTACTACAGCAATGTTCGATTTATAGGCATCCAGTACACCCAAACTCAGCCGGGCTGGGGCTGCGCTCAAGCGGCTCCTGCCCAACCTTGGGGGTCCAGACGCCTCCTGCCGGAGGCTCTACGCGGGGATCGTTCGGTCCATGGCCCTCTACGGGGCGCCGGTGTGGGCGCCGTCGCTGAAAAAGCAACCGGCGGCCATACTGAACGCCTGTCAGAGGGTCATGGCGATAAGGATGGTGCGGGGATACTGCACGGTATCCCGCGAAGCGGCGAGCCTTCTGGCTGGCCTACCACCGTGGGATCTGGAGGCAACAGTCCTTGCACACATGCACGATATGCGCGTGGAGATGCAACGCCGGGGTGAAAGTCCACTGCCGCGACAGGTCACGGCATGGCGGACAGAGCTCCGGCGGGATCTCATGGTGAAATGGCGTCAACGACTATCGCAACCCAGTGCTGGGCACGCCACAATCATGGCGGTAAGTCCCCTCTTTGAGGCGTGGCTGGAAAGGCCTCACGGCGTCCTTACATTCCGCATGACGCAGGTCCTCACCGGACATGGTTCGTTCGGGAGTTTCCTGCACCGGATTCATGCGGAAGTGACGCCCGGGTGTCGCCACTGTGCGGAACGCCCGGAGGACACGGTGGAGCACACAGTCGAGGTGTGCCCTGCTTGGGCGGAGCACCGCCGTGCCCTCGTGGGGGCGATCGGCGGCGGAGACCTCTCGCGCCGGGCCTTGGTTGAGGCCATGGTCCGGAGCGAGGAGGAGTGGCAGGCGGTCGCCGACTTCTGCGAAGCAGTAATGCTTGCAAAGGAGGAGGCCGAACGCATCAGGCAACGGCGTTATCGCCGCCGCCGCCGTCGCCGGGATTCTGATCCCGATTTCCGGCCAACGTAGACGCGGGCTTGCGGACAGTGAGCAATGGGTAGCTCGCTGTCCGGCCGTCCGGTAACTGTCCGGACCAAGCCCAAGTCGTCGACGGCGCGCACTGTTCCCGCGCGCCTCAAGGAGTTGTCAGCAACAGCAGGGACCCAGCCGGGTCGAAGCCTACTGGGGCCAGGGTTATCCGAAAGGGCGCTCGAGCCCCGGTATGAAGGCTAGAAGGAACGGGGTGGGTCTTTTAGTCAGTAAGAGTCTGACACTATCTCCCGCTCCGCCCAAGGGCGGGGGATGTCAATGCATGATTTTTCCCACCATAAAAAAAAAAAAAAAAAAAAAAAAAAAGGCATCCAGTACAATCTCCCGGCAATCATCGCCAGAACTGTATTTTAGAAAAGCTTTGCTTGATGTTTTTAATTAATCATCAGATTGCTTGATAATTTTTGGCTCTTCTTATTTAATTTTCTTTTCTAGGAGGAGAATAATGAGAACAAGCGCAAGTTGGCCTCTGGGCTTGTTGACTCAACTTGCCTCGATGGCTTCAAGCGCCAGATTGACAACCTGCAGAGGTACGTCACATCACTTATTAATTTTTTGAAGTGCACAGTAACATAAAAAAGGCAAAGCATTGTCGCCTTTATTTATAAAATCTGTGAACTGACAACATAAAAAACGCTGTCTTATTGGAGAATTAAAATTAAAAATCTGCTAAGCAGACGGTAGAATTCAGACTTTTGAATGAAAAATAAAAGAGAGAAAAACATTTAAAAATTAATTTTGATAATTTCCACTTGTCATCTACCAGCATCAGTAAAATTAATATGCTCTTGACACTTGTAAAGTACCTTTTTAAAATAATTTTCTGCCACTATGCAATTTATAATGCTCATGGTCATGACCATTATAAATTTTATATGGGTTATATTACTTTCTTGTACACCATCAGAGATAAATCTGCTCTGGAGGCTCAGATTTCAAAGCTGAAGCTAAGCTTAGAACAGCGTGACGATGATGGACGGTACAAGCGAGGATCTGATGCGGTGGAAAACCAGCTCCGGGAGGAACGGAACAACTTGGAGGCTGAAATACGCCGGATGAAGGTAGGTCTAAGTAATATTGATAAAAACGCTGAAAATGTACGCCTTCCAGCGGCCCTTGTGGAATTAGTGCTTCCCAATAATACAAATTATAACCTATTCTTCGTGTTTTAATCAAAGACTACGATTTGACAATACGAATGTTGCATGTTTTTTCCATTTCATAAATAGTGAGGTACCGCAACCGATACTAACCAAAAAACCGAAAAAAATTCGTAAAAATAATTTCGTTTTTTATGCAACTAATTATGATCAGCTTTTGTATTTCCTGAAAGTAATTTGGTAGACATATATATCTCTAGCATTCTACAGAAGTGAAAACCGCTTCGTGAGTTCTTAGCCTAAGTAAAAGGCGGAGTGTTAAAAAATATAGTAATATTTTTGATTATTTTAGTTTTCAATTCATATTAGACTTTATATAAACACACACATACAGTATCTTAGTCCTATTTTCCATAAAGGTTCTAATGTTAAAAAACCGGTATGAAAAATCGAATTTGGAGACATCACTTTTACTAAAAATCTGGCAACATATTTTCAGAAATTGACATTTGCACATGTCAAATCATAGTCTTTAATTAAAAAATGAACGATACTAGATTTTGCCCACGACTTCATTCGCGTGAATCTCGATGATAGTAGATGCGAAGTCGAAGCCAGATAAAAAGTAGCTTATATCCTTTTTTGGGGTTATAGCTTACTCCATATCAAAATTCGGTAGTTTTAAAACCGTAAAAGCGTAACAGATAGAGTTACTTTCATATTTTTAATGTTAGTATGGATATAATTTTGTTGGTGTAAGCTATATTATAGTAGCATTAGTATTAATCTTAGTATTCGTAGTATGAAACTGATGATAAAATCCCATCTAATTTTAAATTGGTTTCGTAAATGGCCGTACGAATATGGGGGTATCTTTAGATTTATAACCTTTTTTCACCTCCCAAGGAATCTTTGATGCCTAAGAAGTGGTGGCTCAGAGTGCTTAAATAGTTGTAGAGAGAGTATTGTGAAGAAAATATTGATAGCTACAGTAATAACCGTCGAAAGATGTATCTTCATTCTGCACAGTCCAGTCACTCCTTTGATATTTAAGGTCCCTGTTTCGGGAAAATAATGAGTATTAGAAAAATTACTTGAATCTGGTTAATCAATATAACGTCGAATGGAGAATAATCCTTATTAATTTTTGGAAGAACGTACGTAGGTCTTGACGGTGGACACAAAATAATCATGGTCATCACCAGCAGATGATGTACTATTTCTTGTTTAGACGTGTTTTCAACTAATTAGGAAGTTGCGGTTGCTTTTTGACAGGTGTTTACTTTGAACAGTTCCTTAGGAACTGAAATTGACCAAACAAATACTTACTCCAAGAGAGTCTTACCTCAATGTCAATTTCAGGACGACTTAGCCAAAGAGCGCAACAAAGTTCGCGAGTTAGCTGGAGAAGGCGCTCGTCGTGCCATACAGGAGCGTAGCGCAGCAGAACAACGATACAATGCGCACTTCGATGAGCTACAGCACGACCTGGCCGCGCAGTATGATAATGTGGCTAAATTACAGGTAAATTTGTTGCCTGTGGAAATTATGCTAAGTTAGAGTGCCTTTATAACAGGTTACATTGCAGCTGATGACCCTTGCCAAAATTTTGATAGCACAATCACTAAAGGACCCTCTATTATGATATCGAATGCGAGCAAGTGACAATAAGTGAGTGAAAAAAAACCGATAAAAAAGTATTGATATAAGAAATAATTACCATGAAAATTAAAATAAAGCAGAAGAAACTTAAATAATTTTTAAGTTTCTTCAGCTAATATAAATAAACATTATAGTAAAGAAAATGAATCTAAAGAACATGCCTACTTGACTGTTATGTATAGGAAAGAATACCTAGGACCTATGCATAATGACATGTTACCAAATAAACGTTATTTTCAATCAGATGGACTTGGAGCGTCAACGTCGGGAGGAAAACGAGCTGAAACGCGAGTTGTCCATGAAGAACGCAGCAATTGATGAGCTGAAGATGGAACTCAAGAACAAAACTTGTGCGTATACTTACATGATGAGGATGTTGATGATTTTAAGTTATGAATTGAGCTACACGATAGGCACTGTTTGGATATATCTATTAAAATCTGTGTGGCACTTGTTTCAAAAAACCACCTCAGATGATAAATTACACGATCCTCCTATGATTTGACTAGTTACCGATTATATGTGTTTTTCTTGTTAGAGTAGCCAGCTAGGAAACGACGGTCAAGTCTAGTTTGAAGTGACAAAAAAAATCGACGTGACGTTACTAATTAACTAAACTAACTAATTAAAAAAACAACTAATGAACTAATAAATAAATAAATATATTTTATGTAATGTTCTTACAGCTTCTCTCCAAGCGGACTTAGCTCAAGCTCACGCAGAGAAGGCGTCTCTTGAAGAAGAGCTGGCAAGCGCTCGCCTGGCCATCGAGAGACATCAGCGACAGGCCAAGCATGAGACAAACCGGCTTAACTCTGAGGTAAGTATGATCTAACATTTATGTAAATGTGATTTTGACTGTAGATCTAGCGATTGTAAGCTTGACTGCTAAGGGATCTCTCAGGGAAAGATTCTCGGTCAAGGAGTGATTAGGTTTTTCCATAAGCCAAATCTGTGAAAAGTGAGCCAAATCTCACTTTATTCTATATCCATTCTTTTGTCACCCTTATTTCAAAAAAAGGCACCTTAATGCCTTTTTGAAATGATCGGTCGTCTAAATTTAAATCATGTTCGCAATTTTTTACTTTGTGTTTCTGCTATTTGTTTAAATTTTTACATTTTATTTGTCTAGATCCAATCTCTTCGTCAACGCTTGGACCGAGCTGATGCTGATCTGGTACATTCACGTCGCGAGAACCTGCGTCTGTCTGAACAAATCTCAAATCTGGAGAAAGAGGTATCATTTTTCTTCGTTGCATTCTGAAGTTGATAAAATTTAATTTGCTTAGGCCAGCGAGATGAAAAAAAACAATGTAAATATTCTGTTCACAGCAAACCATGAAGAACTTAACACCGACATCCCCGGAGAAGAACAAGAAAGAGAAAGAACTGTCAACCATGCTCGAGTCAATGGAGAACAAACACGGTACGCAATGTTACACTCTAAGTAGTTTCTCTAAAGCTGGGTCTAAACATTATTCTAAATCTTTGGGAAATAGGCTCGTTCAATGGGTAAACTATTGATGTTTTGAAAGATTCTTCACACTTAAAACGATCTGGAACAATACCTTCAAAACATTCATACTTTACCCTTTCATTTTCTGCGCTTGCATGTACATCTATAGTGCTATGAAAGGGCTTGTATTCTTTCTTAACTTTCAATAGTTTATTCATCAGATTGTTTACAATGACCTCCCATAGTAGTGACTTCGTATTAAAGTTAAAGCTAGAACATTTGGTTCCGCAGCTAAAACGGTGGCTGGGTTGGAGTCCATGATACATTCACAAAACAGTCTGATGGAGAAACTCACCGGCGAATGTCGTTTGCTCACAGACAAGCTCGACGACGCAAATCGTAGGCACAAGTACGAACAATTTACAATCTAATAGCATGATTATATTCACTTTCCTTTATAATTTCACCTAATATTGCTGGCTGAAATATCGTTACCCATTTAAAAGTATTGTCTTAACGTCGTGCTGTGTTTTTATTGGTGGCAGGCAGTGCGCAGAGTCGCGGCCGTTCAGACGAACCAATCAGAACACAGCGCGACCGTTCGAGATCGCGAGACCGAGAGACTCGCCGTTCCAAGCGCCGCTCCGCAAAAGAGTCCGATTCGTCGAATAACTTCGTGCCAATAGTTGTTGGCCCGTTGACGACCAATCAGGATCTCACGAACATCAAAGGGGAGAAGATATACAACCTGCCGCTTATGATACAACAGCCCTTTTTACGGGAGAAAAAGGAGCCTATTAAAGTTGATATAAGTGTAAAGTTAGTACCAAAGCCTAGAAAGAAAGAGAAGAAGAAGCGAGGAGCACACGTTGAGGAAATAGAAGTGCAAGCTGATGATAATAGAGGCATTAAGAATAGCTTTAGTATGGAAGTTTCTGACGGCGATATACAAGTCCTGAATGAGACTGTAGAGATTATTGAAGATAAACCTAGTGCGACAGAGGAAGTAGATGCTAAAGACAGTCATAGTGTAGAGGAAAGTGCCCCAGTACAGAATAATCAACAGGATTTGAATACAGAACAACCAATGGCAACCGATCAGAATAATGTTGAAGTTACTGAAACTCCACATGATGATAAGTGTGAACCTCCACAGGAAAGTAATTTAGAAGCAGAAGAAGTAGTAACAGATATTGTTGACACAGAAAGTGAAACAGCGAAAGAACAAGAGACTGGTCAAGAACAAGAAAAAGAAGAGGAAGCTACATAAAGAGCTGATGAGGGGCATTTTCTGTTTGACTGATCAAAGGAATTGATAGAGCAAAAGCGAATGATTGGTATACAAGTAGAGTTTGCGCTGTAGTTTAGGTTAAGGTTATAGCCCTGGTAGTCTTTAAAATAAATAAGAAATAAAAGATTGTTAAGGATACCTATTAACTTCTATGCTTTGTTGTAAATTACTTTGGAATAGTTGTTAAATTGACAGTTGTTATTTGTATGTTACCGTTGGGTTTGTTCGTTTTGATCAGTGTTAGAGTTTAGAGATCATTTTTAAATGCGTTAACTAAATCATTATTATTTTTGTCTTCCCTTGACTACCAGAGTTCAATATTTAATTCTTATTGTTGTAAACGTTCGTATAATGTAGTGTGATATTTGTTGGCTTGTTATATTTCTTTATTAGCATTTTATTCAGTGTTATAAATGTTTATCTCTTGGTGTTGTGAGACAGTACAAAATTCAATAACTTTTAATGGGTAACGATTATGTAAGTGTGTGCAATAAATAGATGTTAAAAATCTATTTTTATGCTCATTTTGTTCAGCCAGTTTTAGATTGTTGACTTGAAATCATTTATATATTCAACTTTGTTGATTACTTCATTTTTTTTTTTCATTCTTACAAACCTCAAATGATTTCCAGTCTTTCTATTGCAATTCCATAGTAAAAATTTGACTCATTCATTTTATATAGTTTCATATAGTTCTCATTTACCCTCACAATATTCACTCACTAATTTTCATTTCAGAGCAGAAAGAACACAATTGCTTTGCAGGAACGTTGAGTTAATGAGAAAGCTTAGAAACTTATGGAGTTCCCATAAAAAATATTGCACTACCATCACTCCCTTAAGAAGTTACACACCTTTGAGTGGGTATCCGCATAGTCGGACCTCATATGACTTAGACCGCACTTATTACACTTCAACTCCTAACTATTATAGAAATAGATTTAGAAGGGACAGTCTTCTGAGTGATTCCTCAAGGGACGACGTTGGTGGTCTGACCAGGAATCTAAGTGATCTTTCCATTGATAGAATTGATGATTCTGATGATGATCCAGTAAAGGTAAGTGATGGAAGTTCATAAAGAGATAATGGTTTGATAGTTGTAGTTACAACTGATGAGCATGTTTGCATGGGTAATGTAGTTTTAGTTAATATTAATAAATGAAAAATGAAATAGAAAGCTCATAGAGTCTAATTAATCATAAATATGTATATAAATACTTCGATCTAACAGAAATTCAAGTATATTATAAGTGTATAATATATTCAAGAAAATATTTTCAAAGTAACTCATTCATATTTTGCTTATTAAAAAGTCAGAATTATCTTGAGACAAAAAATGGATATTGTATCAAAAGATCAGTGAACTCGATTCGATTTCATTCCTGGTAAAGTTGCTGTAATATCTATAACTTGCATGGTGTTTGCTATATGCCTCACGTTTGTTTGTTTGTGTGTGCTCACGAATGGCGTGCTCAGGCAAGAACTGGCAACTCTCCAGCGTCAAGTAAACGGCCTCTCGAGATCCATGCAGACCCCACTCAACACGCCTAGCACTTTTGAAGGTATGTGAAACAAAAACTTACAAAAACGGAATCAGAATGTAATTTATAACTAGAATGTAGTCGATCGCTGATATCGCCTATTCGTGGCGAACCTTAAACATATAGGCACCGTATAACTTTGTTCAAATGACCATTGATTGTGTTTTGAGGCAATCAATATTATTTGGTTGATGTCAATCGACTACAATCTATTTTGTAAAGGTAAAAAATTCTAATGCTATAGCAGGAAAAGGTGATGATCCTGTGCTATGGAGTGACATGAGCAGACATCATATCAGACAAGACAACTGAATAAAATATATAAATAAGCAAATATAATTACTATTATGTTTTCCTGATCATGGCACTATACATATTTTTGCATTTCACTGTACAGCAGCCAAAATAATGTTAGGATTATTGGCTATTAACCAATGATTTGTTATTAATCCGACTTTTCTTACAGCACATTCCCCGCACACGACCACTACCGACAGAAATGTACCACATACCCCGTCCGACAGCGGACGAGACTATACCAGAGCTGAGTCCCCCAGAAACACCACACACGGACCGGACGCACCAATCACAACAGCCCAACGAGATGATACCTACCAAGCTGCAGGAATAACTGAACAACCAGCTCACGACATACAAGATCAAGATATCGAAGAAGATGAACACAGAACTGAAGATGTCAAACCAATTGAAACAAATTATCAAGAAACAGAACATTTTGAAGAACAAGAAGAACCAGTCAAGGTAGAAAAGGAACAGGTACTTAAAGAGGAAGCAGAAAAACCCATGGAAGTAGAACATCACGAAGAATTTGATCCTCAGTATCAATATGATCAGAATTACGAACAACCAGCAGTAGCTGCTGATGATCAATATCAAAATTATGAACAACAGCCGTACAGTGAACAACAATATGAGAACTATGAGCAGTATCCTCAACAGGCGGCTGATCCAGCTGCGCAGTATGATCAACAGTATGAAAATTACGCAACAGAAGATGGTAACTATCCTGCTGAACAAAACTACGAAGCCAGTCAATATGCTGAGGAAACTGCACAAAATGATAATAACGATACTGCTCAGTACGCCCAAGATTATCAAGGTGATCAAAACGCGCAGATCCCAAAAGAAAATGTTTTAGAAAGCAATAAACCACAAGATAAACTACCTAGTCAAAGTTAGCAATTTTATTAGATTTAAGTTGAATTTTTCGTGCAATATTTTGTTATTTAACTAGCTTATTTATTTTATGTGTTTGTGCTAGTTTTAGTTATAGATCATAAAGCTTTTGATGTTAGAGATGTTATAGATAAATAGAAAAACTATTAAAGCTGGGTTAAGAAACTTCAAATGGTTATTGAAGTACTTGGCAAAAGGTTATTAGCAGTTGAAGTTGATTAACTCTCTGTATGAGGGAAAGTTTTGAAGCAACTAACAGACGAGATACAATGTAAATGTATCAATTTGTACAAAGAGGCATTATAATATAGCAGACAGAAAAGGAAATCAGATTAGATTGATTACATTACAAAATACTTAACTAAATAAGAACAATTTAAAATATGGTGTCGAAACTAAAATCCTCCATATAGCTGTATACTGGTAATATGCCCACAAATCTAATGGCATCGTCTTACAGTAGAGCAATGATTATTCTCTGTCCAAGTAAAAAGCCAGCCCTTGGGTCACTGAAAAAATTTCTGAGCACTCGGACCCCACGATGCGATAATTGCGCTCGAAACTTTAAAAACATTCAAACACTCAAAAATTCTACACATCAATTCATGTCTTAGATGAATATATTCTAGAAAGTCAATTATATCGTTACCTACATACCAATACATACTAATAATCTGACTGTACTATTTGATGCCATTATTCTTAATTTATTTTTTAATTTAGTACTCTTAAAAACTTGACTCTAAAATCATCGACATCTACCGAAGTATAGTGTTAGTTGCTAGAAAGGTTTCTAAATATTTCCATTAAACATTAAATGTTCACCAAGTAAAACACCTTCAAATGATTAAATTATTTTTGCTCAATATAATGTTTATAGATCATTTCGTTGTTTTATTTCTACAACATTTATGTTTTACTCACTTATGTTTTGTGCTATTAGGAACCAATTTGAATTTAGGACTGTGCGACATTAATATAAATCTATTATCATCCCGACTAAATTACGATCACGGTGAGTAATCTCAACAGATAGAGACTAAGATATGCACAATAAATATATTCAAACACAGGTGTACTTTATTTATTTAACACTTTATGTACACAAAATAATAAAAGAACAGACGAAGGAAAAAGAAGAATAGTACAAAGGTGATACTTATTTCTAAAGAAGTCTCTTCCAGCATACCTGTGAAAGGAAAATTGGAGAAAATAGAGATGTCGACACTGTGTGTAAAATTAGTACACACAAAAAAACATAGCTAACAATGAAATAAAATAACATGCAAAAAAAGATTTGTACTAATATAATTATATACATACACATTGTAAAATAAATATCACAAAAATACATTCTAAATAATTATAATAAAATAATACTATTAACATGCAACTATGACGAAATAGATAGACGGTGTTCCTTTACTCTTCTTTTAAAAACTGCTAGAGTTCTTTCTGTTCCTTTACTTTCATAGTGAGAGTTCTCACTATGATCCAGCCCCTGCTTTCGCAGGGGCGGGGGCAATGATTTCACGAACCTTCGACACGAAGCGTATCTGGGCTATTACAGAGCCTAATACCACTATTTTCCCGACCTATACATATTGAACTCAACAGACTTTGATTGCTAATAGTTTGAGATCAACGAGGCAGTCAACTTAATGAGTTGTACGGTAATATTCGGTCGGAAGCAAATATGGGGTGACGAGACAGACAGAACGGCGAGCGTGACGATGAAAAACAATGGTATTTTAGTAATGCTTAACAGGCAGAAATTTAAAGCAGAACATTATCATTTATCAATTCTTGTCCAAACTTTAAAAATATTGTGGAAAATCAATGAAGAAATCATCACAAAGTGAGTATCTCGGTAAATGGACATGGTAAACTCGGGAGCTTCTTGCACCAGATTTGGGCGGAAGAAACGCACGGATGTCACCGTTGTGTGGAACGCCCGGAAAACACGCCGTGTCCTCGTTGGGAATCAGTAAAAAAAAACAGTTTAGATCGTTTTCAAAATTTAAGCATAATATACCGAATTTACGAATCCTGTCTAAAATATATTATAAAACACAATATAGTTTGGTCGATCATGATAACAAACAAATTCATTTAAATAACAAACAATATAATTTAAATGCGACACCATTCAACAAATATCAATTTTGGACTTTATCGGAAAACACTAATTAGTGTTTTGTTAGGATTTGGCACGGTCGCAGTGTTGCCTTCAATCTGCGGAACGCACCATGAGAAATAACTTCTTTTATATTTTAATAATTTGTGCCTTTACTGAGATTCTAACGGTAAGTCAAGCCTTGGTATTTATACTAATAGGATTATCTTTGGACCAGTTTTTTGGTCATAGTAACTAATTATTGCTGTTAAATTAGTTTATTTTTCTTTAAGGATGATTATTTGTTTGATGATTAGTCAAGCTAGCGTGTCTGTACAAATAACCTTTGAGTTAGCGTATTTGTTGAATGTATTTTACAAGTAAGTAGTCTATATTTTTATTCATTGATTGCCATAATTACGGATCAAAGAAGTTACCTGTCTAGTTATCAAGGACTCTGAAGGTTTTTTAAATTTTGGTAACATGTCGACCCGAGTAAATAAGTAATAGTAAGAAGTAAAGTGTATCGAAATTTTTGTTATTATTAACAGCGTAAGACATGCAAAAAAGGATCAATTAACAACGGAAAAAATAAAATATAATCTAACATTTTACAGAAAAATGAAGAAAAAAAACCAGCAGGTAATGAAGCTATCAAGCACTCAAGAGACTTTTACGAAGAAGAAGCAAAAAAAGATATACAAAACCTACTATCGAGTGCTAAAAGCAGTAAAATTAGTGTAGAAGTTGAAGATGATACTGACGTACTGAATTCACCAAAAAGCAATACAATGATGGCAAGAATAGACCAAGTTTTGGAAAATCCAAAACTAAAAATAAAAAAAAGAAAACAAAAATCACTAAGATATAATAATCAAAATTACGCTGATAATTTCAACCGTGGTAACATGCAAAATTTACCTTTTAATGTTAAACGTAGCTCCGATAATTACGCATTAGCCCGTTCTAACATCGATTCTGTAAAAAGTATAATAAGTGAAGGACAAATGTCACAAAGTCAAGTGAACCAGGTGGACATGAAGCCTTATGTTTACCCCATATTAACAAATGGTAACGAATATGCCGAGAATAGAGAAGTTTCTTCTAAAGAAGATACCATACGATTTAATGATCAACATTACGTGAACGATGACGATGGTTCCAATAACCTAATGAATCACCAAGACACAAATCAAAAAGGTGAAACTGTTATAAGGACTACTATACCAGTCACGGAAAACTTTGATATCAACGAACTTTTAAACCAACTACACAGTAAGCGTGACGGAAATATACTGACACATAAAGTATCTGACGATAATGTCAGGATGCATGATTATTTAGATAAGGTCTACTCACAATCAGCTAACCATTTGAGACCAGGTAATACATTGGTTAGTATTCGTAAACTGCCAAATGATTTTAATGATGATTTAGAACCTGAGGACCACAGAAACAGGATTGTTCTAAGAAATGCTGCTGTTAAAGTAAATTCGGCTGATAATAAGCGATTAGAAGAACTTATGAAATTTTTGAACCTTGGGAAGATCCTGAGGACTTCGCACACCACATTATCTTATGCAATCAATGAGCCAGTAAGTATTGTTAAACCTGAAGTAAAATGGGGTAACTTTGGTCCGAATGTATTTACCAAAAACAAGGGTGTTTACTCTTTTTCTTTTACTATTAGTTAACTAGCTAATGTTATGCTACTTTACGGTACAATGCGTTTGAAATAAGAATAGGATCGACTTAGCGCCATGTTGTGAGGATGACGTCACATTAATAAATATCTAAATCGAAATTTATTTACGAATCGTGAACAAAACAGATTAATCAGAATTTAGTTCTTCAATTTTGCTCATCTATGCATCACTGTGTTAAGTGTTTGAGTATTTACTCGTAGCTAATTTTGAGTATGCACTAATGTTTTTTTTTCACTTAGTTTCAAGTAAGAATCGGTTAAACAAAGTAAAAAAACCGTGATTGACTTTTGTCTGATAGAGGTCATTGACGTTCCTATTCTTATCTGTATCTGCGTGTCAGTAATAGGACACAGTGATACTGTATTTTTTGGCTTTCATTAAAGCCAAAGCAAACCCGTTCGCGCATCTATTAGTATATGATCCGATTATGAACGACCTTCACCGGTTTGTTTAATGGATGAAACGCATTTTATGACAAAAGTTTATAACGCGGGTGGGCTGCATTTTTTTTTAAATGCACCGAATAAATTTAATACTAACCGAAAGTGTTAAAACCTTTAGGACATAAAAACCAGTCAAGTGCGAGTCGGACTCGCCCATGAAGGGTTCTGTACCAGCAAGTAACATAATATCAAAGTTCTTGTAGTTCGTTGTAACTTTGATTGATGTTTTAATAATAGTGTTTTTTTTTTTAGATTTATTATAGTATTAAAAAAAACTACTGACTAGATTTCGTTCAAACCAATTTTCGTTGGTGGTTTGCATGTTAATGTACATCATATATATTTTTTTAGGTTTATCATTCTCTTATTTTAGAAGTTAGAGGGGGGGGGGGCAGGTTTTACCACTTTGGGAGTGTCTCTCGCGCTATTTAATCTAGAAAAAAAATAGCTAAGAGGGTGATAGGGTTGTCTGCAAAAAAATCTGACATGAATAACGGTGGTGCATTTTTCCAAAAAAAAGTCAATATTCAATTTTTAATTAATAATAGTTTGGCCAAGAATTTCTTAGGCAACCCACCCGCGTTATATTATTTAATATGCTAGATTTGTCATAAAATACGTTTCATCCATTAATAATTTAACTGCCTAATTCATTACATATAATTTATTACAAATTAAATGCGCAATCATTTGTCTTTCACTTTTACAAATATAACAACTTATGCCCGATTACATAAATAATAAAAATCCTATTAATTAATTAGTTAATGATTTTTTATTTTAGTAGATATGTCGCAGGGAAATGACGATATCAGGGATTTCACGAAATCCCGGTAGATGTCGAATATTCTTGTTTATTATATCTTCTTACTATAAGTATCTAGTTATATGACAAAACACTAATTAATCATCAGTCTAAATCTAGTAAAATGTCAGAAATGCGGATAGCAGTATTTTAATGATCAGACTCTGTGCAGAATATAAATTTTTCAATACACACAAATTATGTATTTTATCCACTGAATTTTCTTTTCAGAGCAAACAAGGTGTCTACAGAAATAGAAAAAGAAGATCCACGTTCACACAAGCAGGTTACACCCAAGATCCTGACACATGCAAAACATACAATGAAAACCTCGCAAAACTCTGGTCTAACCTCTCAAAATTAATAAACGTCACAGAACAACCTAACGACAGAGCCCTACACAACATAGCTATGATGATACAAGCATACTTAGAACACCAACACGCACAACAAACACCTGAAATAATTAAAGAAAAACACGAAGGACCTAGGAACAAAATAAGTGAAACTATTGTCAAAATTAAGAAGCTTTTAGCTGACGGTGAGGATAGTGCAGAAAAAATAACAAAAATTATCAAAAAATACCTCAAACCGGATTACGTGGACGCCGAAACTGAAGACTGCAAACAGGTAAACAAGGAATATCTTGAGACATCAGTAGATTTGCTATATAAAAACTATTTAGAGAATGTCCAGTGCCAAGGAGAAGAAGATGGTCTGGCAAGAAGTAAGAAACAGAGTCTGAGAGAAAAAAAAGGTAGAACTGTTACGGGGCAAACAATAGTCTCCATGGCAACCACTGATTTTAAACCAAAATATCAAACCATACTCTTTGGAGATGAGTTATATAATGACTTCGAAAACGGAAAAGTGCCTAGACGAAGACCAATTAACAAGAACAGAAGAGTTTTTAAGCCAAGTAAAAACCGAGTATCTCGACGCGTTTATAGAGCAGGAAACGAAAATGAAAATGAGAAACATCAAACACGATCAAAGTCAGCCAAAAAGAAACTAAAAAAAAGTTCCCTGAAATCGAATTCGGTGAAAGGTAGATGTGAAACCTACGCCACTCGTCAACTAGTAGTTTCACTACGACCAGTCATGGAAAGGTTTATAGGACTTCTTGAATGCCAACTTGATAACACTCTGCGATCTACAGATAGAGATTCTAAGAATCCTTACCATTTGTATGCTTCTAAACTCTATTCTGAAGCAGATAGTCTACGCCGCAAGAAGATGAAGTCTAAATCACTGGAAAAAGAGAAAAGACGGCTAGGAAATAATCTGCATCAAAAAGTAGACATAAAACGCCATGATACTTCAATTGAAAATAACCAAGATATTCATATGCGTGATGATGAAGACTCAGAGGCTATTGGAGAATATAGTTTTGATCAAATTAAAAGCATTAATTCTGCAATGCCTTCGGTATCCCGTGATACAAATGACCGAGAGCCAGCTACTTACAAAAACAAACAGCATGGTGACAGTGACTATCATGCGAACTATAATGTATATTTTCAGTCTCCACCACTCTATGATGATTACGATGGTATTAACAAAAAACACAAAGTAACTTATTTCAATGAGCTGTCAAGTGCAATCAACCCATCTTCTCTTCATAATAAGAGAACTACAAGAGATAAACAATCAACTACAGAGTTGTCTTCATCTAATAAAGAACCAAAAACGGAAAGTAGTGATGAATACGATACATATTATGAAGAAATGTTTACGGAAGAACCTAATAATCCTTTTTCCACTGATCAACAAAAAGTACCAAGCTACGTAGAGACACCATTCACTGATTTAACAAAATTAAGAAGTGAAGATCAATTAATAGCGGAAAAAAGCAAAACACACGCCAAGAGTTTTGAAAGCATTGCAGAGTTTCTTAAAAAAGCTCGTGATTCATCCCTACAGACACCGGAGTTTGCAGTACCTTTTGCTCTAGACACTAACAAAGGGTACGTAGAACTCACACATCTTATAAAATATCCAAAAATTATTGTGTACCGTCCTCAGTTCCTAGTCAAAAACACTATGCCCTACGATGATTTTCTAAAAACAATCAATAATATTAATATGACCAATGACAATGTACGGTTGATGAAAATTGTAAGACACTTGCCTGATAGTTCTGTTAAAGTATTATTCGAAACTGAGGATTTTGAGGCACCATTAGAGGTTCGAAATCTCGATGAAAATAGAAGAAGTGGTTGGCAAGACCCCGTAGAAAATTACCAATTAGAAAGCGGAATAGATACGGCTAATGAAAGTATAAATACTGACATGACGGACGAAGATAGTGGAGATCTTATTCCTCTTGATAGCATAAAATCTCTTCGAATAGACTTAGACGATCTCGCCAAATCAGACCTTTTTGCCAGTCAGACTGAGAAACGTTTATCCCCATATTTTAATCCTGGATCGGATTCTTTAAATGCCAACGAGGCAATTTCCCCAACTATCTATTCTGAAAACAATTCAGACTCAAACTCAACATTAAATTCCAAAACGAATGCCTCAGAATCAAGCACAGGGTTTAGTCCAATACCAAGCATTTCTGCTGGACGAACGAGCGCACTATCTGACAATTCAAGTTCAGATTCCAATAAACTCGGGAACTCAGCAGTAGGTTCTGACTTAGGCTCGCAAATAGAACCAGCCACGGAATTAGGATCGGAGACTCTCTTAAAATTGAGTAATAAATCAAAATCAGAGGTCGACCAACATTGGGATTCATTTATCGACAAGTTCGCTTCTCTACTTCTCAAAAAGTTCGGTTCTCTACCCAAGTCTCACACACGATCACAAAACGATTCTCACTCTTCATCTCACTCAAGCTCTATTTCCAATATTTCCAACTCTCATACACGTTCATCATCGCTAAACTCTGACAGTTCTGACAGTACTGACAATAGCAATCAAGAAGTTGCTAACGACTTTTATTCTTCGACTCAGTTTGTTGTAATTGAATGGTGGAGGAAATGGAAGAACATAGTAAAGGACAAAATAAAGGTAAAATAATTTATGTACGACATTTAAAATCTATTGGTAGTAAAGTGAGGAATTTTATGAAAATGGGAAACGAGCAATACCTGGTACGTACATTCATATTCTAATACTCTCTCAGACTCTCTGGTTTCTTAGCTTGTTGTTATTATTGTTGGCGCAATTCATAGCCGTCCAAAACAGAAACAATAAGCCTTGACAACTCTTGCAATGTTCCACGCATCCATCTGATCCATTCATTCAAAAAGTGACAATTTTGGTCTCAAAGTCCTTCCTAGAAATATCCGTCTGTCTGAGCCTTGGATCAATTGTATCAGTCAAGTATCAGGTACAAGTATTTGCATGACATTCTACCATCAGGAAACACAAAGTACGGCGAGAGTCCACCCTTACGTTGTTTGACCTTTACGGTCTAGACTAAGCGTTTCATCTCGTCGTTTATACAGCGTACATCGAAGGATTGGAACAATTTGCCTGCAGCGGACTTCCTGGCCGATTACAATTTAGGTGTTTTCAAGGCTAGAGTGAATAGGCTCTTAATAAACTAGTGCGCCTCACCATGAACGATTGTCTTCACTGCTTACCATCAGGTGGGATCGCAGTCAAGCACTTATTTATTATATCATAGAAAAAAAGAAACTTTGGACTTAGTGGACCGATAAGGGTCTGGCGTCTACTGAATCTACTGGATACTGAATCATACGACCGATCGATATATCACTTGGGAGATTTGTTTTTTTTTTTGCCTTTGTTTTTTTGTCTAGCGTGGACGTTTTTTGATTTTTTTTTCTGTTAACTAATTATTTTTATATATTTCTAGGACATTGTCGGGACGATGGCTTCTCTTGCGGATAAGGTCGACCACATAATCAGAATATAATCATCGGGCTAAACTTCATATGACATATGTTTTTTTTTTACGGGATACAGGATAATACAGTAAAGATCAAATATATCTCCACCATATTATAATCTTTTATAATAATTATTTTACTAGCGATCGCGACAGAGGTCCTGCCCACATGCTGGCATTAAGTCAGAAAACTTTATAAAATAAGGAACGGATTGCAACGCCATCTGTCGGTTACAAGTGTATTTTCAAACCATTCAAAAACCCACACAAAATTACACTCAAATCGGCCAAGCCGTTTAGGAGGAGTTGGGTGATAGAATAATTTTATATATAGGTAAACTAAAGGTATAGGCTAGTGGCCGTAAAAATCGTAATTAGTCCGTCTTTTAGATTATTCAAAAATAAGGGACACGTATTTTTTTATTTGTAAATTAAACCAAAAATGACAAAGTTACTGCCCATTAAAGTTACGTGTGACGTCACGCCGTGCTGCATTTTCGCACGGGGTGACGTCACACATGTTTTGTTTAATCGAAAAAAGAAAAAATACGTATCCAATATTTTTTTTATAATCTAAAATACGGACTAAATAAAATGTAATTTTTGACCCTGGACACTGGATTATGCTTATTTTTATGTAAAACAAAATCACATTTATCTTCCTATATTGGAATACAGATATTCCAATATTTATCTCTTGGTCAACGCGAAAGATTGTATTGCTATTTCGTCACGTTTTATTGTACGAAAATTCTTGGTGTCAAATGTTTTGACAGATCCTGTGTGTCTAGTGCGAGTTTGTTAAGGCCCTAACTTCCTAGCAGTGCTATAAAACAGTGACTATCTGAAGTAGCTTCGAAATAGCCAATAGAGTAGAATAGCGAATAGAGTAGGAGTAGGCTCCTCGGTACAAATACCGGCACGGATCTTGAGCGCTGGCTTCAAATTGCGCAGAAGCCAAATATTCGTTCTCTTTGGTGGTTTGTAGGCGGGAAGTGTCAGTGATTGGCTTGCCGCGCCATTGTGTCATAGACGTCAGACGTTCGTTCCCTGCGCTTGCTGCATGTATCTAACGACGACGACGATTGGCTCGCCAATGTATGGAATGCGAGTAGTACGAAGATTCGTGCTGGTACCTGTACCAGCTTAGTCAATTAGGCTTGAAGACAATAATATAGATTTATGTATAATATTAATAACATAAGACATAAGTTTTCGTAAGACTAAGAGTCTAAACAGACGGACTGCATTTCAACTGCAAATTGCAGTTTAAGTACAGTTTGAATGCAGTTGACACGACTGCAATACATCTGCACACCAAACGTGCGGTCCGATTGCAGTCGTGTTTACTGCACGCCGACTGCATCCGAACTGCACCATGCGCGGGTATGATGCAGTTCGAATGCAGTCGACCGTACGTTTGGTTTGCAGTTCTATTGCAGTCGTGTTTGCAGTCATGTTTGCAGTTCTATTACAGTCATTTCAACTGCATTCAAACTGCAATTTGCAGTTGAATTGCAGTTGAAATGTGGTCCGTCTGTTCAGACCCTAACATATATAAAAAAAATATAACAACACAATATTTTTTCGCTTGTTTTCCCTACTCCTATCGGCTTTGATCTTTAGAGCGTCTTCACACTAGCGTTTGTCCAGCGTAGTCGTTCGATAAACTTATACGCAGCGCAGACGCAGCGACAACGCGGCGCAGGCGTCGCGTTTTTGCGGCTTCAATTGACTCCAGCGACGCCTGTGGTGCGTTAGCGCAGTGTTCAATTGACTGCTTCAATTGGCGTCTGCGCTGCGCATACGTTTATCAAACGTCGACTGATGTAAGATTTTTTTTACTAAAATGTAAATATTTCTCTTACGTTAATTGATATTTGTGACGTTCGTCGCTCAAATTCTTTCGCTCGAAGCTCTTAACCAATCTGAGAGCCAAACGCTGTTACAAACGATCGTAAAAGCAACTTACACTCAACGCACAGATGTACAGTTAGCAACGAAATCGATTAAGCACAATGTATTATACTTTGTAAATTATTTTATGTATTAAATAGTTACGTTATGTTTGTATGTCATTTATATCCTAGAAAAAAAAAACGAATAGTATTAAATTCTGATTAAATAAATTCATCTTTTAGGACCTATTCAACTGCGCTGAATATCGCGTGCGATATTCCGACTCGTAACATTTTTCATTCATAGAAAGACAGTCTAACCCTTATTACGCTACGCGATACGTCGAACCATAGACTAGACTGTCTTTCTATGAATGAAAAATAATATGATCGCACGCGATATTCAGCGCAGTGTAATAGGTCCTTTTGGTCTACCCACTGGATTGCATGCTTAGATTGCAGACTTCTTGAGTGATCATTCCATTCGAGTGGTCATAATTGCCTGCTCGTCATTAACACAAAATAGGTACCTAGTATCATTAACACAGAAGACCACTACTTCACTTTCTATACCTACGCTCGCGGTGGACGCACACTAATGAGCGTTTGAGCCGGAAGCCCGGAACTGCAGGCTTACTCTCCAAATTAATTTCAATTTCAATCTAAAGTCAATCCGATTGCAATGTCGATTTGGTACTCTTGAAAACAATATTGTCAACATAATAATATGATTTTACTTAGTTCTCAAAATGGTCACGCAATTTTGAACCAGTTTGGCGCTAGCATTGAATTCAAGGGTACGAACCGTCACAATCTCAATGTCGACCGATCGGAATTCAACTCAAGAGTAAGCCTGCTGTTCGACGAGCGGGCCGAGACGCACTGAAATATCGTGTCCGTGAGCGGTGTCTTTGTGTGCGTTGTTCGAGCACGCTTTGTATGTAGATTGACTTCTGTACCTATCTATTTTGTGTCATTAATGCCGGGGTCCCTCTGGCAGGGGCGCCGACTCCATGGGTGCTCGGGGGCTCGAGCACCCATGAGAATAGACTTCAAGAACAGATCAGTAATCGCCTTTTAGGAATGGGCGTTTTTTTCATTACCCAACGACCCGTTCAGCGCAGTGGTTTAGAGCGCCGGTTGATACGCAAGGCACACATAATTAGTAATTAAGTAGGTACGCAGAATGTAAGTAGGACGTTTATTTATTTTTCGGTCGATTAGTGTGCAGTGTGTAGTTTCTCTTCTCACACATTTTCGACACATACCACATTTTCGAGTCATCAAATGAACATGAGCACTCATGAAGTTTTCTAAAAGCCGGCGCCCCTACCCTCAGGGGTCTATATTCTCAGCGAAATTGTTCATATTGTACATTTTCTGATAACTAGTGAATCATAGACCCGGTCTCAAAGAGGTAAATGCTCAGCTGGCCGCAAAAAAAATAGACATCCTAGCAAAGGTGAGACACTGACACTGGAACAGTTGCTCAAAATCAAGCGCAAGTTCAATCGTGTGTAAGACCTTGTCTAGAAGAAGCGAATTCGTCGCGAAACGTTTCGCGCGAATTCATTCGCGCGCTATTGAGATACTAGGCACGAA
This sequence comes from Mythimna albipuncta, assembly GCA_929112965.1. Lineage (NCBI taxonomy): Eukaryota > Metazoa > Arthropoda > Insecta > Lepidoptera > Noctuidae > Mythimna > Mythimna albipuncta. Next base: position 6,521,665 of record OV815984.1, read on the forward strand.
TACATCGCGTCCACAAGCATCGCGCGAATTCAAAATACGCGCGTAAATCGCGTGCATAACGCCAGACCTCGACTCGCGCGCGAGTCGAGATACTAGGGACCCCTTGTTGCGTCCAGTTAAACGCGCGAATTCCGGCTGAGGGGACGTATCGGTAACAATGGAGCGCCAAAATTTTGATACGGAATTGTTTATAGATCTCGCGCGTTGGTACGCTCTTTCTGGACGCAACGATCGCACGTGATTCGCACGAGAGAATCGCGACGAATTCGCCCTTTCTGGACAAGCCCTAAAGTACCTACTACTCTCATCTTTGGGCGGATCTGTCAAGTAAACCAAGAGCTAGTGATGTACTCGTCGAGTTGAACAATCAAAGTCTTGAGCATCGACGCCAAGTTGCTAGCCGGTCGGTTTTCTACTGGTCGCATTTCGCAAAAAATACGTCGCAATTGTGGAATTTAATTTTACCAAGGCTGTTCCATCATCGAACCAGCAGGTGTACGGCGATATGCCACCAGTACTTGATGGATATCCGACTCATACGCGTAATATAACATAAATGTTTTTGAGAACATAATCATTTTTCGAACAGGTGGTGGGTAGAATAGTTCCTCGCAGAGAGAAATATCCTAAACTGCAGAATTCTGATATTCGAGTTTCCCATTTGCCCTGATTATTAAAATATTCTTGTTACTTAACAAGAATATTATAATTAAAGCTTTTGTTTTAGTATGACTATCTAGAATACCATCACGATTAAAAACTTGACGTTTAAGGGTGAGTTGCACCATTTAACTAACACTTAGACAACAAAGCCGTTAACAGTTGTCAAATCGTCGTATTGACCAATAGGCGGGCGTTTCACGGCTGGTTACGGTTTGGTTATCGTTTTAGTAAATAGTGCAACTCACCCTAAATTAAAGATTTGATGGGATTTTTTCGAGTGAAGGCTGTTTCTATTGTTCGCAAATTGCAAAAAAAAATAACGAATATACGTTTTTTCTTTCTTCTTCTTCTTTCAAAATCATTCTTAATGGATATTGTAATGTAAAATTGTTTTAGTCTTGTAAGTATCTAAAGTGTTTTCACAACCGGTTAATATGTGAAATCATTAAAACAGGCGCGATTTCAGTAAAATGGAGCTGAGAAAATTGTAGAGTGGACTACCTCAGCGAAGCTAGCCGAGAAGGTTTGGATCCAGGAGTTGGGGCTCGAGGTGGCACTGAGCAAATCCGAGCCCATGTGTTTTCACGGACGTGGCCCTCGGAACGCACCACCATCGTGTTCCCAATTAACGGTAGGAGGAGTTCGCATCGGCGTCGGGTCGTCGATGAGGTACCTGGGACTCATCCTCGACAGCCGGTGGAACTTCGAGGAGTATTTCCGACGTCTGGCTCCCAAATTAAACCGGACTGGGGCCGCTCTCAAGCGGATCCTGCCTAATCTTAGGGGTCCAGACGCTACCTCCCGGAAGCTGTACGCGGGGATCGTTCGGTCTATGGCTCTCTACGAGGCACCGGTGTGGGCGCCGTCGCTGCAAAAGCGACCGGCGGCCCTTCTGAACGCCGCGTTCCTGTATCGGATTCAAGCGGAAGTGACGCCTGGGTGTCGCCACTGTGCGGAACGCCCGGAGGACACGGTGGAGCACACAGTGGAGGTGTGCCCTGCTTGGGCGGATTATCGCCGTGCCCTGTGCGTTCGGCGGCGGAAACCTCTCGCGCCGGGCCTTGGTTAAGGCCATAGTCCGGAGCGAGGAGGAGTGGCAGGCGGTCGCCGACTTCTGCGAAGCAGTAATGCTCGCAAAGGAGGAGGCCGACCGCATCAGGTAACGGCGCTCTCGCGGACAGTGAGCAATGGGTAGCCCGCTGTCCAACTGTCCTGCGCGCCTCAAGGAGTTGTTAGCAACAGCAGGGGCCCAGCCGGGTCGAAGCCTACTGGGACCAGGGTTGTCCGAAAGAGAACTCGATCCCCGGTATGAAGGTTTGAAGGAATGGAGTGGGTTTTTTAGTCAGTAAGAGTCTGACACTATCTCCCGCTCCGCCCAAGAGCAGGGGTTGTCATTGGATGATTTTCCCCAACATAAAAAAAAATGTTGATACATTTACTGCCAAATACTACAAAAATATTAGAATATGTAGAGTCTGTCTAAAAAGTCTTGGGTAGTTTAACTAAATCTATCTAGCCTCTATCTAGTCAAATAATCAAAGTCTTGAAGTTGATGTAAGTAGTCAACACTGATTGAACAATCAAAGTTGCAAAGAGATGATCATTGATTACTTCTTCTTATTGATCTTTTATAAAGTATTGTATGTTATAAATATAATAGATTTAAAAAAAATCTAAGTTGTTTGACTTTTTAGACATCCATATGGTAATAAACAAATGAACTATTCACTGTGAAGCTGCAAAGACGCAAAAACTTGCTATCCAAACAAAAAAAAAAACTGTCATTTTGACACTGACAACTAATATGTCACTTCGTGGGATCTTCGTGATTTGTTTGTTTGTGAGTGAGCAAAGTTTTCAAATAATTAATTGTTTCACTATTAAAAACAATTTGTTAACCAGATTATAACTACTTCATATGTATAAAGTGTAATTTAAAGTATACCAATAAAATTAACACTAGCATTTTCGATATATCAGTGGAAAGTTTTAAGGTTATAATTTTTGTTTTGTAAAAACAAACCTAATAAAATGGTTTGTGAGAAATGCGAGAAGAAACTAGGCCGTGTTATTACGCCAGATCCTTGGAAAACAGGAGCAAGGAATACTGTGGAGTCTGGAGGAAGGACAGTCGGTGAAAATAAAGCACTTACTGCGAAAAAAGGACGATTCAACCCTTATACAAGCAAGTTTCAAGAATGCAGGCAAGTATTTAACCACTTTTTCTCATTACAGATTGACTGTTCTTTCTACATTTGAATAGATTTGTTATTCTAGTAGGTAGTTTATCCTCTAACACTTAGCACCGCGATACCGTGGCGGCGCGATCAGTCGCCTCTTCCATCAAAATGTAAACAGCTCTATAAAGAGCTGCTCACCTGGGGTCCGTTTGGTTGTGCAACCAAACGGACCCCAGGAACCTTTCAATCGTGGAAATCACAGACACAATAGAAAGACAATAGGTGCGCGAATACCGGCGTTCGCTTGGGGTTTAATGAATTAATTAGATAGTATTGATTCAATCATTAGCTTCCTATCTCAGCTTCACACGTGAGTTAGAAATCTTTGGAATTCTCGGCATTACTCTCACTCTCTGTACACCCAAACCTTTCTCATGAATTATTCAGCCTTTTAATAAAAACCATATGAAACTTGGTTCAGCAGTTTTTACTTTTATCACAAACAGATAGACTTGGAGAAATTTATGGAAAAGAAAGAAAGAAAGAAAAATATTGTATTTAACACACACACAGTGTAGAAATAACATGTTGAAACTTAAGAATAAAAGAAAACTAAAGCCCAGCAAATCTAAGAAGTACTATTTGACAGTTTATTAGTGTTTTATTTTGTTGATTAAAAATTGTGTTTCACAACTTACAACAAATTTTATCACTAAAATAAAAACAGCTTCTTAACTCAATGGTTTTATAGAAAGGGTAATAGAAATAGTGTGAGTTATGCCTGTACAAAGCTATTTTTATAGAATATTGTGAAACGTCAAACAGTACTTCTTAGAAAGAAAGAAAGAAAAACAGTTTATTTACGCGTTAAAGACGCAAACTTAAAAGTAGATAACAGAACATAACATCAAAATAGGGTAGATATGCGTCTCCTCCGCGCAAAACGGCCGAACGCTCAGCATAAAGCTGCGGCCTCACGCATAATGCGTTGAGGTCACAGCACTGGTTTTCAGTGTGGGCGTTTAGATTTGTTGTGATATAATATTGTGTGTCTCACAGTTGAGCCGAGGTGTAAGGACGTTCCTAAAACACCATCTATCTTTTCCAGAATATGCAGAACAAAGGTACATCAAGTGGGGTCCCACTACTGCCAAGCTTGCGCTTACAAGAAGGGAATCTGTGCCATGTGCGGAAAGAAGATACTAGACACTAAGAACTACAGACAAAGCTCTACATAATATAGGCTTTATTATATAAGTTACAGTCTAAGTATCTATATTAATTATAAAGTACATGTCATGCATAATTGCTGTGAAATGAAGCATCTGCCCATGTCTGAGGTTGCTGTTTCAAAACTGAGCAATGTGTTTTTTTTTATTTGATTCAGAATATTATTTATAATAGTTTAAGCTGGCCCTACATATCAAAATTGGCACTTTGGATTCATAATCTTGAATTTAGAATAAAAATTCCAGCACTTTGCCTCACTCATTTCTTAAAAATTCAATCAGTCTTGTGATCCCCAGCACATGCAAACTCCTTTATGAAAGAGGAATTAGTAATATAGTCTGTCTAATAAGTCAACCGACTTGGGAATTTTATATAATATTTAATCATTTAAAAAATACTTATATTTGGTACTTTTTATAAGGTTCTTCTGTTAGTAAACAATCGTCTCTATCTCTTAATCAACCTTGATTATTGAACCCGTGTTGACTATATCAGATTTCATTAAATCCCAATAATTACCCAAGTCGTTTAACTTATTAGACAGACTCTAATCGCATTGGTTTTGACAGTGGCAACTGAGATAATTCAGAATCTGATTCCAGTATGTGTGCTCACACATTACTGTATTATGTAAGGGAATAAGTGCGTTATGAAATCATAATCATAAATATTCCGATCCGGAATTCAGAACGCTATTTAGTATCATTCTTACTGGTCAATCAGAGAAATTCATACTTTGAAAAAATCAGAATGTGTGTGGAGCTTACGAACATTGTATGTTTTCGTTTCATGTAACGCCAGAAATCACGTTGGGTTTAATGAATTTATAATATGAATTCAGATTTTATTTAATATGAATGCCATTCCGGAAGTATAAGGCTAGCATAAGAGAGTTCCAATTGATAGTCCTAAAGAAACGAGAAACAACAAATTTTTTTCATAGTATTGTTTTTGTAAATATTGAATGAATGTGATCTACATTACACAGTACTGTAATAAATTTTATTTGGTAAGTGATGTGTCCTTCTAGACTCTGTTAACACATTCGCTTTCGGTGCCAAGATAGTACTTACAAATAAGGTCATTAGATCCAACCGACACCTGACCAGCACCACCTCCTGATGTGTTGTGGTTAGTGACCCTGACTGCTATGCCGGAGGTCGTGTTCTGTGTCTGGTGGTAATTTATCTATAATACATATGTTTTTAGAAATATATAAGTGTGTTTATCAGTTGCCTAGAACTCATAACACAAGCTCTGCTTAGCTTGAGACTAGACAGCCTGGGGATCTTTAAGTCAAGAGTGAATAGGTGACTTCTAGGTAAGCGTGCTCCATCGTCAACCACATCTTCCATCTGGTGATATAGTGGTCAAGCGCGAGCCTATCAACAATAAAAACACTGGGCAAGTGCGAGTTGGACTCCCGAATTCTCGAAGATTTTTCCGAATTGCAAAGTTTCTTTTTTTTAATTTGTAACTTAAGTAACAAAATTTACTGTTTTCAATTTTTATTCCTATACCTGTGCTATAACCTTGCTTTGTACCAAATTTCAGAATTCGGGGTCAACGGCAAGTACCCTATGAATTTTGATCTTTGAGAGTATCAAAATATACGTTTTTTATGCGACTTAACGGCCGTATCTTTTTTATTCGTTAACTTAGAAGTTTGATTTTTTCACAATTTGAAAGGACGTAGATGGAGGATGGATGATGGAGGTAGAATCGGTAGTTCCTTCAAAGGAACTACTAAGGAAACTAATGAGAACAAATTGGTGAGATGGTGCTGGACGGTTGTCGGGTGTCTATTTATAAGCATATTTAGAGTTGGACTCATTCGAGTCGAGACTAGCGAGTCCAACTAGCTTAGCATCGATACTTAAAATGTTTTAGATTTTTCATTTCATATTTATTATGCAACTCTTGGTACCAAAAGCAGTAGTTAAATGTGAAATTGTGTCAATTTAATAAATCTGTACATATTGTTTTTAAAGCGAAGGAAGAATATTTTAATAAAATTATGATGAACTGACAGCCATTTTTTTTTTCAATTGTCCTTGTACCTAGTGGAAAAGTGGGCCTTTAGGAGTCTGTTCACAACCATCCTGCCAATATCTTCATTGCTGATTTGAACACACAATGAAATTCCAAGCATATTCCTTTCCATGTTCATTGGAAAAATTTAAAACAAATGAGTGTGACTGTGGTTTGTTACCGGTTGTAGAATTGGTGACCATCAAATCTTAACAAGCTACTAAGTAAAACATACATTTCCGATTTAGGTTTTACTAAAATGCAATCAAGATAACACATTTCTCGGTTGTCCAGCTAAGAACTTGATAACATAGTGGTTTTTTAACGGGCACCAAGATTTAACAGCTCAAAAAACTAAATTTTTGAAAATGTTTTTCTATAATGCAGTGGTTTATTGTGTTTTATTGCTGTGTGCTAAGGTATGATGTCGGGATTATGTTCAAAACTACAGTGTCTTTCCAATTGGAACTACCCCATTGTTACATACTCCTGATGGTGGAGCAGCCAGCCGGGAGACGCTTTAACTTATAAAAGTTAGTTGATCTTCCTGTAGACTCAAGACCAATTTACTACCGAGTAAGTTCTTAAAGGTGGGGGTCTATGTATGACCCTCATCAGAGCTGCAACACAAACCTCAATAGTCCAGAGTTCTCGAGGCGCTGTAAACCGTGACAAGTGAAGACACATCACGGGAGCATCACTCGTCACCAACGAAAATGCAATATTGTCAACCACGACCACTCTGTCAAGAGTGAACGACTAAGGCGCGGGCGACACTGAAGAGACGTAAGACTAGGACGCGTCGCGGACGGGGCGGAGACGAGACGCGGACGCGACTTTTTAAATTATATAGAAAAAACAGGGCGGAGACGCAACGCAGTCGCGCAGTCAGCATTCAACAGTCTGATTGGGTGAGACGAGAGAGTGAAACCGCTTGCCCGGCGCGGCGCGACTGGCATACCACCCCGCGCCCCATCTTAGCCCCCGCCGCATCTCGTCCTCATCTCTCCTTTGTGTTGAACAAAGGTTGCAGACGTAAAAGCGCTGCGCCCGCGCCCCGTCTCTTCTGTATGTTTCGCGTCGCGACGCTTCTATACATTTTGTATGAAAAGGACGCGGTAGAGACAAATGTCCGAGCCCCGTCTGCGTCTTACGTCTCTTCTATCTGGTCCGCGCCTTAGGAGGAGGAGTATGTATGAAAAGAAACTTCTTATGCAGTGTTTCTGTCCAGACACTGCGCTCATAGATTCGCTGTTTCTCCTCAAGGTCATTTTAGCTGTAGCAGCCACCTGTTTTACGTCTAAATTTCTAAATCGTAGTTTCTCAAACTTTTATGAACTACTGCCCCTTTACTAGAAAACAAAATTCCAACGCCCCCTTTACATAATAGTTAATTATACCAATTTTCTAGGTTTGTCTAATATTATTTATTAATAATTAGGTAATATAATCAATCACAAATTAAAAAGTGATTCTCTCTCTCTGTAATCGTGCTACTCGTGGTCGTGGTTGAGGGTCGTGATTTATCTACACTAACATAAAAGAGTTATTTTTCTCTCTCTCTTTTACAGTTTGTTTTTTCTCTCTCTCTTTTTCTCTCTCTGTAAGTAGGTACTGGTCCGTTTGCTGATTTTTTTTCACTAATAGAAAGCTGCTTTATTCCAGAGTGACATAGACTATATTTTATGTACGCGGGCGAAACTGCGGACAAAAGTTAGTTAGCAATAAAAAAAAAACTATAACATGCTAGTATGATGGATGCGAGACGCACAGGGACCGGTAATTATGGCGACACTTAGGGGAAGCCTATGGACATAGGCTTTCCCTAAATGTCACATCCACTCCTGAATAGCTGCTGTTGCTGCTGGTTATTTTATTATATTAAATTTCTAATTATGTAGGTATGCCGCGACCGTCCCCTTGACTGACATAAAGCCCCCCCGTTGGCCTTGGACCTGCTACCCCCCACGAAAGCTCCAGCGCCCACTGGAGGGCGGTACCTACCGGATTTTTGCCCCCTTTGGGAATCCAAAGTCTAAATAGACCCTGAACTTGTCCCAAGTATTCAGCATATCGTATCTGACGCAGGTAGCCACTTCCAATGAAGAAAAAAAGAAACCAGTAAAAGACCGTGATGATGTCTTCAAGCACACATTTGCTAAACTCCTCAAGACAATCGTCACAGTCAATGAGGAAAGAATGCAGGCGATGGAGAAGATAATCCGATTGCAGGATTATATGCTCACCAAGAACAAATTGAAGACTGATGATGTAGCGTATGACTCCATTGAAGAGGAGGATAATCGGCATTTATTAACTTTCGTGGTAAGTAGGACGAATGTATGACGTATGATAACTTTTTTTTTCAGTGGCAAAATCATTCAATGATGCCCCCTGCTCTTGGGCGGGGCGAGAGGATGTGACAGACTTTAACTGACTATAAATCACGGATATCGGATATCTATGCTAAAAAACCCACTCCTGTTCCTTCGTGACCCCCAGGCCTTACTTCCGCACGAATCCGGTGCAGGAACAGTGCTCGGTAATAACCTGTGGAAGGTGAAGACGCTATAAGGTCTTTCCAGCCACTCCTTAAAGGGAGACTTACCGCAATAATTATGGCGTTCCCAGCTTCTGCCACTCTAGGGTGAAGCGAGAGGCGTATAAGACTTTTCATTGCTCATACTCTGAAAGTAGGTCTGAAGTTGCCTGAGGAGCGGGTTGAAAGTAATACTTTTCATCCCTAGGGAGATTTACTTTCAACTGACAGATGTCAAATTATTAAAAAAGAAACTCGTTCTATCTTCACATTTCTACTGAACCATGTTCCAATTTTTCATACAGCCAGTTAATCACATCGCGATATAAAATTGAAATAATTTAAAGATTAAATAGTGTTATATTTTTAAGTGACTGATTTATTTAAAATACTTTTTCATTACTCATACTCTGAAAGTAGGTCTGAAGTTGTTTTCTATTGAACCATGTTCCAATTTTCCATACAGCCAGTCAATCACAGCGCGATATAAAATTGAAATAACTTAAAGACAAGTATTAATTAAATAATGTTAAATTTAAGTGATTTAGATTACAATTAATTTCTAATTTTTCATTAATGAGGCTGAATTGCTGGCCGGCCTCAGAAAAAAAAAAACAAAATGGCGGGAAAATGGCAATCAGTCGTTGGTTTTTTCGAGTCTTGTTAACGTTTCCGTACATCAGAGATTTGTATTTAACACGTTATTTTTATCAGATTAAAATAGTGATTTAATGCCTATTTTCATAAGAGAAGAGGCTAAAGCAGTAGTGGAATACCTGATTCTGAAACATTTCTCCGACATTCGTTTCGCCGTTGATCGGTTCACCGACAGAACGATTCACTTTTCATTTTTTCTCCGACAGAACTTTTCAATGACGAACGATTCGTCGACAGAACGATTTACTTTTCGTTTTTTCTCCGACAGAACTTTTTAATGACGAACGATTCGCCGACAGAACGATTCACTTTTGAAATTTACATCGACACAACCTTTCACCGGCGAGCGATTCGCCGACACAACTGTTCATCTGCTCCTGGGTTATAAAACATAGGTATTCGACATGTAGACCTGTTTCCGAAAACAATAGTGGAGTTCCAGAAGGAACAAAAGCACACAGAATGCACTATCGTCTACGAATCGACGAATCGTTCGTCATTGAAAAGTTCTGTCGAAGAAAAAATGAAAAGTGAATCGTTCTGTCGGTGAACCGATCAACGGCGAAACGAATGTCGGAGAAATGTTTCAGAATCGGAATACCTTTTACCACCTAAATCAGAAGAAAGATACCTACTTAAAATCATAGGTACGACGACTCAGGTTTTACAAACTTTTTATTTTATTTTTAGTTTCCTCGTATTCGTAATGAAAAGCACAGTGTTTACCTCGGGGTGAAAGTAACCCATTTAACCCCTCGAATTAGCGACCTCGCTTCGCTCGCCCGCCAACTCCTTCTCGGGACGAAATGAGTTACTTTCACCCCTAGTGTAACAATGTACTATTTTACACCACCTGCTCGATAATGTCGTTTTACACGTCATACAAACCTCACTTAAGGGCCAAGCGCCCGAAAAGCGCCATAAAACGGTGATTTTCTGAGGCCTACTCCTCCGTAACGGCTTGATCAATTGGTTTGAAAAAAATATATGTTTATTATAGATTCATGAACAATAATATCAACATTTGATTTTTTCGTGCAATTAATATTTTTGTCAAAAAAAATATTTAGCTATTTCGCAACTTTTCGCAACTTTTCCCTACTCCTTCGAAACGGCTTAGACCATTAGAAACATTTTTACACATAAAAATTGGTAGTTAAATATTCTTCAAAGTGAACATTGCATATGTAAATCAATCAATATCTCGCAGAGAAAATGGATTTTAAGCGCTTTCCGGGCGCTGCTGGCCGCAAATAAATGCACAGATTTGCGTACTGCCGCCTAGGCGAGTGCGAGAGTTGCGTTCACATAATTTCGGCCAGATGGTTCAAGGGACTATACGCCTTAAAGCAAGTCATTATATGCCTAGGGAGATAATGCAGTATGGCCGATCCCTAGGCAATAATGAGATTTGAATTTGGAGCATCAAGAATCGTCAATATTGGGAATTAAAATGTAGGCGCATCGAACAAGTTGACTCGAAATTCAAACCAAAGAGTGTGTAATCACTATGATTCAAACTGGCCACTAACAAAAAAAAAAAGAAAATAGACTATAACGTGCGTAATGACGACACGGGAGCACTATAGAAAATTGAAGGAGTAGTGAATTTTGTTTGTTTGATGAACTTATTGTAAATATAATACTTATATTTCTCTAATACATGATTTGGTCGACCAAATTGTGTTTTAATTATCTCACAGATGGTGTAAAAAGTAGAGTATGCAACACGGGGATAAAGCTGTCTTTGTCTTGGGCGGCTTAAATTCCTCACTTCACTCAGGTTTCTTTATTAACTCCCTCGCAAGGCTTTTTTTTTTTGACATCCCCCGCCCTTGGGCGGAGCGGGAGATAGTGTCAGACTCTTACTGACTAAAAAACCCATCCCGTTCCTTCTAGCCTTCGTACCGGGGCTCGAGCGCCCTTTCGGATAACCCTGGCCCCAGTAGGCTCGGGAGTTAATTTTATAAATCCCTCACTTTCGTTCGGGATTACAATCAGCAACCTTCGTTTCGTTCGGAATTCAACATGCTGCCCGCGACTTAAAGACACTGCTTTATCCCCTAGTCACATAATAGTAGTAATAGTAGTAGTAGTAGTAATAATGAGATTTGAATTTGGAACATCAAAAATCGTCAACATTGTGAATTAAAACGTACGTGCATCGCACAAGTTGACTCGAAATTCAAACTGGCCACTAACAAAAAAGGAAATAAAATAAAACGTGCTTACTGACGGGAGCATTATGGCGCTATTACTCTCTTCAACAAGGTTTCCAGGCTACTAGCATACTCCATTCCAACTTCACTACCCAGTGTGTGGTTTTGTGTCATCTTTTTATCCGTAAGGACTGTCATGGCTATAAATGACGGTCGAGGTCAATGTAAAACACTGGGACCCGGCTGTTATTACTGCCTTGTATGGTATACAAGGTGTAAGGGACAGCCCTCCACAAACTCTAAGGGCTTGCTCAGTAGATGAAACTGAACAACCTTCCCCATTTTTTTTAAGGTAACGAAAAAAAAAATTGGCCTCGCCATACAAATTGTCCAATCAAGTTTATCATTTTGTATGGTGACACTGACTTTTTTTTTCGTTTCCTGAAAAAAATATTTTGTGGCATGTGACAGTTCGTACATGCGTAAATTGATACGAGTTTAAAAAAAAGGTACTTCTTTTTTAATTTTATCTTTACAAATCGATAGTGTTTTATGTACCGGATCGACCCTCAACCGATCCGACCGACCGATCAAAATTTAACGGTTATGTATTATTATTGGATACTTTGAAGTATCGATACTTTTGTTTTGATATTTTCACAAGTACGTAGATACGATAAATTTTATTCGAAACTACTCATGAGTACCTACACTATCGATTTTAATTTGATATTGTGTCCCTAGTAGTGTTCACATAACGACCTCAAACAAGTACTCGATACTTTGAAGTATCGATACTTTTACTGGTACGATACTACTAATGAGTGAGTACGTACAGTACCAATACTTTCTATCTGATATCGTGTCCCTAGGTTCGGGTGTACTTAATTATCTAGCGTAAATAATTAAGGTATGTTTAGTTGAAACCTTGAAAAACTGCGCAGAAAATTTCCTGTCGTTATTTTCATGATTAGCAGTAAGACCAATATTTTAACGGCCAGAAATCTGTCAAAGTCAAAGTATTTATTCCAAATAGACCATTTGCAGGCACTTTTGAATAGTCAAATGTCGGTCAATCCAAGAAAAGTGAAGCTAAATTACGCGTTCCAAAGCGTAGATCTCTATGGAGAAGAACGCGCAAGAAACTCCATGGACACTCTTTTGTATGCTGTATGCTGGTAGACTAAAATATCTCTCTCGGCTCTTCTGTATGCTCGTAGACTAAAATACCAACTGGATCACAAGTTTCTGATCACTCTAAGCTTTTCTAAATAAGCTTCATTGATACTCATACGTTGCTTGCAGCAGGTGTCTACTTACTTGGGAGACAATCTCAAGCTGTTCAGTCAGTTCTTTGCTGCACAGCAAATAATATACCTTATATGCATACTAGCTTTTGCCCGCGGCTTCGCCCGCGTGGCATTAGGTACTTAAGGAATCGGGATAAAAGGTAGCCTATGTTCTTTTCCATGTCAAAGGCTATATGCACGCCAAATTTCATCCAATTTGTTCAGCCGTTTTTGCGTGATTAAGTAACAAACATCCAAACATCCACACTTTCACATTAATTATAATATTAGTTAGGATAACATAGATAATCAGCCTTTTAATTTTTCCAATGCTTGGACTCAGGCCTCCTCTACAAGAGAGGGATTGGACCGTAAACCACCACGCGGTCCCAGTGCGAGTTGGTGAATGTCACATGTCTTCGAATTTTTGGTTCTAGGTCATGCCGATTTCCTCACGATGTTTTCCTTCACCGTTTTGAGAGCAGTGGTGATGATTAAATTACACAAAGTATTGCGCCTGGTTGGGTTTGAACCCGCGTGGACTCGTAAGTCGGGGTCGTTACCACACGGCCACCACTGCTCAACAATAATATACCTTACTTTACGATAACCCACGGTACCTTTTTCTGGTCATCCAGTTCGTTTGATCGGTATGTTGGGCCTTATAGCACGACTGTGACAGCGTGAGCTAACTTAACTGCCGGAGTCCTTCAAATGCCTTACTACTCCTACGATCCTAAGCCAGAAGCTTTATCTCATAGATCCTAAGCCAGAAGCTGTCAGCACCGCCGTACCCTTGTGGGATTGATCGCCGCCGGTAACTTCTCGCGCTAGGCCCTGGTTCAGGCCATGGGCAGGAACAAGGACAAATTGCAGGCGGACGCCTTCTTCTCCGAAGCAGTTATAAGCTACTAGCTAGTAAGGAATGTGAGACTTAAAATAGAAACACGTTAGTACGATACAACTGCATACAGAAAGCCAAGTGAATAGAAATGTCTATTCTAAGACAGCATGTTTCGCCGAAAACTTTGTTGATAGACAACATTGTACCTAAAAAGTGGGTATCTCGTCGAAAAATCGGAAATTAAGTATTCGTATGCATTCCACATCTTTTTTTGAAAAGTCGTTTACAGTCCAAGCTGCTCGTTTGTGGAATGCGTTACCTATTGAAGTGAGACGTGCTCAAACACTAGCAACGTTTAAAAAAATGGTAAAGGAGCATTACCTTTCACTTTGATTTTGTCTTCTCCTGGCTTGATTACATATTTAATATTTATTAGTATATTTTTTGTAATGTATGTAGGTATGTATTTGTGTTGTTATTTCATATTAGTATTATTTCTGATGTACACTGACAGCCCTATATCTTTCTCCTCTCTTTCAGTCCATCCAAAGGTTGTATGTAGATCGCCCTGTGCGATAAGACCGCCCATTGTACACTTTTTTTGAATAATGTTTGTCCTTTATCTTTTTTGTTAATGTGGTGTACAATATAGAATATAATAAATAAATAAATAAATATCTCGGCCCATAGTAAGCACTGTTATATAATTAGCAGAAATCTGTTCATAGATATAGCACTTCTTGTCGTAAACTTTGTTCATAAAAACCACTGTTTCTAAATACCTTGGTTCACAGAAAGCGGATTTAAGTGTTCTAGGAGGCTTGTGTCGGTCTTGTTACATAGTGAAATCTATCTAGTCAGTTGGGACATCTCTGTCGTGACCTGTGGCGATTCTGTCTCTGTGCTACTAGTAGGGCCTACGTTGTAGGAAAAAACCTTGATAACTTTGGGGCCACATTGGGACTGGCTATGCCATTGGCCTGACACGCTCTCCCATTCTGCCACCTATAGAAGTCATTGGATGAACCTTAAAAAAAAATCTTAAAAAATAGCTTCTGTGTCTTTAAATCTTCTCGATAATCTTGCTCATTGTGTCCAATTTCAGGATATGCCACAACTGCGGAGGACAGAAGCTGAAACCATAACCAGAGCGATGTGTAACAGTTTTAATTTAAAAAGTGATGATAATCATTTATGGACGAGACAGTTTTTAAACATGGCGTGTTACGACCACTCCTTAAGAATATGTGAGAGAGCGTGCAAAAAATCAGTCGAAAGAGTTTGCGAAAAGTTTCATTGTAATCAAAATATTAGGTGGGAATTTCAAAATGAATGTCATGGAATCTGTACCAATTACTCTGAACACGATAAAGAATAATATTAGCCACCTATGGCACTTACATTATTTACTACCAATAAGTATAAACTTTTTACTGTTTTAAATAAAATTGAAATGACTGTGTTGTTGTTATTCCAAGTTCTTTTCTATGGCGATTTGTTCTTGTTTCGTGAAAGTGTGAACAAACTTTATAAACTTGTTACCTAACAATATGATTGTTATTTTAAAATATCAAAAAACATTAAGTACATTTGTATTTTACTTTGGTTCGGTAAAGATTATCTGGTAGATGTCGCTGTCAGCGATAAGATCGCCATTTTACGTATCTAATAGATTTAAGTTGCGTTGCGTTGGTGCATTTGTCGAAGGCTTTTCGTATAATACGCCCGGCTTACAAATTGGTGTGCCGGATTGAAAAACGCCGCTGTAATGTAATGCGGCTACCTCACATTCAGCCTGATTGCAATTCGGCTGAAACGCCGTAGGTACGCCGCTAGGTAAAATAGTCTGTAAGGATCAGGATTGGAGAGGATTAGGCATCAGCATGAAAGCGAGTACGGTACTCGCCTTCGATTTCGGGTGACATGGTAAGATCATGGAGGATCTCAGTACGATGCTCGATAAATCAGTTGAGATTCCGAAAGAGTTCGAATTGGACACGAACAACTAACGCCCATGATGTAACACCCACTCTTAAAACAATTTTCGTGGAAGCGACATCTCTTTTGAGGTGCGTAGAATAAAAACATGCCATCGATCCGGGCTTGGTCCTTACCAGATAGCGGGCTACCCATTGCTTGCCGTTCCGCAAGCCCGCTCCTAATCTACCACGGTGATCTGGAATCAACCAGGATTCCCGACGCTCGGGGCGTCTTCGGCAGGGACTGGAACGTGAGGTTTGTCTCTGCCTCACAATTTAAGCCGCCGTCTATGCTTGTATTGCTTCGAAGAAGACGGTAACTGTCTCTTATTCCCTCTAAATTCCATACGTTGACCTTTTTAGTAGTCCTAATTTGAGTTATACGAATGCTTTCACTGACTGGACAGGTCCTCTCAAATCTGTGCTCCTTTCTTCAAAAGACCCTCTCAGACACTGATCTGCATCTCATATGATTTGACCATTACATGTTTGCTGTATGGACTTTAAAATAGACTTTGACCTCTAAGTTTGTTTCTGTGTTTCTTCTCAGAGTAGTCAACTAAGAAACACTGGCCTCGTCTAGTTTTAAACTGAGGAAAAAATCTCGCAGCAGACGAACTGTTTCCTAGACCCTCTAAATTCCGTACCATGGCCTGAACCAAGTCCGGATGCGTGAGGTGATGAGGTCACCACTGATCACCATCACGAGGACACGTTCGTACTGATGTACGAAATGATGTGATGTGGTGTGTGTGTGTGTGCTTGGGTGATCCCAAGCGGACAATACTTCCACCTTATGCTCCTCTGGCCGATCCGCACGACAGGCGCTTTTTCCCGCCGAAACCGACACAGGATCGAAACAACCGTGTCCGCTGAGGACCTGCGTCAGCCAGAAATTGAGAATGCCGTGGCACCTCTGTAGCCATTCAAAGAGGGGCCTAAAGCCGGGAGCATACTGCTGTATAGTAACATGCAAGGTAATCATAGAGCATTTCATAAGTGTAGACGCAGCGCACGTACGAATTGAGCATACTCAAATAGTTGATAATTGGGTGAATCTTTGATACCGAGGGAATGTCTCATTCATCTGGCGTAAGCCCGTAGGCGCGCAAATGAGTGCCTTTAAAACGTTTAATGATCGGGGAAAACTAATTTCCAAATAAAAATATCAAATTGTTAATAAAAACTAGGCCAGATGAAGAAGACATTCTCTCGGTTTCAAAGAATTAAGCGATTATGCTGTCATCGCGTTCGCCCGCGCAAGACGTCCACACTAAGGGAATTCTGTTACTATCTTATTACATCATCAGCCTTTTTAATGTTCCCACTGCTGGAAATCAGGTCTCCTCTCTGGGAGAGAGAATGGGCCGTAATCCACCACGCGGGCCCAATGCGGGTTGGTGAATGTCACATGTCTTTGAATTTTTTGGGTCTAGGACATTGTATTGCGACAATGTGGAAGGAAAATTCTTTCATTGCAGTTTACGTTACAAAATAGACCTAGACCATAACGTTTAAAGTAAGATTGTTGTAATCTTGTTTCAGTGTGGGTAAGAGACAGAGCTATACAGGTTATCTAGCGCCATCTTTTACCCGCACTGAAACAAGATTAAGGGTGAGTTGTACCATTTAACTATAAAGATAACAAAGCTAACAGTTGTCAAATCGTCGAATTGACCAATAGGCGGCCGTTTCACGGCTGGTTATGGTTTGGTTATCGTTATAGTTAAATGGTGCAACTCACCCTTTTTTTTTATGGTGGGAAAAATCATGCATTGACATCCCCCGCCCTTGGGCGGAGCGGGACATAGTGTCAGACTCTTACTGACTAAAAGACCCACCCCGTTCCTTCTAGCCTTCATACCGGGGCTCGAGCGCCCTTTCGGATAACCCTGGCCCCAGTAGGCTTCGACCCGGCTGGGTCCCTGCTGTTGCTGACAACTCCTTGAGGCGCGCGGGAACAGTGCGCGCCGGCGACGACTTGGGCTTGGTCCGGACAGTTACCGGACGGCGATAAACAATCTTACTTTGAACGTCATGGTAACACCGCAGGTCTGTACGCGGTTTGACTGCCGCGATAGTAGCGAGCGTGCCCAATCGTTAATTTGCTATGTACCTGCAGTAATTAGCTAGTGACAATAAAAGCCAAACTATAATCACGTCACTTTAATTTTAATTAATTACAACTACGTGCCTATAATTATATATTTAAGCACTTAAACAGCGCAATGAAAATCCCGTAGCTACCTACGTACGTGAAAATTACACAGCGAACGAAATACAAATTAAAATAAGACATCAACAGAACCTATAATTGATTATTTTGTTCATTAAAATTACCATTTTATGTTCGTCTTGACAATCCAATCAATTTCGTAACGGTTGCAATGTCGTTTATTTCGATGCTGAAGTCTAAAAGCCACGTCTAAAATGTTGAGTGTAATAAGTTTATAATTGAGTTTGTACAAAATGACACGAAGGATCTCTTGTTATGTTGTTTTCGCTACACTTATTTGGAGTGTAAGTATGTATCATTTTATTATGTTTTAGTATTAGAGAACTGACTGCCTCGGCTTTGTGGTCGCAAGGTGCAACTACTGTGAACTTGAGCGCAGATGTCAGTCTTGCTTTTGATATCTCCCTAGTCGAACGGATCTCATCAGACAATAAGATAAGGAGTAGAGAGAAAACACTTTAAGCTTTGCACACACACTTTCGCAGTTCCTTTTAGGTGTAAGTGTCATCTCCTGCGTTCCTGGCTGATCTCATTTAAATTGAACGATCTTACAATTCTAAAATAATATAGGTACTTAGCTCAAATAAAACAAATAAACTAATTAGATTAGAAATTATAACAAGTCAAATAAATAATAAACCAAAACCATTCAGTTAAGAAAATTTGCAACGATAAATATAAAAGTTTAAAATATGAAATTAGAGTATCTAATTAATAATAATAATTTAATTTAATTTAAAAAGAATACAATAGTGGAAAATTAATTCTTATTGTAGATCGCTGGAGAGCTGATCTATTCAAATATAAATTTTAAAAGAGCTAATCGATAGGAATAATCAGGATAGTTGAATCAGGTTGATGTTAAAACGATTAAATGAAGTGAAATTCGTGATGAACATACCGAATTGCCTCTCTGTCCTTCGGAAAGATATCCAATTATTAGGTTGTGGAGGACGCACACACATTCGCCTTATGTAAAATACAAATGGTTGATATTCTGTTGCATTCGGTCCGACTACAAGCCAACATAGTTCGGAAAAGTCTAGGCAAAAAAACATCGATATTTATCTTGACTTGACTTGATCAATACATCGATTTATGTTCGTAAACTGTAAATATTAAATTGCCACAGAATTGTCAACCCTTTAAAAACTAATATTTATATATTATTACAAGCTTATAGTTAGATAGGTACTTAAAAAATAACGGAAGGCTGTAAAATATTCTTTTCTCTCGGGCTCTTTGAGCCTGTATAAATCACGTTGCTGTTTAATTTGTTAACTATTTTAGGCTCAATGTCAATTACAAAACCTTATATTATTAGATATGTTAGATATTTCTAATCTTATAATTTCAACAGGCACACACACAGAATGAAGAAAACGTCCGTGATGATATGTTCAAATCTAACATGACGAGGAATGACTTCTCAAAGCTGCTCTCATCCTTGATCAAGCTGAATGAACAGAGAGTCAGTGTTCTTCAGAAGCTGTACAAGCTTGAGGACTATGGGGTTCTCAGTGAGGTGCTGAGGTCTGGAGACAAGAAGCCAGAGAATGGGAACCCTAATAACTTGTTCTTGATCGTTATGTCCAAAGTAAGTCTAAAAATTCAAGAAAATTTTGATCCAGATATCTTTCTTGATTAAAAAATTGTGATGGATCTCTCTCTCATCATCTTTTCCTTCTTCTGTTTCTACATACTCCTATATTGTACCTACCTAAGTAGGCAGTTTCATAATATTGACTCTATTCTATTGGCAGTTTTTTAATATTGCTCTTGACGTAGGTTTTACTAATTTTCATCCTTATGTTCTTGTCCCATATTTACCTAAATATTTCACCGAGCAAATCATTTCGTTTATCAAATTTTGTTGGATTTTATAAAATATTGAAAATCTCTTAAATTGCAAGATATATTACAATTTTACAGAGTTAATTATACAACGATGGGATGACTTTAATTGGGTCCACTTGGGGGCTTTCTTTGTCTTTATCCTCTGTGTAGACTTTCACACTATCATTCCGTCTGTTATCTTTTATATCATTCTTTACACGATCGATATTTTTTTTCCATCCATCTATAACTACAAACTAATACTTAACAGTAATATTAATGTCTACTATAAGCTAGTCAGCAAGGTCCAAAAGATAGAACATTTATTTTATTTTTATCCTACTTGGGCAGATATTCTACCTTTGCATGCTTATCCACATTTATGATACTAGTATTGTGTGCCACCTTCACGCCCGAGTGAATTGCCACACGTCTGCCCTGCTCTCTATCGTCGGGTAAAACCTATAAGGCGATTATCTGTTTTTGCGCCAGCGTATCGTTTATCCACCAGATAAATTACAATAGTAGGTACATGTTGCCTAGTCCGAGTTTGTTTAACGTTAACGCGATCAAAACGTTTATGACGATCGATGCTTCGATTGGCTCGCTCCAAGCTCTTAACCATTCAGAGGGCCTAAGCTATAAAGGTTTCGATCGTGTTAATGTAAAAAACAGTCACACTCAGCACATTGAAAGCGTGTACGTTGTGTGAAAGTCACGTCTCGAAGCAAACGCGAGCGGTTTCGTCGACGTTTTGATCGTTGACTCGTCGCGTTGCAAGCGATAGTATCGCCGTATGTAGATACAGTAGGGCCTCGCTAATCCAGCTAGGGAAAAACAAGACCCCTTCCGAATTATCATCAATATGAAACAAACATGAAAAACATTTGCACATTTCAGAAAAAAAAAACTAGAAGTTCTTTAAAAGTCTGTTCTGCTTATATTTTTTGCACTTAATTTAAAAAGCACAGTTTCTAAGTTGACAGACAAACTAAAAAAATGATTGAATATTGACACGTTGTGGCCTGCACCTACCGTTTCCTCTGCGAACGTACCCCTGCGCGATCCTTTCGTCTGTCCGGATTACAGCGTGCACCGGAGTAACGGGGGACCAGATTAGCGAGGCTCTACCATTCATAGACTGCATCACTCGTTCATGGAGGAAGCACCTTAGTTATTTAATAAAAATAACTTGTATGAACTTTACTACTCTATAACTCTTCTTCTGTCTGTAGCCTGACGGAGAACAACGCCGACATGGCGGTCAGCGACGAAGACCTGACACCTGAAATCTTCTCCGATCCTTTATTGTCTTTTATTTAATTAAAGATGATTTCTATGGATTTTTCTTTTCTTTTGTTAAGTAACTTGGCCTTTCCTTCTTTTCCTACCTCTTATTAATAAACGATAAGTTTAAATGGTTTTGTTCGTAAATCATGTAGGTCCTGTACCTGATAGAACTAATCAGTATCTGCAGCCTAAAGCTGTCTCTGGTTGGACCTCTCCAAAAGCACTTCATTCATTTGATTAAACTATCTTTGTTGATAACAGTGTATACCGTCGTTCTATACGAGATAAATTACAATATTACGGAGTTTCGGTTCAGGGCGCCCCACCAAACATTTACAAAACCACAGTCACCACTGTCTTCCAAAATGGTCAGCGGTTATGCGTTTAATGTGACCACACGGTTTATTATTGATTGGTGGTTTTTTACGACAGCTCGTTAAAAGTTAAAGAAATTTGATGAAGAACTTGTTTTAATATACATATATTCTAAAAGTGACATCTATTTATTTTGTAAAGTAGGTAATTTTTTCCAGAATGAAACAGCTCCGTCACGAAGACCACTTGACATTGAATTTGTGGACATAGTGAAATCTCTCGATGTTGAAAGCAAGAAGGTTCCTCCCAAACTAGACTATGTTTTAGATCCAGCTAGTTATATTTCTGAAATTACCAAGAAGAAAACATCGATGGAATTATTCACAAATATTCCAATAGACCAAAGACCGAAAAAAACTAATTTAATCAACGATGGAAGTAAAAAAAACGTTAATACAATTAAACCCTTAAAATATCACGAGCCACGCCAAAACACTGAAGAAAGGAATGACACTAATATATTAAGAAATAATAAATCAGGTCTTAAAACAAATAAAAAAAATAAAAATCATTATGAAAATAGTAAATTTGAAATACTAAGCAAGGAAGAAAATGGCAACACAAGCGAAGAACTTCAAGATTACGATGACAACAGTAGAAAATATTCCTCTGTTGATAATGATGATCGACCTCAACATCCTGAAATGTTTGTAACCAAAATTATTGAAACAACTAATAATAATTATAAATATCTTTTACGAGTTAAAGATCGACAAGATGAAAATGATTATGGTTCTCCATTTAGTAAAGAATTTACCTATAAGTCCTCTAAAGCTCAAGATGCTAAGACAGGTAGTGATATTTCAATAAAAAAGTCTAAGGGCAATCGAAATATATCCATTTTAAATAATCAGGCTATTAGGAACACCATGATAGATACAGATATAAAATCCACTACAAATAAAAATGACCTTAGAATGACTAGTACAGTAAAAAGCGATAAAACAGACACATTATCTAACAGGCAAAATAAAAAGAATCATTTTGGACATAAAGATAAAAAAGATGGATATAATTATGATTCATCATCCGGTACAGAAAATGAAGGTAAATATACTAAAATATTTAGTGATATTTCCATCAAAATGGGTAATGATGATAAAAATCCTAAACCTAAAATAAATACAGATAGCCCCAAGATAGTACAAGGAAATCAAAATTTTCAATACAATCGAACTAAATCTATGCTGAATTCGAGCAGTAAGTACTTCACAGAGATGACAGAAATAAAAACCACCACCAATAAAAATGACCTTAAAATAATAAGTCCTCTGAATAGTAGTAAAACAAACGCCCAACATAAAGATCAAGAAGACGAAAGTTACTATGGTTCTTCGTTCAGTAAAGAATATGATGATATTAGCCAAAATCATCAAATTATTGAAATAGATAGCCCAAAGATACAGGATAAACAAGACCCTACCCCCAACGCTAAAAATGATACACCAATATCCAATACGTTGAATGGTGTTATGGAAACTAAAAACAATTATAGTGAAAAACCCAACTTAAATATAGATCTCAAACAATCTAAAATTGAAGACGATAATGCATCTAAGGTAAACGATCATAGTGATAAAATCCCATCACAAGCCACTAAAAATCCTTTCGAAAGAGAAATTCCTGTGACACTAAAAGTTTTACCATCCAAAACTGATCATGATTATCCCAAAGATGTTGGAAATGATACTGATAAATATAATGCAACATTAGCTAAAGACATGCTTGATGGCGTTAATTTCGATGATAAAGAATCGAAAAACAATACTAATCGTGATAATAAAAAAATATTATCACATGTTATGGTTGTAGAAAATATTGACGGGCTAACAATTACCACAAATCCATCATTGCATCTGAAAGATGTTACAGAAAACACAAATAAAGATAAAATGAAAACAACTAAATATTTGGAAAATATAAATAAAAAGAATATCAAATTTAAACAACATAAAAAACATGATACCGAAACCAAGTTTGATGAAAGTGGCGAACTGATGATTGATAAAAAGAATGCTCAAGACTTTTCTATTGTTATAACCCAAGTGAAAAAAAAAAAATCAGAGGAGATCAACCAACCTACGAATCTAAGGATTGATTCTAAAGAGTTTAACCAGCCTAATGAGAAACCCATTGTAAGAAAAGCATTCCAAAAGTGTATAAACAAAAAAGCGAAAAAGTTGTGTAGTAAAGCGTGCATCAGCGCTTACAAAAATGTTTGTCGAAGACTAAAATGTACGTCAAAAGCTAAAAAAGCGCTGAAAAATGAATGTAAACGAAGTTGTAAGAAAACATTTGCATCTTCATCTAGTAAATATAGTGATGAATCAGACGATGATGATTCAGACAGTTATGAGGATAGTGATTACAGTGATTAAAAAGGAAGAGTCTATTAAGGCAACAAGAAGTATAAATGTACATTTATAGTTTTAGTTAACGAGGTGCTTGTAATATTGTGTTGACCGAATTAATACCGAATGAATTGACAGGAGACGACAATCTGAGTGCGGCAATGCGCTTGAAAGGACCGTGGACCTTTACACGATAATTTTTAATATTAAGTGTATTGCTGGATAGATGATTATATTTTTATATAAAAAAAACAAGCATATTATATATTGTTTTCTTTTCCAATTGAACATCCTTTATCGTTTCTCCAAAAGGCAGGACAGAAATGTCATTGTCATGTGTTTATAGTGTCATTTTGAGCCGTATTCATTCCGTACCAACAGAACCACTAAATTACTCTTGTGTACAGTGCAATTCACGAATGATGGCGGCCGTGAAGTTAGCCTTTGCGAACGTTCACGCATACTACACTCTTCTCGCACACGCACGTCGCCATTTGGTTCCTAAAACACGTTACTGCGCAGCCTCCTGCGCAAACTTCACGGCCGCCATCATTCGTGAATTGTACTGTAAACTAGATAATTAAGGATGAATTTTGAAATAGAGAATATTCAGTTGATTCCCCTAGCGCATTTGTTTTATTACATATTTTTTTGCTACAATTAATAATAATATTGATTATTATTATACTTATTTATTCGGCCAAAAATCATGGTAAAGTATTTAAGTAATAATTTGTAAAAAAATGTAATATACAAAATGTGCTAGAGCATGGATGTATGATCAATATTTTGTCAGTGACTGATTAAAAAAAAGGATGAGGCAACTTATTCATTTAATTATAAAACATTTTCAAAATTCGTAAAGCAGTCGTAAATTCGTAATGTCAATAATGCTATATAGTTTAGGACAGTGTGATTACTGTTATTGCAAATTATCTCAATGCTAAGTAATTTTCTATTGGTGTAACCGAATTTCATTGCCACATGCCACTACTGGCACGCGTGCCATAGGTTCCCCATCCCTGTGCTTGGGAAATCAACTGATTATTCTCAATCTCATGACTCACTCTTAATTATAAACAAATATCGGGTCACTATAGTTTACGCACTACGTCTTCGCTCTCTGACAGCTGTCCTACAACCAGTAATCAATCCGTAATGGCCGCACAGTACATAACAGGAGACGACGACAAATAATAATACACAGGGTTATTTGGACCTTGCAGGACTGTATTGTATTACTACGAGTAACATCATAAACAAAAGTCATTGACCCTCCTGCATTTGTTGACATTCTCAATTTCAAAAACCGAAATAAAGACATAAAGCTGTCTTGAATCGACATGTATCATGATCCTTTACATGATCTAGAAATGAAAAGCAATTCATTGTTTGTTTTTCGGGTACCTACACAGAGATATTAGGAAAGGTCAATGTACTTTCTTCCACGGTTATCTGGTGTCATCTATAGTAACATAGTTCTGAGTATTTGCCAGTGATTTACAAATAATCCTGTGTGTTTAATATAATTAATTATCGAGTATCTGGCTGTAGACATACACTACAACTAAGCGATCGCTACTAATATCGAAAAGTCATAATAAAAGTGTTGCACTACTGTTTATTTGATGCAGAGACTAGAATAGTACATTTTGATACAAGTAGAGAAAGTTTATCATAGCGACCGAGGTGGAATTCGCCCGAGCGGCAGGCGAGGGTGTTATGGAACCTAGGCTGCAGGTACAGATTTTCAGGAGTAACAAATGACGTTTTTCAATACACTTATGAACGGGCATTAACGCGCAACTCCTGGGAGTCGCCTAGCGCCCAGCCTGATATCTATTTTAGTGATGTAACGAATATTCGCATTCGCGCGAATATTCGCACATGAAACATGCGCATATTTGGCATTTTTTTTTGACAAACAAAAACGTATCTAAGTATTGATTGAACGGATATAGAATGATAATACAATTGATGTCAAGAATGGTAAATTTTGACGATATTGGCGAATAATATTCGCCAAATTCGTCAAATTTAAACATATAAATACAATAAATTATGACGGGGGTGAGGTCGCTAATTTTTCTGCACTAGTGCTGAAAACATGCGTACCTAAAAGCGGTAGGGACCAGTGCGGACTTTTGAATAAGTAGAAATAAAATAATTAGAGCATTGAAAATTTATTTTTTAATCACACTGAGCTCTCCCGTCGCTTTGTGCTGCCACCGTATTCGTTTTCGTACACACTCCCTACTTTACTCTACTTTACTTCCTTAGGACGGAGGATAAAATACAAGGTATAACGAATAGAGTTTTATATTTTAAGATAGGTATGTATGTAGTGACATACAACTTATATACAGCTGCCACCACGGATATTGAACGCTGGTTTCAAGTTGCGCAGAAGTCAAAAATCGGGTCTCTTTAGGTGGTGCGACGTGAGACGGGGGGGCGGGGAGCGTCAGTGATTGGCTCGCTGCGCAAAGCGTCACAGATGACACTCGTGATTCGTTCTATCTAACAACGACGATGATTGACTCGCCAGTGTATGGAATGCGCAAAGCGATCCCCACTCTGACGCCGAGAGTTCAATATCCGTGGTGGCAGCTGTACCAGAGGTGAATCCAAACATGTTGGTATTTCGACAATCACTAATATCGATTGAACGACACGTTGTATAAAAAAAAACCATTCAAATATTTTTATTTCACATAGGCCTTACATGGGCAGTTATAAAAAAGCCCAATTGTAAGCCCGTTATTCTTTTTTTTTAATTTATGTAAACTAGTATTTAGGTAAGGACCTATTGCTATTAAATCTTTCAAATAGCAAAAATCACAGAAACGCATGTTACTAAATGAGTTATGAGAACCTCTCCGCCCATCTACATGTATATTCATAACTCTAGAGGAAGGCCAAAGAAAAGATGGATGGATTGTGTGAAGAGTGATAAATCAAAAATCATTATTATCTTATCTTCTCATTTATTTCAAACAGACTATTTGCAGGCATTTTTGAATAGTCAAATGTCGGTCAGTACAAGAAAAGTGAATCTAAATTGCACGTTCCAGAGCGTAGATGTCTATGGAGAAGAACGTGCAAGAAACTCCATGGACACTCGTTTAAATCATATTATGTGTTACATATTATAATGCTTGGTTACATATTTTTTGTTGCTTCTATTATGTGAGCACAATGTAGATAACAAAATAAAATTTATTAAAATATAGAAACTGAATATGATATGAAAGAAAAGGGAGTTAATGACAGTGTGGCGAGTGAAAGGGCAGAATGGAAGAAAAAAACAAATATGAAGAGACAAGAGAAGGAAGATGATGAAATAGCAAAAAATCACATAAGGCAGAAACATATTTAATTCTTTAAAGGAGAAATTCATATGAGTGAAATTTAATACGATCTTAACGGCACGTATCAAAATTAACATTCTCAGTTAGGTTGTCGCAAAATTTTAATAACGAAATAATAACATTTTCAATTGATTTCTTACTATTCTATCAATATATTTCTACATCGAATGACTTGTAAATAATTTTATTACATATCGACGAAATAAATTTTACCTTTTCTTATGAGCAGAAATGGCTACTGAGCATTAAAATTTAATAGATCATCAATCATAAAACGTTTTATTCCAAACAATATAATAGCACAATTTATTTTTGCCATGTTTTCCACTTTCATATTAAAATAAGTGTAAACTGTGTGTTTCCTTTATTTAAAGGTCATAGAACAAAAGTTGTTGTTTATGATGTTAATAATATAGTTCTGCAAGTGTTAGTGTTAGTTAGTGTTTTACAAATAAGCCCGTATATTGCGAATGCCAAACAAAACACTAAATAAATTCCTAATCAGATCACCATGATTAGGTAATATGTTACCTAGTTACTAGTTACTTCATCATCAGCAAACGGCAGTCCACAGCTAAAGATGGCATCAAATTTCTATCTGCACCTAGGGTGCTATTCTCTAAGAAGACAGCCTTGAGCTCAGCGCTGGCACAGCGACGAGTCGTGAGCGCAGTACATTGAATCAACAACCCAATGCCCCTTTACATTGGATTGTTAATTCAATGTACTGCGCTCACGACTCGTCGCTGTGCCAGCGCTGAGCTCAAGGCTGTTTTCTTAGAGAATAGCACCCCAGGTCACCAGGTCACCATGAACGCTACTCCTTAGCAGCCCCCTTCAATTAGTCCTGCCGGCACCCGTGGCATTCCTCTAAACATCAAATCTGTATTTAATTCTTTCCAGGGTGCCGTTGATGCGAAGACCATCATCAAGAAATACCAAGTATTACAGGATGATAGAGACAGTCAACCGACAGAAGACGTGCAACCGACGAAAAATACCGACGAAATCTTGAATGACCTACTTGGACTAGTGACTATGGATGTAAGATTCATTTAATAGATAGATTTCATAGTTCGTTATGATAGGAACTTTAATCTGTAAGCAATTTTTCTTAGAAGCGCCCCTACCAGGCGCTGATGGCCGGGATGGGTGGTCCTTTTATTCCGGCAGGAAAAAATTATCCAGATGATATCCTCCACTCTTGGGCGAAGCTAGAGATAGTGTCAGATTTTTACTGACTAAAAAACCCATCCCGTTTCTTCGTTGCCTTTCATACCGGGGCCAAGCCTTCCATTCAGAAATAGACACTTAGCCCCGGTAGGACCCTGCTGGGCCCTTGCGGTTGCTTACAACTCCTTGAGGCGCGCGGAAACAGTACGCACTGTCCACGACTTGGGCTCGGAAGAGGAGGGGACTCTCCCCTAAAAGAGGGGACTTACAGTTATAATTGTGCCGTGCCCAGCACTGGGTGATCTGTAATATTTCCAACTTCAACGTTAAGTTAGCAAAACCCGTCAACAAATGTTTCAGAATAAAGTTGTGCATCTTTTGAGAGTCGATATTCAACTTTTCAGCCATTTTAGACGCGCAGTTATTATTTGATGGTCATTTGAGTGAGTTGATACGAGATGTAAAAAAAGAAAATCCTCTTTCACCAAGACGGCGCACCGTGTCGTACCTCTGTGGTTGCCTCGGCGAAAATCCACGAATTCGGCTTCCGAAAATTGTTGCTTGAACTGTTTAAGGCTTATAGTCCCTTTATCCATCTGGCCAAACTTATGTGGACGCACCTCTCGCACCCGCCTAGGCGACAGTACGCAAATCTGTGCATTTATTTGCGGCCATCATCGCCCGGAAAGCGCGCGGCTGACCTTTAAATCCATTTTCTTTGCGAAATATTGATTGATTTACATATGCAATGTTCACTTTGAAGAATATATAACCACCATATTTTATGTGTAAAAATGTTTCTAAAGATCCAAGCCGTTTTGAAGGAGTAGGGAAAAGTTGCGAAATTGCTAAATATTTTTTTTTGACAAAAGTATTAATAGCACGAATAAATTCAATGTTGATAATGTTGTTCATGAATCTATAATAAACATATATTTTTTTCAAACCTGTTAACCTTGCCGTTACCGAGGAGTAGACTTTAGAAAGTCACTGTTGTTGGCACTTTTCGGGCGCTTGGGCCTTAACTAGCCTTCTTACTTACCAGATCTAGCACCAAGCGACTTCTTTTTGTTCTCTTATCTAAAAATTGTACTTAGAAGATAGAGATTTCATCGAATAAAAAGGCAGTCACCAGAAAAATTCCGACTATTATGTGAACGGGTTAGAAAAATATTGCTGGGAGAAGTGTGTGAGGAGACAATTTAGAAAAAAATATACGAAATATTAGCTGGTATTTTTGTAAAGTGGGAAACTTTTCAGACCACCTGTTTAGTCAGGGTGGGGATGTCATCTGTCACCGAAAAATCAGACCATAATATATAACTAACCATATCAATATATAACTAATCTATATCTTTATATATCATCCAAGCATCATTGGTAACGAAAATTCAAAATTATAATACGGTTTCGGGATTGCCCGACCACTATATTTACCTCTTCGGAAATATGAGTTTGACCTGAAAGTAGATAAAGTGAAAAATACTGGTGGCAATTTTACTATTGTTCAACGGGATGTCTTAGTAGCACTTGGATAGGGTTCATAAATGCGGATATTTACAGACAAGGAAGATATTTCGGCAGTCAGGCTACAATTAAACTATTCAGGCAATCCCGAAACAAACAAGTGAGTAAGACCATAAACAGATTCAAACAAAAACCAATAACATACAAATTATTGTAAATAATTACGAAAACATTATTCATTTTCAGAACAATGAAACGTTATCAAGAAGAAATAATGAAGATATCTTCTCGGCTAGCGTTGAGAGTGAAAGCGAAGAAGACGACAGTATTAAAAAACTAACAAAAAACGTTCACGGCAAAAATAAGAAAAAAAATGACGCTGACGATAAATCTAAAACAAAACAAGAAAAGACAAAAACGAAAGAAAAGAAGAAAACGAAAAGCCGTAAAGCGTTGCGAGAGCGTGACGAAAGAGAAAAAGTAAAGCAGGAACTAAAACGTAGATGTGTTAGCGAAATTGACAGCAAAGTAGCGAAATGCATCAAAGCATGCCACAGAACACAACAGGACGTTTGTAGTCGACTTGCCTGCTCTGTCAGATCTCGAAAAGAGCTTATAAAAGAATGTAACAACAGTTGTCGAGACACTTTTGTTGCTGAAGATTGTTAGCTCCTTTGAAACTGCCAATAAAAAAAATTGTTTACATTAATTTTTAGATGACGTGAATAAATTATTCTTTCGCAAAGTTTATTATTATAATTTCCTTTTCATTTATTAAGACATTTTGGTATGATTTCAGCAAACTAACGATGTCTTTAGTTCAGATCAAACTATACTCATTAGTGAAGTAATGATCATGTAAAGTAAAGTACCCATAGAGCACTTTACGCAAAAGATTTATCGTGAACCAAATAGAAATAATTTTAAGAGTTTTTAGCCTGTCAACGTGAGATCAATGGTCAACTAGCGAACCTCTTTAAAGTATTTTAGTATTAAGTAGGTATTTATAAATCAAATATGGTATTACAGACTGACCCAGAAACAAGAAGAAATATCGACATGCCTGAAAATTCAACAGAAATTGATGGTCAAGAAGAAGACGACTATCTAAATGCACAAAATGACGATCTTAAAATCAATATATCTGACTTACAAGATATAATCGAACAACCAGCTATGCGAGCTCATGAAGAACGTAAAGACACAGTAGAGTCGAAGATAAGACGAACTGAATGTATTAGCGCAAAAATTAAAGAGGCAGAAAAATGTAGCAAAGCATGTAACAGAGCCCACACAGATGTCTGTGAGAGACGCAGCTGCTCTCGTAGAGCTAGGAAGACTCTAACAACAGAGTGCGGCGTCAATTGTAATATAGCGTTCGATGCTGCAGTTTGTGATTAAGGCAGTGTGTAAGTAATTGTCTTCGGGATTGAGTTAATAAAGATTTCCTTTGCCTATTCTGTCTTTAATTCATAAGCTCAATAACCTAGGTAAGTGCCTTTATACAAAAATCTGTCGATCTGCTAATCACTGTACTGTTTCTATCATGAATTAGAAAATTATTCGGCCAAATGGTATTTAAAAAACATAAAAGAAAATATTCCATTTTAACTGTAGCAATTTTATTTTCTCCATGTACTAGCACTTTGATATTATCTTAAACAGTTACTAGTATCACTAACCCTTTAATAACAACGATCGAAATATTAGGATCATCCTGAATCAGAGAGCCTAGTGCGAGTTTGTTTTACGTTAAAGCCATCGGTGCGTTTATGACGTTCGGCTCTCCGATCGGGTCGCTCTAAACTTTTAACCAATCAGAAAGGCAACTGCAGTAAACGTTCCAATCGCGATATGATAAAAACAACTCGCATTCAGTAGCCAGAATCTTTACTTGTAAACAAAAGACACAGTGTGTGAGATGTTACAACATTCAATAGTATCCCTAATTCTTTTGAGTCACATTTATACAAAGTAAAAAGCTAACAGCTTTAAAAGGTGTAAGGGACAGCCCTCCACAAACTTTAAGGGCTTGCTCAGTAGACGAAACTGAAGCACCTTCCAAAAGATTGTTGTTCTGGAAACGAAAAAAATCAGCCTCACCATACAAAATGATAAACTTGATTGGACAATTTGTATGACAAGGCCGATATTTTTTTCGTTTCCTGAAAAAAATATTTGTGGAAGGTTGTTCAGTTTCGTCTACTGAGCAAGCCCTTAAAGTTTGTGGAGGGCTGTCCCTTACACCTTGTATATAACATGACGAACGGCAACAGATTTATAAAAGTTAACACAATAATATGTTAAATCGAATTGAAACATAAAAAAATATGAAAAAATACCAATTTCCTTAAGTTAATGTCTTCATATAAACATGGATTTTATTGTTGCGATTGTGTTGCTGAATATTTTCGTAAGTAACCTTTTTTTTGTAAATTATTGCTTGATGCCCAATGAAACAAATAAAACAATTGAGAGGCGAGCCAAGAGGATCATTGTCGAGGCTTCAGTCTTGAGCATCGACGCCGAGTCGCTAGCCTGTCGGTTTTCTACCGGTTGCATTTCGGGGAGTGTGCGTCGGAATTGCATAGCCTAATTTCACCTAGCCCGTTCCATCATCGGACCAACAGGCGTACGCCGATGCGCCACCGGTACATGGTGAACAACCCAAATATACGCACAAAACGATTTGGGAACACATTCATTGTGCCTATAGGTAAAAGTGGAATTCCCTGCCGGAGTCTCTATTTCCTGATTGCTATAATCCGGAAATCTTTAAGTCAAGAGTGAATGAACGATGGAGCGCACTTATCTAGAAGTGATCTAGTAGACATTAAGTCTTCTAGGTTACTTCTAGACAAGCTACCATATAAGATGATTCTTCAGATATGTATAATATTTGCCAAATAGCTTCACTTACCTCACTATTCTACTTCAACCCTCAACAGGTGTTACAAATTCATGAATCAGTCTATCGTGAATACCGCATGAAAATCCGTTCATTTATGGTTTTGAATTCATGACGAACTGTCAGACAGAAGCGGTGAGGGACTTAGTTTTATAATTTTAAAGAAATTAGAATAAAGATGAGGATTTCGTAAAATACATTATATTTATCATTTCAGCCCTCTATAAAAGCAAGACAAAAGTATGTCAGTTCAGATATAGCTAGCGAATACAGTCACCAGAAGGTATCAATGGAGGATGATACTTCAGATGACGAGGCAAACTATTTTAAAGAAGAACCTTCCGTGGCTTTATCCGCAGAATATTTCCGTGCACACGAAAATAAAATAGCAAGAACACAATATGAATCTAGAAGGTGGCATACAAGCTGTCTTCGAAAAGCGGCAAAATTATGCACGAAAGCATGCCAAAAGGCTTTTAAATCTGTTTGTAAGAAACGCAAGTGTTCTAGCAGAGCCAAGACAGCACTTAAAAGAGAATGCAAGAAGAGTTGCCCAAATCATTTTATACGTGATAAGGATAGAGCGGCTTATGAAGAATAGGAATAATGTGTAGCGTTATAAGTTAGTAGTGATACAATCCTGTCACTATTCGCAGGACAAACGGCCCTTTTCACTAGGAAAAATTGTAGTAAGGTCTTAATGTGTATGTCGTAGCTATATCGTTTAATTCGCCATTTCATGATGTAGTCGGGCATTTCACGTAATAGTTGGCCACTTCATGAAATGGCCATCTCAAAACTAACCTAATTCTCGGTCATGTTATGAAAATGATTATGGCCAATAACTACGACATAGCTACGACATATAAATACAATTTGTTGTATGAAAATAAACATTTTTATTCGATAAAACATATATTTTTTCTATTGAGAATCCTCGCGTTTGAAAGCTAATAACTTGTAATAAGTAAAGTAAAAGAACATACTCGTATCAATAAAGATACAAGATTGAATATAATTCCGATAGCCGACATGAACGAATCTTCGATCAATAAAGATCGATGGTGCGAAATCTACAATTAAATTCGCCCTCAGTTACCCCTGGGTAAAGCAAGAGCGGTGGACGTGTGACTGTAACTAACTAGGTACAACCGGTGTTTCTTTAGTAGCCATTTGCGTTTCAGAGTAACGGTAGGTAACTCTTTAGAACATTTCCGCAGCCCTAACATGAATGACTTTTAGGCGACCATTACACGGTCATGCAAGCGTCAATCAATTTCATCAATCATGAATGATGGTTTAAGCCAATTAGTACTAAAAAACGTCGACTGTGGCAAAACTGACAGCAAAACTTACCGAGTAATGTTCACCGCCATAAACTGGAGCCGAACAGTTTTGCTGAGATCTCTTCGAGATGGGTGTGGAACACATCGCGCGCAGACGGGAGTTGGCATCATGATGATTGGAGCTGTTGAATGTTACCTAGCTTTATTGTATTGAAATTTATACGTACTTGTAGCTGAGACTTGTAGGTACATTTTTCCGTCTGCTGCGTAGGTACTTCCACCGTTAGAGCCAAAGCCTTCACTAAAACGATTCGTTTGTTTGGCTCTGGCGTTATTTTAGCACAAGATTGTAAGTAACATAGGTACAGCAATATAAAACAATAATAATTCGAATTACAAAGGTAATCTAAAAATTAATTGAAAACTTAATGTTTTGAAAGGTCGAGCGATTTTTATTCTTTCAGTCACTACAATGAATTTACAAATAGTTGCTGCGATGATGTTGTATTTTGGTGTAAGTATATAAACAAAACAAGTTTTAGGTTTTTTAGGATGTACCTAGTATCACACTGTTGGGCAAGGGCCAAGTCCGAAGTCGCCAAGTCCTTTCAGGGCTTATTTGCTTGGGTCACTTCGCACCAGCAATCGCGGTACGCGTCCGTAGTGCGAATTCGTTTTACGCTAACGCGAATGACACGTTTAGGACGTTGGGTGTTCTGATTGGCCCGCACCTAGCGTTGCCAGCCGTCCGGATAAGGCTGGACAGAGTCAGGCTTTTTAGTTGCACGTCCGGCCAAATTAGGTGGAGTCCGGCCCGTCCGGCCTTTGTTAGGCTTTTTAAATTTGACTATTTTGTATAGAATTGTAGTTTGAATTCTGCCTTATCTTATCTCGCTAGCACAAGCAGAATGGATATTGGGCACGCCATATTTATGGCGATAAGTCTCCTCTTTGAGGTGTGTCTGGAAAGACTTCACGGCGTCCTTACCTTCCGCATGATGCAGGTCCTCACCGGGCATGGTCAGTTCGGAAGATTTCTGCACCGGATTCGTGAGGAAGAAACGCCCGGGTGTCACAACTGTGTGGACCGTCCGGAAGACACGATGGAGCACACAGTGGAGGTGTGCCCCGCTCATTGGGGCGATCGGCGGCAGCGATCTGTCGCACCGTGTCTTGGTTGGTCCGGAGCAAGGAGGACTGGCAGGCGGTCGCCTCCTTCTGCAAAGCAGTAATGCAAGTAAAGAAGGAGGCCGACCGCATCAGGCAACGGCGCTCACAGCGCCCCAGCCGCCGCTGGGATTCCGATCCCGATTTCCGGCCACCGTAGGCGCGGGCTTGCGTACGACGAGCAATGGGTAACTCGCTGTCCGACCGTCCGGTAACTGTTCGGACCGAGCCCAAGTCATCGACGACGCGCACTGTTCCTGCGCGCCTCAAGAAGTTGCCAGCAACAGCAGCTGGGTCGAAGCCTACTGGGGCCAGGGTTACCTCCGAAAGGTAGCTCAGCCCCGGTATGAAAGGCAAGAAGGAACGGGGTGGGATTTTTATACAGTAAGAGTTTGACACTATGTCCCGCTCCACCCAAGGGCGGGGGAGTTTTACTCACCAAAAAAAATCCCACATCAAGTAGTTATTCAGACCCAAGCAGCTCAGCAGACGGCCAAAAATTGGTATTTAACTGCAACCGGTTAGGCTGGAAGCCGACTGCAGTATAGCCAGGAAAACTCCTTTGTCTGTGATTGACGGTCGATGACAATCATTTTTCCAGACTGTAAAAGGAGCGCATCAAGCCTTACGAACAGGTGGAGAGGAAATTATAACTGTCCCAGAGGATAATTCAGAAGAGAAGCCGTCAAGAGTATTGGCCCTAGTTATCGTTGAGGTAAAGTCGATTTAAACTACTTCTAGTTTTATTCAAACTTAAAAGGGCTCGGAACATGAGAAACGCTGCGTAGGGGATTTTTTTATGACACAGCGTGTTTATTACCTGCACTACAATTGCTATAGGATGGGAGAGGTGACAGCTGTCAGATTCATACAATGTAGTTATCTATCCTTTTCTCTCATCAAATAGGTAGTGTATATTGTTTGTCCTGCTGTCATCCTTCCCATGCTATGTAAAAAAGATTAAGGTACTGCGCAGCGAGTATCGCTTTCCACAGGCACTATTAGGTTTTCAAATTGAAACACTGAGGTGACGCAGTAGCGTAGCTAGTCCAAAAGGGGCCCAGAACAATAAAAATTGAGGCTCCCTTTTTACCCGGCTGGGCCTAAAAGGGCGTTTTTGTTACGAATTTAGCCCAACTGGCACCGAATTTTCTCAACAGGCTAATTTAAGCCTCTCAATAATTAAAAAAATGAATTTTTAAACAATATTTTACGGTTTTATGCTTCCAGACAGAGCCTCTGAAACCTTGTCGTTATCATTTTTATTACGAATTAGCCCCGAACTTGCATCACATGTCTCGATAAGCTAATTTAGGAGCCTCTCATTTTAAACTTTTGAGTTTTTGGACAACATTTTATGGTTTAATGCTTCTAAACGGAGCCCCGGAAAAAAAATTGATACGGCGGTAGCTACGCCTCTGTGTAGACGTAGTGTGTGTATTCATCACCTTTCTTTTTCAAAACCAATTATTGGAAACAGACTCCTAATAAAAGCAATTGCAAACTTTGTTTAGCACTTTTTGAATTCACTTGTTTTATTATTTCGATGCTGAAAAGTGAAAGTCCCTCAATTTTCTTCTTTTCATCTCGATGTACTCATTATTTTTTTTTCTGACTTGTATTTGCCAATCTGAGTGTACAGCTCTGTTATTGGCCTCGTACAGATCCTGAAAAGTGTAGGTAGTTGTGCAAGATGATCAATACAGGTGACGCATGTCCTGTGCAGTGGCTCTACACTGCCATTGTGTTAGGGATGGGTCGAGGAAGCCCCATTTAGCCAGATTGTTTTACAGAGAGCGGCTAACGATCCGCAGTCGGACCCAAACCAACTAATATAATAATATAATATACTCCACAACTATCACACAACGCCGTCTAGTCCCAAGCTAAGCAGAGCTTGTATTATGGGTACCAGACAACTGATAAACATACATACATATTTCCAAATACATACATATTATAGATAAATTACACCCAGACACAGAACAAATGATCATGCTCATCACACAAACATTTGTCCTGGATGGGAATCGAACCCACGACCTCCGGCATAGCAGTCAGGATCACTAACCACTAGACCAACAGGCCTGTCAACTGGACAATAATGACCAGTCGGACTTCAATGTTTGGTCCAAATAAAATAAATCGATTTAGGTACATTAAGTTTTTACTATTATGATTTACAGGACATTGAAGAATCAGAGGAGACAAATCCTTCTATGAAATCAGAAGAGACAAATTCTTCCATGGAATTCGAGGTTATGTTACCTTTAATTGAAAGCCCTGAAATAATGTTGCCATGGTTGAAAGGTATAAAACCCAAAGCTTTTGACGAAGACACATCAGAAGAATCTAATTCTGACGAATATTCAGATTCCGATACGATATCAGACTCCGAAACCGAATCGGATTCCAACAGTGAATCGGACACCGATAGCGATTCAGACACCGACAAAGAATCGTATTATTATCATGAAGATGATTACTTAAAAAACAAAATAATGAAAAAGATCGCTAATTTGAACCTTGTCAAAGATAATCCGATATTCTTAAGAAATCGTTGGAAGTCGTGTCAGAAGAAAGCATCGAAATATTGTCGCAAGGCGTGCGAGGTGTCTTACAAAAATGCGTGCGCAGAGCAGTCATGTAAAAAAAAGTTGAAAAGTGTTTTAAAGAAACAGTGTAAAGAAAATTGTAAGGATTTTTTTATGGAATCTTAGTCTAATCGTTTAGCAATTGGTTATAACTCTGGTATAACCAGTACAGAGACATGTAATTTAGTTTATGTATGTAGATATTAGAAATAGGTAATAATCTACCGATGGTAGGAAGTACCTGCTGACCGCAGTACTTCCTACAACCGTGCTTATTTCAGTATTGCTAGTTTATTCCATGATATAAGTTACCTGTAAATGTACAAGAAGTAATAATCAACATTTTAAAATAAAACAGTTTCAAAACATTTTATTCGTATTTATTTTATAATACATCGATAAAATACATTATTTATAACTGTGATAGAATAACATGTTTAACTGTAATTGTTCCAAGAAGACCGTTATTTATTTAATCATCGACTTTTATCAACTTCAACAAAAATAAGGTTTATAAATATTATGGCTTTTTTGCATAATGGACTACCGGAAATCTCGACATTTTTTTTTTCAATGGCAATACATAGTATGTTATATTTTTAAATCATTCTTTTTTTAAAGTGAGCCGAAATAGTGCTCTTTAAAAAAACAGCTAACAGGTATTGAGGATGTAATTAATATCTACTCATCATTTTCATCTTCAATTTATTTATTTTTTTCTCAATCGCTTTAATGAATTATTCCACCATTATGTAAAAAAGTCATGAGAACTAAACTATTCTTAATAAAGAAAATGGCCCAGAAATCTTTGTTTCTGCAATAACCGCTGAGAACCTAAATAAGTTCTTAAGTACTATATTATAAACTTAATATTTAATATTGGTAATACTTTCGGACGGAATGTCAAATGGTAATACATAAGCACATTTAATTATACAATAATTATACAATCTCATGATTATTTCATTTGTTTTCTTTAAATATTAAAATTGTGACATAAAATAAAATTCTATTAAATTATTTAGATTTATTTTCACAACCTAAAAATCTGTCAAAAAGTAAGTAAATAAGATATTCTTAAATATGTTTTATAAAATCGTTAAGTATTCTAAAAGGCACTTTTGGAATAGACAAATAGAAAAGAAAGATAGTACCTACCTATGTATATTTAAAAATACATTTTAGTGTTTGTGGCACTTTATAAGACACTTGAATAGATTAAGCCTAATCGTAATTTTATTAATGCATATCTTTAATATATTTATTTTTATTAAAACTTATGTATATCAGGATTTTATACAATTTGTATTCAATTACTACTTTAGAGTAGCTTAAAATATACATTCACATTCTGATAATGTGACTCTTATGTGTATACTTTTAAAGATCATTACATACATTCGATGATATATCTTCGGCAAAGCTGATATTTCAACCATTAAAGTCATGCATATGATTCTGAACTTGTATAGTCACAAATTGTACCATAGCTCGACTTTAGCGGTGCACGTCAGTGAAGTCTATTGAATAATCGTCATTTTGAATTATGAGACATTCGGATTTGGAATCGAATTACAGGTATGTTGACGGGAATCGACCATTTACTATGTTAGTCGAACATGAGCAATGGTCTATCTGTATCTTAACGCTCTTATTGCCGGCTGGAAAGCCTGCGTTACAAGCCATTTGTTGAATGGTTGATGCCTGTCAAACAAAGTGTAATGATGATCTTTAAAACCATCTTATTGACTTTCATCGATAAAATTAATCATAATATTTTCACAGTTTCCCACCACTTGGACTCTTAGAGCTGCTCTTTATTATCGATGTCACAGATATGTTACCAGAACTGCTGAACTGCGGTGGCGGAGACCGAGGCAGAGAAAACTTTGTATCACTCAAATTCTCCTGGCTCAACGATTTTTGCGTTGTAAAAACCGGTATTTTCGACGAAACTCCTGGTGCTAGAGGTTTCGTTTTTTCCGCTTTGACGGGTATGTTACTCGGTTTCGCAGAAATCTGCGGTTTTTGTTGTTCTTGAGACCGTAACTGTAGCTGGTCAAGTTGCGATAGTCTCCGGTTTTCTAGGTCTGTGCTCGTGACTATAGTGCCTTTAGGAGATTCGTAGGTAGCTGTGCGAAATTTTATGGTAGTGTTTCTTGGTAGGTCGAAGTCAGAATGACGTTGTTTCTTTGGTTCGTTCGATTGGTTCGATTTCGATCGTTTTTGCGCGTCAGCGAGTTGTTTAGCTGAAAAGTGCCTTTCATTGAGAATGAAATCATTTAGCAGTTCAATGTCTAACTCGTAAGATAGAGGAGGTTCCTCGTAAGGCGGTGCTCTTTGTCTGCTTAAGATTTTGTCTTTGCTTTCTTTCTGTTTCTGCAACTGTTCGGTACGAGGCGTGACTACTTGTATTTCTGTGATGTGTTTATCTTTATGACTGTCTACATCTTTGCAGTCTTTTTGTATTGCTGTTATCGTTGGATTGATGGAATATCTTGTTTTAGTGAGTTCGACTGCATCTTGGCTTGAGGTTTGTACGTCTTCTAGATCTTGAATAATTCTGATTCCCATCCTTGAGAGTTCTTCTGGCGTTTTCTGGGACATGAAACTAGGATCATTTTTTAGTTTCTCCATCAACGCCTGTGCTTGTTCTTCATCCATCTCCGTTGTGTTTAGTATGATTGTTTCTGTTCTTGTGTAAGCGGGTTCATCGGTAGTGAAGTGCATGTTAGGATTTTGCCGTTTGATTTCATCCAGCACTCTCTTATCGATATCTTTAACATCTCCTTCTT
The DNA here is from genome assembly GCA_929112965.1 of Mythimna albipuncta. Lineage (NCBI taxonomy): Eukaryota > Metazoa > Arthropoda > Insecta > Lepidoptera > Noctuidae > Mythimna > Mythimna albipuncta. The sequence continues at coordinate 6,562,085 of OV815984.1, forward strand.
CTAACTGCATTTCATTAATTTCTCCTCCTCTCATTATACCGAAGCTGATCTGTTCTACTTGTAAAGGAGCTTCAGTTTTAGATGTGATGTACTTAGTTGATATTTTCTCAACATTTTGAGTAATCACTTTGTTCCCAAATTCGTCTTCGTTGACATTTACAGTTACAGTTTTCTGTACGGGTTCTTGTGTCATCGTCAAAGACACATTCCCTGGTTCCATGTATAAAGTCCTTTCTCTTTCATCGTGTCTTCGTCTTATACCTTCAAGGACATCAGGTGGCATCATCCGTATGGTAGGCTCGCCTATCTCAATAGACTTTGTGTGATCATGGAACGTTTTTCTGTCTCGCTTTTCAACAACAGGCTCAACTTTCTCTGTAGTTATGGTTACAACATTGGTATTGGTGTTTAAATCTTTGGGTTCTGTCCATTCTGAGGAAAATGTTTCGAGTTTCTTTTTGTAGTTGAGACTATTATTGTTTGATCCGATTCTGATATTACTGACAAAGTCATCGTAGTCTCTAACTTTTTCTGCTTGTGTTGTTTTTAAGTCGAAATTAACAATGTCTGGTTGATGCATTGCTGATTTGAAAGCATCTGTTTGTGGTGTTTCTTTACTGGTACTGGCTTCATGCTTTTCTTTTTCAGAGCTTTGGTCAATGTGTACGTTCAATATCGGATTTTTGGCGAGCAGTTTCTTCATCATATCAGACTTGGGTCTTTCCAAGCTGTTAACGTATGTATGACGAGACATCTTCAGGTCATCTGGTACATTTGTATCATACGTCATTGTAAGTTTTTCTTCGTATTTAGCTGGTGCTGGTTTGGTTTCAGTAACAACCGGTGCGATTTCTTGTGTGCTATCTAAGGAGCTCATGTTACTCCCATCTGATGTCGATTTAGCAAACTCAGATACAAGTTTCAAATGGACTTTCATGTTTTCATCCATTATCCGTCTAGCAAGATGGTCAGAAGTTTCGTGTTCTGGTTCTTTATACAGCTCAAATTCTTTGGGCTTACTAAAGCTATGTTCTTCATTCCTCTCGGAATCAACAGAGCTAGAAGATCCCTTCACTATAGCATCTTCCAAGTTACCAAATTCCGAACCTTTCTTCAACCGATTTCTCTGGAAAGTGTTAAGTCCTTCTATAGCCGATGTTTTAGCAATATTTAAGCTCAATCTAGGTTCTTTGTGTTTGATGACAACACCTTTATCCGAATCAATCATATCAGGTAGAACATCTTCATGTCCAGAATCAAAGAAAGTGGTTTCGACTACAGACATAGCTTTCCGTTTTTTAGGTGATATGGTATTTTCCTGATGGCTCTCAGCATCTTCTGCGGAAATATCTAAACTTTGAGCTCTTTCTAGAGTTCCGGTTGCTGGTTTACTGGCTTTAGCTCTCATTTCAAATCTGGATAGATCGCCGAGTGAAGCAGCTTTACGTTCATTCTCATCCAAAATTGAAGTATCATCTGATGCAGAATGTACTGTTTCGTTATTTGGTGAACTGTGGATGGTTATATCACTGTTATTCAGCTCTATAGTGGTGGAACCTTTCTCACTCTTATCACTTTGGTTCAGAGACCTTACTGAATGAACATCTTGGTTAGAAGACATGATAGACTTTGAATCTTCAAAGAAGTTATTCAGAGAATCACTTTCTCGTTTGAAAGGCTTAGTGACAATATCGTAAATGTCATCTTGACTGAAGTTGATGGATTCTTCGAGACGGGTAGAACTAGTACTCTTTATTTTGCTGACCTTTGGCGTTGAGGTATTTATTTGTGATGCATTAGAAGACCTGGCTGACAAAATAGAGTCATGTAAAAGACTTGAATGCTCTTTCTCATTGCTTAAGAAATCATTGACGTTTTTCAACTGCTCTAGAATACTGTCATCAGTTTTGTTTTTCTCAGTGTCAGGTGGTGAGGGAGCTTTGCCTTTGGATTTCTTCGGTTTAGGAGCTTCCTCTTTCTTATGTTCAACTTTTTCTTTTTCATAAATGACGTCAGTAGAGCTCTTTCTGTTAGTTCTAGCTGCGTTTGCCGCGTCTAGCATATGTTGTGGTAACTCCTGAGGTATTCCGTTCTCGTCCCTTTTGATTCCACTAGAATTGAGGTCACATCTGGCAAATGTCGTCATTACAGAAGTCTCAGATGTTCTTGACGATTCTAGACTAGTAGTAGTAGTGTCAGATTCATTAGCTTTATTTCTAGCGTTGGGAATCGGAGGAGCCATCTTTTCTCTACGTTTAGCAACAACTGGTTTCTTTTGTTCCGTCTCGTTTTCATGTTTAATTTGAGTTGTAGGTGCAGGACGTTGTGGTTCAGGCTTGTCTATTTCGTCAACAGATTTTTTCTCAACAGCAACGACTCCGTTTTCGACGTTCTTTTGTTTTAAGACACCGTCATCAGGTACATTTGGTGGTAGGACTCTGATACCGAATTTCATAGCTCTTTTCGGATCATATTCTCTTTTCTGGGTTTCTGATTGTTCAATATGACTCATAGCAGCGATACCATTTTCTGGTTGGATTATTTGAATGTCACTGTCAGTCGACTGTCTCTTATTGTTTCTTTCAGGTTTGTTGACAGCTGGTGGGATGTCAGACAGCCTTGATTTGTTTGCAAGTTTGCTATTCTTTTCATTCTCTCGTTCTAGAGTTGTGTGACCATCTTTCTTCTCCTTCTTATTTCTTTCTAGAGTCGTTGATGTGATGATCTTGTCTGATATCATCTTCTTGATGCCGCTCTTACTCTGTTTGGTTTCTAGTGTCGAGTTGTTCGAATTTGACGTATTTGGAGACCTCGGCGGGTGCAAGAGTTTTCCTTCTTTTTCAAGCTGAAACAAAAGAAGCAATTATTATATCTTTTGATTCGTGCTATTAGATGCTAATGGTTCAGATAGATAAAACCAGCGTGTGTTTTAACAAAAAATTAAACTAGCAAGTTTTTTATGATACTCGTTTATCTTAAATTAAAATAATAATTGGACATTTTTATCGCCTCTCACGTAGAGCAATTAAATGTTAACGGAACAAGATTTCACACACTCAGTCATACTTGTCAACGTACCAAAGCCGGCTTATACTGATTGGATAAGAGAGAGGAAATATCATACATTCTTTGAAACTAGTTTAAATATCGATTTCCGTAGTAAAGGTATTTCGTCTATGCAAAGTTGTTAGCATTCATTCCTGATTATGCAATATCATGATTTATTACTTTATTTAATCTTCATGCAATGTAAAGGTACAAAGGCGGACTTAATGCCTTAGGTATTCTCTACTAGTCAATTTGTCATTGTGACCGAGGTGGAATTCGCACGAGACGTAGGTGAGTGTGTCACTGCAGCCGAGGGTGCAATGACAAATTTGCACGTGTAAGTTTCAAACTACTTTTTTCAATACACTTGCGAAGAAATGAATAAACGGGGGTTGAACGGCGATTCGTGGAGGTCGACGCGCGCGCAGCCTGATACGATACATGTAATAACATTGTGGCTGGGAGAGCACGCGCACTTCTCTGCACTAGTGCGGAAAATAGTCTATTGCGTTATTAAAAGCGGTGGGATAAGAGCGGGTTTTCGAATAAGTGTATTGAAAAAAATATTATTTAGAAAACAAGGGTATAAAGGTCACGAACGCTAATGTGAAGACTCGTGAACACATTCGCAAGAAGTTGGTAGAATCATCACAGTATCGATTGGGTGAATTCCTTTAAGAATATCGTTAATATTTGTATGCATGCATGTGAAACACGTGTCTAGTATTTTTACGTAAAGAATCCATGTACAAAATGTCATAATAGTATCATCAAAAATCACAAAGTAATAAGCCTGTTATGTCAGCAAAAATACATAGTCACCGGTCCATCCAGGCGACTGAGGGGTTCTTTTGCATTTGCACCCAGCTGTTTGCTGGCGCCTAATGCCCGCTATGACCTGCCGTGACCTGTGTTGTACTTAGTGTCGGTGGTGTCCCACTTGTGACCTTTTTAAATGTTTTTAGATATAATATAACATGGTGCAAAAGCTATTGAAATCCATTCAGTTACTTATTCTGAACAAACTAATAAAGTTTCGCATAAACTATAATAATGTTGTATATAATAACTTTTAATTAGATGGTTTAATAACAACAAGAGCATTGTTTATCGACAGCTGTTGGCTATTGTAATTTTTATTTTCTGTTTGTCTTCTATTAGGTTGCACCGACACTGTTATGTTATGTTTCTGCAACATCCTAAAGTTGCATGGCAAAAAATTCCTAAGACATTAGAGCCTTTTTTTATGGTGAGAAAAAATCATCCAATGACATCCCCCGCTCTTGGGCGGAGCGGGAGATAGTGTCAGACTCTTACTGACTAAAATGCCACCCCGTTCCTTCTAGCTACTTCATACCGGGGCTCGAGCGCCCTTTCGGATAACCCTGGCCCTCGTAGGCTTCGACCCGGCTGGGTCCCTGCTGTTGCTGACAACTCCTTGAGGCGCGCGGGAACAGTGCGTGCCGTCGAAGACATTAGGGCCTGTCCGCACAGTTATATTTCACCGCAAGGTTTTTATACTTGCGTTATTATATTCCGCTGTCAGAATTACAGTAGTACGCACTGCGAATAATATTTGGTATGATTTTTGTCAGTTCATTGCTGTTCCACTGTTCCTGGACAATGGAGCATTTTACATAGCGCCGCCGTCGCAGGGCTGAGCAAAACGCGGGAATTTTATTTCGCAGTGTGGACATAGCTATAATTAGGTACTCTATACTGCACAAAACATTTGCGCGGATTTATTTCCGCACTGTGAAATTAAATTCGTGCGGATAATTCCATAAGATTCAATGTATTACAGAATGACGAAAAAATACGACTGTGAAATATCACAGGACAGGCCCTTACACAGCGTTTGCCAGGGCAGCAAGTAATAAATAAATAAAAGTAGGTACAGTTTCCATCACGGATCTTGAGCAGTTGCGCAGAAGCCAAATATTCGGTCTCTTTAGTGGTGCGAAGAGAGACGCGGGGGCGGGGAGTGTCAGTGATTGGCTCGCCGCGCCATCGCGTCATAGACATCACTCCTAATTCGTTCCCTGCGTTGCTGTATGTATCTAACAACGAAGACGATTGACTCGCCAATGTATGGAATGCGAAAAGCGATCCCCACTCTGACGCCAAGTGCTAAAGATCCGTTTTGGAAACTGTATATATGAAAACAACACGCTGCGGGAAAAAAGGCTGCCAGGCTAAAATGGGATTGGGCGGATTACATAAGTCGAAAGCACTCTGACCGTTGGGCAAGAGTCCCCACAATGTGGGTACCTGAAGATGGACGACGCAGCCGAGCGGGACCTGGGAAGAGGTGGTGAGACGACCTGGATGCCTACCGCAGGGATTAGTTCGAGGTGGCTCGAGAGAAGAATATGTGGAAGAAGTTGAGGGATGCCTTTGCCCAGCAGTGGGACAGTACAGGCTAATAAAAAAGAATATAGTTAACCTTTAATGATTTACTGCCTCGGGTCGTGATTGTAACGCGTCTGAGCGTGTTTACACTTTAATCTTGGTACGAATCCATAGAAATTGCTGTGTTGCCTATTGATTTCAAATCGATGGTGTAATCGTCTTGATTTTAAGGTTTTAAAAATGTAACTGTATATTTTTTTTGTGTGTTTCGAGTGGTAAAGGCATTCGTTGTTTTGTAAAAACTGTCGAACAGATTTTCATGAAATTTTCACCAATAGATAAGGAAGGTTTATGTTATAATAGAGAAAATACGAGAATTTCAAGATTTTTAACCCTTGTGCAAAGGTGAGGCTGGTCTAGAGCAAGTATTATAATATATTAGATAAGTTTCCCTTTCGAATCCTGTGAAAAGGAAAACTGTCAAGCACCTAACAGAAAAAGGACGCACACACTGAAATGTAACATCACTGCCAATAGGTTACATATGTATGAAAGAGATAGCGAAATATTCTCACCACGCCCCCACTCTTCCTCATACCTCTTATTTGAAATACTAATTGCTGCTTCATTTAATTAAATGCCTGCTGCAGTCTTCCCGTCCCATTATGATTTAGGTGTCTTGAAGGCTAAAGTGAATAGGCTCTTAATACACTAGTGCCTTACCATCTACGACTGCATCACTGCATACCATAAGGTGGGATCGCAGTCATGCATTAGTTTATATCAAGTAAAAAAATAAAAACTAATTTTAATGTTATTTTCAGCAACTGACGTCAGTTTAGTGTTATTTGTTGTTATAAAAGTAGAATAGAGTAGTGGTGGCTAACGAGTGGTAACGGCTCCGACTTACGGTCGCGGGTTCAAACCCAGCCAGACGAACACGTCAAAGTAACAACTTTGTATAATTTAATTCATAACCACTGCTCTCAAAACGACGAAGGAAAACATCGTGAGGAAACCGGCATTTCCTAGAACCAAAAATTCGAAGACGTGACATCCACCAACCCGCACTAGGCCCGCGTGGTGGATTACAGCCCATTCGCTCTCCTAGAGAGGAGACCTGACTCCCAACAGTGGGAACATTATAAGTCATAGTCATAGTCATAGTCATTTATTCATTAACAATAAATTGTATCTGAAATTACAAACCGTTAAATATTACATCAACACACAATTAATATAACATTGTATTTACCTCAAAGATCATCAATAGTATATAGACACTTGTTCAATAAGAATCTTTTGAGCTTTATTTTAAAGGAGCTAGAGTATATAGCGCTCTTCAAATCTAAAGGCAGTTTATTAAACAAAATAACCGATTGATATCTGGGACAGTGCTTCACAATATTTAAATTAGGCTGTATCTTGTAAAGTTTCATATCTTGCCTACGCGTGCCTTCTCTAATCTCTCGTTCTTCTGCAGTCTCATATTCGTGTATATATTTCGCCATGTTACTTAGAAGCACGAGTACATAAATACTCGGTACTGTAAGTATTTCTAGGTTAGTGAAGTATTCACGGCAACTCTCTCTTTGCGGAATACGAACTAAAGTGCGAATTGCTCGTTTTTGTAAAACAAAAGCCCTTTTGATGTTATACGCGTAACTATTTCCCCAAAACATTATGCTATACCTAATTTTTGATTCTACCAACGCAAAATATACCATTTTTAATTGTTCAATACCAATTTCTGTTCTTAGAGCTCTTAAAGCGTAACATGCCGAACAAATTGATGCGTTTATCGCATTTAATTCAGTTTTCCAATTTAACAGTTCATCTATGTGGATTCCTAAAAATGTAACTTCCTTCACGAGAACAATTTTGTCATCATTTAAAACAACATCTAAATTGTCCTTATTACGGGCTGTGGTTCTAAATAATAGTACATTGGTCTTTGCAGTATTAATTAATAAATTGTTCTTAGTGAACCATGCGTGAAATGCTTGTAATGCGTCATTTACCATTTGTTTTAGTTTATTCATGTCTTTAGCCGCTATTATGGCATTTGTGTCATCTGCAAAAATTACTATATCAATGTCAGGTAAAATAGTATTCATGTAATTGATTAAGTCATTAATAAACAATATAAATAAAATTGGTCCTAATATCGATCCTTGCGGAACACCCGTAGTCATGTTTACTGTCCGTGATTTGTAAACTTTTTTGTAGCCATTTTGTATTTTGTCAATTTCTACGTACATTTTTCTGTTTTTCAGATATGATGAGAATAGTTTCAAGGCCTTACCTCTAATCCCATAATACATCATTTTTTTAAGAAGCAATTCGTGGTCTATAGTGTCAAATGCGGAACTTAAGTCAAGGAAAATCCCTGCTACTCTCATTTTATTATTTAATTTTTCTATTACATCGTCAAGTAAGGTATATATGGCGTCTGAAGTACCAACACCTTTTTGGTAACCGAACTGTCTTTTGTTCAGTATTTTATTCGCGCGCAAGTGAGAAAGAAGTCGATTTTTAATAATTTTTTCAAATATTTTTGACAGAACTGGAAGCAAGGAGATCGGCCTGTAGTTTTTGGGATCATTTTTACTGCCTTTTTTATATACTGGTATTACTTTAGCTATTTTTAACTGGTCTGGGAAGATAGCTTCTTCAATACACTTGTTATAAAAGTCGCAGATAGGCTCAGCTAGTACTACGATATGTTCCTTAATAACAGATATTGGGATCTCATCATGACCACAAGAATACTTATTCTCCATACTTTTTACTATGGTCAAGATCTCATTTGGAGTAACCGAAGCAATTTTCATCTCGCTATTTATTTCGTTTGCATACATATTACAGGATACTGTATTTTGATCACTTTTGTTTGCCCTAGTGATGCATTTGTAGTCAAACTGTTCGGCTAAGATGTCAGATATTACTTCTGGATCCACTACAATATGGTCATCGACTTTGAGACGAAGTTCTGGTTTCATCGTTTTCTCCTTATTTGTACATTTGTTTACTACTTTCCACACTTCTTTACTTAAATTTTTAGAACTATTAATTTTCTCCATTATTGCATGTTTTTTAGCTTTTGTTACAACCTGTCTATACAGTCTAACATACTTGTTCTTATAAGTTAAGACACTAGATTCAAGTTTGTTTCCATTATGTGCACACAGGAAACGTTTCATTTTACTTGATGTTCGAATTCCTTTAGTGATCCACTTTAATTTGATATTATTTTTTAAACTTATTTTATATTCTTTTTTTCTGTAGCTACTTTGGAATATTTTATGAAATGTTTTGAGGAATGAATTTATACCCATACTACTCCAATCATTTTCAAGAATACCCTGTACAAATTGCGCACTGTTTTTGCTATTAAATATTCTCTTTTTTGTGACAACAGTTTGGTTTCTATTTCTTGCTGAATTACCCACATTACTCAAACGAATATCTGCAAAAATACCCCCATGGCCGTCTGCTAAACCATTGTGATCTACAGCACATCCCAGAATATACGAATCGGGCAAGTTGGTAATTATATTGTCAATACACGAGTTACAATCGTTACGGATGAAAGTAGCAGAATCAATTAGATGCCTGAAATTATAACACCGAAGTAAACTAAGAAATTCCATACGCTTTTTACTATCCACTAGTAGGTCAATATTAAAATCTCCACAAATTATAGATTTCTTATTGAACAAATAATCGAGTAACTTCTCCAATTGATCCAAGAACATTTCAAAATTTTTGTCTACAGGATTTCGATAACAACAACAGATGTACAATCCAGTGGAAACATCTTTAACACCGCACACTTCAAAACATTCAACTTTATATAACTTATTTACCGCGTCAATAACTTCTGTTTCCCTTTCCACATGTCCTAAGATTAAACTGCCTCCTCTCTTTTTACTTTTTCTGGTATTGTACGAGATTAGTTTGTAGTTAGCTATATTAAAATAAAGTGCTGTGTTTTCATTCAAAAAATGCTCGCTTATACATATATAGTCTAACCTTTTATCAAGGGTATGTAGATAAACTTCTAGTTCAGTCTTCTTGTTATTAATTCCACAAACATTCTGATGAAATATGTTACAGTAATTTACTAAATTATTATTCACGAAAAAATGTCGATTTCGGTATAGGCTCAGTCTGGTTTATAAAAGAATGCGATAAAGTTGGTTGAGGCTCATCGCTGCTTTTGTTATTCCTATCCTTATTCAACATTTTTTTAAAGTAGTAAGGTATAGTGCCGGTTTTCAACTGACTTATTTCACTACGTTCATGTATATCATAAAAATTCTCAGCACATTGAAACAACGATTCTATGTAGTTTTTTAAGTCGCGGAAAACATTCACCATAGCTTTATTCTTTACTTTGCCTGTGTATTTATGAAACATTTCTTGTGTATATTTTAGATGCTTATTTGTGTCAAACGTATATGCATATTTAAAAGTCTGGTTACTAAGATACAGGAGTCGATTGAATGCTTCTATTCTGGTATTAAATAAATTAACATTCCATTTTAGTTTAAAGTTAGGAGAACATAAGATGACATTGGTGTGCATTATATTCTCAAGTTTACATTTTATGTGATTCACCAATTCATCGTATTTATTTGAGGTTAAGAAATCTTTTTCACCTAAGAAAATTATGCAATAGTCATATAAGTTGTAATCTAAAATTTTTTTTTCTAACTTTTCTAGAAGTTCCACAATACCTGCATTTGGCATACAATAGTGAAAAATGTTGGCGTTTGGAAAAGTATTTTCAGCAATACCTAGTATATTATTTACATTATTATCACTAATTATACATAATTTGTTCGAATTATTTTCTTTGAAGCCGGGATCGTGTTGTGACTTCCTATTTGATGTATGTATTTGCTCTGTAATACCCTCTGTCGATACTTGCAATTGAGGTACACAGCTGATAACATTTGAATCTTCTTCAATCGTATTTGAAACTAGAAACGGCATTTTAATCATCCCAGTGTCTTGATCAGGACTTTGTTGAACATTTTTAAAGTCTAGTTTTGTTCTAATAAGATTTTTACGCTTAATTTTGGCTGAGGACGTCTTTAGTTTTGTGCTCGTACATATGTGTGTCAATTTGTCAATTTTTAATTTATAGTCATTGATTTGTTTAAGATGAGTACTATTTTCTAAAAGTAAATTCTCAATTTCAGTTTCAGCAATGGCTAACTTTTCTTCGAGTTGACATATTCTGTTTCTCAGTTCTTTTACATCGTCATTAGGTCGAAAATACATATCCGGGTAGCTTCGGTTTAGGTCATTTGAGGGCGTCGAAGTAAGAGATGCGTACTCGTCATTTTTTGATAAATCGTCTACTGATACCTCAAACGAGTTATTATTAGAAGCAATTTGCTTAGATTTATTTCTCATCGTTATATTATTTATATATGTTTTTTCGTGACTGGTTGTGGGACTATTAGACTTATACTCCGTTTTTTTGGTCCTTTTCCTACCATTTTCGGCATTGTTATTTTTACTCGCCATTATAATATTTCGATATATGACGAATTATTAATTGTAAATGTTCAAAAAGAAAAACACTTGGGCTTACAGTACTAATGTTTTAGGTTAGAGTTTCACTTCGTATTTGTTCCCAAAGCTTCAGTAACGTGGCGTAAGCTAAGTCTGGTGTAAACGCGTGGCATATGCTCAAGATGTTGCAACAAACGCCCAGTGTATGTGTTAATGTTGAGCATGTGTGCGTAGATGCGGCCGATCTGCGGGTTGCCCTAGGTCAGGGACGCAAGTCACTGCAGTTTTTTTTCTAAAGTTATTCACTTATTACTCACGGTTCCCATGGAATCCAGAGGTGTAGTATATATCAATCTTTAGTCCATTTCACAAGGAACGCAATGATATACAGCACTGGTCAATTTAGCAACTTTTAACCACCTTTTTTAAAATTATTACGAAGACACAACAAATACGCTATTAGCTTTTTGAATCTCTCGAGGGTATATAAGGCCGACTATGCTATGCTAAACATGAATAATTTCCAATTAATTGCTGCAATCATAGAATAGTGGCAATATTGCCACAATTCATACTTCGGGCAATATTGCCACCATTCATACTTCGGGCAATATTGCCACCATTCATGCTTCGGGCAATATTGCCACCATTCATACTTCGGGCAATATTGCCACCATTCATACTTCGGGCAATATTGCCACCATTCATACTTCGGGCAATATTGCCACTTTACGTCAATAGATATTACCGGCAACAGCACATCTCTACCTAGGAGGTCCCTATCACTATGTGCAGTAGAAGCCATCTTGCCTGACATGGCGATGTCAGTCAGTCACTTGTCGCTTCATCTAAATCTATTAGGGCACATATACGTCAAAATATCTGCACAGAACAGACCATTGTTTAGCTAACACTCACACAATAGACATTCCATCGGCAACGTGGATTGTATTCTAAACATATATCGTCAGTTTTGATAACATAGTGATACAAAGGCATGGCATGGCCAGTGGCATGTGATAAACTTCCTTAAAATGTAGAGATTAGAATACAATGTTGTTTGTTTTTTATATTTATTTACACCAATATTATAAAGAGGTAGAGTTTGTTTTTTTTTTGTTTGTAGGACAGGCAGTCTTTGGAAGCATTGCTAAAATTTTTTCACCGATAAAAAGCTGCTTTATTCCTGAGTGGCGTGTGCTATATTTTATGTAAGCAGACGAAGCCGCGCTCAATAGCTAGTTTTACATTTATATTCGTAAAGTGTAAGTGCTAAAAAAGTTATAAGTTTACATGTGGATGGATGGAGGGGAAGAGGGAGGCCAAAGAAAAGATGGAGGGATTGTGTGAGAAGCGATATGAAAGAAAAGGGAGTTAGTGATAGAGTGACGAGTGACAGGACAAAATGGAAGAAAAAAACGTGTTGCACCGACCCCAAATAAAACGGGACAAGGGCAGGAAGATGATGACTCGTAAAGTGTGTGTGTGTGTTTCTTCAGTTGTCTTAATTTTGTTAGTACTCGTAAATAAGATTTTTGATATCGTGATCGATGCGAAAGTTCAGAATGTATTTATTAACTAAAATGAAAAAAAAAATCTACTGTTTATGAAATATACACAGTAGATTTTTTTTTTTACATTTCAACATTATGGTTTTTGTAATTATTTGCAATTTCAGTCTGGCAACTCTAACTTGACCTGTCTTAATTTGACATTTCTTGAGATTCGAAGTTCAAATTGACCGGTTTTTCTTGCACGAGTTGCCAATTTAAATATTTTGTATGCTTGCATAATGACAAACTAAGCATTTGCATACATGTTTTATTCATGAATTGTAGAAATAACTATCTTTAGTGGACGTTAGTGTTTTTATTGCCCACCATTTGTGTTGCATCGCCTATTAGGTTTATTATTAGTTCATTGTTTTTCGCGCGAAATGACTCAAGTTATGCAAGTCTCTTTAGTATTCAGTGTTGCCAATTCGTGACAATGACAGGAAATATTTTTGGTTTATTAATTACAAATTCAGAACACACACCCCTGAAGACCACCGCACTATAGACGATTTTGTCGGCTGTGTTTATCGGTATTTGTTTATCTTTAATTATACATTTTTTTCCCCGATATATGTAATAATATAAATTCCAATTAGGTATGTGATTGGCGATTGGGAATTTGATCACTAAATTACCAAAGTTAGTTTGAACGGGCTAATCTTAGAAACTACTATTACGAAAAAAAAAATATTTTAACGTTGGATAGCCCATTTATCGAGGAGAGCTAAGATCACGCTACGACCCACGGCTTAGCAAGCGTAGGTACATAAGCTATTGCCTATGTCACTTAGGAATAAAGCAGCTTTTTATCGGTAAAAAAACTTTAGCAATCGGACTAGTACTTTCAGAGATTACCCCTATAAACAAAAAAACATAAAAACAAACTTTACCTCTTTATTATATGTATTACTGTAGATTAGACATAGTCCTCAAATGAACACGGGCATTCTTCAAAAAAGTACGTAACTCGACATCACTCATAATCCAACAATCATGCATGAAAGAAAAATCAATCAAACAGAAACGTCAAAGAAAGCGTTAGCAAAGAAAATGTATGCGAAGCGTGGGAAAGTAGCGTCGGCAAGAAAGTTCTGTTCTCCGGTACTGTGCGCTTTCCAATGCACCTGCTAAGTGTGGTAAGTATAAGTTAATGTTTACAATGGATTAGATGCACATATACATGTAAGTTAAACTTAGACGCAGCAATGATGGGACAAGACGATACTGAGCTGGATACTGGAGCCAGGGTTAGCTCCGAAAGGTAGCTCAGCCCGGTATAAAAGGCAAGAAGGAACGGGGTGGGTTTTTTAGTCAGTAAGAGTCTGACACTATCTCCCGTTCCGTCCAAGGGCGAGGGATGTCATTTGGATGGTTTTTACCCACCAAAAAACAGGGCCAAGACTAAGTGGACCAATGAACTGAGGAGGGTTGCGAGAATCGGATGAGCGCGAGACGCATAGGACCGGTTGTTGTGGTGACTCTTGGGAGAGGGGGTTATGTCCAGCTGTGTGCGTCTTTCAGCTGAAATGATGATGATGAAGATAAAAGCTGACCGTCAGACTTTGGGATTTTTGACTCCTCGTAAAGACTGTTAAAGACCTTGAAATTATAGCTGGAACCAACGGCTTTACGGCATTATTTTTTTCTTTGTCTTTCTTTAAAAAAGAAACGACAAGTGACGACAGAAACAGTGGGTTGCAGGGTTGTCAGAATGAGTTACCGAGCCTTGAAAGCAAAGGGCAACCGTTACTTCATAATTTCTCACAAAAAAAGCGATGCAGAAACCTAAAATTAAGAATTGGCAAAAACACAATGGACTTTGCGAGGCTCATAGGTTCGTTTTTGGTCAGCCTATGGAGACATTTTAGCTTGCTAAAGAAATCTTGTAAAATCTATCATTAATATCTATTATTATATCTAAATCCCCCACTTGCAGAAATGATTCCAGCGGATTGAACTTCGTGAAGTAAGAAGAAGGAAATGATCACGAGGAAAAAAAGATATCCTATACAGGGTTCTAATATTCTAATATTCTTTATTGTACATAAATTCACACACCATTTACAGTAAGAAAGCCGATGTACACAGGCGAGCTTAACCCAAAATTGGGTTTTCTTACAGCAAACCTTAATTTTTCTAGAAATTTTATATAAAAGGATAACATAAAAAAAGTAATAAAGGTTATTTGTAAAACACTGGTAACCTCTCAAGACAATGTTACTAACATCATAAATAACTACTTTTGCTATATGACTTTTAATAATTTATCATATTTTAGTTCATCAGATTTACATACAAAAATAAAAATATTTAAATTGAATGTTCTAAATATTACGAAGTCTATGCAAAGCAAGCGATAGTACAATAGCGGAGGGGAGCGGGGATCGGGTGGCGTGGTTACTCGACGCACTTGCGTCGTATCATACAGACGTACATAGGTAGCTATAGCAAAATACAGAGTTGAAATTATTTTTTTATTTTATATACTTTATTGTACACCACATATACAAAAAAAAATACAGGACAAACATTACCTTTCGAATGTCTTAAGTTACACTGTCCGACATAAGGTAATTGTTTTTCTATTGTATCTCTAATTACGACATTCAAAAAATTTAAAATTGGTAAGTGTACAATGGGCGGTCTTATCGCAAGGCAAAAAAACAACTAAATCTTGAGGGTTTGTTTTTGGTAAATAAATTGTTTTTTTAAAAAGTCATAGAACAAAAGTTGTTGTTTATGATGTCAGTAATACAGTCCTGCAAGGTTTTTAGTGTAGCCATGTATGAAACTACATTTTAATTTGTTCTAATTCCGTCACATTTCCGAGGAAACTTCACCTTATCTCTTACGTCATAAGACTGAATTTAGCGGATCAACTCACCGTGCTAACATCGCCCGTGGAGCCAGCCCGCTTCAGCAGCGGATGGTGCACTCCCCTGCCCGCGCCGCTGGCCCTCCCGCCCTCCACCACCTCCAGCTCCACCGGGTAAGGAGACGCCAGCGACAAGATGGCCACGGCGTCCTCTAGCGGCGTGCCCGTGAACTCTATCTTGATGCTCTTGATTTTGTCACCTGGAATGCAGAGATAATTATAAGTTAATGAGATAGAAAAAATAGATGCAATTTTGTTTTTGACAGGCCTGTTGGTCTAGTGGGTAGTAGCCCTGAATAATATGCTGGAGATTGTGGGTTCGATTACCACCCAAGACATATGTTTTTGTATTGAGCTCGATCATTTGCTCTGTGTCTGTATCTGGGTGTAATATCTATAATATTATTATGTATCTATTACAAATATGTAGGTATGCGTAGTACTCATAGCATTTGAAGCTTTGTACACTTTGAGACTAAATGGCGTTGTGTGATTGTACGGAATATTACTTTATGGCATAGTTAATGAGGAAGAAAAAATATGCAATTACTCGTATTTTGCTCACAAATGCCAGGGAAACAAAAAGAATTCTTGATGATTACCAATAAGGTTAGGTAGCCAGGATCTAAACAAGGTGGACCAATGAACTAGTAAGACGTACCATCAAAGACACTTCCGCCTGACCACCGCTAAGTTCTTTTTGTTTGCACTCGAAACGAAAATGCAAAGAGTTTGGCGTCGCGCCACAGGACTCAAACGATTTTTTTTTTAAGTGATCAGACAGAAATGACCGCAAATGGTACAGGAACTGTCGTTGTAGTAATACTTGGGGAGGCTAATATCCAGCAGTGGACGTGAACAATATTGACATTTTTGCAGGTAAGCAATGAAACATGTAAAATTTAGCTTAAGACCTATAAGACTCCAATCTCTAGGCCAGGACAAATAGATGACAGAACACAGCTTGCTAATAACAAACTGTGTTATGTCAACTACACATAACGTTCTACACCACTACAAATAACTTCTCTCACTCGGAGTGGAGCGAGAGGTAGTTGCAAACCACCGTGTTCTGAAATTTGCCCTTTGCAATCCAGGGCCGTGGTAACTCTTATTAACTCAACTGTAGGGCTGTTCAGGGAGTACTGCTCCCCACTCCCTGAGGGAGGACCTTCTCTGTCTCTTATCATCATCATCTTATCAACCGAAAGACGTCCACTGTTGAACATAGGCCTCCCCCAAGCGACGCCATAACGACCGGTCCTGTGCGTCACGCATCCATCGGATTCCCGCAATCCTGAACAGGTCATCGGTCCACCTTGTTGGAGGCCTTCCAAGATTGCGTCTTCCAGAACCCTTCGTCCCCATCGACCATCTGTTATGCGTGCAATGTTCCCTGCCCATTGCCACTTAAGTTTGGCGATTATATTCTGACGTAATTACGTACGACTCAAAGGAGCGGAGCGATAAAAACACAGGCGGATATTTTATATGGAGGCAGAGCTGGTTCGCGCCACAAACAACGAGTTATGCACAATACAGCACATACGAAAATCGAAATCCGTGACAAAAATCAAGACGCTGGTTAGTCTTTTGAAATCGAGGTCCGTTGGTCAACATCATCATCAGCCTTTTTAATGTTCCCACTGCTGGGACTCAGGCCTCCTCTCTAGGACAGCAAATGGGCCGTAATTCACCACGCGGGTTGGTGAATGTCACATGTCTTCGAATTTTTGGTTCTAGGACACACCTACATAGGACACGTTGGTCAACGCTAGATATGATTGCCATGGTCAAATCTACGCACCTTTTTTGTCCATAACGGAACACACACTGAAGAAACAAACAAATAAAGCTGACTCTTCTAAAGTCCTCTGGCTCTGACCGTGCACTTGATAGTAAGACTCGTAAACTACTAAACAAATGAATGCCCAGTTTCTCCGAACTGCGTGCACCCTGGCAAAAAGCCAGATATATTCGAGTATGACTTGTTATATTTACGTGGGATCTAGACTGAGAATAGGACTCTCATTTCTCGTTAATGTCGTAAGATACTAAAATTGAAAATTATGGCAATATTGTTGGACATACAACTAACTAAATGCCTGTTTTTTAAATATTTTTTTGTAGATTCGCATTTAGCCACTATCTCAATTAATGTTATGGCCGACGATGACACTTGCCATCGGGAAACACTTTCTTTATTCCGTGGGAAACACCAACTGCGGCAGGTAACTCCACTTCTTTGCTGTTCGCATAATAAATGTGTTCCCAAAACGCTTTGTACGTAATACATATAAATAAAATTGGAATGTCTGTTTGTAATATTGAAATAACTGCTTTTAACTACATGCTTATGGATATATATACGGTACATACACCAAAAATAACATTTTAATTTTTGTCTGTCTGTCTGTTTGTCCGGGCTAATCTCTGAAATGGGTGGACCGATTTTGACAGGACTTTTTTTTGGCAAGTACCTAACTGATGTAATAAGGAGTAACATAGGCTACTTTTATTTTAGAAAAAATAAATTCAAAATCCTGTAGTAGACGCGAACAAAGTCGCGGGCACAGCTAGTGCTAAATAAAATGCTAGTGTTTCATTAAGGATAACAATGAACCCTTTGCTGGAACTCAGGCTTCCTTTCTGGGTGTGGGAAAGAACCGGAATCCACCACGCATGGACCCATTGCTGTTTGGTAGTGTTACATGACTTCGAATGTTTGATACACCGGACTTTCTTCATTGTTATGAGAGCAGTATTACACAAAGTAAAGTGTCGGCCTAGGTTTGAACCCGCAACGACTCTTAAGCCGGGGGCGTATGTGTTTTTCTAGGACATGATCGACATAAATCTTTTGTGTCGTTTATCCAAAACCATTTTTTGAATATTTAAGTTTAAGAGTTTTCAAGCGTGCGTGAGCATTTAAGAAAAACACATGAACATATTAATACATACAAACTATAACCTTTAGAATATTTGTCTAATGTGATTTGTTGACAATACAAAACCTAACTAATATTACAAATGTGAAAGTGTGGATGTTTGGATGTTTGTTACTTAATCACGCAAAAACGGCTGAACAGATTTGGATCAAATTTGGCATGCATACAGCATAGAGAAAAGAACATAGGGTACCTTTTTATCCCGATTCCTTAAGTACCTAATGTAACGTGGGCGAAGCTGCGAGCAAAAGCTAGTCACTCTATAAATCTTTAATTACCAGCATGCAGTAACTTTTAATAAAATAAAAGACATTAATAAGTAAACAGATTTGATTCGGTGGCATTATAAAAACAGTGTTATGGCCAGCCAGGGGACAACTTTCGCCGGCGTCGTCTGTCGACCTCACAAATGTCAAATGTAATGTCGTCTCTGACATTAGAGAGGTTCCACCTCGTTGAATTTACGCGTTAAATGTCCAAAAATAAAATGGCCAAAAGTCATTGCACGGATAGGTAGGTACTTTACGACGTTGAGAGCCTACGCTAACATGTGATATCTGGCTGGTTTATATTCTTTTTATTTTTGATACAGGGAATCATGAAATAGCTTCTTCCGCTTTGGGTGGGGCGAGGGAGTGTCATACTTTTCTGGCCAAAAATCTCCCGTGTTCATCAAATCGAGTATTGTTCCCATTTACAGCCATTCCAAGCTAAATCAGACTCGGGTAATAATAAGACCTGTAGCGACAACTATGTTGTCACGGTATCAGAATTCTTCTTCGTTTTTTTCAACAGTTCGAAAAACAACTATCGGACAGTTGCCTGGACCAGACAAAACATCTGTCTGGTCGGAGGATCCACCCTTTTCAACGAAAGTTGAGAGATATACACCCTGTCCTGTTTATACCTCTTAACCCTAAAGGGTACCGATAGGCTCACACTAATCATATCTATCAGTAACTTGTAATACCTATCAATAGATCCATCTGAAATGCAGTACACTCATCGTCATCAATTCAGCCGAAAAACGTACACTGTTGGACATAAGCCTCCCCCAAATGTCGCCATAATGAACGATCCTGTGCGTCTCGCATGCATCGGATTACCGCGACCTTCACCAGGTCGTCGGTCCACCTTGTGGGATGTCTTCCAATGCTGTGTCTTACGGTGTGTGCTCGCCAATCGAAAATCTTTCGTCCCCATCGACCATCTGTTCTGCGAACAATGTGGTCTACCTACTTAAGTTTGACAATTTTTTACAGTGGATTGGTACATTACCTGGTTGTAACTTGGCAGCGGCAGCAGGCCCGCTCCTCAGCACGGAGTGGACGTGCACTCCATCTCTGGCGCCTCCTCCACATCTTAAACCCAGGCCCGTGAAGTCACGCGCCCAGAGCTTCACGCGGCGGACGCGAGCTCGCTGTGGATAAGGAAATTGGATATTAGACCTTAAGTTGTAAGAAAAAGGAGTAAATTAGACAGCATAATAGCATAAACAGCCTTAAATGTACCTTGCTGGGACTCGGGCCACCTCTCTATGAGGCGGAATGGGTCGTAATATCTTTTATTTTAATCTTCTTTTTCAATTTTTCTTCTTCTTTTGTCTTCTTTTTTTTAAAGAAATATTGCTTCTTGACTTCTCCAAGTCAAAAGGCACTCCGTTAGGGTAGTTTTTACGAAAAAACTAAAACACGTGCCCAAAATTCGCAGTTTTTCGGCAACCATAGGAGTAGCACAGGGTTTTCAGGGTCGCAAACTTAGGTGTTAACAAGTCTCAAGGGACCTAACATTATTGCAATGTGTATGCAGAGCAACTATATCGAGTCAGTCTTAGCCTATAGTAAAATTTTGAGTTAGATTTTATCGAGATGGCGTCTGTTGCACCAATTTTACTTCATAAACTAGGAATAAATTAGCAAATAATTCCAACAGCCACAGAACTTGATTCGAAAAATTCCCGCCAAAAGATCCATGCAGTTTTTACACTTCCTCTATGGAACAGAAATTATTATCACCAGCCAGTTCTTCGACGGTGGATCAATGGCCAATTCAATGCAAATGTAATGGGCTAGCCTTGCCAAGTGTGCTTATGGCATACCTCTTTATAAAAAAGTTAAAAGATTCGCTCGATGCTTATCTGTCACCATCATTTTCTTTTAAAACTAATGGGACAGCAAGATAAATCATGGAACGAATCAGATTGGTTGATTGTCTATGAGAAAGCTCGTGTCCTGTTTAAAACACGATTGCACCTTTGGGTTAATTGCAGTGTGATAAATCCAATACGGAGATTGGAATTATTTTCAACAGCTAGACTAATAAATTCACTAGGTATATTTACTTTTCCTAAGTAGGTACTGGAGGGTTCCAAAGCCCCAAAGACATTAAAACATGTTTTTTTAGTTCATGGTTCCAATTGGTCGCTTCCTATGGACCACCGTAAAATTTAGCCAAGACTATTAAAAAATATTTTTATCTCAGTAAGAACCAGCAAGAAACTAAAAAAAAACTTGATTTTAAAATATTCCTTTAAATTTTATTTATTTATTTAATTATATTTACTCGGTGAATAAGAGTGTACAGTGTAGACCGGATATACCGATGATAGATATAGATGATAGATGTACAGAAAAGCACAATAAAACAGTAATGTATGAATCTGCGGAGTCTACAATATTCTCACATCCGCATAATAGTAATGAATGATTCAGTACTTAATAAACGTGATTAAAACCAGGTGGTACTCGGAGATGCACGTTCGCATATTATGCTTCGCGTGTTGGTTTACCAAGTATATTGCGTTCTATACAGTGTAATTGTTTGCAATAATATTATTAAGAGCCGGTTGTAGTCATTGAGTATTTTGTATAAACTCCGCCTGGGCACCCTGGGTCTATGTCGATTTCGCTGCCCGGTAACAGCCATTCTATTTTTATATAAAAAAAGATATTGTCTTTTTGTTGTAAAAAAGACAATATCTTTTTCTTAAATTGTCTTTTTTTGTAAAAAAAGAGATAATAACTAGTTATTCAAGATTTTTGTTTAGGCCCTTTTAAAAAACAAGCTCTATTTTTTTTTTTGTAAGTAACTTTCAAACATTTCCGTGACGTAATCACGTAGACTTGCACGTTTGAAATCGGATCAGATTCGTATTTTTTTTTATGTTTTGTTTTTTGCTCGCGGCAGTTGGCCATATAATTTTAATAAAATATTTTTTCATTGTGTTCTCTTTTAAACTTGTGGATTTGCAGAGGTTTAAAAAATATCAAAATGAGTAGAACCTGGCCTTAAGTCAAACCCTGTTCCCGATGCCGGTGGGCTACTATTTTTCTTTATATGTATTTACAATTTTTTTTTTTATTGTCATAACTATGTATTTTAAAGATAATAAATGGAATATTAATAGTCATACTCCACCTGTCGTTTTATTTTAGTTTGATTTTTGAACAAAAAATCTTAATTTCTTATTGTACACAAAAACTTTACATATATGTACAAAGGTGAGCATTAACTCAAAGTTGAGTTAAATATTTTAACGATAATTACACAGGCTTTTAGTTGGTATACCTGTATACCTAGATGACTTGACCGTCAATACAACTTGACGCCATTAAAAATGACATCACTAAGCAAAAACTCGTGGGTGCATCCGTTTAGTGCTGCCATTATTATAATATGGATTTACTCAGGAAATTACCTCAATAATGTCCTTTTTTTAAGAGGTTTTATGTTAGTCTTCACGATCTCAAGTAAAATAATAGGCTAGCTAGACTATTCAATTATTAGTTAGGTTAGATCGCAAAAAAATATCAAGGTACATGCATAAACAATGACATCGTCTTGTTTTTCTTTTTTTTTTGATGTGATAATTAAATGATTATTCCCACGGTAGGTAGAAGTTTGTCTTATTTACTTATTGTTTACATTATTAAAAAAAAAAACATTTAATTTATTTATTTATTTAAATATTATTATTTTATTTTAAAATATTATTGTTGTATCTTTATTTTAATATATCTACATAAGTATGAATTATATGTTTTTTTTAAATTTTAAACTTTATTATTACTTATCGTTATAATCTAAAAACAAAAAAAAAACAATTAAACTTTTCTTAAATATTATACACAGTACAAATAATAATGAAAACAGAAAACTAACGATGTTTGTCCAATGAATGCACAAACATGAAAGGAAAAGGAGTGGAGTACTTTAGTGTTTATTTAAGTAGGTACTATAATTGTTACCGCTTCAATAGCATTATCAGCGTCGATACTAGAAATAACAATACCTACTTGATACAATCATTGACTAGTTCTCAAACAGATACTTCAGTATAACAAGTGGGTTAAAATACGATAGTAATTTATTATCTTACACTAGCGCCCTATTTAATCTACACTATAATAGCATAGCATAGTCGGCCTTATAATGTTCCCACTGTTGGGACTCAGGCCTCTTCTCTGTGAAAGGGAATGGGCCGAATTTTTGAATTTTTTGGTTCTAAGACATGCCGGTTTCCTCACGTTTATTTCTTTCACTGTTTTGAACGCAGTGGTGATGAAATAATTTACACAAAGTAATGCGCCTGGCTGGGTTTGATTGGACCCGCGACAAACAACTCGTAAGTCGGGGCCGTTACTACTCGGCCACCACTACACAATAATAATATAATAATAATAATCTATAGAGTTAAAGTTCCTTTCTATTTAATGTTTTGTTTGTAATCTCTGTAAGTACTGGTCCGATTGCTAAAATTTTTTCACCGATAGAAAGCTGCTTTATTCCTGAGAGACTTAGATTATGTGTTATGTACGCAGGTGAATCCGCGGGAAAAAACTAGTATTAAAGGTAATTTCTATTGACCTAAACAATACCGCACATATCAATAATCACTACATATTAAGATTCACTTGAATTAATAGCACATGTACTTACATAAAAACACGTCCGGTAATTATACCACCACAACTCGATAAAAACTACATTGACCCAAAAAATACCCCCAAACATAGCAACATCCGACCATATGGCAACACCTTTACAAGCTTGGAGAGACGACCTTGTGAATAACCTTCGGGTTGCCACTATTAAGTTAAAATACTCCATTAAATTTGAACATAGACAAAATAATATTGTATTGTCATTTTTGACAGTTTTGAAATATGTGCATTTGTGTTTATGACAAACATGCCTTTGAGGTGTCAGTAGAGTTAAAAGAAACGACCAAGATTGTTTTTTATAGCTGTATAGTGGCTTACCACATAAGTTTTTATTGTATATCAATCATAATACGGAACTAAACTAGGTACCTATCAAAAATATTGAGCCAATCTATGTATTTACCAACTTCGTTGCGAAAAAATATCGCAAATCTGTGAACCACAGAAATACACTACAATCCGCGCATTGCGAAAATAAATGAAATATTGTTTGCGATTTTATTTCGCATTAAAAAAATCGCAACGATTTTTTATCGCGGTGCGCGCTTAGCCTTACAACAAGCCAGGTTTTAAAAGTAAAGGAGGTTCCACAAGAAACAAAAAAAAAATGAACTGTTGCTTTTTAAAACATTTGAATGAGGGTGTTCAAGAAAATTCACACCACCAGTTGGCGCCACATAGCCAGGTCTTTTCCTTTAAAAACGTATATTTGACATTGACGTCTAATGTTGGACCACGGTGTAGAGAAAGAAGGTTTGACGTTGACGTTGATGTCTAAGGGTGACGTGCACCATTTAACTATAACGATAACAAAGCCGTTAACAGTTGTCAAATCGTCGAATTGACCAATAGTAGGCCGTTTCATGGCTGATTATGGTTTGGTTATCGTTATAGTTAAATGGTGCAACTCACCCTAAGTAATGACATTAATCTATGCGTTTTGACCGGTCTGCAAGATGCAGTTGGATACCAATATTTTATAAAGAACTACTGTTCATCTGATTACAGGAGTTTGGTAATATTGAAGGAGATCGCATCAGGAACGATACTATTGTGCTTGGAAATTATCTTCATAAATGATCCTAGGAAGTTACCTTCTCCTTGTTAAATTTGAAACTATGAATTAAAGCCGGGACAAAATGCTTTCCAATGCTTTCGCTAACCTTTTAAAACCTTAGACAACCCGATAATATACACCGTTAAATTTTAATTTCACTTTTTTTTTATTTTATCTTTACAAATCAATAGTGTTTCATGTACCGGATCGACCCTCCATGGGATTAAAACGATCAAAATTTAGCGGTGTATATTCTGATCCAAAGTTCATTGCCCTCATTGTGTCTTTGTTTACTTTTAAATCAGTCACTTGTGTGAGAGATTGTACTTTGTACGTATGTAACAATGAACAGATATCATATCTTCAAATCTGATCCGATTTTGAACTTGACTTTGAGAGTTTATAGCCCGTCTGGTTTTTTTTTATTTTTACATTTTTTTTTTTTAATACTTATTTTGCCAATTGTAATGGAAATATTGAATTTTTTAAACTGGTGATCGCCACTATTAACCGAACAGTTGGCGCAGTAGTTGAGCGAACGAATGCGACGCTGCGTGTCGCAGGTTTGTTTCCTGCACGGAGCACGGGAACATTTTCGACTTTTCAACCGTAGTCACCGATGATATGCCTATTTTTCACGGCAGTAAAAATCATTAGTCCTGTATTCAGAAACAAAAGATGTTTTCTGAATAGTTCCATAATCTTTTCACTTAAAACTACAAAACGTAAGAAACGTATATCACCTTTAACTCTATAAATTAACAACCTAACTACAAATGAATCAGAAACACTAATCAACATTACAGCAATCAAAAACATTCCTTGCTCCGATTAATCTAAACACCCAACATACCACAAGCTCCAAGATTATAACCGCCTCAATATAATTATATTTTAATGGCCGAAGGAATATTCCACAAGATTATACTATATTATGACTAACTTTATCACGGTTTAAACGGCTCTTAATCTAGTGATTTAGGTTAATTTGCGTCATCCTTGGGTTGCACCATTAGAGACGATTAAACTCAGTTTTAGTTGATCAGTTTTAACATTAGAGTGATTAGTGTTTTGTTGTTATCGAATATGAGGATTCCATTATTGGTTAGGTCCCTTTCCGAGCCGTCTGTCATCAACGCCAACGTGAGTATGATTTAGAAGTTTAGAAGCATGTTTCATTCAACTCAATCCAACGCAATCTACATTAAACATTATTAAGAAGAAAAAGAGGAAAAGTTTGTTTGAGGTAATCTCTGAAAGTACTGGTCCGATTGCTAATTTTTTTTTACCGATAGAAAGCTGATTTATTTCTGAGTGACATAGGCTATATTTGTTTGTTAAAAACAACGCGAAAAAAAAAAATAACGCCAGGGTTTTGCTATTCAGTAATTCTGTCACTCACTCGACTAAGTATTTCAAAATTGTACCAGAAAATACGTGTATTTATTTTGTAGTCTTAAAAGTTTTTGGAAAGACTGTCGTCATTCAAATTCTGGTATATTTTTTGATTTTTTAAATTTATTAGTGTATATTGAAGGGACAGAGTTCAAGCAAAAAAGCAGATTTTTAGAGGACTTTTCCGATAGATAACATTATTTACCAGATACCTATCTGTATTTACTAAATATTTGGAGAAAGATATATGTAATAACATCATTATCGCGTAGATACAGGGCTACAAACAGACAGAAAGACACGATGAGGGAACTAGGTTTTATAACATGTAAGAATATAGATTGATAGACAGATTGCGTTGTTGGACAGTTGTAAACATATATATCTCTGAGTATTACTATCATAGCAGCAAGCGTTGAGACTAGAACAAGTTCGTTCACATCGAATAGCAAATCCAGACTGGATCGATTTGTAACGAGTCGCGAAGGAATGCAGATCGAAATTATACTGCAACAGGGTTGACACTGCCAAGCTACTGAAGAGTTCTGCTGACAGCTGTGTTAAGGTAGCTAGGGTTTACTCGACAGGTTTGCATGTACAGTTGAGTTTTACACGTAAATCGGAGCGTGTATATTGCACAACTGTGTCAGGTTTCCGCACAAGCTTACCTGACAGGTATAACTGTGCAAGTAAACCCTAGCGTGTATCCTTTAGGCGTGGTAAGGGAGTTCGTTCATAGTGATTTCTATGAAATTTTTTAATAATTAACTCTTTGAATGCCGTAATTAGAGACACAATAGAAAGACAATTGCTTTTGTCGAACTGTGTAACATAAAACATTCAAAAGGTTAAGGTCTCTAGAAATACTCATAAGGTAATTCCTACAGGGTAAACCCGCAAAACTCAATTCTTTGTATTTATTTTTTTTGCAATTTTGCAGTTCAATATTGGACAGAATAAAACATGGAGAATAACCAAGGAGTTTCTTGCCGGTTCTTCTCCATAGGAAACGGCGAATTTGGAACCGTGCACTAGCTTCTGACATTTTATAAGTGCAAGAGCACTTAAAAAACATCAGAAGGGGCCTATGCGAAATAAAAATATTAATTAAAATGGGAATGAAATAATAATATATTATTTTATTTGCTAAAAACTACCGTGTTTTACGTTACAAGATGGTAAAGAAGAACAATTAGGAGCAGATGTGTCGCTAAGTATTAGCATGCAAATATTTAGTAGAACAATATAACAGAACAAGATTTGCTATAGTAACCTGGTATATATTTATTTACCCAATTGTA
This sequence comes from Mythimna albipuncta, assembly GCA_929112965.1. Lineage (NCBI taxonomy): Eukaryota > Metazoa > Arthropoda > Insecta > Lepidoptera > Noctuidae > Mythimna > Mythimna albipuncta. Next base: position 6,589,089 of record OV815984.1, read on the forward strand.
CTATTAAATTGTTAATTAAACTATTAACATAACACTCTAACTTAGGAAGAGGTACCTAAGTAAAATGTGCAATTTCAATAAAAACTTGGCATTTAAGTTTGTCAGTTAAAGTTGACAATTGTGATGATGGGGTATTAATGAGTAGTTGTGTAAATTATCATCATACATGTAGCCATACACAAGATATACCTGACAGTTTTACCTGCACAGTTATACCTGTCAGGTAAGCTTGTGTGGAAACCTGCACAGTTGTGCAACATACACGCTCCGGTTTACCTGTACAACTCACCTCTACAGGCAAACTTGTCAGGCCCTAGCGTGTATGGCGGGCATTTTGTGTGTGTCATCAAATATAATTTTTGTTGACAGTTCTATTTTCCAACTGCCAACCGTCTAAGTCTAAATAAACCACATTCACAAGATCACAATACGAAATATGCATAATTTGGTCATTACACACAGCTGTCTGTATAATGTGAACATTACCTAGCTAATATGAGAATTATTCATTGCATATTTACTGTAACATATAGGTGCATTAGTAACGCTTTCCTACCAGAGGTTAATAACTAACTTCGGTGATATTCGGTCTCCTTGCAATCTGAAGAGTGACACTTCGGCCATTTTGTTACCGATGTGCTTTGAAATAAAGAACCAAGACCTAGACCATGACGTTTAAAGTAAGATTGTTTTAATCTTGTTTCAGTGTGGGTAAAAGACAGAGCTATACAGGTTGTCTAGCGCCATCTCTTACCCACACTGAAAAAGATTAAAACAATCTTACTTTGAACGTCATGGTAACCCCGCAAGTAATATGAATATTTCTAGAGTTCGAAAAAAACAGACCAATTATGACGCAGCTGAATTCAATCCACCAGAGGCGAGGAGGAGTGGCAGGCGGTCGCCTCCATATGCGAAGCAGCAATGCTAGCAAAGGAGGCGGCCGCACGCGCGTGGTAATAGCCCTCGCGCTCTACCCACTGGGATTCCGATCCCGATCCCGATTTCCGGCCACCATAGGCGCGGGATTGCGATTGACGCCTAGCAATGGGTAGCTTGGTGTCCAACCGTTGGACCGAGCCCAAGACTTCGACGGCGCGTTCTATTCCACGCGTGCCTCAAGGAGATGTCAGTTATTTGATGATTTTGAAAAAAAAAATGCTATACACAAACGACATCTTTGTAAATCATTTGAAGAAGAGTGTTCCAGGAAAACTGGCAAACTATTTTGGATGCATAGATTAAAGACTAGGAAACAAAGCAACATATTGACAAATGCTTGCACTGACTAGACAGGTCCACTCAGAAATGTGTGGTTCTTTCTTCAAAAGACCATCTCAAACTTCAATATACATGGTTCTCATATGAATTGACCATTACATATTTGCTGTATGGACTTTAGAAGAGACTTTGACCCCGAGTTTGTTTCGGTGTTTCTTCTCAGGGTAGTCAGCTAAGAAACCCACCCCACCTACCCTTACCCGCCCGCCGCTTAATTCATTAAACCCCAAGCGAACGCCGGCGTTCGCGCACCTATTGTCTTTCTATTGTGTCTGTGATTTCCACGATTGAAAGGTTCCGCCTTTGTACATTTGTGTTGCATGAAGTTCTAATAATTATATAAACACCGGTTGACGAAAAAATTGACGTGTAAAAGTGTATTTAGCAAAATAAATATCATTTATCATTGTTTACGTCCGTCAGATATTTTGTCATCTCCAAAACTTTCTACTTTAACACGCACGTATTTTTTCAACTTTTCCCTTTACCTAGCTGTGTAAACCCTACCTATTACCGATGGACGTGCCGCGATTACAACCAGCAGTAGCGTAGGTAAGCGAGGGAGAGCGAACTGGGCCTTCGTCCACGGCCCAGCACTCAAAGGCATGACCGGCTAGCAGGCTTTAACAGGCCAGTTGGTCTAGTGGTTAGTGTCCCTGACTGCTATGCCGGAGGTCGTGGGTTCGATTCCCACCCAGGACAAATGTTTGTGTGATAAGCACGATCATTTGTTCTGTGTCTGGGTGTAATTTATCTGTAATATGTATATTTAGAAATATATAAATAAGTGTGTTTATCAGTTGTCTAGTACCCATAACACAAGCTCGGCTTAGCTTGGGACTAGACGGCGTTGTGTGATAGTTGTGGAATATTATATTATATTATTATTATATTTATTATATTATTAATAATTAATAATAATTAATTTTAATTAATTGGTAAATTTAGCCGCCCCTCATTTTTTACCGCTCTGGGCAAATGTCCGGCTCGCCCCCCCTTAAATCGGGCCCTGCCGCTACGCCTCTTACAACCAGGGACTGACAAGGGACGGAATGTGTGCATAATTTGAAAGTGTAGTCGAAAGCTGGCTCGCGCAGAAAATAATAGTGTCTATGCCTTATCTCTACTATTATTTTATATTTTACACTCGATGGTAATCTGAGAATGTAAATAGAATTAGTTAGTGAAGGCTTTTATGTTGTGTGAAATTGTGTGAAGGCGATATTCTTAGATTATGATAAGCAAGTCGTTTGCCTCTTGACTATAGTTTTAGGAGTAAGCTGTAGGTTTTTAATTCAAATGAAGAAATTGAAGAGCCTGAAAAGGTTATAATTATGTAAGTGGTGTCCAAAATCTTTAGAGCTCGTCTTTGAAGGTTCAACTTATTTTAACGCTCCCAATATAGGTAATAATATGTATACTAATCTACACTAATATATTAAGTATTATAAAGATATAAAATTTGTTTTTTTTTTGTTTTCAAATCAAATCAAAGCATTTATTTCAAATAGACCATTTACAGGCACTTTTGAATAGTCAAATGTCGGTCAGTCCAAGAAAAGTGAAGCTAAATTGCACGTTCCAAAGAGTAGGTCTCTATGGAGAAGAACGTGCAAGAAACTCCATGGACACTCTTTTAAATCATATATGTGTTACATATAATGCTTGGTTACATATTACTTGTTGCTTCTATCATGTGAAGTTTGAAGGAGGTACTACTTAATCTCTGAATGTCCAGCTCAGATTTCTAAAATTTTTTTCATCGATAGAACGCTGCCTTATTCCTGAGTAACGTAGACCTCAGCATATTTTACGTACGCAGGCGAAGCTGTGGGCAAAAGCTATTTCTAGATAATTCAAAATTCTTTAACAACTTAGCTACTTGAAAAAAAATGTTAAAATATACGAATATAAGTATATTATTTAGTAGATATTAATTTAAATATTTAAGAAATAATAAATTAAATAAATAATATACGTACCTATTATCAACATTTAATTTTAAAATTTTAGCGGTAAGAATAATTTATATGATTATTTTGACATTCTTCCTCTCTCCTACATTTAAAATGTTGCTGGGTCATAAAGGGTCCATAATGGTTTCCATTTTTTAATATTTATCACCTGATATGTACATTATGGATTGTAATAAAGATTTAAGATTTAATTTATGGTGATGTAGTGACTGTAGACCAGGGTAGATGCCTTCAAAAATAATAAAAAGTGAAAAATAATAATAGTAGGATGAAACCCATCACAAAAGGAGGAGAATATTATAAAAATGAAAGGAAAAATAATTTACGGGCGATCTGAGGTCGGGAAGGGGGTGGGGGTGACTTTTTAAGGGGAAAAAACGGTTTTTCTCGATTTCCGGCAAAACTAAAAGTCCTATGGAAAAAAGTCAAATGGCAAAGTTGTAGGTAATAAAAAGATCTAAAACTTTTGTATTAACACTTTTTTCACATAACCTCAAAATTTATGTGAAAAATTCAAAAAACCATGTTTTTGGTTTTTTATTTTTATCTCTTTCAAAAAACAATATTTTATCACGAAATTTGGTGAAAACTTACCTTTTTATGTCCCAAATACGCTGTAATTTATTTGATTAGAAATATTTATTTTTTCACCTTATTTTGAATAAATATCGAAAAATCACCCTAATTTTCAATCGAAAAATCACCCGTCAAAATATCTTTTTTTTTCAAAAAGTTTATATGGTGTCTGTTCGTTGAAATCTCTACTTTCCGATGGTGAAAAAAAATGTATATGTTACCATAGTAAATCTTCTCAGCAAATGCAAAAAACCGAAAAAAACTCGAATTCGAAATTTTTTTTCAATTATTATATTGAATGTAGAGCTATTTATTAAAATTTACATTTTAATTACTCGAAAAACGTAAAATTACATGTTACATAGATAACAAAAAAAATTGCAAATCAAAATATAGTACTATAATTAACAAACAAATAAGTTGATAAAATTAATACTTAATAAGACGTCTACAATATTTGGAGAAAGGAGTCGAATCTTCTTTAAGTTATATGCGTAGATGCCTATTTATAACTATTTTTAGATAACTTATATTTATCTGAGTGACCTACGAAAAATTTTAGCCCATCAAAAGGTATTTCATAGAGGAGTGGGGAAGGGGCTAGGCGGGTCCGGGTCTTACTACATACATACCTAATTTCAATTTTTTTATTTTATTTTTAGCTATGTTTTTTATGTCTTTTAGGATATATTTTGAATGTATCTAAAATATATTTAAAATATATGAAATATATATGAAAATAGGCCATAAGTTAGTTAGTAAAAATATATTTACGATGTGTATTTTATATATCTTATGGGAGTAACTAAGTTTGTTTGTGCAAAATAAAGGAGATTATTATTTTTTTAATCTTCTTAGTTTTTTTGTAAACTTGTCACAATTATCTTCAAGAAACTCAACGTGCAAGTGTATTTTTTTAAACGATGTTGTATACTATACTGTATTTCGAATACTGGCTAGGCTAACGGTTGTTACAGCTGCTACGAAATAATATATTAGGTATGTATGTAGTAAGACCCGGACCCGCCTAGCCCCTTCCCCACTCCTCTATGAAATACCTTTTGATGGGCTAAAATTTTTCGTAGGTCACTCAGATAAATATAAGTTATCTAAAAATAGTTATAAATAGGCATCTACGCATATAACTTAAAGAAGATTCGACTCCTTTCTCCATATATTGTAGACGTCTTATTAAGTATTAATTTTATCAACTTATTTGTTTGTTAATTATAGTACTATATTTTGATTTGCAATTTTTTTTGTTATCTATGTAACATGTAATTTTACGTTTTTCGAGTAATTAAAGTGTAAATTTTAATAAATAGCTCTACATTCAATATAATAATTGAAAAAAAATTTCGAATTCGAGTTTTTTTCGGTTTTTTGCATTTGCTGAGAAGATTTACTATGGTAACATATATATTTTTTTTCACCATCGGAAAGTAGAGATTTCAACGAACAGACACCATATAAACTTTTTGAAAAAAAAAGATATTTTGACGGATGATTTTTCGATTGAAAATTAGGGTGATTTTTCGATATTTATTCAAAATAAGGTGAAAAAATAAATATTTCTAATCAAATAAATTAAAGCGTATTTGGGACATAAAAAGGTAAGTTTTCACCAAATTTCGTGATAAAGTATTGTTTTTTGAAAGAGATAAAAATAAAAAACCAAAAACATGGTTTTTTGAATTTTTCACATAAATTTTGAGGTTATGTGAAAAAAGTGTTAATACAAAAGTTTTAGATCTTTTTATTACCTACAACTTTGCCATTTGACTTTTTTCCAAAGGACTTTTAGTTTTGCCGGAAATCGAGAAAAACCATTTTTTCCCCTTAAAAAGTCACCCCCACCCCCTTCCCGACCTCAGATCGCCCGTAAATTATTTTTCCTTTCATTTTTATAATATTCTCCTTCTTTTGTGATGGGTTTCATCCTACTATTCGTTTTTTTTGTTTTAAAAATTATCGACACTGGTCTACTGTGCCTTCGAAGTATAATAGACAAGTTATTTTTCAGACGACACAACTTATAAGATTATAAACTACCATCACATTACCATACCGAAACATAAACTTCTTAATTAGGGTTGCCACTTATTTTTAGAAGAAATAGAGTATAAGTATATTTTCCTTCTTTTTCATTCGAATAGCAGATTGGACCAGATAAACCTCCGTCACATTTTTTGGCACTGATCAATGGTCAATAAAAAGTAGAACGGCCTATATCTCAACTTAGAACGAGGAAATAATGAGTATATTCTTAGAATCATGAGTAGGTTTTTGCAAAACAAACATTTGGTAGTTCTAAAATAATAGTACGATTACCGAACAGTTTCACTGCAGCCTTGGTTTTTTACGGCAACTTTGCAACTTATGACCGTGGGGACAAAAAATATTTCAATAAAATACTAAAACAGCAGGATTTCATTTAAAATCGAAGTTTACTAGAGTATTTTAGTGCACTCTATTATAATTACTTTCGTTCGTAAATTATACAAAAAATAGAGTAACTACAATACTCTTTTTTTATTGTACTCTGCTATTGTTGAGTGAGTACTGTTGGCAACCCTACTTTTAATAGCCATTTTATTACAGATATATTCGTAATAAAACTCATATTCAATTGCTAAAAACTCTTGTATAATATGCGTGACAGTATGTAACCGAGTGTTACATGGTTATGCCGCCATTTTGACATTACAGCTTGCGATCTGTAAGACGAAGTTTGAGGAAGTGTTATGTAAGATGTCTGTTGATTCAATAGTTTGTCAAAGAGTGAGACGTCTTTGGTACCGCTTTCGCTTTGAACGCCTTGCTTGCTTTGGGATGTGAATTTACGATTTCGTATTTATTTAAGAAAAAGAAAGCAGTGATAGCGCGACGGTTGAACGGACAGAATGTAAAAAAAATGTGTTGTGCCAACCCTAAATAACATAGGACAAGGGCAGGAAGATGATATGTATTGTGGGCTTCTCTTGTAGTCTAAAATACCAAGAATTTAGTACATTATCTACATCTACACTAATATAATAAAGAGTAACCTCTGAAAGTACTGGTCCGTTTGGTAAAAAATTTCCACCGAGAGAAAGCTGCTTTATTCCTGAGTGACATAAGCAAAATTTTGTGTACGGAGCTGCGGGCAAAAGCTAGTAAATAATATTAATAATAATGTCACTTTTTTTAAATCTAGACTTGCTTCTTTTATTCGCGAGATGGTCGACATGAGTTTTTGGGATCGATCGTCAGTGACAAAACCATTTCCTCTATACATTGCATGACGTACCTACACAAAACTCTATTACTACCTCACTTCCGTCTGTTACCTCAGGTCTCCTGGTAATAGACTTACCGCACGTGAACCACGTTACTCACGCTTGGTAGGGCGTTAGGGTAACTAGGGTGCGAGATAGTTGCTAGGTCTAGGTTACAATCAGATGGGTCTTAGGCAACCCATAGATACCAGGCTGTATTGTTTGAAGCTTAGTTACATTGTACGCTTTTGGAATAACGGCAGTAAGTACTAAGCTGTAAGAGCCGGACCACACGAACGGTGCCGCGCCGCACCGCAAACATATCGACGAATCGGCGCGGCGGGCACACGAGTAGAGATGTGATATTGCCGGAAAGTGGGACTATTGGGGACAATATTGCCCGAAGTATGAATATTGGTGGCAATATTGCCAGTAATATTCCCAGTTCGGGCAATGTTGCTGGCAACGACACATCTTTACACAAGAGTGACGCCATCCCGCCGATTCGTCGAAATATTTGCGGTGCGGCGCCGCACTGCATCGTGTGGTCCGGCTCTAAGTCCCGGTGCGTACATTTTAGTCCTTCGAGCTTATGAGAAACCAGACTAATTTATTTAATCGGTACTTTTACCATTAACGTTTATGGAATAACCAATTTAAAAAAAAAAAAAAACGTTCTTCTTTTTGTCTCACACTAATACTACTGACTGACTGACGGTCAAACATACTTTAAACCAGCGTACCAAACTTCCCTGTTTGCTGTATGATATAGGAACTCCTAAAAACCACTCTTTACTTAAAAACCCCTGCACTTCAGACAGCCAGACTCTATAAACATCTTAGATAATCCCATTCAATTCGCCAAGACAGAAATAGCCAGCCAATAGAGCCGAGTAGATACCAGCTCGTTCATTGGAGATACCGTAATGGACTATAAACGTCACCATATCTTGATGACGCTTATTTGTGGCCCACCGATATATACTTGTGGGATTCTCCAAGGCGAGGGAGTGTATTGAAAAATCTTGGTCTTTTTAAAGGTTACATAGATTTTTAGATCTTTTATTTCTGTAACGCATGTGGTTTTAGTATCAATCACTAATTAAAACTATAAAGAGCAAGTGAATTATCATATTGACGGCGAAGTGCTGATAACTCCTAACTGTCGAATTAAAAATATCCTGTCCCAAAAATGTTAGGATTAGGTAATACTATAAATTGACACGTTGCTGTAGTTAGCAAGTGTTTCCAGAATTATCTTGATACAGTTGCAACCAAATATCTGCTTTAGAGATTACACAAAAACATGCGGAAACACACGTTTAAATTATAAGTGCTAAAAAGTAATTTCCTCGAAAAGTGTCAGTTAGAAGGTATTGGTACTTCACTGTCGATATGTTTATGTCGTGGCCAAATCTTAGAAATTGACCACTTCATTATATGGCTAAGTACGGAGTATGTGTTTCCTGATAGCTACAATCCAGGAATGTTTAAGTCGAGAGTGAATAGGTTTCTTCTAGGTAAGCGCATTCCATCGTCGACCGCATCGGGCGGTCTTCATACATTTTATATGGAAAGTAGACTTGTAGAGCTACACTTGATGCACGCCACGCGACGTCTTTGTACGTACACATCAGGCGTAGTCCACGTGTAAATCGGTCTAATGTAGTTCTAGCTTAAAGATAGTTATTTACGAACTTACGACGATATTAGTTCGATTTGATTGCTATCTTGTTAGAGAAAGTCTAAGTGGTCAGGGCAAACCCTGTAGATATAGGAAATGAAAATATAGTTAATTGAAGTAATCAAGTTACATAAGATCTAATACGTGATTGTTGCGAAATAAAACCTTCCTTGAACAGTCGTGGCAGTCCAGTGGTAACGGTTAGTTAGAAACTAGAAGTGGCCACAAAAAAAGCTAGAAGCGGCCACAAAAAAGCTAGAAGCGGCCACAAAAAATCTAGAAGCGGCCACAAAAAAAAACGCGTGCGACTGCTTGTGGCCGGAGAGACTAGAAGGGGCTTCTAACTTTTTTTTTGTGGCGGTACCACCGCACACGGGCCACAAAAAAGGCCGCCACAAGAAGCTACAAACGGCTTTTTTTGTGGCCAGTGTGCGGGGACACTTACGTACGCAAATTAATGACGTACTTACTACTTTACGGAGTAGTAAGTACGTCATAAATTTAAACTCAGCCAGCTTTTCTGTGTCATTTATTTCATCAGTTTTAGAAGTGTTCGGAAAAGTGTGTAAAGTCTCGCAAACCTCCATTGAAAAGGGAGGATCCTCCGACCAGAAGGGTTTTATGGTGTGGGCAACTGCTCAATAGATTACTTCGGGCTTTTGAATACTTTTTTTTGGGCACAATTGGGCAGGGCGGGATGGCGTATCGGACTTCTTACTGACTAAAACCCACTCCTAGTTCCTTCGTTGCCTTTCATTCCAGGGCCGGGTTTTCCTCTCAGAAGCGAACCCATGGCCCCAGTAGCCTTCGATCCTGCTGGGCCCCTACGGTATGCTGATAGATAACTCCTTGAGGCGCGCGTGGAACAAAACGCGCCGTCGAAGACCTAGTGACGAAATCGGTATGTCTTAGACCCAAAAATTTGACGTCATTTTATATAATAACATATGTATAATATATATAATATTCCACAAATATCACACAACGCCGTCTAGTCTCAAGCTAAGCAGAGCTGGTGTTACGAGTACTAGACAACTGATAAACATACTTATATATTTCTAAATACATACCTATTATAGATAAATTACACCCAGACACAGAACAAATGATCATGCTCATCACACAAACATTTGTCCTGAGTGGGAATCGACTCCACAACCTCCGGTATAGCAGTCAGGGCTACTAACCACTAGACCAACAGGCCAGTCGAATTGGTTACTAGGTCATTAGGTAACATGATACTGCACTGGACTCGCTTGGTGGATTATGTATGACCCATTCCCTCTTCGAAAGAGGAGGCATAGTCCCAGCCGTAGGAACTTTATAAGACGGATTATGCTAACCTGCCTTTGTCGGTACGGTAGTCAACAGTACCGACAAAGGCAGGTATTCTTAGTTCTTACTATTTTAGGTATTAAATTTCCGAGTATTATTAAACCCAATACGTGTGTCATTTAAATCATTTCTTTAAGAGCTTTACTACTTAGATAGTAAATATTTAGTTTCCTAAAATCGGTAAACCAACATTCTCCTGCCATGAATAATCTTGTTATCTAAAAATGAGTCATCTTCAATAAGTCCTATTCTGTTTAAGCTTGAAGAAGTAACAGACATAAACACACATATTAGAACTTTCACTTAAATTATACTTCTTTTTTTAAAGATATAAATTACTGCTTTACTGCAATCCCTCATTATAGTAAACAGTGATACAATCGTTGATGGTGAAGCGCAAAAGTATTTATATTAAGAGCTTATTCACTCTAGCCTTGAAGACACCTACATATTCTTAATTACAAGGCCTTCGCAGACCGGGACGGCATGGCAAAGGATTATTCCACTAGTAAGCGCATACTGGCCATTTAGTTGCACCTTGCTGCTGCATGCTGCGTCACGTCAAAGTTCCGCTGCTCCATACACATTTCAGTCATAAGTAGCGTTTGATAGAGTTTTTGAGGTAGACGGAACAGAGAGTATAGTCCCACAAACCTCCACTGAAAAGGGAACATCCTCCAACCACACAAGTGTTATGGTCTGGTGGCAACTGCCTGATAGTTGATTTCGGGCTGTCGTAAATCAAATCGCACAGAAAACTTAGATTGCACGATGCAGGATTTCGTATGTGGCGACATTGATGTGATCTACTAAGTGTTGGCGGGCACCAGCGTCCTTCGGCATGCGGTTGCTTTAGATTTTAATGCATAGGAATTTATGTCGTATTTCTATGTGTATTTACATTTAAAATCCTTTACCATACCGTCCTGGTCTACGTAGGCCTATATTCTCCATTTCGTATATTTAATGTGACATTATGTGTTTTCCGACCTATTAAAACATGTACCTTCACAATGTGTCTTACCTGTAGATGTGAATCATCCTTGCTATGCTCCGGCTTGGTGAACTCCACATGAAGCCCATGATGCTTCCCACTGAGAGGAAGGGTTGGCGCCTCATGCTGCCATGCAGTGCGCTCATCCTGACGGAAACCGGGGTTGTCAAACGCAAACTCGTCTTTAACAGATTCTGGGTCCGTTGTGAAGACAAGGTGCTTTCCTGTAGACAAAGAAATAGGAATCAGATTTCTGCGAGATTGTTCGAAAGAGTTTCTCTGGAGTACGAGGGGTAACTGGAGTAACACGGGGTGGTTCTAGTCAGTAGTCAGTACGAGTCTGATAGACCACAAAAAAAAGTTTGCACCCCGAGAAATAAGGTTTGTTGTAAGGCCCAAAGAATTTGATTTAGGTTTACGTTGATGCACATCAACGTTTGACAGCCTCAGCTGATGATTTAATTTCTTAATATTTACAGTTTTTCCATATTAAGAAAAAACTACAACATATTTATGTAAACACTAAATAAAAACCCTTAAAAACTAACTAAAAGTAAACTAAAGTATGGAGTCGAAAAACTCCTCCGCATTGCTGTCGGCTGGTCATAATACCCAATAGACTGATGGTTTTTCCACGCTGAATGGCAATGCTTATCCTCTGCCCAAGGTAAAAGCCAGACCTCAAGTTTTACTAATTTAAAGGAATGTGTTTCAATATTCTCATCTAAAGCACTCAAATTCTTTTCCCCTTGATCCATTTAACGTTCCACTAATGCAAATGCAATATGATCTTAAACAACAGTTTTGTTTTGGAAAAACGTATAGACCGTTATGGCGGTTGAAAAAATATTTAAATTAGTAAGTCACAATATTTTTCAATCGAATTATCTCATCTTGCACGTAGGTAGACGTGCCAATGACCGTACGTTGTATCTAAAAAGAATATCAACAGACCGATCGCGATATAGTGGTCAGTTTCAAATCAAATCAAATCAAATCAAAGCATTTATTTCAAATAGACCATTTACAGGCACTTTTGAATAGTCAAATGTCGGTCAGTCCAAGAAAAGTGAAGCTAAATTGCACGTTCCAAAGAGTAGGTCTCTATGGAGAAGAACGTGCAAGAAACTCCATAGACACTCTTTTAAATCATATTATGTGTTACATATAATGCTTGGTTACATATTACTTGTTGCTTCTATCATGTGAGCACAATGTCGATAGTGAAATAAAAATGTAAAATAATTAAAAGATAGAAACTGAATTAGTGCACTGAATGCGCGTTGTTTTTAACGCGATCGAAACGTTTACCGCATTTGGCTCTCTGATTGGTTGAGAGTTTGGGGCGAGCCAATCATAGTGCCGAACGTCATAAACGTGTTGATTGATTTACCGTAAAACGTTTTTTTTCTTATGGCTTCGCATGTTCTTGATTCAAAGCAACAACATACGAAGAAGTCAGTCAGTGAAATGTCAAGAAGTCAGTCAGTCAGAAAGTGATGCACATCCCAAAGCGATTGTGCCATGGAGAAGATTGTGCAAAAAACTCCAAGGACACTCTTTTTCAATCATGTAACAATATCTTATACTTACAATACCTGCATGTTTCTTATATCTATTGTTGGTTTATAGTAGCCAGTGTCAAATTTAGACTTTAGACCATGGTAGTTTTTGAGTTGTTGTTCATATCGCGCGAAAAACTTTTATAGCGCGATGTAGGACCTGTATGACGTCACTACATCTTTAGTTCGTATGCGGCGACATAGATGTCACCACATGTACTACTTATCGAAACCGGACACGAACGAATAATAATTACTGATGAGATGTATCCAAGTAACAAGCCTGTGGCTGCGGACCTGCGGTCAAGTAAATTATACGTTCTGTTAGAACTGTTAACTCGTACGCGTTGGTGTAACCGGTTACCATTCTTACCAAGCACAACCGTAAAAAAAAATATCATACGTCTTAAGTAAACAGTCGAATTGTTTAGGATTTATTGCCGTTAACAATGCCGTATATTGTCATTAGGAACGCAATTTGTCTGCACCATCTGTGCGTTAAAAATAACGTAACATGGTTTTGGGTTTTTGTGATAAATTTATTGCCGTTAAATCATCTCTCATTGTGTGTTTATTAGGGTTGAGAATTTTGAGGTGCAAACTTAAACCTATTTACTATGTTGAATTTGTTGAAATGTTTTACAAAAAACATTCTGAGATGTCCAGAAATTAAGCACTGATGTATATAATACTCGTAATATAAAGGTAAAAGAAAATTCACGTAGCCATTATTATCCTGGTATAATTTTTAAGAACCGGTAACTGTACCGAACTTTGATATTCCTAAAGATTTTCATAAAACATGAAGCCGTAAAGAAAACCCAAATATTAGGGCGCGAAATCCTGTTCCATCCTTAAATTCCGTCTCAAGTAATTTCCTGACCTGTCACTTTTCATAAATCGAACCTGACAAATGACGTAAAAACTGGGCAGTACGATTTTATTTTTAATGCTAGCAACCCTATCTTTAATCTACGTAGTGCACACTAATTGACATTCTAGTGAACGAAGTAGTACCAGTGTAAAGAATTTCTCTTTATTTAACTTTTTTCTTGTTTTTCGTTCTAGTTTTTAGCCTTGATTGTGGTATTGTAACAGCTTTGAATACAGTCATTAGCGGTTCGTCTTAAACTCAATTGGTCTTAACAATTTAATTGGGTTGGTCTTACTGTTTATTTTTGTAAGAACACTGGCAATTTGTGATGCACTAAATTAAAAGTAGGATGTTCTATTTCTATGCCGCCTACGTATGAGGTCGTAAATAAAAAGTGCATTTATTCAAGCGAGTTCATTTTCGTAATTTATTAATGATATATGTAATTCATGAAACACTTTTAACCAATCTTTTTGCATGAAGTAATCAATAATCAGTTTAAGATCACAGTACCAGCCGCTGTATTTACTAAATAATAATTAATAATAATAATTTTGTTTTTTTATTAAAACGATAATTTATAAAAAAAAGTTTACTTCAATAAATTGTTCACAAAGGTTCAGTAATAGGATACAATTTAGCCTTTCAATCGTGGAAATCACAGACACAATAGAAAGAAAATAGGTATGCGTTCGCTTGGGGCTTAATGAAATAATATGCATGAAGTATTATCTCCTGGTAAGGGTTGCGGAAATCCGATGGATGCGAGACGCACAGGACCGCTCATTGTGGCGACGCTTGGGGGAGGTCTATTTATTTATTTATTTATAAAGGTCAAACCAACAGCTTCTGTGTACAGCATTTACAAGTATGTATTGGCCTAATTCTTACATAGTCGCCAATTACAGGTTAACCAGCATTCGCAAAATAAGAAATGTTATAACACAAAATAATCACAATAATCATAACAATCACAATAATCATAATAATCATATGTCTATGTCCAACAGTGGACGTCTTTCGGCTGAAATGATAATGATGATGATAATTATCTCCTGGTCCCTCAAACTAGGTTTATAGCCTGTGACTTAGGGACCAAATCTACGAGTTACGACTTTATGCGTAGAAGATATCGATTTCTACACTGCCGGACAAAGACCTTCCCCAAATGTTATCACAATCAATGATCCAGTGCGTCTCGCATCCATCGGACTCTGCGATCACCAGGTAATTGGCGATCTCAGTAACATTGGTTCTCCTGTGGCTATCATCATTCCTGATGCGATAACGCAACGAAACTTCAAGCAAAGCCATTTTCATTGCCCTCTGGGTGACTTTGAAGCCTTTGATGAGGTCCATTGTGAGCGACCACATAAACAAAACATAATAATAGCTTATTAAGTCTCATAATGTTTCCACTGCTTGGACTGCCTTCACGCGGGTTCAGCTCGGATTGGTGAATGTCTCAAGTCTTTGAATTTTTAGTTCTAGGATATATCGGCGTTTTTACGATGTTTTCCTTCACTGATTTAAGAGCAGTGGTGATGAAATAAATTACGCAAAGTAATGTGCCTGGCTCGGTTTGAACCCGCAACCTACAACTAAACCGCGTTACCGCTCAGCCACATACATACTTAATAAAACATACTTCTCCAAAATGTTTTCAGTACTACTATTGAATTAGAGATCCATTTTTTTTGTAGTCTGGTTATCTGGTAACATCATCATAGAATGACAGGAACATTTTTAGTTCTGTGTTGCCAGTAGCGAAAACCGGCGCTACTAACCCACTTCTGACTCCATTGTCACGGTATGTTGCGCAAGATTACCGGCAGTTTAACGTTTTTTCTAACAACTGCAGTTAACAACAATTAGTAGTTGAAACAGTAGCTGTTCCGTGAGTGCAGAGTCTCGTAGTGACTAGTTACAAGATAAATAGTATTTGCTTTTAAGATGTAGTGAGGTCAGAAATACTAGTTTGTAAGGACGGTAAAGGACGAGAGAATGCACTTTATTGGTGGATAGATATATTGCTAGAACAAAATGTAATTCAGAGTGTAAATCCATACCTTATACAAGTATGCGTACGGAGGTTGGCGGGACTCCAAACCGTGTGGGGGTGCACACGGTGTAGAGTCCCGCAAACCTCCGTCGAAAAGGGAATCCTCAGATCAGACGAGGGTTGGTCTGGTCCAGACAAATGCCCGATAGATGATTTCGGGCTGTTGTATATTATGTACTCTTATAAATATGTTCAAATCGAGCGGAAAAATATGATTGCGCGATGCAGGATTTCGTAGTTCCAATGTGACGCTATACGAGTAGATGCAGCAGGGGCCCAGCTGGGCCGGAGCCTTCCGGGGCCAGGGTTAGTTTCGAAAGCAAGCTCGAGCTCCGTTATGAAAGCTTGAATGAACGGGGTGGGTTTTTAGTCAGTAAGAGTCTGACACTATCTCCCGCTCCGCCCAAGAGCGGGGAATGTCATTGGATGATTTTCCCCAACATAAAAAAAAACGCTACAGATATCGCTACAACCTAAATTGAAAATCGATCTAAACAAACATCACGGCCCTGGAATAAAATGAGCAGCTGATGGAATACAGGTGGGTTTTAATCTGACAAAGTCTGACACTCCCTTATGCTCCTCCTAGAATGGGAAAAGTTAGTGGTGATATTTTACTCTTAAAAAAATAAAAGTATCGTTGGTTAGCTGGTCAAACCCTACTGCTCAGCATGAGGTCCTGGGTTCAATTCCCAGGTTTCCAGGAATTGGACAGTGGATGGCTATAGTGTCGGTCTCTATAGACTGAATTGAATGAGTTTTATATGTTGTGGTTCTCCAAATAACATTCACAATTTTAGCAAGCTAGTTGGTATCGGTAATAATAATCGGTTGTAATCGGTCTACCCTACCAAAGGTAGGTACCTACTTTTTTTACTCTTCATACATTCGCGCTTGACTACTATCTACCTATTCACTCTTGACTTGAAGATCCTCAAGTTGCAGCTATCAGGAAACACAGACTAGGACAGGGAATCCCACTCCTTAGCTATACACACAATGAATGTACTCAAAACGTTTTGTACATATGGGTGGCATGTCTTATACGTTATTTCGTTACGTTTCTAGTTTATTATGCATTATGGAATAACTGGATGACTGGCAAAATATTAAGATGTCGAGTCTCATTCAAAGAATTTTCACGATAGACGCAAACTATTTGATTAACAGTTCTCATTCCCCGTACCTTGACAAGAGTGATTCTGATATTTCCATCTCCTACAAAACAATCCAGTTTTCACTGAGTGAAATCATAAGACCTAATACGCACAAGCAGATAAACGCAAGCGTTCATAATCTGCCTCTAATTAGTCGATCGCACGCAACCGCCGAATAAGGTCGAAACGAACGCGATGGTAACCAGTAATGTCATGTTTTTTTTATTATTATTATTGACTAGCTTTTGCCCGCGATTTCGTCCGCAAACATAAAATATAGCCTATGTAACTCAGGAATAAAGCAGCTTTCTATCGGTGAAAACAATTTTAACAATCGGACCAGTACCCCTAGCCAAGTTGCTAATCTGCAATCGTTAACGCTAGTAGAAAGCTTCAAATGTACGGGAATGACGTCATCTCAACGCTCAGTCACGTGGTCAGAACAAAAGAATTGGCGGCGCGACCAACTCGAAGCGTTCGACGCAAGCGAAACGGTTGTAACTTGGCTTGGCTGTACTTCCAGAGATTACATCCTGCAATCACGGTCTCATATATGGGCTTGCGCTAGACCACTATCTCACCTGATGGTAAGTGAACAGTGATGATGTGGTCGACGGTGGAGCACGCTTGCCTAAAAGATTTTGGCAGAATTAAAATACTTTTACTTTACAGGCGAAGACTGTGAAAGAAACTATAGCGAGAACTACATTATACCGATGCACACTAGGGCCTCGCCTGATTTGTACGTAGCAGCACGTTGCGTGGCGTTGCGTGGCGTGGATCTAATGTAGCTCTGCAAGTCTAGTTGCCATAAAAAATGTATTGAGACCGACGCGCCCAGATTGGCGAACGTGGCATTTGTGCCCAATGTAGTTCTACCATATAGGTATCTCGGTACTTATGGCACTCGTGGACTGAGGCTGAAAATCAGCATGAGGTAGAGGCCGTGTATTGCATTCTGGCATTATGCTGAGCTAACGCCCATTTGGCATTATACTGTAATCATCTAATGACTTCTCCCGCTCTCCGGCCTAAGCAGGAGAGCGTGTTAGACTTTTAGACCTCTGCCAGCGGAGCGACCGATTTTCTGCGTAGTGTGCCCGCTAGTTGTAGTTTAATGTTTATATGCAATAACTTGTATTATTCTGCGACGGAATTTCCGTCTAGTGTGGCAGAGGCCTTACTAAAATCACATCTATATTCGTTCAGTTGCCATTTGCGTCCTAAGATTTCGTCCTAGGGTTTCTCTTTTGGACGTCGTCCTTTGTACCCAGTAGGCTTCGGCTCAGCTGAGCTCGTACGGTTTTCCTAACATTTGTATTATGTTGAGCTGAGACCCTTTTGGCATTATTCAGTGTACTATTTTAAGGTGTTTCCGTTTTCATAATACTAATAATCGTAATTTTATTTCTTTTCTATCTTTTCTTTTTCTTTTTCTTTTCTTTCTTTCCAGAGAAAGGTAAAAGACTCTCAAATCATCAACGGTAATGACTCGCAGGCTACCAGGCGACCAGAATTATAAAGAATTATTTGCTGACGGTCACGTGTGAAGCCGCTCGCAACAGAATAAGATCGAGTGGGTGCCACGGATGTAGTAATTAAAAATAATTGTCTTATTTATAAGGATTATTTTTTGTTATTTATTGGCAATGTTTTTGCAGATAACCGCTATGTTCATAGCTGTTATTTGTTTTGTTAAATGTTCATAAAACGTGATGAGACGCTCCACATTACAGCCTAATTAATTACAGTAATTAATATCTACGTGAATCTGCTTTTTAAGAAAAAAAAGAATGTATCGTCGAAATACTATTTTAGTAGGTCTACCGGCCTCATCTAGTTTAAAATGACGAAAAAAAAAAAAATTTACGTGTAAAAGGGTTTTTTAAAACCTATTTGCGAAATATCATTTTCATAAACAGGCGGGTTAAGCCAGTAGTATGCACATTGACCAAGAAGAGTCTCCACCTCCACGCATTGGGTCCCTGCAGATGGAAAGCTCTCCGCTAGAAAGGAGGCCTGAATCCCAGCAGTGGGAACATTGTAAGGGCGACTATGCTAGATGGAAAGCGCCATTGAGGAAAGCCCAAAAAGCGGTGGCGAGATGGTAGAGGCCCGGCGCCCATTATCGGCATCGGCAAGGATCTTTTGCCATCCCTACATGCAAGTGCACACTGGCGGAAACTATGTCTTGGCATGCATTTAGGGATGCCGAAGTATCCTTGCCGATATCGATAACGGGCGCTGGGCGACGCGTATGATGAGGACTAGTTCGATACGGCACGGAAAAAGAATAGGCAAAGCAATGCTAGAAAAAAAAACCGTACCTAACTAAATAACATTTCGGTGACCAAATATTTCAGCTTTTTTTTTTCAGTTCGTTTTTATTAGAACGCTGTCAAAACTGACGTTATTTCAACACGTTTTCGTGGAATTAAACTGAAAACCGCTAATAGTGTGTCTAATTGCGCGTTTGCAATATTTATAATGCCTTTTATTGTCATAAACAATGCGAAAACGATTCGACAATCAATTTTCGTTTAAATTTTCTTCGGTTATTATCCGTAGACAACTTAATAGCTCACTTTTTTATTTAATCTTTTAAGTAAGAAATCATGAAATAAGTCCCCCCACTCTCGCAGGAGCGAGAGGAAAGTCAGACTTTTACTGACTAACCTGTGTTTCTTCAGTTGCTCTGCGATCTAGTCCCACAATACCTAACTCTTTCAAACAATCCCTCAGCAGTTATAACATCATATTGAAACCATTTATCGGAGTTCATACGTCCAGTAAAAAAAAAATTCAACGGCAACGCAAAAAAAACACAAATAACATTGGTTATAAAGCCTACTCAAATCACACCGTATCAAAATGACAGGTGGCGCACCACTAGCGGTGAATTCACACGTAATTATCGACTCTTGCTTTCGACAGACATCGGATGTACCAAGTGGGTCGACACTTTCACGACACTAGCGTTTTTGCTCTATTTAAACGTCGACGTTTTCAATTCCTGCGAATAATAAATTGCTTTCTTTGAATCTTGAAAGATGAAAGACGCGCGTTTTTTCGTGGCATAAGACTAGTCATGTTCAAAGAGATTGGAGCAGGTACTCGCCTTGTCGTTTATCCCGCGTAAGTACATTGAAGGATTGGCACCATTTGCCAGACCGCTGCCTCGGTCTTCCCGCCCGAATATAATTGAGGTGTCTTTAAGGCTGGACTGTATAGGCTCATAATAAACTAGTGCGATTCACCATCAGCGATTGCAGCACTGCTTACGATCAGGTGCGATCGCAGTCAAGCACTAGTTTACATCATTTAATAAAAATATAAAATCTTCATCATCATCTTCATTTCAGCCGATAGACGTCCATTGTTGGACATAGGCCTCCCCCAAGTGCCACAATTAACGATCCTGTGCGTCCCGCATCCGTTAGATAGCTTGCCAGTAATAAATTGATCCAAAGTTCGCAGAAAAATCAGCTTGTTATAAGAAATCGTATTTTTCAAAATAGACCGAATTAGGTTTTACTTGTAGGGCGGTTTTCACACAAGATCAGAACTCCGGTCGTCCCAGTTCAGTGGATTTCCAAGATAAAATTCGAATCAGATGCAGTGCACATGCAAATGACATCCCCCGCCCTTAGGCGGAGCGGGAGATAGTGTCAGACTTTTACTGACTAAAAAACCCACCCCGTTCCTTCGTTACCTTTCATACCGGGGCCGAGCCTTCTTTTCAGAAGCAGACCTTTATCCCCAGTAGGGCGAACCTGCGAAGCCCCGACAACCGCACCAGTTGAAATTTATTTATATTTATCTACCTATTAGTAAATACATCAACGTAGTAACAATTAGTAGTTAAATTTTAGTACTGCCAATTGGGTCATATCCTTCCTATCAGTTTTTGCTTCCTTCCGTAAAGTAAGGCAATGACAAGCTCAGAATAAATTGAGCAAAACCGCAACACTGACAAAAACTCCACACAATAGAATAGGATCAATGAAGTCACGTATTTCAGAGTCAGCGTCTCTATGAGATTATAAAATCGGCTTGCCCAGAGACAAATTAAATTAAGCTAGGTACAGTGCGGTCGAAATATCTTGACCGCTTAGAAAAATTGGTTGCGCAGCTTAATTCTTTTTTTTAAATCAGAATGGCGAATGCTTAATTTTTTTTTTAGGTTTACGTTATAGTTTGGAACGTCAAGATCCGAGGGATCGACATTATTTTGACCGTACTTACATATCTTTTTGTACCGTCACAAAAACGATAAACAGCTGTTGACGATTCGGACACACGCGAAACGTTGTCTCCGAATCTTTTTCACTTCGTGACGATGCACTCTTACAATTTTTTTCTGATCAGTATTTGGGAACCTGCACGGCTCTGTTATTGGCTTTATAGAGATTCTGAAAATATTTACAATATATTGTGTCCGAATCGTCAGCCACTCGACATGAGAAACACAGTTTACAGTTAGTAAAAATTAAAAAAAATTAAAACAATATGGCGTTGCGAAACGCCAAAAAAAATATTAGAGTAAAATCATAAGTCCCAAACCTTGTGTCAAAAACATGTCAAGAACTCCAAAAGAACTAGTAGACTAATAATAATTTCCTACTAGTGCTCACGAAACGTTAAACCGTATACTAGTAAACAACAAACAAAAAACGATCCACGTGCTTAGACCCAATGAATCGGAACCGTTTTTCTTTTATTTAGCCTCAGTAGCGACATCTGGGGTAATGAGATACAATGACGATCACGCGGAGATTCTTCATGGAAATTATAAACAATAGATAAGTATTGTCAAGGATGAAGTTAATAGAATAAACTTGTTTTATTTATAGGTAGTTTTTCTACAGAAATAGCAAATAAGTATAAGTTTTGCCGGCTGAGCTGCGGTCTTCCCGTCCAATTATAAGCGTCTTCAAGGCTAGAGAGAATAGGCTCATATTAAACTAGTAGCATCACTGCTCACCATCAGGTGGGATCGCAGTCAAGCACTACTTTATATCAATTAAAAACCGGCCAAGAGCGTGTCGGGCCACGCTCAGTGTAGGGTTCCGTAGTTTCCCGTCCGTCACAGTAAGTGAACCCACTTATGAGTTTAAAAATTGCTTGCATATACGATTATACTACAAACTTAGTCCAGGAATTATTTTGTAGAACCTTTTTGTCTTTTTGTACAAAAACTGTTCTTTCCATCAAGTTCTACTTTTCAGATTTTTTTCATATTTTCTAAACTTAAGGTTAAAAAGTTAGAGGGGGGAGACACATTGTTTTTTACTTTTGGAGCGAATTTTTCCGAAATTTTTGACATTATCAAAAAATGATTTTAGTAAACCCCTATTCATTTTTAAATACCTATCCAACGATATATCACACGTTAGGGTTGAAATTAAAAAAAAAATCACTTCCCACTTTACATATAGGGATATGTAAAGTGGGAAGTGATTTTTTTTACTTGGGCTACCCACTACACTATGGGTAAACTGTACCCACTGTATGTATTTTACCACTTTGTCGGCGTAATTGATATACATATTGGTACCAAATTTCAGCTTTCTAGTGCTAACGGTCACAGAGATTAAGCGAGGAAGGACAGACGGACAGACAGACATGGCGAAACTATAAGGGTTCCTAGTTGACTACGGAACCCTAAAAAAAGGTTACTTTTAGAAATTTTACACGAGTGTTTCCTTTTGGTTGAAAATATTTTAATAGATAAATAAATCAGGTTTGCAACTTTCTATACCAACCGGCCATTGAAGTTACAGGAAAATTTTGCTTTTCCACGGTTCAATAGAATCTTTTTAGCATTTGACAATACATTTGATATAACATTCTTTGCATCAGTGTTTTGTCATGGTCATGTCAGTTTGGTAGTTACTTTTCTTGCTGTTTAAATTATACTTATAAATACAACATTATATTTAGTTTGTTCAGAATCAGTAACTGAATGGATTCCAATAATTTTTATACTGACTAATTTTTATACCATGATATATTTTCTCAAAAATATTTAAAATGGTATAAAAATTAGTCACAGCAGGTCATAGTGGGCATTAGGTGCCAGCGCATAGCCGGGTGCGGGAGCAAAATAACCCCACTGTCAACCGGATGGCCCGGTGACCATGTATTTGGCGCACAGCCAAGTAACATAACAAATAAAAATTTTAAAAATGTTTCATGATACAGCTATGAAATTTTGTACATAAATTATTTACATAAAAATACTAGACACGTGTTTTAGGTTTCGCATATACTAAAACAAATGTATAGATATTCCCTAATAACCAAAGCTTAAAAAATTATAAGGATACAATCAAACAGCGGTAAGCAGAATCGCCATTAAATCCTTTTACACCACAATTTACACAGGTATTTTGGCGGGCCGCGTATTTTTTTTGACCACACACTTTGGCAGCGGAACCAATCATTATGCCTTGTCATTTGAGGCCCTCAAATCCTTTAATATTTTTCCAAGAATTCAAGGTCATTTCAAATTTCGAACATGCCAAACTGTTGACGTAAGGTGATGACGCAATTTGTCACATTGCAGACTGCATGGATTTAGTATGTACTATACTTGGCAGCGAGTAAGAAGTATCCTTCCATACCTATCGTTCATACTAATTTCATAATGCAACTTGCATTCAAATCAGTGGGTAAATGTTACTAATTTGCACATAAGTGACGGTACCATGTTGACTTAACAATGAAACGTCGTGCATATTATTATCGAGCGAGCTTCATGTTTTGAGAAATGAGTGTGTGATTCATAATTAATTTCTTAATTAAATACTTTTCTTATTCGTAGTTGTCATATCGGAATTTCGTATCTCATCATTTCAGCCGATAGACGTCCACTGTTGGACGTCTTGTGGTCATGAAATATTATGATCTCCGACGATAGCAAAGAATAATTTAATGTAAGTAGTTAAAGGTAATTTTGATACTAAATCATTCCACTTTAAATACAAAGAAACTATCATTGATAGGCTCAAGTTTGATCAAGCTCTCAGAAGCTCTCCTGATGTTATGCGATGATGTACTTAGTCGACGATGGAGGCCGCTTGCCTAGACGTAACCGCATCTCTTGACTTCATAAAATAGTCAAAGATCCCTTTGGAAAACAAAAAACTATTCAGTAAAGCTTACTAATAATTTAAAAAAGACGTGTGGCACTCGGGGACTGCCGCGGTAAAGCTATTGCATAGCATTTATAACAACTTATGCAATTATACTTAATTATTTATTTATTTTATTTATGCAGTATTTTTTTCCTTTGTTTTTTTTTTTCTTTGATATTAATTGAAGTTAGGTACACTTTCACACATTGAATTGAATTTTGATTGATTTGTTCACTCATTTGCTTTCTTAACGGTCACCACGCTCAAAAAACAAATGAGTGGGGGGTGTTAGGTTATTTTCGGTACGGAATTTCTGGATTCGGTCTCCACGCTCAAGGCCTGAAGAAGCTATGCAATAGCTTAAAAATACGCACAATTTATACAATAATTTCAACTAAGTAACCCAAGTAAAATTTCGCCATAACACGTGACAGTTGACAGCTAGAAGTGTCATCAACCTCTTGCTGACAAGCGTAGGTGCTACAATAATGGTATGTCTACACGACACACGAGGTTAGGCAACAGCTACAGATATTGACATTCAGCCACTCTTAGCAAGTCCACGCAACTTATGATAATATGAATATTTGGTCGTGTTGGTAAGGAAAAAGTGTGCATTTTGTAACAATTGCTGGACTTCAAGACTCTGGATAAAACTTACAGGAGATCAAGTAACCGGCAATAAAAAAGGTTGTTAGAGATTGCAAACTGCAACACACAATAGAAATCGAATATGCTGATATTGCTAATGTTGAATGGAAAGATACAGAACAGAGATTACCTAAGTGACGCTATGATGACGGTCACGGCGGAGATACACAATGTGTATGACTAATTCCTGTAGACATCTTTCAACAATTCCTTATTTAAATAATTACATAATTAAAAATTTTGCATACAGCAACATTGAAATGTCAAAACTGTCATTACGAAAACGTGACGTTTAGATTTTTTTAAGGTGCGATAGCAGAGGTGTTAAATTATACAGGCTCCTAACGTTTGTAGAAATTCGACACACAATAAAATATCATACATAATTGTATGTAATATTGGAGTATTCGGGTCACGACGAGCACGTAGGTACTCGATGGACGAGTCACGCTGCCAAAATTATGGTTGCAACGGGTGGTCTGCTTAAAACAATTGGCTTCGCATGCGTGAAAAAAAACTGAGGACGAAATTTCAATGTTTGAACTATAATTTGTATGACTTTCGAGAACAATTAGATACATAGACAGAATGTTTCCAATTGTTAACCCTGCTTTGTGTTTAATCTTTTGTTGATATTTGGACAAATGACTTTTCCTTTGGTGGTAAAGTCAATGACCAGCCGACATAACAAACACGCAAATAACATTATCATGCAAGAATATATTTGCATTCAATGAAATATGATATAGCTGACTACACCATTTTGAATAGTAAAAATATGATCGTATTGGCAATTCGATGGCTACTTATAAAAAAAAATAACTTTTACTAGTTGTTTAAATTATCCCAAGGGGACACACTGCCAGGATAAAAAGTTTCCGATGTTCTAATCCAAGACATGGTCTAGGTCTACCTGTGTACTAACCAATGACTATACAATCTCTTTGGTACTAACTTTCATCCGTTCCACCATTTCAGCGTCAAGGAGTTCCACGCTACACATACTTCCCCGCCCTTCCTTCTTTTCTTCCTTTTTACTTGCCTTTATAATATTGGTGTTAATTCATTAAACCCCAAGCGTTTGCGCATCTATTGTCTTTAATATGATTGGTTCAGAGCTTGGAACGGGCCAGTCAGATTCACCGATCGCAAACCTATCGATTGCGTAAAATAAACTCGTACACTGTAAGTTCTTTATTAGTGATCGATTTGTGAAATGTGATTAGTGTCATAGCTTCTTTATGCTTATTTTCTTCCTCATACTCTCGTTTCCAACAAATCCGTTATCATACACCTTTTCAATCATTCCTTTCAATGTTATATCTACCACGTCCACATTTATCTTCCATCGTCTTCCTTTGATTTATCTTCAGCAGTCATGTGTGTATTACTTACATTCCGCCATTAAACTTGACCATTATTTTATCTTGTGCTATTCAATGATGACTTCACACCATTGTCATGTCAACTTTGTACATCCTTGTGTGAATCAGTACAGTGATTGATGTCACAATGATTCTAATCTTCAAATGAAGTATTTTCATTTAAATGTTTTGCAGTGTTGGGTGTTGCATTGTTATTTCGTGCCTTCGGAAACCCTTAAGGTAGAAAGTAATTGCGTGGGCCACGTACGACAATCTGAGCGCGTTGGTCTCCATACATTTTATATGGAAACTAGACTTGTAGAGCTACATTAGATCCACATCACGCGACGTCGCTCAACGTACAAATCAAGCGTGTTACACGTGTGCATCGGTCTAATGTAGTTCTAACTTTAGTTTTGAGTATGGTTGTGGATATGGTTATAACACTAGGCGAAGATAAAACAATTATTAGAAGTGCAGTGTAAAGATTTTTAAGAAAAGTCCAGGAGTGGTGACCGTGTATCAGAAGGCACAGCTGAGAGGCCTCCCACAAGGTGGGCCGTTGACCTGGTGAGGGTCGCGGGGATCTGATGAATGCGAGATGCATAGGAGCGGTCCTTGTCACGATATTTGGGGAACCATATGTCCAGCAGTGGAGGTCTTTCTGATGCAATGATGATGATGATTATGTGTCTCATATATTAAGTCTAGAAAAGGGGCAGACAACTACTGAGATGACGACTTCTGGAGAAGAGCAATGTATGCAAGAAAATGAAGAAGAGAATGAAGATGATGAATATGATAATGATGATGGAAGCCTCATCAAGTGTATGATCATTAAGTCCTCAATCCAAATGAATGGTAGGCCAAAGTGCCAAAATGTAAATTTTTGTAGGAGCCTACTATATCTAGTCACAGCCCATTAGCAATGGAAAAGAAATTATTAGCTTGATCACGAAAGCTCAAAAGATTTGGCAGTTACTACACTTAAGGAAGCCCCAACGGAGACACGATCTGTATGAAAAGCCTATATTTCACATTACTTAAGCTCTGCTACGTAACAACCTACATTTACACTCCCACCCATTCAATAACAAACTATTAAGATGTCAGTAAAGTGCAATATTGCAGTGGCAATGACCCGCATCATTGGGTCACACTTTCACCGCATTGTTAGTGCTAGCATTAAACGAGAGGCTTTCTCAACTGAAGAGCAGTTTCTAGCTTTACGATTCGATGGTACTGGGAATTTATAGATACACATCCCACTACTTGCTACATGCTGGCGAGCGGATATATTATACTGTATTTTTGTAATGCAAGAGTACGCATTAGCCATAATCCACTAAGGCAATGAATTCCTGAGCATATAATTAAGTCTTGATTTTGTGGACATATCAAAGAATGCATACATAAGTAAAGCAAGGCAAATTGAAGGGGTATCAAAACGCACTGTGCTGCGTGTCGCAGGTTCAATTCCGATACAGAACAAAAATATTTGTATGGATAGCAGATATTTGTTCCGGCTTTGGATGTCTTGTGTATGTGAGTTTAAATGTTTCTTCATTAAACCCCAAGCGAACGCCGGCGTTTCGAAAATTTCGTATCATGAAAACCTCATAAAACCGTTCGTCCCAGCTATAATCTATAGGTATTTAATAATATTTACGAGGAGTCAGAAACCCAAAAGTCTGACGACCAGACTTCGTCATCATCATTATTAACATTTCAGTCAAAAGACGACCAATGGACTCCTCCAAGTGTCGCCACAACGACCAGTCCTATGCATCTCGAATTCATCAGATTCTCGCGACCCTCTCCAGGCAGGCGGACTATCTTGTGGGAGGCCACCTAACGCTGCGTTGCTAACGCAGAACCTTTCGGACCCATCAAGATTGATGATGATTTTGAACATTTAACAATAACAACAAGACTGAAGACAGAACCGCTTCGCTTGGCAGCGGATTTTCCTTCCGAACATGATGCGAATAAACAAACATGATATCCAATTAAGAAAAGAAATAATAACAAAGATACGACGACTGGTAAGATACTGATGGCGGTGATTAGTGACATGCGAACTTGTGAATGCATCCGAGACAATTCCTCTTAAATAATAATCTTAAAGGAATTTGAAGAGGGAAGTCCAAGAAAAGATGCATGGATTGTGTGAAGAGAGATAAGAAAGTAAAGAGAGTTAGTGATAGTGTGACGGATGATAGGATAGAATAGAAGAAAAATCGTGTTGCGTTGATTCCAAATAACACGGGACTAGAGTCAAAAGGTGATGAAAGAAATTTCCAAAAAAATTGCTGCAGTTTTAAAAAATTTTCTTATAGAAAATATGCAACTGGAATAATGCACACCTTACACCCTAATTACAAAATAATGTTACAATCATAATTAAAATATTGCTATCTTCCCCGCTCTTGGGCGGAGCGGGAGATAGTGTCAGACTCTTACTGACTAAAAGACCCATCCCGTTCCTTCTAGCCTTCATACCGGGGCTCGAGCGCCCTTTCGGATAACCCTGGCCCCAGTAGGCTTCGACCCGATTACCAATTTAAAAAAAAAGCTGAAATCGAGTCAGTCGCCGATTCTGAATTTCAACCTTCAGAACTTACGTCTACTATGCTACATGTAGTAGTTACAACTGGATGTCTTAAGAAGTTCTGGCGTAATGTTTTCGAGAAAAACCTCAAGATATTTATATAATTTTAGCCAGCTAGCTAAGCTCAATCAAGGTGTTAATTATGAAACACAAATGAAGACGTAATTAAGAAGATAATGACTAAAATGAGAGGAATGCGTTGTGCTGACATGACTTACGGATAAACATCTCATGGCGGCTTAAGTGCATGATATACGTAATTACAGGGTGGAAAAAATGCTATGAGAAACGTTACAGAGAGACATGGAGTTAGGAGCGGTTATAAATGGATATGGTAATGCATCATTGCACATTCACGTCTTCTATACTTACTGTAATATGGTGGACATCGTTTAAACATTTTGGGATCACATTTAAGTACTTACAGCTTTTTTTTATGTAGGAAATCATCCTATGACCTTTCCCGACCTTGGGCCAGAAGGCGTGTCAAAATACTGACTAAAACCCAGAGTCCAGAGTTTAGTCAGTATTTTTAGTTCCTTTGTTGCCTTTCATACCAGAGTCGGGTTTTCCTTTCATTAGCTAACCTATGGCCCAAGTAATAGGCTAGTTGCCGTAAAAAATGTAATTAGTCCGTCCTTTAGATTGTTCAAAAATAAGGGACACGTACTTTTTTATTTGTAAATTAAACCAAAAATGACCAAGATATAACCCATTAAAGTTACGTGTAACGCCACGCCGCCGTGCTGCATTTTTTCGCACGTGGTGACGTCACACGTAACTTTAATGGGCTGTATCTTTTTTATTTTTTCTTTAATCGAAAAAAGAAAAAATATTGTCCACTAATTTTTTATAATCTAAAATACGGATTAAATAAAATGTAATTATTTTGAACCCGAAAACGACCCTATTGTATGACTATGTATGTAGGTACAGCTAAGGAGTGGAATTCCCTGCCGGAGTGTTTCCTGATAGCAACAACCTAGGAGTCTTTAGGTCAAGAGTGAACAGGTTACTTCTAGGCAGGCAAGCTCCATCGTAGACCACATCATCGCTTACTATCAGGTGAGATAGTGGTCAAAAGTGAGCATATAAAAATAAATAATTATAAAAATGTTATAAGGAAGAAATATTTGATATTTATATTTTTGTTTGTAATGCAAAAGCTACTGGCCCGGTTTCAAAAATTATTTCCCCTGTGAGTAACATAGGCTAGATATTTTCTACGGTCACGCGGGCGAAGCCGCTGCCAGAAGCTAGTAGGATTAGGATTTTAGACTCATAAAGCCAACTTTTTATTCATCAAATCAAAAGTATGGGCTAATGAAATTCATTTATAAAAACGGTCATAATGTAAGGACAATTATAACGAAAAAAGTATACTAAAAAAGATTCCATTCCAGCATGTGCAGGAATCTTACGCTACTTTGATAAAATTATGAAACGCCAGTCACGTCTCAGAGAAATCGCATACTTATCCGTTGCACTTATCTCGTCTAAGTAATTTCAAGAATGTTTTAAATTATAGAAAAGACTTTACGACTATCAAGCATAATGTAAATATTAGACTCAAGTGCAAAACCTAAATTAATGAGGGACTTCATAGCTCCGCGTTCTTCTTACATGTTTTCCCGGAAATATGCACTTTATCAGAAACAAAATAAAGTCTAATTTATTTTGCCGAATAGTATAGGAAGAACGAAGACACTAATTGCATAATTAGAACTGCAACTCGTGCAAAAACAGTTTCAAACAGAAATAACTAAGCTAATTGATTAATTGTGCGAAATTGACGAATTTTGAAGTTCACATGGCAGTAATGGCGGCAAAAACAGTGCATTGTGCTGTGATGACGCCATCATGGATTTACGTCATCGTGTTTGACAGTTTAATTTAAGGTTAGGATCGTTATTGATGTTATTTGTGACTGGTCCGTGTATTGAACATGGCTTTGCCTCATAGATCTACTGCTTACAAGGTTCCCTGATCGCTGTAACATAAAATATTGTAACCAGTTTCTTACCATTCCTTATGTGGGATGTATAAATGTTGTGTACCTAGATACATTAATTTTCTAACGAAAGTAATTTTTTAACGTAATTTCTAAAAGCATTTTTATTAAACGACAACTAAACTTGCTTGAAAATCTTTCAAGTTTATGGTCACTCGAACGTGCATGATTTGAAAGTAGAACGCTGCATTAACTGCAATAAAATTCAAAATAACGTTCCCATTTTGACATTTCATTATGTACTTCGATTTTCAAACGTTTTTACTGCGTCGTTTGAAAAACTGGATAGACTGCAGTAACATCAGAACCAGTTTCCAATGGAGTGGAACAGGTCACCATGCCCGTCCATGTTTATTTAAGGAAAACAATGTTAGTTGGAACGGTACACCTCGGCGAAAACGGAATACTTCAACTGTACTGCGCCAAGGTTTTATGGGGTGTGCAGGTAATAAAATGAGATTGACATTTAATTTTAACGGCTTGTTTACGCTATAACCAAGTTCGTTGTATGGAGAAAGTGTTGATGAATTACTTTTATGTCCTTTGGCGGAAAATAATTACTGGATATCTTATTTTTTAATTGTGCATTAAATGATTTTTGGCATGTGTAAGGTTCATAGAAGTAGGTAATTTACACATCATTATCATCATCATCAGCCTTTTTTAATATTCCCACTGCTGGGATTCGAGCCACCTCTCTAGGAGAGGGAATGGGCCTTTATCCACCACGCGGGTCTTGCATATTTTCTTACTAAACAGACTCGCAAAGGATCGATCCATTTGACGATCAAATGAACTGTTTAGGCGCTGTCAATTTCACGAGAATGATGTTTAGCATAATCAGCCTTTTTTAATTTTCCCACTGCTGGAACTCAGGCCTCCTATCTAGGAGAGGGAATGAGCCATAATCCACCACGCGGGCCCAGTGCGGGTTGGTGAATGTCACATGTGATATGCCGGTTTCCTCACGATGTTTTCCTTCACTGTTTTGAGAGCAGTGGTAATTAAATAAATTACACAATGTAATGCGCCTGGTAGGGTCTGAACCCGCGACCTGCAACTCGTAAATCGGAGCCATTACCACTCGGCCACCACCACCGGTAATTTACTCATTGGCTATCAAACTTAGCAAAGTCTATGTTATTAGAGATACTGAGAGGATGCCAGTTATCCGTTTGTGGTCTCTGTTTCTTTAGTCGAACGAGTTAGAGTCAGGAACCTGGAACGCAATAAGCAAGTCACGGAACACAGGCTTTGAGCCAGTTAAAGTCTGACACGCCCTTTCGAGTTGTAGCGACATCTATGGCGCCACATAAGAACTACGAAGAAAAACCGAAATCCTGCATCGCGCAATCAAAGTTCTCCGCGCGAGTTATTCCATAAATTCCCACCAAAAAAAAATAAAGGAGTGGTTGTACCTAGTATGTGATTAACTACGGGACATTTCGGTAGTGTATGTCAATCCTATAGATACTTACATTTTGGACTCTTAATTTAACTCTAAGGAAAATTTAAAGAGACCATAATCGGATGACTTCTCATTAGATCATCATCTCACCTGATGGTAAGCGATGATATGGTCGATGAAGAAGTACGCTTGCCTAGAAGTAACCTATTCACTCTTGACTTAAAGACCCCTAAGTTGTAGCTAACAGGAAACACAGACTCTGACAGGGAATTCCACTCCTTAGCTGTACGCACCATAAATGTGTTCCCAAAACGCTTTGTGCGAATGGATGGGTGGTAAAGTTAAAAAGACTACATAATGTAATCCCATAATCGGATGATTTCTCATGAGAATTTCCAGTTCACAATCTAATATTGTTTTCCATCACGAATAATCACGATAAACACTACGAATCCAGTCTTAGATTAAACTCGTAACACTTATAAAAACTTAAGTCGACCTGCTTCTATTGAAACCGGTTAGAAGCACGACACATAAGAGAGAATAACTACGAGAATTATTTTTATTGTGACTAACACAAGCAACACTGTAAAATAATAATTTTAACTAGCAACATTACAGACAAGAAAGTCCAGCAGCCGGTGTAACAGTACGTTGACCAGAGAAGAAAACTGGTAAGTAAATCTAAACTGATGAAAGAGTTACGGTTTTAATGATTTTGGATATGGCTTTAAGAGGTACGCGGGTTGGTATCTCTTAAAGCCATACCTAAAATGAGCCGTGATGGATTATGGTCAATTCCTTCTTTTAGAGAAGGCCTGAGTCGCAGCAGTGGGAAAATTTTAAGGTTGATTTAGAGTAATGTTGCTTACTGATGCTATTGAAGAGGTAATCGCTTAAGACAGTAATCAGATTATGAAAATTCCTATACTGATAGAAAATTACGCTGAGCGTCATGAGTTTATACTAGGAAAATTCATAGTTCCTGTAGATTGGCAGACCGAAGAGCAAAGTTATACGTAGTTATCAATATGTCCTAATGTTCACTCTGAATTAAGATTCTCGGACATGCTTTGCCGCGTACCCAACCTGAAGATTTTCGGATGGCTAAAAGGAATAACTAGAACTATATTAGCAGCCGAATGGCGTTCAACAGAAGGCAAAAGAAAGACAGCACACCCGATAAGAAGGTGGGCCCGACGATATTAAGTTAAAAGCGGGACCAATGTGGAAACACCACCTCTTTTGTCTCTACCAATCCAGTTTTAGTCCAGGATATAGCACTACAACAGTTCTTGTTAGCATTACTGATGTTAATAGGCTTGTAAAATGAAAAGACAGTCCTTTTTCCTTTTGTATAAGCTGTGGACGTCTTTAATTGACATATTTACACAGAATTTAATGTCTATAAAATTACCTATCTGTATAAGAACTTGTGAATATGTCGTAGGTGTTCCTTGTAATAATAAATAAATAACACTTCAGCTAGTATTCAATACCATCGATTTTAATATCTTACACGGCATACTTAGGTCTATAATTCGGTTACTATTTTGGTGTACAATAAAGTTTATTTTATTTTATTCTAAAAGAGAAACCAATGACCGGAAACTGTTAAAAAATATGAGGGAGGTCAACGCCAAAAGTAAAACAAACGGAAACCGATGTCAGATGTGTAAAGAATAAATCTTTCTTATTATCTAAATAATGTATAATAATAATAAAAATAATATTCCACAACTATCACACAACGCCGTCTAGTCCCAAGCTAAGCAGAGCTTGTGTTATGGGTACTAGACAACTGATAAACATACTTAAATATTTCTAAATACATACATATTATAGATAAATTACACCCAGACACAGAACAAATGATTATGCTCATCACACAAACAAAATGTATGTTAATAGATTGTAGATTATTTATCAATAAAGGATTATTATTAAGATATAATTGTTTATTAGGATTATTTATTGTTCTAATAAAATGATTCAAAATCATTTCTTTTTATGGTATAAACTAGTGCTTGACTGCGAACCTCATGTGAAGCAGTGATGCAATCGTTGATGGTGAATCGCGCTAGTTTATTACGAGCCTATTCACTCAAGTTTTTTTATTGGTATATGATTTCAGACGTAAACCCGTTACGAGTTATTGCATTTTTGGATTAAGTGCCAAATCCAACTTAATCTGTTTTATTCAACTGTAACATTTTATTCATTTACCTACTTATTATTATTCTTTTTTTTTTACTGCTTGTCATCTGTATAATTGCTGGCAGTCAAGCACTAGTCTAAATCATTAAAAAAAAAATCACTACAAAGGCGGGCTTAGGCGTTTTCACCAGTCGACCTTAGGGTGGTGCAAAAATAGAATATGATAGGTGCACCTTTATGGTAAACAAATAGAAAAGAAACCTGTTAATAAATATATTTTTATCAGGTATTTTTCTTTCTTTGGTTTGATTTTTTTATTGATATAAACTAGTGCTTGACTGCCAGCGATTATACAGATGACAAGCAGTAAAAAAAAAGAATAATAATAAGTAGGTAAATGAATAAAATGTCACAGTTGAATAAAACAGACTAAGTTGGATTTGGCACTTAATCTAAAAATGCAATAACTCGTAACGGGTTCACGTCTGAAATCATTTCAGATAATGTACAAAAACACAGTTTCGTGAAGTTGAAGCCGTTATTCATTGTCAAACAGATTGTCAATAATAAATAGGTTACTAAGTTCACGAATCGTGGTTTTGCCATTACCGTTTAGTTTACCCTCGAATACCTCTTCAGCTGAGTTGTTACTTTTATCTCATGTAAAGCACTAATATTACAAAGACTGCTTTTTGTTCTTTTGGAGGTGAGTAATCATCTAACGCCTTCTCAGGCTCCAGGGTGAAGAGAAAGGTCGCGTCAGACTTTTAGTGACTAGAAACCACACCTATATTATTACTTCAATTGACTTTTGCGTTCTAGAACTATGAGTAAGACTTTTAGGGCCCCTTATGGTTATTACAAAGGCTGTGTTTGTCATTCCATTCCGCTTAAACGGCTGATCGGATTCGGAAGAATCTTTACAGTAATTTAGCTTAATAATATCAGAATAACAGACTGTAGTTTATAACGAGGGAAAGAATAAAAACCAGGTGGGCAAAGCCGCTTTGACTATCGGCGATGCGAAATGAGCAGACGCGATTGTTGCCATCACAAGCTGAACCTGAATGCGTTTGGCACAATAAATAACCGTTACCATTTAAAAAAAGAACAATGTAGAACGGGTTTTTTTGATACAACCTTTGTGGATAAGCCAACTTCCCATACACATGTTGCATAAGCTGACTTATCTATGGTACACAAAAGCAAAGACAACGTATTTCATTAAAGTATTACTGTTTTATCAAAGTAAACAATGAAGGAACGCCAAAAAGGCTTAACAGTGATAAGAGGGTATGACTAAAGTTAGCCGGAACTTCGGTAAACATGCTTATAGAGGAAATAATGAAATAAACCAATTAGTAAGTCGAAATATTGTGTAAACCTCGCCTTGAGTGCAATTTATCGGTGCCTGCGGGCGCGTGGTGATATGTGTTGATAAGTTTCACCATTCAATACAAGCTGTTGGTTTTGGGTTCAAGAAAATTTTGGTATAGTTTTGTGATCTAGGGAGAAAATGAACCGATCTATTTCTACATTTAAATTATAACACATTTTTTCTTTTCTTAGTGCAGTGGTTGATCGTTTGGCTGCCGCGCGTCGAGGCGTAGTTCTGGTTACAGCACAGAATAAATATTTGTATGACTTATAGATAGTTGTACCGTATCCCTCGCTGGAGATGTCCAGAACATCGGTAGTCGCAGAACGATTGCCGGCCACCGTACGGGGCTTACCAACTGTCTGGTAAGGACAAAGTTTCTTTTTTATTCTATTACTTTCCAGAGACTCATGTTTTTTGTCTATGCTCCATCTTAAGCTATGCTCAATACAGATTCATTGAACGTACCTAGTTTACGATGTAGAGTCTATCTAAAAAGTCAAACGACTTGGGTAATTATTATGGCAAAATGAAATCTGATGTAGTCAACACTGGTTCAATAATCAAGGTTAATTAAGAGATCTTGATCATTGTTTACTAATAGAAGAACCTTATAAAAAGTAGGTATACAATATATGTATGTATTTTATTTGATTTTTTAGACAGACTATAGCGTCTAGAACTTCTTACAGTAACTCGGGATCAGGTTGATATATATATATATATTGGATACTTTATCCATCATATTTAACAACATACTTAGCCTCAAACTTTCAGGTAATAAACAGCGTATAAATTAAGTTTGTACGCGAAAAATGGCAAACAGCCCTTATCATGAAAACCCATTAAACATAACGATGAAAGGAAAACTTGCCTTGACCTCAGATAACACCGTAGCTAAACGCTTATGAACAAATGTTTAATACAACCACTGCGTTTTATATAACAAACCAATGATCTAAATGCAACTTAATGTGCCAACACGACTTCCATTGTAACCATTCAAGTATCAATCGAGTAAACCGGTCTCCATACCTCACGGTCGTCGGTCGCCATCTTGCTTTGACAGCTGACTTATAATGGCGGGAATGTTAAGTAATTGTCTATGGTTGAGTAATAAATTCGATACGGCCATGTGACGCTGACTGACTTGAATGATTTCTGTTGCATTGCGGTTTGATTTGTGAAAAATTGACAATTGTTTCTTTCTTTTTCTTTTTTTTTGCTTGTGGTTTCCGTTCGCGTGTTAGATAATCTGTACATTTGTAACTGTATTTTTTGTATGGTATATACATAGTGATTTAATTTCACTTATCTAAATTAGATTTGGGATTTTACAAAAGATAAATACGGATACAAATTGATTTTTTTAGATGATGTTGTTCTTGTACCTACAGTGTTTTTATTTTATTTTTTGTTGTTTTTTTTTTCACATTCTGCTTAAATGTACATTTATATTACTATAAATAATATTTAATTCTTCATTCAAAACCTTGTTATTCCAATATTCAAAGGATCAATCTATACTACTCTAACAAGTCTGTGAAAAAATTGCGCAAATTAAGCCGATATTTAGTTTGCTTAATTTGTGGTATTTTGCCATTGAAATAAATCAAAAAATTACAAATAAGAATGCTATTCCCAACCAATTACAACTATTATACAGTTCTATTTGAATAGTTTAATCAAGAGATGCAGAAAAATCAATTAAAAGTAATTGTCTTAGTAATACTCTACAAGGTTAATTGATAACCTTGACACTAACTTCACGCTGTTTAACTGAGGGTTAAGCAGAACTAACAAACATTAATATCGAACACAATAAATACGGCAGACTAGTTAACGAGACAGGAAATCGATTATTATCGATATTCGTATCGGATCGAATTATATCGATGGTAGGCTTGATCGTTATTATCTTGTCTATGGCCTATGTTTATTCTCATTGGAGAATGGATTTGAAAGTTTTAACTCTATGACTTTTTAGTTCCACTTTTAATAAAATCTGATTACCTACTATCTGATGTCTAACCAAAATTCTGATCAAACACCATTCCTACGCCTTTTAAATATTGTTTTTACATTATCTTAATTTCAAACAAAAAATGTATTTTGATGTCTAACAAAAGTTGTTTGCATTTTTTTATTATTAAAGACTTATTTTATACAACATTCTTTTACACGCTTTCTAAGCTACAGGCAAGAAAATTATTTAGTTGGTATTTGAAGTATTTTGTTCCCGTCTCATTCAAATACTTTCCCATAGGTAAGCAAAAAGTTCGAAATTCGAAAACAATACTTTCCTAACAAAGTATACATGAATGAGTAACACATGACATACGTCAATGTCATGTTGATTGGAACAATCGCTTCTTTTAATTAAAAACGTTTTGTTCGTCTTTGCCCTATCCGCTTTGAAAACACG
The DNA here is from genome assembly GCA_929112965.1 of Mythimna albipuncta. Taxonomy (NCBI): domain Eukaryota; kingdom Metazoa; phylum Arthropoda; class Insecta; order Lepidoptera; family Noctuidae; genus Mythimna; species Mythimna albipuncta. The sequence continues at coordinate 6,626,991 of OV815984.1, forward strand.
TGAGTCAATAGTTCGAGTTTGTTTTCGTGCGGAATTTCCGCGTGCGGTTTTGAAATTAATAGAGTTGTTTCTAGTTGTCATATCTTTTGTAAGCTAAAGTTAATTAATGATGATTGCCGAATTTTGATGGCAATGGGTTTGCCAGTAGTGACTTTTATTGATAGGTTCATTTAATCGTGCCTAAACTGCTCTGACAAATAATCAGAATGATTGCATTTATATTAGTCCGGTTTTTAATCGATAAAAGTACCTAAGTTTTAGATGCATTGTCGTGATTTTTTTTATTGTACATAAACACACTATCTATTTAATATATGTACATAATATCCTGAAGAATTACACATATTATTATATATTTTTCTGATTTTATTTACTGCTGTGAAACATTATACTTTTGTTGCGCATTATAAAACTCGCGATTAGCTAATAGTCTTCTTATTTTTTTTAATAAGTTTCTTCGTAGCATCATTTCAGCCGAAAGACACTACACTGTTGGACATAGGCCTCCCCCAAGTGTTGTCACAATGAACGGTTCTGTGCGTCTCGCACCGATTCCCGTAACCCTTACCAGGTCATCGGTCCACCTTGTAGGAGGCTTTTCGTACACAACACTGTATATTTAAGTAGATAATAATTTGCCTTCCATATTTAAAAGACTAACTTATTAAATCTGTCCCTTCTCCATACCTAATAGCCTCAATTTTAAACACTACCGCATGTATTTTAATAAGCTTTTCTGGACAACTAAGCCGTTTAGCACAGATTACATAATTCGTTTAAACAATACAGTTCGTCGTACGTTGTATTTTTACGCATATTTAACAGATAATTCTGGCCGGCTATACCATATTTGCGTTAAGATTATACATTTTAAAGAAACCTTTTATACTGTCTGATCAACCGATTTTAACTTTCATAGGTATAAGGATGGCATTAAAAGCAAAAAAAATGGTTACAATACCAACTATTTACTGCAGCCGCCATTTGTCATGCTGCCAACGTAATAAAAGTCAAAATCGGTTGAACGGACAGTAATAAAAGGTTTTCATAAATGTCTAATGTTATTTTGAACAGAGTATAGTGAACAATAAACTTTTATATTTAACTGTAAACGTGAGAAAATACAGGTTTTGGTAATAGCTGTAAAAATAATCACCATAAGGCTAAGAATTTCTAATCTTTTCGCAATTTTAACGTAAAATTACTTCAACGGCTTTAAAACGTTATAGTATTATTAAATGTGTAATATAATAATATTAGATTAAGTATTATGATTTGTGATTTGAGCTGCTTTCGATTTCTAGTACAAGACTTACCTAACATATTATTATTACAATTTTTCATGCGTAAGTAGATATACTATGCTATTTTCATGCAATAAGATTATCATCTTTTTTTGAGGGAAATTATCAAACTTCTCCAGATTTATGGTAGAGCCAGAGGGAGTGTAAAACATTTTCTGACTAAGGGTGACACCACATTGGTGTTACCACACCAATCGAACGATTACCGATCGACGGATACCGATCGATTACCAGTCCATAGCATCGGTCGACGTTAATCTGTCGACTCCGGCTTTATTTCATCAGTTTCTTTCGAAATGTATTCGTAAGAGGATTCGATCTATCGACAATCGATTGACGTCGACTAATACATTCTACCATCGATAGACGATCGATCGATACCTAAAACCCACCTGTGATCCCTAAATACTCCTTAGCGTTCCAGAGCCATGGTAATTCATTCACACAATGCAGGATGCGTTACACATCCTATAATGTAAGACTGGCCGGTTTAACAACTATATATTTTGTGTTTAATTACGTACGCTCGTTACTATTTCTTTAACTGCCGTTAAGTGTGGTGAAACCGGTCCGTTTCCGAGGAGGAAGCCTGTATTACCTGCAACAATAAACATTAACGTTAGGTAGTGTAATAGTAAACTAACATCCTTCCTTACATCATTACTGGGCACTCCGTCCCCTGGAAAGGAGATCCAGGTCCCAGCAGTGAGAACATTTTATGGCCCATTAAGCTTATGCTATTATTCGTCATTAAATACATATTATAAAACCAACTAGCTCTCTATGTCTGTTCAGAACAGATTTTCATATGGGTTTTACCAATAGACAGAGAGATTCATGAGGAAAGAAGAAATTTTAGTGTATAATACGTGCATATTAAAGTAGAGAAATGTCGAGAATTTTAAATGAGAATGGGTCGCACGTGTGAAAGAAATCATAGTGAGAAAACTGACATTTCCTAGAAAGAAAAATTTAAGACTGACATCCACCAATACGCACTGGGCCCGCTTGGTGGATTACCGCCCACTCCTTCTCCTAAAGATGAGGCCTGATCAGTAGGAACATATAAGGCTAATTATGTCATGCTGTGCTAAGCAATTTTAGTGTTTGCAAGCATTTAGAATGAAATAACATTTATCTAGGAACAGGTATTTATGATTACAAAATAAACATGTACCTATCCTATCAATATGATTAATATTCACCTAATTTGCATTTTCAATCAACACTCGAAAGTATGTAGATTCGGCATCATTGATTAGCAAATCGTGAACATCCAAGGTCTTACTATTTATAGAAATAATGCTCATAATCACCTTTAAAGGACGCGTTAATCTGTGAGCAAATAACGGATTTATAAGCACTTTTAATTAAATCATCATTGAAAAAAACAACTGGTTTAGTAAAGATTTCGAGTACAAGTGTTAATTGAATTGAGAACTTCTTTAGACCAAGACAAAACTAGTATAAACGGGCCTCTCGTTTTTTTTTCGAGGTGGGAAGCATTCAATGGCTTGTTTTGTTTCAGGGTGGAAGACCAAGAGGCCTAGTTAGACTTTTAACGATAACCAAACCATAACCAGCCGTGAAACGGCCGCCTATTGGTCAATTCGACGATTTGACAACTGTTAACGGCTCTGTTATCGTTATAGTTAAATGGTGCAACTCACCCATACTGACTTAAACCATACTTGTCCTTCAGCAGCTCTTAGCATTCTAGGAGCTTTTCAGATTTTTCCTTTTCAGAAATTCCCCATAACCCTAGTGGACATCGAGAGACCGTAGTTCCCTGTTTAGTACCTGTACTGTATCTTTACAATAGCATTTTTTCCACCTCTTCTATTATACAATTAAGAATTCTGAAGATGACAGCCAAAAGAGCAGACAGAACAAGAAACTCCATGCTGCTTACAAAACCAGGGATCTTAGAGGAGGACAAAGCTTGCAAGACTATGTAATGATCACATCTAAGAACGAAATAAATCATTACTATTTGCACCTACCAAACCAATTTATCAACAACTATTCATTACTAGGTCCGACAAACAGGTTCTTAGTAACAATAGCAACAGATGAATATCTAATAGCAAGAGAAACAAACGTTTTAATAAATACACGCCTTGATGACGATGACTGAACACATACTTATAAAGAAAGTAAGTATTCATTCACACACACAGACAAACAGACATACAATATTCAATATGACACGCGTTATGCATGTGTAATCGACTCGGATGCCATGCTCACCATGAAAGCAAAGGATAGGATAACTACAGAAGGTAAACTGGAAAACGCACTTGATGATAAATCTTAACAAGCAGGCATGCATGTTCTACGTGAGATAACGCTCAAAACAAATGCAAACTTAAAAGGCGCCAAAATCCTTTATAATTCTAATGTAAGTACCCGATGTTACTCTTACATCTAACAACAGCTCTCTAGTTAAAATTTTACGAGTCATGTAGGTTCAAAGGTGTGCGAAAAAAAAATATACATATGCATTTATGTTCACAGGAAAAACATGAATCTCCTAGCACAATCGGGTTAAAAGAGTGCAAAAGATGATAATACCGGTTCAATAAGTGTTATTAGTAATTTGGTAGAATACATGCAGCCTTTAAACACTCCAATACTTAGTAGATTAGACTATACGGGTTTTATCGAGAATGCAGATTACAGACAGATTATATTTGGTAAGCAAGATCGTGAGGAAATTGTTATAAAAATTCATTGGAGTCTTCATCTACTAATAAGTTAATTTTTACAACGTTGATGCAATTTACAATATTCTTTCAAAGTCGGGACAAAATCGAATGCTAGCTTTTCTGTTTTTCATTTCTTCTTATCTTTATGAGTTGATTTACCCAGATTGTCTTGGAGAAGCGGTACTTCTGTATCATCTTTATGATCAGGTACACGGCGTACACCATTGTGGCCGTAAGAAGCGTCGGACGGGGCAGGTGATGTCATTTTAATGCCAACACTGTCGCAGGCTTTTATAGCAGCCATATTCTCATCTGATGTTATGTTTACCTTTACAGTATCTGCCATCAAACAAGCCATTATTAATTCTATTACCATAGGAGAAAGTCCAAAACTGGTTGTTATTCAGTTTGTAGAAGGGATCAATGTTTGTTTAACTCTTTTTTGTACTATAAACACATGAATGATCTCAGATAATACTGGAATCAAGGTGCGGTGGGTTATGACCCTCGCATTGGAATTTACTGGCCAAGTAAATGACGATTTTTGAAGTGATTTTCTGGTTTTGTAGTTAGTTTTAACGTTATTAAAATCATATACTTAGATTGACGTTAAGTTCAGTCTGAGGGTCATGCGACGAGTTGCTTAGTTAATAACAAAATTAGCGATGTAGCTTCGAGATCTTGTATCCTTGTTTGATTAGAATAAGAAATGTAATCAAATGCTTGATCTAATGACGATGACGGAGCGTTATTAATATCTTCTGACTCATGTTACAAGTACCTGGGAAACCCAAATATATTTTAGTGTCTTATAATAATCGAAGCTTTTATAAATATACCTGGGTGCTTAACAGTATTTTATCAACCATTGTCTTTTGGTTGAAATGATAAAGATGAACCAAATAAAATATTCTTCAACATTTCATTATTTTACGCATTCTATAAGTGAACTACCTGCCAGGACTGCGGGATTGTTCGAAAGAGCTACTGTATGTAATGTGGCACTTGCAAAAGGCAAGTGAAGAAACACATGTAGGTTTTAATCAGTAAAAGTCTGACACTCTTTTCTCGATCTACATTTGATGACTTCTCACATTTAAAAAATGCCGTACCAAAACCATAGCACACTTCGCCATTAATAATTAAGACCAACATAACAAGACTTGAGCCTAATTTCATCATCAGCATAAAAATCCAGACTGGGCGTCTGCTACTGAGAAATTCTACATTAAAAAATACCCATAAAACACCAAGATCTCACACTGACCTGGTAACGCTTAAGACCTCTAAATCAAGGATGATGACTAGTTTTAATCCTTCTTTCTATAAATTTAAAAGAAGACAGATTTATGGATGCTACCACTTATTAATAAATGAGACGTGAAAACAACATTAGTGAATAATAGCTACCAAGACGAAACTAATAAAAATAAAGAAGTAATACGCAAGGATGTTTACAACACAAACGTCAACCTTACAAGGCTACATGATTTGTGCTATGTTTGATGATCACGAACTTAAGCACTATACTTACTTAAATGTTGTAAAGAGATGGTCCCAGTAAACGACCTTGTAGGACGCCGCGAGCATGCATTCGCAATGTATGACTATTGGAATGCTTCCAGTATCAAACGCCTTAGTGTCATTGGGAGGTTGATGTCATTTAACCATGATCGTTGCATTTAACATACTAAGTTGGTACATGTTTTTTGATGCTTGTTTTTCCTTACGGTGCACGGTGTTAAGTTATTACTCTGATCATAAAGATCAGTGCAAACAATTATATCTTTAAGTGTGAAGTTAAGGATAACACGTGCCTGTGTATCCATGATTAGTGGCTAATTACTTATTAGCCACTAATCATGGATATTGTTTTATGTATGAAGAACTCAATCATCATTAATGTTGAATTGTTGTGTGTTATCCATATTACTCATAGCTCGTGGCCTGCCAAGGCTTTGCCCGGATTCTATGCATAATAAAACGCAATTTTGTCAATTTTAAATATTGTACAGAGTTTATGCATATGTGGAAGGTAATCCTAATTTTACAAAACTATTGTGACTAAAATGTCTCAAAAGTGCAATCTTACACTACTACAGATATAATTTAAACAACAATGCAATTTCGACAGTCGATAGTTCTTGCAATAATTATATTATAAACATTGACACACTTCACCATTCATTCCCAGATGTGAACAGAGCTCTTCAACTATAGTTTTTATATCCTACAATACACATATCGTATAACACTTGATACAAGTGGCATGTTACCTATATCGGCGAGATGTGATCATCCGTATCGAATGCTTTGTTGAAAACTTTACATTTAGGACCGTAGTTTTCCTCGCTTTATATTATTCAAATACTGTTGTAGCGACTTGTAAACAAGTCTTCTTTGACCAACAAGAATTCATTACTCATTAGGTATGGCAGATGGCAATCTGTTATAATGAATTATTATTGGTTGATAACATGTTTCTCGCTGTAATTATGTTAATAAGAATCAATTATTAAACCAAAATTGGAAACCGAACGTTATGAAATGCGAATTCAGAATGTTAACTCAATGATCATACTACATAGTTTGTCGGAACAAGTTATTTAAAATCTATCTAATGGTATTTTCCAATCAATCAGAACAATTACATGACATTCAATTAAAAACAAGACCACAAGATTACTTCTTAACTACAGTATATTTTACTGTTTTGATTAGAATATTATGATTACGGTATTGACCAAAGTTTTTCCTGAATATTTTGCCTTCAAACCTAATAATTTACTACCGTTCTATATGTCATATCACGTGACATGTCTCAATGCAGTTTATTGCGTTAACTAATGTACATTGTGTGTAGTCAACATGTGTGTAGAAAACAGAACTTATACCAGGATGGAGAAAAATTATATATTGTACTTATATCATTGTTCGTGCTTGGCAGAGACCTTGAAATTAAATTATTGGGAATTTTATCATCTTTCTTACCCTTTTCCAATTACCTTAGGGTCGACTTCCAATCTGACCGGATGCGGTTAAATACCCGTGTTTTACACTAAGCTACTGCATATCAGACCTCCACAACTCAGTTACTGGGCACCATTATACTACTTCGATAGACTTTCTAGCGTCTGCCTACCTGTAACAACTGTCAAAGATGTACGAATAACAACCGGGACCAATGGTTTTTTGTGCTTTTCCAAAGGGACGGGGAATCCTAGATAAACTTAGAAAACCTATTGCAGCCAGTATTTCAGAGACTACGGCCCATATTTAAAGTCATGTCTTCCAACTTGACACCTATCGATCACCACTGAGTTTTGCGAAGAGCTTGTTACTGTTGTTGTGTTGTGTGTGTTGTTGTTGCTTTTTATTGTTGGTGTTTGCTTGTTACTTGTTTCTGTGTGTTGTTGTAGTTGTCAGTTATCGATACATTTTCCATTATTATGACGATCAATTGTTCTATCGATATCAATAGTTCACAATTCATGTTGCTCGTAAACCAATTAATTTATTTTGATTCTCCTTTTCACACATAATTGTGAAACAAAATTTTAATAATTCGTTAATTACCTTAATGAGAAATACATACCTGCCCTAACAATGTTAATTACTTCAAATGATGGCTTGCACAATAGCTGTTTACCAATTACTATACAAACTTTACGAATTTATTAATATTGACTTAGAAACCTTAATTTCGTACGAATCTAATTGAAGGCCTTTTCGTTCATATTCTGTAAATTTTCAGAATATAAGTAGGTGTTATAGTTTTCTTATAAAAATTTATGAGAAAACTTGTTTATTATTATTTGACACTTAGATACACACGACAAACAAAAACATTATTGCGTATACTGCCGTCGTAATTATCAAGTACAACTCATATTTTTTTCTCGAAATTTTTCATAACTTTTTTTTCTGAAAAAAAAACTGTTTACATAAACTAAAAATAATGTTGTACCCGTATTTAATTTACATAAGTATTTTAAAAATAAAACTAAAAGATTCGACTTTATTCCGTGACTGTACTTGTAATAAAATTGGGTAGTGGGTCCAGTCGACGCATTCAAAATGGGTCTGAGTCGAGTGATCCCGCGGGCCCAAATCGAACGGGTCCATATGACCATAGACCCGTTAGTTGTGCCCATAGAAATGTTTCTTGTGCCTATGGTTGTGCTCTTTTAAATTATGACGGTAAAATAAGTAAAATATAAACCTCAAATAATAAGAATACGAAAAAAAAAATATTACGATATTGTTTATGAACTGAACAGTGGCTGATTTCTTAAAAGTACTGACAGATAAGCAATGGAATTGTACAATAAATGTTTGTTTACCTTTGCGTAGAAAAACAATAAACAGGGAAGACAAATAACCTTACCTTTAAGTACTGACTCTAAATAGTAACTGTTTACTTGTTAGAAGCAGGTCGTGACAAACCTGCATGTCTTGCATATATTCTTACTAAACAGTCCATTTGACGATCAAATTAACTGTTTAGGCGCTGTCAATTTCACGAAAATGATGTTTAGCATATCAGCCTATTTTAATTACAACATTTAAAAAGAAGAAGAAGTTATTAGAACATTAAAAAAGGCTGATATATAAAATATGCTGATATATGGAGGCCTGAGTTCCAGAACTCAGGCCTCCTCTCTAGGAGAGGGAATGAGCCATAATCACCACAAGGGCCCAGTGCGGTTTGGTGAACGTCACATGTCTTTGAAATTTTGGTTCTAGGACATGCTGGATTTCTCACGATGTTTTCCTTCACCGTTTTGAGAGCAGTGGTGATGAAATAAATTACACAAAATAATGAGCCTGGCTGGGTTTGAACCTGCAACCTACAACTCGTAAGTCGGGGCTGTTAACAATCGGCCACCCGCCACTGCTCTTAATCACGCGACCGCTAGTGTAAATAATAGAGTGGTTTCCAGGGTTAAAATAATTACATTTTATTTAGTCCGTATTTTAGATTATAAAAAAATATTGGACACGTATTTTTTCTTCTTTCGATTAAACAAAAAATAACAAAGATATACGTGTGACGTCAGCCCGTGCGTAAAAATGCAGCACAAGCGTGACGTTATACGTAACTTTAATGGGCTATATCTTTGTCATTTTTGGTTTAATTTAGAAGTAAAAACATACGTGTCCCTTATTTTTGAATAATCTAAAAGACGGACTAATTTAATTACATTTTTTACGGCAACTTGCCTATTATGTACATACATAAACACTTATGTAAGTATACCAATTTACACATAATCAAAATAAGATTGTTTAATTTCCGTCTTATAGTCATCGACGTGTCCTCTGGGATCCATTTCGTGGAACAGTAAACAGGGGATTGTATTCAAATCGCCAGCAGTACTTCCGGAGGATAGAAGATGGGTGAGTTCGTGTCTGTATGGGAGTGTGTGACAGTGTTTTACTTTTAAAAGGTATTTTTATGCACGTGGGATTATTATTTTCTGGTGCCTGTGGTACAATGTTTTTCATTAGTACAGGTACCAACGAAACTCTTTTTCTGTATTTACCACGTATAATTTGACAAAAATGTTTTATCAATTGAATTATTCTATGTGTATTTTCTGAAATAAACTATTATTATTATTTGGGACAAGGAATAAGTACATTTTGAAACAAAGGGAGAACTGTCACTGCAACCGAGGTGGAATTCGCCTGAGCCGGGTGTTATGGAGCCGAGTGTTGCAATGACCCACGTACCAATCAAATCCAGCTATTCGTGGATGCTGAACATGTTTAAATTGTCGCGATTTGAGGTCGACCACTTATCTGCACTAGTGCGGAAAACAGTAAATTACGTGCTTATTTAATAGCGATATCGATAGGAGCTAGTTTTCGAGTAAGTGTTATAACTTCATTATAATGAAATAATGTCATGTTCATTCTTGATTATAAATATAGAACTAACTGTTGCCAGCAGCGACTTCGCCTGTGTGATAGTAGAATATTACCCCGTGGGTCATCCTCTGTCTATTGATGTATTTTTTAATTTATCTACACTAAGGCAAAGTTTGTTATTATGACAGACGTCAAGACGTAGTAATCGACTTATTTTTTATTAAAATACGATTAGCTAGAAAAAACTGCCATTACAATAGTTATTTGCCTACAAGGCGAATCAAATTATATGGTGAGTACCTAATCAATCATATACGATGTGACATTTAAATCTACAGTTTGGACAAAAACGTTCAATAGTGCAAATTGAACTAAAAACATAATCGTCCATCTTTTTGTCCACAAGGCTGTGTACAAGAATAATATCAATCGCTGCACTTTGTAACAGGAAATCTCCTAACACTTGCAAATAAATGTTTCAAAATGACCTCATCCTATTGTTTATTTCTTTAAAAATGTATTTACGGATTTATTTATTTTTACGGACTGTTATTTCCTTGGTCATGAGAATGAAAAAACGAGTTGCTGATGATTCGGCCAGTGTCCAAATTGACACATTTTACGACATTTGCAACGAACAACTTGTGTTGGGTTGTACCTATGTTAATTTAATTCAGTATTTTTTTATAAATGAACCAAAAGTGATAGAGTCTGTCTAATAAGTTAAACGACTTGGGTAATTACTAGGATTTAACCCGTTGTGTATCTAAACTTGGATCCACGCGAGATACAATGGCTTTTTAATTGTGTCTGTAATTACTGCACACGAAAGGTTACTGAAATCTGATGTAGTCAGTCAACACGGGTTCAATAATCAAGGTTGATTAAGAGATAGAGATCATTGTTTACTAACAGAAGAACCTTATGAAAAGTATCGAATATAAGTATTTTTTAAATGATTTATTATTATACAAAATTCTCAAGTCGGATGACTTATTAGACAGACTATAGTGCCATTTATGTTTTTTTTTTTTGGACTGTAGTCAGAGATAATGTTTTGTTTGATGCTGGTGTCGTTTTATTTCAATATTTTTTTTTTGCCTGACGAATCGGACACACACTAAACACAGTCTGAATCGTCAATATGGGGAAAACTTTAACGAGCAACTTTGAGTAATAATTTTTTTTTTTTGTTTTGTTTTAAAAGTTTTTATCCATCTCACCTTCATAAATTTGGTGGTGCACGAATCATCAGTGAAATAATATTGAAAACTAGCCTGTGCCCACGGTTTTGCCCGCGTACATAAAATATAGCCTATGTCACTCAGGAATAAAGCAGCTTTCTAACGGTGTAAAATTTTTAGCAATCGAACCAGTAGGTACTTTCAGAGATTACTTCCTACAACGAAAAAAAAAAAAACTTTCCCTCTGTATAATATTAGTGTGTGACGAAATGTGTCGATTCAGACCCTGTATCCAAATATATTATGTCCGAATCATCAATAACTCGCAAAAACATCTACATTTCAATATAGATAAAAAATAAATCTTTTAACTTTGTCATCACTTTTACAAAGAGTGACGATTATGACTTACTTAATACACAAACGACTTTCACTAAGTTTCCAATCAATGAATAAAGAGAATATACGAACACATTTTCAATGTAAAGAACATTAATACAACTGTTGATGACCATAACGATAAAATACAATAATAAATTAATAACTATCCACTGTTCATCCATTAACTATATGACTGAAAAGTAACTTTTACAAAATAAAATAAAACATCGATTTCTCAAAAATATTGTCGACTCTCAATCGAATACAACATTGCGTGAGTTTTATAAAGAGAAAGTGTCGACGAAATATTTTGATTGCAAAGCCGTTGCAATCCAGATTTCAGCTCAAATTCTATCTATGATATATGCAGCTATAGAACACGGAAATTTCTAGAGGTGGCAACGACGGCGACAAAATTGTCGAAACTCTCCTTAGATCAAGCGTTTCGGATATTGTCCTTGAAGGGACCAACCGATCGATCGCGATCGATCGGACAAACTCGGCTGTTAATCCAATCGATCTTGGCAAGCAATAGCGTATTTACTTTCAGGCCATGAGGAATAAGGTGCAAGGCAGAAGATACCTGGTTATTTTTGACCCCACGATACTCTATTATCTTGTCATCCTATAACTTCTTGCTCAAGTTTTGAACTCCTTCTTCCACTATTAATATCCCGGTTTTTTCATTTAGTGTTATGGAAGTTTTAATTTTTGAGTTCGCTCGGTCTTTTATTCTCACAGAGCGTAATTAATAAATAGTAATTTGTTTAGTTTTGACATCCTCGGTTTATAGCATAGCATATAATGTCCTCACTGCTATGAGTCAGGTCTCTCCTCTACGTAAGGTAATAAGGTAAGGTGACCGACGCGTCGGTCAGGCATCCACCACGCGAACCCAATGCGGGTTGGTGTTTGTCACATGTCTTCGAATGTTTGGTTCTAGGACATCCACATGCTGGTTCCTCACGACGTTTTCCTTTACCGTCAGTGTTGCCAACAGCACGTCATCGTCATCTCCCTAGAGCCTTTTCCCAATTAGCTTGGGGTCGGCTTCCGATAAAACAGGATGCGGCACACCTCCACAGGTCATTTACTGTGCAATACGATACTCCATGTATAGTCTGATGGTTAGACTTTTTGGCGTTTGTACCCTATCGAAGATCTACAAAACGTCATTCGTACGTTCTTTTATGTCATTTAAAAAAAAAATCTCATTGCGCAACCACGATTGGTGGCTACGGCTAGCCAATAGCTCGCTCTGTCGTTCCGTGCTCTATGATACGGACCTATGATATTATTGCATGTTAACCAACAATAAAGGAGATCTAATACGTAACGATTTCATAAAATTATGCCAATATTATACAGTCTGCACAAGTCTTCGACGATCGAACGATATTTCTTGCATTAAAAGATATATCTGTTGGAAATAAATCGTAATCTTGTTACAACTCATGTGAGAATGTTAGAAAGAAAGACATGAGAATCAACAAATAATCCATCATACTAAATGATGGAAAAGCGTCTAACATTGTTTTTTTTAACATTTATATGACCCATTAACCTTATTAATGCTAAGTTGAGTTATGCTGCCATATTAGTTCATAATTTGCTACTAATTAGGAAAAAAATATCCACTATAGGAATTACTTTAATTTGTAGAAATTTCTACAGACGTAAATATTTCCGACAGATTGTATCAAGTAATTACTTCACTTCTCTTAACCCACATAATAACACTTATTGGTAAATTTTTATCTAATGTGGAATCATCCAACAACTTCATCCACTTTAGAGAGGATCTGGGAAGTCGTATCAGACTTTGATTAAAACCGGACCTAAGTCTATAAGGCCTCCTACAAGCTGGATCGGTGACCTGGTAAAGGTGCGGGAACCCGATGGATACGAGACGCACAGGGTCTTTCATTGTGGCGACGCTTGGGGGAGGCCTACACTGGACGTCTGTCGGCTGAAATGATGATGATGATGACACCTATGTTCCTTCTTTGCGTTGTGTTTCAGGACTCCTGGGTTCCCTTTCGGACTACATAAGGACATATTGGTAGGTATGGTTTTCACAAATAGAAAGTGCGATAAACTAAGAAAATCTGTATAGATTGTGCACCCCTTTCGCAGCCGCAGATAAAGAAACAAATTTTATAATTCCACTTGTTATATCGAGTCTAAAAAGCTACGATATTTTCCAGTCAAACTCGACATCTTTACGCCGTCCAAATCCACCTGCGACCCGCAGCCGTAGTAATACAACATCAACAGTGTAAACTACCCACGGAATGCCAATGAATTCGTGTGTCGTAACCTTTAGTGCCGTACTTTGTATGCAGGACACAAGCGGTGTGTCCAACGCCTTACCTTGTATGGTATACAACATCTTATTCGAGTACTAGACCTGACAGGAAAATGGATATAGGGCAATAATTTCTGTGTTTAATGGGATTGTCAGGCCAAAGATGGAAGGGCCGATGTCTTTCAGGGCTGTGGGATTATTTAAAAGGGTCATCGCGACCCTAGAATGGAAAGGGCAACTAAAGACACATGGGTTTTTAGTCAGTAAAAGACTGAAATTCTCTCTCGTTCTACTGAGAACCAGAGTAGGTATTTAGTAACTCCCACTTAAAAAAAAAAATAAGAGGTGAATAGAAATAAAATTTGTTAATTGTTTCATCCGAAAGGGAACTCGAGCCCCGGTATGAAGGCTTGAAGGAACGGGGTGGGTTTTTTAGTCAGTAAGAGACACTATCTCCCTCTCCGCCCAAAAGCGGGGGTTGTTATTGGGTGATTTTCACCACAAAAAAATATATTATCTACTAGCTTGTGCCAGCGGCTTCGCCTGTGTGACAGATTTATTCATACAAACTTCCAACCCCCGTTTTACCCCCTTAGGGGTGAAGTTTCGTAAAATCTGTTCTTAGCGGATGTCTAAACCTTTTAGGGAACCTACCTGCCAAATTTTAAGTTTGTAGGTGTTATAGTTTCTGAGATTTCGTGATTAATCAGTGAGTGGTATCTTGTTTTTTTTTAGATAGATTGAAATACTGTGTTAAAAAATTAACGCCAATTTAATTAGTTAAAATTAAAATTATTTATATTTTTTTATTTAAATTGAGACTAATCAAGTTTCTATCCATTCTTGCATTTCTATGCATATTTGTAATAATATCCCTGTGACATAACACACAATCACAACAAACTTCAACTTCTACTCTTCTCCTACATCGTGTACTCGACATGTGTACGTGTCGACGTGGTTCAGGTCAAGGTGACAGGTGTCAGAGATGTCACAACATCTCGTACATACTATAGCTACATGTTCGCAACTAGGCTAAAAGGATTCCGCATCAAATACTTTGTGAATTTGAAATCCTTTTGTTCTTTATTTGTTACACGTTTGTCAATTGTTTTTGTTTATTATGTAAGTAAATTGTTCTTGGATTAATGAGCTGTGAAGATATCTAATTAGAATCGTATTTAATTCATTAAACCCCAAGTGAACGCCGGCGTTCGCTCTCTTGTCTTTCTATTATCTCTATATATTACGGTGTTAGAAAGGTAATTAATAATCATAATCATAATAATTTATTTGATTTGTAAACATAGAAAAAAAAACAAAAAGAAAATCAAAATCATGTGATTGTTTGTCATAACTATTAGTCTTTTAGTGGAAGCATGGTTGCAGTTTGTACATGGGCTCAATTTAAATATTTCTTACGTTATATCTACTATCATAATGAATACTGAAAATTCAGGCCTCATAAAGTTTTGGTTCCGGTATTGTTCGAAATAGATAGTTAGTTCGTGACTATGGAACGCAGACACGTTTATTTCAAATATACCAATTAGAACAGGCACTTTTGAATTGTCAATATGTCGGTCAGTCAACAAAAAAAAAAGTGAAGCTAAACTGCACGTTTCACAGCAATCACAGCGTAGATCTCTATGTAGAAGAACGTGCAAGAAACTCCGGACACTTTTAAATGAGTTACGTAAATCTTAATTCCATATTTCTTGTCGCTTTTAATATGTGAGCACAATGCAGATATGTAACGCAAAAAGTATAACTGGATAGACACTGTGAGAGTGAGTTTTAGTCAGGGAAAGTCTGACACTCCCTCTCGCTTCACCTAGAGCGGGAGAAGTTATTTCATGGTTTCCACCTCAAAAAAAAGGCTTGGGCAGTTTTTTCTCAAAGACAAATCTGCGTTCGAGACGGTCGTCTAGCAACAAATTATTAAAAAACAAAAAAGCGAACTCCATTTTCACGAAATAGTTTAAAAAAACATACGTGACTTCAATTTCGTCATCGTAAAGATTAGATTGCAAATATTTTTAAGACAAAGTATGCAAACACGGCAAGATATAGTGTCGTATGTTTACAAAATGTGTTATCAACTCGCTCCTATCTGATAAGGTTAGCGTGAATATGTTAAAAGTACTGATTCATACAATAGTTATACTCGTAATATTGTCGCAATGTTTGATTATATTAAATTGTTCGGGAAAATCATTGTGAAATCAAATGGCGCGGGCGCCGGGGTTAATCAATCTGATAGTAATTTTCTGATTTGTCATTATAATCGTAAATTATGTTTTTTGTTGCCTAAGGATTTTAAAAATCAAGTCATGTTTTTTCAGTTTTTCTAAATCATCGTCCTTCTGCTTTCCCGTGTTATTTGGGGTCGGCAAAACATGTTTTTTCTTCCAGTCTTGTCATTTTCCAGTGCAAGTATGGCTCCTAAATTATCTTTTCTTATTTTCCCTTTAAAACTCATAGATACCCTGTATTTCTCGGAAGAAGTTGGCCACTCTGAAGTTAGACGTTCCGAACTATTCGCATACTCGAAATACGCATTACGCATTCGCCGTGTGATTTTTAAAATGAATTACTGCGCAGCTAATTGTTCGAAGTTCGTGTGGTCAAGATATTTCGGCCATACTGTAGCAGCGTTCTATTATTTTTCTAACAGAAAATTATCTACAATTGATTTGTGTTGATCGAATTTAGTGTATAATTATCAGGGACACCGGTGCGTTTTTCTTGTAAAGACTATTCTAGTAAATAAGTGTTACGTAAGCACCAAATGGTGGATTGATTAACTTATTTTGATGACGATGAGGACGGTCTACGATATTTAAGTTAGCAATTTTGTGTAATTGTTTTTTTGCAAAATTGCATTAAAATTCTTTATTTCTCAAACTATTGGCCACGAATATAAATGTAAATGTAGATGCTAAGAGCTTTTCTTGCATTTGCTGCTCTGCTGGTAAAGGTGAGGGGGGTTAGTTAAAACTGCTTATGTAGGTACTTAATAGGTAAATACTTGAATGGACAGACAACATCAGACTCATGTGTAATGGCGTAATGATGACTAATTTTAACCTCCAAGCATGTGAATACTTGCGACACAAAACAATTGAATTTAAAATTATAAACATTGTAATTTTCCGAAGACTAGAAAAAACATTCTACATTATCTGAACATCAAGAATTTAAGCAATTTATTAACAAATGTCCAACTCTTTCATAATATTGATACAGCCAAATGTCAAACACTCATACCAACATCAGCATCGTGCTAAATGTATTAGTAAACAAACAGTCGCATTGAAAACATGCTATTTCTAAATAGGATGAACATGAGATAATGTATTTCTCTTTTTATTATTTTGTGGTTTTAGACAGGAGGTATTATGGAGCGAAAGGTCGAGTTCAGTTCCGAAAGTTCGGGACTTCGATACCTAGTTTTTTTTTTTACTTGATATAAAACGGCGCTTGGCTGTGATCCCACCAGATCGTAAGAGCCCTATTCACTGTAGCCTTAAAGACACCTAAGCTATAATCTTACGGGAAAACCGTAGCAAGCACCTCTGATTGCAATCGTGTCTCTGCAGATTATTCATTGATTCGTTCTTTTGTTTTCGTATTTGATAATAAATATGCCTAACCGAGTTTCTGATTAATTTTAGTAGTGTTTCATTAGATAGGTAGGTACTTCTGCCTTCGCCTCCAATTTCGATCTCGAATCCTATAAACCAAATTAAAAAACTTAAGTTCCATAAGTACTTATTTGGTTCCGATGTAGTACAAATGCCCGAAGTGAGAGTGTTTCTGGCCATATTGCCCGAAGTGAGAGCGTTTCTGGCAATATTGCCCGAAGTGGGCGTGTTTCTGGCAATATTGCCACCATTTTTCCCACTTCACGGCAACATTGCCGGCAACGGCACATCTCAAAGTCGAGCTCAAATTCGTGTAGTGTGGACCGACTCTAGAGGAGCCGAGCCGAGCACTAGCGACATTACACGAATTTGAGCTCGGCTCGTGCTCGGCTCTTCTAGCGTAGCCCACCTAGACTTTTAGACTGTTGAAGAGTCATAATGTGAAGGATTTTTTTTCTTTAGCTCCGCACGGTAAATAGTTCTTACCAGCAGCGTTACTTTAGAAAGTATTTAGTTTTTACAGCATACAGTCACTCTGTTTTCCAAAAGAATGTTGGTGTAACACAACCTAATGTTTTTGCAGTATTTGGCGGCAAATGCAGTCAGCCTTCGTGGTTTCGCTGAGGTAGTCAATAATGCACTAAAATTCTCAGCTCTATTTCACTGATGGAGCCAATTATAATGATTCTGCGTATTTTCCAGTTGTGTAGACACTTGAGAGATACAATTTACACCATTTTTACATCAAAACTTGCGAATTATTAAAACGGTCATTGAACTTCATTAGAAAAGAATCCCGCCAAAAAACTCATAATGGCACTTGTCTACTCCTAAAGCGTTCAAGGAATAGACAAAAAGATCGAGGTACCTAAAAAAAAGTTTGTTTCTTGAATTATTTCAGTCAATATACGAGTATACCGTATTCGTAAGTTCTAAGCAAATTAGAAAGTTGCTTTTTCCTAAAAAGGTTTGCAAGAGATAGGCATAATTTTACTACCTAGCCTTTAGAGCAAAAATAACCCAAAAGACAGAGGCTAGGTACATAATTGGTCTTTTAAAAAGCGAATAAATTTAAAAAAAAAGTGTACATCTATTTATTTTCTCTTAGCCAGTATTCTTATGTTGCGTAAATTAAATATTAAATATTTTGAAATTAGAATACGACAGTGTTGCCAGCGCTCATCTCGTACGCACGGCGGCTCGCAGGTGGGAGCGGCCGGCCGGGTAGCATTCCACGAGTGACCCACATAGCTCGCCTCTAGTACGGGAGCTACGAATTGCCCACTGCACCTTAGTTGCTGTTTTATACCATCTGTTGAAATGTTGAAGGACGTTTGCGGTATTTGGTCGAAGAATGCAGTTTATTGAGAAATGGTTAAGCTATCAACTTTTAATAATTATTTATCAAAATAAATGTCACTAGTACCAACAATTAATATGCTTTCATTTCAATATTTCTGAGAAAGAAAGAATGAAAAACATTATTTTTGACAACACTCTACCAGAAACATACTAATAAAATAAAATGTGACAATCTTTATAAAACACAGTATTTGATAATAAGAAAAAAAAACTTGTAATTATAATTTTACCTACATACTAAAGCTATTGCATAAAATAAACTTACATAGGTACTTGCACAATATCGTGATTTAAATGGCCATGAAAAACTCACATACTTATAAATCAAATAGTCCATCACATTTATCAAATCGATGTAAATGTTTTTACGCTCTGCGCGCTGTTGCGCAACATTATGTGTTAAACAACATCAAATTAACTTCTATTTTAGGAATAAAGCATTACGATTAAAAACTGATAATCTAAATAAGACTAAAGTATTATACGGCATTTTTCAGGGTTCCATACCCAAAGGAAAATGGGACCCTTTTACTAAGACTGCACTGTCCGTCGGTCTGTCACCAGACTGTATCTCATGAACCGTGATAGTTAGAAAGATGAAATTTTCACAGATAATGTTTTGCTGTTGACGCTATAACAACAAAAAATTAAAAAACACAATAAAATAAATATTCAACGGGGCTCCCGTGCAACGAAAGTTATTTCTTTTTTGCCCTTTTTTTAGCCATTTTTTGCTACAGACGGTATGAAACCTTTCGTGAGCGAGTCCGACTCGCACTTGCCGGTTTTTATTTTATTTTAGTGATTTATTTACCTTGCGAAAACACGTTCTCTTAAGAGATCGTTCGGGTCAGGTAGTGAACTAGCGCAGCAGATGTTACCTCTACTACGACAAACAAGTGCTAGGTGACGCTTTAATTTAAAATTCAAATCATTACTTTTTTCTTGCATAATTTGATGGCTGGATACTAGTCTAGTTTAATGACAACTGTGACATGTCGTATACCTTTTATGTATAGTATAATACCGCATAGGTTCGAAAGACTCGGTGGCTAAGGCTCGCTAGATTTAGACTTTGGCTCTCAAGGGGATAACATTTTTTTTTCTGTTGCAGTAAAGCACATCTTATCAAGCAAAGTAAGGCTTGGTGTTACCCTACATTCCAAAACTAAAGAAACACACGTCATCTACATGTTTTTCTTTATTTATATTACCGTTTATAGCAATAATTTTACCTACTTACCCACCTATTTGTCTTCCGTAACCTTGCCTTTGAAAAACTGATTGGACACGTTCGTCATGATAAACATACGTATAAGTGTTCCATTCTGTAATGAAATATGTTTTGTCACTGAATACAGTTTTTATTTACTTACTTATGTAGGTATTTCAAATAACATGATTGGAGTTGTTCATGATAAATTCAATAAACTTGATTCAAGATTGAATTATTTTTCGCAGTTATAGAATTTTTATCGACTTATTATATGCTTTTGTGCTTCAAATCGAAGGAAAAACAGCGATTTATGTAAGATATTAATTTTTTCTCAGCTAGAATTTTTATGACAACGAAACGATTTTTTTACGCACGAAATTAAATTAAAAAAATTTAACAATTTAGGTACTACGTTGGTTTTTCTAACACTTCGTAATTTATGATTATGTCATTCAAAAGATAAAAATACGAGCTTTTCTCAATTCATGCCGTCACGTCTCACCGCCAATTCTTACCGTCCCCACTACACAATAACTTGAAGTACCTGTATCAATGACGTCACCGTCCTTCGAATGCCGAAGGAGTTTTTTTTCCCGTTCTCACTCCCAAAACAATTAGGCGGGCTTTTGTTTTTGTTGGCAACATTGTTGACGTGCTTCAAGTTTGAATTTCGAACTTCGTGACCGAAAAAAAAAATAGTGGCCAAGGTTCTTGAGTGCATGTCGACATAGAGTTCAGAATCGCCACTTTGGCGGCAACTAAATGGTGACATTTTTAAATACACATCTTTACACAGTACACAAAACAAAATTGCTATCCGTATATGTTTTTTTATTTAACCGCTCTTTTAAGTTAAGCAACATTTGCCGAAGTCGATTCGAAGATGGGTGTTCATCCATTCCATACCTACCGTGAATCCTTCGTGTTTCTGAAAGCACATCGAAAAAAATCTGATGAAGATCTCCTATAGTCGTTATGGTAGTCAAAAGCCATAAAAATCTAACACCGGTCTTGCCAAGAAAGGGAGTATCGTGTAACCCAGGGTAACACTCAGCTGTATCCGGTTAGACTGGAAGCCGGCCCCAATTTAATTGGGAAAAGATTAGTTAGATCAAATCTAGCTGGGCTACGGAATTGTTAGAAAGAGTCCAAAGAGGAAGGGGATCATGGTTTGGAACCATGATCCCCTTCCTCTTTGGACTCTCTCGTTTCCAACATCCAATTAAAGAAAATATTTTTTTTTAGTAGTAGGCATTACAGTACAGTTACCAAAAAAAAAAAATGGACCCTCAATCAACTGTGGGGCCAAAATACTACTTAAATAATTTTTAGGTGGAAATTGGGACCGCAGTATCCACGCCACGTAACGCAAAGGACAATTGAAGAAACACAGTTACCTATGTGTTAGTTAGTAAAAGTGTGACGTTCCCTGTCGCTCCACCCAAACCAGGAGTTCTTTGATTATTCTCAAATAAGGAAAGTACTTATGAAAAGAATTAAATTGCATTAAAAAAAAAAGAAAATAATAGCGTTGCATTTTTTTAATTTAGGTATAATGTGTGTGTCATGTGCCCGCCGAGGCCTTTCGGTAGTCTATGGTGTATGTTGATCAGTTTTATCGTTCTACTGACATAACCAAGGGCGTAATGGAGGAAGGCTCGAGATTTAATTACGTCATTCTGCATTCTTTAGCTGTGGGAACTTAGCTATGATAATTTACGACTAAAAGATTGATATTGATCACTTATTGCTACAAAAAAAACAAAGGTTTTTTTTCTGGTCCAAAGTTGCTAATGTCAAATCTTTTGTCTTCGTTTCCTGATTGTTACAACACTAGGGTCTTTTTAATTTTTCTGGGCAAGACTGCTCTATCGTCCAACGTAAATCGCTTACCTACGCTTTGGAACATGCAATTTAGCTTCACTTCACGTATAAGAGGTGTGGATACGTCGAAGGACTGGAGCAATTTGCCTGCTGCGGTCTCCCCGGCGGTTATATTTTGAGTGTCTTCGAGGCAATAGTGAATAGGCTCATAAATTAGTGCACCTCACCATCAGAGATTGCATCACTGCTTACCATCAGGTGGGATCGCAGTCAAGCAATAATTTGTCAATAAAAAAAAGTCTTTTTTTGACTGTTTGAGTCTATTTGAAATAAATATTGTCAAAAACCCACGCCTAATTATCTCAAACGTGGCAACATATCGATACGTTATCTACTTAGTCGGATTTGCAACAAGATTACAAACATTCTCGTGTTTGTAAACAGGGAACAAAACAAGCGTTTGTTGTTTGTTTGTTATTTCAAATAATGCATAGAATGCTACACACACAATGCAACGGTAATAAACCAGTCGGTTTATATCCTGGCTGGGCTTGCCGGATTAATCGTAATATTCGCCGCGGTCATGGAACGCAGAGTATCTGAAGGAACATGGGTCCTCCCTTCCGCTCCACCTAGAGCGGGAGAAGTTATTAATGATTCGCCACACCCAAAAAAGAAATAGTAATAAGGTTCAAAAAGTCTATGTGTTTGTTATTTTAATTTTTAAGTGTTTGTGTCTAAGTACATAAATAAATAAATAAAAACTGGAAATTATAGTATAGGGATGTCACCGAAAAATTACAGAATCCGTATGATTTTTTTTTTAATTCTTTACAATTTCTCACGATTTTTTACAATCTTATATAGTGTTTGCAATTTTCCAGTGACATCACCAGAGACTGCAATTCAATTCTAAAAGTAAAAAAAAAAGATTTAACGCATCGAATTACCAAGCAGTCACATCACATAACTGTAATACCGGTTAGATACTTGTAATAGGATGTATCCCAATAAGGCAAACACCGCGCTTTGGTCACAGTACACAAAGATTCAGTAGGTCAATGAACACCCCATAGACAATTACCAATTTCATCTAAACAACTGAACGCAAAAATTTGACATCTGTCACTGTCATCATTGAGACGAAATATTGACTCTGACAGCTCTCTTGAAAGAGATTTAACACACTTTGTACCAAGTGATCCTTTTCTTCGTTTCTTTTATGACAATACGAGCCTAGAGAAACTATTTTATGTAGGTAGTTTCTTTTTTTGCACTGCAGGATGCAGTAGATGTAAAATTTTACTTTTTTGGCTCGGCCATGTTACGGTATTCGACGGTACGGTATTTTATTGTCGTTCAGAGGATATTGGGAAATACACCTTTCAGTTAAGTATTTAGTAATGTTTCAAGTCAAGGGGTTTACTCTTTAGTGATATTTTACTTTTCTTGTTTTCCACCTGTTTTCAGATCTATTGTTCAGCTTGTGTGTTCAGCTCATCTTCTATAGGTCAGCAGCGACCACTTTTGGTTTATCAAGGCTTTTTTTAATGGTCAGTTATCAAATAACTTCACCGACTCCGATTGGAGTGACAGGGAGTCTCGGTTCCAGTGTAGTTCCAGTCCTTCAGTATCTCTTTCTAAGACAACGCGACAGTAACTCTTTCGAAGAATCTCGCAGCCCTGGATTTTCAGGGCTGCCCACATTGTTATTTTGCCCCACAGTTCATTGGACATGCGACAAACGTAGCCTACATAGGTCTACTTCAATTTTGAAGCTTCTAACGAAGAGTTAATTAAAATGGATAGTCATGAAATAACGACTAACCTATTACTCAATTAAGAAGGTATCAAGCATTGCTTGAA
Organism: Mythimna albipuncta; assembly: GCA_929112965.1. Lineage (NCBI taxonomy): Eukaryota > Metazoa > Arthropoda > Insecta > Lepidoptera > Noctuidae > Mythimna > Mythimna albipuncta. The sequence continues at coordinate 6,650,665 of OV815984.1, forward strand.
ACAATCGATCTTCTTTTCTGTCAACTCATTCAATTCCAGCCAGCGTGAACGTTTAAATTTGAAACAGTGTTTCATTACTTCGCTGCGTGAATAAATAAAAAGTGAAACCACAGACATAGAGAGCTGAACTTAGCAATAGCGTCACAAAATATACTAATCTGTAGAACCATAAAAATAATGATGTACTTAATTTTTTTTTCATTCATATTAAGTTTATGTATTGTAAAAAAAAAATATATTTTGGTTTAAGATTTGCTGTGCACTTATGGTTGCCTTCTTGTCAAAAATTTCCATCGCAATAAGATTTGTTTTATGTCTTAGTCCAGGTCTTAACCCCTACTCGTATATGCATTAAACAAATTTTAGATTGAGGTTGCCAGTTTGCTACCAGAGAGGTCGCTATCAATAAAACATAGCTCATCCATAATTATTTAGTATCGTGTGCAATTCGCTTTAAACCTTTCAATTATTCATAAACACACGCTTTTTGCAAGTTATATTACCTTTGAGGGACTCCACTAGACGAGGATAAGTATAAATAGTTAACCGGTCCGTAAATTGGATAGTTAATGGTATTTAATTTTTAAATTAAACCTTTTTGTGATGATAAAAATAGGTATAATCATTAATTACTTTTAGTTTCTTTTGCAATGATGATGTCTCAGAATAATTTTCGAATGTCATTATTTTTAATTACTGGCAACCCTGTCTCTGCCAGACAGGATTATTTAGCTTTATTATTTAGTTAACTGTAGTTAACGAAAGAAACTGTATTATTTACGATGATTATTATTATTGCTTGCATAATAAGTATTTTAATATTAGCATAAAGTATTTTGTCTGTTTTGTATAAAATTACTCGTATAAAATGACGTAAGGTTCTCAAGAGGCTGCTTTTCCACTCTCCTCTCGTCAACATCGAGCATGGTTTAAAAGCTTGTTACTTCACTTAGCGCAATCCAACGTGATGTTTGACGAAAAACCACGCGAAAAAAGAGATAACGCCTGAAAACTCTGTTAGCATTCACACGATTAGACAATTTTTTTACGTAGAAAATCATCAAATAAATGTTCTAGGAGAAACGATACTCCTTATCAGACTTTTACTGGCAAAAAGCCTCTTGTGTTCCTTTAATTGCCCTTTTGGAACGCAAAGGGCAATTTGTTAATTCTCGCTGCTTTACAAGGGTAGGTCGTGGCCTAGATATTGACGTAAATTTTCTGCAACTCGTACCACACGGGCCGTTGGTATGCGGTACGAGTTGACCAATTCCTCATAATATGACATAACGCTCCCTTGTTTTAAATCACTTTTTTTTGTAAAGCAACGGGCTAAAGTTAATGGTAGAACTATACTCCGCACACGTGTGCCACACACACCGATCTGAGCGCGTCGGTCTTCATACTTTATAAATGTCAACTAGACTTGTAGAGCTACACTTGATTCACGCCACGCGTCGTCGTTCTACGTATAAATCAGGCGTGTGTGTTACGTGTGCGTCGGTCTAATGTAGTTCTTTCTAGCTTTAGTTTATACTACACAAATCTAAGTATAGGGTTTAAATATTACTTCCATAGGTCACTGCTCTACACTTTCATCAAACTTCCCAGTATCCCAGCACAAAGGCAGCTTCTAGGTACCATGACAAAGGCAGTTCCCAGGTAACTCATCTCACTTTCACCATGCACGCTTGTCAGTTACGACTGACGAATGACGACCCATTGGTAACTTCACCCGCTTTACGTGTACTTACATCATAGTGTGGCGCAACCTTTAAAGCAGTGGTTTCTAAACTTTTTTGATATAGGACTACTTTAGACCAAAAGTACAGAATAATATTAAATTATGATTATCAAAATTTTTTTTTTTAACATACTTAGGTAAGGCCAGAACTAGTAGCGCACATGTAAATTTATTAAAATCTATTTTATTGTTATAGAAAACGTAATATTTTTGATAAAAACTTAAAATCAAGAAAGGTTTGAAATAGTAAACCTTTAGAGGACTTTATTTTAGCTCTTGGGATCCACCAATGGTCCGTGGACCAAAGTTTGGGAAACACTGTTTTAAGGGAAAGTATTTAGCTTTCACACTCATGAGTGACTTATTATGATCTTTATTTTATTAGTAGTGATAGACTCGCGCTTGACCGTTATCTCATCTGATAAGCGATGATATTGTGGACGACGATAGAGCACGCTTGCCTAGAAGTAACCTACCATCGTATATGTAAAATGTATTACGTACCCTACTCACTCTTGACTTAAAGACATCATCTTCACCAGACAGGTTGAAAGAATTTTGTTTCTGATAAAATAGAATCACATAAAATGAGAAAAAAAGAAAAGAGTCAGTATCATAAGTATCGTAACGTAATATTCGAAATATGTAGTTGTTAAAAATAGCGTTGGTTGACTTTGTTACGAGATTAAGCTGCGGTTACTATAATTATTTTTTAATAATAACAATAGTATGTAATTAAGTAAAATAATAAATTGTTGTAGATAATGCTAATGTCTTGTGCAGACCTATTTCTTAGTTTACTTTATTTTACAAGGATTTACAAACCCTTTATATATAGGAGCTTTCAGTTCAGCATATTATCCTAACAGAAACAAAATATACCTATTTTATAAGTGTGAGTTGCACCATTTAACTATAACCATAACAAAGCCGTTGTCAAATCGTCGAATTGACCATTAGGCGGCCGTTTCATGGCTGGTTATGGTTTGGTTATCGTTATAGTTAAATGGTGCAACTCACCCTTAGACTCGGGGTGTCTAATATACTAAGTACTTAATTAGACTTTGTTTGGTTGCTTGGACGCGCTAATCTCTGGAACTACTGGTTCGCATTAAAAAGTCCTCTTAGTGTTAGATAACCCATTTATCGAGGAAGCCTAGGAAACAATAACATTACGCTACCATCCACGGGAGTGGAGCAGTAGCCAAAGGTACGGGTGAAACCGTGGGGGACAGTTAGTGATACCATAGAGAAAGCAAACACTTTTCTCTCCAAAATATTACATAAACAGCATAAGTAAGTAATTTTTTTGGCAATTAAATGTCAAAAATTTACTTTCTCTTCTCAAATTATATAATTTATTTAGCTTAATTGCTACTAAAAATGAAGCATAATTAATAATGATGCGACTAACGGCAGCCCTTTACGACCGGTATATGAAACTAATATGGATTAACTGTATTTTTTATTTTATTGTTATTTTTTTTCATGCCATTTTAATTTCATTATGTCGACTGATATCTTTTGTAGAGCTCTATAGTACAAACGCGCAAGACTATTCTTACGTCACTAAAAAATGACAGAAATCAAAATTCAAAATGGCGGCTGCCAACAACATTTTATAAAAAAAAAAATATTAAAACGATAACGAGAAACTTTGAGTTAAGCTCGCCTCTGTACATGAACTTTGTTAAACACTTATTTTGTGTTGTTATAGTGTACAAAAAATAATTAAAGAGAAAGATATTAAACGTTAATCAAAGACCTACTTTGAATATCGTTAGGTTTCTCACTGACTCTTTTGTCAACGCTGAATACCTACTACTCCAGGATATGATCTTCCCGTGTGTCGAATTTCGAAATCGGTTTAGGTACCCATTTGAGCGTGACGTATGTCTGTATACAAACACACACACAAAAACTTTCACCTTTACAGTAATATTTGTGTGATAAAATAGATATTTACAAAAGACCTTTGTTTGTTTTTTTGTCTGCATGATCGATTTATAAAACTTTTGATATACTGATTCAAAGCTACAATATCGATGACTGATTACTTTCACTCCAAGAAAATTGCGAGAAAAAAACATTTTTTGCTAAGAATATTTTCTCAAATGTAGCTGGAAATAGAAGAAATTCCTGCTAAGATCATTCTAAAATTCGTTAACATTTTTTCTATAAAATCCCGTATCTCAGTCACTGTGATAGAGTTACAGTTTTTTGGTCTCCCAAAGGATGTACACTTTTTTTCGAAGTGGGAAATCATCAAATAACTGCTTCCGCCCTGAGAGTAGCGAGGGAGTGTTAGACTTTTGCTGATTAAAACCCACCTAAGTTCCTTTATTGGTCCTTTGCTTTCTAGGGCTACAGCAATTCTTTAAAAGTTATTGTTTCAGAGAGCAGAAGTCTGTAGCAGCAAAGCATAGCGTAATCAGCCTTTTAATGTTCCCACTGCTGGGATTCAGGACTCCTCTCAAGGATAGAGAATGGGTCGTAATCCACCACGCCGGCCCAGTGCGGTCGGTTACTCTGTAAGAAAGATTTCATTTCCTCAGCACCGTTCAAGAGGCCACTAGGTAACTGTATAATGAAAGTTTCATGTCACAAAACCCGTTTGCGTGAAACTTGAAAACGTACGAAGTAAACAAAAACTTTCTTTTTTATTATGTACAAGTAGTACGATAAGTATGTATGTACAGTCAAAAAAGGAGATAAGTATCCAGGGTCATCGTTAAATAGAAACGGATGGGTTGATACTAATGAAAAATTATAAAATTCGCAGTATATTCAAGATGCTACTGGGGCTGCCACGCTTCTGTATTGTTTCTTGTTTTGTTGTTGTTTTTTTGTACCTCAGGGATGGTCGTGAATACCCAGATTGACAGCTTCACTGTGTCAATGCGCAAGCATACAGCATCTTTGTTGCGCAGGATGCGTGCTAATAGGTGCCAACGGCCACCCGAGTGTTATTACCAATAAACTGTATTGTCCTTATGCCAGTTAGTCATGCTCTTGTAAACAGGTACTGTATACTAACTCAGTTGTTAAGTTATTGTGTTACTAATAATTCTTTAATACAATAATTACTAACAATTCTGATATAAAAAGATTATTGTTAGCTTTATCAAATGAAAAAAACTCATTGATAAAATTAAAATTCATTAATAATAAATACAGGGTTAATTGTAAAACACTAACAACCTTGCAGGACTACATTACTAATATCATAAACAACAACGTTTGTTCTATGACTTCAACATATTTTAGTTCATCAGATTTTAATACAAACATAAATAATAAATACAAATAACCCTGAATAACTAATATTATATGTAATGTACATTCATCGGTTTCTATGAAAACTCAAACTACATCTGACGACCCTGGTTACTTATCTCCTTTGTTAACTGTACCTACAAACGTACTTTGTGTCTTGTGTGGCTTCCGTATGTGTAAAATTGGAATGCGTGATAAATTACATTTTTCTCTGCCAGCTTGAGGTACAGTTTCTGACTTACGATAAACCACCTGTTATTTGTGTGTCGACTTCACTTTCAAACGGCTTCACGAATTTGAATGAAATTGGGCACAAGGATAGCCTATGTCCTGGAATTGGTAGCACATAATTATACGAATGACTAACTTTTGCCCGCGTATATATAGTCTATGTCACTCAGGAATAAAGAAGCTTTCTAACGGTAAAAATTTTTAGAAATCGGACCAGAGAGATTACCTCTTACAAACATAAAAACAAACTTTACCTCTTTATTATATTAGTGTAGATAAAAATTCCAAACTTATATTCCCATGGGATAATCCTCCATACCATGAAGTGATTAATTCTAAGATCTAATATGTCGTCACATGTCGTCGTCGACATGTGTCGTGGCTAGACATATACGTGCGTATACATGACATAGAAGTTAAAAAAAAATGGATTCGGTATCAGCTTTTGAAAATGTTCATTCATAACATATTTTTTTGCGTCAAACTCTTACGTATTTTCTAATAGAAGGTAACCGTTCTGCCAATCAAGTCTCAAACTCAAAATTATTTCACATGGGCACTTTTAAAACTTCAGAAGCTAGAAATAGAATACATCAGTCGAAGCGCAGTTAAATTCACCCCTCTTCCCCTCTCTTTTTTCCCACTATCACTCACTTCGATGGAATTAATTTTATTGTCATTATCTACTTATCATCAAAGAGCCTGCCGACTGTGTGGCAATATACCTACTTAGTTCGCTGATATAATGAAAATACATTCCATCGATATGACAGAAATAATTTCTCGAACTTTGAGAATCAAAGACAGCCACAATATTACATTTTGATACAAGTGCATACAGTTTGTCATTGCATTTCCTTAGGCGAGTGTGTTATGGAGAAGAGAGCTGCAGTGACAAATTTGTACTTGTATCAAACGACTATTTTCAATACACATACGAAGAAATGAATAAACGGGGTTGATTGGCGACTCGTGGGGGTCGCCACGCGCCCATCCAGATACGATAAATGTAATAACATAAAAAATAACACTTTTAATAAATAGCACTTTTCTGCACTAGTGCGAAAAAAACAGTATATTGCGTGACTAAAGGCGGGGGATATGAACGAGTTTTCGAGTAAGTGTATTGAAAAAATGTGTGACATAGTATTGCCAGTATTTTCAAAAGCATCTGTAAATAATAACAAGCCAGAATAAGTCAACCGACTTGTGTAACTATTAATCTAATGTAGTCAACGCTGGTTCAATAATCAAGGTTGATTCAGAGATATTGATCATTGTTTACTACTGGAAGAACCTTATAAAAAGTAACGAATAAATAAGTATTTTTTTAATTATTAATATTATACAATATTCCCAAGTCGATTGACTTTTTAGACAGACTATACATGTCTAAGAAATAGCTACGCCTGGTCATACCAGTAAAACCAGATTAGAAAAAAGAACGATTCATCTTTTATCTATGGTACCTACAGACTTTTTTGTTTATTATGTCTTCGCAAAATCATAATTAGTGAATCAAAAAGTGTTAGTCACTGTGATTTAAGTTAGAATGCGGATGCAACACATTGAATGGTTTTTGCTGTATTTGGCAGCAAATCTATTGCAGGCAAGGTCCCTTGGCAACCTTCCTGAAGGCAGTAAAACTACAATGAAATTCCCAACTACATTACACCTAGATCGCGCTCATTTGAATAATTCCATCAAGAGTCTAATTTTATAGAAATTTAAGAAAAAATTTTAAGTTGGTGTAAGCTCCCTTGGCAAGCTTTCCGAATGCAGTAAAACTACAATAAAATTCCCAACTACATTACACCTAGATCGCGCTCATTTCATTAATTCCACCTAGAGTCTAATTGTATAGAAATTTAAGAAAAAAATGTTAAGTTGGTGTACTTAATACACCAACTTAACATTTTTTTTAATGGTTAAAATTCATCAGTATGACATCCCCCGCCTTTGGGAGCGAGAGATAGTGTCAGACTCTTAATGACTAAAAAACCCACCCCGTTCCTTCGTTGCCTTTCATACCGGGGCCGAACCTCCTTTTTGGAACTGACCCTTGGCCCCAGTAGGCTTCAACCCTGCTGGGCCCCTACAGTTGCTGACAACTGCGCGCAGTCGACAACTTGGGCTTGGTCCGAACGGTTACCGGACGGTCGGACAGCGAGCTACCTATTGCTCGCCGTCCACAAACCCGACAGCAAATCGACATCACAATATCTACTCAGAATTGGTAATTAATTTTCTACATTAAAAACCAGACAGAACTTTATTCAAAAAAATCGCGCCAAAAGCCTTCTGTTTGGTCCACATGATCGATCAACGTGATCTAAAGATAAAAACTTGTTCCTAAACGAGCCACAACCTAACCTGATGACATACATATTCTATTGCGACCTCAACGGTGATTTTGCAACAATAAGATTAAGTTATTGTTGCCAGAATAAATTATTGAAAGTGCAAAAACTTGTCTGGTCACACTGAGCCATTATGCCATTTGTTGAAGCCCATAATAGCTGTAGCATATGTATGTCCTATAAAGACAAAAGACGCATTGCAGTGGATATAAAACGGAAGATATACCCATACATTAGGGAGCACGGCAGTGCCCCCACCAAGGCAAGCAAAAAAGTGGCACAGCCGTAACATTCTTTCCTCGAAAAAGTTCAGGCCAAATTCGATCGCCCTATAACTTCGTTGTGTATAGAAGCTTGAATTTTCAATAACCAAGCAGGCATTATATAGGTAAACACGATATATTTAAAATTTCATTCAATTTGAACCAGTAGTTTAAGAATTAACTGGTCAAAGTTTCTTTTGTCACTCACTGACTGACCGATCATCAAAAGTCTAAAGCACTTCTAGCAAACATAGAAGCTTTACTTGTGAACTCGTGTGTTATACATGCGATTTCCAAGTCAATCTAGGTCATCAAGGTCCTTTAAGTTCGAAGTGAACAAATTAACCGACTTGGTATTACATTGATCTCACAACTTTTTACGGTAGAAGAATTGAGTTGCGTCATTGCGTGCCTTGGTTTTTTTACAAGTTATGTTTTTGATGACATCTACATTTTCAAGCTGAAAACTATGATATGAAAAATGGAAGCAAAGAGAAATAGTCATCGAAAAGATCGCGCAACAGACAAAAGCGCAAAATGAAGAAGAGACATTAATTAGCTGTTATAGTAGTAGTGGAAAATTGGTAGTGTGACGTAAATCTACTGTCGACGAAAGATCATTTCTTAGAATCCTCATAAGGAAAAAAGAGAAGCGGATGTGGAAAAAATATTCTAGTGATGTCACTTAAACAACATTATTTTTGGTTTATATGCGAAACCTTATTAAAGTTTGTTCAGAATCAATAACTGAATGAATTCTAGTACCTTTTTTCCCAAAAATATTTAAGTTTACAACTTGGACTACACCGACATAAAGTACAACATAGGTCACGGCAGGTCATAGCGAGTATTAGGTGCAAGTAAAATGCTGGGTGCAAGGGCAAAACCACCCCTCAGTTGCCTGGATGGCCTGGTGACTATGTATTTTTGCTGACATAACAAGCAAACTTTGCGATTTTTCATGATACAGTTATAACATTTTAAACATAGAATCTTTGCATAAAAATAGTACACACATGTTTTGGGTTTCTAATACAGTATATTATAAATAACTAAAATTAATGTTGTTTATAGCATGTCACACAAAAAAAAAGTACCTAAATTTTGGTTATTTATAAAAAAAATAAAATTGAATACATACTTTTTTTCTGAATTTTCAAGTTGTAATAAAATGTTTTTCAATACACTTACTAAACAAACACCCGCTTTTATCCCACCGCTTTAGGGCCTGTCCGCACAGCGATATTTCACTGCGCGGTTGTTTTTTCGTTATTGTGTAACACATTGCATCATAGGAAGTTTCCACATAGCCGATAAAAAAACGCGCGATAAAAAATTCTGTGATTTCTTGCACATTTGACGCGGTGCGGTGCGGAAATAAATCCGCGAGAATAAAAACCGCGCGGTGAAATATAGCGGTGCGGACAAGTCCTTAAAGGCACGCAATAGACGGTTTTCCACACTACTGCAAAAAAAAGTCCGGTATTCTTCCCGCCCCACAGTGTTATTACATTTATCGTATCAGACTGGGCGCGCGTCGACCCCCACGAATCGCCCCAGTCAACCCTGACTATTCTTTTCTTCGTAAGATATTATTTATTTAAACTTCATGTACAGTAGTGGTACATAGGCGGACCTAATGCAACAGGTCATTCTCTTCCAGTCAACCTTTGGGTTAATTAAAAAAGACATCACTGTGGTAGGACATAAATAAAATACAAAAACGCAAAGTAGGTACACTCAGGCGTCGAAGTTTTCCTCCACATCGCTGTCATTTGGAAATGTACCTAGAAGACTGGCAGCATTGCCACGTTGAATGGCAATGCTTCGTATGTGTATTCAAAAAAGTCGTTTGATAGCCGAGGGCTGCACTGAAAACTTTCTGCACTTGTATCAAAATGTACTATTGTGAGATAGAATAAAACGAAAGACTTTTTATGTTACTATATTTAAACTACATATTATGATAGCGCACTATGTTACTAACTACTAACTGCAGACTAAATTGGGATTCAAACATGATAATGCGAATTAATAAATTCTTTATTGATCACGCAAAATTGCGTTTTAATTTGCATATTTTTGTATCGTTAATATTGAAATGATTTCCAATAAAGATAACTATCGAAAACCGGCGTGCAGAAAGCTATTATGAATGTTATCTGGTAATCATCTAACACTTGAGACTTTTATCAGATAATTTTCCATTAGGTATTAAACTCTTTTGATGTTCTATCTCACTCTCCCTCTAGGTAAAGATAAGGGACAAAAGACAGTACGAAATCAATGAACTTAAAAAATGCCTTGTCCAATTTTTTTTAAGTATCTTAATTTAAATTTAATCAAAAAAGTTTTGCATAGATTATAATAAATTAATTAGCATTGTATCGTCCTTAGTATCTAGGTGAAGAACAATACAATGCTCAGGGCTTTTACATTTCCTTTTCGGTCTCTATTTATTTTATATGGCACATATACTTACAGTAGGGCTACATTAAATCCATGCCACGCGACGTCCACATGTGCGGCGGTCTAATGTAGTTCTAGCTAGATATGTGCCGGTGCCGGCAATATGGCAATATTGCCACCAATATTCATACTTCGGGCAATATTCCAACCAATATATCCACTTCACGGCAATATTGCCGGTTACGACACATCACTAGTTCTAGCTTAAAATTCGTAACGTAACTTGGTCCCGCCATGCTGACACACACCAAACTAGAGCAACGTCTCTGCATCTATGTATGCCTGTAATATAATCATATTTGGTTTCCTTATCGTATTTTGTGGATTTTTTTAGATAAGGCCATATAAGTGTGCTCAGAAAACCGGGTAACTTACTTTAGATCTTAAGTAATGGCCTAGTAGTACAGTAGTTTATTTTATTTGTAAAATAATCTTTAATTCGAATTATTGACATCCATTAATCACACATCCAAGAATATAAAGAAAAATTTTTTTTTTTTGAGGTGTCAGGTGAGAAGCGTCATAACTCATGAATAAATACATATTGTGATGTTATAAGTCGCAGCCAAATATCATAATTCTCTGGCTAATATTGATAACTAAATTAGCAGCCTGAATGATATTCTATACGTATAGTGTTATGCCTATAATTTAATTCTTCACCTGTGCAATCTTAATTCTTTAGTTATCGGTCATCGAATTGCGTATTCACTCTATAATCCTAAAATCTGTTCATAATTCTTGCGATGAATTGTCATACACGCTATCAACAACACACACGTGATTTGGAACGGTTTTGACATTCAAACTTTAGTATTTTCGCTAAATAAAGATAAAAATCGACCACTTATTCATGTAATAAACTAGATTCTCCAGTTTTACAACTTATGCGATTTAAATGTCTCGTAAAATTATTCATAATGTTATGTATTTGGCTGGTTTCATACGTCTTCCTTCGCAAGGTCGTTGCTATAATTTGAATTAAGAATTTACTTTAAAACTTTTTTGTTTGACTTTTTGTTATCTGTGTAACTTTGCCATCCCACAGATTATGTAAATGTTACGTTCGTTAGCAAACAATAAAATTAAGTAAATACAGTAAGGAATTATTTAAAATGGTTTCACAATTAGCTAAAATTGACTTAATTAGCATTTTCGCTCAGTAAGAAGATATCTGTTTCTTGATTTTAATAACCAGTTGTAGAAATGTCGTTGGCGAAATCGAATTAATTAATAGGTACCTATTTCTGTCGTCACCTGGGAAACCGCAAGCTGGTAATTCTATACGTAGTATGGGACGCCCCTGGGCCCTAAGTAGATTCAAGGTGGAGTCATGACAAGACATAAACGTAGAAGGACATTTGAAGGAGGAAAATCAAGCTCCGTCGTGCAACGTGTGGGTCATGACTTCATGAGTAGAGCAGACTGCATAAGGTCGAGATGATGATTTAATAGTAAAATAATAATAAGAAACAAATGAATTATTTTCCCATTCGATTCGAATCGAATTTTTTTCCATTTCGAATTCCCATTTATATTTCTTGTTCTTGTTCTGTGTTTTTGTGTTGTTATAATTGCTGACATAATTTTTATTTTTATTAATTATTAATTTTCTCATTGATGAATTGAATTGAAAATGAACTTATTTACTGATTTTATATGATTTTATATGTCTATGTGTTTTAAAATCTGATGTTCTCCATTAATGTAGTGATTGTCTGTAAGTGTTGCAGCACTTGAATAGTACATAAAATGATTACCTATGTAAATTCCCAGTGCCTGTAATGTTGGCGATCCTTAATAAATAAATAAATAAATATTTCTTGAGGGTGGGAAACCGTCGAAAATCTTCAGGGGAAAGTCGTCCAAAGCTGTACATAGGCCACCCCCAAATGTCACTGCAATGCTATGTTTTTTACAACGAACGGTCGCATGCATGTGCGTTTCGAATCCGTCGCATTTCCGAGGAAGAGGGAGTGACAGACTATTATTGACCAAAAATCAGCTATTTTCCCTCTCCAGACTTCAGCCAGGTTCTCTACGTTCTAAGGCTGCGGTAATTCTTTTGAGCAATCCTGCAGTCATGGCTAGGAATGTAGAACAATTGAAGAAACACAGTCAAAATTTAAATCTCTCTCTCTCTGCACCTAGAGCGGAAGGAATTATTTGAAGATTTTCCCAGCCAAAGAAAAAAAAAGTCATTAAAATTTTACAATCATTAATTTTTTACTACACATTTTATCTTTGTACCTACCACAGATTAAAACAAGAACACAGATACAGTCTAGTAGTCTTATCTAAAGAATTTTAATACGCAATACGGTACGCTAAATACCTATAGTGAGTTGTAATCCAACTGCGTAGGTACACCACAGTACTTACATACATACTATTTGTGATATTTAATGTTTTGTACCTACATGACTTTTTGCTTGATGATTTTGCGGTGAGAAATAGTTTGTTAGTGTGTCGTATAGAATTCCATACAACCAAAAAAATATAGGACAAAAACCTCATCCTTCTCTTCTCTTCTCAGACTTTTCCTGCACTAGGGAGGAGCGCGAGGGCATATCAGACTTTTATTTGACTAAAACTTCCTCCTGTGTGCATCTTTAGGTGGTCAAGTGGTCATACCTTTAAAAGATGATAGCTTAAATCTGGAAGTACTTTAGATCCGACGCACACGTGTAACACGCCTGATAACTTACAATTGCCAAAACGGATCTTGAGCGCTCGGTGTTAGAGTGGGGATCGATCTGCGCATTCCATACATTGGCGAGCCAATCGTTTTCGTTGTTAGATACATGCAGCAATGCAGTGAAGGAATCAGGAGTGATATCAGCCAATCACTGACAATCCCCGCCCTTGCGTCTCACTTCGCACCAATAAAGAGACCGAATATTTTACTTCTGCTCAACCGCTCAAGATCCGTGATGGCAACTGTAGAACGACGTAGCGTGGCGTGGATCAGTGTATCTCTACAAATCCAGTTTCTATATAAAAAAAATGTATGGATACCAACGTACCCAAATCGACGTGTGTGGCACACGTGCGCAGTATAGTTCTAGCTTTAATGATGCATTTGACAAGACTGAAAGAACAATCACTTAGCAAGCGACCATAGCGGAGACATACCCTTGAGTTTAATAGCAGTTTTGTAAGTAATGGTTAACAAGTACTAGGCAGCCTACGCATTGTATTGTTAAGGCTTTTTCCTTTACGTAGCCAGTGGAATTTAATCCCCACTCGAGCGCGAATGTTTACATGTACTTAGAGTACAGTTTGCCTACATTTAGATTGGTAAAACTTGATTTTGGGGCACTTGTTGTTTACGTGTTGACATATATGATTAAAGTATTGAAGCTGAAGTGTTGGTTAGTTAAATGCACTGATCTCAATAACTGTAATCCTGTGCGATTATAATTTAGGCATCTTCAAGGCTAGAGTGAATAGGCTCTTAATAAACTAATAGTGCGCTTCACCATCCACGATTGCATCACTGCTTACCATCAGGTGGAATCGCAGTCAAGTCATCACGTTACGACCCTTAGGAGCGGAGCAGTAACCAAAGACGCGGCTGAATCCGCAGGAGACAGCCAGTACCGAAATAAAATTATTGCTTGTAGGAGGTTTGAGAGTATCTGAATCTCTCTTTGAAGCCAGAACATGATTCTGGACGTCAAGACATTCCAAAAGAACGTTTTTATCATGGTCGTCTAAAAAGGGTCGATTCGAATTGGGTCTATGATTGTTCGCCCAACCCTTTTCTTTCAGAGTATTTTACTACTCATGAGAAATAACAAGCCGTGCTTATACGTATTTCTATACTCCATTTTAACGATTGGAAATACTACGCAGAATGAAGAGGCTCTAATAAACTAATCAACGATTGCATTACTGCTTACCATCCGATGGGATCACAGTCAAGCACTAGTTTATATTGTATAAAAAAAAAACTATGACAATTTACCTCAACTTCTAATAAAAAGAAGAATCTAAGAAGTCGATTAGATAGTACAGTTATAGATTGAAAGCCAAAGATACTTCGCTTGAATGCGTGTTGCGTGTATAGCCAAGTATGGCGGGAAAGATTTAGCTTAGTAGGTCAACAGAGGGCTTCTGTAGTCACAAGCGTGTTATCAGAAAGTCTTAAGTGTGTACAAGGTTAGAATGAGCAGAAATCTTAATTAGGTTGTGTAGATATAGCATTAACAGAGCCATTAGGCAGACAAGAGTTAGTACTTAGGTGTGGGTAGTTGTGAAATCTATTCAAGGTGAAGATCGGGCTTCGTTGAAAAGGTTGGTTTTGAAAGCGCGTTGAGGAATTAGGCTGAGATATAACGTTATAATACGAAGATGTTGTATTGAATTAAAGAAGAAACAAACAAACATATTAAAAGCATAATTTATTGTGTGATTGTGGCATTTAAGAAGCTACTTTTGCTTAACTTAGATTGAAAGTGGTGGCGTTATAGAAATGTCTAGTTTCAAGGGCAGAGATCCATCATCATTATTTCAGCCAAAAGACGTCCACTGATCAACAAAGGCTTCCCCTAAATATGGCCACAATGAACGGTCCTTGCCTCCCGCATCCATTAGTTTCCCGCAACCCTTACCAGGTCATCATTCCACATTGTAGCAGGGAAAAAGATACACACACGCAATGCAATTTCTTATTAACGACGGACCAAATGCTTCTTAATGGTATTGAGCACACGACTTTAAGAATACTAAGTCGAAACAGATCCAAATTCAAACGTTTAAGGAGAATCCTAACTAATCCGAAGCACCATAGACTTCTAATATTTTAATTCTCTTTTCTTAGTAGTCCTACATGAAGCAGGTGTGTTTTGTTTATACTGATGACATTGTTCTTAGACAATACGGTTACAATGATGACTGTGATTTGACTCAGACCCTTGTGATTAAATTTTCAATCAACAATGATTGTAGATAGACCAATTGGCCCGAAGATATGGTAATGCTGATGTAAACAATAGCATAATATACTGTATTCTTTGATGCAATGTGTCATGTATCTATGTAGAACACCCATAAATATGTCTTCTGATATCAGAGATCTTCTCATTCCATTTATCAGGATCAGTCGCCGGTCTTTTTTGTTTTCGCTCCTTTTCACATTCACATGGTTTAAAGGAGGTCTATGGAGTTTCTTGAACGTTCTTATCCATAGAGATCTACGCTTTGTAACGTGCAATTTAGCTTCACATTTTTTTGAGTGGCCGATATTTTGACAATTCAATTCCATATAAAATTAGGTCATCTAAATTACTAAATGAAGCTCAATTAGCATTTCAAATAGGAAAGAAAAGAAAGAGAAGGCGCATGGAAGGAAAATCTCGTTTAGTATCGTTTTTATGATAACAACTATTGTCATTCACCTCCCTCGTTTCTTTGGTATTCCTCGCAGTTCGGTTATCGTTTAACTTTCCCTATACTACTCTGAAGTTACTGGTTCTCTAAAGAAATATTAAATAACAATAGATACCTGTTTAACCTTCGAAAAGGTGTAAGACCTTTTCGAAGGTTGCTTCAGAGTCTATGAATGAGTTTAGTTTCGAAATGCCAATCGTGGCAATGGATGTCAGACTGCTGTTTCACAAAAAATATCTTATTTGGAATTCAGCTCACATGATATGACAAAGAGCGTATACATGAGAACTTTTGGTGCCCGTGCATGCGGAGACATAGTTCTAACGCTTCTAAAAATAGTATGTAAAATATTTGTAAGGCACTTTTAATATTCTTAAAAGAAGTCCAGAACAGTGGTGCCATTAGTTGGGACTGGACGAAGAGTTTAATTTTTTGCCGCCATGGCTTATAAAACTTATTTTTTTTAGTTTTTTTGTGTCTTGAACATGGACGACTTTCTACACATCGTTGTGACTTAGATTTTTAATTTCAACAAAAAATATGTATGCAAGATTTACTTTGTATCTTTTTACTGATGTAAAAATAATATGTTCGTAGATTTCTTTAATGAAGAATATGCAGGAATCTGTAGTATTTTTCTCTGCATCGCCTAAAGGTTGACTGTTAGATAATGCCTAAGGCATTAAGTCCGCCTCTGGACTTTTGTGTGCATATAGTATTTTATAAATAAATAAATCTGCATATTCTTTTGCATTGCACATTTTTTTTACTTCTTCATAGAAATCTTTGGTCCGGTATGTGCTAGCTGCTCTTCGATTGATCGATTTCTTAACAATTTTAAAGTTTGTTAAAATTCTTTGAATTCAAGTTAGAATTATATTTTGTATTCAAAAGTGTACACTTTTGAATACAAAATATCGCGTCTAAATTTCTGATTTACTATACTAGAACGATAGCCGCTTGACCTTTGTCTTAGCATTGCTCCTAGAGAAACCAGATTTTGCTTTATTATTCTGCTTCATTAAGCATTCCTACGCTTTTTTACACGAGGATTTAGATTATTTTTATCGATGGGCTGTTTGCTAATGAACGATTAGTCGCCAATTCGCCATGATATACTTATAATAAAAATATGGCAAAGATATACTTACTTGAACTCTTTTAAGTAGTTACTTTGCACGTAGTATATGCCAAAAAACATGAAGAAGATTTAAAAAAATAGGTTAGCAACCTACTTACAGTACTTTTGAACACGAAAGACTTCAACTACAAATTAATAAAAAGGTTAAAACAGCAAATCTGATAATCAGCGCTAAAATGAGCTGCCTGCGCTGATTGATGTACGGCGCTGTCGTTAGCATGTGAAAATCGTGAAAGTGCTTACTTCGCTGACATGTGATATGCGCTGTGCATCATAGACAAGAGGTTCTATGCGCATCGATAATGGCTATTGTTGTTTCTAATTATAATATCAATGAAAGTTTATTTTATAAGGCAATTACTTCTTTATGTAAAATACTTTAGACTTATGATAATTGTATACTACTTGGTGAATAATGTCTCATAGAAATTGACCACAAATTTTGGTAATTTAGGATTATGTTTGTCTTATTGTACAATTATTTTATGGATAGGTACATACCGGCTTTCATTGAAATTGATTAAGTTTCTGTGTTACTTCTAAGAATTTTTATTTTAAATCGTAAAGATTATCAAAACCGCAGAATTCTCGGAATACCGGTACAAAAGTCTAGGCTAGGAGATTTTTCATTCAGTCCATAAAGACAAATGGGTAAGTATCTACCTACTTACTTCACTAATTTTTACAAGCTTTTATTTAGTTCCACCTGTCCTGATGTTTGTCTGTAATCAAATCTTGCAAATTAAATTTGATCCACTTCCCGGCTACCGATTGAGCTAAAATTTTGCATGCATGTGTAAATCAGATGACAATGCAAAATTATTGTGACATGGAGCTGATCTGATGATGGAACCGGAAGGTGGCTATAGGAGCTTGGTAGTTAGACGACACAACCTCATCGAGTTTGGGCTCGTATGATTCGTCTTGACGAATATTATTATATATCTAGGTATAATACCGTGCTATAAAAGCTTGCTATGAAAAATATATTTTCATTAAAAACTTGTTTATTATTCCGTGTTTTTGATAGGTAAAATAATTGGTAGGTAGCTATATATTTCATTGAACAAAACAAAACGTTGCCCTTAGTAAGAAACCAGTTTTAATTATTGCTTACAATAAAAACTACATGATTAGGTATCTACCCATCGATTTTTTATCGACTTGTCTCAATTGCAGAGGTAGGTAAGTAGGTATTGGATTTATTTGACCTTTGAGAACCTAGATATTACTTAGATAGATATTCAGAATCACGAGTCTATAACTTATTTACATACCTACCTACCTACCATATCGATTGCTTTTTGTTTTTGTCCTTAAATAAATACAATACTTGTACTCGTATCGGTCATCTCAAAATTCAATCAACCGCGTTTCGCTCACATTTTGAACCATCTAGCAAAATACATACAATGCGTTCCAAATGAGAATAGGATCGACCGCCATGTTGTGACGTCACGATTTACTGTCAAATCGAGGAAAGAAATTTTTAAATATTAATTAATTTACGAAAAATTTAATTTATTTATGACCTGTGAACGAAACAAGTTTAATCAGAATCCAGTTTTTCAATTTAACTCTTCTCTAAGTTCTTCAATTTTGCCAAATTTTTTTCGATTTGACAGTACGTCGAGACGTCAAAACCTAGGAATCGGTCCTAATCTCATTTGGAACGCGTAGTACTTACTTCTTGACCAATATTTGTACCTATAACCAGTTCTCATGGTCGATTACACCTGTCACAACACTCACTATTGAAGCCTATTCGAATGTTAATCATTTTAAAAATATGACACTCAAAAACCTGTACATTTTCGAATAAAATTTTGCTATGTATCCATAAAAGGTATTATTTCAAACCAGTTTGTAACCAGCTTCTTGTCGGAATATTTCGCAATTAAGTCACGTTAAGCATTAAACTCAGTCATACATATTCAATGAACGTTTAACAGCAACTTGAGAACTGTTTGAACGGATTTGCGATTACAATTTCGTTTATTTTTGCATGTTCAAGTTTTTGTTCACCATGTTGATCATAATAAACTTGTTTTTGTTTTCAAATACACACTACTAAAAAAGGTAAAGGTCGTTACTTTATAATTCCAAGTTTTATACGTGGGCCGCCGACTCATCACTTTACCCGACAAGCGGTTTACGTAAAAAAAAACATAAGTAACTCACGTACCTTTTCGAGATTTCCAATACAGTTTCCGTAGGTAGTATGCAGCTGCTACCAAGAGAAGTGCAGCAATAAAAGCACCGATGGCTGCGCCAGCGACGCTGCCAGCTCCATAGCACGCCGCAGCATCTTGGCCGAAAACACTAGGCACCAGAACGGTCACAAATAAAACCAAATTTAATAGAACACTCATTTTTAATCCACACAAATTGACATCACTGTATATGGCACATAGATGGTTCGGCGACGGACACCGATCACATTCCTAAAATTTGAATTATTCGAATCCGGAATGCGTTGTAAAACTTTTTTTTTGCGCAACGATAACGACGTGCGCCGCGTCAGCCTGCGCGGTCGACTGTGGCGGTTCGTTCTCTTTCGTAGTAGATCGGTCGTTTCGGTTGTGAAAAGGCTGTGATTGTGGGACAGAGAGCGTGTGTGGAGAACGTGTTTTGACAGCCGGTGGGTGTGCGTTACAGTGGCGGGTACCTGTTGAAGTTTAAGTTAAGTTCTCATTTGAAGTTTTTCAGAATCAGAATCAGAATTTTATTTGTATGTAGAACATAGGTACAAGGAACATAGGAAGATTTTACATTAATTAAATGAGCGCTATGTTTTGCCGTGAAGGCGTACAAATGTTGAGATCATAAGATCGTTAAAAACTAAAAAAAAATTAACACTAAAAAACAAAATTAAACTCTTACAAGAAAAAAGAAATAAAAGATAACTATTTTACATTTAAATATTTTTTTTTAAATATATTTATAATTAAAGAAAACTTACTTAAAATTTGGAAATCAGTCTTTAAATATATATAATATAATATTATTATATAGAATAATTATTACACATTTAGACAAGATAAATATTTCAATTTTATGCGTAAACAAACTTAAAATTTTGTCTGAAAGACACATGTTTTTGTGTACCACTTTGGGACTTCGTTTTTTTTTTCTTTTGACTACACAAATATGATCAGTAACGAGTACAAATAGAGCCTCATTTTTTGTACTAATTAAAAACGAGTGGAGTATTTTTCTGTAATACCCAAGAAAAGTAATGAATATTTAACGTTTAAACTGTCAATATAAAAGCAATTTCAATGACATAATTTGAGGAGTCTGCTGTTCAGCGTTGGCATCTTAATTTCTAATAATACCTTCTATATAAAATACACACTAATTTAATAAGAAAAGCATTCAAAAATTACCATTGTAGGTAGTGATAAAGTTCATCATGATCATCATCATTTCAGCTGAAAGACTTTCACGGCCAATAATAATAAACTTAGTAGCCAAAACTAAACTTATTTTAACTTATGTAAACTTATTTTTATAATTTCTAATACATTATTTTGTAGATGCCATAAGATTGGTATCTACAAAATAATGTTTGTAATATTTTTTTCTTCAATATTTTTTGTAAAATCTTTTTAAATTACTGTAGGTAATTAGTTTTCAACCTTTTAAATTAAGTTAAATAAATATTACAAAAATTCCACGTGGTCTCGCCACTGTGACACACACACCTGTGAGAAGCAAGCGCAGGTATCACACGCACACTGACACACTACACTCACACATACACAATCCCTACTATATCTGTATACGTATACCTATGAATGTATGTATTTAATATATTATTCAATGTTGCGCGTAGATTGTTGTGATCCGAGATGTAGGAACGTAATCACCTTTTTATAGGGTCTGGTTCTAAGTTCTGATATCACGTTCTACTTTATATTATACTGTAAAGAAAATATTTAAATTCAAGGGTTCAAGGTATGACTACTGCCTACCTCATTAGTTTAGGTACTTAATTAAATAATAATAATAATAAAAAGTAATTATTTCTTTGTTCAGGCATAAAGTAAGCGACATTATAATTTACATTAATTACAATCGACATAAATTTAATTGAAACTGTATTAAAGATCTGTGGTGTAGTGTAGTAAATGTAAAAAAAATGTCTAAAATTTTTATCTAAAAATGTTTACAATTAGTTATTTACTAAACCGATGTCAGGTAATGAATTAAATTCAAATAATCTTTGTGGGTACGTCTTATATATTCGATTTTTGTTAAATAACAAGACAGTCAAGATTGTTTACCTCACAAAATAGATAGGTATCTACCTATTATCCTACCTATCTGTTTTGTGTTTACGTTTAGTTAAGTACCTAAACTATCTTTCAGAGCAAATCATTGAATTATAAAAACCCTTGTATATCAAATTATCAATGGAGCAAATACATAAAAATATTACTTAAAATAAAACTTCAAAATGGAAAAGCAACACCTAATTCGACTGATGAAATTAAACTTTGTAAAACCTACTTACAGTTTTTTTTTTATTGTTTTTAATTGAGATAAACTAGTGCTTGACTGCGATCCCACCTGATGGTAAGTAACGATGCAATCTTTGATGGTGAGGCGCACTAGTTTATTAAGAGCCTATTCACTCTAGCCTTGAAGACACCCAAATTATAATCGGACGGGAAGACCGCAGCAGGCAGACTGCTCCAGTCCCTCGACGTACGCGGTATAAACGACGAGGCGAAACGCAAAGTTTCCACAACGTAAGAGTGAATATTAGCCGTACGTCGTGTTGTCCGATGGTAGAATTGCGATGGCGGAATCAAGTCATGCAATTCCTGCGCACACTCTCCAAAATGTAATTTGTTAGGTATTTGATGGGTATTTGTTTTTAAAGTTGGTTCATACCGCGGGATGCGTGGGATCTGCGAGAATGCTGGTATTGGTATTGACGTGGTGAGTGTTTACTACGGCCGGCCAATAAAGGCAAGCCATATAGAGTGAGCAATGGGTATCTCGCTGTCCGGCCGTCCGGTTACTGTCCGGACCAAGCACAAGTCGTCGACGGCGCGCGCTGTTCCCGCGCGCCTCAAGGAGTTGTCAGCAACAGCAGGGACCCAGCCGGGTCGAAGCCTACTGGGGCCACGGTTATCCGAAAGGGCGCTCGAGCCCCGGTATGAAGGCTTGAAGGAACGGGATGGGTTTTTTAGTCAGTAAGAGTCTGACACTATCTCCCGCTCCGCCCAAGAGCGGGGGTAGTCATAAGATGATTTTTCCTATCGAAAAAAAAAAGCCATTTAAATGAGAAACAAGATATCTCTACATACTTACAAAAAGTAGGTACTCTGTCAGATTTTCCCGGGAGATCGGGTCCTTGGGGTCGCTAATGCCCATCAGTTCGTCACAAAACTGTCCTGAGGATAAATAATTTATTGACTGGTCTGTTGGTCTAGTGGTTAGTGACCCTGACTACTATGCCGGAGGTCGTGGGTTCGATTCCCACCCAGAACAAATATTTGTGTGATGAGCATAATAAATTATTAATTTTTTTAATAATTAATAGTTCTGTGTCTCGGTGTAATTTATCTATATATGTATGTATTTAGAAATATATAAGTATGTTTATCAGTTGTCTAGTACCCATAACACAAGCTCTGCTTAGCTTGGGACTAGACGGCGTCGTGTGATAGCTGTGGAATATTATTATTATATATAATTTATTTTGTAGATAATTATTGTAAATTGCTAATAAACAAGTCATGCGTATTGCGTATATTTATGTGTGAGAATAATAAATATCTTACTAATAAATAACGCATCGAATCGTAACTCAGAGTAACCGGCCGAGACAAGACATAGTTACTAATTTATAGATAAGTATTTATGTATTACTAAAATATTCAAAATTACCGGTATTCCAGCATTGCCTCTGATTACAAAAACATTTTTGTAAAACTGCAATCCATTCTGAACTTTATTTTTAAGGCTATTCGTTACATTTTTGTATTTATACTAAATAATGTTGGTAATAATAGCACAGGTAATCGCTGCTAAATTCATGTTTGCTTGCACTCGAAATGAAAATCTCAAATGGTGTTTTTTGGCGCCGCGCCGCAGGAGCAGGATTCAAGCAAAAATTTTTTAAGTGATCACAGATCAGGCAATATAATATTTTTTCCAAAACCATCCAAAACAATATAAGTATCTCTGGGCCTCACATACCCTGTGCCGCGTGAGCGCTATACCGTCAAGAATTAAAAAACTAAACAATCAATCAATACCATCGATATCTAATCTACACTAATATTATAAAGAAGTAAAGTTTGTTTTTATGTTTTTTTTTGTTTGTAGGAGTAGGAGGTAATCTCGGGTGAAGCTGCGGGCAAAAGCTAGTATAGAGTATAAGTCGATGATCAATACTTTTGTAGGTATGCTGTTGTTCGTAAAAGAAATTCTAATTCTTAATAAATAGTAGCTTCCTACCTACTCCTGTATTTTAAATTAAAAGATTTTCTTTTTTTTTGGTTTTCATCATTAAATCACAGAAAGATACCTTGGTATTACAACTGACTAAAAATCGTTTAAATATACTTACTCTATTCTTAGATTATTACAAAAACAACAATAACAGAAATCCGATTACAATCAATATGAACATGAACAATGCAAACGAAGCACAGCTGATCCACATGCACCAACAACAAAACAATTTATAACTATGCTGCGTTTTGTTGTTCCATTCAAACTGGCTCTAATGGAATGCGGCGTAAACGCACCTTCAATGGGCCGCTCGGGTATTTCAATACAATGATCTGTCATTGGTCACAATCATCACAATGATGTAGGGGAGAAACACCTGAAGCACACCTGTATTTGCTTCCTTACATAGTCCGCCTGTAATGTTCCCTTTGCGGACATAGGCCTAACCTTTATTTGAGGCAATTAGGTAGGTACACAAAGTAAAAGTCCTCCATTCTTGTCTTCTTTTTCATTCTTCCGTCTAGTCCGAATCTGTAGTCTTGCACATTTTTTCGTAACATGCGAGATTAGACCATAGACAAAGGATAAAATTACATTTTGTTTAAAAAATAAAAACGGCCAAGTGCGAATTGGGCTCGTGCATGAACGGTTCCGTACCGTCGGTAAAAAACGGCAAAAAACACATTTGTTTTATGGGAGCCCCACTTCAACATTTATTAACCTATTTTTAATATTTGTTGTAGACAATTTTAACTGTCTGGCTATTACAGTTCATAAGATACAGCCTGGTGACAGACAGACGGACAGCGGAGTCTTAGCAATAGGGTAACATTTTTTACTCTTTGGGTACTGAACCCTAAAAATGAGTCAACTATCCAACTATGCCATGCCTTCAGAATATTTTGAAACAAATTAATGATGAAAGTGAGTAAGATGTTGTGTGCAAATTAGTTTCTACTACTCGGTCTAGTTAGCACTGAAAGAAATTCTTTTTAATAAGTATTCAAAATATTATTCCGCATTTAATTTTCTAATGTTCTTGGAATGCCAATAGGCTAGTTGCCGAAAAATGGAATTAGTCCGTCTTTTAGAGTATTTAAAAATAAGGGATACGTATTTTTTTATTTGTCAATAAACCCAAAAATGACAAAGATATAGCCCATTAAAGTTACGTGTAACGTCACGCCGTGTTTAATTTTTTCGCACAGGGTGACGTCAGTTGTTTAATCGAAAAAAGATACGTGTCCAATATTTTTTATAATCTAAAATACGGACTAAATAAAATGTAATTATTTTGACCCTGGAAACTACCCTATTCTTACAATGAAACCAGAAACTCAACCAGTCAACTTGAGGCCCACCACGAGCTTTTAATGCGATTCATTTGACGACTAGGTACACATTTCTAAACTGAACTGATAATTTGACAGGCCTGTTGGTCTAGTGGTCAGTGACCCTGACTGGTATGCCGGAGGTCGTGGGTTCGATTCCCACCCAGGACAAATGTTTCTGTGATGTGCATAATCATTTGTTCTGTGTCTGGGTATAATTTATCTATAATATGTGTTTAGAAATATAAGTATGTATATCAGTTGTCTAGTACCCATAACACAACATAACGCTCTGCTTAGCTTGGGACTAGACGGCGTTGTGTGATTGTTGTGGAATATATTATTAATAAATTATATTATTTGGATAGAACTAGGTAGGGTTATTTGCAAAACACTGGGAACCTCTCAGGCACAAAACAGCTAGATACAGTAGGTCAATCTACATACAAAGCGCGCTCAAGCAACGCACACATAGACACCGCTCACAGACACGATGTCTCGGTCGCGTCTCGGATCACTCGTCGTACAATACCGGCTTAAACGCTCATTAGTGTGCGACTGTGCGTCCACCGAGCGTAGGTAGGTATAAAAAGTGAAGTACACACATGAGATTGTCTTCTGTACCTATGTATTTTGTGTCTCAGGCTTATGTTAATATCATCATAAAAATAAACAACAAATTATGTTCTATGACTTTTAAAAATGTATCATATTTTAGTACCTACATCAGATTTTCATACAAAAAAAAAAATTATTAAAATTGAACGTTCTACTCTACTAGTACGAAGTCTATACGAAGTGAGCGATAATACAATAATGGAAGGGAATGGGGAACGGGTGGTGGGGGTGCTTGATGCGCTTGCGTCTCATCCTATAGACGTAGGTAGGTATAGAAAAATACAGAGTTGAAATGCATTAGCTATAAAAACGTAATATTGAAGGTTTGTTTTTGGTAAAGAGATTATGTTTAGAAAAAGTTAAGTAAGAACAAAAGTTGTTGTTTATGATGTTAGTAATACAGTACTACAAGGTTGGAAGTGTTTTATTTATTTAATTCTTTAAGCAAAAAAAAAGTACAGAGGCGGACTTAATGCCTTAGGCATTTTCTGCCAGTCAACCTTTGGGTGATGCAGGGAAAAATATTGGTAGGTGCGGTCAAGCGCGAACTCAACAATAAAAAAATAAAAATAACCCGGGACCCTGGACTGCAAGGCAACAAAGGAACGTAGGAGTGGGTTCTAGTAGTGGTTCTAGTCAGTAAAAGTCTGACACCCCCTCTCGTACCACCCTAGGGCGAGAGATGTCATTGGACGATTTCTCACCTAAAAAAAAATATTGCGGCAGTCATTGTTTTATAATGGCTGAATGATTTTCCCACATAAAGAAGTCGAAAAAACTGCAATGATTCAATATCTTTATTTTCATAAACTGTTATTTTAGAAATGAAAGAAAAGTGTATTGAAATTAATTTGAAAAATAGCGCTCAATAATAGTAGAGTAATGCTGTAGTACTCTTGTAACTTGGATATAGTTAATTTTCGTAGTCGAGTTTTAGTTTATAAAACAAAATTACTAATAGGTATGTATTATTTTTTTTATGACAAAAAACTGCAGCTAGGTACTCGTATGATGTTAATTTTAGTATGCTTTTATAAAAAAAGCACTGATATTTTTTTTTTGCGATTCACATGCATTATAATTACATTTCAGTTATACACATAATAATTACAATCTTATACTTTAGGCAAAATGAATAGGCAAAAATAGCAGATTATACGTATTAATTACTTGTTGAAAAATCTTTCCATTTTACTGTTGATTGAGTTGAAGGAGATGACAGAAAAATTGATACCATCTAAAAAGAAACGAATACGGGTAAGAAAATGGATAGTAAACAGAAGAGATACTGCAGGCTCTGCTTTGTTATTATAATAATTGAGATTTCAAGACCCTACGGAATTAATATTTCTTCCTCATTTAGTAATTTAAACGCCATTTTCGTAAAAAATTCACGCGAAGCGTATGGCACCCTACAACACAACGTCAGTGTTTGACCAAGCATTGACCAGCACTGATATAACTGTTTAGACAAAGAAAATAGCGCCGGCACGGGTGGCGAAGGGAGTCGACTGACTTCAAAATATTCAAGCCGGAATATTGAAGTCAGCATTGACGCGACAGCGTGTGCTGACTCCAAATCTGTTTACACTAGGTACTACGCGTTCCAAATGAGTATAGTACAATTCACGAATGATGGCGGGCGTGAAGTTTGCGCAGAAGGCTGCGCAGTAACGTGTTTTAGGAACCAAATGACGTCGTGCATGTGCTAGAAGAGTGTGGTATGCGCGAAAGTTCGCAAAGGCTAACTTCACGCCCGCCATCATTCGTGAATTGTACTATATAGGACCGATTCCTATGTTTTGACATCTCGTCGTACTGTCAAATCGAAGAAATTTTGGCAACATTGAAAACTTAGAGATGAGTAAAATTGAAGAACTGAATTCTGATATAACTTTTTTCGTTCACAGTTCATAAATAAATTAAATTTTTCGTAAATTAATTAATGTTTAAAAATGTATTTCCTCGATTTGACAGTAAATCGTGATGACACAATATGGCGGGCGATCCTATTCTCATTTGGAACGCATTGTAAATATCGGGTCAGCACTGACTTGTCCCGATTTCGGCGTCAGTTACTTACCCTATCTAAACCTGACTTTATTCTTTATTATTGACTTGACTTTTTTTTTAGAAATGAAACAATGACATCGTATTTTATGGTGAAATGACTGGTTTTTTGCCATTCGCTTTTCTATAAAGGCACAAAAGAGACGGAGTGCAGTACAGTTCGAATTTAAGAGCCAGGGTTTCTGGCTCAAAATCTGTTCCCAACAACCAGATTCTATAGAAACGCTAGTCCTTCAATCCTTTGAAAAACCAATAAAATATACTAACTCGACTATAGATAATTAGTTTCTCTCTAGATTAGAGTGGTTGACATCCTTATCCAAGCGACATTTTTTGGCAAACTCAAACTCAATCTGTCATTTGAGTTTTCTCAGAAATTATTACCGGCTGCATTTATTTTCTATAAATATTACTATTTAGTCCTACGAATGCTGTGTAAACTTTCATAAATATGGAAAACGATATATTGGACTCATTGAACGACTTGGGGTAAGAATTTATTTTATAATTTTAGGTTATAATGTCCCCCTTCTAAGCATAGATAGGAATAATATGTTTATGTTGAAATAATTATTTTTCGGAAAAATTTGCTAAGTATTGATTATTTTCAATATGAAGAATATTAGTTCTTCGTATTGAGGACATCTAATTAGCTAAAACGTGGCTTGTTGGACTCTTCTGTAATAATCAATATGTTAGCTTTTTTGAACTTGTTGCGTTAGTGGAGCATTATTAACTCCACAAAAAGATTATTTACAATATAGGGCTATAAAACTTAGCACTGCAATGTTGATGATATACTACAACCTCCTAATTATTTTGATTGATTTCAAAAATATTTTATCAAGCCAGCAATTTTTGTTGTCATTTAAAATTAAAATAGTTTTCTTACAATATTAAAATTTTAATGAAAGCTTTGTAAAACCCATCTATGGTAAATACATTTAATAATGTAAGGACTCTCAATAATTGAAAAGGAAAAGCTGAAGCTTTACATTTTTTTCCAAAGTTATAAGTAAAGTGATGCAATAGGAGGACATAAATAAAAATAAATCATTTACTTTATTCAAATTTAACTTGACTCATTGTATAATCATCCTCATCCTATAGTTTTTTTTTTGCCTGTAATGATGAGTCTATAAAGTCTGTTGCAAATCAACCTAAAATATTTAAATTATCGTGTAAGATAATTAAATTCTGATATTATGACAAGCTTCTAAACACTAGCTATCATATAAATTTTCCTAATTTTAAATGTCATCCTTCTGCCCTTCTCCTGTGATATTTGGGGTTGGTGCAAAACATTTTTTTTTCCAATTTGTCTTAGCTCCCGTCACGCTATCACTAGAAAAATCAATCATCACACAAAATAACAGAAAAAATCATTAAACTTTCCAGTCATGTATGGAGAGACTCCCCATGCTATAAGTTGAATAACACTATATCTATTAATTTAAGTACTAACTTCACAGTCAATCAATATCTCTGAAAATTCTGGTCCAAGATCCAATAACAAAAAAAATTTCAACAATAAAAAATTATAATATCACTGAGTCCCTTAGCCTTTTTATTTTGAAAAAAGATAAAAAAACCATTTCTATGACTATGGGAATGACATTCCAGAAAAAAAATGTTTATTTAATTTACACATTAGTTACATACATTTTTTTATAAAAATATGAAAAACTTACAAGCAACTTGCGTTTGCACATTTTTACGAACTTGACTCTGACGAAGTACGGGTAGCGGCTGGTTATTAACCTTTCGAATACTGTAATTAGAGACACAATAGAAAGACAATGAGAGTGGAGTTCGCTTGTGGTTTAATGAATTAATAAACATCATAAATCATTTAACAAAAAATGTAAAATTACAGATATGAAGGCCCCCTTACTGATGAGGCGGCCTTCGCAAAGGCCTTGGATGGCGGCGCCAAGTCCCTGGAGTTCACAAAACTTATCCACATCCTGGCCGAAGAGCTCAAAAGCCTATGCAACCTGGAGGAGACCGTTAACATGATGAATGATCCTGACGAGTCCAGTTCATTTCTGTTGGAGCTCAGTTCATTTTTGAAGGAACTCAAGTGTCCATATAAGAAATTGGTTACAGGTAAGGAGTACATTCTTTAAATGATATATTTATAGTAGCAACATGTATAGCTTAAGTAGGAGTGGGCACAATACATTACTTGCAGAACAGATAGTTTATAGGGCCGAAAGGTTAGAAGGCCCAGTGTTAGAAGGCCTCCCACAAGGTGGACCTATGACCTGGTGAAGGGCGATGAATGTAAGATATGTAGGACGGGTCGTTGTGGCGACGATTGGGGGAGGCAGAGGTAAGGCACTGGACGTTCTTCGGCTGAAACGATGACAATGACATCTATAGCGCCACATAGGATCCATAAAGTAAGAAATTCTGCATCACGCAATTAGGGTTCAACACGCGATTTGAACATACATTGTATACAAGCCTGAAATGATCTATTGAGCAGTTGCCCAGATCACACAAAACATGAGTCTGGTCAGAGGATCTTCCCGTTTCAACAGAGATTTCTGGGACTACTCCCTGTTCTGCATTCCTCTAAATGTTGTATTTTTTTGGTAATTAATTCCTCTTCAGGCATCACGAGAGTGAACACAGGTATTCGCTTGGGGTTTAATGAATTAAATATCTATCTAGTCTTTTTTCAGTTCATTTTTGCATTCTAGGACTGCAATAACTTTTTCGAAGTATCAGTGGCTGTAACCAAACATAGTCTGAAAACAAAAATGTCTCTCCAGGTCACATGTCGTCCCGTCTGCAAACTAAAGATGATCGCTTACTGCTGTTGGACTACTTAATATCAGAGCTGATGGCTGCACGGATGGTGAACATAGACTGTCCCAAAGAGAAGCAGGCTTCTGGGATGGAAATTGTTATGGTAACACAAAAAATTAAAATTTTTACATTTTCCTGCAGGGCTGCTTGGTCGAAGGTATGTTGAGTTCTACACACCTTCGACCAAGTAGGATAATGTTGCGGCAACAGTATAAAACAGTAGGTACATTTTTGCCGGAGGACGCAGGACGATCTCAGGCCATTGTAGGTTGTGGATTGCCGATAAAAGACTTAGGAAGTTGGTTTCCTAAATAGAGAAAGCCCGAGACGGTAGCATGCTGTGTTCCGCATGTGGCTCCGAATTTCGCTTCCAGACTAGGCGACCGCAAAGTCTGCATGAATTCATACAATGTGGGCGAATGCTTGGCCTGGGGTAGCGTGCGAGCACTCCAGCACCCGTGTTTTTCAGTTTTAGTCCAGAGGATATCCAGGTGTTCCAGATGGATAAAAGAAAGGGGTTTTTTCTACAGTTTCCGAAACAGTTTTGGACAAATCAATATTAAAAAAAAATATTTCACATAGGCCTACATGGGTACTTATAAAACGCCATATATGCAGAAACAGTCATTGCCAAACAAGCGTGCCTTCAACATAGTCTTAAACCTTGTAGCGCTTTTTTTGTTAAGTACATGTTTGATATAGATTTTGGAAGTAAATTTGATGAACACCATCCATAATTGGAAAAACCTTGTACTGGGGAATGTGTTTATCTCCTACCTAAACTGAAGACATGATCATTTTCCTTTCACAGCAAGAGTCACCTACAGCTAAAGACCTGAAAGAGATCCTGATAGCACTGAAGTTCAACAAACCGCCTCCCAACATCACACCAGAGATGCTGTTCTCCAAGCTAGAGGCTAAGCTCAAGGACACCATATCGAAAGAAGGTACGAGATATAATGGGACCCCCTCGCTTTTATCACAGCTGAAATGTGTAAGAAAGCTTGAGTGATCCCCAAAATAACAATTCTTAACTGTAATCCTCGAAGTCGGGTAACAAACCAACCTCTTTTCTCTTCAATGTAACGTAAGTTGTTGGTACCAATTTATAGAAGGATGCCGTGGTACATAATATTGTGCATACTACTAGCCTGTGATTTTTTTTTCTTTTTCTTATCTGCCAATTGGCAATCTGCTTCGGGAGCAATAATCCAATGCGCTGGCTGAAATCTGTCTTTGATGTGGTGAGTAGATTTATCCAGCGACGCATCTCAATTTTACATTGCGAATCTTTCCATTTTCCTTCACACTGTGTCTTTTCAACCGGGTGAAAATGAACTCCCGGGCCCTAGCAGTCAACAACAAACACATGTACCACTACACATTTATCCAGGTTGCTTACCATATTCTGCAATTAAGACCTACGTAATAATACGTAGTCGACACTTATGCCATTACCAACTACGTAATATTGCGTAGTTGACATTCAATGGGCTAAGAGAACTCAAAATATAAAAATGAAACTAAGTTTTAGAGGATTTTAGTTAGTTGTTCCAAATTTTACTCTTAAAGGAAAATTGACTCTCAGCTTTTTTGATGTCAATGGGTCAAAAATTCGAATTTATATAAACCTTCATTTATATCTTTTTCCCAGGTGACAAGCTAGTAGGCAAGCCGCTATACAACAAAGCACTAACAGAGAAAGATTGGAAGCAGCTGGAGAGTACATTCACAGAGATGTTTGAAGAGTACAGACTCCGAAGGGAGATGCTTATCACGAGGCTCGAGTGCACTATACAGAGTTTCGAGGTAAAAATAATAATTAGCATCATTATTTCAAAGTCCGGCTCGTAGACAGAAAGCCTGGCTCGTAGACAGAAAGCCTGGCTTGTAGACAGAAAGCCTGGCTTGTAGACAGAAAGCCTGGCTTGTAGACAGAAAGCCTGGCTTGTAGACAGAAAGCCTGGCTTGTAGACAGAAAGAAAGCCTGGCTTGTAGACAGAAAGCCTGGCTTGTAGACAGAAAGCCTGGCTTGTAGACAGAAAGCCTGGCTTGTACACTTGATACACGCCACGCGACGTCGCACTGCGTACAAATTAGGCGTGTTACACGTGTGCATCGGTAGTTTTAGCTTTAATCTTTCTTCCCATAGCGGTCCAAAAAACGTATTTATTCATCAAAAGCTTTATTAGAATTATAGAATTCTTAATAATTTATTAAATTATATTTTTTCTAATAGTGGTCCGACCGCCTAAAGACAAAGAAAGACGTAATCCAATCGACGTACCGTCCGAAACGGGAGAACCTTAAAGTGAAGCCGGAGGTCAAGTTGTCCGACTTCCTCGCCGCACGTACGGCGCTCCTATTGGTCGAGAAGACTTCCAGCGCGGCCGTCAGGAAGAACACTCAGACTGATGTCAACAAAGTTATCATTGGACGGGTTGGTACCAACTTATTTTAAAGATTTATTTATTCTGATTTTTCGTCTAGCTGGCGGCAGTTACAGCAAAAGTTAATCCGATTAACGATTACAAAAGTGAATCTTGATTGACAATTACGATTAATTAATGTTAATTAAAAATCATATCGATATCATTTGTTATTGTAGGTACAAAGAACTTAAAAAAAAAAAAAAAAACATTTAAAATAGGACAAGTGATGTACACAGGTGAACTTAACCCATAATTGGGTTTCCTTACAGCAAACCTATAAATGAAAAAGATTTTTTTTGTGACATTATTACAATTTAAAATATGTTTCTGTTCATTGAAACATTTCAAAGAAAAAAAAAAACGATATTAGCATATTTTGTTATTAATAATATTTCTTAATACTCATTATGATAAATTACAGGAATTAGAATTGTTGAAATATTTGTTAATTTTAACTTTTAATTTTGTTTAAACGTCAACGTTTTTTCTCTAGTGTTTGAAAAAACAAATAAAAATTGAGACAAAAATTCTATTCCCAATATGCACCCCAACTCTCGATAGATCTTGAGATAAAAACCGATTACCAATTGCTGAATAAAGAACTAAAGACTAGATTTTTATAGTTTACATGTATAAATAATTTCGGGCCACTCTTGTCACTTAGTTTCAAACCGAAAAATATATAAGGTTTCTTAAAGCCTTAGAGTAAAGACTACAAAAAGAAAAAACCGGCCAAGTGCGAGTCGGACTCGCCCATGAAGGGTTCCGTAGCAGCAAGTAACATAATATAAAAGTTCTTGTAATGTGTTGTAACTTTGATCGATGTTTTAATAATAGTGTATTTTTTTCGATTTATGACGCATTAAAAAAAACTACTTACTAGATTTCGTTCAAACCAATTTTCGTTGGTAGTTTTTATAATAATGTACATCATATATTTTTTTTTAGTTTTATCATTCTCTTATTTTAGAAGTTAGAGGGGGGGGGGGACACACACGTTTTAGCACTTTGGAAGTGTCTCTCGCGCAAACTATTCAGTTTAGAAAAAAATGATATTAGAAACCTCAGTATCATTTTCGAAGACCTATCCATAAATACCCCACACGTATGGGTTTGATGAAAAAAAAATTTTTGAGTTTCAGTTCTAAGTATGGGGACCCCCATTTGTGTGATAATCTTAATGCGGTTCACAGAATAAATCTACTTACAAAGTTTCAACAGTATAGCTCTCATAGTTCCGGAAAAAGTGGCTGTGACATACGGACGGACAGACAGACAGACATGACGAATCTATAAGGGTTCCGTTTTTTTGCCATTTGGCTACGGAACCCTAAAAACGTATTTGTCAATTTGCAGTTGTAATTTTACAAGTTTACTTTTTGCAACAAAAAGCATAAATAAGATCTAGTCTCTTCTTCTTAGTCGGGCACTCTTGTCGGAGTAGTCGCGGCTGTTGTTGAACAGGACTGCGGCGCGCAGCCGTCGTCTGCCTCCAAGGCTGCGGCATGACACGGTGTTATCGCCGCCGCCGTCGCCGGGATTCTGATCCCGATTTCCGGCCAACGTAGAATAGAATAGAATAGACTTTATTGTACACCAAAAAGTAATACAGCTTATACAAAAACTTCAGTTTGTGGGTACAATTATGGCGGTCTTATCGCTGAAAGCGATGTCTTCCAGACAACCTTAGGATGGATAAGAGCTAAAAATAATACACGGGGTAGTCTGTGGTGTACTGCTAACTATATAAAACACAATACTCAATTATAAATACATATATACATACATATTATAATAAGTTACACAATTTAATTAGTAAAAAGGATAGAAAAAAAGAGTAAAGTAGGGTTGGTGGAAGAAATTAAAATACGTAGAATCAGTATAGTATTAGAGAGAAAGGAAATGGTTTTTAACTAGATTTTTAAACGAAACTAGTGACTGGGCTTGCCTAATTGGTAATGGCAACGCATTCCACAAACGCACCGCTTGGATCGCAAACGACTTATCAGAGAATTTTGTAGAATGCGAAGGCATTAAGAGGGTCAAATTCTCCGATGATCTCAAGTGTCTAGAATGTGTGTCATGAATGAACTTAAAACGTTCTTTGAGATAAGAGGGGGTTGTAGGGATAAACAGGACACTGTAAAGCAACGATAAAATATGAGTATTCCGACGAAGGCGGATTGGCAGCCACTTGAGCTTAATACGAAATTCAGAAATATGATCATATTTGCGCAATCCAAATATGAATCTAATACAAAAATTTTGAAGCCGCTCAAGCTTATTTAGCTGCACTTCGGTTAGATCAAGATAACTGACATCGGCATAATCAAGGATTGGGAGAAGGAGGGATTGGGCGAGCGCAGTTTTGGTAGCAGTTGGAAGAAAGTTGCGCAGCCTTCGTAAAGACCCCGCAGACGCAAACAACTTGCGGCTAACTTCCTGCACCTGAGGACCCCACGAAAAGTCTTTATCGATGATAACACCAAGGTCCTTCACTGAGTCGCTGTATGAAATCGTTGAGCCATCAAAAACAATAGGTGGGAGCCGCGTCCAGTCTATTTTTGACCGCAACCTAGGGCTGCCGACAACAATGACTTGGGTCTTCAGAGGATTGACCTTCAGACCATGGGCCACACTCCACTCAGATATACGAGCTAAATCTTTGTTGACCATGTTAACTGCCTCGGATAGTTCATGTGGCGGAGCTTGCG
The DNA here is from genome assembly GCA_929112965.1 of Mythimna albipuncta. Taxonomy (NCBI): domain Eukaryota; kingdom Metazoa; phylum Arthropoda; class Insecta; order Lepidoptera; family Noctuidae; genus Mythimna; species Mythimna albipuncta. The sequence continues at coordinate 6,685,999 of OV815984.1, forward strand.
AATAAATTTGGAGATCGTCAGCGTAAAGGTGGTAGGATGAGAGAAGTACGTAGACGCGGGCTTGCGGACAGTGAGCAATGGGTAGCTCGCTGTCCGGCCGTCCGGTAACTGTCCGGACCAAGCCCAAGTCGTCGACGGCGCGCACTATTCCCGCGCGCCTCAAGGAGTTGTCAGCAACAGCAGGGACCCAGCCGGGTCGAAGCCTACTGGGGCCAGGGTTATCCGAAAGGGCGCTCGAGCCCCGGTATGAAGGCTAGAAGGAACGGGGTGGGTCTTTTAGTCAGTAAGAGTCTGACACTATCTCCCGCTCCGCCCGAGGGCGGGAGGATGTCAATGCATGATTTTTCCCACCATAAAAAAAGGCTGCGGCATGACGAGCGATGTCTCTCTATTTCTGGGGGTTGTTGGCATTACGCGCACACTGTACTGCTGTCGACTGCGTAGCCCTGGTGATAAGATCGATCCAACGAGTCGGAGATCGACCGCGGGCTCTCTTGCTTTCAACGCGACCGTGAACCAAACAAGTCTTTCTATCGAATCCTCGTTTCTGAAGATGTGCCCAAAGAACTTCAGTATTCGTAATTGCACAATCGACGAAAGTCTATCCCGTATGTGAAGCTCTTTGAGGATAGTGTTATTAGTGCGGTATGCTGTCCACAGTAGCCAACATCCGTCTCCAACACCCCATCTCTAAGGCATCGATTTTTCGGCGGTAAGATGTAGTAAAACATATCGATTTTCCAGGTTCCCGACCGAGGAGGTCGACCCAACGAGCAGCAGCCTCCGCCTCCTGAAATGCCCTCCTGGCAACAGAGAAGTACTGTGAGTTACATTTTTTGTTTGTTTTGTCTAAATTATAACTCCATTCTATTCCCATTGTTACACCGTGACACTTATACGAGTCACGTTCCGGCCAAAGTTTTGTATGAAGAGGTCGATTTTGTTTTTCGTATCCGGAAAAAAATCTTATGGAAGGCTGTTCAGTTTCGTCTACTGAGCAAACCCTTAACGTCTCCGCAAACGAGCCAAAAAAATAACGCTAGAAGAAGCCACAAAAAAAAGCTAGAAGCGGACGCAAAAAACAGCGGAAGCGCGCGACACCTTGTGTCCGAAGAAGCTTGAAGCCAAACGTTTTTTTGTGTGACCTTTCCCTTACACCTTGATATTATTTATATTTATTTATATTTAGTAATATAAATAAAATAGATGCATATTCCCTGTCCTGTTTACATTTTACAATCACTGTGAACTGTGAACCGTGTGTTATTTCACAGGGTGGCGGCGGGGGCCGAGGCGGCGGCCGCGGTGGCGGCGGCGGGGGCGGCGGCGGGTTCAACAGCTCCAACAACAGTTCATTTAACAACTCCAACAGTTCCTTCAACAACTCTAACGAAGCGAGAGGAGGCGGTGGAAGAGGGGGACGGGGCGGCAGAGGGGGGCGAGTGCAGGGGGCCTATAGCCAGGGAGGCGGAGATCATGGACGGGGAAGTGACAATAACAGGGGCGGAGACCAGGGCAGGTAAGCAACTACTCTTGCAGTCCCAACTATGTAGCGTGACGCCAGAATCATGGCTGGAGCGGAAATCAAAGGTGAGGCAGGGATCATAGCTGGGGCTGACATAATATGTGGGGCGGGTGTCATAAATGAGGCGGGTGTCATAAATAAGGTGGGTATCATAAATGGGGCGGGTGTCATAAATGAGGCGGGTATCATAAATGTGGCGGGTGTCATAAATGAGGTGGGTGTCATAAATGTGGCGGGTGTCCTAAATGTGGCGGGTGTCATAAATGTGGCGGGTGTCATAAATGTGGCGGGTGTCATAAATGTGGCGGGTGTCATAAATGAGGTGGGTGTCATAAATGTGGCGGGTGTCCTAAATGTGGCGGGTGTCCTAAATGGGGCGGGTTTCATAAATGTGGCGGGTGTCATAAATGTGGCGGGTGTCATAAATGTGGCCGGTGTCATAAATGAGGCGGGTGTCATAAATGGCGCGGGTGTCATAAATGTGGCGGGTGTCATAAATGGGCCGGATGTCATGAATGGGGCGGGTGTCATATTTGGGACGGGTATCATAACTGGGGCTAGTGTCATTACTGGGGCTGGTATCATAGTTTCAATGGGTAGTATAGAAGGAGTGGGATCATGACAGTTAATGAATGACTCTAACAATGTCCTCGACAACGCAGGGCAGGGAGGACATGAGAGAGGGGTGAAACGGGGGAGGTGGGGTGGCAGAGGGGGCGAGTACAGAGGGGGAGGGGGGGGGGTATAGTCAGAGAGAGAGAGAGAATGGTCATATCAGCGATGAGAATCGTATCTAACAGGTAAGAAGTAATTTTAATTAATATTCATGACAATAACATGAACGCCGCGATTAACACTACTACATGCACACCGTTAAAGTTGTACTAGCGACACTGCGCAGGTAATAATCCGGTTTTCGCTACGGGGACCGCCGCACACTAAACACGCGCAGAGCCACGCGACGGTACGCGCTTAACACATCCTTGGCACTTAGGCTTTTTCTACCAGTCGGCCTTAAAGTAGTGAATAATGATGATTTTTATCTCAATTTCAAACCCTTCTTACTTGTCTTATTTTATCTATGTGGTCTGGTTTCCTCACTTAGTCCTTATCAGACCATCATGCGTGAGCCATGGCGGCCTTTACTCCAACCAGCCCACCTCATTCCAGATGAGTCTCTTCAGTCTGCTCAGGGCATCCATCAATGAATTCAGTGCCCCCAATGTACGTGTACCCTGCTTACTTAATTTATCATTATTTTCCAGGCCCCAACAGAACCGCAACTACCAAACTTACGAGGTTCCGCCGGGTGGTTACAATAACCAAGGCCACCAGCCGTTCAACCAAGGTCACTTCCACGATCAAAACTACAACCAACATGGGCAGAACCAGAGTTATGGCGGGGGATATAACCAGGGCGGCTATGATAGTTTGGGGACCTTCAACCAGGGAGGATATCAGGGTGAGTATCTGATAACAAATGGAATAGAATAGAATAGACTTTATTCTTCTTCTTTCTTTCTTCTTTTTTTCTTCTTTTTTTCTTTTTTTTTTTTTTTTTTTTTAATGTTTCAAATGTGTCTAAGTCCCTGGCAGAGTCACCTGCGTTTAAGGACGCTCATCCGAACATAAACTACCCATGATGATTACCCATGTTTGACTGAATCATGAAATAATCAAGCTTACTATAGGGGCGGCGAGATTATGATTTTGCGCGATACTCGAGCTCGTCAGAAAATCAAATGAGGAGAAATGGGGACCTTGCATCTTGTAATATACCCCTACCATATATGTGGGGGGTATATTACAAGGTGAAACCCTTAATATGGTGGGGTTCGTCGAGGGCAGACCGTTGGATTAGTAACATCCTCATGACGCTTCAGTAACTGCAAATTTAGCATCCGTCCCTCCCCTACTATTAGCTGTACATATCGTTAAACGAAGAGTGATCATTGATTTGGCAAGTTCATATCATAATGTGGCTAGCAGACAAGGTTCTATATCATAAAATGGCTGGTTAGACGTAGATAAAGTCAAATATCGCGGTTTTTTCTACATATTTAGGCCGTTTATTATAAAAAAATTGCAGAAGTGTCAGTTTGTTCCCAAATGTACATTATCCAGATTTAAGATTTTAATATATTCATCACTTTGGCGAAAACGTCGTTTTCTGATGAAAACATTTTTAAAATTCTTCTATATTTCTTTTATCTACTAGACCTAATAAATATTTAAATAAATGCTAATATAACATGCATATTTCTAATAAAAAAAATGCTTTAAGTTTACTGATTACTCTTCTTCATAGGAGGCGGTGGTGGCGGCGGAGGTGGTGGCTACAAAAAGCCTTATCAAAACAACCAGGGCGGCTACCAACAGCCCCAGGGAGGCTACCAGTCCAACCAGGGAGGCTACCAGTCGAACCAGGGCGGCTACCAGTCCAGAGGCGGCTATCAGAATGAACACGACGACAGGGACCGACGCGGCGGCCGAGGTGGATACAGGGGGAGACGTTGATAGCAATAATACAGCCTGTATGTAGCCTATAATGCCATGATTATTACTAAAACTTAGGGTCTCTTGAATGAAACGCACAACGGTGCGGTAAGAGGTGCCGCAAACATCTTCTTCCTGCCCTTATCCCATATGACTTGGGGCCGGCGCAACACTTTTTTGTCTTCTATTCTGTCCTGTCACTTGTCACACTATCACTAACTCCTTTTTCTTACATATCACTCCTCACACAATTCATTCATCATTTTTTTGGCCTCCCTCTACCTCTCCATCCATCTACATGTATATTCAGAACATTTTTAGTAATATGTGTTTCGTCCCTCCTCTTCACATAACCATACAACTTTTCAGTCACTGACGTCACTTTCAAGCTCCATCTGATATACTAATTTCTTACTTTATCAATTTTCATCACACCACACATCTATCTCAACATTCTCATCTGCGCTACATGCAATCTTTTTTCATTCATCTTTTTCACAGCCCAAATATATTCGTGTGAAAAAATACGTCGCAGTATGCGTCAACGGTGAGAAGAATTATGCTTCCGGCACCGCGTACCGCAGCGTTTTGCGTTCTAACCAAGAGATTTATTAAGTCCTAAAAAAAGTGACAATCTATCAGCTAGTGACTGTCCAAAAATCAAAATATAATGCCTTGATCATACGTACCGGTAAACGGGCGAGACAGTGCTCTCGGCCGAGTACTCGGTACGTATAAACAAAGCGCCGAGTGCTCGGCCGAGTAAGTACTATAAGTATAAGTATCTATGCAATTCGCTTGCATCACTGTCTCGGCCGAGCAACATTTTACTGTCTCGCGTGTGTATTCGGTACGTGTGATCAAGGCATAAGGGATTGACCACACGTTTACGGAATTTTTCGAAAGAGTCACTTAGGCCCAGGAAATCAAAGAGCAATTGAAGGAGTATAGGTGGGTTTTGATCAGTGAAAGTGCTTAAAGCGGGTAATGTCATAAAAATGGCATTGACCACCTGACATATCAGAAGGGCTTCTCAATCCTCATACTTTTTGACAATCATCATCTCTGATAGAATGTACCTTTCTCTAGAGCAGTGGTTCCTAACCTGTGGTCCCTAATAACTAAAATATGGTCCTCGAAAAGCCTGTCAATTTCAAAACTTCCTACTAAAAATTAATACTGATGTAGCAAAAAATCACGTTTGTTGCATGAAACTCCCACTTGAATATTTATTTTATTTTGTTTTTAGTATAAATACATCATCTGCGAAAATTTCAACTGTCTAGCTTTCACGGTTCATGAGAAAATGCCTGGTGACAGACAGGCGGACGGTGGAGTGATAGCAATAAGGTCCATTTTACCCTTTGTATGGAACTCTAAAAAGGTTGGGAACCACGTGTCTAGAACCTCTAAATCCGGTTCTTTAGGATAAAAGGTAGTTTTTGCATTGATATGGATTTTGAAGTTATGTGTGGTTGATTTGCGTAGGATTACGAACAAGTGAAAAATTAAAAAAAAAATGGTAATTAATAAACTCAAAAAGAGATTTCCTACAATTGAAATGTAGTTAGCTAGATTTTCTATATAAATGTTTTTAGCTTAATTAATTGTTATTTATTATCAATAAAGACACTTAAAAAAAGTGATCTGTGGCTGCGTGGCGAATCAGAGCCCGCACTCCCAGAAAGGAGGCCTGAGTCCCAGTTGTGGGCATATTTGAGTTGTAAAATGTTCTTCTAATTCACCTTAAACTATCTATATCAATGCAAAACTATCGCTTACATAATATTATATAGTACCCTTAATCAAAAAGAAACGAAACTCAAAAAAGAGGGTATTTGAAAATTGAACCTTATTTCTGAAACATGTTTTATGGCTGCTACACACGTTACGAAAAATCGTTACGATTGGACGGTACAGTTTAAACTGCAACGATAAATCTGCATGTGTGTATGAGAAAAACTGTACGGTGGCATTATATTCAAATACCGCCTTTTTGAGTTAGGTTTTTTTTTTATGATAAAGTATGCGAATTATGTCTAATACTGTTTCAAGCAAACTTATGTTAAATATATCAAATGGCGAGCGACCTATAGATTGATTAGCAAATAAAAATATGTTAATAATATATAAAGCACATTAATATTATTAATAATATGTAATAGTAACAGCAGGTTGTAAAATTAGAGAGTGCATTATTAATATACATAAGTAATTAAATTGTGGTCAAAATAGGAATGGACTTGATTTTTAACCTATTTCATTTAACCCACTTAAATCAATAACAATATTGATTGTTGTGACTTGGAACGCACTGTTACTTTGATAGAGTGCTAAAACAACAAAATGGCGGGTAGTCGCTCCTATTCCTATATTGACTACATTTGTATTGTGGTGTGTTCTTTACGTAACCGGTATCGGTAGAATTTATAATCAGAGCGCATTAATATGGCACCTGGCTCGGGAAACAGTTGCTACATTGAATACTCGAAAATAGTTTATATTGTCACGTTTAAAGCATCGTAAATTCGTAAAGTAGTATGTCATGAAAAACTACTCGGAGCAAAATAAATGTTGATATTCAAAAAACTAAAATAAAATTCAATGCACTCAATATTTCGAACGTCGTTCATCAGGTGTTATGTTAATGCGCACGGGATATACTAATATGAAAAGTAAAAATTACAAATATTTTTTTCATAAATTTTCTAAGTACTTGTCTTTTGCAAATTCCATAAATATTCAGTCTTATGATTTTAATTTTTAACAAATATAAATACTGCTGCCACCACGGATATTGAGCGCTCGGCGTCAGAGTGGGGATCGCTTTGCGCATTCCATACACTGGCGAGCCAATCGTCATTGTTAGATACATGCTGCAAGCGCAATGAACGAATCACGAGTGTCGTCTATGACGCGGTGCGCAGCGAGCTAATCACTGACGCTCCCCGCCCCCGCGTCTCACGTCGCACCACCTAAATAGACCCGATTTTTGACTTCTGCGCAATTTGAAGCCAGCGTTCAATATCCATGGTGGCAGCTGTACATATAGTCAAAAAATAAAGTACTGTCTTTGGGATAAACAACATTATTTTTAGTTTATGCGGAACCTGAATATAGTTTGTTCAGAATCAGTACCTAACTGAATTAATTCCAATAGTTTTTACACTGCCGTTATATTTTTTTCGGTAATACCCCTGTTGGCATAAATATTTAAGGCGTGATATAGTTTGGCATAACGTATTCGCATAACTTTTATTAGCATAATAATACTGCTGCATAATAATACTTTGGCATAATGCAAAGGTTAGGTTAGGTTTATAACGGCTTTATGTGCTTTGTGAAGCACGGGGAATCAGTAATGTCTTAGATAAAACTAAGAAGGAAGGGATTGAGAAGTGCAAAGTAGCAGTATTTATGGCAACAAGCATTATGGCAAAACATTTATGCCTAATAATATTATGCATAATGATCATTATGCTGAATGCCGTTATGCCAATGTAAATTATGACAATATATTTTATGCTTATCATTAGTAAGTAAACCATTTTTTCCCAACAATATTTTAAAAGATTAAAAGTTAGACACCACCGACACTAAGAACAACACAAGCCCCGGCAGGTCATAACGGGTATTAGGCGCTAACAAACAGCTTCAAGTGCAAAACAACCCCTCAGTTGCCTGAATGGCTCGATGACTATGTACTACTGACATAACAAGCTTATAACTTTGTGATTATTCATGATACAGTTTTGAAATTTTGTACATAGATTCTTTACGTAAAAATCTAGAGACGTATTTGGGGTTTCGCATGTACTTAAACTAATGTTGTGTATCGTAATTGGTTTCTGGAAAGCTTAGGATAATAGCGTAATTATGCACATAGAATTTTGCAAAAGGCATGAATATCGGCAAGCTTACCGCCTTGCAGCATCTCTGTTTGATCTTCCAATGAAACTTCCACTGTTATGCCTTGATCACACGTACCGAGTAAACGGGCGAGACAGTGCTCTCGGCCGAATACTCGGTACGTGTAAACAAAGCGCCGAGCGCTTGTCTCTACAACTCGCTTACATCACTGTCTCGGCCGAGCAGCATTTTACTGTCTCGCCCTTTTACTCGGTACGTGTGATCAAGGAATTACTTGTTCGTGATCAAAAAGGACAATCCTGTTTGCCTACATTTTGTATATCACTCACACAAATGCAACGCAAAGTATCGAAATAATTGCATCGATCATCATCATTATAATTTCAGCCGAAAGACGTCCACTGTTGGACATTGGCCTCCCCCAAGTGTCGCCGCACTGAACAGTCCTGTGCGTCTCGTATCCATCGGATTCCTGCAACCCTTACCAGGTCATCGGTCCACCTTGGGAGGCCTTCCAACGCTACGTCTTCCGGTACGTGGTCGCCATTCCAGAACCTTTCGGCCCCAACGCAATTCAATTGCAAATCAATACATTTGTGTATTAAATTTTTAAATTGCATCAATAAGGTTTACGAAAAAAGTAAAAAAAAATGAAATCGAAATATAATTCAAACATGTCTATTTTGAAAATAATATGAATCTTCATTATGTTATTTAAATCTTGGATCGTCCTTTGTGTTCACGGATTCCCGGCTTAAAAAAGCTACTGAATGATAATAAAATAATAATTAAACAAAATGAGAATAATATATATTTTAATTATGCAATAGAAATGTATCAGATGTAAGATTGTAGCTAATTATAACTTCGCGAAAAAGTAATGTATCTTATTTATCAATTTGATATATCTTTAATTAGTAGTAACTCTTATAAACGTAGTTACCTATAAACATTTTTAATCTACTATTTCGATATTTTACTTGTAAATGAGTAAATAATTTAATTTTTCGCGAAGTTATCTGAGAAATAGCCAAAATATAGAAAAATTTAAAAATAAAACCGTTGTTGTAATAATATACCTCGCCATTATATCTGCTTGAAATTAAGGCTTTGGAATGTAAAAAAATGCTTCAACTCGATGAGTGAAGAGTGCAAATATTTTGTTTATTTTAAAATAAATTAATGGACAGTCCTTTTATCTCCGACCTCCGGCCAATTTTAACGAAGCCATCAAACATAATGTATAGTACGGGCAAAATAAAGGCCGACGCTACGTTAAACGGGTGCCCGCGCGGTTTCATATAAAAGTGCACCGTCGCGAGAAGCCGCGCCCCGCGCCCGCTACGTATGTGAGATATTTAATAATACATTAAATATCTCCATCGCCACGACTACACGCACACCAGTAAAGTTGTACTAGAGACACTGCGCAGGTAATAATCCGGTTTCCACTACGGGGACCGCCGCACACGACACACGCGCATAGCCACGCGACGGGCATCCGCGCGTCCCCCCGCTTAACGCAGCGTTGGCCCTAAAGAAATTTTGAATGGACAAACCTATTGACATTGGCAGAATCGAACCTGAATACAGGTTCCTACACTACCTACGTCTACAAAATAAACTGTCCTATTTTTACTCTATTTTTTAACGCTTAAAATAGGTATCATAGCAAGCAATAAAATGATGTATGTTTTGTCTAAGCGTTAGTCATTTGAATATATTTAGTTTTTTTATATTGTAATGTTACAGTTTGATACAAAAATAAATCTCCCTAATGAAATAATGTGTAAGTTTTTGCATGGTTTTGCTGTAGCATCACACAATCTATTTATATATCTAAAAAATCTATTTCTGCTCAATAGTCTAGATAAAACTCAATGGCTTAATTTGAGTTTTTTTTTTGTTTTGTGGGTACCTATGGGTGGTATAAAATAAATAAAGTATTAATAAGAACACTAGACATGTCCTCCCCAGTCCCATATAAAGGCTTATAGTCCCCTGATCATCTGGCCGAAATTAAATGGACACAATACTCTTACCCGATTAGGCGGCAGTACGCGTATCTGTGCATTTAATTGCGGCTAGCTGCGCACGGATAGAGCCCCGCTGAACTTTAGATCCATTTTCTTAGCGAAATATTGGTTGATTTACATATACTATGTTCACTTTGAAAACTATTTAAACACCAATTTTTATGTCTACAAATGTTTCTAAAGATCCAAGCCGGTTCGAAGGAGTAGGGAAAAGTTGCGTAATGGCTAAATATTTCTATTAGACAAAATCACACGAAAAAATGTTGTTCACAAATCTGTAATAAACATTTTTTTTTTTCAAACCTTTTATTTTAACCTGGCCGTTACTGAGGAGTTAAGGCTTCAGAAAGTCACTGTTTTATGGCACTTTTCAGGCGCTTGGGCCTAGTTATAAGGCGACTTGTAAGCTCAAGAATACCGACAAAGCGGAACATCGTGTATTGGATCTTATAAAGAGTATATTCTTGTACCAAACTGCATCATAAATGTGTTTAGATTTAGGAGTTTTTGCCTCTAATACATTTTCTTTTTCAAAATTCACATTTCCTAAATATAATTCGATCTTCGGCACGTTCCATTGTATTGATGTTTGTATTTTTATTTAATTTTATACACGAGGCCTTTAAATTATAGCAATATGTATGTAGCACTGACAATTACTAATAAGCAAATATATATTTTATTTATTATAATGATACAGATATCTGTAGTTAATCCTCTGATTTACATCTTTTCTTATTTAAAGAATAAATTATATAAATCTTTTATGGTGATTTCATTTGAAAATAAAAACCATCTACATTTAACAACTAGCCTCTGCCAGCGGCTTCGCCCTTAATTTATTTCAAGGGAATATGGAGTGCCTACTGGGGCCAGGGTTATCCGAAAGGGCGCTCGAGCCCCGGTATGAAGGCTAGAAGGAACGGGGTGGGTCTTTTAGTCAGTAAGAGTCTATCTCCCGCTCCGCCCAAGAGCGGGGGTTGTTACTGGATGATTTTTTCCCACCATAAAAAAGGGAATATGGAGTATATTCCCTATATACTCCCTTCCCTATATACTATATGTTTTTGGGTTCAAAAAATCAAATTTCGTGTAAGTATGAAATTTCATCCAAATCCGTTTAGCCGTTTGAGTGTGAAGTAATTTCATACAAACACACATACAAAGAGTATTGGTGGCCGAGTGGTTACGGCCCTGACTTACAAATTATAACTAAGTGGCGGGTACAAACCCAGCTAGGCGGCGCATTAGGGCCGGCGTCCACTGCCGGCATGGCACGGCAAAGGATTTTATTACTAGTCAAGTTATTTTGGATCTTATTTCAATGACTTTATAATTCATGTTACTTTATTTTGATACCACGATGCCGCGGCGCCTCACGGCATACTGTGGCCTGCCGCGGCGCGCCATTGCGTTTCGCGAGACGTAATGTGTCACTTTGTGTCAAGGAATAATAATTATGATTGCTAAGTTAGTTGAAATATGGTTGAAATTTGCGCAGCGGTCATTTCGGTTAATGTGGTCCGATCGATGCGAGGGCAAGGGAGGGAAAAGACGCTCTTGCGTGCGCGGTTTTTTGTCTCACACTGACCGAGCACGGCAAGAGATTAGCAAAACTGATTGATGCCAGAGTGGCTGGGCTTTCAGTACGATGCCACGGCATGCCGTAGCGCGACCTGCCGTACCATGCCGGCAGTGAGCGCCGGCCTTTATTTTGTGTAATTTATTTCATCACCACTGCTCTCAAAACGGTGAACGAAAACATCGCGAGGAAACCGGCATGTCCTACAACCAAAAATTCGGAGACCCGTGACCCGTGAAGCTGAGCGTTAGGTTAGCCAAACGCTCAGCTTAAAGCCGTGGCCCCTTGCATAATGCGATGTGTCCACAGAGCTGGTTTTTATATTATTTATTTACATAGAGGATTTCAACAGCATTTACATAGAGGATTTTTTTTTGTGAAAATTAATAAACACCGGTGTGCATGTCTATTACAGGTATGCACAATTGCACAGCTTACACTGTGTCGACACAAAGACCTCTTCTTGAAAAAAAGAAAAAATGGCAACGCGCTACAGCATCGCGACTATCGAAGGGCTTAAGACGAAATGCAAACTTTTTTTTTATCTAGGAAACATCTCCAATAGAAAAAAAAAAAACAATTAAAATGACATTCGACTAACTTTAATTCTATAAAAAATATTTACATTCTCTTACATACATAATTACGTAATTACCTATTCAACATCATAAGGTTCCTGTCACGCTAACTTCATCTTTGTACTCGTGTAAATACGATACATATTACAAGTCTTCTGTACTCCACTTATACGCCTCTTCTTCCTGTGCCTTGCGCTTGCTCTGTTGCTCGAAATATTTCTTCTCGTAGCCGTTGGAACGGTCGACTCCGTCTCAGCTGTAGCCGGGGCGTATATTGAAACGATTCGGCGGAAACTGCCCTTTGTACATTGGTTTTTCTGTGGGTATAAAAGAATAAATATTGTTACGCCATTAAACTTGAAGACGTCATATCTTCGAGGAAATAATGATTAGCATCCAATAATTAAAACGCATTGCTGTTCGAAAGATCTAGAATGGAGTTACACGTACCCAGGGCCTAGCAAAATCTCAAAACATCTACCATAAATACCTACCACTATTATTATTCTAATAATAATAGTAGGTGGGTACGTAGGTAGATAAGGGAAATGGTACTTTCCCTTATTAAAAATAGAGTCAAAATTCGTGTGAAAGTGAGAGTAGTACAATGTGCAATAAAAATGATTTATGGCCCTACGACGCGACTCTATTGTTCTAGATTGATCTTGAGACGTCGGTATCTAGAATTTTCTTTGGTCCGCACATAAATACGAGCCCCCGACCGGAAGCAATAGTGTAACGAAACTCTAGTGTTAAATGTGATTTGGATTATTATTGACTGGACAAATTTCTTATTGTTTGTGGTGAATTAATTTCTCTGCTAGTAAATCGGCATTTAATTACTCACGCACGTAACAATATTACAAGTCTTCTGTACTCCACTTATACGCCTCTTCTTCCTGTGCCTTGCGCTTGCTTATTTGCTCGAAGTATTTCTTCTCGTAGCCGTTGGAACGGTCGACTCCGTCCCAGCGGTAGCCGGGGCGTATGTTGAAGCGATTTGGCGGAAACTGCCCTTTGTACATTGGTTTTTCTGTGGGTATAAAAAAATAAATATGATTATTATATGGAAGAATATTGTAAATGGTATGTACGCAATTATTGCTGCGTACATCATCATATATCTCGATGTCTGTCTTAGAAAGTCATTATAGTATAGGCTAGTGGCCGTAAAAAATGTAATTAGTTCGTCTTTTATATTATTCAAAAATAAGGGACACGTATTGTTTTATTTGTAAATCAAACCAAAAATGACAAAGATATAGCCCATTAAAGTTTCGTGTATCGCACGGGGTGACGTCACACGTATCTTTGTTATTTTTTGTTTAATCGAAAAGAGAAAAAAATACGTGCCCAATATTTTTTTATAATCTAAAATACGGACTAAATAAAATGTAATTATTTTGACCCTTGTACCATATTATTAGGGATATATACTAAGGACATTCTGTCCTGTCATCCATTATGCAATCACTAGCTTCCTTTTTTTAATTTATAATATATTGTCAAATTTTACACGCTGTGGACGCCTGTAATTGACATATTTACACATAATTTTATGTCTACGTATATAAAATTACCTACCTGTATAAGAACTTGTTAATATGTCGTTGGTGTTCCTCATAATAATAAATATTTATAAAATAAATATTCCTGCAGTAATGTCGAGTGGTTTTATTTGTGTCAACTATCTCTGAGGTTTTTATTATTATAATATACCCTATAAAACTAATAAAACAAGGTTTACTTATTTTTCATCCATCCTCTCACAAAACCTTAGACATTAGTCACATATATATTATATTAACTTCTTATATTTTTCTTATAATACATATTTTTGATATTTTTAAATATTTTTTTATAACAAATATATATAAAAAAAAAACATTTAAAAATATAAAACAGTAGTCCACTGGTGTCGGGAGCATGGTCCAAGCTACCGGTGGTTAGGGTTATATTATTATTATTATCAAAATCAGAAGAGCACTAACCGTAGAAAGCGCAAGAACGAGTGGCAAAGTACATGAATAACTGTACCTAATTACTAACCTGGTCCCAACTCGCCCCTCTCTCTCTTCCTATCTCTCATGTACTGCAACATCGGATCTCCCGCCCTCTCCACCTGTTTCAAGTTATCTTCTAGGTCACGATCATCTCTCAGACGAGCCAGAGGTTTGGAAGACTCGTGCAGAAACTCCTGAACGCGAGCCTCTTGATCTTCAAGCTGTTTTATACTGAAATTAAAGATAAAAATTAGGTTTAGGCAAACGACCCTTTAATTTGATGCCAAATTATGACTGACACAAAAAAAAAAAGGGTAAGTGCTAGTCGGGGTCGCACACTGAGAGTTCCTTACAAATTTATCTATAAAAATAGTTCAATTCCCGAATTGAATTACGAAGATTTTTCCGAATCACAATAATATTTTTTTATGTGACGATTTTTTCCTATACTTGGGCTATGAGACCTTGATTTAAGCCATGTTTCAGGATTCTAAGTGAACAGGAAGTACCCTATTAATTTTGATTCCCTTGAGTATCACAAATACACGTTTTTTGCGACACAACCGGCTGTATCTTTTTGTTTCGTTAACTCAGAAGTTTGATTTTTTTACAGCTTCAAGGGACCGCAGACATGAGTATATGATTTTAACCTGATACCTCCACGCGTTCCCGAGATAAAGGGTCCTGACAGACAAACAGACAGATGGACATCAAAGTGATCCTATAAATAAGGGTTCAGTTTTTTTCTTAACCCTAAAAAGATAAAGGGCCTATTACACTGCGCTGAATAACGCGTGCGATATTCAGACTATTTTTCATTCATAGAAAGACAGTCTAACCCCTATTACACTACGCGATATGTCGAACCATAGACTAGATACGTCGAAACATAGACTAAACGAGTCTGAATAACGCGTAGTGTAATAGGCCCTTAAGTTTACGCCAAAAATCGTGATCCTATAAGGGTTCAGTTTTTTCTTATTGAGGTACGGAACCCTAAAAAGATAAAGGGCCTATTACACTGCGCTGAATAACGCGTGCGATATTCAGTCTCAGACTATTTTTCATTCATAGAAAGACAGTCTAACCCCTATTACACTACAGGATACGTCGAACCATAGACAAAACGAGTCTGAATAATGCGTAGTGTAATAGGCCCTTAAGTTTACTCCAAAAATCCGTCACTTTATTTTCTTATAATATTGACGTCGCTATTAATACGAATGTAGTTTAAATGGCTTAACTTGAGTGCCATTCTCAGGCTAAAATGCAAAGAGCCGTTTAGGCTTTAGGGCGTGCTAAAAAAAACATAATTATGTTAAAAAACATTAACCTCTTTCTGGCGCAGTCGCATAGTCAGGTAAAGGATAATTTGAAATTCCACCTTTGAACCTTTGGTTTGAATTTGACCCTTTGGAAACTTGTCAAGTGTCGATGAATGATTAATTGACAAAACATGTGACTCACCCCTTAGTCCACTTTTTGTATTTCTCATCTAATTCCTTCTGTCGTTCCGCCTTTTCTTTTAGCTTTTGTCTTTCCTCTGAAGTTTCTCTTTTGCCTGTAAAAAGAAAATATTAAATAACATTAAGTCCACTAAAAAAAAAAAAAACAATATTACAATTATTGAAAGGTATTTACTTACTTTTCCTTGAAACAACCTGAGCATTTCTGCCTGAAACTTCATCAGTCATCTTACTAAAAACCTCTTCTTCCCGTCTTCTGAAACTCTCATTTTCCTGTCTCAACTGTCGTGCATCTTGTAATCCCGCCATTTTACCTTCTAGCGTCTTCGCCATTTTTTTATTCGACGGCGGCGGACTATCGTTGCCTCTATTATTCCTATCTCTTTCTGAACTCTCCCTTTCTCTTTCCCTCCTAGGAGGCGATTGGTCTGAGTCGTTGTTGAATTTTCGTTTGTTATTTTCTGGAGGTTTTTTGCTCTTTCTCGGTGGAGAGACCGATTTGTCCCTCCTATTTTTTCTAGGTGGGGAGAGATCAGAATCTGAGGAATGTCTATGTTTGCGAGACTTTTCTTGCCTTGAATTGGCTTGGTATCTGTCATGCCTATCTTTGCTCTTTCTTTGAGGAGAGTACCTTTGCTTTTTAGATGGAGATAAGAATTGTGGCGATTCACCACGCCTTCTGCTATCTACTTTAGATTTCCTTGGAGGTGACTGGTCTGAATCATAATTCTTCTTAGATTTTCTTGGTGGAGACGCATCTGAGTCGTAATTTTTGTTTCTTCGTGGTGATGAGACTGCTCTAGGGGAATGTTCTGATTTCGAAGGCTGCAATGTAGCAGGGTCTTCGGGGGGAAAATCTCCCCATCGGCTAGGTTTGCGCACCCTCTCCCTAGGTTTTTCCGTTCTAGGAGGTTCATTACTGTCATATCTTTTGTTTTTTTCTTTTATGGGAGATCTGTCATCATTCCTTCTTCTTGGGGACTTATCGCCATTTTTTCTCTTTGGAGATTTATCACGACTCTTTCTTTTAGGAGGCTTGTCATCAGTTTTCTGTTTATCACTTCTCCTTTTAGGCGACTTTTCATCTCTTTTTTTAGTAATATGCCTTTCATCAGGAGATCTATCGTTCCTTTTCTTGGGAGAACTGTCATAATATTTTCTTTTATCATCAGTTCTATTTTTAGATTTGTCATCTTTTCTTTCATCATTTATATTTTTAGGAGATCTAGCATCCCTTTTTCTGGGAGGGCTAAAGTCGCTATCACTGTCATGTTTTTTAGAAGGTTTGGAAGTATTTGTTGCATTATCGGTATCCCGTTTCCTTGGGGGAGAGAGATCGGAATCATTTTTTTTCTCATCTTCCGAGTCACTGTACATTTTGCCAAAGATAAGTTCATTCTCTTTCTCAGACTGTTTAATATCACTTTTTATTTCTTCGATTTCTAATTTACTGTTGAAGCCATCATCCTGTGAATACAATTTTGGTTATTTTCTACTTCTTGTTTTGTTCTAGTGAACAGCATATAATTCAATTTCCTGAAAGGTGAAACCAGTGTTCTTTTAATGAAGCTGTATTGGTAGATATAATATCCTTTATATCTTGGTCCTCTACAAAGGGAAAATTTGTATTTTTGTGTGAATGTTTGTAATGATTAAAAACTCAAAAACTACTGTGTATTCTTTCACCATTGGAAAGCTACATTTACCTTGAGTAATATATGCTATATTTATTGCCCGTGCGAAGCTGGGATGGGCCGCTAGTGTTTAATAAA
This sequence comes from Mythimna albipuncta, assembly GCA_929112965.1. Classification (NCBI taxonomy): domain Eukaryota; kingdom Metazoa; phylum Arthropoda; class Insecta; order Lepidoptera; family Noctuidae; genus Mythimna; species Mythimna albipuncta. The sequence continues at coordinate 6,703,327 of OV815984.1, forward strand.
TACATTGTTAATGGCTGCTATATTATTATGATTATTTCACAGACAAACAGTTTCGATATAAGATCAATAGACAAAATACTGTCTTAATTCATGTTTGTGTGAGTGAAGCTATATTCATAAATTTATTTCAATAATTAAATTATTTTTAAATAGCTAATTTATTTACTTATGCCATTCCAATGATGACAAAATATAAAGGGTAAAAGAATGTTTTTTTATGGTATTAACAAAGTTCCATCCATTGTTTTCTGCATAGTGATGTGGCGTTGCAGGCAATATGGGAATATTGCTGGCAGTATTGCTACCAATATTCATACTTCTTGCAATTTTACCAAAAAATATTCCCACTTCACGGCAATATTGCCATCAACGGCACATCACTTTCTGCACTGATTGATTAACTAATTAACAGCCAGTGGAAATAACAAATTATTACACTGTCACCAAAAGAATACTTTCTTGATACCTGTAAGGTTATACAGATAACAAGAATATGAAAGAGAAGAATTTACAAATTAAATTTTAATCAATGGAATATAAAAATACTGGTAACCTAATCAGCATGCATCAGCAAAATGGCTTGATATTCAAGCCATTTTTTTTTCTCTGAATTATCATATAACCCTTTCCACAAAGGGTGGAGCAACAGGAAGGAGTTTTATTGAATAAAAAACACCTGTGTTTCTTCAGTTGCGCTTTGAATTCCATGGTAACGCTTTCGAAGAACCCTACGAAACATTAGGCCACTTGTCGAATTAAAATTGTTTTTATAACCTTTTAATGTCGGCTATATATCTGATAAACACTCATGCTTATTCCGTCTGGGTCATACATCCACAACCAAATACTACATGTCGTCGGTTAAACAGCTATACGAAATGAAGTACCCAGTCACAAACAGACGAGCCGTGCAAATAGAACCAGCAAGCACTCTTTGGGAATAGCCCATTCTCTTCAGCTTATTCTTCTCGAAAGAATTAAATAAAGTTAATATCATAGCTATAACTGACCTGATTAATAATCTTCCACTTTGAACTAGAACTGAACTGCTCCGCTTTCTTCACTTCTTCGGGCCTCTCATCAATTATACCAGCTATCTGTGGGGCATCCTCTCCCTGGTCGAACACGTCCAGTTCATCACCATCCAGGGTACGAAGCTTTGATAGGTCGATGTCATCATCTATTATTTTTAACCTAAAATAAAGGGTGAAAATGTTTAGAGGTATTTAATTGGTGGTGTTATTTAACGGGTGATAAGACAGAATGGAAGAAAAAATTGTTGCGCCAACCCTAAATAACACAGGACAATGGTAGGAAGGTGATGAAGCACAATAGAAATTGATAACTTCATGATATGGCCAAGTAAAACTGGCCAGATTGTTTAAACAATAATATTTAATTATACGTCAATCTTCGTTTAACCTTTCAATCGTGGAAATTACAGACACAATAAAGGCAATAGGTGCGCGAACGCCGGCGTTCGCTTGGGGTTTAATGAATTAACCTTTTGAATGACTTATGATACACAGTTCGACATAAGCAATTGCCTTTCTATTGTGTCTCTAATTACGGCATTCAAAGAGTTAAACAAGGATTAAATGTTTAAACATAAAAGAGGTTTGACATATCATTGAAGTGACCAATATTTTTCTTATTTTAGCATTTGTAAGCTAAATTCACATTATTATGTATAATAATATCATTTTGCTAAATTACTTGTCATTTTAAATGTAAATTTAAGTGAATTTCTATTTTGTTAAAATATTAATTGTGGCTGTATGAACTAAAACCTTTGTCATAAATACTACAAACAAGGTAAAAATGAAAAATTGTTGATTTTAATTTTTTTTTTTCTCAAAAACTATATGTTTCCTAACATTGAAACTTTGCATAATTACTTTTTAGACATAAACCTTTTAATTCATTAAATCCCTGAGTGAACGCCGGCGTTCGCGCACCTATTGTCTTTCTATTGTGTCTGTAAATTCTACTATAGAAAGGTTAAATAAAAAAAATATGAGCTTAAAATTCACTGTCCAGTATAGTACAGTTTAGTCAATAATACTCCTGTTGGCATAATATTTTAAGGCATAATATAGTTTGACAATGTTTGTGCATAACTTTTATTAGCATAATAATACAGCTGCATAATAATACTTTGGCATAATGCAGTTAGGTTAGGTTTATAACGGCATTATGTGCTTTGTGCACGGGGAATCAGTAATGTCCTAAATAAACTAAGAAGGAAGGGATTGAGAAGTGCGAAGTAGCAGTATTTATGGCAACAAGCATTATGGCAAAACATTTATGCCTAATAACATTATGTGTAATGATCATTATGCTAAATTTCGGTATGCTAATATAAATTATTACTATAAATTTTATGTTTATCATTTGTAAATTGTATAGTTTAGCCCTAAGGAGTTCAACTGAAGACATTCAGTAACTTAAGATTACAGCCTAGTAGCAAAACAACCTGTTACATTCCAGTCACCTTGATTGGGTTTATGGTATCTGAATGCCTCTGACAGCATACAATTAGCTTTTGCTAGCTAGAATATAGAACTCAGTTTCTTTAGTTTAAATTGACGGAAAGTATGGCGTGTGTGTTAATTATAACCAGTGCAAATTATATGGCGCATATCGTTATTTAAAATAACCTATAATGTATGCAAAAATGTATTTAGGAGGGAAACGTTGACTCAAGTAAAATAAGGCACTAAACAAAACTTCGATTTTGTTAGATTCTGCTATGAAACTGTCTTTGTCGTGCTTGTAATTAAAACTACGTTAAACAGTGTATTGTTTTAAATTTTATAAGAAAATCTTTATCGTAAATTACTTTTACATACCCAGTGCCTTTGATTGCCTTTTTCTTCTTCTTCTTTTTGTCTCCCGACTTCCCACCAAGATATTTTTGTAAATACGCTTTCTGATTTATACTTGTTGACATTTTATCTGTTTTGATGATTAAATTTAATAATCTTTTATTCAATTAAATTTTTTTTTACGAAAGGCATAAAACCAAACACACGAACAAACACTTTGACGTTTTCTTATAAAATTTTGAGTGTTACAGGATTTTTAGCATAGCTAACGGGTTTTGTTATCTCTTTTTATCATTTGTAGGCAAACGAAATGGGTCATCATGCTCAAAACTGCTATAAAATACGCTTGACGTTCACCGCGTTCCGAATTGCATCGTATTGCGAATCCGACCAACTCACATCGTCACAAACAGTACTCAATATTCCTTATATTTTGTGACTATTAAGTTCGGTTGGATTCGCGATATAATCGCTTTTTACGTAATTCAGAACTATGGGTAGTCGAGCACTAGCGAGGAGCTACGTTATTTGAAAAAGTACGGTTTTTTTTTCTATAAATAAAGGAAACTTAGATCTCTAAGCGAACGCCGGCGTTCGCTCACCCTTTCTCTTTCTATTGTGTCACTAATTCTCACGATTGAAAGGTTAACGATTGAAGCGAGCACTGGAGGTGAAGTTGTACCTACCTACACAAATACAAAATAGTATATCCCCTAAAAAAGTATTTTGGAACTTGTGGAGTAGTGAGGAGCTCGTGGCGCAGTAATAATAGCCGCACGGGTAACATAGTTAAGCAACGCTTGCCAAGGTCGGTGTGTTGATGGGTTACCAAACGTTACATTCCGAGATTCCTCCATAACCATAGATCGGGATAGGTAGGGCTGTTTTATGTACTTGCCATAGGTAAGAATAATAATCCCTGGACTCGGGGAATATTCCCCGAGTCCCGGGATTTGGTTTTATAGTAATAAAATAATAAAAAAAACTTTCTTGACTTCGGGACTAATGAAAGATTAGCCGAGCGCTCAAGATCCGTGCCGGTATCTCAACAAAGCGGCAACGTCACGCGCTTGGCAAAACATTTTATAGCATCATGCGCTTATTGGCTTACATATATTTTTTTTATACATTTTGACAAAAATAATGAAATTCATTTAAATTCCGTAGTATCAGCCGGAATCCCGTGGAACATCCACATTAACATCAATGTTTGCGGTCAATGAACCTAAATAGCCCTACCTATTCCAATCACTGTCCATGACTCGATGGTCCCGCGAATGTAATTTTTAGTCTTAGAGAGGGGGATCGTGTTACCCAGTTACTTGGTTGCGAAAGTTAGATGGTAGTCGCTCCACATAGTATACTGGTACTCGGCTGTAGTGTTTGACCAAAACTGGTTTTTCAACGGAAACCGAATTTCGGCAACAGTCTCAATTTCGGCCGAAACCGAAACTTCCTAACCAGGATCATGTTTTGAGGGAAAAATAAAGAAAACGTTATTATTATCATTCAGTCCTTATTTTTATTTATTTTTTTCATTTTTAGGCCCATTTCTGTACAATAGATTAAATAGAAAATCAGGTTTGTATACATAAATTAAATTATTATAGCTGTAAAAAGATTATTGTGCAATACTTACTCAGCATCTCTTAAGGAGAGACAGAAGATCTCCTCATAGCTTGTACGAGTAAATAAAAGATATTTTGCTCTTAGTTAAATTAAATTTAATCATTGTTAATTCATTACTTAAGGTTCTTTGTACTTTTTAGCCTGAAGTACAGGTCCAACCTAGTTCAGGCAAGAAATGCGTTAAAATTGTTTTTGTATTTTAATTTAAATGTGCCACTTTTATTAAATAAGCGATATTCTGTTCTACTATATTTTATTTTTAATGCATTTTAAATTTAGGTGATTGTAATCGTTAACTATTATAAATGTTACGATTTTAGTTTTGGAGTAGGTAAAAAGAATTGCAAACACAAGCCAGTCACGACATGATTAGGCACGTGGACACGGCAAAATGTCTTCGTTGTTTACTCGCTTGAAGAGATTATAACGCGCTGAACATGACTTGAACACAGCGCGCGAACTCCCGAGTTCAGGTTCGGTTTCGATCGTAGTTTCGGCTGGTTTGCCAACGAAACCGAACATTCGGCCGGACACTTCTCGGCTGTATTCAGTTAGACAGGAAGAATAATTGACGAAAGGCTAGGAAGATAGTGTGTATTTTGTAATAAATAAAATTTCAGTTAAGCAGGCGTTTTTGACACTAGTTTATCACAATATGTTTAACAGTGTTTCCTAGGTAAAGGCAGGAAGGTTAATTGATTAGTTTTTACACACAGAATAAGGAAAATAGTCTAAAGATGAGCAGTAAATTAGGTAAACAGTATGAACCATAAACAACTAGGTAATGATGTATGAGTATGTTTGCTATGCTGCTTGTTGTGTAGTCAAATGGCACCTCATTTCACGTCAATGGTATTATGTAATAGTACATTATGATATAAGTATGTAATGTTAGTGATTACCGTCGAGGCGGTATTTAGACCCGATCCGTGGCGAGGGGTAATCATTAATTACTCACGTGTATCATACGACGTTTTTCAATACACTTGTGAAGAAAATAACTGTAAAACTAGTACCTAAACTTTTAGGCGGTATAAATCTGTTTTCATATGCGCGAGAATATTTTTTTTTAAATTTAGGTTTCAATACACTCACTGAAATGAATAAACGGGGGTTAACCGGCGACTCGTGGGGGACCTGCGCCCATCCTGGTACGATAAATGTATTAAAATTGTGGCGGGGGAGAGGTTGAACAAAAGGTTTTAACTACATTATAGCACTAGTGCGTAATGGTAATCAAAATGTCACAGTTTGGTAACAAGGGCCATTATATACCTAAGTGCAGTGCAATAAGAGTCACATTCTGAGCAAGTGTAGGTATTGAAAAAGTAATTTGTCGACGTCAGTCTTGCTTTCATAGCAATTAAGTTTTTGAGAGTTTTCATAGTTCAAGAGTTAATATTGGAGGTGTTGCTGTGTTATGATTATGAAGAAGGATTTAATTGTGAGTTTTTGTAAAATTTTTGTCTCGCATAATAAACAAACAAAAAAAAACAAAGATTTGCTGCAGCTATGCTCTTTATTTATAGTTTCTATGCTTTAACAAAAATAAGCAAACTTCCATATCGTGTCCGTCAGTGAGTGGCAAGTGGTCGTGTATATCACATTTATTTAGATTTTCGAAGGTTTTATTTTTTTTGATCATCGTCACTTTCACGGAGATAGCGCGATTGTCTCTGAAAAAAAAAAAATATTATTCATTAAAATATTCGCCAGTAAGTTTTTTGCTGCTCTTGATTATTAAGTGTTGAAAAGTTACATGTATTTTCATTAGCTTGTCAGTAAATATTATTTAAAAAAATATATAAAATAGGAAAGTGTACTATGAATCAGCAAAGATTGACTTCTGTGTTACGCTTAGTATGCTTGAAGGCAAAAATTAAATGTATGGGGAAATGTTGAAATCATACAAATATCGTATAGATTTAAAGGAGCCCCAAGTTTGGTTAAAATGGTTTAGGATACTCACATTCCTATTCTGGTCTAAGGTATTGTAATTGAGGGGTAAATACTAAAAAGAAACATAACAGTACAATATTAATTTCAGTGTTAGGTTTGGTGATTATTGATTCTCGACTTTTTACAGAGTATAAGTTTCTCAGGTTAATCTTAGTGGCTTACTCGCAGGCCTTCTTGAAAACAATAATCATTTCTTCAAGATCGTGTAGGTATAATACAGCGTAATAAAAGCTGCGTTACCCTGAACGAGATGTGTAACCTTACAAAAGGTAATACCTACGAATTTAGCAAAAACACCACGGGCAGCACCATTTGACAAACTTTTGTGGATCGCGCCGCACATTACGGCTACCCTGGGGAATTATCAAATAACCCCTCCCGTTCTGGGCGGAGCGAAAGGGAGTGTCAGACTATTACTGACTAGAACCTACCTGTATCCTTCAGTTACCCTTTGCGTTCCAGGGTCACGGTAACTCTGTTGAACAATTCCGCAGCCCTGGGACTTCAGAAACGCTGTGACAAACTTCATGATAATACCGAAATGTGCGAGTTTGATAGGACGGACGTAGAGACATCTTAATTTTTTTTTTCATAATCTTTAAATAGACATATAACTTAACTTACCGCCGAGTTTTGTCTGTATGCTGACGATCGGTCACTCTAGATGAGGAGAAAATTACACTTTAATTTAAATATACATATTAAATTAAGCTAACATAACTAGATGTAAGAAATTTTAAACCTCAATGCCTTTGAGCTCCTGTGAAGAAGTTATTAAATTAGCATCGTTTCGATATTCATTGCTCCATTCGTATACAAGACGTCTTGATTTATATCCTCTCTCAATAAATATCGAAAATATGCTATGCTAGAAGCTATCCGCGCATAGTTATCATAGTGAGGATTAGTTAGTAGTTTTATTTCAGAAGTAAATAAGAGGTATTAAAGTACTTTATTAAGTTTTTACTTACAATATATTTGTTGTTTAGTTTACTGCCAAGCAGTCCAAACTAGCGGAAAGGACACCGATAAATTAATAATCTTACAGTTGCCACAAAGTATCTTGAGCGGTTGCGCAGAAGTCAAATATTCGGTCTCTTTAGTGGTGCGAAGTGAGACGCGGGGGCGGGGAGTGTCAGTAATTGTCTCGCCGCGCCATCGCGTCATAGACGTCACTCCTCATTCGTTCCCTGCGTTGCGGAATGTATCTAACAACGAAGACGATTGGCTCGCCAATGTATGGAATGCGCAAAACGATCCCCACTCTGACGCCGAGCGCTCAAGATACGTTGTTGCAACTGTAACATGAAATGACTTCATCGACGGAGACTTGGCGCATCATAGGCCTAGAAGAAGTAAGACGGCTCGACGAGACGAGGAATGAAAATTCAATAGAACAAGAAATCAAAATCTAACACTGAAATGAAAACCAAAGTGCTTAAGAACAGAATGTTAAAAAAAAACTGCGGTTCACAGGAATTCAGGCTCAGAAAACGCCAATGCAGCTTTTTCAAGGACAGAGTAGAGAGTAGGTTCAATACCTATGTCCCAACTAGGTATTGTACTCAAATCTGGCTGATCTGTTGGTCTGCAAACTTAATCTAGCCATTTTAAACTTTGATCATCGATTCATGTTACCTCGCTGTATTTTTGCAGATACGGCGCGATCTAAATATAAACAAAATATTTTAATAATATACAGAAAAATGTTTTACGGGTCGCTGAATCTATTTTGTAGCTCATAATTTTGATTATTTGAAAATTTCTTCATATTTTGATTAAAGCGATTTCCATTATAAATAGGCGGTCTAGTAACATAGTTTTGCCGAAGCTTGTCCCCATTTTTGTTACTTACATATTTGAAGCTAAGGTCCTAGAATAAAAATATTATTTGTTTATTAATGTTAATTGTTAACAGTAGTGTAATATCAATTCAAGGTAGGCAGAAATATCAAGATTCTGGTGTAGGTACCAATCACTATTTTTGTTGTTTTAGTGCTATTTTTTATTTAAATAAAAATAACTTACGCCCAAATCGTGGACTCCTGTCGTTCGCTGAAAATTTACAATTATTTTGTAATAAATGATTAGTCTATTTCAACATAATTACATACAAATATAAAAGATGACATACGCTGCTTATACCGTTCGGTGGAGTCTAGAAAGAAATAGTAGAAAACGTCCGTTTTATTTACGTTTCAATAACAATAAAAATTATATTCATTAGCAATACTTAAAAACGCGTTTCAATAAAATGCAATGCTTACGTAAGAAATTTTAAGAGTCTGCAAAAATTAAATTGATTTAATATAATGAAAAATGCATCTGGTGGTATTATTTGACATTAGTGATATCTTTTTATAACTTAAAAAATTGTTAAATCTTGGAAGTTATTTAATTAAAATTATACTCACGCCTTGACCTCCATATCTCTAAAGCGAACAATAAACAAGGTGTAATATTATTCTAAGTTTATAACAAAATATATTTTATTATATTAAAATGTATGACGAATAGACAGTGTTAAGAAAGCACATTAAGTATTTTATGAAGTTGTACAAACTCTGTGAAGTTAGTTTAGTTAGCCTACAGAAATTATGCAGCAGGTTTTTAGATAGAAGTAAAAATTGGTGACATAAAAATAAAACAATCTCAAGAAGATTAGAAAGAAACAGAAAATATTTTATTTGCGCCCCACACATACACGTGCATTTGTGACCAATTGAATATTAGGGTAAGAAAATAAGACATTAATTAAATAATAATATAATTACTACTAACTGTTTGTAGTTCATCCACACTCTGGGCGAGGATGTCCAGCTGTGAACTCTGTAATCCAAAAGTCTTTTTTCCATTTTATAAAAACGTTTTTTTTTTTTTTTACTAAAGTTACGGTTTTTTGTATACACTACAGCTTATTGAAAGATTTTATGGGTAAATAATGGCCCACCTTGGCTCATCTTCAATATACATTGAAAAATTTATTTAGGAATTTATCGACGTCTTGTATACGAATGGAGCAATGGACATTGAAATAGGTTTTTTTGAGCAGTGGGCCAGAAATAATAGCATGCTCCTTATATTTTCATGGTGGCGTTTGTGCAAAATTTGAAAATGATCCAGCTGCGAAAATATACTGAGCATTCTGTACAAATAATTATTTTACTTATTTCCATATAGGCACATATATAGAGAAATAAGGAGCATACGAGGGTGGTTTAATAATATTTACCCTCAATGCACTTTCGTAATTGTCTTCATTATCATCATCTCCGCGATCGTTACTCCTCTGAAAATAACATTATTAAAAAAGTAATTTTTATAAGAGTACATTCAAAAGTAACTTTTAAATTATAACAATCTAAGCTGTGAAACTTACGTTGCTGTCACTCCTGTCAAGCCTGTCGTCCTGTGAATATTAAGTAATTAGACATTATCATTATGGCTGTTGTTAAAGAAAAAGATTTTTGAAAGTTAAAAATAAAATAGACAAGGAAAGTTTTTGAGATTCAAAACCACCACCAAGGTGCACCCGTGAAACACGAAAACAAAAGAGAAAATTATATATTTTTTATATTAGTACTGCGAAATAGCACACATTTAACAATAAGAAAAAAACAATAATAATTACTACATTTGCAACTTTATAGCTGATGTGTCTTACAAAAAATATAAAAATTGCTATGAATACCACCAGATGTTGGCCTAAAAATTGTGTAAAAAATAAAAATAATCGGACCATCGAAAAGAAACAGAATCCCGAATTATAATTTTTTTTTGTTGATTTTTTTGTATAAATAAACCAACCCAAATATCTACCAAAGTATCCGAGTCCATCGTCAAAATTATGGAACAGCTTTAAGTAAAAGGGTCAAATTAGTCATCGCGAATAAATGTAATTATGGTAAGATATTATTTATATTTTTTTTCGAGTCATCAGTCATATTACTTACATGAAAAAAAATAAAACTATCTACTAAGAATGATATGATGCTCTTACTCTGACGCACTATTCCGAACAAATCAAGACCCTTTTCTAACATAATCATTATGGAAAACAATTTGTCTAGGGTCTTTTGATATTTTTATGGAATTTAACTCATATTAATTCTGTCCTTTAACAGCTCAACAGGCTGCTTACTATTTCAGATTAGCGCGTCAAAACATTGAAGCAGTTCAAAGTTACAAATAACACTTACATCTCGTCTGTCATCGTCCCTCCTGTCGTCATTTGTGTCCGAGCTACGATCCCTCCTGTCACTGTCTCTTCTGTCGTCATATCTGTCCGAGCTACGATCACTCCTATCATCGTTGTTCCTACTTGCCTGTCTAAGTCGTCTCGATTGTCTCTCTCGTCTATTTTGTCGAACTCTTCTCGATCTTCTATTACTGTCACTTCGGTCGTCATCTCGTCTATCATCATCTACTCTGTCATCGTCGTTCCTGTCATTATTTGCTCCATCATCTTCGGTTCTGTCATTATCTGTTCGGTCATCATTATTTCGGTCTCCGTCACGTCTGTCGTCGTCTGCTGTATCATCGTCGGTTCTATCATCATCATTTCTATCATCATCTGCTCGGTCATTTCGCCTGTCATTTGATCCATCTCGTCGATCTCGCCTGTCATTGTTGTATCGGTTTGAGTTGCTCCTGTCGTTGTCGCGTCTGTCGTTGTTGTCATCATCGTCATTGTCTCTATCGTTATTATATCGGTTTCGCGAGTTGCTTCGGTCACTGTCTCGTCTGTCGTTGTCATATCGGTCGTTGTCATAACGGTCGTTGTCATTTCGGTCATTGTCATATCGGTCGTTGTCATATCGGTCATTAGTATATCTATTGCGAGAGCTGCTTCTATCGCTGTCATCTCTTCGGTCAGTGTCAAGCCTGTCATCGTCGTTTCGATCATTGTTGTATCGTGTGTTGCTTCTATCGGTGTCTCTTCTATCACTGTTCCTTCGGTCATTGTCATATCGGTCACTGTTGTATCTGTTACGAGAGTTGCTCCTGTCACTGTCTCTGCGGTTGTCGTTGTTCCTATCGTTGTTATATCTATTTCTTCTGTCACTGTCGCTTCGGTCATTGTCTCGTCGGACGTTGTCGGATCTATTCTGGCTTGCGCGCCTAACTCTTCTGTTGTTATTAGATCTGCTACGAGCACTCTCTCTGTATCGCAGATTGCTGTCACTTCTGTCATTATCTCTTCTGTCGTCATCTCTCCTGTCGTCGTCCCTTCTGTCATCGTCCATCCTATCATCATCCCTCCTGTCGTCGTCCCTTCTGTTACTTTCATATCTGTCGCTATCAACTCTGCTTCGGGCACTTGATCTATGACAGTTGTTGCACCTAGCACCAGGTCTTCTACGGTAGCTGTTATCGTTTCTGTTGCTGGAAGATCGAGAGCTAGATGACCGATCGTAATCTGTCCGTTTATAGCTTCTGTCACGACGATCCCTTCTGTCACTATCGTTGTCGGCATCGTTACGGTCACGTCTCTGTGGAATCATATGTACAAGTTTTTTAATTTTATGATATTTGTACCTGATAATAATTTAGTCGTTTTATTTGAGATTGATAGGCCATTTTTTTTTGCAATTTGACTAATTGCAAGTCAGTGGTTCTTACATATATATCATCTACATCCTAATGTTCCAGTTTCTATTATAATACAGACTATTTTTGAGATGGTTTAATATTATCATTATTTGTTATGTTGCTGTTGTAATTTATCTGTAAGATGTTATTTTTGAAAATGAACGAGAACTTTCGGATCAAAGTCAGCCTATGTTATTGATGATATTGAAGTCAAAGCTACACCAGAAGCAATGTTGGTTTATAAAGAACACAAGAGTACAAAAGGAGGTGTAATACTCAGATTACCTCTATTCTTGTCCGGCATAGACTCGGTTCCTTGCCGGGCGCTTCACGGGCAGGTAGCTTAAGAGTAAAACCGGATATCACACATGGACTCTCATATACTTCGTAATATGATTCTGAATAAAAGATGACTAACAACAGGAGGGGTCGCTCTAGATGGACATTTAGAATGGCCAAGAGTGAAGTACTCATAACCAGCGTTCATTTATGGCCATATATATGAACGCTTAATTTGAGCACAGGATGTAAGGATTGCAGCAGATGGCTTTCTATAGTTCCTATTAACGAACATAAGGGAAAAACCGTGGGCTAATGCATGTATGGTTTAGTCACTCAGTAACATCAAAAAGGAATGATACTGTTAATATATAATTAGCAAATATTTTGTACAGTAGATTCCGTAAAAATTGCTGAAAACTTAAGCCAAACTTAAACGAAACTATGGAATAACAGCTCATTTTTCCCGAGTTTACTCTGTGGAATTCAAATTCGGTAGACCATTTACGTGCTAAGGTGTATTATAGGAATCGATATTACTATAATTGTATTATACCATGTCGTCGTCATCATCGTCCTCATCGTCATCGTCGTCTCTGTCGCGCTGGTCCTGTGAAAAATAAACGATTTTTGCTTTTATTCATCATTTGTGAAAATAGTATCAATTTTGGTTGACGAGACGGGAAAAGAAAAAAAGAAAGTAAATAATGACACCAAGTCACAAATGTCAGTGTGGAGGATGGATTCCCTCCACAGGGTATGCATCACCTGACCTTCCAGGATGTAAAGCTTACCTAAGCTTTTATAAGCCTTATAAAGCTTTACAGGTTGCTAAATACTGTTTGGGGAAAATGTTATTTGACGAAAAGAGAAAGAATATGGGACAAGAGCAGAAAGATGACGAATCATCATTTCTGAATTAGATTTTCCAAATTCTTTATTAGGCTTAGACAAAGTTATTAGTAAGAAACCTGTGAAGTAAGATAATTATATTAAATAATTGAAACTTACATCATCTTCTGTTCGATCTTCAACCAGCTGATAAAAGCAAATAAACAGTTGTTTTAGTGATAAATAGTAAATTATGTTACTTTTCAATACGAAGTAATGGATATAAGAATTTCTAGAGATACACACATGAATAAAAACAGTTTGTCTTTGTTTACTAAAATTAAAAAGGCAGCAACAAAAAATATGCCATAGAAGTAAATCCGTTTGTGAGAATGTAAGATAAGCTTAAAAACTAAGTTGAACTAACTGACCAGGGTTTTGCGAAACTTGGTCTTCCAAAACATGAAACACGTTAAAAAGAAGATAATGTAATGTACTAAGGTCAAGGAGAAATATTCCAAGTGGAGTGGAGTTCCTCTTCAATAACTGAAGACGAACCAGAAAAAGGACTCAATTTTATTATTGTGTCTATGAAAAGTGATAGAGAACTAAAAACAATTAAGAAAAGCAATGATAGAGTTTCTAAAAAAAGAAATATCCAGGACATAAATCTGGAGATACTCTATGCAGAAGTGAAGATAAAATTGTTGTAGTAATAAAAACATATTTTTACATTTAAACTAAGCCTGTGTAGTCGTCGTCGATATTCTTGTTGCTGTAAATAATATAATATGACTTACAATCCAGGAAGTATGTACTTTTGATTTTATAAAAAAATAAAAAGTTTTTATGTAAACCAGCGGGGTAAAAGAATAGAAGGATATCTTAGAGATATTATTAAAATAACTATTTGGGTTTCACTAGATAGAACCACAGTTCACGTAATCAAGCAATAATCGAAGAGATAAAAACATTTTGGGATTTGTCACACTGCAATAAGAATTTATTTAATAATAGGAATCCATTTTCTTAATTTGCAGCATCTGGAAGTAGGTAATCTGGTGTTGTACTTGTTATATTTTGTAAATGTATTTTTGATTATTAATAGTTCCTTTATTTTGAACTATACAATTTTCCCTTTTTTACATTTTAGAATTGTAGCTATTACAAGATACACTATCAGTAGAAGATCACAAAATTCATCATCAACGAATACTGAGATTCCATTAGTTGGTGTCCACAACTTGAGGACTAATCCGATTGAGGAGGATTTTCTCAATGTAATCCCAGTAGATAAGTGAAATGTAAAGAATTTAAAATAATATTAGAAATCTTACCAGGTCATCGGAATTTGACTGGCTCTGCTAAAATTATAAAAAAGTTTTGTTTAGCACTTAGCTACTTAGAAAAGAAAAAAAGAATAAAGTAATAATGGTGATAAAGTGCTAGTTTTTTAATTAGGACAAAAAAGAAACTATGTTTTTACAGCAGATTATGTTTGTTTTTGTTTGATTTCTTACAAAAAATGGCGCGAAAATAAAAATCTTTTTTTACTTACCGAATAAGGTGCGGCTAGCACGACAGCGAAGCAAAGAGAAAAGAGGATTATCCACCTCATCTTTGCTATGAGCCTAACAAAACGCTATGGAAGAAACCTCCTCACGCAGTATTTATGAAAAACCGGTGCATACCGTAAATAATCGATATTAATGATTGCACGCTCGTCACTAATTGAGCATGAAATCTTAGCGCAATTGCGAACAGTACATTTCTTAGATTTTTTATTTTTAATTAATTAATCTGTTATTAATAAATCAATTATTGTCTTATGAGGTTCTAATTATTATTATTGTGTAAAGAATTTTTTTTAAAATTCCGTATTTGTGACACTCTGCGATTTTAAGCATGTCACTGAAAAGACCTACATATTTATGTATGAAGCCTATCTCAGTGTAAGGGCGTGAACACTCCACCATTTAAATGATAATTTGAAAACCATTTATATCTACCTACACGTCTTTTCACCAAAACCTGTACTTATCGAGTACCATATACTTAGGTAACTTTACAAGTTAATTTATGATTTAATCAAATATTCCCGATAGTGTAAATTATACATTTAGTACACGTAAATAACTTAGATAATAATATGGCATGTAATTGTGTTCATAAAATTATTGAAGCAATGTGTAATTTGAAACTCATTATAACACCACTGTTTCTTATGAGAGTAGGGTTGCCATTAATTGCCAACAATATTTTTTGGAGGTGTGCGGAACAGAGTGTAAATTCCTACAAACCTCCGCTGAGTAGGGAGGATCTTCTGACCAGACGGAAGTTTTGTCTGATTTGGGCAACTGCCCGATAGATGACTTCGGACGGTTGATGTTGAAATCGTGCGGAGAGTTACTGCACGATTCAGAATTTTGTAGTTTAGCTCCTAAGTAACGCCATAGATAATAAAAATAACTTTTTACACCACCTGCTCGATAATGTCGTTTTACACGTCATACAAACCTCACTTAAAGCAAGTCATTATATGCCTAGGGAGATAATGCAGTATGGCCGATCCCTAGGGAATAATGAGATTTGAATTTGGAGCATCAAGAATCGTCAACATTGTGAATTAAAATGTAGGCGCATCGACCAAGTTGACTCGAAATTTAAACCAAAGAGTAGATATGTGATCACTATGATTCAAACTGGCCACTAACAAAAAAAAGAAAATAGAATAAAACATGTGTACTGACGACACGGGAGCATTATAGAAAATTGAAACTATAGAACCTTGGAGTAGTGAATTTTGTTTGTTTAATGACCTTCTAAATATAATACCTACTTATTTTTCTATATGATTTGGTCGACCAAATTGTCTTTTAATTACCTCACAGATGGTGTAAAAAGTAGAGTATGCAACACGGGGATAAAGCTGTCTTTGTCTTGGGCGGTTTAAATTCCTCACTTCACTCAGGTTTCTTTATTAACTCCCTCGCAATGCTCGGGAGTTAATTTTATAAATCCCTCACTATCGTTCGGGATTAAAATCAGCAACCTTCGTTTCGTTCGGAATTCAACATGCCGCCCGCGACTTAAAGACACTGCTTTATCCCCTAGTCACATAAACTACTATTTTACACCACCTGCTCGATAATGTCGTTTTACACGTCATACAAACCTCACTTAAAGCAAGTCATTATATGCCTAGGGAGATAATGCAGTATTGCCGATCCCTAGGGAATAATGAGATTTGAATTTGGAGCATCAAGAATCGTCAACATTGTGAATTAAAATGTGGGCGCATCGAACAAGTTGACTCGAAATTCAAACCAAAGAGTATGGTATTATTCACTATGATTCAAACTGGCCACTAACAAAAAAAGAAAATAGAATAAAACGTGCGTACTGACGACACGGGAGCATTATAGAAAATTGAAACCTTAGAATCTTGGAGTAGTGAATTTTGTTTGTTTGATGAACTTGTAAATATAATACTTATATTTCTCTGTTATATGATTTGGTCGACCAAATTGTCTTTTAATTACCTCACAGATTGTGTAAAAAGTAGAGTATGCAACACGGGGATAAAGCTGTCTTTGTCTTGGGCGGCTTAAATTCCTCACTTCACTCAGGTTTCTTTATTAACTCCCTCGCAATGCTCGGGAGTTAATTTTATAAATCCCTCACTCTCGTTCGGGATTAAAATCAGCAACCTTCGTTTCGTTCGGAATTCAACATGCCGCCCGCGACATAAAGACACTGCTTTATCCCCTAGTCACATAAACTACTATTATCTAAAGATGTCGCCACACTTTATAATAACGTATCTTACTTCATTTTTGGTCAATATATTTTGATGCTTTTGCATAACAATAAAGTAGGTATTATAAAGGTAAAGATACTCTGCATAATTATTTGTAACAAACAGACAAAAAAACAGAACATAAATTCTAAAACAAGAATTTTTGTTCTGTTATTTTTTATTTTTAGTTAAAGAGTTTTTCGCTAGTGCCGAATATGTCAAATCAAAACAAATAAAGTTGAGTTGGCAATGAGTATTGAAAGAATTATTTATTTAAAATGGAAGTATAAAAATAGCTTCCAAAATATACTTAAGGATAATGTTAGTGAGAGCTAGAGGTACATTAAAATATGTCTTCAAGGGAAGACACAAACTAGATGAAGTTCTGAAAATAACTTTTTTTTCTTTAAAATACTTTTTTATATTAGCCCACGTTATTTAACCCTGTGTGAGCGAGACAACTGTTACATTCACGAATGATCATAAAGGTATCTAAATATGTAGATACCATCGCGGTCATTTCTACCTGATCACTTATACAAATTTTCGCTTGAATCTGCTGGAGGAATACCGTTCAAATGAAACTGATGAAGCACCCGGTCACGACCTTCAGCATTGAGGAGGAGACGTAGATAGACCTTTACCCTTTAGTGGAACACATCAGGCTTAGATAAGCCAGTATAGATAGATATCTTTATATGTCGCAGGGTAATGAGGATATCAGGGATTTCATGAAATCCCGGAAGATGTCGCATATTTCAGCTCGATTTTTATACGCCGTATCCGCTTTACTGACATTTTACTGGATTTAGTTTGGTGAAACGACATATCACTGACGATAAATTGGTATTTTGTCATATTAATACATAGGTACTTTTAATAAGAAGACGTAATAATCAAGAACATTCAACATCTGAGATTTTGTGATATCCCTAGTGATTTTGTGAAATCCCTGATATCCTCATTTCCCTGCGACATACATATAATAAATCTGTATAAGTTTTGGGTGTGTGCATATACCGTAAAATGTACGAAATCGAACTAGTTAGGAAACTATTATACAATAAAATTGCGTGTAACTTGATATCTTGCTGTTCGTTGGTACGAAGTTCACCAGGTCAACTAGTAATGTAATCTACACTTCTACACCAATACAATGAAGAGGTAAAGTTTTTTTTTATTATTTTGTTTGTAAGAGGTAATCTTTGAAAGTAGGTACTAGTCCGATTAGTAAAAATTTTTCTCCGATAGAAAGCTGCTTTATTCCTAAGTGACATAAGCTATATTTTATGTAGGTACGCAAGTAAAGCCGAGGACAAAAGCTAGTAAATTATAATAATAATGGGCTTAACATCAAAGAAAATAGGTACGAAAATAAATTATCAACGGTTTTCAGCGTTAATTGTATTCAGTAAGCTGTCCTTCCATTCCTGTTACACGAAGTTAATTCCGTTAAAAGCTTAAACAGAAGTTAGTTTTTCATATTCATGATAGTACTGTTAGCCCTGAAAAGGGCTTTTTGGTGTGCGCTCGGAGAGCGCTGCGATTGAGAGCGCATCGCACGCGCGCATAAAAAGTTTCAAGGGATTAACTCAACGGATACTGGCGACTAGGGATGTAACAGAACCAAATACAAAACCGGATCAGTTTTTTAATTTGGTTTGTCGGAATCGGAACCGTAATCGGAGGCAGCAACATCAAATGCGAACAGCCGAAGAGTTACCGGGGCCAGGGTTAGTTTAGAATGACAGCTCGAGCCCCGGTATGAAGGCTTGAAGGAACGGGGTGGGTTTTTAATCAGTAAGAGTCTGACACTATCTCTCGCTCCGCCCAAGAGCGGGGGTTGTCATTGTGTGTCCCACCATAAAAAAAAAACAGATGTAGAGTGGAATTTCCTGCCGAAGTCTGTGTTTCCCGATAGCTACAACTTAGGGGTCTTTAAGTCAAGAATGATAGGTTACTTCTAAGTAAGCGTGCTCGATCGTCAGCCTCATTTTTTAAAACCCTTAAAAGCTTTGAAAAAAAAAATGTCGTCATTTAGAATCTTGATAAAAGCAAGGCTTCTTTCTATTGTTATACTTTTTTTTTTCTAAGTGTCAAAGTTCATGCAAAATACCAGATTTTCAGAGTGAGATTAGTTTTAAACAAATTTATAAATTGACTTCAATAGAAGCCTAGGTAATATCCACAAGATACTTTATTTCCAAAATATCTAATGAAAAATGTGTAACGTTATAAATAACCGCGTAAGAGCGGTTGTATGAAAAACCGTTAAAATGTATGTCGAGTTGCATCCCCTTAAATCTAACTACACAACCAATATAGGCAAAAACCTCATGCAAAATGCTCTTTGTAATAATTATAGATTTAATTTTAAACTTAATGTACTTATAATTATTCTAGATAATTATTAAATGCTAGTTACTAATTACAGTAATTACGTCTGACAAACACCTATATTGAGTCTGCGTGGATGTCAATCTTGTCAAAATCTACAATTATGAAGTCAATGATGACCATTCTGACACTATTGTAACAGTAGACTTGATGTCCTGTTTTGGTAATCTACTAATATAATGGCGTCATTATGACTTTCCAATGGTCAACCACTGACACTTCATTGGAAGTAGAGGCTTATAACGGTAATCTCGTACATAATGACAAATGAATGTCTGACGTATGCACTAATTTGCAATTGCAAAATTTGACAGTTCCTTTGATCAGTGACCTACCAATAGAACGTCATTGTGCAGTCATTGCTTTTAATAAGCTTCATATTGTCATTCTAACACACCTATATCACGAGACCATTGACCGATCAGTGGTCGACCAATATGAATTAGTAGATTACGAACTTTAAGCAAAATGACAATGGAATCGTGTTGGAATGACGACTTTATAAAAATGGCAGACTTGGGCCCCTGAAGAGAGGTTCTCTGCGTGTCAGTCTTATCGGAGCCGAAATCGCAATAGAAGTTACAAAATCAATCGGAAGTTCCGAAAATCCGAATTTTCGGAATCGGAATCGAAACTTTGTAACATCTCTATTTTCGACGCTTTACAAATGAGTTTGTGTCTGTTTTATTTACAATGGAGCATAGACAGGAGGTATTACTTTTTTACTGAGCTTACAGCATGTCTTTGAAATTTTAACTTAGGAACTAAGTAACTAAAGTGTTTGTAAGTAAATATTTTTTTTTAACTTAATTCATTCAAAGGTATGTCTAAATGTTTAAAATTTATTTTTTATTGTAGAAATGTTTAAGAAAAATATTATAGAATAATAAAATAGGAGAATCCTTGTACTAAATTACTGGCAATAGAGTCTTGGCTGTATATTTGAGGATGTATCGATAGATAACACTATTTTCTACTCTAATTGGAATAATTAATGTGTAAACTGTACTGAACTCATTTCAAACATAGTCCTTAAGAGCTAAATGTAAGTAACTATCAAATGTTGGTGACGGAGCAAACAACATTAATTAAATAATCATAAACACATGTGCACTTCTCTCCAATCAAACACAGTAAGGGCCCATCGGCGGTCATTCTCCTTTCAAAATGTGTTCGATATGACATGTGAAATCCTGGAGGAGCGCTGGCTTGATGCTGCGCAAGCGAGCGTATGTGACCCGCTGCTGCCGCGCCACTCCTTTGATGACTACCACTCCACCCGGCACGTGATGGTTGATGGTAGAAAGTAGCGGATTCTGAACTAATTGTGATCCATTGGTGTAATTGCTGTTAGGCGTTCCGATGTGTAAACAAATAAATAAGTAAGAGTAACCATGGAGTTTCTGGCCGGTTCTTCTCCATAGGAAACGACCAATTAGGAACCGTGCCTTAGCTTCCGCCGTTTTATAAGTGCCCATGTAGGCCTATGTGAAATAAAATATTTTGACTTTGACTTTTAACCCGTTGTGTGTCTAAACGTGGATCCACGCGAGACCCAATGGCTTTTTAATTGTGTCTATAATTACGGCACACGAGAGATTAATAAATGTCCAGTAGTAGACAGTTTGACGGATTTTTTTAAATGATATTAAATTAGTGCTTGACTGCGATACCACTTGATGGTAAGCAGAGATGTAATGGTTGATGGTGAATCGCACTAGTTTATTAAGAGCCTATGCACACTGGCCATGAATATAATTGGGCAGGAAGACCGCTGCAGGTAAATTGTTCCAAACTTACGATGTATGCGGTATAAACGACGAGGTGATGGCTTAGTTCGGACCGTGGAGGTGTTAACAAAGAGTAGAACCAAGTGGCTAGCCGTACGTCGAATTGTCTGATGGTAGAGAGGTGTTAAGTGCCTGCCTAAGTCTGAACCTATGACTTACAAATCGCAAGCCAGGGCCGTTCTTCTTTTTAGCGTATCAATGGAAAAACTAGTCAAATTCCTTGCCTGGCCCAGTAATCAGCCAGGGCAATGCCGTCTGCTGATGCTGTCATTAGGTCCCTATCCCTACGTAAACAGGTCACTTTTTGGCTTTTTGGTTGCTTTGGCGTTGTAGTGCGTCGGGAATGTTTGCCGCGGCTCACACGGATGGCTTTCACGCCATCATGCGTAAGAAAGCGTTTTCCTTACTGCAACGTTTGCGCAACAGTCGTAACAGCATCCTGAAAATGATTGTTGATAGGCCGAATTGCCCCATCCAGAGACATTGGGTGGAATTAGCTATAGGTTACTAACAATGCTAATATAGTATATAAGCACTTTCTGTTACTAAACACTAACAATATAGATTATTGGGTCTGAAATAAAGATTTTTTTTTTTAAATTTAATTTAACTGGAAAGTGATGCAAGATGGAATGTGGGACATGGTCTGTGGAGAGATGCCGAACAAACACTGAAGTTCAGAACCGTCCGAGAATATCTGTGGAGATTGTCATTACTGCGCCCAACCTGGGTGCGGATGTTACCATTGGATAGGATCCGATCTAAGGGCAAGCCGGGCATTTGCCTGTGCAGTGGCAAAAAATGAGGGGCGGCAAAATTGACTTATTCCTATTGAAAGATAGATAGATAGTCTAGCCATTAGCCATCCACACACAAGTTGGCAGATTGAGAATTTTACGTGCCGCCTTCCAACCTACTTCAGGTTGGATATTGGAAATATTTAAGACTTTGTGTAATTTATTTCATCACCACTGCTCTCAAAACGGTGAAGGAAAACATCGTGAGGAAACCGGCATGTCCTAGAACCAAAAACTCGAAGATATGTGACATCCACCTATCCGCGCTGGGCCCGCGTGATGGATTACGGCCCATTCCATGGCCAGTCGTATGGCATTTTTGGTTCTAGGATATCCTCAGGTATCCTCACGATATTTTTCTTCACCGTTTTGAGAACAGTGGTGATGAAATAAATTACACAAAGTAATGTGCCTGGCTGGGTTTGAACCCGTGACCTAAAACTAGCAAGTCGGGGCCGTTACCACTCGGCCACCACTGCACTCGAGCTCTGCACTGGGCCACAAATATTACGGAGTCCACTCAACGAAAACCACGTAGTATTTAGTCAAACATCAAAAAAAAAAAGAAAATTATAGCAAAGATCTGAAGATATTAAATCCTGTGAAGTGTTACGTAATAAGAACCCAATTTCGAACCTCTCGTCCGTATTCTGAGAGCACTTCGAGATCTGACCCAATCATAATCGAGATTGATTGCCAAAAGATTAGTCGAAGTCGAAATGTCGCGCATAGTTCGCCAATTACAGACTGAGTTCGGCCACTTATCGAGTTCAATTCGAGCATGTAATTTTCTCAAGATTGGGGTTCGAAAGTTGATTCTGAACGATTGGCTTTTGTGCTACGGGTCGCTTCGAATTCTTTATGGGGAATTTTACTTTATTTTTTAGTATTAGGTATTTAAGTAGGTATCGATTTGTTTGTCAAGAAAAATTGCCAAATATTCACATGTTTCTTGTGAATTCGAATGCAAATGTCAAAAAGTGTGCGAATATTTAAGCGAATGCGAATGCGAATGCAAATATTCGTTACGTCACACCTATCACATCACTCGGGAGTGAAAACCTCGTAAGAACATAATATTATGAGAAAATTGTACCAATAGAAGGAAGAAATACATCATTTTGATACAAGTGCAGAGAGTTTGTCATTGCGACCGAGACGGATGTGTTATAGAGCCGAGGGCTGCAGTGACAAGTTTGCGCGTGTATCAAACGACTTTTTTCAACACACTTAGGAAGAAATAAATAAACAGGACTTGAGCGGCGCCTCATGCGGGTCGACGCGAGCCCAGCCTTATACGATAAATATAACAACGAAAAAAAAACGATACAACAAGCCAGTATATTATATATCTACAACTATTCTGTTAAGAGTAGGTTTGACGTCGGCCATTTTAGTATTGTGACGTAAACGTACCGTTACTCCTTATCAACAACATAAATTGTTAATTACTTTGCAAATAAGAATGAAATTAAAAATACTGTATTTTAATAATATGATGGCGTTATAAGCAAGCGCGACCATGTTATAATTAATTAATTTCTATTCAATTAAAAGAACAAGGAATCGTTTTAGATGGCGTGTTTCAATAATTTGTTTTAATTTATTTTTGGAATTGCGCAGTGGAAGTTTCTTTGGGTTCTACACACAAAATTGATGAAAGAGGTGAACTGACAATGTGTGTGTCACGGCGGCGCCAAATAGGTCCAGTTCAGCAAAAACGCCTGCCCCGCCCGCAGGCGTAGGTACCACAAAGTACGAGTGGAGGCAACGCTCATATTTCAACTACCAATAGCAAACTGGCGATCTAAGTGCGTGGTCTGTTAATTGCGTAGTGCGCGTTTGTATTAGTTTATTGCCTGTAGTGGAGTTAAAGGGTGGGAGAGCCAACTGAGCCTAACCTATTTCATCTTTTGTGTGGTTCTACACACATTGTACAGAAAAAGCTCTCAATGTAGAGTACAAAGGTCTTACCACGATCTCTTAGGCCCTCGCCACACTTGGCGGAAATTCCGTCGCGGAAGATCGGCGACGGAACGTTAATACAAGTTATTGCATATAAATTACAAATAGCGGACACACTACGCGGAAGATTGGTCGCTCCGCTGGTTGTGGTGGCCTTAAGCTATCCATTTTACGACCTAAATTGAACTGTTAAAGAGAGAGCTATAAAGGTTGTATAGCTCTATCCCTCTTTCTCACTTGCACGTCTTTTTTTTGGCTGGTAAATATCATCCCAAATGGCATCCCTTGGGTGGAGCGGGAGATAGTGTCAGACTCTTACTGACTAAAAAACCCATCCCGTTCCTTCAAGCCTTCATACCGGGGCTCGAGCGCCCTTTCGGATAACCCTGGCCCCAGTAGTCTTCGACCCGGCTGGGTCCCTGTAATAAAAATACTTACCTAGTCACCGGGCTATCCAGGCGACTGAGGTTTTGTTTTGCACTTGCACCCAGCTGTTTGCTGGCGCCTAATACCCGCTATGTCCTGCCATGAACTGTGTTGTACTTAGTGTCTGTTGCCACAGACAGTACAATACAGTTCATGGCAGGTCCAACTTGTATCCTTTTTAAATATTTTTGGGAAATAATTTAACATGGTGTTTTATTATAATAATTTAACGGGAACAACTTGTGACCCACGGATGCCCCTCAAGTTGAAGGGTAAAATCTACAAGTCCGTGATAAGGCCTGTCATACTGTATGGATCAGAATGTTGGGCTGTGAAAAAGACGGATGAAAAAAGATTGCATGTAGCGGAGATGAGAATGTTAAGATGAATGTGTGGTGTGACGAGAATGGATAAAGTGAGAAATGAGTATATTAGAGGAAGTTTGAAAGTGGCGCCAGTGACTGAAAGGTTGAAAGGAAATCGCTTGTTTTGGTATGGTCATGTAAAGAGGAGAGATGAAAAGCATGTAGCTAAAAGAGTTATGAATTTACATGTGGATGGATGGAGAAGTAGAGGGAGACCAAAGAAAAGATGGATGGATTGTGTGAGAAGTGATATGAAAGAAAAGGGAGTTAGTGATAGTGTGACGAGTGACAGGACAAAATGGAAGAAACAAACGTGTTGCGCCGACCCCAAATAAATTGGGAGAAGGGCAGGAAGAAGAAGAAGAAGAAGAAGAATTTAACATGGTGTAAAAATGATTGAAATCGATCCAGTTACCCATTCTGAACTCGCATAAACTAAAAATAATGGTTTAGGTATACGTACAAACATACCTTTGCATTATTAGAGTAAAGAGGGTAGCTATAAAAAGTTCAAAGAAACATTGCTTCATTTTGTAAAGTCAGTTTTGTTATAAAAATCCAAGTTTTCTTAGACTTGTTGAAAGCAAGAAATAAACAATATTTTTCCATTAGCAGCTGTTCAAGTTTCTTACTATTTTATGAAACTTTGTGAAACTAGATTTATAATGGAAGAAAAGGGTAACTTACGGCGTGTCTTAGTTTGTTTTGTTTCATTTAAAATATTGATGCTGAATACTTCTGCCTATTTGGAGTCTCTCAAATGTTGCTTGACACATAGGCTCATAAGAGAAAACATAGGTTCGAAATAGCTTGACAGACTTAGTCCTACTGGCCACGGACGCATACTTTCTTGGACGCATACACGCTTGGTGTATGCTTGGTCACAGCTTACATACAAAGAGACAAATCGGCAACGCCGCGTCGTGCCGTCGCGTAGTGTCGTTGAAGGTGGCATTCCGTGCCTAGCGACTGCGACACGCAACAGCGACTAGACGACCACGCGACCATTTTTTTTTTTTTATCGTGGGAAAAATCATGCATTGACATCCCCCGCCCTTGGGCGGAGCGGGAGATAGTGTCAGACTTTTACTGACTAAAAGACCCACCCCGTTCCTTCTAGCCTTCATACCGGGGCCCGAGCGCCCTTTCGGATAACCCTGGCCCCAGTAGGCTTCGGCTAGGGACCCAGCCGGGTGGCTGGGTCCCTGCTGTTGCTGACAACTCCTTGAGGCACGGGAACAGTGCGCGCCGTCGACGACTTGGGCTTGGTCCGGACAGTTACCGGACGGCCGGACAGCGAGCTACCCATTGCTTACTGTCCGCAAGCCCGTACCAAGCGACCATGGTCGCCTGTCGCCGGGCGACGTCTGCCGTCAGTCCTCTCGCAGTTTTTATAGGTGATGGTTGTGTTCTATTGCAGTATACGTTATGTCGGACAATATATCCGCAGCTGGAAAGAGAGTTATTCAGCAGCTATTGGAGGATGAAGAAGAAGATGATATTCTTATTATGTTATTATCTATGTCTCCGGAAAAAAGGATGGTCTTTATAAGATTGGAGTCCTTTTCGTCGACAGAGTATGGTAGAGTACATAACTAAGGCTAACGTGGGATGGAAATACGCGAGTCTTCCCGCGTATTCTTCCAGTTATTACTTTTGTCCAAGACAAAAGTAATTGAAGAATACTATGTGGTCTTAATCAGAAAGATACTGACATACTTCTACCCAGGGTGAAAGCCATCCATGACGATTTCTACACGCAAAATAAAGCTCAATAAAAACTTTTGCTGTTCCTACAATCATCACGTTTCTACTTATCCCTTCGATAATAATAATCACAACAAATTCAGACCGCTGTGAAAATAATTACAGGCTTAACCTCGTTATTTCTGTTCGCTTGTTTGTTGGCGAACCGATGGAATCATGCTATCCGAACAGATCGTTTACACGAGGCGAGGTGCTCGCCTAGAATAGGCTGTTTTTGAAAGGATATAATTATGTACACGTGGGAGTAAAACAGTTGATAAGGTTAGAGACGATGCTGACAGGACAAAAAATTTTAATGATCTAAGATCCGATAGAAGAAATCTCTTCCCTCATAGAATAGAATAGAATAGAATAGAATAGAATAGAATAGAATAGAATAGAATAGAATAGAATAGAATAGAATAGAATAGAATAGAATAGAATAGAATAGAATAGAATAGAATAGAATAGAATAGAATAGAATAGAATAGAATAGAATAGAATAGAATAGAATAGAATAGAATAGAATAGAATAGAATAGAATAGAATAGAATAGAATAGAATAGAATAGAATAGAATAGAATAGAATAGAATAATCTATCTAACTAACTAACTATCTTTTAACTATTTGTAGCCACTACTACCACCACCACCACTACTACTATCTGCAGCTGTGTCTGGTAGCTAACTATCTGTTATTTGATTATGTTAAATATTATATGCTAGATAATGTGTTCATTAAGACACAGCGAATGGATTTCCTAGCTAAATCTGGTGCCAATGATGATAACAACAAAATTTGTTGTTACATTTTTGACATCAATTACCCCTCACTTGTTATTTGGGAAAGTTGAGCATCAGCTGAAAGAATGTGCCCAAGAAACTCAAAAACGATAGGTTGCCTCCTTTGTTTTTGGTGCGAATAATAGGGTTGCCTCGCATAAAGATGTGAGTAAATGGCCATAATGTAGTAGTAAATGGCCATAATGTATCTGTTAGATGATCGATTTTTTTTTTCATGTTAATTAGTGTTTTTAGTCTAATAGAAGCTATTAGTAACGATAGAACTCAATTTGTAAGTATTTTGGATTAAGTTGAAAACATAAAATGTTCGCGATCTCAGACAAATTTTATTGTTTAGGCTCCAGATTTAGCTAGGCAACATACAACACATTATTTAGCACATAATAAATATCATAATCGAATAACAAATGAGGGAAGAGATTTCTTTTATGGATCTCTTACTATAACGAATAAGCCGAAAGCTCAGCTCAGCGATATCAATGTCAAATATTTTTCAAAATTTGTCACTTTAAGAGGAGCAAGACGGAGTGCTCACACTCCGTCTTGCTCCTCTCAAAGTCACTTTTAGATTCAGACACTTTAGATAGCGATATCCTTATCGGCATACATATATTATCTTATATGGATAATTCGGAATTGGTTAAACTTCATGTATAGATATCCTGACTTACTTTGGTATGAATATGTAGGGTCCCTCGATGCGCGGGGCCTTAGTAGGTATTTGCTCCTCATGCTTGTGTTCGAATAATCCAGCACTAGAATATCTGTGATTTGGCGACAAATTGCGACTAATTAACCGCTAAAGTTGGAACTTTGCTAGGTGCCCTAGTTTTTGAGATATTAAGCCGGGAGATTCTCTCAATGTCAACCAATTAGAAACCCTTATAACTTTTGAACCAGTGACCGACAAATTCTGATATTTGGCGATAAATATCGATCGCCTCGATTAGGCTACGCCTCCGATTCCTTTGTTCTGACGTCATCTCAACGCTTACTCACGGGGTCAACTTTTCTCACCTATGGGCGAGAATGTTGACTCGTGTAAATCTACCTTAAATGAAATATTTTCAATTTCGTATTCCGTATTTGTTCGTCGAGTTATCAGCATTTCGCCGTATTGTGCCGTTCTCATAAATTTTGTTATAATTACAGCAATTATCGGGGATTCAATTATCAAAATGTGCGAGCTGCTAATGTAATATAATAATAATAAGTATCAGTTCTGTTTTGTATGGGTCCTAATAAATGTGCGTGATTTGGATGTCTGAATAGAACCAGTCTGTAACATCATGAATAAATTGTCAAGCTATGTACGCCTTATTTGATTTCATTTACTGGTTGCCACTGTAAGGTTGTGATTTTATAGTAGTCCCTTAACATTGACATTACTTTAGCTTAGTAGCAAGGAAAACCGTTTTAGGGTTCCGTATCCAAAAGGTAAAACCGGCCAAGAGCGTGTCGGGCCACGCTCAGTGTAGGGTTCCGTAGTTTCCCGTCCGTCACAGTAAGTGTACCCACTTATGAGTTTAAAAAAATGCTTGCATATACGATTATACTACAAACTTAGTCCAGAAATTATTTAATAGAACCCTTTTGTCTTTTTTGTACAAAAACTGTTCTTTCTATCAAGTTCAAAATAATTTTCCTAGAAAGTCCTTATAAAGTTCTACTTTTCAGATTTTTTTCATATTTTCTAAACTTATGGTTCAAAAGTTAGAGGAAAAAATGATTTTAGTAAACCCCTATTCATTTTTAAATACCTATCCAACAATATATCACACGTTAGGGTTGAAATTAAAAAAAATCACTTCCCACTTTACATATAGGGGGGCTACCCTAATAAAACATTTTTTTCCAATTTTTATTTTACCACTTTGTCGGCGTGATTGATATACATATTGGTACCAAATTTCAGCGTTCTAGTGCTAACGGTCACAGAGATTAAGCGAGGACGGGCAGACATACAGACGGACAGACAGACATGGCGAAACTATAAGGGTTCCTAGTTGACTACGGAACCCTAAAATTGACCAAATCATTAATATGTGTAAAATATTTCACGTGAAAATAGATGCTCCTGAACTGCACCTTATGCTTTGCCCACTGTTTGCTCCGATTAACTATTGCAGTAATCGGAGACTCCAAGTGTTTGGTGTTTCTGGGGGTCGTACCAACCGTCGCTCGAGCCCAGTCTTCTATCCCTCGTGCAATCTTCGCGCTCAACGCTGTCTTGGATGCTAAACCTGATTATGGCGTGTTCGCGGATGAATGGAAGAACATTTTGTCTGTCTGTTTGGAGTTTTGTGAGATGAGTGTATGACTGTGGTGTAGTTATCATTTGTATTGTAACTTCATAATTTTTCAAATATAGGCTGACTGGCAATTAGTGTACGATACTTAAACACGTGATTGTGCTCAGTACATTTATGTTTGCCTAGTGTACTGAACAGCTGATATTTTTTTCGCGATTTCGGCTTTGCTCCCATAATAAAAATTGTTCGTTATCATGAGCACAATCACATGTTTAAGTATCGGACACTAATTACCAGTCACCCTATATATTATGTTTTTAACTAATGTACCTAATTGGCCTTTGGCCGTGTTATGTTAAAGTAAATAATTAAATACAACAGTCTACAATTAAGTTTATTCTTTTATATGACGAGGTTCTCCAGCAAAAGAAAAAAAACAAATCAAGGAATATAAAACAATCCATTCTGAGAGACTAATATTTAAGGCCGGACGTCGAAAAACAAGTCACAGTGACATCGTATTTTGTTCAGGAAACGCTTAATGTCTTACTACGAGCGACGAATTAATAAGGGGGAAGATTTGGGGGGGAAATGTCGGCCACGACTTAGCTGTTTAATGAGCAGGCTTTATGATATGAGAGCCAATTTATACAGAGCCTTTTTGTGTATTTTGAGAAGCCCCGGGCGTTGGGAGTCCACTGTAGGCGTGTGCTTGAAGACGGTGAGCAATGGGTAGCTCGCCGTTCAGCAAGGACCGATCTCGAGTCGACGCTATGTATTGTTCCATGACCAAGGAGATGTCAGCAAAATCGTACAGGCCCAGAAGAGCTGAATTTTTTAAAGAGTTAGCGTAGACCTGGAACGCAAAGGGTAACTGAAGGACAAAGGTGTGTTCTAGCCAGTAAAAGTCTGACACGTCCTCTCGCCCCTCCCTAGAGAGGGAGAATTCATTTAATGATTTCTGACCTAAAAAAAAAATGTTTGTGCGTATGTTTGTTATACCTTTACACTCAAATAGCTGAACAGATTTGGATTTAAATATAGCACACAAATAGACCATGTTATGGAATATAGCACATTAGAATACTTGGGATAATTTTTAACTTTCTCGGGGTTTTCTTTTTCGGGTTCTTTCAATTGTTTTGCAAGAGGTAGGTATGTAAAATAAAATTATAAAACACTAGCTTTTGCCCTCGGTTCCGGCCGCGTACATGAAATAGAGCGTCAGGAATAAAGCAGCTTTCTATCGGAGAAAAAAATTTAAAAATCTGACCAGTATTTTCAGAGATAACCTCCTACAAACAAAAAAAACTTAATCTCTATAATGTGTCGATATTTATTTTTACGACTTTGGTATTCTAAAATACTAAAGACGTTGTGCTATTAAAACATGAAATGAGGCTTAAAATAGCGCAAAATATTTCTCGAAAAGATAATAAAAGATACAAGTCAAATAAGAGAAGATATGCTGTTGGTGTAGGAACGTCGTACTTCTAAAAAGACCTCTGATTGTATAAAATTAAATTCCAATTCAAACAAAATTAATTCTCATTAACATAAAACAATCCCATATTCGGGCGAAAATCAAATTAGTTTTTGGCTCCAATAAAAAATAATTTATTCCATATTCAAATTCCGAACAAAATGGCAGCATTGACAGCTAACGTCAATTTTAATTATGAAACCGCCATATTTAAGATCGTATATATTTAAAAATTCAAAATAGGAACGAACGCAACAAAATCGTAGCGTGGCTCGCGTCGGCGTCAGGGGAACGATCGGCCGTTGCCTAGCAACCGTCTCCGGGCGATCGCCATAGACCTAGTAAGGGAGTAGAATGGAATAAGGTGTGGGAAAAGTTTTTGAATTCATATTTATCTTCTGCATCATTTGCATTAGTTGCAATAGTTTCATGGTTTGCTAGAAAATATTGTACAAGATTTAAGTATTTTTTATTTATTTTAGGAGTTTTTAGTAGTGTGTAAAAAACGTAAGATACTTTCAGAAAAGCGTTTGCATAATATATAATATTTCAATAGTTAATAACATTAACTATTGAAATGTTTAATTAGTACTTATAGTAGATACTAAAAGAGTTATGAATTTACATGTGAATGGATGGAGAGGGAGAGGGAGGCCAAAGAAAAGATGGATGGATTGTGTGAGAAGTGATATAAAAGAAAAGGGAGTTAGTGATACTGAAAATGTACTATAATAGCCTAACGAAATGTTCCAAGATTATGAACATAGAGGGCTAACTACAAACTAAAATCAGACTCCAGATCTGCACAAACCACGCACATAACACGCCTAACACGTACTAATTGATTGATGTGCCCTAATTGGTTCCAGTCGGGAACACGCTGCAATGGCCACCGTCCCTACAGCGGGAATAATGATGCTGCGGTTTTTGAATTACTGCTTTTGGGATTATCCTATTGGATAGTTATTTGAATATCATTACTTGCAATTTTGGTAGTGATAACCTATGAGAATTTTTAAACTTTATATAACATAATTTTTAGTATCTGCAAACACTGAATATAGTTCGTTCAGAATCAGCAACTGAATTGATTCCAATAGTTTTTACATCACGTTAAATTGTTTTCCATAAATATTTTAAAAATTCACAAGTTGGATACCACCGACACTAAGTACAAAACAGGTCACGGTAGGTCATAACGGGTATTAGGCGACAGTAAACAGCTGGGTGCAAGTGCATAACAATGCACCCCTCAGTCGCATGGATGGGCCGGTGACTATGCATTTTTGCTGACATAACAAGCTTCTAACTTTGTGATTTTTCATGATACAGTTATGAAACTTTAAACATACATTTTATACATAAAAATACTAGACACGCGTGTTTCGGGTTTCGCATATACTAAAACTAATGTTGTATAGACATATAATATCTTCTGTACGTGTGTTTGTTTGTCACCAAACTCCTCCTAAATGGCTTGACCGATTTGGATGAAACTTTTGGTATGTATATATTTGAGTTGGTCCCTAGATAATTTGAAAATACTAGGTAGATGACGCTTTGAACGTGTTCTCAATTTTTTTTTCTGACCTTTAGCCAGTTTTCGGACAAGATAACGTCGGTTGAGATTAGTATTTTATAAATTTGGAACTCTGAATGTCAAATATGTGTATTATTGTTCATCAATTACGCCTCAACCATAGAAATATAAAAATGCAAGCCACTTGTGGCCAATAGCTGATACTTTTTTAACACATACGCGCAGTATCATATTAGACTCTGTCGAAGAATGTTTTGTATCGGCGCTTAGTGGCCAGTGCGGGCCACAAGAAGCGAGCAGCGGAGATTTGTAGCATGTGACGGCCACCGGCGTCAACTGTGTCAACCGACGCACGGCGAGTATCCACCCTTACGTTGTAGAAACATCTACGGTCCGGACTAAGCGTTTCGCCTCGTCATTTATACCGCGTACTTCGAAGGACTGGAACAGTCTGCCTGCTGCGGTCTTCCCGTCCGATTATAATTTGGGTGTCTTCAAGGCTAGAGTGAATAGGCTCTTAATAAACTAGTGCGCCTCATCATCAACGATTGCATCACTGCTTACCATCAGGCGGGATCGCAGTCAAGTACTAGTTTATAACAGATAAAAAAAAAAACTGTCGAGTCCATATAAAATGTATGAAAACTACAGGAAATATGCGGCGTTTTGTGGTTGTGGCCGGTGGACTATCGGCAACCCTAAGATTAGGACTGTTAATCAGTAAGTAGAGACGTAGTACGTTTTAGAGATATGTTTTTCATGCTATAATAAACCCTGAGTTTGGACCGCACTGTAATGGCCACAGCTGTGACAATGATGTGCTAGCTTTTTGATATCAAAACTATTAATTAAGGTGTGGGACAGTTACTCAAAATTCCAAAATATGCGTTACGAAGTTTAACGTAAGGTACATTTAGCCAAAACACCAAAATGTCCTTTACGACAATTTAACATAAAGGCCACTTATCCAATATGCCAAAATGTACTTTGCATCAATTAGCATTAGGGTCATTTACACAAAATATCAAAATGTCCCTTATGCTAATTGTTGTTTGTACTATTGGTTAGATTAATTGCTTTGGGATTATCTGTCGGCTGAGTCTAATTTGGGTATGATTTATCGGTATGACTGGCTTTTGCTAGCGGTAAGTCCACGTGATATGGGTATTGAAAATACGGGAACGTACCTATTCCTTTCAAAAGTACGTATATTATTTATGCTTTACCTGTGTGTTTATGATATTTTTGCGTGGTTAAAAAACAAACATACAGACTTCCCTCCAAAAAACAAATTCTAAAAATTCAATGGGTTTAAGTTCACAAAAGTTTATTAATACCAGCTGTCGGTAACTGTTATATTTTTGAGATATGATATGCATTTTGAGGATTTAACTATAATTAATATAATTGAAATTAATAAAAATAATTGTACAATGGGCCGACCGCCCATCGCACAGGGCAATTTCTTACAGAAAACTTTTGGATGGACTGAAAGAAAAGCTACAGATTTAAAGCCGATGAATTTACAGTAAGAAACGTGGTCTTGTGTTAAGACCACGTCTGTCACAAAAACCTTACTCCGAGACCAACAAAAAAAAAAAAACATGAACTACCTATATATATTGCTTTTACCCCAAAAAATCAACCCGCAACGAACCACAAAATGAAAGCAAAAAAAAAAAAAACATTTTTCAGACATAAAAAGTAATAAATCCCTCTGTCTGTTTTCATTAGTCTGTATTTGAGGCAGACACCACGTCGCCAGCGAACGAATTCTCCCCACCCGCCCGCTACCATGTTACGTATGAAAACCTAGTGTCGTTTTGTATCGATATAAATTCATCTACCGGTAATGCCAACGATGGGTGTACGATTTTCACTTAATTTATCTTTAAGCGAACAATGGGTACCACAGTGTCTCGAGACGAAAGTCTTTAACCAGTGCGTGTTGCCAGTGATGACATATGGCTCCGAAATGTGGTCGCTCACAATGGGCCTCATCAGAAGGCTTAAAGTCACCCAAAGAGCAATGGAAAGGGCTATGCTCGGGGTTTCCTTGCGTGATC
Source organism: Mythimna albipuncta (assembly GCA_929112965.1). Lineage (NCBI taxonomy): Eukaryota > Metazoa > Arthropoda > Insecta > Lepidoptera > Noctuidae > Mythimna > Mythimna albipuncta. The sequence goes on from OV815984.1 coordinate 6,737,875, forward strand.
GAATAAAAAATTAAGATATCCGCCGACATAGCACAAAGAATTGCCAAACTTAAGTGGCAATGGGCAGGGCACATTGCTCGCAGAACAGATGGCCGTTGGGGCCAAAAGGATTTGGAGTGGCGACCGCGTACCGGAAGACGCAGCGTTGGACGGCCTCTTACAAGGTGAACCGATGACCTGGTGAAGGTAGCGGGAAACCGATGGATGGGGGACACACAGGAACGTTCGATGTGGCGACGCTTGGGAGAGGCCTGTCCGAAAAGTTTTAGACATCTGATATTTATTAAAACTTGATGCACTAGTAAGAAACACAGTACAACACAGTACACAATACTTAATGCCTCAGGTATTTTTTTTATCTTAGGGCCTAAAGAGACAGACTGCATTTTTACTGCAATCCAACTGCAAATTGCAGTTTAAGTGCAATTCGTGTGAGTTGTGTTTGCAGTTCTATTGCAGTCGTGTCAACTGCATTGAAACTGCACTTAAACTGCAATTTGCAGTTGGATTGCAGTTGAAATGCGGTCCGTCTGACATTTGTTTCCTAATTAATACGTGAGCGTAGAGTCAGTCATAATTGTTTTTTTAGCCTAAACTGTCTCACTGCTGGGCAAAAGCTTCCCACAACTTCTTCCAGGTAATCTTTTCTTACAATATTTTATTACAACTATTTATTATTAGCTGTTGACAGTTTTGAGTTTGACTACTATCACACCTTTTTTTTTTTTATGGTGGGAAAAATCATGCATTGACATCCCCCGCCCTTGGGCGGAGCGGGAGATAGTGTCAGACTCTTACTGACTAAAAGACCCACCCCGTTCCTTCTAGCCTTCATACCGGGGCTCGAGCGCCCTTTCGGATAACCCTGGCCCCAGTAGGCTTCGACCCGGCTGGGTCCCTGCTGTTGCTGACAACTCCTTGAGGCGCGCGGGAACATTGCGCGCCGTCGACGACTTGGGCTTGGTCCGGACAGTTACCGGACGGCCGGACAGCGAGCTACCCATTGCTCACTGTCCGCAAGCCCGCGTCTACGTTGGCCGGAAATCGGGATCAGAATCCCGGCGACGGCGGCGGCGATAACGCCGTTGCCTGATGCGTTCGGCCTCCTCCTTTGCGAGCATTACTGCTTCGCAGAAGTCGGCGACCGCCTGCCACTCCTCCTCGCTCCGGACCATGGCCTCAATCAAGGCCCGGCGCGAGAGGTCTCCGCCGCCGATCGCCCCCACGAACTACTATCACACCTGGTAAGCGATGATGTGGTCGACGTTGGAGCAGACTTACTTAGAAGTGACCTACTTATATTTAAGTACTTAAAAACTCTTGAATTAAACAACATTTGACTTAAACATCTCTAGGTTCTGTAACTACCAAACAATATAGATACCAGCAGAGAATTCTACTCCTTAGCTGTATTTTCGTTAGTAATATAAGAATATTTGGTTACGTACTTATACATTTTGGTAGTGTCACTTCATCAGATTCTAGTTTCTACCAGCGGCTTCGACCGCATGAAATTAGTATTTCATAATACAAAAAATAACTTAAAGCAACATCAAAATATGAATGAAAGATTTTTCAGAATCGGTTCAGTAGTGTCAGAGATTACTATCTACACAAGCTTATATTTTTTACATCTCTACAACATTAGGTTTAGTATAAGCGAAACTCGAAACATATGTCTAGTATTTTTATGTAAAGAATCTATGTACAAAGTTTCATAACTGTATCATGAAAAATCACAAAGGTTTAAGGTCAACAAAAATATATAATCACCAGGCCATCCAGGCGACTCAAGGATGGTTTTGCACTTGCATCCGACTGTTTTCTGGCGCCTAATACCCGCTATGACCGGTCGTGTCTTGTGTTGTACTTAGTGCCGGTAGCGTTCAACTTGTGACTTTAAATATTTTTAGGAAAAAAATATAACATGGTGTAAAAACTATTGTCATCCAATCAATTAATAATGCTGAACTAACTACATATATTCTGGTTGCGCGTAAACTAAAAATAATGTTGTAAAATGTTACTATAGATTTATCAATCTCAATCATCGTTAGGTACATTGCCATCTTAACCAGCAACATCATTCACGTAAAGAGTAGCAAAACTTCGTTATTATCGCATTGATCTCGTGGTACCGGCTAGACAATACTATCATAATTTTATTTGCTCGCGTTTGGCCGTAGATGTGAATTTTCTCGTAATGCTCGCTCCGTGCAATGCGTTCTCTGACTTTTTAATGCTCTGTGTATTGTGCGTTATGGACCATAGACATACACACTTATAGTTTATTTATACAATAATTTAATTCATTAAACCCCAAGCGAACGCCGGCGTTCGCGCACCTATTGTCTTTCAATTGTGTCTGTCATTATCACGATTGACAGGTTAATGATTAAGAGCATTTTTGCCTCGAAGTATTTCATATAAACTGGCAAGTCCAATAACTAAAGAGTTAGTTACGGTTACGACTATTTAAAAAAAATGTAGAGTCGATTTTTTAAGTTTCTGTTGAAAAAAATTAAGAATAAGAACTTGCCAGTTACAGTTACCAATCCAGTTTATGTATGTTTTAGACACGGTGAGCAGTGGGCAGTTCGCCGTCCGTCCGTCTGGTATCCGTCCGAACCCAGCCCGAGTCGTCGACGGCGCGTAGTATTCCAAGCGCGCATCAAAGATATGTCAGCAAAACCATAGGAGGCAGCAAGGCCAAAGGCTGCTGGGGCCATAGTATCGCTTCGAGTCCTGGGACGCAAAATCAGAAATCAGAAACGTTTATTTCAAATAGACCAATTAGAAGCACTTTTGAACTGTCAAAATGTTGGTCAGTCAAACAAGTGAAGCTAAATTGCACGTTCCAAAGAGTAGATCTCTATGGAGAAGAACGTGCAAGAAACTCCATGGACACTTTTAAATTATTTGCTTTTATTAATTATGGACACAACGAAGATAAGTTATAGTAACAATTTAAAAAAAAATAAGTCACTGGCTGCCAAGAGATGACCAGTCTCAACTGACGGCGCCCATACACGAGCTCAACCACTTTAAAGGGAACCAAATGACCCAATAACACGTGCCAACATCAGCAAGGCGAAGAAGGTACACAAGAGTGGGTTTTAGTCAGTAAAATTCTGACATAACCTCCCGCTCCGAGACCGGGGGAAGTCGTTGGATGATTTCCTGTCTAAGAAAAAGGGGTTATCGTCATTTTATTCCTAAAAGATAAAAGTTTATACAGTTTCGTTTCAAATCGTATTTACTTGTTAGTGAAGTGAAAGAAAATGGCGTATAAGTTTATGGGGTGATAAAAACCAATGGTGGTTACTTTATTGTCTGTAGTTCGGAGTTTAGCGGATTGATAACGTGTTTTGTATGGGTGGTGTTAAGAAGCTAGAAACATGGCAGACGGAAATAGAGAAAACATCACAACAACAACATCAACATTATCTTTTTCTGTTATTTTTGTGTGTACATAAATAGTTAAATAAATAAATAATAAAACATGCTAAGCATAAGGAAAATACTTTTTTGAGTTTAGAGTACCTAAATATAAACCAATTTTCTACCGTAGGTACACTCAAAATAAGGTTCAGTTGAAAACCAGGGTCGGGCAACTACCAAGTAGTTGTCTGGCATTATTGCTGGACTGGTCCTATTTGGCGCCGCCGTGAGACATACATTGTTAGTTGTCTCTTTTTTTATATAATAATTAGTGTCTACATCTGTCTACATGTTGTTGCTTCATTGTGTGTTGTGATCTACCAGTGTTCTTTCTTTCTTTTTTTTTCGGTGGGAAATCATCCAATGACTTCTCTTGGCAATCGTTTTGGCGACACTTGGAGAAGGCCTCTGGCCAACAGTGGACGTCTTTTAGCTGAAATGATAATGGGCGCGAGAGATCGCCGCCACCGATCGCCCTCACGAGGGCACGGCGATGCTCCGCCCAAGCAGTGTTCACCTCAACTGTGTGCTCCACCGTGTCCTCCGGGTGTTCCGCACAGTGGCGACACACGGGCGTCCCTTCCGCGCGAATCTACTAAAAAATGAAACTTGCCATGTCCGGTGAGAACCTGCGTCATGCGGAAGGTAAGGACGACCGTGAGGTCTTTTCAGCCACACCTCAAAGAGAGGACTTACCGCCATAATTATGGCGTGTCCAGCACTGGGTTGCGATAGTCGCTGACGCCATTTCACTATGAGATCCCGCAGGAGTTCTGTCCGCCATGCCGTGACCTGTCGCGGACTTTCACCCCGGCGTTGCATCTCCCCGCGCATATCGTGCATCTGTGCAAGGACTGTTGCCTACAGATCCCACGACGGTAGGCCAGCAAGAAGGCTCGCCGCTACGCGGGAAATCCATACCAAAACCATGTTCGTTGTTGACGATAGTCGAGTAGAAAAGCAGCCTCTTAATCTAAGTAGAACTGCATTCATATTAATTGAACAGCATTTAAATTCACACTAAGTCTTGGTGTGAATTTAAATGCCTCGCAACACGCTTGATAATATCACACATGTCTTATAAAGCGTAAAATTCAATTAAGTAGTGAAGAGAAGTAGGTTGTCCTCGCATTTGCCCGCGACGTGAGATGTGCGTAATTGAGATATCTACATAAATCGTAGAACATATATCCAGTGTAAGGCGGTCTACACATTGTCTGTCTTAAGAGCCGGTTATATTCACTGATTATTTTGTATGAACTCCGGCCGGGTCGATTTCGCGGCCCCGTAACAGAGGTTTACTACACTCAAAATCAAAGCATTTATTTCAAATAGACCATTTACAGGCACTTTTGAATAGTCAAATGTCGGTCAGTCCAAGAAAAGTGAAGCTAAATTCTTTCACCATACACTAATATTATAAAGGGGGAAAATTTGTATTTTTGTGTGTATCTTTGTAATTAATAAACTCAAAAACTACTGTGCCGATTTCAAAAATTCTTTCACTATTGGAAAGCTACATTCACCCTGAGTAACATAGACTATATTTATTGCCCGTGCAAAGACGGGACGGGCCGCTAGTATTTATATATATATATATAAAAAAAAAAACATTTTTATTAAGCTATTGCATAGCTTCTATCGCGGGCCTTGAGCGTGGAGACCGAATCCAGAAATTCCGTAACGAAAATAACCTAACACCCCCCCACTCATTTGATTTTTGAGCGTGGTGACCGATAAGAAAACAAATGAGTGAACAATCAATCAAAATTCAATTCAATGTGTGAAAGTGTAACTTCAATTAATATCAAAGAAAAAAAAAAAGAAAAAAAAATACTGCATAAATAAAATAAATAAATAATTATAATAGCTTAAGTTGATAAAAATGCTATGCATTACCGCGGCAGTCCCCGAGTGCCACACGTCTTTTTTTATTTTTGTTTTTGCGAGGCCCTTTTAAAAAGCAAGCTTTACAATTTTTTGTAACTTTCAAATATTTCCGTGACGTAATCTCGTAGAGTCACACGTTTGTAATCGTAAGTTAGGGTCAGATTCGCGATTTTTTTATTGAGCCAACTAATTAATTTTTGCCCGGCGGTAGTTCATATAGTTTTGATTAAAATTATTTTTCATGGTGTTCTCTTTTGTTTGTGGATTCTAGAAGTTTAAAAAGTTTAAAATGAGTAAAACCTAGGATAGGGTCAATGATCCGACGGTCTTGTTCGACCGTTCAGCAAGCATTATTATGTCTAAAAGAGTTATGCCATGGTTTCCAGAGCCTCGGTAAAAAAGGGTACAAAGGCAAGTGAAGGAACACATCGCTCCATTTAGGGCGGGAGAAATCATTAGATTCTTACCCACCTCGAGAAAAAACCCTTCTTTATTCTTACATGTTATAAAACAAAGTTCAAAGTTAATTTCAGTCGACAGATGATGGAATCTTGGCGAAATCGAGGGAACTCCTCAAATATTATAGGCAACCATATAGTTCTTTTGGTATTTTTTTCATCAAAGACTTTACAGTTAAAAAATGACATTTGATGAAGTGGAACTGGTGAAGAAGACCAGACATGGCCAACGGAAGTTCATATTCACACAGATATCACAATGAACATAGTTATGCGACTACGATAATACAAATAAATGAATGGTTCTGAATAGGTATGTTGAAAATGGTATCATCGAAGTGACCTGATGATGATGACGGAGCCGGAAGATAGGCATCGGAACTCCGTAATTAATCAATGTTTCCTAGCCGTGTTTGGGCTTATTAGAATTGTCATGAGATGCACTTTGGCTATAAAGTACGATCGAACTGATCTGATGATGATGATGGCGCCGGAAGGTAGACACAGGAACTTCATAATAAAACAATGTATCCTAGTAGGGTTTGAGTTAGTTGGAATTGTCATGGGAAAAAAGTACTCTGGCTGTAAGTGTATTGCAACTAAAAAGTGTGAATAAACAACTTTTAAAAAAAAAAAAAAAAATAATAACCGACTTCCGAAAATAATTTTAATTTCGGAAGTCGGTGTTAAATAAGGAACAAACAATATCGAGAAACAACAGTGTTTTTTCTTTTTCGTGAAGTCGGTTTTTTTTTTTGTAAAAAGTTTTTAGTAGACAAAAGTCGAGAATTTCAAAGGTTTCATAACACCCGTGAGAAGCAGGGGCTGGTCGCTAATCAAAAAGCGTCAAAGCGTCTTGGTTATACTTACAACATTAGTTTTAGTCTAGTGGTTTTATGTAAAGATCTAAGTACAAAATTTCATAACTCTATCATTAAAATTCACAAAGTTATAAGCTTGTTATGTTACCAGGTTGCCTTTTTTTTATGGTGGGAAAAAATCATGCATTGACATCCCCCGCCCTTGGGCGGAGCGGGAGATAGTGTCAGACTCTTACTGACTAAAAGACCCACCCCGTTCCTTCTAGCCTTCATACCGGGGCTCGAGCGCCCTTTCGGATAACCCTGGCCCCAGTAGGCTTCGACCCGGCTGGGCCCCTGCTGTTGCTGACAACTCCTTGAGGCGCGCGGGAACAGTGCGCGCCGTCGACGACTTGGGCTTGGTCCGGACAATTACCGGACGGCCGGACAGTGAGCTACCCATTGCTCACTGTCCGCAAGCCCGCGTCTACGTTGGCCGGAAATCGGGATCAGAATCCCGGCGACGGCGGCGGCGATAACGCCGTTGCCTGATGCGTTCGGCCTCCTCCTTTGCGAGCATTACTGCTTCGCAGAAGTTGGCGACCGCCTGCCACTCCTCCTCGCTCCAGACCATGGCCTCAACCAAGGCCCGGACCAGGTTGCCTGCTCAGAAACATGGTTACCTGGATGGCCCGGTGACCATGTGTTTTTGCTGACAAAACAAGCTTATAACTTTGTGATTTTTCGTGACACAGTAATGAAATTTTGTACATAGATTCTTAACTCTAAACAGAAATATAATAGACTGGTGTTTTGGGTTTCCTATATACTAAAATTAATGTGGTATATTGAGTAGAGCGCTTTATCCAGCCTCCCGATCTCATCAACCTCGAGGACCTTCGATTACTGAGACGAAGGTATACAAAGATGCCTATTAGCCTAGAGCGATCGTTTGTGGCTTCGGGAGCGTAGAGATATGGAGTGTAAAGGTTTATTGGTGTTTTGGATGCGATAGCAGGTATATAGCTATATTAAAACAATAGTTTTAGGTTGATTATGTTTTTGGTAATTGAGCTATTTGAAACACGCACAAAACGTTTTGGGAACACATTCATTGTACGTGCAGCTGACGAGTGGAATTCCTTGGCGTAGTCTGTGTTTCTTGATAGCTATAACCCGGGAATCTTTAAGTCGAGAGTGAATAGGTTTCTTCTAGGTAAGCGCGTTCCATCGTCGACTTTATCATCGCTTTCCATCAGGTGAGATGGCGGTCAAGCGCGAACCTATCAACAATAGAAAATATATATATATATATATGTTACTGTAAAAGCTCGAACTAAGGTAAATCTTAAGATTTTCCAGTAAAACCTAAGATTTACCAACATGAGTTGGTTAATGTAAGTATTTATTATAATGGGACGATTTTTTCGGACTTTTACCATTCCATTTCAGTACATGCTAGATTTTACCAATGTGGACTGGTAAATGTTGGTTTTAGGAATAAAATAATGATTACTTAGTTATTCGTCATTTATTTATACGTATAGGTACTCCTAACCTATTTAAATTATTTTCATTAAGGAGTTGTAGTGTATAAATGGTAATATTGGTATTATTTATCTCTCTTAACACCAATATTACCATTTTCAGATTCTATGTGCTAAATAAGCGGAACGTAAAATACGAGTATGCTTTATTAATGAAATAATGATTAATCTTTATTAGCTAATAACTGTTGAATTTGACCGATTAAAAAAAAATGAGTCAAAATTATCATTTCAAGTGTTCAAGGACTACTTTTTCCTCAAAACTTTTTCCTTAGCATCACGGTTTCCCTGTTTATATTTAAAACGACATAGTTACCTATCATGTAAAATTAAATGATAATACATCAACGAACAATTTATTGGAAAATGTTTTAGTTTACAGGAAAAATAGTGTTGATAGTGAGCATTATCCTGAAAAAAAAAAACTCGATAGAATCATCGATTTCCGAACGGTACAAATATTTGTACATACTACTTTTAGGATGTGCGTTTATTAAGTTATATGTTGTTTACTTTATTTACTAGCTTATGCTTATGAAGAAACATAAAAAGTGTGGTTTAGTCAGTAAAAGTATAAGAAGCCCCGCTTCCCCACCGCGCGATTTCCCACCTTAAAAAAAGTACAATTTAAGGTAGACATGCATTGCGCACACGTCGTCGCCCTCCCCGCTAACTGTCGTATCTCACAAACTGGCGTATCTGCACTGATATCACTTACGTGTTCATAACATTATTTCGAATAAGTTCTCTCTAATCGCCGTATCTGTATCGTTTACCATTAAGAAGATATTCATGAATTTTGTTTTGCGTAAGTGTAAAAGAAGAAATCAGAAACGTTTATTTCAAATAGACCAGTTACAGGCACTTTTGAATTGTCAAAATGTCGGTCAGTCAAACAAGTGAAGCTAAATTGCACTAATTGATGGGAAAAAATATCCTCACTACCTTCGTACCTTAGGGCTTTAGGGCCACTACTAACTAAAAGAATATGCCAAGATTAATATAAAAACTTTTAAACATTAATAAAGCTACAGCTAACGAAACTACAGGAATATGATTTTAACGCGCGAACGAAAAAACGGTCGCCCTGGAAAAATATCAATTGCTAGTTACGACAATTAGCAGGGAGGGTGACGACGTGTGCCACACACGCCGTCTTTGCTCGCAGGTCTCCATACATTTTATATAGAAATTAGACTTCCAGAGCTAGCTACACTTACGACGCTATAGATCACACGTGGACCACACCTGATTTGTATGACGTAGAACGACGTCGCGTACAGATACCGGCACTGATCTTGAGCGCTGGCTTGAACTTGAAATCGCGCAGACTTGAATGAGAAGTGAATATTGGGTCTCTTTAGTGGTATGAAGTGAGACGCGGGAGCTAAGGGTACATCTTTGTAGTTACAGTGATTGGCTCGACGATGTGTACGACGCGCAAATCGATCCTCACTCTTTCGCCGAGCGCTCAAGATTTGTGCCGGTATCTGTACGCGACGTCGTTCTACGTCATACAAGTCAGGTGTGGTCCACGTGTGTGACGGTCTAATGTAGTTCTAGCTTTCATCATCATCATCATCATCATTTCAGCCGATATACAATCACTGTTGGACATAGGCCTCCCTCGTTCTAGCTTTATTAGTTAGAAACTAAGCCATTATAGCGATACCTCCCACGTAAGTGGTTGTGTAACCCCAAAACTGCAATTTTACGGAGAGGATATCAAAGATACTTTTTGCGATATCTGATATATAAAAATAAGTCGGGTTTTCCTTCCTGACGCTATATTAACTCCAGAACGCACAAACCGATTTTCACGGTTTTGCATTCGTTGGAAAGGTCTCGGGCTCCGTGAGGTTTATTAAAGTAGAGTAGGGTAGAGTAGGGTAGAGTAGAGTAGGGTAGGGTAGAGTAGGGTAGAGTAGGGTAGAGTAGGGTAGAGTAGGGTAGAGTAGGGTAGAGTAGGGTAGAGTAGGGTAGGGTAGAGTCGGGTAGAGTAGGGTAGAGTAGAGTAGAGTAGGGTAGGGTAGAGTAGGGTAGAGTAGGGTAGAGTAGGGTAGAGTAGAGTAGAGTAGGGTAGAGTAGAGTAGGGTAGGGTAGAGTAGGGTAGAGTGGGGTAGGGTAGAGTAGGGTATAGTAGGGTAGAGTAGGGTATAGTAGGCTGAAGTAGGGAAGAGCGGGAGCGAAGCCGCGCGGGCAAAAGCTAGTTAACTATATTTTTCAATGAATCTTTATGAACAGTATAGTTTCTCTAATGGTAAGTAATGCCTTGATCACACGTACCGAGTAAACGGGCGAGACAGTGCTCTCGGCCGAATACTCGGTACGTATTATAAACACAGCGCCGAGTGCTCGGCCGAACGCTTATTTTAACAACTCGCTTACCTCACTGTCTCGGCCGAGCAACATTTTACTGTCTCGCCCGGTTACTCGGTACGTGTGACCAAGGCATAAGACTTTTTGGACTTTTTTAATTTTAGTAAAAGATTACATACCTATAATTAGACATTTTTGAATGAAAAACGCCATTTTGTGGGTTACAACAATTTACATGGGAGGCTTCGATAGTTTCCTATCACTAGTCACGTAGATACCGCACCAGCCCGTCCATGCGTATCATTAGCCTGATTAGGGCATTATTCCGCTAGGGTAAGCAGTGTTTACAAAACATATCACTTTGATCCCGAGTACGTACTTGTGATTAGCGAATACAAAGTTTCTGATAGCGAGCCCGGTCGATTTTTTAACGTTGCATAATGAGAATCTATGATAACAATTTTTTAAGTTTGCTCCGCATGCAGAAAATTTCAAAATGTAAAAAAGCGTCCCGCGTGCGTATTCCATGTATTACAATAAATACTTGCACCATCAATGGCTTGAGCTTGGTCCGGGCGTTAGCCGGACGACCGGACGGTAAGCTACCCATTGCTCGCCGTCCACATGCCCGCGCCTACGGAGGCCGGGAATTGGAATCGGAATACACTGGCTGAGGCGCGAGGGCCATTGCGTCGCGCGTGCGGCCATCTTTTTTGCTAGCATTACTGCTTCGTAGAAGGAGGCGACCGTCTGCCACTCTTCCGAGGTCCATACAATGGTGATATCTGGGCGCCACTTCCGTGAAGGAACATAGGTGTGATTATTGTAGTGAATTGTTTCAGTCTATACTGAGATACGGTATTAACGCATCTTCTCATTATTGCCTTCCAAATGAAACCGATTTAGAGTACTCGTATATAATATCGGTCGGATGCTTTCAAATTCTGTAATGGACATATAGAAACATACCTACCTTACTATCTATAGATTATGTACAAGCATGGGATCATGAATTTGAATCACACACTAAGAAACGCTAGCAATATGTAGCCAAAATGGCTGGTGTCTTTCATTTCAATTCTACAGCTTCAAAGAAAATTGCTTACAGCTACTAAAGGGGATAATATCCCCTGAAAACAGCGCAGAGAAGTAAGTAAACGAATAACATATAATGCAACGATCACCCACACGCTTTTAAAGTGTAGTAAAGTCCCCAAAATACGGGGGGACGAATCCCAGACGTTTTCCGGCTTACCGAATTTGAGCTATGCGAGGGTAGGAAGTATAAAACTAAGTATACAGAAGGTTAGCTCTAGACACAAAATAGATAGGTACAGAAGACAATCTCATGTATGTACTTCACTTTTTATACCCACGCTCGGTGGACGCACACTAATAAGCGTTTGAGCTGTAACTGTTCGTTGAGCGGGCCGAGACACTCCAAGATATCGTGTCCGTGAGCGGTGTCTATGTGTGCGTTGCTCGAGCGCGCTTTGTATGTAGATTGACTTCTATACCTATATATTTTGTGCTCTAGAAGACAACCAAATACTGAACGCACACATGTGATGTACGTACAGTCATACAGTGATATCAAACAAATGCCGGTTGCTAAGAAAACGTGCGTTTAGTGAGTTTCGTGCGCTATATTGAAGGAATCATCATAGGAATATATTTCAGACAGTTGAACGTGGTAAGGTCACCGCGTTATGAGGTCGAACAAACCATACGTTACTTCTCGCAAGTGCACTCAAAATCGCTTTCTTTTTAAAAGATAGATATATTTTGTGAAGAGTGAGATGAAAGAGAAGGCTGGCAGGATATAATGGAAGAAAAAAAACGCAATGGACTGACCTTAAGTAAAATGGGATAAGAGTAGGAAGATGATGTATGGAGTTGACCTTCTGTACCTATCTATACTGTGGCAGCGTAGGAAGTGAAACTTGGCATAAACGTTTGTCACAGGAAAGGGGGTCGATTCGTGAGCCGCAATTACAGACATCAAATGTAAAAGCAAATTGACGACAGTTACAAATATAAAACGATATCTCTACTTGTATTCTGTTTTGAGATGTATATTCTCTCTTTGAGGTTATTGTTTAGTATTTCAGGATACTTGTATTTTTTCGGGCCGAAATTTTGAATTTTCGCAACTTATTTTAGTTTCGTAAGTGACCGCTAGGGGCGCTGTAAAATTTGCCATACAAAATATTTACGTAGTCGGTATCGAGTATCGACAAATACTATTGCTTTAAACTCATGGTAGAGGTACTGGTCATTATCGTCATCATTTCAGCCGATAGACGTCCACTGTGACTGGCCTGTTGGTCTAGTGGTTAGTGACCCTGACTGCTTTGCCGGAGGTCGTGGGTTCGATTCCCACCCAGGACAAATGTTTGTGTGATGAGCATGATCATTTATTCTGTGTCTGGGTATAATTTATCTATAATATGTATGTATTTAGAAATATATAAGTATGTTTATCAGTTGTCTAGTACCCATAACACAAGCTCTGCTTAGCTTGGGACTAGACGGCGTTGTGTGATAGTTGTGTGGAATATTATTATTATATTATATTACTGTTGGACATAGACCTCGCCCAAGTGCCACCACAATGAATGGTCCTGTGCGTCTCGCATCCATCGGATTCCTGCAACCCTTACCAGGTTATCGGTCCAACTAGTAAAAGGCCTTCCAACGCTGTTTCTATGCCAGGTGTCAGTGTGTATCTGTGTCTATGTCAGTAAATAACATGCCCTCTTAACGGTACTTTGAGAATCTTATCCCCGTACCCATAAAACTAAGCACTAAATGAGCAACGCAAGCATTCATAATAACTCCCTCAACCCTCTTTTAACCGGTTATAACTGGCCACGGTTTTGTAAACAAACGACTTTGAAGTCAAGTCTTTTAACCACAGAGTATGTAGGCACAGAAGGTCACCTTAATTTAATTTATTTATTACTAGCTTTTGCTAGCGGCTTCGCCCGCGTGACAGTGGGATTCTCCATACAAATTTTGGACCCCCGTTTCATTCCCTTAATCCCCGGTAATATAAATCTCCATAAAACTAGCGAAAACACATGCACTCGTTTGAGTTGTTGTTGGTATTGTTACAAAGAGTTACCGTAGTCTTGGACTGCAAAGGACAATTAAAAGATGCATAGACATCCATATATCTATCGGAGTCTGGTTTCCGCACTTAGTCCTATGCGTATCATGGTGTGTGGGCCACGGCGGCCATCTTTAGTCAGGCTTATTCCATCCTGCCCACTTCTCTCCAAAAACAGATTAGGCCTCCCAGGTTTTCCAGGGCATCTGTAAGGGAATTCAGGGATCCTAGGTATTGTATGCATATATCGGTGACACCTGTGCAATCAAGGAGGACATTTTTTAAATCGATATAATAAACCAATCCTTGACTGCGATCCCACCTGATGATAAGCAGCGATGCAATCGGTGATGGTGAAGCGCAATAGTTTTTATTAAGAACCTGTTTACTCTCTTTGAAGATATCTAAATTATAATCGGACGGGAAGACCGCAGCAGGCAAATTGACTTCTTCTTTCAAGCATGCTCTGCTCAGGGGACTGTCTGTGATGTCTATAATATTGTGTGGAGGTGTTTATTTGGTGTGTAGTGCCCGGTGATAGTTCCCACCATCAGGCGCAGGCTGCCTTTGTCCAGTCACATGGGGTTTTTGGTAAGGGTTTTACTGAGGTATGGCATGGCTTCCTTGACCTGCCTATATCCTGGTTTCGAGGACTATAAGTGTGCGTATTTTAGGAAGGAAATAATCCAATAACTTCTCCCACGCAGAGCGGGAGGGCGTGTCAGATTTTTACTGGATAAAATCCACCCCCATGTTCCTTCGTTGCATTGCATTCCAGGGCCCCGGGTTTTCCTTTCTGAAGCAAACCCATGGCCCCAGTAGACTTCGACTTCGTCGACTTCGCTGGACCCCTATGGTTTTGCTGACATCTCCTTGAGGCGCGCGTGGAACACTACGCGCCGTCGACGGCTTGGGGTCAGTCCGGATGGTTACTGGGCGGTCGAACGGCGAGCTACCCAATCCTCGCCGTTCGTAAGCCGGTGGCTAAACACTATGCACCGTCGACGGCTTGGGGTCAGTCCGGACAGTTACTGGGTGGTCGAACGGCGAGCTACCCATTGCTCGCCGTTCGCAAGCCGGTAGCTAAACACTATGCACCGTCGACGGCCTGGGGTCAGTCCGGACAGTTACTGGGTGGTCAAACGGCGAGCTACCCATTGCTCGCCGTTCGCAAGCCGGTGGCTAAACACTATGCATCGTCGACGGCGTGGGGTCAGTCCGGACGGTTACTTGGCGGTCGAACGGTAAGCTACCCATTGCTCGCCGTTCGCAAGCCGGTGGCTAAACACTACGCACCGTCGACGGCTTGGGGTCAGTCTGGACGGTTACTGAGCCGTCGAACGGCGAGCTACCCATTGCTCGCCGTTCGCAAGCCGGTGGCTAAACACTACGCGCCGTCGACGGCTTGGGGTCAGTCCGGATGGTTATTGGGCGGTCAGACGGCGAGCTACCTACAGCTCATATCGTTCGCAAGCCTGTGACAGGCGTGCGTGTTTGTTTTCGTTCGTTATATAGGGCGGACCCTCTGTAGTATTCTGTGAGTTAACCCCTCTCTTTATGGTTATGATATGAACTTAAGTTAAGCTTAGCGTTGCAGTACTTCGGCTTGGTAAATAAGATTTGGTTTTACTTTACGGAGATAACTTGCTGCGTTGGTAGTTTTTTTTGGTTTTTCGAGATGGACAAGTTTGATTTTAGGCGAGTGTTTTTCGTGGTTGTTCTTTTAGTTCGTTTGTGGTATAGAAAAGTGAGATGGAAATTGATAAAGTTTGGTACAAAATTGATTATTTGAAAGCTCCGAGGTCTATACATTTATTTTTTCATTTGTAGAGAATATCGTGACATACTACTAGAGCAGGCGCTAAAGGGAGTTGAGTATGCAAAATATGAGGACCACCTTCTGTGAATGGTTTCAGACTCAGAAAAGCATGAAGATTATGATTCTGGATGTTGCCAGGAGGCATACTGGCCTATTTTTTTTATACCCCTCTCCCTGAAGCAGCAAGTAAATTGAATTGACTAAATAAATGCTTAAGATCATTTTATTGATTGTTTAAGTAACAATATCTAATTGTTTCCTATGATTATATATATCTATAGGAAGTCAACTAAAAAAAAGTGAGTCGGACTCGCGCGCTGAGGGTTCCGTACAAAACACATGAGAACAGTTTAATTCCCAAATTGAGTTACGAAGATTTTTCCGAATAACAAGAATATATTTTTTTTATGACATAATGACAAATTTACAGTTTTCAGAATTTTACCTATATTAATGGTAT
Source organism: Mythimna albipuncta (assembly GCA_929112965.1). Lineage (NCBI taxonomy): Eukaryota > Metazoa > Arthropoda > Insecta > Lepidoptera > Noctuidae > Mythimna > Mythimna albipuncta. The sequence continues at coordinate 6,753,721 of OV815984.1, forward strand.
GAGACCTTGCTTCATGCCAAATTTCTGAATGCTAGCTCAAATAGGTGTCGAAATACACGCTTTTTTGCGACATAAACGGCCGTATCTTTTTTTTTCGTCAACTTAGAAACTTGATTTTTTCACAGTTTCAAAGGACCGCAGATTTGAGGATACAATTTTAATTTCAATGCGATCCTATGAAAACCGTAAAATTCCCGAATTGATTTACGATGATTTATCCGAATCGCAAAGAATGTTTTTTTTTTGTTACGTAACTACAAATTTACAGTTTTCAGATTTTTTTCTATATTTGTGCTATGAGACCTTTTTTTATGCTAAATTTCAGGATTTTAGGCCAACGGAGAGTACCCTATGAATTTCGATTCCTTTGAGGGTGTCAAATTTCAGGACCATACCTTGAAGCAAACCCGCATGTGTGATGAAATCCGCACGATATTAAAAACACCCGATAAGTAGATTGTCAAAAAACACTATCTTAAAATTAAAAAACATAATATCATTATTCCGTCGTTAAAATGGTGAATGGTGCATGCTCATGTTATAAAGCTCAAACAGCTTAGTAAGCAGCTTTGCAAGCTGTAACTCTAGAAGGCGGCGGAATTATATACAGCGTCATTTGCAGCTTGCAGTCCGTAACGGTGCTTATTCACCCAAGATGAGCGTACCTCGCTCATCTCTGGTGAAGAACATTATTTTTAGAGTTTATTTTTTAAATGATATAAACCAGTGCTTGACTGTGATCCCACCTGGGGCCCAAGTCTGCTATTTTTATAAATTCGTCATTCCAACACGATCCCATTGTCATTTTGCTAAAAGTTTGTAATCTGCTCGTTCATAGTGATCGATCATTGATCAGTCAATGGTCTCATGATAGAATTGTGGTAAAATGACAATATCGAGTTTGTTAAAAGCACTGACTGCATGCAATGACGTTATAATGGTAGGACACTAATTAAAGGAACTGTCAAAATTTTAGCAGACTACCGCAGACGTCAAACATTCATTTATAATTGTGTACTTATGATTACCATTCTAGAATAGACTGTCAGTGGTTGACCATTGGAAAGTCATAATGACGCCATTATATTAGTAGATTACCAATAACTTGTCAAAATTAACAATTATGAAATCAATGATAGAACATTCTGATACTATTGTAATAGCAGACTTGAGGCCCTGATGGCACCAGTTAATTAAGAGAGTATTCACTCTAGCCTTGAAGAGACCTTTTTTATATCTGACACAAACTAGTGCTTGACTGCGATCCCACCCGATGGTTAGCAGTGATGGAATCGTTGATGGTGAGGCGCACCTAAATTGTAATTGGACAGGAAGACCGCAGCAAGCAAATGGTTCCAATTCTTCGATATACGTGGTAAAATCGAGGCGAAACGCTTACTCTGAACTATATAGTTGTTAACTACGTAAAGGTGGACATTTGCCATACTTTGGGTTGTCCGATGGTAGAAAGGTGATGGTGGAAATAAGTCATGCAACTCCGGTCACGTGTTTACACACGTCACAGGAATTGCATGATACACGCACAGCGCAACACAGTACATCTTCGTGGACATCTTCTTTATAGACATATCCTTGGAGGATATATCTATATGGGTACCTGCGCACAGCTCAGCAGAGTCCGCTACGCAAACATGCATCAATAAACTCCACACCGTTTCACGATGGAAAAATGATAACAGAAATTTATTTTTGAAGATGTGTGTGAGAGATACGGGTGAAGAGTATATCGTATGTGTGTAACCGCTCACAGTTCAACAAAAGTCCGCTATGCATACACGCACCACTGAACTTTACACCGTTTCACTGCGTCGCTTCGCATCTTTGAACCTCGCAAGCTCCACGCTCAACTTCGGTGAAGAGAGATTGAAATTTTCACAGCGTCGCTTTACATCTGCACTGCCGAGCTACCTCGCGCATCTTCGGTGAGCTCGCACCCTAACAGGCTGTAACAGGCTGAAACGAGCCATAACAGGCTATAACAATAATTCAGGATCAGGCAGCGTTCTCACGGCGCGCAGTAGTGTAACTAGCCTTTTTTAAGCCCGGTGCGAACTTCGATAACTGCTCCTTATTTTTTTAAATGTTACTGGGATCGAATAATAAAAAGAAAAGTTACATGTGATAAATATAATTTATGCGGGACGTGATGAATTACGCACACCATCCATCACAACCGCCCACTGTTTACCTCTTGTGGGTGTACACCCACGGGATCAGCACTCCTGGTAGGCTGTCTATGTGCTATTACCTATCAAGCTTTGGGTCATTTATTTGTTTATCCTCACATCGGAACGCCTTGCAACAATTACACCAATGGAGCACAATTAGTCTAGAATCTGCTACTTTCTAACATTATGGAGTTGTCATCAAAGTAGGGGTGTGGCTGTGGCTGATCAGCTGATGGCCAGCGCTTCTCCAGGATTCCACATGAGTATCAATTCCCATATCAAACATATTATTATTGTGAAATGTCAAAGCTCTTTCGATGAGTTTTTCAAAGGAAATTGTCAAGTTCCGAAAGGAAGGCTTGGCCCCGGTAGGAAAAGCTACGAAGGAACGGGGTGGGTTTATTAATCAGTAAGAGTCAGACACTATCTCCCGTTCCGCCCAAGGGCGGGGGATGTCATCCGGATGATTTTTACCCACCAAAAAGAAGGAAATTGGTTTAAATTGAAATATACGGAAAATGTTGGCATGTCATCAAAACTGGACCTTGGTTTGATAATATCTTCGCCCCTCCGGGATCTACGGCCTGTGCCGAGGCACCGCCCGCACTGGCCCTACCTACGGCACTGACGGCGTGAATCTAGACTTTATTGTAAGTGTCGGGCAAATTGTATGTATTGCAGGGTTCTGGGAAAAAATTGGTTTACTGGTTTTTTGAGATTAGTGTTTGGCTGGCATGTTGGAGTATCATTTGCTGTTACTTTTGGGTATTAGTTATACGGGGTGTTAACTTTGTCAGAAGAGATTGTAATCGTATCGCGAGTACAGTTACTGGCAGTCTGAGTTATTCTAGGCAGAAAAGTAGAGTGTGTCTGTCGCAATTCGGTGTATTTTCTCTACTTACGATAATTTGTTTTTTTAGTAAAATGTAAAATTTTATCAAATATAAGTTTTATCACTATAGTAGTTACATGTTTATTATTCCAGTACTCGTAATGCCAAATACTCACAGAATTACACTTATATTCTTGTCTGTAGGTACCTATATTATTATGACGAAACGATAAACTGCTTCATAATCGGTCTCGTAGCTATAAACGCAACTTCTGAGCACGGGGTTAAGGGTTCGATTTGAGCAAAAGCGCGATTGGGTTTCACAACTTCTAGTCAAGCGTGCTCCATCGCCGAACACTTCATCATTTTCCATCAAGTGCTCCAGCTGTCCAAGATACGGGTCCAGAGCGAGCCTATCACTGACAAAAAAGAAAATGATATAGGTCATAATCGAGCTTATAAAAAGATATAGATACATGACGGATTGTAGTCCGCTATAATAAATTCTAGACTCCGAAGCATGAAAACATCTGCTAGCCTTCTCACGAACAAGTAATAATTTTCTGAATCTAATAAATGTTTTATTTACTTGCAAATGAGACTACAGTCGACTGTTGCTCCATTTATTTTCATACTAGCTTTTTCCGGCGGCTGCGCCCGTGTGAAACTTGAAGATTATTCCACAGGGTCTTATTCGATATACCAGTCTTTATCAAATTTTTTTTTATTGGTTTACGCTTGATCTCTATCTCACCTGATGGATACGACGATGTGGTCGACGATGGAGAGCATTTCCCTAGAAGTAACCTATTAACTCTTGACTTAAAGATTCCCGGGTTTGTAGCCATCAGGAAACTCCGACCCCGGCAGGAAGTTCCACTCATCGGCAGAGAGTTTCACTCACAACTGTATTGAAGCCGGTTTCCAGTCTAAACGGATCTAGCTGAACACCAGTACTTTACATGGACGGTCTACCTGACCTCCACAACCCATAACGAATTGCTGGGCGATGTACTCAGGCCTCTCTACTTTTACGCGGTACTGGACTGGTGTCAGATTCTGTGAAAGATCTATGAATACCAGAAACAATGGGTTAACGCTCCACCCTGGAGCCTGAGAACTCATTAGATGATTTCCCAACTCCCAAAAAAATATACCTAAACGTATACGTACAGTTGCCATCACGGATCTTGAACACTTGCGCAGAAGTTAAATATTCGGTCTTTTTAGAGGTTCGGAGTGAGACGCGGGGGCGGGGAGTGTCAGTGATCGGCTGGCCGCGCCATCGCGTCATAAACGTCACTCCTCATTCATTCACTGCTTTGATGCATGTATCTAACAACGAAGACGATTGGCTCACCAATGTATGGAATGCGCAAAGAGATCCCCCACTCTGACGCCGAGCGTTCAAGATCCGTGATGGCAACTGTACTCCGTACGAGTACGTTCCCTTGAGATAATTTTCGATTTTGACGCAGGCAAACCTACTGGCAGAAGCTAGTTAAGTAGGATGAGACTACAATTTACTGTTGTTTGTTTCTTTTATTTTTATTTTCGCTATAGTCTGGCGGTAAATAGGATTATGTTGTTAATACCAGCTGCTATCTGTGTTGCCAGAGATTGGAAGCCATTTTTTTTGTTGTCGAAAACCGTGTTTTGAATAGGTGGGGTTTGAGTTCAAAGGATCAAAGTGTCATTTCTGTAGTCACTTTTTTATGAAGTGGAAAATCATTAATTAATAAACTCTTTACACTGTAGGTGGAAAAAGAGGGCGTGTCAGACTTTTACTGACTAAAACTTATAGTGTTTCTTTGGTTGCTCTTTTTTGCAAAGATTTCGGTAATTTGGGTACCAAATTTCAATTAAACTAGTACTTATTTTTTTTTTAATTATTGATAAGTTCGCGTTTGACCACCATCTCACCTGATGGTAAACGATGATGGGGTCGAGGATAGAGTACGCTTACCTAGAAGCAATCTATTCACTCTTGACTTAAAGACCCCTAAGTTGTAGCTATCAGGAAACACAGACTCCGGTAGGGAAGCGGCTCCTTGGCTGTACGCACAATATATGTGTTCCCAAAACGCTTTGTGCAAATAGGTGGGATGTCTACCATGTACCGGTGGCGCAACTCCATACGTCAAATATCAAAGTGTTAGTTTTCTGTCTTCTTCTTCTTCTTTTCGAATCGATGTTAAATTTGTTATACCGTTGGAGCCCAGTAGATGGCTATAATTGAACTGCAGAATCGGTGGTACTTATTAAATCCTCTATAGTGTAGGTATATGGCCACTTAGGGTACTCTAACATGTGACTTATGTTTTGCACAGAGGCAGGGTGGGAAGCAGTGGGGGAGAGATTTTCTGTGTGAATAATAATTCGTTATTGTTGCAACACGTAAACCACTTAATGAAACCATAAGCTAAGAAGGTGCCTGTATTTCTGTGGCCAGAGACTTCTTCCATTTTTGTTATAATAAAAATAATTGGATATAGGTTGTGTGTATTAATTGCAATAAAATATGGTTATTATTTATTAATATTGACATCTTCGAACTATCCAAAGCCCTAACAGGCGACGGTCCTGACTAGCCCCGTTTTTTTTTTAAATATGCGCTTTAGACTTTTTTTTCTGGGGAAAGTCATCCAATGACAACCCCTGGTCTTAGGCGGAGCGACAGATAGTGTCAGACTCTTACTGACTAAAAAACCCATCCCGTTCCTTCAAGCCTTCATACCGGGGCTCGAGCGCCCGTCAATTTTGCTGAAATCTCTGTGAGGCACACGTACAACATAACATGCGTTTGATCTGGTATTGGTCCTTACCAAATGGCCGGACGGCGAGTAACCTATGGCTCACTGTCAGTGCGGGGCGTAGTTGACTGTTATTTTGTAATCAGATTTCCAATTACGTTTAAAAGTCGTGACTACATGTATTATGATTACATGTAACTTAAAATAATATTATTATTAACTTTTTGTAATAATTCACAGCCCTAGCAGGCGTCGGTCCGTCAATTTTGCTGAAATATCTTTGGGCCTTTAACAAACGGGTAGACGGCGAGCTACCCATGGCTCGTCGTCCGCAAGATCATCTTTTAAACTGTTGTCTATTGTACACAAAAAGTCACAAACGTGTTTCCCATCTCCAAAACGGATCGCCTCTCTTTGCGAAGCAGTAGTGCTAGCAAAGGAGAAGGCCGGACGCGTGAGGTAACGGCGGTCACGCCTTAACCGCCGCCGGGTTTCTGCCTAGGTTACTGCCCCCCTATCCAAGTTACAAACATTTCGCTTGCGCCGAACGCTTCGAGTTGACCTTGCCGCCAATTCTTTTGTCCTGACCGCGTGACTGAACGTTGAGGCGACGTCATTCCCGTAAATTTGAAGCTTTCTACAAGCGTTAACTATTGCAGATTAGCATCTTGGGTAGCTGTACTGATCCCGAATTCCAGCTACCGTAGGTGCGGGCTTACGGACTGCAAGTAATGGGTAGCTCACCGTCTGACCGTCCGGTAACAAGATGTCTTGGCGAAGAAAGATTCGGCCTCTCTCCTGTCTTTCATAAGACAACGAAGGAACAGGAGTGAATTTTTAGTCAGTAAAAATCTGACACCATCTACCGCTCCGTCCAAGAGCGGCGGATGTCATTGTAAGATTTTTCCACCTAAAAAAAAAATACCAAAACGGAAATCTTAGAAATTGTTGTCCGTCGTACAAAGAAAGTCATGTTTCCCATCTCAAAACGGAAAGGAACCCTAAATTTCCAGTAGTAAGAGCTCGAGGGTGTACCTTCATCAATTACTTGTCAAACCTGCGGTGTCCTCGACTTCAGTCAGCGCAGGATTTATCTCAAATGTAATTTGTCATTTTTTAGATCTTATTTTTGCTGAGGGAGCTATTTTTTTAGGTTCAGTATAGATTTGAGGACGCTATTTTGGGCTGAAATATGAGGAAAATTGTTACAAGAGACAAAGTTATTTTGGGGTTGTTAATAATTTTTGATTACTATCTAATCTGATGGTAAGTGATGATGCTTATCTAGTAGTAATCTATAGGACAGCACGGTCTTTATTACAGTTAAACCGTAGCTGTAAGTAAATATCAGTTTTTATAGAAAGTAAACCATACTAACTATAAAAACTACTTATACACCACTAATTTTTAATTAGTACAAATACTTAAAGAGCTTATTAGAAAAGCCCTTGTTATTATTTAAGGAAAGTCTCAATAAATAATATTCATAAACAGCAAAGTTATTAGCGTTTATGTTTATCCCAAAATGTCTCTCAATTTATGGAAATATTGTGCAGGCTATTGATTATGAACGAATAAAGGACGATTAAAATGGAAAAACACTGCCCGCAGTATTTTCTACTAGAAATTGTTATGTACGATTGAATATATGATGAATTTACCTTTTCGTGGTCAAGTTTCGGTTTTTTCTACTTTTGAATTCAAAAATATGATCAGTGATGGGTACAGATAGAGCCCCATTTTTTTGTGTACTTATTAAAAAGTAGGGGTTTAGAATAACGGCGAAATCCCGAATAAAATTTTGTTGGTATTCTTTTTTAGCATCCAGTGTTAAAAAATTTAGAGAAGATTTATATTAGTTCGGCTGACATACGACTATTAAGTTCGACATTCAATCAGCAAAAAAACATTAAGCTACGATCTAGTCAATTCAGTTTCCAAATATGACGGTTTTTTCCAGACTTTGACTGGCCATTATATTATAGTGTGATTTGATAAAACTTAGTAAATTATTTCGTCAGTGTATATCATGGCGACATAACGTAGACGCGTGTTTTTATCAACGATTTCATCGCCCATGCTCTTTATTCATAGGTTTAACGCTTTTTTATCTTACATAATAGGACTAATATAAGGACATCTAATTGGTTAGTTAGGATATAATAATAAGCAGAGAGATATTTGTATGTAATGAATAAACTCAAAAACTACTGGACCAAACAGATTTTCATCAGTAGAATGCTAATGATTTATCACTGAGTGTTCACGCAGGCGAAATCGATGGCTGAAGCAAGTGTATAATAATTTCACGAAACAGTTAGAAGTGTTCTTTTTCTGTCCCGTGTATAATTTTATACACAAAATCACTCTCGGAATCGGCATAAAGTCTAAGTGCATGTTTGTTAAATACACTCAGGCTAACATGCCCCGTGCTTGTTTAATATTATTAAAAGCATGTAAAAGTACTCCATGGAACATTTATTTGCATGTTCTCTGTATTGCCCCATCTTAAAATGAATTTATTATAAAATGTTTTAATAATAAATTAATTTTTATTTTCGGCCTTTGAAATACCGAAAGTAATTTTTTTTTTTTCACCGATAGAAAACTGCTTTATTCCTAGTTGTAAGTGACATGGTTATATTTTATGTTCGCAGGCGAAGCTGCGGGTAAAAGCTAGTAATAATATAAAGAGGTAACATTTTGTTTTTTGATTTTATTCTTTTGTTTGTAGGAGGTAATCTCTGGAAGAGTACTTCCAGAATTATTAGTCCGATTGCAAAAAAAAAATATTCACCAATAGAAAGCTGCTTTATTGACATAGGCTATACTGTACATGGGGGGAGCTGCGGGCAAAAGCTAGTCACAAATATATCAGTAAAATTTCGCGAAAAACCTTAACAAAATACACGGCCTGCTATCAGAAATACACCCGCTTCTGATTTCAGTGACTGACATAGCGGGAGGGGTTAGCAAACACTCAACCTTGAGAGGGTTCCAGCAAATGTCATTACATTACTGTTGGAGGACCAAGGTACTTGAATATTGAGCTATGTTCTATGTTATTTAGAAGGACTATTGATGTCTTACTCGGAAGTGAAAAAGTGATATTGTTCGCCTATATTTTGGTTTTCCATCATTTTTTAGCAGAAAGATGATACTGTTAGACTTTTAAAACACTAATATTATAAAGATTAAAGTTTTTGAGTGTGTGTGTGTATGTTTTTTTAACTTCATCAAGCTGGAACAGATTTTTTTTAGGTGGGATCAAACGCTCACCCTTGAGAAAGTTCCAGCAAATGTAATTACATTACTGTTGGAGGAAAAAGTGATATTGTTCGCCTATTTTTTGGTTTTTCATAATTATTTTGCAGAATGACGACACTGTTGAACCTTTATCACACTAATATAATATAAAGGTGAAGTTTGTGAGTGTGTGTGTCTGTTTGTAACTTCGTTATGATGGAACGGCTGAATATACTCGAGTAAATGTTGAAATAGCACATTTGTTAATTTTATCCCTGGTGTATAAACCTTTAGAGGGCGACTTTTGTAAAACTGTTTCTTATTCTTTGCCTTTTATATACCTACATAGAAGATACATTCATATATCTACTACTACTACATTCATTTATTCACTCATGTATTCAGTACTTCAGTACTAGAATTAAAAGTGCAGAAAGTTTGTCATTGCGACCGAGGCGGAATTCGCCCAAGCCGTAAGCGAAGGTGTTATGGACCTGAGTGCTGTTGTGATTACGTCAAGCAAACAATTAATATATAAATCGAATGACAAAAAAAAACATTCAGAAAACTGAAAACCTTGAAGTCTTAACAAAAGCTAATTAATTATTTAACTTACCGACGTTTGACAACTAGTTTTTAACAAGTCTCCGTGTCAATAAACGTTGGAACATACTCGAAGTTCAAGGGCGGTCAAGGTGTCTTTCTGGGCGTTTCAGACACAAATACTTCTTTAGTAAACATTAAATACTTAAAAACACGGTAGGATCTAATGAAGATAAATGTGGCAACGTAACAATTTATTTAAAGAATAAGAAGAAGAAACCTGTAGTCCTAGAATGCAGAGGTGTGGTCTTAGTCGTCGTACTGTTCCACACGCGCCTTAAGGAGTTGTCAGCAAACCGTAGGGGCACAGCAGGGTCGAAGCCTACTGGGGCCAAGGATCTGCTTCTAAGATTACAGCAAACCGTAGGGGCCCAGCAGGATCGAAGTATACTGGGGTCAAAGGTTTGTTTTAGTGAAACTCGGCCCCGAGATGAAGGCAGAAGGAACAGGAGTGGGATTTTAGTCAGTAAAAGTCTGACACGCCTTCTCGCTTCACCTAGAGCGGGGATGTCATTGGGTGATTTGATGACCTCTAAAAAAAAAATACTTCTAGCGATTATGTGTGTTTTACCTCTGCCCAACTCTTTGGAAAACTTAGGTTTGAAGTTATATCATGTATTTTTATCACGATAGCGGCTAAGAAAAAACCCAGCTACATATATTTTCGATTGTGTTTTTTCTGACGGGATGAGCTTAGCAACACGGGAAAGCTCTTTACTTACCTCTAGGGTTTCAAAATATATAATCTTCGTTTATTTTTTATTTATTAAAAACTTCTCGCAACATACAGGTATAAAGGCTGAGTTAATACCTTAGGCATTTTCTTCCAGGCAATCAATGGTGACGGAGAGACATTATAGTAGGCGGAAAAAAAGGCTTTTTTTAATTAAGAAAACAAGGGTTCAAAAGTATGTCTATATCTGTATATATCCTGCCGCTGCCGGGATTCTGATCCCGATTTCCGGCCACCGTACGCGCAGGCTTGCGGATGGCGAGCAATGAGTAGCTCGCCGTCCGACCGTCTGGTAACCGTCCAGGCCAAGCTCAAGACGTCAACGGCGCGTATTGTTCCACGCGCGCCACAAGGATTTGTCAGCAAACCGTAGGGGCCCAGCAGGGTCGAAGCCTACTGGGGTCAAGGATCTGCTTGTCAAAGGAAGATTCGGCCCTTTTACGAAAGGAAACGAAGGAACAAGAGTGGGTTTTTAATCAGTAACAGTCTGACACTATTTCCCGTTACGCCCAAGGGCGGGAATGTCATTGGATGATTTTCCCACATAAAAAATACCTACATATATTTAAATAAACATATACGTTGGGGTCATTAGGTCTACTAATGTTTATTATAGTTCAACACCTTTTCGCCAGTTATATTTAAGCCTTTAAATATAACTGGCGAAAAGGTGTTGAACTATATTATGTATATTTTAATAATATTACACAACTTTAACACAACGCTGTCTTGTCCAAAATTATACAGAGCTTGTGCTATAAGTACTAGACAACTGATTAAACATACAAATATATTTCTTAATACAAACATTACGTATTATAGATTAACAACACCCAGACACAGAATAAAAATGATCGTGCTCATCACACAAACATTGCTCTTGGGTGTGAATAGAACCCACGACCTTCGGCATAGCAGTTAGGGTCACTAACCACTAGACCAACAGGTCCGTCGATTCTTCTGAGAATATCGGCGTACCTAAGGTTATGTCATGTGTATTTCCTTACAAGTTCTATTTCATAAATAAATCGGTACCTACGCACAATATACACGAGTTTTCACATCAATCACTTACATAAAAAGTTGGCTATGAACTTTATGAGAATATATAAGTATTATAACTTTTTTTATTTTTTGGGGTGGTAAGTCATCGTATAACTTCTCTCGCTTTGGGTGGAACAAAATAGTCAGACTTTTACTGTATATGTTTATAAAACACACCTGTGTTCCTCCATTTACCCTTTGAATTTCTGAGCCGTGGACAAACAACAACAATTTCGCAGCCCTAGCAGGTATCAATCCTGACAGGCCCCGTCTTTTTTATTATTGACAGGTTCGCGTTTTGACCAGTATCTCACCTGGTAAGCGATGACATGTTCGACGATTGAGCACGCTTGCCTAAAACCTACTCACAGTAGACTGAAAGATCCCTAGGTAGGAGCTATTAGGAAACACAGACCCCGACAGGGTATTCCACTCCTTAGCTGTACGCATAATGAATGTGTTACCAAAACGCTTAGTACGTATGGGTGGGATGTCCACCATGTACCTATGGACTATGGTGCAATCTATATACATATATAAAAAAATCAAAGCCACTTTTCGTTGTAATTTTATAACTCAAGAACGGGCTCACCTATCCAAAGCAAATGTTTAGGCTTTGTTCGGACTATTTAGTAGATGGTTTATGTGAAGTTTGGTAGGGTAGAGTAGGGTATAAGGTAGAGTAGGGTAGAATAGGGTAAAGTAGTGTAGAGTAGTGTAGTGTAGCGTAGTGTAGTGTAGAGTAGGATAGAGTAGGGTAGAGTAGGGTAGAGTAGGGTAGAGTAGGGTAGAGTAGGGTAGAGTAGGGTAGAGTAGGGTAGAGTAGGGTAGAGTAGGGTAGAGTAGGGTAGAGTAGGGTAGAGTAGGGTAGAGTAGGGTAGAGTAGGATAGAGTAGGATAGAGTAGGGTAGAGTAGGGTAGAGTAGGGTAGAGTAGGGTAGAGTAGGGTAGAGTAGGGTAGAGTAGGGTAGAGTAGGATAGAGTAGGATAGAGTAGGGTAGAGTAGGGTAGAGTAGGGTAGAGTAGGGTAGAGTAGAGTAGAGTAGGGTAGAGTAGGGTAGAGTAGGGTAGAATAGGGTAGAGTAAGGTAGAGTAGGGTAGAGTAGGGTATAGTAGGGTGGCGTAGGGAAGAGCGGGAGCGAAGCCGCGCGGGCAAAAGCTAGTATTGTATAATGTAGTGGTCCGATGATGGAACGGACTTGGTGGAATTAAATTGTTCAATTCCAACGCACACTCTCCGAAATGTAAAATATAGAAAACCGATCGGTTAGCAATTCGGCGTCGATGCTCAAGATTTTGGACTCTGAAGTTTTGACCGTGTTCTTCTTTTCGAATCAATGGTAAACACGTAAACGTTTTGATTTTAGTAGATGGTAAATAAATCTGGTAAGAAAGTAAATCTTCCAAAGTACAGGTGTATTGGCACTTAGGGCACTCTAATGTGTTCTCTCTGTCATGTTCTAAATTGAAGGGGTAAGTTGACAAAGGAATACTACTATTACGATTCTCTGGTAATATTTCTGCTGTTAGCACATTGCAAATCTGACTGTATACACTTGATTGACAGTTAAAACCTTTGCTAGCATCTGTAACTATGTAACGAATAAGAATTGGAGTGTTTTAAATCCATGGATCGATTTACCATCAGCTAAAATCTATGTTCATGCAAAAAAGTAGGATTTTTGATTTTGTCAGATAACACCTTTGTCCACTTAACTCTCATCCTAATTAATATTATAAATGTGAAAGTGTGGATGTTTGGATGTTTGTTACTTAATCACGCAAAAACGGCTGAACGGATTTGGATGAAATTTGGCATACATACCTATAGCCTTTGACATGGAAAAGGACATAGGCTACTTTTTATCCCTGAAAAACATCTCATTCCTACGGGAAAACACGTTTAGAGTGCGCGAAGTATACGCGGACGAAGTCGCGGGCGGACAGCTAGTGGTAAATAAGGAAGACCCGTCGGTAGGTAATCCTACAGCATAAATATTATTATTTCCTTGGATCGAAATAGTAGTATGAAATTATACAAGATTATTTTTAGCATACGCAAAACCTAAATATACATAGTTTGTTCAGAACCAGTAATTGAATCGATTCTTGTAATTTTTACACCATGTTATATTTTTTCCCAAAAATATTTAAAAAGGTCACAAGGTGAACACCACCGACACTAAGTACAACATAGGTCACGGCAGGTTACAGCGGACATTAGACACTAGCGCACAGCTAGATGCGGGAGTAAAACAACCCCTCACCTCAGTCGCCTGGATGGCCCGGTGACTATGTATTTTTGCTGACATAACCAGCTTATCTTTGTGATTTTTCATGATACAGTTATGAAATTTTATACATAGATTCTTTACATAAAAATACTAGACGTGTTTCGGGATTCACATATACTAAAAATAATATCCTAACTAATATTATAAATGTGAAAGTGTAGATGTTTGGATGTTTGTTACTAAATCACGCAAAAACGGCTGAACGGATTTGGATGAAATTTGGCATGCATATAGCCTTTGACATGGAAAAGAACATAGCTACCTTTTATCCCGATTCGCTAAGTATCTGATGCCACGCGGGCGAAGCCGCGGGCAAAAGCTAGCGGGCATAATATTGTATATAAATAAAAAATTACAAGTAAAACAAAAGCTTTAAAATCGCTTTAGTAAAAGATTTAACACTTTTGACAGGCCTGTTGGTCTAGTGGTTAGTGACCCTGACTGCTATGCCGGAGGTCGTGGGTTCGATTCCTACCCGGGACAAATGTTTGTGTGATGAGCACGATCATATGTTCTGTGTCTGGGTGTAATTTAATATCTATAATATGTATGTATTTAGAAATATATAAGTATGTTTATCAGTTGTCTAGTACCCATAACACAAGCTCTGCTTAGCTTGGGACTAGACGGCGCTGTGTGATAGTTGTGGAATATTATTATTATTATTAATATTATTACTTTCTACAAAGCCCCGCATCTAAAAATTTAAATTTTTAATATATAATTTATCTAAAACACAGCCTAAAAAAATAAATCGAAGTTTATCTTCAAAGTGGTTTCTCTTTGATCAATATTTTAATAGTAGGACGACCCAATATGACCGGCCATTCGCATCAAAGAAAGGTTACCTTGAACTATTTATTTTAGACCCTTACCTAAATTAAAAATAAATGAAGTTAGAAAATAGAATATTATTGTGATATGTAGCTTTTATTTGGAGGCAACTAATTGGAAAGCCATTGAAGATAAGATCACACCTGTATTTAAAATGGAAGGTAGACTGCCAGAATTACCTATACTAATACTAGTTTATGCTAGTGGCTTCGCCCGCTTGAAAATAGTTTTCTATATACAAACTTTGGACCCCCGTTTTACCTCTTTAAGGGTGGAGTTTCGTAAAATCTGTTGGATCTGTGGATGTCTACACCCCATTAGGAGGCTATCTGCCGAATTTTAATTTTCGAAAGTAAAAGACAGATAAAACCAGAAAAAACTCCATTGAGTAAAACGTAGGTTTACCTTTCGACAGGTATCAAGAACAAAATCGTACATATACGAAAGATTATATTATCGATTTACGGTATCAGGTTTGAAGTTCTGTGTATATACTACGCCGCGTACAGACATCGCGAGGCGTGCGTCGCGAATAGTTCGTTACGCATGCCTCAACCTGAGGCATACGACGGTACATTTATGCGTGTGTCCCGAACGACACATGCTCAAGCTGAGCACGCAAACCACCACGCACGGTGATTCAGTATCGGCCTTCCAAACAACACCTGTCCGTTCACACGGAGCGCACGGCGTTCGCAACAATCGTATGACGCGAATGCTCACTGTAAGCACACACGTACACACAGCCCAAGGCATGCGAGACGAACCATTCGCGACGCACGCCTCGCGATGTCTCTACGCGGCTCTACATTCTTCTGTTCGTTATTTCAATAAGTAAAAGGATATTGAACAGAACAAAAGTGCTATTTAATTTTTTAATATGTACGATACGATATAATACATATCAACTTATTTTTTTCCATAAGATTTTGTTTTCGAGACTCGATGCTTCGTACATGAATTAACAAATCATTGTATACTTGTCACGTTTTTGTGTACATTAAAATTAAGAATTTATTGCTCAGTCTATTGAAAAGGTCTCTGTAGATACTACAATGGCAGACATTTTGGATCGTGTTCTTTTTTTTTTTTTTTTTTTTTATGGTGGGAAAAATCATGCATTGACATCCCCCGCCCTTGGGCGGAGCGGGAGATAGTGTCAGACTCTTACTGACTAAAAGACCCACCCCGTTCCTTCTAGCCTTCATACCGGGGCTCGAGCGCCCTTTCGGATAACCCTGGCCCCAGTAGGCTTCGACCCGGCTGGGTCCCTGCTGTTGCTGACAACTCCTTGAGGCGCGCGGGAACAGTGCGCGCCGTCGACGACTTGGGCTTGGTCCGGACAGTTACCGGACGGCCGGACAGCGAGCTACCCATTGCTCACTGTCCGCAAGCCCGCGTCTACGTTGGCCGGAAATCGGGATCAGAATCCCGGCGACGGCGGCGGCGATAACGCCGTTGCCTGATGCGTTCGGCCTCCTCCTTTGCGTTGGATCGTGTTCTGAAATGGACAGAGCGAATCGCTACGTCTAGTTATTTATTTAGGACCAACTGAGTACAACGTGATTCTGTGATCTGTCTTAGGCTGCGTTTCCACCAGAGATGTGCGAGGATACGTAGGAAGAGATGTGTTTGTAGAGAACCAATAGAATTGCTTCATTTTACTCGCCTTGATCAGCAGTGCTGTCACTGGTGGTCTCAAACAAAACAAGCGAGAAATGAGGATGTGTGCGAGGAATATGTTGCGAGGAATGTGTGTTGAGAAGGATGTGTTGCGAGGTTTGCGACATACTGTACCAGCTAGTCCATAGACGGAGAACACATTAATACGCCTTTTCACAGCCCCGCTACACACTCTCGTATGACACATTTTCCTCGCACAGCTTTGGTGGAAAGCCCCTAACATTTTCACAGAACAGCTAGACATCCTTGCACGACAAATTTCCCTCGCACATCTCCGTTGGAAACACAGCCTTAGTTTGGCTTGAAGAGGATACCTGTTAACTGTGACAATAGTTTTTTTTATTGGTATAAATTAGTGCTTGACTGCGATCCCATCTGATGGTAAGCAGTGATGCAATCGTTGATGGTGAGGCGCACAAGTTTATTAAGAGCCTATTTATTATAGCCTTGAAGCCACCTAAATTATAATCGGACGGGAAGACCGCAGCTATCTTTGATTTTCGATACCTCCACGCGTTCTTGAGATAAAGGGTCGGGACAGACAGACAGTCAGACGGACGGGCAACAAAGTGATCCTATAAGGGTTCCATTTTTTCCTTTTGAGGTACGGAACCCTCAAGCCACCGTCCACAAGTACAACCGTAGGGGCCAAGTAGGGCCGAAGCCAACTGGAGCCATGGGTTGCCCGTTAGAGAACCCCTGGGTCCTGGGATCCAAGGAAAAGAAGGAACATAGGTGTAAGTTTTAGTCAGTAAAAGTCTGACACGCTCTCCCGCTCCACCCTAGAGCAAGAGAAGTCGTTATTTGATAAAATTCCACAACTATCACACAACGCCATCTAGTCTCTAGCTAACCAGAGCTTGTGTTATGAGTACTAGACAACTGATAAACATACTTAAATATTTCTAAATAAATACATATTATAGATAAATTACATCCAGACACAGAACAAATGATTATGCTCATCACACAAACATTTGTCCTGGGTGGGAATCGAACCCACGACCTGCGGCATAGCAGTCAGGGCTACTAACCACTAGACCAAGAGGCCAGTCATTAGATTTCTCATCTTAAAAAAAATACAATCATTGCGTTAATGAAATAATCTCGTTTAAAAAAGGAAAATTAGACACTACGGTGATTGTTTTTTAGTAGTCAATTAGTCATAATTATAATTTCTATTTCTGTCAACGAATCCTGTGTAGATGACAAAGCAAGAATTATATTTTAATTTGGTTTAGTGCTCATAATTTTATTATATGATGATTAGTAACTCGTGCTAGCTATTTAAGTTGATCTAACTGTTGTATTTTAAATCTTTATAATATAGTATTGACTGGCCTGTTGGTCTAGTGGTTAGTGGCTCTGACTGCTATGCCGGAGGTCGTGGGTTCGATTCCCACCCAGGAAAATATTTGTGTGATGAGCATGATCATTAGTTCTATGTCTGAGTGTATATTATCTATATAAGTAGGTTTATCAGTTGTCTAGTACTCATAACGCAAGCTCTGCTTAGCTTGGGACTAGATGGCATTGTATGATAGTTGTGGAATATTATATTATATATTATATTATTAGTTTGAGGGTTTTTACCCGCTTGAATATGTCAACTCCTGTGTAAAAGAAAGAGAGACATTTTGCACTTTAGAATAAATGCACATCAATACATTTATATTGATTGAATCATACTTAAAACTAGTATATTAGTGACTCTAGAATGTTTGTATTTCACAAACCTGTTCCATTTATTCATTTATTTTACTATCTATCTACACTTATCTCCATTTATTTCTATCAAAACAACACGTGACTTTCCATTAATCTCTATCATCCTTCAGTTATCTCAATTTTATTATTCTCTATCTCAAATTTCTCCCTCCATAACCTTTACACCATCAGAAATCCGAGACACTGCTTATCCCTTTTTATAATCCCTCATTACGAATGGAGATGCTATGAAGGACAGCACATGGCCAGGAAAAACATCGAGTATTTTGTCAAAAAAGCCTTTGTAAGCTTTGGCATTACAAAATCCGCAAACAATGTCTGCTAAACCACGCCAGAACAACAGTACAACATTCTCAAAACCATTATGCAAACAGAATTGCCTTTATTTATCCTTATTTTTCAGTTTATCGCCCATATAAATGATGTTTAATAAATATTACTCACCAAATTTTGTCAGACGGTCCGGGTGGACTCGAGAACAGGGAGCCAGTCGCTCCCGCACCCCAGCTCGGTAAGGTCGTGCCCCTTCGCCGCAAATAATCCCGCGCTTTTATTCACTATCTGTGCTAGTGTCATTTTGAATTTGGAATCGTTTTGTGCGTGTGGTGTGTGTGACATTTGGATTTTTTTTCTACGCACGAGAAAACGAGTATACAGCCTAGCTTGTAAGTAGAATTTTTGTCATTTGTTCTTTTTGGTGAATCCTTTATTTATGAGCAAATCGATTGTGAGGACTTTGAAGTCCTAAAAGTTGAGTTCGGTAAACATGTTTTTCGTGCAATTTTTTTATGACAACGTTCGTTTTCTATATTGAGACTTAAATATTTCTATTATTAAGACATTATTGTAAGTATTCTTTTAAATTTCATGTCAGTTTTGTATAATTCGAAACTGTTTACAATTATTTTTGCAACAACTGTGAAATGAATGGCTGTCACGACCTTTGTGTTTAAATGATGAGCTTTTATCACGACAGGTCCATTTCATTTGCTAATTTCTGGAGGTGGGTAAGCCTATTTATAGAATAAGTAATCAAAATGTTTTGTACTTTTTAGGTAGGGCTGGGTAAAATTATGAGCATATTTTCTATTTTCAGGCTTGGTACTTTTTTTGAACTTTGCTTGGTGTTTTTAAACCTAATATTTAGAAAATTAAATTAAAGCATAGAGTACGGCTACAGACCATATTGACTGATGTTTGAATTTGGAATGTTGTGGTTTTCCGTACGGAAAATTCAAATATGGAATATAGTACTGATATTATTATTTTTTTAATATTTTCCTGGATGCATTATCCTTTAATGCAGATTATAAATTGAAATACAAATTGAATAATAATTAATTAAAAATGTTAAATAACATCGTTCAGTTATTACCAAGTCCTTTTACTCTTATGTGTCTTTTTTTTGTATGTTTTAGCTTTTAAATCTTAAGAAAATTATATTTTGCCGTTTATCTTTAAACGATCAGATATACAGTCTGTTTGTCTAGACGAGATGGCAGAGGTTGATGACCGATGCTGTGCTGTACCATTGTAACCCCTTATTTTTCAACCTTGCGATTGACTTTCAAAACTAAGGGGGTCTGTTCAACATGTGTATGCTGATATATTGCATTACTCATAGAAATGAGTCTTTCTAAATTTTCTTATCATAATTTGTTATATGAGAACTATGCGGATTATTGTCTGAGATGGGCTTTTGAGGAAAGAACCACATAGAAATGAGTGGACCTGTCCCGTCAGTGCAAGCATTTGTCAGTATCTGCATAGCTCAACATAAGACTACTAGGAGCTCAACGACTTAAGTCAAAATTATGAGAACCATCGCGCGTATCTTTCATAATAATTATCAGGAATATTGTTTTTTTTTTTAATTTCATTACAAGGATTAAGGAATTGGGACAAAATTTGACGATTGACTTTTAAAATTAGGAGATTCTGATCAAATAGAGGCCTATGTCCAACAGTGGACGTCTTTCGGCTGATATGATGATGATCAAATGGATGCTGCTATAGGTAAACGTTTTGTTACTATTTTGGTGAACAATAAAGTATATTTTATTCTGTAGGTAGGTTTTCGCCGAATTGATTCTTTCTTTTTCACATCATGTTAAAATTAATAGATATAAGATATTTTTTTTAAAGGTACGCCCGCCGGAGGCGTACCTTTAAAAAAATATCTGAATTATTGAATTTGGTTAAGACCTAACACTCGTAAAGTTAGGACATTTATAAGGATTCGGGAAATTTTAAACTTATAAAGTGTTAATTTTCCAGTAATCCTTTGTCGTCGCTTTACTAATTGTGTAATAATGTTTCTGTATTGTTTTTAGCATAAGAACTGGCGAAATCGGTTCACAACAGACTGAGAAATTTGTGAACTCGCACAAAAATAATACACAACGTCGAACAGAGATCCTTTTTGAAGTTGGTTAAAAAAATAAATTGATTTCTACCGTACGTATACCAAGCCTCAGGCAAGATTTTTGATCATTCGAGGGAGTTCAGAATTTTTTCAAGTAAAGTATAGGTACCGGCTAGAATCTTGAGCGCTCGGCGTCAGAGTGGGGATGGGGGCGCTTTACGCATTCCATACATTGGCGAGCCAATCGTCGTCGTTGTTAGATACATGCAGCAAGCGCAGGGAACGAATCACGAGTGATGTCTATGACGCGATGCGCAGCGAGCCCATCACCGAAATTACCCGCCTCTGCGTCTTACGTCGCTCCACTGTAGAGACCAGATATTTTACTTCTGCGCAACTTGAAGCCAGCGCTCAAGATCCGTGCCGGTAGCTATACCTAAGCACAGTAGCCATTTTATTAATTCGCAAATTGATTTCTTGTAGATATTGCGAGTAAAATGGCAGTGTTGTATCTCAAGTGTCTAACAGTGTAATACTATGGAACAATATGTGATATCATATCATTATCAAGCAGGCGCGATCTGGTTAAAATGGAGCTGAGAATTTTATTGTAGTATTGACTTAACTATATATTATGATTGTCATAACTATAAATTGATAGGTATATTTACAAACATAAAATTTATAAAAAAGGTAAAAAAAGGGATCTCAGAGGGCTTCAAAAAATTCGTCCATAACGATGTCATTGGGAAAAGTGCCCAGAACGCTGGCAGCATTGCCACGCGATTCGTTGACTGAAGAAAAGTCCAGCCCTCTAAGATCATAATGAAAAAAAAAGTATTGACTACCTTAGCGAAGGTTGCCGAGAAATTAGACTCAACTGGATATTTGCTGCCAAATAATACATAAACCTGTGACATAAACAATAGAATGTGCTACATTATATTAGTTTCTAATGGTAAACACGGTCACTGTTTTCTGTATCAAAAATTAGAAGCCACGGGAGATAAAGTTTCTTTTTTTGACATTACTATTTAATTGTCTATTTTTATATCAATACTATTCTAATACTAAATATATACATTATATCTGTACTCTTATTTCCCTTCTGTAAATCCTTTGATTTACAAACAAAATAAATAATAATGAAAATGAAAAAGAAAATACCTCAGGCAAATATAACAAATCTTTAAATCAAAAATGGAAACGAAAGGTCACTGACCCTATAAGGATCTAACGATTTGATTTTGAATTGTCTATGGTTGAATTCTTTTTGGTACAGTAGACTCATCATGATTTTAATCGATATTTCAATAAGTAAGTATTTTAATTAATAGACGTGTTGTCATAAAATTATTACGTTGCCATTATCTTCAATGTGTCACCATATAAGGAGTACAAATTATTAGATTATAAGCTTCAGATACATTTTTATATTACTCAATACGAACCATGTTAAAGTTACATGAACATGAATATTCTAAGTAACATGTGCGAAAAGTGTCTTCTCTAGGAGAGGGAATGAGCCGTCCACCACGCGAGCCCAGTGCGGGTTGGTGGATGTCATACGTCTTCGTGGTTCTAGGACATGTTGTTACCCTCACGAGGTTTTCCTTAACCGTTTTGAGAAGAGTGGTGATGAAATAAATTACAAAAAGTAATGCGCCTGGCTGGGTTTGAACCCGCGACCTACAATGCGTAAGTCGGGGCCGTTACCACTCGGCTACCACTGCTCTCAGCATGACGCGCAACACTCGCTTTACTGTCACTGCAACGTTGCCCAGTGTCCCGCAATTTGTCCTTTTTTTATCGTTGATAGGTTCGCGCTTGACCGTTATCTCACCTGATGGAAAGCGACGATGCGGTCAACGATGGAACGCGCTTACGCGTCCTCCAACATTTTAATACGCATTCACGGGATACGGGACATGTTGGACGATTTGACAGCATTGCGTGTCATGTTAGGGAACATTTGGTCCTTTAATGTATCTGAGGCTTGAATACCGAGCTATTGTTTAACTATACTATAACTATACATGAGAATGACACACGGTGAAGCAAGGTGGAGAACTTGCTATTTAAAATTGTAAAAGAGATTAACTACATAAGGCAAAATTCAACTGCGTATCACCATTAACGATTATCACTACTTACTATTAGGTGGGAACGCAGTTACGCACTAGTTTATATCAATTAAGAAAAAAAAACTTTGCCAACTGTGCCGTCACATTACTTTTCAATACTAAAAACCCCCTTATATCCTGAAATTTGTTTTTTTTTTTTTTATTCTAATTATCCCAGGAAATAGTAATTTTACTGTTTTCCACACTAGAGCAGGGCTTCACTTGGGTTAAAATGTACCTACTATTAGTATTTACTTACATACCAATCTTTTGATTCAATGATAAAGAACATTCTCTAGGTACTGGAAGAACATTAGTGGAACTCAAGATTACTTTCAAGAACCTAATATGAGCGTCTACGTTGTTATCTGAAATGGTTTCATCATGAATCCTAATTAATCCCTAGACAATAATATTCTGAGCCAATCGTGCCGTAGTCAATATTATACGACGTATTACTGAAATGAGTGAACTAGGTTCCCGCGACTACGTTGAAGACAAAAACTATCTTAGGGGAATTTTCCCTTGAGATAATTTTTGGCTTCAACGCAGTCATCGGGAGTATATATACTCCCGGGACAAAAAGTATCCTAAGCACATAAGATATGTATCTTATTCCAGGACATGGTCTGCAGTTGTGCTAAGTTTTATCCAAATCAATTCAAATCAAAATTTTGGTTGATTTCCCACCTCCATCTAACTTTACCGTATCTGTAATTTCCACGATTGAAAGGTTAAACTAGTGCTTGACTGCGATCCCACCTGATGGTTTTTTTTTTTTCGATGGGAAAAATCATCTTATGACAACCCCCGCTCTTGGGTGGAGCGGGAGATAGTGTCAGACTCTTAATGACTAAAAAGCCCATCCCGTTCCTTCAAGCCTTCATACCGGGGCTCGAGCGCCCTTTCGGATAACCCTGGCCCCAGTAGGCTTCGACCCGGCTGGGCCCCTGCTGTTGCTGACAACTCTTGAGGCGCGCGGGAAAAGCGCGCGCCGTCGACGACTTGGGCTTGGTCCGGACTGTTACCGGACGGCCGGACAGCGAGCTACCCATTGCTCACTGTCCGCAAGCCCGCGCCTACGGTGGCTGGAAATCGGGATCGGAATCCCGGCGGCGGCGGCGAGAGCGCCGTTGCCTGATGCGGTCGGCCTCCTCCTTAGCGAGCATTACTGCTTCGCAGAAGTCGGCGACTGCCTGCCACTCCCCCTCGCATCGCACCTGATGGTAGGTAGCGATGCAATCTTTGATGGTGAGGCGCACTAGTTTATTAAGAGCCTATTCACTCTAGCCTTGATTTTTGTGTGGTTTTAGTCAGCATAAGTCTGACATGCCCACGCCGCTCAAGACCGGGAGAAGTCCACCTCAAATCATCTAAATATAAAATCTATAAGCGAGTCATATTCACCCAGTAAACATGACTCACAAAAACAACCCCATTTACCCCACCCAATTTAAAATAAAAATAAATACATCTATAAGGGTCAGCGCAGACAGAGAGCAGTGCAGCGGAGAGGGTTTTATTAAGGCACTTAAAAATCAACTTTAAACTAATTAAAATAAAGTGCATATTTACATAAACCTGTCAAAATGCTCGCGCGTCCTCGATGATACGCAGGCAGCGTATCTTTGACATAAGCCATCCGTCAGAAAATGCCCGAGACCGCGCGAGAATTATTCCTCTCTCTGCGCTGACCTTAAGTCTAGCCTAAACCAATCCAATCAGACTATTATCCCCCAGACACGAACAGCATTAAACTATGATTTATGTTTCAACTGTGCACAGCAAAATTACACAGACAAATAAACTCAGTTGGCTATGCTGACCGTACACTAAAAATAAACATTTCATCTCGACACGTTTTTGGCAACCGTACTTTATGTCCTGCGAGTCCTACCACAGATAATCTCGATTCGACATTAAATCGAATCGAGATGTGAATTTTTATCAAGATGGCGTCGAGACGTGCGGCTTCAAACGTAATTTATTCGATTTTAAATTAGAGATTTTGGTCTTTTAATGCTGGCCAAATTGAGTTTTATTTGAAAAAGGAATCGTTGATTTTGATCGTCCCCAGTCTTGCGGAGTATGTTGTTTTAAATTGTCATGGATAACGATTCATTTATTAATAATTGTTTTTAATTTTTTTAAGGTGGTTAATCATCTAATGAGTTATCCTGCTCTAGGGCAGAGCGAGAGGGTGTGCTAAACTATTAATTAGGTACTACCTATACCTCTTTTTTTCCTTGCGTTCTGGGACCCCGGGGTATTATTAAGTCTGGAGTAGATTCAGAAAAATAGTAAACCTACGCGAGCAATTTGCTGTTGTTTATGATTTACTTAAATAAGTAAAAATAAAAGAACACCACAAAACAAACGTAGGTGTACAAAAACGGGAGCTGTAACCAAAGCGGGTGAAGCTATTTGATGATTTCATCACCTCCCTAGCCTTTTCACAACTACCATGGGCTCGGCTTCCAATATAACCGGAGGCGGCTGAATACCCATGTAGAGCGATGGTCTATCAGACCTCCACAACCCAGTTACAGGGCGACACGATACATGACTGTCAAATATCTCCGAACGACCTCCGGGACCAGCAGCTTTACGTGCTATTCGATGCACGGGATTTCGGTAAGTCCTAGATAAACTTTTGTCTCACCCGCACGCAAAATATGCGCTTTAGACTTTTTTTTTTCTGGGGAAAATCATCCAATGACAACCCCTGCTCTTAGGCGGAGCGAGAGATAGTGTCAGACTCTTACTGGCTAAAAAACCCACCCCGTTCTTCCAAGCCTTCATACCGGGGCTCGAGTTCCCTTTCGGATAACCCTGGCCCCAGAAGGCTTCGACCCAGCCAACTGTTGCAGACAACTCCTTGAGGCGCGTGAGAACAGTGCGCGCCATCGACGACTTGGGCTTGGTCCGGACAGTTACCGGACGGCCGGACAGCGAGCTACCAATTGCTCACTGTCCGCAAGCCCGCGCCTGCGGTGGCTGGAAATCGGGATTGGAATCCCGGTGGCGGCCAGAGCGCCGTTGCCTGATGCGGTCGGCCTCCTCCTTAGCGAGCATTACTGCTTCGCAGAAGTCGGCGACCGCCTGCCACTCCTCCTCGCTCCGGACCATGGCCTCAACCAAGGCCAAGGCAAGAGGTCTCCGCTGCCGATCACCCCCACGAGGGCACGGCGATGCTCCTCCGGGCGTTCCGCACGGTGGTGACACCCGGGTGTCACTTCTGCTTTAATCCGGAACAGGAACCTCCCGAACTTTCCATGTCCGGTGAGGACCTGTGTCATGCGGAAGGTAAGGACGCCGTGAGGTCTTTCCAGCCACGCCTCAAAGAGGGAACTTACCGCCATAATGCGCTTTAGACTTAGAGTTGCTGATACCAGCCCGAAATAAAAATACAAAAAAACAGGTCCTTTGACTTCACATTCATTGAATTCAGGAGTGATGTGATGAGATAGTAGTTCGTTGAATACCTAACATTGTTGTTAGTAGAACATCGACAAGGTTATTTTAAAACTAGCTGTATGCATCACGTCAGTTGTCAGTGCCAAACTATTTTTAAAGCGAGAATCAAGTTACTCGTACATTTTGTTTACGAATTTTGAAAAACTACGTTCGATTGAGTTTGAAAATCACTGTCGAAAAAAAAAGCATTAACACACACATTATAATGCGTTCCAAATATAAGTAGGATCGATTTTTACGTCATACCTGTCAAATCGAAAAATTGGGTAGGGTGAGCAAAATAGGAAATTTTAAAAATTCAATTTACGAATCATGTACGAAAAAAGTTTAATCAGAATCCAGTTCTTCAATTTGAAGTGAAGTGTCTGAGTAGTGGCAAATGGAAGAAGAAGGCAAATTGTTCCTAATAATGAAAATAAGAAAGAAAATAGTTTTTTTAACTGTTTGTGACATAAATAAATGACTTAGCTAGTATAAATAGAACAAGAACGTTCTTACTTCACTTAGATTAACTTCTTCACTTAGAACAAAAAAAATGTTATTGATACGCAAATAAGTTTTCTTTGCAAACCGTACTTTTCAATCATTATTTGACAGATCGAGGTTATTGACTATCTTATTCTTATTTGGAAAGCATAGTACGTTTAATTTTATTTATAGAACAGTAACTGGTCAAATACTTACGGTTTTGACTTACGAGTTTTTGGCAGTAGATTCAAACATTTCTGGCCCTAGTCATTTTACTTTGTGTAATTAATCTTAGCGTCTCTGCTCTAATTCAAAAACTTGTGACATCTATCAACCCGCATTCCCGTGGTGTCTTACGAACCATTACCTACCTTTTTTAGTGAAGAGGCCTGAGTCCTAATAGCGGCAATATTTTATGGCTGATTTTACTAGTATGCTATCATCATTATCATCATCATTTCAAGCCCAAGACGTCCACTGTTGGACATAGGTCTCCCCTAAGGGTCGCCACTATGATCAATCGTCGAACATTACAATAACCACTGCGATCGCCAACCCGCATCCCAAGCGTGGCGATTATGGCAAACTCCCCAAAAATGAAAAATAAACTTGTATTCACTGTCAAAGCAAAAAAAGAGAATTTAACACAAAACCCTATGAAATCTCAAGCGAGTTTAAAAGTGAGTTCCTTAAGAAAACTGTTCCTCCAAAACCAATAGTAGCACCTCCATTGTGAGTTCCTACATAATTAATTGAATTGCTACCTAGATAGTAGCGAATAAGATAAAATTGAAATGGGAGGATCCTGGAACTATTCGTACTGATCCGTCCCTTGATGATGAACAAGATATTACTGGGTTTGTTAGACCCAGTTTGAGCCTAGGAGGCAATAATTACGAATAACAAAAATTGTACAAAGAAAAAACAAAAGACTGCTTTGTTTTTCTTTGTATCTACAGTTTTTATTTGGATAAGTTGAAGGAAAAAGTTGAATATACATCTAAGATATTAAGAATGTACTGGTGTATAGTCTGTCTAAAAAGTTAAACAACTTGGGTAATTATCAGGGTAAAATGAAATCTAATGAAGGAAAAGATCGCGAGGAAACCGGCATGTCCTAGAACCAAAAATTCTAAGACATTTGACATTCACCAACCTGCATTGGGCCCGCGTGGTGGATTACGGCCCATTCCCACTATTAAAGAGGCGGCCTGAGTCCCAGCAGTGGGAACTGAAAAGGCTGATGATGATGAAATCGGATGTAGTCATCACTGGTCGGATAATCACCGTTGATTAAGAGATCTTGATCATTGCTTACTAATAATAGCCATACTGCGATTAACATCTATTGTAGAACTATCATCATCTCAAGAAACAAGTGAATGTCAATTAAAACTCGTGATGCCCACAACAGATTTTTTATTTTATTCAAAAATTCCCAAGTCGTTAAACTTTTTAGACAATCTATGTCTACTCCAATATTGAGTCACTCCGCTCTTAGCCAAATAAAAGCTTTTAGTTTTTAAAATTTACGTGGTCTAATAAGCCCCTTACTAACATAACTATAGTCTTCAAACGAGGTCGTAAATGCTCCGGCCGGAATGGAAATTATACACAAGCTACTTCTACAAAAAAACAACTAAACAACAAACAACAAAAACAACAACAACAAAATTTACAAAAAATACATAAAAAGTAAATAAAAAATGGCCCCGTTTCAAAAGATCAATAGCATTGAACCCAGCTCATATTCTCAAAGTAAAATAAACCATTGAAAAACATATTTCGTTTAGGAAGAAAGGGTGGTACATACAGCCATGTATATTTTATGTATAGACGTTCCCCTCGCTTTTCCCAAATGCGTTGGGAACGAAACTCAAGGGGCACTCCATAGTAATTGTGTTAGGACTATCTAGCGTGGTTAGATATTTTTATCGTGCGGTTTGAGAATAGAAAAGCTTCTATCTTGCTGGAGTTCATATTATCTCTACAAGAAAATACTTTTTAAATCTGATAGGTTAATGGAATCAAATGGACAAATTAACAGTGGACTTATCCGACTCTTCTGATAAAGATTAGCTTAGTGGAATTCTGGTGCTAAAAATGCTAATTAATTTATTAAGATATTCAATAAAAGATTTACAAAGTTCTCATTTTTTTTTAATAACTTCGGTTAAAGAAATAAATTCTTTAATTACACTGTGTTAAGAAAGAGCTTTTTAATCAAATTAAGGAAAATAGATTTGTTAGTCTGGCATTCAGCTACGCGCCAAGTTATCTTGCACGCGCTCTAGGGCCCGTATTAATAAACGTTCCTCAGCCCAAGAACTCGTACTTAATACCAAGCTTGAGGTCTTGATCGTATTAATAAACGAGATTCACAAGCTTAAGCTCAAGGTCAAGTTCGAGCTCAAGCTCAGCTTAGGTTTACGGCATCAGCCGAGTGTTGTCTGATTAATAAACGAAACTCGAAACTTAAGTTTACAACAATCTCTGTACTTGAGCTACCAGATCATGAGTGTAGACCGACCGGGACTTGAGGTCGTGATTATCGCAGCAAGAAACATGGAGTTTGTAAATATTTTGGGTCGAATTAATTAGGTATTACGACGAAATAGAGAGTACTATTATGCTATTTTATGGCCTTTGCGATATCGTTTATCAAAAATTGATGTAAGAAATGCTTCAAATCCTTTTGGATTGCCAAGTCAATAAAAAAAAAAACAGATTTGTTCAACATTCGGTATTTTATATTCCCATTAAAAGGCATTTTATTTTAAACTTCAGCCAATGTGTCGTAATCGTTCACGTAAGCTAAGCTTGAGTACAGCGCATTGAGGAGCTGATCTTGGTAACTGAGATCCTGTACTCATGTGTTTATTAATTAGTAAAGATCTTGAGCTTCTGTCATCGTATAATCGGGGATCAAATGATATCACACTTGAGGACGGAGTTGAGCATCGTTTATTAATACGGGCCTAGATGTCTGACAACCTAGTGTTGCTACACTTAAAATATTTACCAGTGTTGCCAATTTACCGAAAACTTTCTCCCAATGGTATTAAAACCTTTTTATTCTTTTGTTCATCAAACTAGCATGAGGACATGGAATAATTAATGTTAGTTTTGTGGATAATTTGTGTAAATGTGTTCTAATCCCATGAGTATAACTGACCGTATTCAGGAGTGCCATTTGTTAGTTTTGAAAAAAGGTAATTATTGCTCTATGCTTCATGCTTTCATGTAATAATTTCTACGATAACATTGTTGTTGTAATGCCCTAGAAGTACTAGAAAAACTGTGGCGTATCATGGAATATTAATGAGTGTAGGTAAGTTATAATGAGGCCACGAGTATCATGGTTTTTTTTCGGTTTTGTTGGCATAATCAACTTTCCTACTGCTGGGACTCAGATCTGCGGGGTTACCATGACGTTCAAAGTTAGATTGTTTTAATCTGGTTTCAGTGTAGGTAAGAGATGGCGCTAGACAACCTGTATAGCTCTGTCTCTTACCCACACTGAAACAGGATTAAAACAATCATACTTTTAACGTCATGGTCTAGGTCCTGTTCTTTAGCAAAGGAAATGGGCTGTAATCCACCACGCAGGCCCAGTGTGGGTCGGTAGATGTCACATGCCCAGCAAGGCCGAAGCCTACTAGGGTCAAGGATCGACTTCTGAAAAGGGGACCCGTGGTCCTGGGACACCAAGGACAACTGAAGGAACATAGGTGTGGTTTTAATCAGTAAAAGTAATACGCTCTTTCGTGCGTCGGTGTAGTGCAGTTTTAGCTTAAGTGTATTCAAAGCTAGTGAATGGGATCTTAAACTACTGCAATTTACCATCATGGATTGGAATCACTGCTTATCGTAAGGTCATCATCTATTGACATCCCCTGCTCTTGGGCGGAGCGGGAGAAAGTTTCGGACTTTTACTGACTAAAAACCCACTCCTGTTCTTTCGTTGTCTTTGGTACCAGGGCTGAGCTACATTTCGGAGCTTACCCTAGCTGCGGTAGGCTGTGACCCAGCTGGGCCCCTGCTGTTGCTGACACCTTTTTGTGGCGCGCGGGAACAGTGCGCGCCGTCGACGACTTGGGCTCGGTGCGGACAGTTACCGGACGATCGGACAGCGAGCTACCCATTGCTTACCACAAGGTGAGATTGCATCAAGCTCTAGTTTATATCATTAAAAAAAAATGCTATCAAGAGACAGAATAGTCTGCGTTAGACAGACTTTATTGACCACTTTGTCTACAACTTTGCCGCCATCAAACTTGTGCGTTTAGGTGCTTTTCGAGTGGTTCTGACGCGAGTAAGGAAGTTTCGTTCTGACGTATGATGGATTATAATCCTCAGGGTATACTGGGACAGTATAAGCAGAGTAATTATTTTTGTCGTAAAATCGTTGTGTTAGTTTATATATCCTAATTCTTCTGTATTTAAATTCTACTGTATGTGTGAGGTACGTATAAACGTTTTTCTTTCTTTCTTTCGCTCTTTCTATAGTAGACTAGCTATTGCCAGCGGCTTTGTCAGCGGGAAAGTAGATATTTAAATGGAACATATTCCTGGGATAAAAACTATGTTCTGTTCGAGGACTTGGTCTATCCGTGTGCCAAATTTCATACCAAATAATGTTTTCTTTATGGTTTTCTTATTCTTTTGAAATTTTTAAAGAAGTTTTAAAAGTTAAGTCTATTTTATTTTATTCAAATTGCGAAAAGACATTGCTTTTTGATTTCTCCTTTCGCAGGTCTGCTGGAAGAAATTTCTTTGGAAATACGCAGTACCTTTGTACTAACGTTTCTTATGTATTAAGTGTCTGTTTCTGTTATTTTTGTGTGTACATTAATTGTAAAATAAATAAATTAATATAAGAATTAACAAACGTACAAACACACTCACAAATGTTTTAGTGTGTGTCATGTGATTGCATTATAGCAGTACATGTGGTGTTTTTTATTCTTTTTATTATAACGTGTAATGTCTCTTGAGAAACTCCAGGTGTTTAGGGTTACGTACTTCAAAAGAAAAAGCGAACCCCTTATAGAATCACTTTGTTGTCCGTCTGTCAGTGTGTCTATCTGTCTGTCAAGACCCTTTATCTCAGGAACGTGTAGAGGTATCGAGTTGAAATGAAAACCGTATGTTCAGGTCTGCGGTCCCTTCAAGCTGTGAAAAAATCGAACTACTGAATTAATAAAAAAAAGATACGGCCGTTTACATTAATAATATTATTATTATACTTTGAATCCCGCAAACAAATTCGCGGCTATGGTATGTATGACTAGCCTGTTGGTCTAGTGGTTAGTGACCCTGACTGCTATGCCGGAGGTCGTGGGTTCGATTCCCACCCAGGACAAATGTTTGTGTGATAAGCACGATCATTTGTTCTGTGTCTGGATGTAATTTATCTATAATATGTATAATTAGAAATATATAAGTACCTAGGTTTATCAGTGATCTAGTACTCATAACACAAGCTCTGCTTAGCTTGGGACTAGACGGCGTTGCGTGATACTTGTGGAATATATACCTATGTATATTACGACTTTTGACTAAAGTAAACTAATATCATCCCCATTGATCCACAAACATAGACTCCGCGCAATATACTCTGATAACTAACTAATAAACTAAACACGCTTCGTTGGGTACATCAAGTTAATAGGTACCCACCCGAATCGAGGTGGGTTGTAAAATTATTTTGTACTAGCTGCTGCCCGCGACGTCGTCTGCGTGAAGGCTCTACAGCACCAAAAATACCTAAGACGTCAGTGTCGCTATAGTATTGTAAGTAAACAACTTTCAAAATAGCATTAAAATATAAGTTTTTTTTGCAAGCGAAGCAATTGAAGATATGAAGATATGGGAATCCTGCTGAGTTCAGTCATAAGATGTGACTGAAGGAAATAGAGAAAATAATGCAGGAATACATTCCAGGACACAAAAGAGTAAAAATACGTACAAAGGTATCATCATACCTTACAAAACTTCCCTATAAACTACGTTGGTAGTTATGCTGCCAGGAGCCAAAATGTAAAGAGAGTAAGGACTGGTGACGCGGGAGCAAGCGACGTACCGTTGCCCGTGTGAGAAGCAACTCGTCCTGAGATCGACACCCGCTGCCCTCAGTGTCTGCCCCTGTGACTTATTGATGGTCATTACGAAGCAAACACTCACGGGGAACTGTACACGCTTGGACTGGAACGGGAAGTTGTAAGGTATGAAGGGAATGCGTGGTATAAATACTGCCTCGCCTACGCCACAACCCGTAAGAATTTCCGCCTCAACGGTGTGTCTGTGGAGAGAGATGACTTTAAGGCGGGTCCCGTTACACAATTTCGGAGGAGATAGGTTCCGAAGAAGCATAATCGGGACACCGACCTTCAACTTGATGGCATACGCTAGAAGTCCACTTGCTGACAGGGAGTTCAGAATTCCACGGGATAATGTGTGGCGTCATCCTGCTCGAGAACACTGTTTATCGAGATGTAGACCACTTTATTCCCCTCAATTTGCGAGAGAATGCATTCGTTATTTGCTGCAGCCTGATCATTTTTGGGCGTCGGCGATGTCCCTCACACACCCAAGAAGCTGGTGCGTTATACGACTGATGTCCCCGTACACACAGCGAATGAGTTCTCCTAAACTGGATACCACTCCACCGAGAGACTCTGGAAGCACCACCTGTCAGAGTGCCTTCGCCAAGACTTAGAAGGACATCGGAGAATTCTTGCAATGCACGTGCATTGCCGCCGAGCCGAGTTCTCATATTAATGGTCAAGCGCAGCTAACAAACTCGTGACCACAACGAAGATCGTTTCAACGAAGCATTCACCTCGTCAGCCCTCGATACTCGCGTCACCACGGGAAGTGTTTGCCGGAAATCGCCACTGAACAGAACTGTGACACCACCCATCAAATGTTTGTCCCTGCGGATGTCACGCGGGGTTTTGTCCACGGCCTCAACTGCCTTCCTATTGGCCATCATACACTCATCGCATACGATCAGAGAGCAATCCTTGAGCACGTGTCCCTTATAAAAAAGTAAACATGTTACCCTGGTTTTACCCAACGTTTTCAAGGACGGTGTCATAAATTAGTTTTTGCTCTGAAGAGAACAAAGTGACATGGTCATTTCGTATGGTGGTCATTTCGCCCGGATCGTAATTTATCCCAGCGTTATACTCCCGATTTCCACGGCCTTGATGCGGAGATGATTGGAAAGCTGTTAACCCATATTCGATGACAAATGACTATATCATGAAGTGAACTGAGGCAGGTGTTCAGCATGCGTTCATCAGTTACTTCGACTTCGTCTCCAGTAGCACGCCTCAAAGCTCTTAGAAAATCTTCAGAGAGATAATGGCGATACTTCTGCCACAAAGCTACCGGGTTCGCGACTCCACAAAACACCAAGATGACTGCTAACAGATGACGCATGCGGCTGGGACTGTCACTGATGCTCGCAATATTGGTCACCGTCGAGAAGGTGACGTGTTACGCAGGCTGCGCGGTAAGTGGTATACTCCACGCCATCAAATATGTCCTCTGGAAGGCGAAAGACGTCGGGCTTCGGACAGTTGGAAGTAACAACCGCAGAAAAAAAGCATTCGCCATTATTCGGATGCACGGTAGGTATCCAATGCGGTGTCCTTGAAAATTCCCGGAAAACCTTCCACAGCACCTCCTCGTCGACGTCGGTTAAATACACCCCTTAGCTTGTCGTACGTGTAATATGAAGGCACCACGTCATACGTAAGGGATCTCGCAAACTGGTCAACTTCACAGAGCTAAAAAAATGTCACCATGTTAACACCGCATTTTTTTTAAATTGTCTTCCTCAACTCTGCTCAAGATTTTGAGGGTTTTGGTGGAACTTGAATTTGTCAAAACGAACTCTACGATACAAATTTTATGAAAAAAAAAAAAAAAAACTTTTATGAAGAAAATGCACATCACATCACATCACCATCTATGAATTTTAAGAATAACTAACTACTAACCTCGCCAACATGATAAAAATTTAAATTATTAATTTCCAAAAAGTGTTAACATGTAACTTGATTTGATTTTTATGAAATCTCATAGATGGCGCTGCTCCAAATTGTCTTTTATACTACTAACATGCATTAAACTATTTTTCTCTGCCCAAGTTACTGAAATGGCGTAGTTTTTATAGTGTAAAGCTAGATCATAGCATGGCTTACTCAAAAACAACATTTAAATATGCATCGTTAGATTACACGCTGTAACAGAATGCGTGAGAAAAATAAAGATTCACAGCTCCTCTTCCGTAGGTGATAGCGTGATAATATGTAGCCTATATGTTGACCCGACCTCTTAGTAATATGCATGCAAAATTTTAAGTAAATCCGTGCAGTACTACGGAAGTGTACACAGTGAAGTACACTTTGAAGAAATGCCTAACGATTAAACACGGTATTGTGGCTAATTTATAAAAGATAGATATATACTATTGAGGATTTTTTTGTAGATCTATTAGAGACCATAATTTTTGTAATACATACTTTTGGTGTATTATCAACGTATGCGAGGATAAGAGCTCGAACGCGCATTTTCATCCAACTTGCTTCAAATTTATCGTCCCTTCTCAGCTCTTATGTATCTTAGCGTTATGTTATATATCCTATAACCTGCCCAGGAGTATGGACCATAATCGTACCAAGTTTGGTTAAAATCCCTTCAGTAGTTTTTGACCCATGCGTGCACATACAGACAGACAGACAGAGAGACAGACAGACAGACAGACAAAAAATTTACTGATTGCATTTTCGGCATCAGTATCGATCACCAATCATCCTCTAATATTAATTTTTAATATATATTCAATGTACAGAATTGACCACTCTACAGTTTTATTATAAGTATAGATATAGATATAGAAGAAGATATGGGAAAGGAGATAAACTATGGATAATTTGGATAACCCTCTCCGAGGATAACTGTGTTTGTCAATCAAGATTTGTACGTAGATATATCTATATAGGGTGTCTCAGTAAGAGTGCACTTTTTCATTTTAAAATAAAAACAAGTATTTCATGATAGAGTTGTGATATTTTTATTGTATTATAAAGAAGACATGTTCCGATTAAGTATGGAATAAAATGTCTACTTTTCATTAAATTTTCCATGACTTTTGCACAGAGATGTGGCTGTATCTCACCGATGACGCGTTGGGTTTCTGATTTGAGCTCAGGAATTGTTTCGGGTTTATTCGCATAAATCCGAGATTTCACAAAACCCCATAGAAAAAAAATCGCACGGCGTTTAATCGCACGATCCTGGTGGCCAGTTGACATCAGAATTTCGTGAGATAATGTGTTCTGGAAATCGTTGCTGCAATAAGTCGATTGTTTCATGCGCGGTGTGGCAGGTTGCGCCGTCCTGCTGAAACCACATGTTGTCCAGATTCATGCTGTTCAGTTGAGGCTACAAGAAGTCCGTTATCATATTCCTGTAACTTTCTGTAAGCGTAACTTTCTCCATTTTTGTAATGAGATTTCACAATTATAACGCGTTGTTCTTTCAAAAAGCGCTCCATTTTTAATAATCGGAATAAACAGAGATGACAGCTGTCAAATTTCAGAGTTGCAACTTACATAAGGAAAAAAAGATACCAATTTTAAAAAGTGCACTCTTACTGAGACACCCTATATTATGTTACTGGTGTCGTATCCTTTGTATAATTTATTTCATCGCCACTGCCACAAAATAGATATTTATAGAAGTCAATCAACATACAAAGCGCGCTCGAGCAACGCACACATAGACACCGCTCACGGACACGATTTTTCGGAGCCCCTCAGCCCCTCGTCGAACAGTTCCGGCTCAAACGTTCATTAGTATGCGTCCACCGAGCGTAGGTATAAAAAGTGATGTACACACATGAGATTGTCTTCTGTACCTATCTATTTTGTGCCACTGCTCTCAAAACGGTGAAGGAAAACATCGAGAGGAAACTGGCATCTCCTAGAACCAAAAATTCGAAGACACGTGACATCCACCAACCCGCACTGGGCCCGCGTGGTGGATTACGGCCCATTCC
Organism: Mythimna albipuncta; assembly: GCA_929112965.1. Classification (NCBI taxonomy): domain Eukaryota; kingdom Metazoa; phylum Arthropoda; class Insecta; order Lepidoptera; family Noctuidae; genus Mythimna; species Mythimna albipuncta. The sequence continues at coordinate 6,790,168 of OV815984.1, forward strand.
CTCTCCCAGAGAGGAGGCCTGAGTCCCAGCAGTGGGAACATTAAAAAGGCTGATGATGATGATAAAACTATGATCAGTAACGAGTACAGATAGAGCCCCATTTTTTGTACTAATTTAAAAATCTCAAAAATTGGTCAGGCCGGTTCGCAGGAGTTTCATAACAAACACTATGACGCGACATTTTTATATTAGATTTATTGTTGGACGTTTTCAATATGTATACAAGAAAAGAACTTCGGTACTTAGAGATACGATCGATTCTTTTTTCCTTTTCTCGTTTGCTATTGAGTGCTTTCTTTGTTGAGTATAACTTTGGTTCAAGTCTCAGACAACAACAAAAAAAAAAAATAAGTGCTTAGAAAGCATTGATATACAAAAAACCTTTAGAAAGTAAAATCTTTTTTACACCACCTGCTCTATAATGTCGTTTTATACGTCATACAAAGCTCACGTCGTTTTTACGTCGAGAATATTAGAAATATTGTTATTTTTAATGCAGAAAAAGCCAAATGGCATGTTTTGCCATTTACGCTGTAAAAAAGTGCGAAATACAATTCGCTTAAATTTCTATTTGTTTTTTTTTTTTAAAGAAAGACGTAGGATCCTAGATAAATATAGTCTATAACCGAATATCATCATAATATGTTGGAAATATAAATGAGAGTGTTATTACGTTTGTAAGGAAATTCATCCGTCACCGGCCCCTTAAAGCAAGTCATTCTATCCCTAGGTAGATGATGCGGTATGGCCGATGCCTAGGGAATAATGAGAATTGAATTTGGGATATCAAAAATCGTCAACATTGTGAATTAAAATGTACGTGCATCGAACAAATTGACTTGAAATTCAAACTGGCCACTAACAAAAAAAAAAAAGAAAATAGAATAAAACGTGCTTACTGACTCAGCGGTAAAGAAAACTGAAACTATAAAATCTTGGAGTAGGTAGTGAATTTTATTTTGTTTGATGAGCTTGTAAATATATAAATAAATGTTATCTCACAGATGGCGTAAAAAGCAGAGTATGCAACACGGGGATAAAGCTGTCTTTGTCTTGGGCAGCTTGAATTCCTGACTTCACTAAATTATATGAATCCCTCACTAGCGTTCGGGATTAAAATTAGCATCATCGTTTTTTTTGGAATTCAACATGCCGCCCGCGACTTAAAGACACTGCTTTGTTCTCTAGTCACATAATCTACTATTATTATTTTCTAATACCACAAACTAATATCACTTCTAATTTTTTCAAATCATATTTATTTTCCATTCCGAACGAATGCCATCCACTTGAATTTAGTACAGTCAGCTCAATCAAACAAATACCAGTGGTATTACTTGTTGGTATTAAAATTGAATAAATAAAAAAACACTCTTTCAGAAAATATCTCAAAGAAACGAAGCCACAGGAAAAAATCGTACTAGTAAATAAACTGTTGTACGTTGCAAGTTATATTATTTGAAAGTTTCAAGAGACAATAAAAACAGTTCCAAGCATTGAGTTTCCAATACTCAATACCACTTGGATGACGGAAGTATTTCCTGCTTATTTCACTGAGATGAACGTAATATCGCAGCTATAAGTTTGTACAGAACTTTGTTGAGAAACCTTTATTAATTTTCGTGCGAAATTGGAGCAGGGAGAAAACTGGTAACTGATCTTTTCTTACTGTGCTTTGGAAGTTCAACCCTTTTGCGGGGCGGGTGGGCGTGTCAGACCCACTTCTAATTCCTTCGTTGCCTTTCATTGAAGGACCGGGTTTTCCTTTTAGAAGCGAACCCATCTCCCCAGTAGACTTCGACCCTGCTGGTCCCCTACGGTTTGCTGACAACTTCTTGAGGCGCGCGTGGAACATTGCCGCGACACGCGCCGTCGACATTTTGGGCTGGGTTCGAACGGTTACAATTACCGCAACGGATCTTGAGCGCTAGCTTCAAGTAGCGCAGAAGTCAAATATTCGGTATCTTTAGTGGTGCGACGTGAGACGCGGGGGCGGGAAATGTCAGTGATTGGCTCGCCGCACCATCGTGTCATAGACGTCACGTGATTCGTTCCCTGCGCTGCTGCATGTATCTAACAACAACGACGAATGGGTCGCCAATGTATGGAATGCGCAAAGCGATCCCCACTCTGACGCCGAGCGCTCAAGATCCGTGCTAGTATTTCTACCTGACGGTCGGACGGCGAGTTAAACATTGTTCACCGTCCGCAAGCTCGCACCTACGGAAAGTTAAACCCTTAAGATTGGAATTTTGTAACAATTTTGATGTGCTTGCGATTTTATTCGTTTTTAACCGACTTCTAAAAAAGGAGGAGGTTCTCAATTCGGATGTTTGCATTTTTTTGATGTATGTTCGCGCATAACTTCGTCGCTTGCCAACCGATTTGAAAAATTCTTTTTTTGTTGGAAGGGGTTTTTGATCACAACCCACTTAAAAAGTAAGGTTCATAGAAAAATGTCATAATGTGGATTCTCCGAAATATCGCAGTTTTATTGCACGCGGGGAAATCGTGCGAAAAAAATTCGCTTGAATCCTGCGGCGAGGTCCAAATCAAACCCTTTGAAATTTTCTTTGGTGTGTATCACCACCATCTTCCAAAGTTAGGGGTGCTATAGAATAATTCTTAACGTAAAAATCCAGTAGCATTTTTTGCCCGACCTGGGAATCGATCCCAGGACCCCACACTTAGAAGGCGACTACGACTCTAACGAGGCAGTTCGCCTTTATAATATTAGTGTGAAGGATATGTAAAAATATCGTCTGTAGTGAAATTTATTATTCAACTAGCTGTACCCGCGACTTCATTCGCGTGGACTACAGGATTTTGAATTTATTTATTTTTTTTTCTAAAATAAAAGTAGCCTATGTTACTCCTTATTACATTAGCTACCAGCCAAAAAAATCTTGTCAAAATCGGTCCAGCCATTTCAGAGATTAGCCCGGACAAACAGACAGACAGACAAAAATTGTAAAAAAATTGTTATTTTGGTGTATGTACCGTATATATATTCATATGCATGTAGTAAAAAGCAGTTATTTCAATATTACAAACAGACACTCCAATTTTATTTATACGTATAGATGTATAGATACGTTGCACATACGTGATGAATCCAATGATATATCGATGAAATCCAGTAATGATTTTTCCTTCACTTCATGTCTGAAAATGTGCATCATTTTTCGTTTCGCATAGCGTTCTGTCGAACTGCATTACCGGTTGATAAGGGAAAGCTGAAAATGTAAAATGAATTTTCAGTTTTTTGATTGACAGAAAATAAATTGTTTTTTTTTTTTATTCAGCTGGAGATGTTTTTTTTTATGATTTATACAAGTGTTTGACTGCGATCCCACCTGGTAAGTAGTAATGCAATCGTTGATGGTGAGGCGCACTAGTTTATTAATAGCCATTCAATCACTCTAGCTTAGAAGACACCTAAATCATAGTCGATTCTATTTTGTCTTAGCTTTATAAGTTTTTTAAATAGCGAATTTGTTATTACTTTTTGTTCCCTTTATTTAGTGTGTAATTGGATTTAATACTCGTATGCAATATAATTTTAATGAAACTTTAAATTTATTATTATTAATATTTATTTATTTATTTTTAAATTTTTATTTTTACTATAAATATTTTGTGAACTTTGAACTAACATAGAAATAAGTGTTACTAACATACAATGTGAACCAAAAGTTGTAAATTATTATTATTTCATCTATTACACTCTACTTAAGAGTGAAAGATGTCACACGTAGTTTCAATATCAAGAAAATAGTAATAAGTGGATAATATTGCTTGTGGTATAATAGGTATTTAGTTTAGTTAGTAAGACAGTATTTATAAAATTTAATTATACTCCTGTACCCCTAGCCAAGTTGCTTGTAGAAAGCTTCAAATGTACGGGAATGACGTCTTAACGCTCAGTCACGTGGTCAGAACAAAAGAATTGGCGGCAAGGTCAACTCGAAGCGTTCGGCGCAAGCAAAACGTTTGTAACTTGGCTAAGGGGGCTGTTTTTTTATTTCCAAATAAAATAATATGATAATTGGATGGGAAGACCGTATCAGGCAATGTTTGGGTGAGGATGTTGAGTACCAAAACTGCTTCTGACTTCAATTTAAAAATATTTATTTAGCGGACACAGTTTATAAAAACACTGGATATATTGATCCGTTTGCTACTGGTCGTTAGGTGTTGAGCGTAGAAGCAGATAATGGCAACTGAATGAAAAGGCGCGAATATATCGCCACGCGTCGAGTTGTAGAGATGTGCGCATGAATCGACTCGACTAATAAAATAATTTTAGTGTTGGGATTCCAACAGGCAAATTGTTTAAAAAAAAAAGGCAAAATGTTTCAGTTCTCTGATATATGTGGTTTAAACTTTCAAGAAGCATAAGTTTATTAATAGGTTATTTTATAGATTCCACTATCTCATTGGTCTAGTAGTCATGAGTAGTCACAACCGCTGCTACTCAGTACGATTCGAGGACCAGAGTTCCATACTTAAGTCGGGCAAACTGTTAGTCTATAAGTAACATACACACACAGCATTACTTATTTATATGTATGTATTTAAGTATTTATTTACTATTGTATTTATTTCTCTTCTGTTTGTCTATTTATGAGGAATACGACTCGAGGAGGAACATCAATAGGTTTTTATCTTAGAGATAAACAATGACATGTAATTAAATTGATGTTGCACCTTTAGATATCAGTAGATATTAATTATTAAAGCAATATTGTTCAATTTACGGTGCAAGTTAGAATTTTTGATCAACAATTCGTATTTTGGTTTTATAAATAATATGTATCCGATGTACGAAACACATTTTTGGTGTGAATTTGATAACAAAGGTCATCTTGTTTTGTGTGTTTTTTTTTAATCTATTGCATAGCTTCTATCGCGGGCCTTGAGCGTGGAGACCGAATCCAGAAATTCCGTAACGAAAATAACCTAACATCCCCCACTTATTTGTTTTTTGAGCGTGGTGACCGATAAGAAAACAAATGAGTAAACAATCACTCAAAATTCAATTCAATGTGTGAAAGTGTAACTTCAATTAGTATAAAAAAAAACAAAGGAAAAAAGTACTGCATAAATAAAATAAATAAATAATTATAATGCATAAGTTGATAAAAATGCTATGCAATAGCTTTAACGCGGCAGTCCCCGAGTACCACACGTCTTTTTTTATTTTTATTTTTTTTTGTATGACGCGTTTAAATCCCGTAAACAAAGACTAAACATTACTTAAACACAAAACATTATTCGCACCAAGTACCTCATTAAAAAGCAAATGGTTCTCAAACTTTTACACTGCAGTTCAACTAGTTAATAATAAAATTGTCTTAAACTTTCGTGCGCTTGTAATTTCCAGTCGTTGTGGACGCGATGTAGCCAAAGTTTTCAGACTGTCTGAGGCAGTGATTCTCAAAGTTTCCCCGTCTGTCATAATTTATTTTTATAGCTTACGGTGCATGCTTTTGAAATTTAATGCTAGGGTAAGTGGAGGAAACTTTTGAGGTTAAATGGTATTATTATTTTAAAAGATTCTATCTTTTCTTGTTCGATGTTTTTTTAACCATTTTGAAAGCAGGATGTGGTTATATAGTTTTCTTTTATGTTAACCATTTGCTCTGTGATTACTGACTGATATACGTCATCTTTGTTTGCTTGTCGCATAGGACACGGTAAGTTTGGAAGGTTCCTGAACCGGATTCAGGCGGAAGGAAAGCCCTAGTGCCATAATTGTATGGTCAGCTTGGAGGATACGGTAGAGCATACGTTAGAAGCGTGTCCCACTTGGACGGAGCACCACCATGTCCATGTCATCAGCAAGTTTCTCTTCAAAGTTAGTTAAAACATTTAGTGGCTTAATTTGTTACATTTTAATCCTACTATGGCGTTCTGCAAGGATTACGTCAAGTAACCTTGTATAAAAGCCACTTCATATATCTGACGGTCCTGTACCCCTAGCCAAGTTGCTAATCTGCAATAGTTAACGCTTGTAGAAAGCTTCAAATGTACGGGAATGACGTCACCTCAACGCTCAGTCACGTGGTTAGAACAAAATAATTGGCGGCAAGGTTAACTCGAAGCGTTCGACGCAAGCGAAACGGTTGTAACTTGGCTAGGGGGGCTGGTTACTTATCACCTTTGTTGACCTACTACACGCTCAAGGTTTTCCAACAATTCTAGGTTATCCTAATTCGGTTCACGTGCTCCATAGATCTCAATCATGGAGCCACTCCTGTTCTGTCTCATTAGTGCTGTCCTATTCCAAAGTGGGTGAGGCCGTAACTTATACACGGAGGTAGCAACGGGATTTGGGTTGAAATATAAAATTAAATTAGTTGAAATATATGATTAAATAGGACTTTTTTCAGCGATTTCGCCCGCATGAAAGTAGATTTTTGAGTGAATTTCGGAAAATTCTCTCATAATACGTAATTAAATGAAATCTCGTACGTACAATGGTTAATATGATTGATTCTTAATATTAGAATACAGATGAACACGCATTTATAAGTCTTAACACTACAGCACGCTTGTCTAGAAGTAACCTATTACTCTTGAATATAGCTGCTGCGGAAACACAGACTCCGGCAGGGAATTTTATTCCTTAGTTTTACGTATAATGTGTTCCCAAAACGTTTATACGTGTGGGTGGAAAATCCACCATGTACCGATGGTACAACGCCGTCCATCTGGTGGTCCGATGATGGAAAGGGCTTGGCGTAATTAAATTATGCCATCCTGACAGACTCTTTTGAAATGCAACCGATGGAACACCGACAGCAACTCGGCTTTGATGCAAAAGATTTTAAAGTTTTAACTTGACGAATTACCCCTACTGGGGCCGAAGGTCTGCTTCTGAAAGGAAGACTCGGCCCCGGTACGAAAGGCAACGAAGGAACAGGAGTAGGTTTTTTGTCAGTAAAAGTCTAAGCCGTCACAGGCGTCTAGAAACCGCCGCCACAAAAAATGCTAGAAGCGGCCACAAAAAAAAAAAAGCTAGAAGCAGCCACAAAATACAGCTGAAGCGCGCAACACCTTGTTTCCGGAGAAGCTTGAAGCCGCTTCAAGTGTTTTTTTGTGGCGGTACCGGAGCACACGAGCCACAAAAAAAGGGCGTCTCAAAAAGAAGCTTGAAGCGGCGTTTTTTTGTGACCCGTGTGCGGGTACAGTAATACAACCTCCCGCTCCGTCCAAGAGCGGGGATGTAGACTAGTGCATTATTAGAGGTTTCCAAGGTTTTATAGCAGTTTTAGTCAGCGGAATTTTTCTGGCTTATTTTCCACCAGAAACCACTAAGTGAAACGTTACTTGCGATAAGGTAAAGATTGCAAAAGCAGGCTTCGAAAATAAAATCTCTTCAAAAAAATTCCGACCTCATTACTTGTACCGTGAGCTCGAACACCTGGTCCCAGAATGATTTAGAGGTATACCACAAAGCATTTTTGCGTGCTAAATTGCGAGTAAAAATATATCTTGGAAAGATCTTTGAACACACACTGAAAAGAAAACCTTACAATAGAAAACCCTTCACACGAAGAAAAATTCGTTATATTTAAGCAATTTTCTCTTGTAACTTACAAGAGAAAATTGCTTAAGTTTTCATTTTGAAATGTTTTATTTCATTTGTTTAGTTATGAAAAGTCTTTTCATCTACAAACTATAGATATCATGACTTTGAGATGTGCAGTTGCCATCAATATGGGAATATTGCCAGGGCTGGTTTCTTGACCATTTTCTTCACTGATATTTGAATAACAAGACTTTAAAGTTATCGTCGCTTAGCAGTACTCAAAACTGCTGTACCCCTAATTGAAATGAAATGAAGATGAAGGTTCTATTACCGAGGGAGCTGGTCCGTTAATAATAAGAGAAGATATTTCATTCCCACAGGACCGACTTAAGAGACGTCTTACAGTCAAATGGAAAGTATATAAACAAAACTTCAAAAAGTATTTTTACGATATTTGAATATTTTTTGCAGCATTTGATTAGATCAATTTATTGATGAACTAGCTTTTGCACGCGACTTCGTCCGCGTATATAAAATATAGCCTGTGTCACCCAGGAATAAAGCAGCTTTCTTCCGGTGAAAAAATGTTTGCAATCAGACCAGTACTTCCAGATTACCTCCTACAAACAAAAAAACAAACTTTACCTCTTTATTATATTAGTGTATGTATGTATAGTGTTTATGTAGATTGTTATTCTAAAACGTCGATTTGTTAGAAGCCAATAATCATGGTATCAAAGTGAAAACCCAAACCAAAGTGTGGTTGCTATTCAAACCGTTTTGTGGAACCTGAGTTACATTTTCACACAACCGCTCTTACGTGATTATGAAGTTATTAATATATCTCTCTTTAGATATTTTCTAAACACAGATATTTTGTGGATATTATCTAGGTTTCTATTGAAATCAAATCATAAATATGTGTATAAACTATTTAAAGATCTCTGAAAATCTGCTACTTTACGTGAACTTTGGCCTTTCATAATAAAAAAAAAATAAAGAAAATATTATAATTCAAGTTTTAAGAAATTTTTGGTTGTCTTGTTATGGTCATGTGAAGAGGAGGGATGAAGCGTATATTATTAAAAGAGTTCTGAGTATACATGTAAATAGATGGACAGGGAGAGGAAGGCCGAAGAAAAGATGGATGGGTTGTGTGTAAAGTGATATGAAATAAAAGGGAGTTAGTGATAGTTTGATGGGTTTGAAGAATTGAAGACAAAAACGTGTTGCGCCGACCCCAAGTCATATGGGATAAGGGCAAGAAGAAGAAGATGTTTTGAGAAATTTTTGAGTAAATGACCGAATTACCGTATGCCAATAGAATTTTCAGACGTCGTGTCATCTCTCTTTTTTTGTTTCCTTTTCATCAAACATTGCGTTGTATTGCGTTGGATGAAGCAACAAGCTTTAAACCCTTAGTCACGTTAGATAGACGAGTGGGGAAGGGTCCCCTTAAACTAAGTAGGTGCTTACACAACACGACTAAGTTTTGGGAAGGCTTGGGAAACTTGAAGGGGAAAGCGGACAGCGGCGATAATTATTGATCATGATGTTTTAAAGTGGCCCTGGCGTTTTGACTGGCCTGTTGATATATACCCATAGAAAAGTTAACAGAGCTCCCCGTCCAGAGTGAAAGAAAGCGATTTTAACTGCCACACATGCAAGAAGTTACGCATGTGGCTTGCTTGACCTCATAACGCATTCATCATCAGCATCATCATTTCAGCCGAAAGACGTCCACTGTTGGACATAGGCCTCCCCCAAGTGTCGCTACAATGAGCGGTCCTGTGCGTCTTGCATAAATCGGATTGCCGCAACCCTTACCAGGTCATCGGTCCACCTTGTAGAAGGCCTTCCAACGCTACGTCTTCCGGTACGTGGTCGCCATTTCAGAACCTTTCGGCCGCAACGGCCATCTGTTCTGCGAGCAATGTGCCTTGCCCATTGCCACTTAAGTTTGGCGATTCTTCGTGCTTTGTCAGTAACTTTGGTTCTTCTGCGGATATCCTCATTCTTGATTCGATCACGCAGTGAGCATGTTAAATGTGTATTAAAGGGCTGAGGGAACAAAACAGAATTTCCTTAGCCATGGAACTCAGGGCAACTTAAAGTACAGATTCGAGTATCAGGCCTGTTGGTCTAGTGGTTAGTGGCCCTGACTACTATGCCGGAGGTTATGGGTTTGATTCTCACCTAAGATAAATATTTGTGTGGTGAGCACGATAATTTTTTCTGTGTCTGTGTGTAATTTATCTGTAACATGATATATATTTAGAAGTATCATGAAAATACCTAACATGAATTTATTTAATAAGCATTTATTTATCAGTTGTCTAGTATTCATAACACAAGTTTTGCTTGGTTTGAGACTAGATGGCGTTGTGTGAAAGTTGTGAAAAAAGGGAGGTCAATTCGCTGATTGATGATTTTTTATCGGTCAACTATCTAGCGAACTGAAATAAAGCACACTCTATATAAATATAATACCGATGCAGTAACAGTGTAGTGCATCGATGCTATAAACAACATCTGTTTTTGTAGATAATTTATAATTTATTTATTTTTAATGTAAAGGATATTTGTACAAAATTTCATAATTGTATCATGAAAAAACACATAGTTATAAGCTTGTTATGTCAGCAAAAATACATAGTCACCGAGCCATCCAGGCGACTGAGAGGTTGTTTGACACTTGCACCTGTTTGCCGGCTCCTAATGCCCGGTATGATCTGCTGTGACCTGTGTTGTACTTAGTGTCGGTAGTGTCCAACTTGTGACCTTTTTAAATATTTTTCAGACAAAATATAACATGGTTTTAAAACTATTGAAATACATTCAGTTACTGAATCTGAACACACTTTATTCAGTATTCTCATAAACTAAAGATTATGTTGTATATTTGCTTAATATTAGGATAAATAATTACAAAAAAACACTACTTAAATGCATTCAAGTAAACATTCCGTGTTTAAACTATGACTTTAACTTAATTTTAAGCTATTGCATAGCTTCTATCGCGGGCCTTGAGATTGGAGACCGAATCCAGAAATTCCGTAACGAAAATAACCTAACACCCACTTGTTTGTTTTTTGAGCGTGGTGACCGATATGAAAACAAATGAGTGAACAATCAATCAAAATTTAATTCACTGTGTGAAAGTGTAACTTCAATTAATATCAAAGAAAAAAAACAAAGGAAAAAAATACTGGATAAATAAAATAAATAAATAATTAAAATTGCATAAGTTGATAAAAATGCTATGCTTTACCGCGGCAGTCCCCGAGTGCCACACGTCTTTCTTTTTAATCTACATGGTGTACGTAATTATATGCGCGTATATTTTATACCATAAGACTGATTCCTAACACTTTCTTTTGAATAAAATATGAGAAATCAGCAATTCGTTCTTAGGACTCCAACATTAGAAAACACAGCAGATAAACTTTTTGATTAAAATCCGTTACTAATTCATCTCAATTTGCGAAGTGCTCTCATAAAGGCGGCGCTGTTCACTAACTCTGTACAATCCTTAGAGAACACGGGGAGGGATGATTTGTTTTGTTTGATATTTATTACTCTATAGCTTTTACCTACGGCTTTGCCTGCGCCAAAGTATATAAATATCCCAGGGGAACTTACTCCCGTCGTAAAATAAATCCTTTGTCCTGTTCTAAGTTCGAATCGATTTTAAATTTGATCAGCTGTTTGAGATTGAAGGAGGAAGAAACATACACACAGACTTACTGACATACATACCGTGCTATTTAGTAGCTTTGGATTCAGTGGAGAGGCGTGCGAAGTGGCTAATTGGTGATCCAGATTTGATTAACAGTAATCTACAAAGCCAGGAACACAAGCGTAGACTAGCCAGCCCTCTATAGAATGTATTTCGGAGAGTGTGCGCGGGAATTTGGAACATGACTTGATGTCATCATCGCCTTTCTGCTATGGGGCAATCCGACGTACAGTGAATCACCCCTACGATCCGGACTAAGCGTTTCAAGTCGTCGTTTATATTGTCGTGTACATTGAAGGACTGGGACGATTTTTTTTTGCCTGGGTCTGTCTTTGCGTCCGATTATATATAGAGTGAGACCAAAACCACTGAGTTTCTTCATCACCGATCTGTTACGAGAACCTACTATCAGAAAAAAAAACATATATTTTCTACTACAATACGCTTTCCCCTTGTTTACCCTTGTTGCTAATCGCGCTCTTCACCACCTCATCTTACCAAAGACTCACAGCCAGCGTCAATTTGCACCCCCTCACGTAGATACCTAAAGGGTTTAAGTACCAAACGTTATCTATTTGCGACCCCCATTTATGACTTTCAACAGATTTTCAACCCCTTACAACCCTCTTAGGGGCTTTCAAAGCGTTTCCTTTCAAGGGGTGTTGATGATTGCTTTCTTCGGATATCCTACGGTTAAGAAAGTTTTTGTAAAGTTTGATCAGTCGGTTAGAGTTGAATCGACTTGGGATGCCGCTTTTGAAACGATGGAAACTGGAGCACAAAATAGATAGGTACAGAAGACAATCTCATGTATGTACTTCACTTTTTATACCTACGCTCGGTGGACGCACACTAATGAGTGTTTGAGCCGGAACTGTTCGACGAGCGGGCCGAGGCGCTTCGAGATAGGTATCGTGTCCGTGAGCGGTTTCTATGTGTGCGTTACTCGAGCGCGCTTTGTATGTAGATTGACTTCTGTACCTATCTATTTTGTGACTGGAGTATGAAGAAGTTATTACTGAAGGTTTTGGAAGGAAGTGTAATTAATGAAAACATTTTAATTAAAAGAGCATGCAAGCCTGAAATAATTAAAGATTTAATGTTTTCCTTAGTACACCTCTTTGTCCAATCAATCTCTGTCTCTTTGTCAAAATCAATCGAAATAAAAACATCAATTTATGTTTTTTATTCTAGTAAGACCTCTGAAAATATGCTATTATGAGTGAACTATGAACCTTCAAGGTGTAGTACAGGTGTAGTATAGTACTTAGTCATTAATATAAAAACAAAATGTTTAGAAACCTTAAATTTTTAATAGAGATATTTAAAAAAAAAACACAAGTTTTGTGAAATATTCAAGTAGGTATATGAGTGGAGTAACCGAATGGCAATAGAGTTTTTCAAGCGATATCTCTTTTTTCGCATTGCCCCTTCATCAAACATTGTGTTGGATGAAACAATAAGCTTTTAAACTATACCCATGTTGATGATAGAAGAATGGGGAAGAGTCCTCTTAAATTTATATTACACCTGTTGTTAGTGTACAGAATAGCTAAGACTTTTTTTATGGTGGGAAAAATCATCCAATGAGAACTCTCGCTAGTGAGATAGTGTCAGACTCTTACTGACTAATTAAATTTGTAGTTACCTAGGTACGTCAAAAATCTTCGAGACTCCATTCGCGAATTGTAGTTAGCACAGAATCCTCAGAGCGCGAGTCCGTCTCGCACTTGCCCAATTTTTTTTATTTTCTTCCATTCTGTCCGGTCACTCGTCATTAACTATCTTGTAAAATAGTCATTAATGACTTACACACTGATGGAACTACTCTCCCGGCACAGGATTGGAAAACTTACCACACCTCTACAGTATTCCCATTTAAATACATACAATAACTTAAAGCACCCTTATTTATCCCATTCTCTTGTAATGAATATAGTATAAGCTTCGTTAGGAATACGGGCTTTTGGCTGGCTTACATAGAGAAAGCCTAAGGACTTCTCTTTAGAGAATTCAACATAGAGTACGGAATATTTTATGCGACTGTTATGCCAGCAATAAATAGAGACAAGGAGAAGCTAGCAAACTAATAGAGATGAACGTAATTTTAACATACAGAGTTATAAATATAAAACACTGGCAACGTGTCAGGACTATGTAACTTCAACAACAACTTTTGTTGTGACTTTTAAAAATAATATAATTATCAGGCAACTAAGGCTTATGTAAAAAAAAATAAAAAAATAAATAAATACCTAACGTACATAAATAAAATACAAAAACACAAAGTGCACTCAGGCGTCGAAGTACTCCTCCACATCGCTGTCATCCGGGAATGTGCCCAGAAGACTGGCAGCATTACCACGTTGAATGGCAATGCTAATTCTTTGAGCGAAGAACGAGCCAGCCCTCTGGTCACGCAAGGTGTCGATCCGTCGGCGAGAAATTTTCTTAAAAAGGAGACGCACATTCGGACCCCACGACCCAAGCGTTTCGACCCCAAACGGCTCAAAACTGTAATTACCAAGAAGGTTACAGTAATTGCGCCGTTTAAAGGTCTCAGCAGCCGCAGCGGCAGCGCCAGCACAGCCCGCCGTACATGGAATACTTTTAAAAATATGATACATTTTAGTTCATCAGATCTTCATACAAAAATAAAAATATTTAAATTGATTGTTCTAAACATTACAAAGTCTATGATAGTACAATAGTGGAGGGGAGCGGGAATTGGGCGGCGGGGGTGCTTGATGCGCTTACGTCACCTTATACAGATGTAGGCAAAATATAGAGTTGAAATGTGTTAGATAGAACAAGAAAATCTTGAAAGTTTGTTTTCAGTAAATTAATTATGTTTTGTAAAAAGTCATAGAACAAAAGTTGTTGTTTATGTTGTTAGTAATACTACCGTCCTGCAAGGTTGTCGAAGTACAAATTACCCTCTATATTATATTTATTTACAACTTGTTGGGGCGTGTCGTGGCTGGTTCACGAAAGGTAGTGAAAACTCGGTGGACTGTATAAATTGATGATCTGAATTGTACGGAAGTGCTGAGATTGGATAACGGGAAAGGCGCGTCTATGGAACATGTAAATAAGAAATTAGGATGCGCGAGCGCGGACGTTCGTTTGGGCATACACCCTTAAATTTTGATCGTTTTAATCCCGTGGAGGTTCGATCCGGTACATGAAGCACTATCGATTTGTAAAGATAAAATTAAAAAACTCGCCCTCTCTAATTTACGCATGTACGAAATTAATTTCTTTAAGAAAACGTCAGCTGAGTGAGTCCAATGACTTGTAGGTAGTAGTTGGCGTTCCGTACAAACTACCTACAGGTGACCCTCCACGGGATTAAAACGATCAAAATTTAGCGGAGTATAATACTCCCAGCTTTATGGCAACCCTACTCTAGTTTATATCAATTAAAAAAAATCCTTTGAGCCGTTCTATTGTGAAGAAGTAACTAACATACAGACACAAACTTTGCCCTTATTATTAGTGTGACAAGCTTGTCACGTGGCTGGCCAGTTGGTGGGACCCAATTTGACTCGTGACCCAGCGAGGCAAACCCTTAACGAACACGTGACGAAAACTTACCTTTACATAACCAAATTACCTTCAAACCTTTTATGATATACTATTTTTACCTTTTTTATTTGAGTTTGAGTTTTACGAGAGGTTTAGATAATAGTTTGATTAGTGTGTAGTATAGTTGGTGCCCTGAAACAGCGCGTCGGGGTCGCGGTAGACCATAAAAGAGGTGGCGCGATGAACTTGATAAATTTCACCAGAACTGGCAAGAAGAAGCCCGGGCGCGCGAAAAATGGAATGAGTGGAGGGAGGCCTTTGCCCAGGAGTGGGACAGAACAAAAATATATAGTCAACTCTCTTATTGGTCTTGAGGGCGCAAGCGCGACTGCTGAGCGTGGGATCCTGAGTTTGATTCCCGGGTCGGGCAAAAAGTGTTGTTAGGTTTTCCTTTACGAATTCATCATGATCCTTTTTAATGACCCCACTGCTAGGGCTCAGCACTCCACCACCACGCTGGCCCAGTGCGGGTTGTTGAATGTCACATTTCTTCAAATATTTGGTTCTAGGACATGCCGGTTTTCTCACGATGTTTTCCAGTTTTGAGAGCAGTAGTAATGAAATAAATTACACAAAGTAATGCGCCTGGCAGGGTTTGAACCCGCGAACTACAAACTCGTAAGTCGGAGCAGTTACCAATCGGCCACCATTGTTCTCCATTACGAATTATTGTGTGGCAGTTCTCTGGGCTGTTGTTGTTTGAAAGTTGATGGTGTGACACCCCCTTGGCCTCGGAAAGTATGTAAAGGCAATGGTCTTGCGCCTGATCTAAAAAAATAACTAAAATGTATTTTTTTTATTGGTATAATCTAGTGTTTGAATACGATCCCACCTGATGATAAGCAGTGATGCAATCTTTGATGGTGAGGCGCACTAGTTTATGAGCCTATTCTCTCTTGCCTTGAAGACCAGCCCACGCTGAAAACCAACGCTGTGAGCTCATTGCATTATGCGAGAGGCCGCAGCTTTATGCTGAGCGTTCGGCCGTTTTGCGCGGATGTGACGCATATCTTCCCGATTGATTAATGTTTTAAGTTTTAAGATTGCGTCTTTTTCCGCGTAAATAAACTGTTTTTCTTTCTATTTAACCGACTTCGAAAAGGAGAAGGTTGTTTTCTTTCTAAGACACTCAAATTATAATCGGACGGGAAGACCGCAGCAGGCAGATTGTTCTAGTCCTTCGACGTATGCGGTATAAACGATGAGGCGAAACGCTTAGTCCGGACCGTAGAGGTTTCAACAACGTATAGTAATGTAATGATTTCACTGGCGCCAAATAAATATTTTTATTTTCTTTATTTTTTTGTTAAATTAAGACAATGCCGCTAAATCGTCTCAGTGTTCTATGGTACATAATTTGAAATGCGATGTTACACTCATCTGAGATTCTCTGTGGTTAAGGGTATGGGAATAGGGGCTGTGGCGGTCCCTATGGGTTAGCCAATTAGGAGAGGAAAAGAAGGTAGCAGTAGGTAGCAGTAGGTAGGTAGACAAGTGAAAACTTGACGCGTGTAAATCATTGTGTCGCTTAATTGTTTTATACACACAGGTGTACGAAATTTATTGAGCCGAGAATTTTGTTCTTCCTAGAAAAATCCCGAAAAAGGTATTTTTTATTTCTTTTTAATTAATTTTTTTTTTCGGTGATTTTACGTAAAAACGCGCAATAGGGGTAACACATGCGAGGGGATAAAAAAAGCATTAATTTTAGTACTTTCTTTTTACCCAACTTCGCCAGAACGAGAGTTATGTTCTTTGAGTGTATGTATCTATGTTATGTTTGTTTATATATATTTCTTTGGCACGCCCTAGAGCCTAAAGCGTTTGCTGCATTTTACCTTGGGAGGTGTCGTTAGATTATTATAAGTTGCGACAGTGATAATATCAGGTTAAGCATAATCAACTTTATAATGTTCCCTCTAATGGGATTCAGGCCTCGTCTCTGGTGGGAATGGGCCGTAATGCATTTTTTTTTTAGTTTTATGACATGCCGGTTTCCTCACGATGTGCAATCAAAGACACTTTCGCCTGACCACCGCTAAGTGCATTTTTGCTCGCACTCGAAACGAAAACTTTGAAGGGTGTGGTTTGACTGAATTCAAGCGAATTTTTTCTTAAGTGATCAGATAGAAATGGCTACGATTGTAATTACATCAAAGTTACAAAAAAAAAAAATGGTCGAGTTTTGCCTATAACCCGTATTTAATTTTTTTTTCCTTTTAATTTAAGGTATCAAAGTAAACTGCGTACGTAGGATACCATTTTTTAGTGTCTAAAATTAGCAAATAATACTAAGTGAATCATTTGATTCTGTCTTTATAGAATCGAAAACTTTCCAACATTAACGTCCTTAATTCATCCGCAAACAAGTTCAATCCAGGTTTGATCCCCAGGAGAGTATTGAGCATCCTCAAGTATAGGGGAGGTAGCTAGAGCTACTTTATAAAGTTCAATTAAGCAGCATTTTAAAATTTGCGAAAATTTTAAAAGTTCATCCACTAACCCGCACTGGACCCGCGTGGTAGATTACGGCTCATTTCCTCTTCTAGAGAAGAGGCTTGAGTCCCTGCAGTGGGAACATTAAAAAGGCTGACGATAAAAAATTTTCATCATCAGCCTTTTCATTGTCTGAAGGCTCGAAGGCTTGCTTCGATAATAGTAGTGTTTCAGTATGTTTTTAATATCGTGCTGATTTATTCACGGGTTTGTTCCGCATGCAGAAAATTTCCTAATGCCAAAAAAAACGCGTCCTGTGTGCATTTTTCACACATTAATATTAATACTTGTATGAAATTGACATTTGCTGGGGTTACGCGTGCGGGGCAATCCCGCACGCGTCTACATTTAGAGGTCTTTACTAGACTAATTTTACACATGTTTTGATTTATATAGAAGCCTAAATAATATCCACAAGATAGCGGTGTATCCAAAATATCTAGAGAAATATATGTAATAACATTATAATCATGTAAGAGCGTTTGTAAGAAAATGTACCTCGTAATACCTCGAAAAGGACACTCTTAAGGCTCTGTTTAATGTCCTGTTTTTCATACAACTCAATGCATTCTCCACCCAAAAATCACCTTTTCGACACACTTGCTCAGAAACTGACTATAATTGCACTAAACTTGGGTATATAATGTAGCTTGTAACCAAACTGTGACTTTTTGATTACCATTATGCACAAGTGCGATAATGTAGTGATAACCTTTTTTGTTAAACCTCTGTTCTCAAATCAAACATTGAACTCGAAAAAAAAATACATTAGGTATTGCGTTCAATAGTACAAATAAGTGTCTTGCTTGCTTATTTCGTGGTAATTTGTGTTTAAATAAACTATTTTAACTTTTACATGTTTAATAAATAAAACTTTACATAAAATAAAAATATTTTATTTGTTTATAAACATAGCAACCTCATTCTTATTTTTATTCAAACCGCCTAGCTAGAGTAGCTAGTCTATGGCCGCCATTTTTGGATGCGCGCGCATAAGAAGAAAGAACAATTTTTTGCCGCCATACTATAAAAAAAATCAGTTTTGCTGGTAAAGCAATAAATAATTAATTTGTAAAAATTTTCTTCTCAAGTGTGTCGAAAAACGTCGTATGATACACGTGAATATTGGCGATTACCGTCCTCGGCTCTCTTAAGATCCTCGCCTTCGGTTCGGATCTAAATACCGTCTCAGCGGTAATCACCAACATTATACACTTGTATCACAATGTACTATTATTGTACTTTTATTCTGGGATTATGTTCCCTTGAAATAAGTTGCAATTATTAAGTTAAAACTACAGACCGACACACACGTGTAATACGTCTGATTTGTATGTAGAACGACGTCGCGTGGCGTGGATTAAGTGTTGCTCTACAAATCTAGTTTCCCTATAAAATGTAAGAGACCGACGCGCCGAGATTAGCGTGTGTAGCACACGTGTGTGCAGTGTAGTTCTAGCTTTATCATGCCGCCGAAGCCACGGGCTGAAGTTAGTGCAAAATGAACGACAATCACACGCCCAAGTTTATGATAGGAAAACTTCGTATGATGAAGTGCATTAATAACTTGGTTTTACATTTAATAAACATTTTGATTAGATTCGCCTTACACCGGGATCTGTAATATGAGTTTGGCAACTTACGGAGATTACGCGATCGAGCAAAGAAAAGTTTTGGTTTCTTGTTCTTAGGTGAAAATTTCTTCTTAGGAGAGAAGATTATGTTTGATTGGTCCTTTGGTCAAGTCACAAAATAGATAGGTACAGAAGACAATCTCATGCATGTACTTCACTTTTTATACCTGCGCTCGGTGGACGCACACTAATGAGCGTTTGAGCCGAAACTGTTCGACGAGCGGGCCGAGGCGCTCCGAGATATCGTGTCCGTGAGCGGTGTCTATGTGTGCGTTGCTCCAGCGCGCTTTGTACAATTGCCGAAACGGATCTTGAGCGCACAGAGAGAGAGACAGAGTGGGGATCGCTTTGCGTATTCCATACATTGGCGAGCCAATCGTCTTCGTTGAAGCAACGCAGGGAACGAATCAGAAGTGACGTCTGTGACACAATGGCGCGGCGAGCCAATCACTGACACTCCCCACCCCCCCGTCCGTTTCGGCAATTGTATGTAGATTGACTTCTGTACCTATCCATTTTGTGGTCTAGTGGTCAGTTGCACTGGTTTCTATGCCGAATGTCGTGTGTTCGATTCCCATACAAGGCAAATGTTTGTTTGATGCGCACGATAATTTATGTGTCTGGGTGTATTAAGTATGTTTATCAGTCAGTCAGTATCAGTACTAGTAAAGTAATAGCAGAAGCTCTGCTTAATTCGGGACTAGATGGCGTTATGTGAAAATTACTAGACAACTGATAAATATACTTATATATTTCTAAGTACACACATATTATAAATAAATTACACTTACAGACACAGAACAATTGATCGTGATTTTACACAAACATTTGTCATGGGTGGAAATCGATCCCACGACCTCCTGAACGCCAGACCAACAGGCCTGATACTCTGTTCCTTCAGTTGCTCTGTGTTCCAGGGCCAAGGCAACACTATTTTGTTCCCACAGCCCTGTCTTACACATTTAACACGCTCACTGCGTTATGAGGTCGAACAAGCCACATGCGTAACTTCTCGTAGGTGCGGCAGTCAAAATCGCTTTCTTTCCCTCAGTGTGGGGAGCTCTGTTAACATTTCTATGGGTATAATAGAAATATACATAAAAATAGACAAATACATAAAATTGATTCTTTCACGAACCATGCGGCAGCGTTTTTTAGAAACAAAATATTGTGAGGTCGGAAAGGTCTCATACGCTCTGCAAAGAAGTTCAACTTTGCCTCAAAAAGACCTCATACGTACTGGCTGAAAGACCATGAAAAAAAGTTCCGCAGCGAGTGTGTTGATAAATAAAAAAATCAAATTTTAAAGTAAGTACAAAATACAACGATAATATTATTCTAATTATACATTATAAAGACACAAAGCTCCCGATGATATCGTTCGCTTGCCTAGAGAGTCAATTAGTGCTATTTACTGGCCCAGAGAGTCCCTTGTGGGCGACCGGCATAATGAATACAGACGGAGTTGTTTGTGAGAGACAGAATGGCACAAGTATGTTTTAATAAATTACGTGTTATTTTAAAACCAGGTTCTACCTGCAACCTTACTTCCGTGAAGGTCCAAAAGAACATTTAAGGTGTCTTCAAGGCAAGAGTGAATAGGCTCATAATAAACTAGTACGCATCACCATCAACGATTGCATCACTGCTTAGCATCAGGTGGGATCCGATCCTGATTTCCGGCCGCCATATGTGGGGGCTCGCAGACAGTGAGCAATGTGTAGCTCGCCGTCCGACCGTCCGGCAACCGTCCGGACCAAGCTCAGGTCGTCGACGGCGTGTGGTTTTCCACGCGCCGTCTCAAGCTTGCGCTCATTAAAGCAGTTGTCAGCAACCCGGGGCCCTGGCACAATGGCAAAGCAGAAGCAAGAGTGGATTTTTAGTCAGTAGACTGAAATTATTTCCCGCTCCGTCCAAGAGAGTGGGAATGTCATTAGATGATTTTCCCACCTAAAAAAAAGTCAAGCACTAGTTTCTTCCTTTTTTTTTAAATAGAAGTATTCGATCTATTTGATCTATTACAAGACATGGTCTACCCTAGAGCCAAGTTTCATCGAAATCCGTTCAACCGTGAAGAAGTAACAAACATACACTCACAAACTATCGTTTTTATAAAATACTTGCTTTTGCCCGCGGCTTCGCCCGCATACAAAAAATATAGCGGATCCCACTCAGGAATAAAGCAGCTTTCTATCGTTGAATAAATTTTAGCAATCGGACCTGTACTTCCAGAGATTACCTCCTACTAATAAAAAACAAATTTTACCTCTTTATTATATTAACTAGTGTAGATAAAATATAGTGTAATTAAAATTCTGAAATTAATTATATTGAACTGACTAGACTATTAAATGTATTGAAACTATTTGAAACACCTATGGCCAATAGAAGACGATCAAATTTGTTTGATGAAGTTTGTCAACTTTCATGTTTACTTCCAACTACAATCTGCCCTGTTGGGCTGTTTAGTGGGAGTAGCGTTCTCCACGACGACTAATGGCTCAAACACATAAATTCATAACGACGACGCAATGTGCCACGGCACGGCAACGAGTAACGTAAATAACCACGTCACGAACGTCAATATTCACGTCACGACAACGCAACGTGCCACGTTGAAAGACGTCGCAGTTAATTTCGAGAAATAGACCACACTAGACTTGTTCTCCTCCTGCTAATATTAAGAAGACGGATAAAGAAGAAACCGATACAAAGAAAATACTGGATCCATCCATATCTTTCCGTGACGTGGCACGTTGCGTTGTCGTAACGTGATATGGGATACGTGTTTATGTGTTTGAGCCCTAAGAATCTGAGATATTGTTTGACAAACGCTGTCATTCACGTTCAAACTTGTTCGTCGAAAACGACAGCCACCAAGATTTATATCAAACCCGACAAGCTCGTAGACTGTTTAATATACAAACACGTCTAATAAAGCTGCATACTGAAACATAATATGACAATCACGACAACACGTAGAATTTGACAAAGAATTTGATCGTTTACAAGTTGCATAATTAGTCTTAGTCTCAATTACAGTTTAAGAGCGATAAGAATTGAAGGTATCTATAATGATAATGACTCAGGCTTGGGTGTTGTGGGGACAAATGATTAAATCAAGACAATTTGGGGCGACACCGTTACTTTGCCCTCTCTCCTCTCGGGAGTTCTTTGATGTTATGTTACTAACAAGGAAAGCTTGTTAAAAAGAACATTTTAATTATACCGACGTGTTTTGTAAAAGATCGGTGAGGAGTTTGTGTCTAAATTCGTATACAGTCAAAGAAACCACTGGACCACACCAATGGGGTGTCGTTTACAATTTTCTTTGGTAACCACACAGTAATGAGTTCTAGTACAAAACTTATATGTATATACGTTTATTGATATAATTTCGCGTCCTGAAATACAGGCTCGGCCTAGCTCAGGCGCAGTTGCGCATTTATTTTTCTTATGCATTTGTATTACCTTAAATTTATAGCTCAAAATTTGTACAATTTTTATGGAAAAATAAATTATTATTAGATATTTATTTATATAATTGGTGAGATTTTGACCATGACATGGATTAGCTCTTTCTGCAAATCTTATTTTCTTCTAAAAAAACGATTTCAAAGAATAATATTTGACATTATTTGCTAGTTACAGTCAAATATTGCTTAATATTATCCATTATCCAAAATGATACTAATCTAGACTATGAGACATCTTCAGATAATAATAATATTCCACATCTATCACACTACGCCGTCTAGTCCCAAGCTAAGCAGAGCTTCTGTTATGAGTACTAGACAACTGATAAACCTACTTATATAGATAAATTACACTCGGACACAGAACAAATGATCATATTCATCACACAAATATTTGTCCTGGGTCCACGACCTCCGGCATAGCAGTCAGGGCCACTAACCACTAAATCAACAGGCTAGTCAAAATGAAGATGTTGATGATGATGATAATATTTCGCCATTTTGTATTGTAGATGGCGTCTCTGACTTACAGACTCCTGTCTCTGTATCTTTTACCATCTATTTCCCTTCAACATATAATTTAATTACTTTCCCAATACAGATTCCATTTGACCTACTCAACAAAATGGCCAATAATTTCGCCGAAACTCGATACCAGTTTTACTATTCACATAATAAACCAAGTAACACTAGCAGTTATGATGTACGTTAAGTCATTGTTATGGCTGTGGCTAATGCTCTGGTAATGGCCCTCGCGAACGGTCTAATGACTTCGTTAAATGTGACTATGTTATTAGTTTGTTTTAGCGTAAATGTAGATCAAACTAATATTGTAAATGCGAAAGTTGGTGGTGTGTTTATATTATATTTGTAAGTACTTCAATTTAAAAAAAAAACGATATTACATTATAATTTTAATTTTAATCTCCAAGTACCTATTAACAAATTAAATTATAAAATACACTTAAATAATTATAAATAATATATACATTATAGGCTCATAAAACTCCTTCGCATCGCTGTCGACTAGAAGTGTGCCCTGTGTGCAAGGCTGGCGGCATTGCCACGTTGTATGGCAATGCCAATTAATCTCAAGAAGCCAAAGAGTTTCAACTCCAAACGGCTCAAAAATTCAATTTGGATGTTTTACTTACGTCAAAAAAAAAATTACAATTCCGAGACTCAATTCGGGAATTGTAGTTTGCACGGAACCCTCAGTGCACGTCTGTATTAGCAACACTCTTTTAAGGTAGCCATAATCGTTAAGGTATACCTGACAGTAGCCTGATTCACGTAAAATCAAACGAGATAAAAAACGTTGAAGTTGTATAGTCGTTCGATCGAAGTCCTATCCAAAAGCGGTATTCACGATCTATCGGCTTATTTCCAGTTACATTAATAAGTATTGTACCGGGATAACGTAATACAGATTTTTTTTTTAAATCGACGAATTTCAAACGACTTTAAAATCAGTGTCGTTCAAACTCGATTGATGGATGTGAATACGGAAATGGTCTAAACGACTAAATCGCTACGTTATCGTTACGGTTTTCATTACGTGAATCAGGCTACTGGTTTGCCTGTCCAGTTTAATTTTACAGGTAAACCGGTGCGTGTATGTTGCAGGTTTCCACACAAGTTTACCTGACAGGTATAACTGTATGCGTGTATGGCTACTATTAGGTAATGTTTTTATGATTACAGATAGTGTAGTCTAATTGGTAAGTGGTAACTGAGAATCACACAGAATTGCATTATTAATAAATAGCTTTTGCCCGTAGCTTCACCCGCATGCATAAAATGTAACTTATGTTACTCAGAAATAAAGCAATTGGGCCAGTACTTTCATAGATTACCTCCTACAAACAAGAAAACTAATTTTACCTCTTTATATTAATGTAGGTCTATGTATTTAATAAGTTATGAAAATAACGAATTCATATCTAACTATATTCAATTAAATGATTTGTGTATAATCAAATATGTTCTATTAATTAAATTTTCCTTTGGATTAAAAGTTCTTTCTGGAAGTGCTTTTCTTCTTTGAAAGGTAGTAGAAATCTATACTTAAGAGGTACTTAAAGTTTCTTTTTTGTGGTAGGAGGTAATCTCTGAAAGTACTGGTCCGTTTGCTAGAATTTTCACCGATAGAAAGCTGCTTTATTTCTGAATGACAATTCAAAAATATTTATTTCAAATAGACCATTTGTGTGTGCAAAGTGAAGCTAAATTGCACGTTCCAAAGCGTAAATATATGCTGTATTTTATGTACGCAGGCGAAACTGGGGGCAAAAGCTAGTTATAGATAGGTAACAAAATCTTCTTTCACCCACACAAAGCTTCTGGTAGGTTTGCAATTTGAATCCGTATTCCGATATTTTCCTCTTTTTAAGATAAAAGCTTAGACGGGTCTCTCCTCTTTGTGTTATTATATATTCAAATTATTTCACGACTGAAATTGATCGAATAGGTACCCTTTTGTTAAGAATTTACAATTTAATTGTCTAATAGACGATTTTCAGGCTTTTGTGTTTTGGTGTTTAAAAACTTAGACTTATGATCTTTTTTTTAAGATGGTAAAATCTTTTAAATGTCCGTCCTAGGGCGGAGCGGACCGGCGTGTCAGTCTTTTATTGACTGATCCAGTCCTGCACGCTTAGCCAAGTTGTTATTCTGCAATCGTTAACGCTGTCGAAAAGTGATGAAACGTATGGGAATGACGTCATCTCAACGTAAAGTCTCGTGGTCAGAACAAACGAATAGACAATTCGTAGCCAAGTTCACATCGTTCAAAATCGTTTCTACAATGTTTAACGCTACATCCTTTGTTAAATAAACGCTACATTGTAGAACGAGCTACCGACTCAGGCGCGTCAACATGGCTACCAACTTATCGTTTTCTACAATTGCTGTCACCGAGGCGTTACCGATTAGAGAACGGAATTCGACACAAACTGGTTGTAACTTGGCTAGGGGGGCTGTTCCTTCTTTGCCATTGTTCCAGGGCTCTGGGGATTTCTTTCGCATCACCCATGACCCCAGTAGGAATCGACACTGTTGGGCCCATACGGTTGCTGACAGCTCTTTGAGGCACGCGTAGCACGCTACGCGCCGTCAACGACTTGGGCTTGGTTCGGACAGTAACCGGACGGTCGGACGGCGAGCTACCTATTGCTCGCCGTCCGCAAGCCCGCGCCTACGGGGTGTTTGGAAATCGGGATCGTAATCCCGGCGGCTGGGGTGTGGGGTGCTTTGCCGCGTGCGGCCGCCTCCTCTGCTAGAATTACTTCTTCGCAGAATGAGACAATCGCCTGCCACTTCTGATATCCTTGTTTCCCATGTGTGGGTAAGAGACAGAGCTATACAGGTTTTCTAGCGCCATCTCTTACCTACACTGAAACAAGATTAAAACAATCTTACTTTAAACGTCATGGTCTAGGTGATGATCTTTGAATAATAATAATAATATTTTCTATCTCTCTACAATATACGGTTATCATCAAACATAAGTATATAAAAAAAATCAACTATAAATTATATTGTAGGAGACTGGTGCTTAAGCTAGGCGCTAGGCCTGTGTTTCAGGACACCAGAATAGACCAATATGTTTTTGTTATTGATAGAAATATTACCTTTATAACGAGCTGTGCAGTTTTCAGTAAACTTAATTATAAAAATTAAATTGAATAATAGACTGTATTGAGTAGCTTTTTATATCTTGAATGTTTATTTAAATAAACGGACCAAACGTGTACCCTTGAGGGATACTTATTTTAATAAAAGGTCTACAGCTTACCATTTCTTCGATTTTCTTGTAACATTTTTAAAGACAAACTTTGAATCTATCTTTCTATTTTGTATTTGGAAAGTATCCCATGCATATTTAACATTGAAAGTTTGTAGGGTTCTGTACCAAAAAGAAATAAACGGAACCTCTATAGGATCATTTTGTTGTCCTTCTGTCTGTCAAGATTCTTTATCTCGGATACGCATGGAGATATCAAGTTGATATTATAACCATATACTCAAATCTGCGGTCCCTTGAAGCAGTGAGAAAATTAAATGTTTGTGAAAAAAAAAAGAAAAAGAAAAGATTTGATTAATTTATGACGCAAAACAAAAAGAAAGAAAAGGGAGTTACTGATAGTTTGACAGGTGACAGGACAGAATGGAAGAAGAAAACGTGTTGCGCTGACCTCAAGTAATATGGGATAAGGGCAGGAAGAAGAAGATGACGCAAAACAAAAGTATATTTCGACACTCTCAACTCAAAATAAAATTCATAGGGTAGGTACTTCCCGGTGATCTAGAATCCTGAAATTCAGCATGAAACAAGTTCTTATAGCATAAGCGGAAAAAATCTGAAAACTATTTTGTAGTAACGTCTCAAATAAAAACTTTTTCAATGATTCGGAAAAATCTTAATTCGGGAATTAAACTGTTTTCATATATAAGTTTTTACGGAACCCTCAGTGCGCGAAACCGACTCGTTTATAAACCAAATCCAACTAGGGTTAAATGTTCAAAAGCCTTTGTCAAGACAATAAAAATAGTATCTGCACTTAATTAAGATAAATCAATATTACACACACATTCTCATAAACGAACGCTCTCATTCTCCCTCGCCATTACGTCCACACTTAAGATCGAAACTGGCCGTTGGTAGAAATTCCTCTTATCGCGACACAATGGGCCCGGGCGATAATGGGGGGCCCCCTAAAGCGGGTCAATCAACACAAATGAATAGCCCATCTTCAAAGTGACTGTCACACCTGGGCTCATTCGTTTATTGCTCATACAATACTTGAATGGATGTTTTTTGATTTGTTACTTAAGCAATGGTCATTTATCTTTGGGTGTTTTTCGCGCTGTATAGGGGTTAAGTTTCTATCTAATAAGATAGCCGTAATTTTTTAACGGTGAAAGAAAACATCTTCATGAAACCGGCATGTACTAGAACCAAAAATTCACATGACAGACATGTGACATTCGCCAACCCGCACTGGGCCCGCGCGTGGTGGATTATGGCCCATTCTCTCTCCTAGAGAGGAGGCCTGAGTCCCAGCAGTGGGAATTAAAAACGCTGATGATGCTGATGAATTTTTTTCGCGTTCTCATTCGGACACAGCCTAGTCTTTGAGAGTAGGAATGGACTGGAAGATGTAATTGTTCGCGTCAAAAATTCATCTAAAAAGTATTTTTTACAAAAAAAAAAATACAACCTGCTTTAAAAAAAGAACATACAACACATTTTTTACATAAATATGTAAATTGTCTCATGAAATAGTAAGTTTTTTATAGGTATAAAATTCAAAACGTTTAGTAATTTTTCTTGATTGTAATAGATAAATGATAAACAATCTTTATTTTGCAAATAGGTTTAAAAAAAAAAACACTTTTACACGTCAATTATGTTTTCAGTCAGTTTAGCATTTGAATTATAACCAATCGCTCTGTGTATCACTTTTTTATTACATAAACTAGTGCTTGACTGTAAATAATCACTAAGGTAAATATATACAAACTTAAAATAATAATATGTACAAACGAGTAAAAAAGGCTGAAAAACGGGGAAAACTCAGAGGGCATCAAAATCCACATCGATTCAGACACATTCGTCCACATCTATGTCAATGGGAAAAGTGCCCAGAACGCTGGCAGCCAACAAATCAGCATTGCCATCCAGCGTGGCAATCACGCTGGATGGCAATGCTGATTCGTTGACTGAAGAAGAGTCCAGCCCTTTGGCGTAGTAACTATTCAGTAATCTGTGCCTTTGGTCACACGAAGAGTCGACCAACTGTTCACCTGAGTTAAATATACGTAACTACTGAAAAAAAAGCCCTTGGTAGGAGGTTAGGAGACGTCGACATACTCCTTCTAGTCTAGACGCCTATACTTACACCTAACTTAATTCCGTCTTCAGAAAACAATTTACTTTGCCTCTTCTCCACACAATTCCGCACATGTGCTATTCTTGCTAAGACAAAAGGGCCTCATCATAAAGGTGTCAACACACGACAGGGCGATATGTCCGGTCTATACAACGTTTTACGTGTGAAAGAGCTCTTAATGGCAAAGTCGGTTATATGTGTGTTTCGTTATTCGTGGAACCTTGAGTGGTTCAGAAAGATAAAGAAAGATTTATTTTATTATTTTTGTACACATGGAGAAACGGTAATACATAAAAATACGTTATAATATGAGTACAAAGGAACTGCTTATTTCGCTGGCTTTTAGTACACCTGTGGGACGATAAATGAAAACAAAATGTTATATTTATTTTGCAAATGGGTTTTAAAAACATTTTTTTACTACAATTTTTTGGTTATTAAATCAGGTGGGGCAGCAGATACTAATGTTTCTGAAACTATGAAGCGCTGTTTTAAAAACCTCTAAAAAAAGTCCTAAACCTAGGGATCTTTAAGTCAAGAGTGAATAGATTGCTTCTAGGCAAGCGTGTTCCATCGTCGGCCACATCATTGCTTGCCATTAGGTGAGAAAGTGGTCAAACGCGAGCCTATCCATTATAAAAAAAAACCTCTTTTAAAAACCATACAGTAAACAGTACATACAGTTCTTATCTAACTTCTCATGTTCAATTTCTTTGTTCTGGTCACTGTAAAAATCTGCGATGGATGAATACTATGATGTCCCTCACATCGTTCTGAGTCCAGACCTCCTTCTTTATCCAGGCGATCTCTCTTTAGACGAGCTGCACCTATCATGTTATGTGCACCACCCTAATGTCGACAGGTGCAGGCTTGCGGACGGCGATCAATGAGTAGCTAGACGTCCGACCGTCCAAGTCGTTGACAACGCTTACTGCTCCACGCGTGCCTTAAGGAGATGTCAGCAAACCGTGGAGACCCAGCAGGGTCGAAGCCTACTGGGGCCAAGGGATTGTTTCTGAAAGGAAAACGCGAAAAACTACAAAAGGCAGCGTGTGTTTTTAGTCAGTAAAAGTCTGACACGCCTTTACGCTCCGCCCAAGGGTGGGAGATGTCATTAGATAATTTTCCCACTAAAAAAAAAGTTGGCATGTAGTATATGCCTAAGGCATTAATCCGTCTTCGTACAGTGTTTAATAAGGCCGTACAGTAAACATATAAAGGTCAAAACTCAAATCATGTGAGAGCCATGTAGATTTGAGTGAACTGGTCCTTTCAGTCCAAACATTAATCAGTATTTGTGTAGCTCAACTCAGGACCACTAAGCAGCTCAACGATTTGATGGACAATATCAAAGAAAGGACTTTTGGGTAGGTCAAGTACTCAAATTGACTTTTAAGTAAAAATGTAAATAATTTATAAAATTACTGAAAAGAAAAAAGCAATACACATAATCACCACATTCATAATACTAATAAAATATAAAATAAATTATTGCCTACATTAATAAAAACATGAGAAAAATAGTATGTGAAGTCTCAAATTAAATTATCTAATAAATCTTCACATTTTCGTAAATATAATTTTACCGGTAATTTGTATAATCCTGTATTATAAACAATACCTAGGCAATTTATACAATACCTATATCGTACAGGTAATGTATGAAATATTATTTATTTTATACTTTACTCAGGTATTCTACACAATATCGGATGCGCAGCCAGAAATATGTGTAAAAGACGAGAGCGGGGAAGGAGGTGAATTAATTTTAGGGCACTCATGGTTCTCCTGCGGATATCTTCATTTTTTCCATCGCCCTTTGGGTGACTTTCAGTCTTCTTATGAGGCCCATTGTAAGCGACCACGTTTCGGAGCCATATGTCATCACTGGCAACACGCACTGGTCATAGACTTTCGTCTTGAAACACTCATGATTTAAAATTCAAGATTCATTTATTCATTGTAAAACATAGGTACATTATAAGATCTTATTTACAATATTTATTTATTTATTTAAACTTCATGTACAATTTTTTACTTAAACTTTGGGTTAAAAAAGACGACACTGTGGTAGGTTTGCACAATAAACAAATACATAACAAATAGTTCAAATGGAAAAAAAATAAAATAAGAAATAATATTAATAGATAATAATATAATATTGAGGGCGCTATGTTTTGCCTCTAGGCAAACAAGAATTTAATACATATTTATAAACCACATGGAATTAAATCATTTTGATCATTTATTACATTATGAATTTCAATGCAATCACGTTGAATATCGTCGATTAGCTAATAATTAATAATATATGTGTAGTATGATAAAATAATGCAAATAACAAATGTCCGCAGTTATTGTATTGAAATGAAAAATTAACAGCATTTATTTAGGATATTAAAGAATTGAATGATGTCATAAAAATGATAAAACGTAAAAATTGAATGTTAAAACGTTAAAATTAAATGTCAAGATAAAAAATTAAATGTAGGCATCGGTATTGCCACGATATAATATTATTACAAAATTTGATAGTTTCAAAGGTACAGTTCTAGTACGACCAAATTAGTTATTTATTTAGGTCTCCCTAGAGCTACAGGCTCCTAACAATCGCCTCTTTAGTATTTACCTTTAATATAACTAGAAACCCATTACGGATATAATTAAAACGCTACAGTAAAGTTAATTAACAGGCCATGATGCCAAAACCGCACATTAATATAGCTTTAGTGATGTCACAGGTTGCCAGAACCAATGAATTGTTATTGCAAATAATTAATGCATGTATCGTTGTGTTCATTAAACCTGTATGTCAAGTTTTGTAAAATTAAGTAGATGTAGGAAATGGAAAAGGAAAACATCGTGAGGAAGCCGGCATGTCCCAGAACCAAAAAATTCAAAGACATGTGACATCCACCAACCCGCACTGGGCCCGCGTGGTGGATTACGGCCCATTCCCTCTCCTAGAGAGGAGGCCTGAGTCCCAGCAGTGGGAACATTATAAGGCCGACTATGCTATGCTAAGTAAAATTATGAAGCCTGTGGAATAGTTCCAAAGAGTCTTTTCTGCATGTTCCTGGTCCACTGTTGACCATTTAAAAGTACCTTTAAATTATTTATTTGAAGTAATTTTCTTGGAAAACATGAAAAAAAAATACACATGCACACAAAATTTCATCCATGATTTATGAATTATTTATGAATAGTTTGGTGAAAAAACACGTACACAAGAATTGTATACGACCTAATTTTTATTTAGTATAATTATATATTATAAAATTTTATGTATAAAATTTCGAAACTGTAGGTATTATGAAAAATCAAAGAATTATGCCAGCAAAAATATATAGTCATCAGCTCTCCCAGGCGACTGAGGTGTTGTTTTGCACTTGCACTCAGCTGTTTGTTGGCGCCTAATACCTGCTATGACCTTCCGTGATGTGTTGCACTCAAATCAAACTTTTTTTTGATTTAATTGATATAAACTAGTGCTTTACTGCGATCCCGCCTGAATGCAGTAAGCAGTGATGCAATCGTTGATGGTGAGGCGCACTAGTTTATTAAGAGCCTATTCACTCCTGCCTTAAAGACACCTAAATGATAATGGGACGGGAAGACCGCAGCAGATGACATTTTAAATATTTTTGGGAAAAAATATAAACATGGTGTAAAAACCATTGGAATCCATTCAGTTACTGATTCTGAAACTTTAATCTTTCTGAAAGTTTTGTATAAACTAAAAAGAAATATTGTACATATAGTTGTGTAGTTTATACACCCCTATTTTTTAATTAGTACACAAAAAAATGGGGCTGTATCTGTAATTGACAATGAAAAGGTAAATTCATCATAGATCCTATCATACATAACAATTGCTAGTAGAAAATACTGCGGGAAGTGTTTTTCCATTTTAATCGTCAATTATTCATTCATAATCAAGCCTGCACAATATTTCCATAAATTGAGAGACATTTTGGGATAAACACAAACGCAAACTTTGCTGTTTACAAATATTATTTATTGAGACTTTACTTAAATAATAACAAGGGCTTTTCTAATAAGCCCTTTAAGTATTTGTACTAATTAAAAATTAGTGATTTATAGAACTACAAACCATTGTAAATAATGTTTATAGTACACCGAAAACAAGCTATCAGCTTTACTATTCGACTTATTAAACAAGCCAGTCAGTCTGTTTATACAATTCCTAACTTCTAAGCTGTTAGATACAACTTCAACTCAGCCGTGACTCAGTCAAAGCAGTCGTTATAAGTTTGACTGCCAAACTTTTTAGTATTAAACATGTTTGTATACGGTTTCGATAGTTTTAGAGCCAGCTGAGGTTATACCACGGCTTACACCATGTTCACTGGTTATAACTGGGTGACCAATACTCATAATTTTCTTTAATTATGAAATAATTCAGCTGAGGAGTGGCAGGCGGTCGCCGACTTCTGCGAAGCAGTAATGCTCGCTAAGGAGGAGGCCGACCGCATCAGGCAACGGCGCTCTCGCCGCCGCCGCCGGGATTCCGATCCCGATTTCCAGCCACCGTAGGCGCGGGCTTGCGGACTGTGAGCAATGGGTAGCTCGCTGTCCGGCCGTCCGGTAGCAGTCCAGACCAAGCCCAAGTCGTCGAAGGCGCGCGCTGTTCCCGCGCGCCTCAAGGAGTTGTCAGCAACAGCAGGGGTCCAGCCGGGTCGAAGCCTACTGGGGCCAGGGTTATCCGAAAGGGCGCTCGAGTCCCGGTATGAAGGCTTGAAGGAACGGATGTGTTTTTTAGTCAGTAAGAGTCTGACACTATCTCCCGCTCCGTCCAAGAGCGGGGGTTGTCATAAGATGATTTTTCCCATCGAAAAAAAAAAAAAAGCTGTAAGTATATTTTTATGAACATTTTTATCTTTCGTCCGTCAAAAATGATATCTTCTGATCTAAAAATAAAAGAAAGTATCTAGGTATTAAATTTAGGAAAAAAACTCTTTACCAGATTCAAAAACAACTTTATGGTTACTATTTCAACGCGTTTGATGTTGCCATTTTATAATTTACTGTTTGCACGGTTTCTTGTTTTATTTACAACCTGCTTTGAGGTTATGAGTTATGTAATTTCTCATTTAAATTCTCTCTGGTTTTTGTTTAAAATGTAACACCCTGTAATTTTTGTTTAGATGCCGTTATAATTAAGTGACGTTATATAAACCACACTGTTTACTATTAAGCTCGCGTTTGATCACCATCTCACCTGATAGTAAGCGATGATCGTCGATGACATCGATATATCGACATTTTTTATGAAGCAAAAGTTTTTTTTTTTTTTTGGCAAGTTATTTATTTATTTAATTACAAACCGTTTGGGGTTGAAACTCTTGGGCCGTGGGGTCCGAGTGTTCATACACTTTTTAAAGAACTGTCAAGACGCTTAGTTGACACTTCGCGTGACCCAAGGGCTGGTTTTTACCTCGGTCAGAGATTAAGCATTGCCATTCAACGTGGCAATGCCGCCAGCCTCTTGGGCACACTTCCAGTCGACGGCGATGCGGAGGAGTTTTATGACGCCATATTTTAGTAGGGAGTAGCCTTTAGCGTGTATAGTTAGGTTAAGCATACTTAAATATATATATTTTTTTATATTTAAGTTTATTATGTATATATTTTCTTGTAAGCAACAGTTTGGTTTTTTTACAAGAATGGGTCAAAGCATATATACTATAGCAACAAAACAGATAGGTACCTACAGAAGCTCGGCCCGCTCGTCGAACAGTTCTCGCTCAAACGCTCATTTGTGTGCGTTCACCGAGCGTAGGTATAAAAAGTGAAGTTCATACATGACAATACTGACAATACGATTGTTTTCACAACTCTCCTTCTTTAGGTTTTTCTTTATTGTAAAAAGGATAAAATGACTGACTGACATACCAACACACAGTTGAAACTATTGGAAGTAGAAGCGTCTAATGTTGTACATGGCTTCTTTTTATGATGTAAGCTAGCACTAGCCAATATGGTAAATAAAAAGTTTTTTTTTTCATTCTTTTGATTTCATTTACCCGACGTACGGCGAATATTCACCCTTACGTTGTTGAAACCTCCACGGTCCGGACTAAGCGTTTTGCTTCGTCGTTTATATCGCGTACGTCGAAGAACTGGAACAGTTTGCCTGCAGCGGTTTTCCCGTCCGATTATAATTCACCCAAATTATCTTCAAGACTAGAGTAAATAGGCTCTTAATAGACTAATGCGCCTCACCATCAATGATTGCATCGCTGCTTACCATCAGGTATTCAGGTAGGATCGCAGTCAAGCACTAGTTTATCTCAATTAAAAAAAAAAGTTTTTTAATTTAGTGGGAAAATCATCTAATGACAACCGCCGCTCTTGGGCGGAGAGGGAGATAGTGTCAGACTCTTACTGACTAAAATCCACGCCTGTTCCTTCTTTTGCCTTCGTTCCAGGGTCCCCGGGTTCTCTTTCGCACCACCCACGGCCCCAGTAGGCTTCGACCCTGCTGGGCCCTTACGAAGGGTGATTATGCTTATGCTAGTAAACAAAAGAATACACATTTGAATTAAACTAACACGGACTAAACTAAGTCAGATTAAACTGAACCACACTAAACTTGCTGACGTGCCATTAAGGCTTAGCATTCCGAGTTCCAGACCATAGATTTGGACCTAGATAAACTTTGGTGACAGCACGACTTTGTTTCTTTGGAGTCTATAAATATAAGTAAGGCTACACCAAAATTGTACTGAAAATGTAGGGAGAAGGCTATAGTTTTTTTTTTTAAGAATAGAATAGAATAAACTTTATTGTATACCAAAAAAGTATTACATAAACAGTACAGATGGTCCATGGGGCCGAAAAGTTCTGGAGTGGCGATCGCGTACCGGAAGACGCAGCATTGGAAGGCCTTCTACAAGGTGGACCGATGACCTGGTGAAGGTTGCGGGAAACCGATGGATGCGAGACGCACAGGAACGTTCGTTGTGGCGACGCTTGGGGGAGGCCTATGTCCAACAGTGGATGTACTTTAATCGGCTGAAATGATGATGATGATGGGTACAATGGCGGTCTTATCGCTGACAGCGATATCAACCAAACAACCTGAGGATGGAATATAAGTGATATTAAACTGATAAATAAATCAATTTAATATCATTTATATTCCTCCGCTTCAGGCTTGGAGAAGCTAGAAGCGGACACAAGCCAATTCTGGCTGGTGGTTGCTACTTTTTAACCGACTTCGAAAAGGAGGAGGTGTTCGGTTGGATGTATTTTTTATATCATGTGCGCAGTATCATAATGGACTCTGTCGAAAAAGGTTTAAATGCGCAAATGACGTGTGGCGTTTTGTATCGGCATTTAGCGGCCGGTTCCGGCCACAAGAAGCGAGCAGCTGTGATTTGTAGCATGTGGCGGTTACCGAAGTCAACCGTGTGTGGCGAATACATAAAAAATGATAAAACCTACAGGAAATATGGTCTTGGTGTTTTGTGGTTTTGGCCGATGGCCCGTGAGCGACGAAACTAACCTAGACACCATACACACACCAGAGTCTCCACACATCAGTGCTGGTCGCGCCACCAAATTGGTTGCGCAACTAAACAGACACCAGTACCTACCCCTAGCCAAGTTGATAATCTGCAATCGTTAACGCTAGTAAAAAACTTCAAATGTAAGGGAATTACATCATCTCTACGCTCAGTCACGTGGTCAGAACAAAAGAATCAGGGGCGTGGCCAACTCGAGGCGTTCAACGCAAACGAAACAGTTGTAACTTGGCTAGGGGGGCAGGTGAGTGACTCTCGATAGAGCTGTATATATTTTTTTGGTAACTGCGACTGGTCACGCCGCCATGGTGTCTCAGTGAAATATAGCCCTAAACAACAAGCTTTATGCGCATGTAAACTAGGCACAGACAACACACAGGTCGGTGCCAGCTAATGAGCAACACAAAAGACAAACGAACAGGGGAGACGCTCTGTTGCACAAGGTTTTCATTATAAAAGTGTAACTCTGACTGCGTGATAATGCAGCCCACTTATTCTGTACTCCATGTTGTAAAGAAAATAATTCTTGCTTACATAAGTTTTTAATGATATTTTAAACTAGGTTTTAACCTCTCAAGGACCGCCATTATTTACGTCAACCAATATTAATAATCAGTAAAATATTATCTGCAGTCGAACATTCGTTCAGAAACGATTTTAAGACTTATCTTTACTACAAATACAGTTTTAAATCGGCGGGTTTGGTGGCACAAATTTGTGCCGGCAGGGCTCAACGGTAATACTTGTTTACTGGCACGTTTTTGTGCCGCTGGGGCTCTAGAGGTAGCTTGTGAAAACTCCTACAAAGGGCAGCTTTGTGAATTAACGTAAGGGAAAGGTACCTGTGTCTGTAACACAGTTTATTCTAGCACAGACACAGACGTTCACTATCATCATCATCATTATCATCGTGGCTAGAAAGACCTCACGGCGTCCTTACCTTCCGCATGGCACAGGTCCTCACCGGACATGGCAAGTTCGGGAGGTTCCTGTTCCGGATTAAAGCGGAAGTGTCGCTCGGGTGTCGCCACTGTGCGGAACGCCCGGAGGACACGGTGGAGCACACAGTCGAGTTGCCCTGCTTGAGCGGAGTATCGCTGTGCCCTCGTGGGGTGATCGGCAGCGGAGACCTCTCTCGCCGGGCCTTGGTTGAGGCCATGGTCCGGAGTGAGGAGGTGTTGCAGGCGGTCGCCGACTTCTGCTTGCTAAGAAGGAGGCCGACCGCATTAGGCAACGGCGCTCTCGCCGCCGCCGGAATTCTGATGACAGTGAGCAATGGGTAGCCCGCTGTCCGGCCGTCCAGTAATTGTCCGGACCAAGCCCAAGTCGTCGACGGCGCGCGCTGTTCCCTTGCGCCTCAAGGAGTTGTCAGCAACAGTAGGGGCCCAGCCAGGTCGAAGCCTACTGGGGCCAGGGTTATCCGAAAGGGAACTCGAGCCCCGATATAAAGGCTTGAAGGAACGGGGTGGGTTTTCTAGTCAGTAAGAGTCTGACGCTATCTCCCACTCCGTTCAAGAGCGGGGGTTCTCATTGGATGATTTTACCCACCAAAAAAAAAAGAGTTTAAGACGATGGTGGGTATCTTTTCTATAGCGCTTGCAAATGCGACTGACGCGCGTTAGTAGCGATGCTGGCACGCGCTTACGAAACGCGTGACAGCATGGCGTGGATGAGGGGCCTAAAGCCTAAATTATTCAAAGTCACTTTGAAGGACCTCCAGTCAAAGCATTGGGCATGACAAGGGCAAAAATCCTCGATGAATGTCTAATGATAAATGACAAGAAATTCAACTTGGTACCTCCCAAGCATTCTTTAGAAAAAAGGTTCTTGACAGAAAGACGGATGGACGATGCAGTGAACCATTTTTTTTCCAAGATACGGAACCCTAAACATCGAGTAAATGTAGAGGGATTTGTTTGAATAATAAATTAGGAACTTGAAGAAAGGTTTTTAGTAAACATACAATTCTGAATTTTTTGTTTGATTGGTGAATAAAGTAAGTACATTAATGTTTTAGTTTCCTAATTGTAGGTTGTTTAAGTTTTAAATGCTGACTCAATTCATTCGTGAAAATGTTTAAAGTTATTTTAAACGTTATGAACAGTGTTGGCTGAGTGGTAACGGCCCGATTTACGAGTTGTAGGTAGCGAGTTCAGACGCAGCTAGGTGCATTACTTTGTGTAATTATTTAATCACCACTGCTCTCAAAACGGTGATGTAAAACAACGTGAGGAAAACGTCCAAGAACCAAAAATTCAAAGACGTGTGACATTCGTCTCTCACTCGCGTGATGGATTACGGCCCATTCCCTCTTCTAGAGAGGAGGCCTTAGTCCCAGCACTGGTAACATCAAAAAGGCTGATGCTTATGCTTAAACGTTATGAAAGTTACCTCATATAAAGATCCTGTCTGTTCTTCTTTAGGGTTGTGCCTCAGTGGATCGTTAAGGCGGCGTAGTCATGTCTTGACGTCTAAAAATGTATGGTCGACTGCGTGGCTAACAGTGGCTAGGTGTACACCGTAGAGCTGTGTGAACGGAAATGAAAAAAAAGAAAGAATAGTTTATTCTTCCTAAAAACGACGCACAATTATTTTCCAAATAATTTCATCGCTGTAATGATGATGACGATGAGTTGACGAACAAGTCTCAAAATTGAACTTAATGTTCAATTTTGAGACTTGTTCGTGCATGATGAAGCAGCAATTAGCATTTCAAACCTTGGTAAAAAAGGCTGTGTCATCACATTTCAGTATACTATTATGCAGCCTTATTCTGTTACTTGACTTTCCCCTTCCATCAGATTTGAAAGAATTCACATCTTGAACAGATTTGAAAAGTGGCGATTTTGGATAAAGTTACTTTTTGATAAAAAAAAAAGACGCTGAAAATGGCTCACCTTTTGTGATACTAAACTGTTTTCTAAAATCAGCGTGATTGGACTGACGTGATATTTCATAATAATTTAATGATAATAAATATTATATTAATAAAATATATTTTAATATAATGTAGCATTGTGTCTATATGTTTTTTTATTCAATGAACGCTAGGAAGGGAATTGGTTCACCCTTTCGGTACTTAAATACCTACCTAACAAACTGTTTTCCTAGCTAATCTAGGTCTGTATAGGCAGACATATTTTTTAGGCAGATTATACCTACGGATAATCTGCCTAAAAAATATAGTTTAAAAAAATAAAAATAAAAACGCGTTTATAGCATATCAAACTAAAAAGTGTAAAATAATTTTCAATATACGCAGAAAATAATAATAATGAACGACAAATATAATTGTGAAAAAAAACGTGAGTTGCTGGATTTACGAAAAATATGGCACAAAGACTAC
This sequence comes from Mythimna albipuncta, assembly GCA_929112965.1. NCBI lineage: Eukaryota > Metazoa > Arthropoda > Insecta > Lepidoptera > Noctuidae > Mythimna > Mythimna albipuncta. The sequence goes on from OV815984.1 coordinate 6,829,428, forward strand.
TATGACTATATAAATCTGGAATCGTAAGAGAAATCTGATTCTAAATATCGTACTCCGTTTATTGTTTTATCATCACTAGCCATATTACGATCAACATTTGTTGTAGACCTATCAACATCTCAAGAAACAAAAAAACCTATTCGTTCATAAATTCCCAAGTCGTTTGTTTTTTTAGACAGATTATACCTTTTCTTACATTTTGATAAAAAAAAGACAACTAATACCCAGTTCTATTTCAACCGCAGATCAATATAATCAGCTGTCAAATATCAAGTTAGCGATGGTGATTGATTGGCCAAACATTCAACGAGTCTGTTCAATATCAGTTAGGTAACATGAGATAATTCAGTTTGGTCATTTATCTTCCTTTATCTATAAATAATTTTTTTTAAATTGAATGTTCTAAATATTACGAAGTCTATGTAAAGCAAGCGATAGTACAAGAGCGGAGGGTGCTTGATGCGTTTGCGTCAAATCATACAGACGTAGGTGGAGCAAAATATAGAGTTGTTTTTGGTAAATGATTTAGGTTTTGTAAAAACTCATAGAACAAAAGTTGTTGTTTATGATGTTAGTAATACAGTCTTGCAACGTTATATATAAGTGTTTTACAAATAACCCTATACTTATACAATGTGCTGATTTGAATCTGAAAAAAATTAATCAGCTGGCAATTATGTTAGTGATTCTCAACTCAAATCAACAATCGCGTTGGGTAGTCCGATGATGAAACGGGCTTTACGGAATAAAATTATGCTATTCCAATTTACAACACACTTATGTATATTTGTACACTAGAGCTGAAAATGATTTAATTTAATAAATAAAAAAAATGCATGGATATTCCTTATTGATGCGTAACTACGTAAAAGGCCGAAAGGAAGACGCAGCGTTGGAAGGCTTTCCACAAGGTGGACTAATGGCTTGGTGAGAGTTGCGGGAATCCAATGGATGCGAGACGCTCAGGACCGTCCGTTGTGGCGACACTTGAGAAGGTCTATTTGTCCAGCGGTGTTTGTGATTCAGTTGAAATGATGACGATGATGACGATAAAAAATAAGGAGGCCACAAGATATTTCTTATCCCAGGATATTTTTCCCTTGAGATAACTTTCTATTTTCACGCAAGCGTAGCCAGTGACAAAACTTAGTAATGTTCAAATTATATTCATTTGTTATTCAAGGCACGCGAATCTCTCCGTGTTCTTGTAAAAAATACAACGTTATTTACATAAAATGTACATAATGAATGAAAATTCTGGTCATAGCTTTAACGAGGAGGCCATATCAAGAGGCTCTATCTACTTACAGGGGTATCACATACCTGTGCAAAATTTGGTCTGTACCATTTACCTACGATTCACGTTGATTGACTTACCCACCTAAAAAAAGATAAATAATAAAACAAACACACACGGTGGCCGAGTGGTTACGGCCCCGACTTACGAGTTGTAGGTCGCGGGTTCAAACCCAGCTAGGCGCATTACTTTGTGTAATTTATGTCATCGTCACTGCTCTCAAAACGGTGAAGGAAAACATGTGAGGAAACCAGCATGTCCTAGAACCAAAAATTCGAAGACATGTGACATCCATCAACCCGCACTAGGCCCGCGTGGTGGATCATGGTCCATTCGCTCTCGTAGAGAAAGAGAGTCCCAACAGTAAGAATATTTTTACCGATTATGCTATGCTATTACTGAAAAGTTGAAAAGTAATCGGTTGTCTTGGTATAGTCAAGTGAAGGGGAGGGATGAAGCGCATATTACTAAAAGAATTCTGAGTATACATGTAGATGGATGGAGAGGGAGACGAAAGCCGAAAAAAAGATGGATGGATTGTTTGAGAAGTGATATGAAAGAAAAGGGAGTTAGTGATAGTTTGACGGGTGACAGGACAAAATGGAAGAAGAAAACGTGTTGCACCGACACCAAGTAATATGAAATAAAGGCAGGAAAAAGAAGAAGAAGATGCTATGCTATTACTGTGATATGTAACTGTCATCTCCCAGCATTCATTTTACTAAACAATACAGTTAGCAATTCAGATTTAAGCGATTTCTTTATTATAAAAATGCCGCTTATCACATTTTCCTAGCATACTCCAACACAAAATAAATTAAATTCAGTCTAGATTAATTTGAGTCAGCTTTAAAATACATTTTTTTGTTCCAAAAAACCTCATTTATGAACAAAATAAATTTTGCGCAGGCGGTTTTAACATTTATTTTATTTTATTTTATGTGCTTGACACTGGCAGTTAATCTACAGTTTTGTTATTTGTATTTTGTTGAAATTGTACTGAGCTGAAATTTTATAGTTTGTTTTTTAAATAATTAATAGACAAATAATGTGGGCATCAACGCACAACATTAGTAGCGCATCGGTATTGGTATCTACGCACACACACAAAAATACGCTTCTGACGCAGAACACAAGAATCGTACAGTAGTACATAACATTAGTGGTACATTCTTCTGTTCTGTGGACGCAATAAAGATTCATCAAGAATTTATCAAAACAGGTAATTTTTATCCCAGAATAATTCTTGATTATTTTAATACTCGTACTAAAATAATTCTCAATTATTTTAAAATTCACAAATTGCTGAAATCGATTCATCAGCTACTTTTAGGATTTTTATTTATTATTAGATAATAGGTACGTGTTGTTTTTTTAATGCAGCAAGTTTACAAAGAACCGCACTACATTAGATAACTGCAAAATTTGTTGTCAATCGATACATTATCGCGTTTCGTTCAGCCATTTATTATTCACATCAGTCAACTTGCCGGTAATGCGATCAGCAAATATTTTACTTACCCGCGCCGTCCCAGATGACTGACAAAACGATGGAATTGACATGCTAATTTGAGATAATGTCACCACATATTTTTCAGCAATATTCTGTTCTTCTGAATGAATGGATTGTGTGAAGAGTGATATGAAAGAAAAGGAAGTTATGCCTTAATTCCACGTGCCGAGTAAACATGCGAGACAGTGCTCTCGGTCGAGTACCTACTCGGTACGTGTAAACACAGCGCCGAGTGCTCGGCCGAGCGCTTACCTCTACAATTCGCTAACCTTCACTGTCTCGGCCGAGCAACATTTTACTGTATAACCCTTTTACTGTATGTGTGATCAAGGCAGTGATGGTATGACGGGTGATAGAACAGACTGGAAAAAAAATACGTGTTGCGCCGACCTCAAATAACAAGGGACAAGGGCAGGAATATGATGATGATGATGATTCTTAACTGAAAATCACATATTATTTCATCAGAAAGACGTCCATGCTGAACATTGGGCCCCCGTAAATGTCACCACTATGACCGGTCCTGTGCGTCCCGTTTCCATCGGATTCCTACTACGCAGTCAATACTTACCAAGATTTTTTTTAAACGGTTATTTTTTTTTTCGTTGTGTACAAATCATCCAGATGACATCCCTCGCCCTTTGGCGGAGCGGGAAATAGCGTCAGACTTTTACTGACTAAAAAACCAACTCCGGCATAGCAGTCAGTGCCACTAACCACTACACCAACAGGCCAGTCAAAACTAAAGGAATATAGGTATGTTTTAGTCATTAAAAGTCTGACACACCCTTCCACTCCACCCTAGAGTGGGAAAAGTCTATAGATGATATCTTATAATAAAAAAATAACCCTCACTACATCTCAAATAGGTAAATCCACTTTCACCTTGGCCGAAATACATCGGTATCAAAAGGGTTCGCTATCGTCAAAATATCATCGCCTTATCGCATTTCGATCACGAACGTTACGCAATGTTTATCAACACAAGGCCGTAAGTTTGACGGATTGGTTTGGCGGGCTTGTCAGTTTGTCAATCGATGGGTTGCGCTCATCTTGAGAAGGTCACGACCGTAATCGTGACGCGATGGGTTTGTGGGTGAATTGATTTGTGTGTTCAGGATGGAGATTTGTTTATTATTTGTTGTATTTTATTTTGGCTGTTTTTGTGTACTTTTTTTTTTTTTTTTTGTAAAGTTTCTGAAAAGAAAACTCGTGATTCTGAAATGGAAAAGTCTGAAACGCTCTCCCGTTCTAGTCCCTAGAGATAAATAGGCCTTTTTATTTATTTACAAGCACTTGTACAACATTTCGGAGGATATCTAATGCGTTGTACAATACAAAATTATAAACTAAAAATACGTTACTAAATCAATAATAACCTAAATAGAAAATCCATGCACATTGAAGAAAAAAAAAAACTAACAAATTATTTATTAAAAAATCCATCTTCTCACAAAACCTTGGGAATTTATTGGATGATTCATCTCCGCTGTGCCCACCGTGTCTTCTGGGCTTGGTTTCGTCTTGCACGAATCTGGTGCATGAACCTCCCAAACTTACCTTGTTCGGTGAGGACCTGCGTCATGCGGAACGTGAGGACGCCGTGAGGTCTTTCCAGCCACTCCTCAAAAAGGGAATTTATCGCCATAGTTATGACGGGTCTAGCACTGGGTAGCGATGGTCGCCATCACCATTCTACCATCTCACCGAGATTCTGCCGGAACTCTGTCTAGATTGCAATTAATTTTTAACAAATATGTTTTTAATACCTACACAAAAAATAAACTCGTACGCTCCTTTGCGTTTCGACCATTGAAAAGTGTTTTTTCAACAGTAAAAAGACTCATTCCATTACTTTGTCGCTTTTCATTAAAACGTCACCATCATTTCCATTTTACATAATACCCCATTAAAAACATTAATGAATATCACCGCAGCTACTTAGGATTAAAACCGCATGTCATAAAATGTACAGGGTGGATTAAAAAGTCAGCGTGTATGAAAAATAGAACTTTTGTTGCAGTTTAAAATGTTGCAGACTTAATAAATATTATAAAGGATGTTTTAAACGTGTACCTTTAAAGTATGTCTCTTAGAATAATTTTCTAGTTTCACATGAGCATAGCTACTGGTAGAATTAGTGTGATATATTAGATAAACTAAGGTATATGGCTTAATAGCCAGGAGCCTAAACTAACATAGGTTATAACCTCTTCAGGTTTGTTCAAGACCGCAAGAAGATTTTTTATATTACAATGTTTTATGTGTAACAATTTTGCATTATTCATATAAAATATAAATATTAACACTGAACAGTGTAATATTTTAGTTCTAAAATAGTCAGTAGTCCAATATAGATAAAAATTCACTCTTTTGCTTCTGACAATCTCAAAATGTGGTAAATGGTCTCATATTTTTGTTAGTTAAAATGTTTCCCGATTCAAATCAATAGAATATTTACTGGCTTCTCTCTTTTTAAAAAGAGAAATAATATGCTTTTCTGAATTAATTCATTAAACCCCAAGCGAACGCTCTTTCAACGGGGTTACCATGACGTTCAAAGTAAGATTATTTTAATCTTGTTTCCGTGTGGGTAAGAGATGGCGCTAGTCAACCTGTATAGCTCGGTCTCTTACCCACATGGAAACAAGATTAAAACAATCTTACTTTAAACGTCATGGTCTAGGTCCTGGTCTTTCTATTGCGTCTCTAATTACGGCATTCGAAAGGTTAATTAAAACACCACACTTCCGAACTTTGCGGCATATTTCAACAGCCTGTATATGCGAAACACGAAGTTAATTAATAGATAGTGCTAATAAAGGTACGCCAGACGCGTATAAAGGTTTGCCAGACAGGGATAAAGTCGCTTTGAAAACTAATATGGGTGACGTCGAGTGCTGAAATCTGATAGGAAGATTGTGAGGTTACACTGAGTCTAGTATGTAATTTTGGTTGGAAAACGGTTTATAAGGTAGAAATAGAGCGATAGGTATTTCGTATGTATGATTGGTTTGAACACAGGTAAATATGTCGGTGGGAACTATGTACAAGGATTATTTTTGTATTGCGTTTTGTATTGGATACTGTTACAGCGCGTAACAAATAAAAATAAAATTTAAGTACCACGTTTGAAATGTTTAACGTAGGTGTGGGCTCGCAGTCCGGACGTCCGGTAACCTTCTGAACTGAACCCGAATTATCGACAACGCGTATTGTACTTCGCGTTCGTACTTTCCACGTAAACATTAAAGAGATATTAAGCAAAATCGTAGGTTCTCCGCAATGTCGCAGCTTAAGACGTTCAAAAGTCGGTTTTTGAAAGAACGGCCCAAGGGTCCCCCACACGTCGGGACGCGAAGGCAACTATAGGAACATAGATCTGGTTTTAGTTATTAAAAGTTTAACTAAAGGCGTGTCTGCTGCTCCGCCCTAAAGCGGGAGAAGTCATTAGATGATTTCCCTCTAAAAACAAACTTCTTACACTCTTCTTCAGTTCTTACAAACTATTCTCACAAGTTTCCTTTTTTTTAGGGTTCCGTACCTCAAGAAAAAAAACAGAACCCTTATAGGATCACTTTGTTGTCCGTCCGTCCGTCTGTCTGTCAAGACCATTTATCTCGAGAACGCGTGGAGGTATCGAGTTGAAATTAAAACCATATACTTAGGTTTACGGTTTTTTCAAGCTGTTATAAAATCAAACTTCTGAGTCACCGAATAAAAAAGATACGGCCGTTTATGTCGCAAAAAAACGTTTATTTTGCCACTCTCAAATATCGAAATTCATAGGGTACTTCCCGTTGACCCAGAATCCTAAAATTTGGCACAAAGCAAGGTCTTTTATCACAGATATAGAAAAAAAAACTGAAAATAGTAAATTTGTTGTTATCTAAGTCACAAAAAAAAAATTACAATTCGGAAAAATCTTCGACACTCCATTCGGGAATTGTAGTTTGCACGGAACTCTCAGTGCGCGAGTCCGACTCGCACTTGTCCAGTTTTTTAATTTCTCCTTTCACAGGTCAGCTTAAAGAAATTTCTATAAAAATTATGCAGTTCCTTAGCACACATATCCCTAATGTATTTTTGTCTGCGACTATTTTTCTGTGAAAACAAAAATAAAAAAGTAAAACAATCTTTTACCCGACTTCGGCGGAGCTCAAATGAAGGGTAATGTATGTTCCCCCCTTAGCCAATAACTGTCTACACCGAGTCTAGACCGAGTCCGTTTGTTTAAATAGAACATTACCACCCGAGGGGGGAATCGATACTTCGCATGTAGGACCCAAGTTAGAGGTGTAAGTTTTAACTATGTTGTCTCATTTTGTGTATTGACTTATTTATTATAGGTGACAATTATTTTTAAGCTGTAAGCTGATCTAGGGTTATCTGAAAGGGAAGCTCGGCCCCGGTACGAAAGGCAAGAAGAAACGGGGTGGGTTTTTTAGTCAGTAAGAGTCTGGCACCAACTCCCGCTTCAAAAATCTCATTTGGATGATTCTTACCCACCAAAAAAAAGCTGATTTTGTTATAATATAATATAATTTATTTGCATAAAATGTGGCGGCGTAGCGAGCAATGATATTATAGGAGACTCTGTGCAAACACAAATATTTAGTCGGTAGTGTTGTAGTAGCATACAGTAAGTAACTCATAAAGTCACAGCTAGAATTCTACATGTTACACAAGTACACAACACAAGCAATTACTTCTACACCCCAGAAAAACCCAAGGTTTATTTTCAAGTTTTACGCAAGCAACGCCACTGGCAAAAGCTAGTTAAAAAAAAATAGACACAACGGCCAGACACGTTCATTCTACAAAGTACGACAACCATAAAAAGAATAAAGTTACGAAGAGCAAAGAGTTTGTACTCGTCGCGTAGCACTCCTTTTATTTGCTGCCGTAGCGGCCCGGCGTAGCACATACCGTCACGTTAGCTACGGCGTAGCAAGTCGTCGTGTAGTTTTGTAGACTACACTACTACGGGTTACAAAGTAGTTTTATGGTTAACTACACTACATTTACAGTGCTACAAAGTAAAAAAAAATCTTGTTTAATTTTTTTAATGGTTTTTTCACAGAAATAAAAAAACTATGATATTATTCAAGAAGCTTTCAGTAATATAGAAATGACTGGCATTTTCTTATCATTTCGCTCCCTTGATCTATTTTTCTTTCATTGATATTAACTGGTGCTTGACTATGATCCCATCTGATGGTAAGTAGTGATGCAGTTGTTTATTTAATACGAAGTGTGGTTTCGTGGACAAAAATGCAGCGCTATTTATTTATTTATTTATTAACCAGAACGACAGAATGCCAATTACACTGATTACAATATGTAAAAAAATATAACGGATAATATAACTAAACCTCTCATTCAGTCTTCTCGTAAACCGCCAGTCACTCAGTCAATATTTCCTTTCATTCATCAGCGAATAGATCTAGTCTAGGACTGGATTCAAGTGATCATGAGTCATGACGCGCAGCGATAGTTTAAATATTTTAATAATTAAATGACTTCTCCCGCTCTGAGGCGGAACGAGAGGGCATATCAGACTTTTACTGACTAAAACCCACCTATGTCCTTCAGTTATATTTTGTGTTTAAGGGTCATAGTTGTACTTTCAATGTTTCAACAGCCCCAGCAAGCATTAGAGCCACTGGGCTACTCCAGTTTTGCTAACATATCTTTTAGGCGCGCGGAATACTACGCGCCGTCGACAACTCCAGTCCGGACGACCGGACAGCGAGCTACCTATAACTCGCCGTCCGCAAACCGACACCTGTGTCCTTCAGTTGCCCTGTGCGTTCTAGAACCGCGGATTTCTTTTTCGAAAATACCCCGCGGCTCTAACGGGCATCGACTCTGCATGTATTAATTTCCGCCTCTTTTCGTCAATTTATCTATTATATGTACGTACTAGCTTTTGCCCATGCGGCTTCGTTCCCGCTCTACGCTGCTCCACCCTACTATACCCTACTCTACCCTACCCAACCCTACCCTATCCTACTCTACCCTACTCTACCCAACTGTACTGTACACTACTCTACACTACTCTAATCTACTATATACTACTACTATATAAACCATCTACTAAATAGTCCGAACAAAGCCTAAACATTTGGTTTGGATAGGTGAGCCCGTTCTTGAGTTATAAAATTACAACGAAAAGTGGCATTGATTTTTTGTATATATAGATTTAGAAATAAGTATGTTTATCAGTTGTCTAGTACTCATAACACAAGTCCTGCTTAGCTTGGGACTAGACGGCGTTGTGTTATAGTTGTGGAATATTATATTATTGTATTATACATCTTGGTGCTCCTTGTCCTTCTTCCAAAGTTGTCAACAGGCTCAAACACCATCATTTGTCACGCAGCCGAAGCTCGGGCCGCAAAATGAGGCACGCAAATAATAACGACATCATCCGAAGCCGTCTTGTCACCATTAGCGTTTCGGCTATATTGGAACCCCATGGCCTGGCACGCGATGGTATCAAGAGAGCAGACGACATGTCTTTATTTCCATGGAAATTGGAATTCAGTATCAACATATCTAAATAAAGCAGTAGTGGCCCAGTGGTAATGGCTCCGACTTACGAGTTATAGGTCGCGGGTTCAACCCAGCCAGGCGCATTACTTTGTGAAATTTATTTCATTACCACTGCTCTCAAAACTGTGAAGGAAAATATCGTGAGTGTCATATCCTAGAACGAAAAATTCGAAGATATGTGACATTCACCAAACCGCACTGGGTCCGCGTGGTGGATTACGGCTCATTCCCTCCCCTAGAGAGAGAGCCTGAGTCTAAGTAGTACATTAAAAAGGCTGACGGTGATGATGATCAAGATATCTGCAGGCGAAGCAAGGTGTGCCTGAAAAATCACCCAACTTAAGTGGCAGTGATCAGGGCATATTGCTCTTAGAACAGAACGCAAATGATAACTGAAAGAACATAGGTGTTATTTTCGCCAATAAAAGTGTGATATGTTCTTCTCCCGCTATACCCGAAAGCAGAAGAAGTCGTTAGATACTTCCTACATGAAAACAAAAGCCAGCTTCACACGAGTGCAAATTATACACATAAAATTTCCTCTTTTACTGTTTTTCTTTATGTGTAAAAACCACAATAAAACCCGTTATGTGGTTTAAGATGAGACAAACGTGTAGAGTTTTATTTCATTTGTTAGTAGTAAAGTCTCATGGATAAAGTAGAGCATGCCTGTGGGTAAGTCCGTCAGTAAATTCCCGTCTTTTCTGCTTTAGAACACAAAAATAATAACAAAAAAAAACCGTTGAATGTGTCAAAAAATCCGATGTTTTTTAATATTTATATAATTTAAAAACATATAATTTGGCGTCAAAAATCATTCATTATAATTTTTCCAATTTTTTACGTACCCAGTGTCACTATCACAACTATAAAGATTGTAACAACAGCTCTCAAGCTACATTGTAGCAAGCTATTTAGGCTCTAGGGCGCGTTAAAGAAATATATTTACATACAGTTTGTTTTAAAAGTTAAACAACTTGGGAATCCTTTAAAAAAGTTATATTCGTTACTTTTTGTAAGGTTCTTTTTTTATCTGATATAAACTAGTGCCTGACTGCGATCCTACCTATTAGTAAACAATTATCAAGATCTCTTAATCAACCTTGATTTTTGAACTAGTATTGACTATTAGATTTCATTTTACTTTAATAATTAACCAAGTCGTATTACTTTTTAGACCGACTACATACATACACACGAAAAACAAAAACCTTTTTCTAGCACAGTCGGTTTAAAAATTCCTACCACAAGAACTAATAACTAGCTTTCGACAATATTAAAACTACAGTAAACTAACTTAAAACTAGGTTTTAAATACAGTTCCACGATCAATTCTATTCTACTGTTGCGTGACATAGGCTCATGAGGTGTCTACATTGAGCCCTCGTGTCATCAATAACTGTGGCCAATCACTCTAAATTTCAATTGAAATGTGAATAGTTGGACTGTATCGAATTTTATAATAAACTACCTTCTACCAGCGGCTTCGCCCGCGCACATAAAATACAGCCTATATATATCGTACGCACAAAACGTTTTGGGAACACATTCATTGTGCGTGCGGCTAGGGAGTGGAATTCCTTGCCGGAGTCTGTGTTTCCTGTTAGCTACAACCCGGGAATCTTTAAATCGAGAGTGAATAGGTTTCTTCTAGGTAAGCGCGTTCCATCGTCGACCGCAGCGTCGCTTTCCATCAGGTGAGATAGCGGTCAAGCGCGAACCTATCAAAAATAAAAGATTACCCCCTACAAACAAAGAACCAATTAGTGTAGACAAATTATACCCAGATACAGAATGATCATGCTCATCACACAAATATTTATCTTGGGTGGGAATCGAACCCACGACCTCCGGCATAGCAGTCAGGGCCACTAACCACTAGACCAAAAGACTACAAATAAATAAACACTACTTACTCAAAATAAACGGCAACATTTTATAAAAACCTCCCTTTGCGATACAGAATTATTCATGACCCACCCAATTACAAGGCCAGTTGTTCGCATTTCATGAAAATTTTCAAGAATGGAATATTTTCTGTATATTTTGTCACTGGGTTTGACCCTGGGGATCGTGACAAAATAACAAATGTATAGCTGATCGCTATTCCCTAGGCAAGCAATTAGGACAGCTTAGTAGTCCTTCTCGGAAGCTCGGAGTTTCCTTGCGTGATCGCATTAGAAATGAAGATGCAGGAGAATCAAAGTTACCGACATAGAGTGAAGAATCGCAAAACTGACGTGGTACCACTAGCACTAGTACATTACTACTTGAACACGCAGGGCACATTGCTCGTAGAACAGATGGTCGATGGGGACGAAAGGTGAAGAAAGAAGAAGATGCAACGTTGAAAGGCCTAATGAAAGATGAACCGATGACTTGGTGAAGGTCACATAAATATCCGATAGATGCGCCTCCCATTTTATATTTCGAAAATATAGTAGAAAAACGATTTGCCGGGTCAGCCAGTAATATTATAAAACAAAGTCCTTCACCGCGTCTGTCTGTTCGCAATAAACTCAAAAACTACTGCATACTGATTTTCTTGCAGTTTTAACCAGAAGTGATTCACGAGGAAGGTTTAAGTGTAACTATATTATAATACAGAACATGGTAGTGTTAAATTATATATATTTTGCAATATGGTTTGAGTGAGGCCAGTGTTTCTTAGCTAACAACCCAGAGAAGAAAAACCAAAACATACTCAGGGTCTTTCGAAGTCCATACAGAAATTTTGAGTTAAGCTCGCCTATGTATATGAACTCTGTTTTCCACATATATGATGTTGTAACCTTTCATGGTGTACAATGGAGAATGAAGAACTAGAAAAAGCCGAAAATTTTAAAGATTTTTACCTGCCGTGCGAAGTTAAAATTTTAGCAATCGGACCAGTACTTCCAGAGATACTTACAAAAAAAAAGACGTGTGGCACTCGGGGACTGCCGCGGTAAAGCTATTGCATAGCATTTTTATCAACTTATGCAATTATAATTATTTATTTATTTTATTTATGCAGTATTTTTTCCTTTGTTTTTTTTCTTTGATATTAATTGAAGTTACACTTTCACACATTGAATTGAATTTTGATTGATTGTTCACTCATTTGTTTTCTTATCGGTCACCACGCTCAAAAAACAAATGTGTGGGGGGTGTTAGGTTATTTTCGTTACGGAATTTCTGGATTCGGTCTCCACGCTCAAGGCCCGCGATAGAAGCTATGCAATAGCTTAAAAACTTTACTTATAATAACTTATAATTGATTATTGTGTTTTATATAGTTAGCAGTACACCACAGACTACCTCGTGTATTATTTTTAGCTCTTATCCATCCTAAGGTTGTCTGGAAGATATCGCTTTCAGCGATATGACCGCCTTAATTGTACCCACAAACTGAAGTTTTTGTATAAGCTGTATTACTTTTTGGTGTACAATAAAGTCTATTCTATTCTATTCTATTCTTCTGTAATATAGTAGTGTAGATGTATTATATTCAGAACATGACTATTCTTTAATGCTAAGCCTGGCAGTAGGCCGAGAAAAGAAGCATAAAAAGAATAATACAGCCAACTGGCACATAGTCTAATGTTGGTACTAAATCATACAGCTTATGTCACCTCATTAATTTTCATTTTAACGGACTTCAAAAAGAAAGAGTTTATATATATATGTTCGGTTGCATATTTTTTTTTTACATGTCTTCACCGATTTCGCTGTCGATTTTGGCCCGGTTTTGTTTTTTTTTTTTGAGTGAAAGATTATTATAGGTTTAATTGATCCCATAGAAATATGGTTATGATCTGATAATGAACGTTGAATATAATTTTCTATATTCACGCGGGCGAAGTCGCTGACAGCAGCTAGTACTTACCTAGAAGCAATCTAATTACTCTTGAAGTTTAATATGTGTCCCTAACTCATTGTACGTATGGAGTTTAACCCATTTTATCAAGATTGGCAACTGTTTCAATCATTCTACTTATTGTTCAATTATGTAGAAACGTGATGGTCGTGGAGGTACAAATCTGTACCAATGTTACATCACAATATCCACAAGTAAACAATTGGCGAATAATTTAAGCAGCTACTGAACTTAACTGGAAAAAATCACGCCAAAAACGTTCACTTCATTTATTATTTTCAAGTGTACAGAGTGAAAACTAGCCAAGTGCGAGTCGGCCGCACTTGAAGGGTTCTGTACTACATATTAAATCGAGCCAGGCTCACGTCGGCCAAATAACGTTTCTCGTGTAAGAACTCTCATCAATTTTTAAACTTTTACTTATTTACCTTCAAGCGTAAAATTTGTAACTAGTTACTACTTGAAGTCCTCTCAACTTTAGTTCGGTCTTCGTCATAATTGTTATAATTTAAGTTGTCTTAATGATTTGATATTTTTAATAGTATTATTAGTTTATAATTTTAGCATATATAATATATATATATATATATATATATATATATATATATATATGTATTTTATTATAAATAATTTATTTTATTTTTACTGTTTGTAGTATTGTCTTTTTTAACCCTAAGGTTGACTACAGTCAAAGTTTAGGTTAAAAAAGGCAGAAAATGCCTTGTTACATTAAGTTCACTTATATACCACTACTATACATGACGTTTACATAAATAAAAATCCACATTCTGTGAAAATTTCAACTCTTCACCTCTTACGGTTATGAGCCCGCTAACAGATGGACAGACAGATGAACAGTCAGCGGGGGCTTAGAAACAAGGGCCCGTTGACACCCCTCTGTTACGGAACCCCGAAAATGTAGATGAGGTTTTAGGTATTCAGTAAAGTCAGTGACCTCTTTCATTGTTACGTACTGGTTCGTGCCTTTCAGACGCACAATGTTCGCCAGTTCGTGAAGATATTCCCATTAAATTATATGGATCAACTACTTCTTTGATATTAGTTCTGATATTATCTGGGATGTTATGTATATAGAGCTCCGTAACCGTAAACGATTTTATTTAGTTTTTGAAATATAAAACCGTTGAAACTCTCTCTGGATCGGCCATCTATAAACCCCTATAACTTTTGAACCAATGACCGACACATTCTGATATTTAGCAACTAATTAGCGATTAAATGTCTGTGTTATCATAATTAATCTATGATAGTGGCCAAGCCAGTGTCAGCCATACTATCGGATATAAAAATCTGTGCGTTATCGTAGCCGAAAACGCTATAAAAATTTCACATAAATTTAGATAGCGGTGTTTAAAATTAATATTACTCAGAAGACTGGGATATGGTCACTTCGTGGGCCAACTCTTATCAACATTCATTCAACTGACAAACGCATACCTTACCAACAACACCATATAAACAGTAGGTACCAAAATCATTGATCACCCATATAAATAAAGTCATTGTATTTTACTTACAATCAACAACCATCAACCAAACACACACACATAACAACCAACAACAACAACAACAACAACCATCAGCTTATTTTATAATTGCGTAACCGTATTTGAGATCGGTATAATAGATACTAGTATCTAGATGCGAAATTTTGTGCCCATAAACGCCCGTTTTTGTTTATTTAACTAATAGAAGATAGAGAATAGAAGATAGACACATTTAGAAGATATCTTCTTCCACTCTGGATGGGGCGAGAGGGATAATCAGAATTTTACTAACTAATCTCTGTATTCCTTCAAGTGCCCTTTACGGTTTAGGACCAAGATAACTCTCAAACAATCTTGCAGCCATATTATGTGATAAGTTTTTTTTTCTACTAATTGTCTACGTTTATTTGTACAGCAAAATTGGCTCTTCTCTCCGTTTTTTGTCTCAAAAGCCGTAAAATTATCAAATGACTTCTCCCGGTCTGGGTGGAGCAAAATAGAGAGTCAAACTTTTTCTGACTAAGGCCCACACGTTTTCCTTTAGTTGCTATTTGCATTTAGGGGCCACAGTTATTCTTTCGAAAAATTCCGTGCCTTTTGTTGCCTGATGCTGAAGCTACTAGAAGCTACTCACTTCCTTCCAGTTTATCAGTCGCCTATTAGATCCCTTCCCACACCCAAACCTGTTCATAGAACTCATAGTTCATAGAACTCAATCGAAGCACAAAATAGATAAGTACAGAAGACAACCTACATACAAAGCGCGCTCGAGCAACGCACACATAGACACCGCTCACGGACACGATATCTCGGCTCAATCGCCCGGTCGCACTCATACAGTTCGGAGCAATGTGCTGACGTGTGTGCGATCGTCTAGCTTAGGTATAAAAAGTGAAGTATATACATGAGATTGTCTTCTGTACCTATCTATTTTATGATTGAAGTCTAGCCTCCTCAATATCATGTGCACACAGAGCTGTGTAAACTGAGCGCTCCACTACACTATGATGCAATTGTGTGAGATGGTGGCGGTACAGACTTAGTATTGAATGGGATTAGATAGATTGAAGATACTCGTATAAGTCAAAAGTGAATAGATTGCTTCTAAATAAGCGTGTTCCATCGTCGGCCACATCATCGGTTACCATTAGGTGAAATAGTGATCAAACGCGAGCCTATCTATAATAAAAAATAAATACAACATTCGTTTTAGTATATATGCAAAACCCGAAACATTTCTAGTACTTTTATGTATAGAACCTATGTAACCAAGGCCCGGCGCGAGAGGTCTCCACGGGTCTATTGTACTTAGGTCAGTAAAAACGGAACCCTAATTGGATGACTTTGTTGTCCGTCAGTCAAGACCCATTTTCTCAAAAACGCGTAGAGGTAGGAAGCTGAAACTATTATTAAATTCTTAGGTCTGCTATTTCAAGCAACAGTGAAAAAATCAAACTTTTCAGTTAAAGAAATCTAAAGATGCAGCTGGTTATACTCCGTTCAGTTGCATATTTTGACACTCGCTAGTGAATCAAAACCTATAGGGTTCTTCCCATTGACCTAGACGTCTGAAATTTGGTATGAAGCAAGGTCTCATAGATCAAGTATATGAAAAAGTCTGAAAACTGTTTTGAAGTTTTTTTTTTTTGAGATTTAGAAAAATCTTCGAGACTCGCTTCGAAAATTTAACTATTTATTTAGGTAAGTATGTACGGAACTCTCGGTGCAAAAGTATAACTTGCATTTGATCTGTTTTTTTTACACGGGAAGTCATCGAAGGACTTCTCCTGTTCCGGTTGGACCATGACGATGTGTCATATTTAATACTAACTAAAACCCATAGTGTTTCTTTAGTTACACTGTTGCGACAGCCACGGTAACTCTGAATTTGTAGCCCTGGCAATGATCGGCCCTTACTAGCACCTTTAATCTTGCTCTGACGTCGACCCGGGTTTGGTCTTCCTTGGCTATCGGGACGGCGAACTACCCATCACTCACCATCTGCAAGCGCGCATTTCATTAATGTATTTTATTTTCATTCTGTATATTGTTCAACTGTTGATAGCAATCTCTTTGCCAGCTTTTACGCATGTTACAAACAGAACAAACACACACGCTTTAATTATTTATTTCATTGCTAACCTCAAAAA
This sequence comes from Mythimna albipuncta, assembly GCA_929112965.1. NCBI lineage: Eukaryota > Metazoa > Arthropoda > Insecta > Lepidoptera > Noctuidae > Mythimna > Mythimna albipuncta. The sequence goes on from OV815984.1 coordinate 6,846,313, forward strand.
CCCGCACCTACGCACATAAAAAACCTCATTACCCGAGCTCATGGCGAAAAGAAACTTAAATAGAACACACCTGAATACTTTTACGAGCCTGTTTGGGGGTAGAAGACCACAGAGTTTAGAAACACCTCGATAGCCACAGAGGCTCTCGCAAACAGTAGGTCTAGTCAAATTAAATACTTTTTATTGACACACGATCATCTATATATATACGAATATAAAAATAAAAATCAATGTCACTTTTCGTTGTAATTTTATAACTCAAGAACGGGCTCACCTATCCAAAACAAAAGTTTAGGCTTTGGTCGGACTATTTATTAGATGGTTTATGTGAAGATTGGTAGGGTAGAGTAGGGTGTAGTAGGATAGAGTAGTGTAAAGTAGTGTAGAGTAGGGTAGGGCATAGTAGGGCATAGTGGGTAGAGTAGGGTAGAGTAGTGTGAAGTAGTGTAGAGCAGGGACCGTACAACCCCGGTTAAGAGTTAAGTCTTTGGAAGTGTAACCCGTTTATGAGGTTACCTTTATCATGATGTAACCCCGTGAATGGGTTTTAAGCTCGAACCCATTAAAAGGGTTACCTTTATCATGATGTAACCCCGTGAATGGGTTTTAAGCTCAAACCCATTAAAAGGGTTACCTTTATCATGATGTAACCCCGTGAATGGGTTTTATACTCGAACCCATTAAAAGGGTTACCTTTATCATGATGTAACCCCGTGAATGGGTTTTAAGTTCGAACCCATTAAAAGGGTTACCTATTCAATATGGTAACCCATTGAATGGGTTCTATACTTGAAACCCAGTGAAAGGGTTACCCTTATCGAGATAACCCTTATAGGTAAGGGTTTTCATCGGGTTACCGTATTATTATGGTTATTCAATAAATTTATGCTCAGTAGGAGCGAGTTTCACTAGACATTGAAGACTTGTAGACGAAGCATACATCTCCCTTTTAGACCTGCTTTTTTTAAATAAAATCCCATGTCTTATCAAAATAATTAACAAACAAATTTACATTCACTAATAAATTCGCACTTTCTTATTAATTCTTATTGGAATCTTATTAGTTACTTATCCTGTTTTGAACCTTCTGAATAATAAAACGATTTAACAAATGTTTAATTTAATTTGTTTTTACCTATTGTGCCCTACCAAAATAGGTAACAATATTACACGTTCTTAGGAAGCTTTGCCCCTGTAAGGTTTATTTACTCATGTGTCTATATTACATGCAGTAATGATAATAAATCTCGTTCTCAGTAGGTACATACGTAACCACAAAGGCGCGGGCGCCCCGCCGCTGACGTTTAACGTGTGCTATGCCATTTTGCAACGTATGTCTACCATCGACAGATCATAATGACATTGCTCCAAGTTGAAATGTTACGTTGTTATCGTTTTGTGTAAGAAACCCTTTTGAACGACTTAATTTAAGCCGTTCAAAAGTGTAACCCATATCGTATGGGTTTTTGTTAACCGGTTTAGGAAAACCCTATTGAATAAAGGTTACCTTAATCGTATGGGTTTTAGATTAACTGCTTAGAAAAAACCCTATGGAATAAAGGTTACCTATATCGTATGGGTTTTAGATTAACTGCTTAGAAAAACCCTATCGAATAAAGGTTACCTTTATCGTATGGGTTTTAGATTAACCGCTTAGAAAAACCCTATCGAAAACTCTTTCTATAAAACACCAAAATCATCCTTTGAACCCTTTAAAAGGGTTACCTATATGATAAGGGTTTTTCATTAACTGCTTAGAAAAACCCTATCAAAACCCCTTTAATGGGTAACCAGAACGGTCCCTGGTGTAGAGTAGTGTAGTGTAGGGTAGAGTAGGATAAGGTAGGCTGAGCGAGTCCAATGACCCGTAGGTAGTTAGTACGCAACGCCGACTATTACCTACAGGTCATTAGACTCGCTCAGCTGACGTTTTCTTAAAGAAATTAATTTCGTACATGCGTAAATTAATACGAGTTTTGAAAAAAAGGTACTTTATTTTTTAATTTTATCTTTACAAATCGATAGTGTTTCATGTACCGGATCGACCCTCCACAGGATTAAAACGATCAAAATTTAGCGGTGTATGTACATAGTAACGGGAGATATATTGGTGATATAAGTAATTTCTCTCTCATCTTAGTCGTACACTCTTGACAGAGTGGTCGAGGTCATGTCTCGGTCGAGTCCCGCACCACCGCCTCTCGCAGGACGCCATGCAGTTCTGTGTTGGCGGCTTGGGAGCCTTCATTTACGTTGCAGTGTGTAGCGGTTTTTGTGAGAACCGTCCACCGTGTTGGAGAGCGTTCACGAGATCTTTTCTCTTTGACTTTCCCTTGCACCACCAAACGTTCCATCAAGTCCTCAATGGCCCCGACTTACGAATTGTAGGTCGCGGGTTCGAACCCAGCCAGGCACATTACTTTGTGTAATTTATATCATCACCACTGCTCTCAAAACGGTGAAGGAAAACATCGTAAGGAAACCGGCATATCCTAGAACCAAAAATTCAACATCATGATCATGATGATGTTGATGAATGTTGAATGGTATTCGCTCCATGCTTGAGGTTTATGATCCTGAAGATGTTATGATAGCAACAACTGACACTACTTGACAGGCCTGCTGGTCTAGTGGTTAGTGACCCTGACTGCTATGATGGAGGTCGTGGGTTCGATTCCCACCCAGGACAAATGTATGTGAGATGAGCATAATCATTTGTTCTGTATCTGAGTGTAATTTATCTATAATATGTATGTATTTAGAAATATATATGTATCTATGTTTATCAGTTGTCTAGTACCCATAACACAAGCTCTGCTTAGCTTGGGACTAGACGGCGTTGTGTGGTAGTTGTGGAATATTATTATTATTTAAACTTGTGATCAGCGCACATTGTGCAGGCATGAATATAACGTCTAGTCCTTCTGTATTTATTCCATGTGCTGTGGTCTAAGCGAATAAAATTTGTTACGGTGTAAAGAAAAACAGGGAGGGTTAACTGACATTTTTATTTGTAGGTTAAGTGATGAAGCGAGTAACGGGTTAACGGTAGAATTGTTTTAGTTTTAAATTTAGAGCTAGAGGTTTTGAAGGTTGATTTAGTTTCCTAGGCATTGAAACTTTGCGAGGTGTTAAACATGTTTATGTTTGAAAGAGCCTTGGTTTTGTGTACTTGAAAATGTTTAGTTGGAGCTTTGCATTGCAACAGTACTCCTACGCTGATATACTCGAAGATTAAACAGAACTCTTCATCCCCATTCCCTTCATTCTTCTTCTTCAGAGAATCAAAATCTCAATAACCGTGTACCGAGGTGTTTACCTCCTTTTGTGAAGCTGTAACGCGAGCAAAGGATGTGGCTAAAAGCGTGAGGTGGAGACAAACCTCACTCTCCTCCTACGATTCAAACTCGGCTCTGACTGGATGGCTGGACAGCGAGCTACCCATTGGTTGTCGTCAGCAAGTCAGCATCTACGGTGATCGGGGATTGCTCTGTGATCCCCAACGTCCGGGGCGTGAAAATGTCCAAGAGATCCTTCACGAGGTCACGGCGGTGCTTCGTCTAAGTAGGCCACCTTCACCGTACGCTCCACTGTGTCCCTTGGGCGGTCCACACAATGGTGATACTTGGCTGGTTACCTAAAAAGTGATTTAAAAACACAGCAGTTGGTTAAATCTTGATTTTCTCATATATCTTTTGCCTGTTGTTAATAAATACTTACAACCTAATGCGCTTCACCATAAACGATTACTTACTATCAGGTGGAATCACAGTCAAACACTAGTATAAATTATTAATAACAACGTCATTTTTTTTACCTAGTCACAAGAGGCCTCTATTAACCTCAAGTGTCTAAGGCCTCCAATAAGTAAAAGACGGTCCTACTTCGTAGAAGAAAGAAAAGAAAAGAAAGAAAAACAGTTTAATTACGCGTTATTTTAAAGACGCAAACTTAAAAGTAGGATGGATTTATGATTATTCTATTACTAGCCTTTGCCTGTGACTTCGCCCGCGTACATAAAATATTGCCTATGTCACTCAGGAATAAAACAGCTTTCTATCAGTGAAAAAATTTTAGCAATCGGACCAATACTTCCAGATATTACCTCCTACAAACAAACTTTACCTCTTTATAATTATACTAGTGTAGATGTCACGAAACCGCATATTTAAATACTACCAATGTCAATATATCAAAATAAACGTCTTTATCGTGGTTATACTAAGTAACAGGTGGAAATACATGGGTCCGTTATTTATGACATAGATAGTAACAGGGTGTATGGCGACGTGAAGGGCTTAGTGCACCCCCTTGGGAATAAACATCTGGGTCTAAAGCCCATGGTCGGTAAAGGGTTAAAATGGAAATGTGTTACGGTAACCCGTTAAATGACGTGTGTTTTTCGATGGATGAAAGGTACGTTTTCTTTGCCATAATATGGGGTACCTACCCACATAATGTTGCTTATGAAAAGTCGCTTTTCATCTGCCTGGGTTGTTTAGAAAAATATTCTGGAGGCTCAAAAACACTCAATGATTAGTAGTAGGAAAGGATTATAATCTCTGAATAATACATATAAATCTGAAAAGTTTGAACGCGTTAAATTAGGGTTTAATTACCTACTAGATTAAATTAAAGTAGTAGATAATGTGAATTATTTATTTTATTTTTATGTTTATTATTTAATGCGGAAATGTATTTCCAAAGCATTTATTATCAATACATATAGCATATTATGTTACTTGATCAAGATTTATATTAGTAGCAACTTTAAACGTTCAATTTACCCAAAAGCCATGAAAGCCATAATAAGCATAAAAGAAAACCTAAACCATGATTGTTTATTTTCGTAAAAAATCTAGTCAATTCAGTTTCCAATTATGACGATTTTTTTTGCAATCCATAGACTGGCCATGATCTTGATTAGATAAAACAAAGTCAATTATTTCGTTGGTATATAATCATGGTAACTTATACAAAGAAATACTAATACAAGCAGACACTTAATAATTTCATCAACAACTTTCTTGCCGTCGTTCTTTTGTAATCTGTGTAGAAAAGAACAACGGCGAGTAAGTTGTTACATAAAAGTATTATGATAAATGATATTTATTTTGTAAATAGGTTTAAAAAACACTTTTTCATGTCAATTTTTTTTCGTTAGTTTATGCTAGATGAGGCCGGTGTTTCCTATCTGACTACCCTGAGAAGAAACACCGAAACAAACTCAGGGGTCAAAGTCTCTTTTAATTCATTAAACCCCAAGCGAACGCCGGCGTTCGCGCACCTATTGTCTTTCAATTGTGTCTGCAATTATCACAATTGAAAGGTTAAAGTCCATACAGTAAATATGTAATGGTCAAATCATATGAGAACCATGCAGATTTGTCTGAGATGGTCTTTTGAAGAAAGAACCATACAGATTTTAGTGGACCTGTCCAATCAGTGTAAGCATTTGTCAGTATTCGAAAAGCTCAACTTAGGACTTCTAAGGAGCTCCACGACTTGACGAACAATACCAAAGAAAGGACATTTGGGTAGGCCACAGAAAATACTCAAATTGCCAGACATACGTTAAAATTACTGAAAAGAAAAGAAAAAGCAATCAAAATAGTCTTCACATTTACAATAATTTAAGGAAATTGATTTGATTGATTAAATACACATAGACAAGACCCATAAGGGCCAAGCGCCCGAAAAGTGCCATAAAACAGTGATTTTCTGAGGCCTACTCCTCCGTAACGGCTGGGTCAATTGGTTTGAAAAAAATATATGTTCATTATAGATTCATGAATAATAATATCAATATTTTATTTTTTCGTGCAATTAATACTTTTGTCAAAAAAAAATATTTAGCAATTTCGCAACTTTTCCCTACTCCTTCGGCGGACCTTTAGAAACATTTTTATACATAAAAATTGGTGGTTAAATATCCTTCAAAGTGAACATTGCATTATGTAAATCAATCAATATCTCGCAGAGAAAATGGATTTAAAGCGCTTTCCGGGCACTGCTGGCCGCAAATAAATGCACAGATTGGCGTACTGCCGCCTAGGTGAGTGCGAGAGTTGCGTTCACATAATTTCGGTCAGATGGTTCAAGGGACTATACGCCTTAATATGCTCATGTCTTTACATTACACTTTAAGTAATGTACTGCAAACATAGATAACAAACTTTGTAAGACCTCACGTGATCCTATTTTCGTACTTTCATTTGAAACAGCCAGTAAACACGGAGATACATAATATACGAACAACTTTGTTACAATTACCGCTAATTTCGTTCAGTTTATAGTAACCTTTCGCAAAATGGCACAGCTGGGTAAAAGGTTAGGTCTGATGAATTTCAAGGTATCGTTCTAGGGGTTAACATTTCAAGGACATGCGGGTTACCTAAGTTTGATAGATCTTTGATAGATGGTCTATTGCAAAATATTACCTACGGTTCTGGAAAGTATTAGGTAACTGAAGGATCCAAGGTGGGTTTTAGTCCGTAAAAGTCTGACAGTCCTTCTCGTTCCACGCAGAGTGAGAGGAGATATTGATTCCATCTTTTTTTTTAATTGAAATAAACTAGTGTTTGACTGCGATCCCACCTGATGGTAAGCAGTGATGCTATCTCTGATGGTGAGGCGCACTAGTTTATGAGCATATTCAATCTTGCCTTGAAGACACTCAAATTATAGTAGACGAGAAGACCGCAGTAGGCAGATTGTTCCAGTCCTTTAACGAACGCGTTATATACGACGCTTAGTCCGGACCGTAGAGGTTTCAACAACGTATGGGTGGTACGTCGGGTTGTCCGATGGTAGAATTGAGATGGCGGAATCAAGTCATGCAATTCCTGCGCATCCTGTAAACCATTACTCAAACCCATCTTCGAAAATAAAAGCGAGGGAAGATGGATAGAGGTCGCAACCTTCTCCGAAGCTAGAGAAGGTGGCAGCCGCAAGTGTGAGTACATACTCATGCCCCCGCCGCTGCGACAGAAGATGCCCTCGGTGTCTGGAATCGCAGATTGATCTCCGGTCACCGTAAGCGCAGGCTTGCGGACGACGAACAATGGGTAGCTCGTCGTCCACTCGTCCTATAAGGACTGAACCTGAGACGTCGACAGCGTGTAGTGTTCCACGCGCACCTCAAACAGATGTCAGTAAACCGCAGGGGCCCAGCAGGGCTGAAATTGGGAAAAGTATGAAAGGCAGCAGGTATCCATTCATCATCATTATCATAACACCCGATAAACAGTTTTATATACGCCTCCCCCAAGTGTGACCATAAAGTCCGGTCCTGTACATCTCGCATCAATCGGATTCCCGCGACCCTCACCAGGTCATCGATCTGCCTTGTGAGACCCTCTCCGCTCCAACGGACACTGTTCAGAACGGCCTTGCGGACAGTGAGCAATGGATAGCTCGCTGTCCGACCGTCCGGTAACTGTCCGGCCCAAGCCCAAGTCGTCGACGGCGCGCACTGTTCCCGCGCGCCTCAGGAGTTGTCAGCAACAGCAGGGGTCCAACCGCGTCGAAGCCAACTGGGGCCAGGGTTATCCGAAAAGGAACTCGAGCCCCGATATGAAGGTTTGAAGGAACGGGGCGGGTTTTTTAGTCAGTAAGAGTCTGACATTATCTCGCGCTCCGGCCAAGAGCGGGGGCTGCCACTGGATGAGTTTCCCCACCAAAAAAAAACACTGTTCAGGAAAAATGTGCCCCAATGATGTCGTATTCAGAGTAACTACCTAATCTGACATCCAAATATAACTGTTCCTGAGGTTTAGCATGCAAACTCAACTTCAAGGCTATCCACCTGTTACCCTGTTGGTTCGATACGCCACGGTAACTGGTTTTAACTAGTTTAACCCAGTTTTTACTTGTCTGATGTGGATTCGTGATGGGTTTTGATGGTATGATGGCGTTTAGAAGCTATGGTCTGGAAGTTTGGATTTAATGAAGGTTTGGCTTGGGATTTATAATGGGGTAGGTCAGTTTTCGGTAGGTATATTTCTTCTGTGGTCCATGATAATACCGTGGAAGAATAGTACCGTATTTTCACTTTCCGTGGGTGTCGAAAAAGGCGACTAAGGACTCACCAGAGAATGGGAAGCAGCATTCTCTGTGCATTGCAACAACTACACTGCGATCACCAATCCATTTGTCAAGGGTGGTGATTTTGGCAAACCCATTATATGAAAAAAGCAACAAAAAATTGTCTCTTGTGCCGGGCAGTCTATTTACTCTTAGCTCCGGTGGCCAACGTTATGGTGAGGCAGTGAGGCAGTGTGGAAAGGCCTCCTACAATGTAAACCGATGACTTGGTCAGGGTTGCGAAAATCCGATGTAAGGGAGACCCACAGGACTGGTAATTAGAGCGTTATTTTAGGGAGACCTATGTCCAGCAGTAGACTTTCGGAAGAAATGACGAATGATTTTATCATCATTAACCCGTTGTATAGCCGGAACGCGGATCCACGCGAGACACAATAACTTTTTAATTGTGTCTCTAATTACGGCATACAAAAACTTAATCCATCATCCTCCAATCCAAACTTTAACTTGCTAGGGGGTAGTGGTGAATTGTTTTAACTGCTGCAGAAGGGGCCAGTCAGGTCACGCAAAAATCGGTCAGTCGGCGAGGTAAGATCCTTGAAAAGCACACGCATTTTGATCCCAAACGGCTCAAAACTGTGATTACCAGAGGTTACAGTATTTACGCCGTTTGAAGGTCTCAAATAAATTATTTGATTTAAACGTTGGATGGTCCAAATTATAAAGATACTTAAAACGAGAGTCCCTAAGAAACATCAAAAGACACGTAGTTTTCAATATTTCTAAAAATACACCGCACTTAATTAAACAAAAAAAAAAAAAGATTATGAGGAACCCAAATAGATGTGCCAACAGTTTCACTGCGAGATATTTACAAACCTATCACAATTTCGTGAAAAAAAGAATGTTCATAAAAACTTTAATTATTATTTCAATCCTGCATAAAGAATAGGTCGATTTAGCTGTTATTTCTATGTCCATGTCTGAGTATGGTTTCCGCACTTAGTCCTATGCGGACCATTGTACCTACGTGGGCCATAGCGGCCATAATCTTAGGTGGACTTATTCCAACCTGCCCACCTCTCTCCAAAAACAGATTAGGCCCCTCAAGTTTTTCAAGGCGTCTATAAGGGAATTCAGGGATCCTATGGTTTGTGTGCGTATTTCAATGACACCTGTGCAGTTTAGGAGCACAAGCTCAATCGTCTCCTCCCCCTCCAAGCATGCTCTGCATAGGGGACTGTCTGTGATGCCTATTGTGTGAAGGTGCTTATTCAGTGTGCAGTGTCCGGTGATGGTCCCCGTCTCCAGGCGTAGGTCACTTCTGTGTTTGAAAGATATGATTTTTTTTTCAGTTCAGTCAGCAAAAGTCTGACACACCTTCTTGCTCCACTTTGATTGGAGAGGGGGAAGATATTTGATGGTGTAAAAAGTAAAATTTTAAATCTCTATTTTGAGAAAAGATGTCTGTTTTTTGGACAATACTGCACTATTCCATTTCATTTCAAACAACAATCAAGTCGAAAGTCACAATGAGGAAATAAATCCTCAAATCTAAAGTCCTTCAATATGGACCACTCTCTAGAACCAATAAAGGAACTCTTAATTGATACCGGAGTGCCCTAATTAAATAACTGAAACTCAATATACTGCCATTGTCCCGTATTATCGGTAATTGGGCCCGCCGTGATTGAGTTAAAAAATAATTCTGATGAAGGGAATTTTGCATGAACACCGGATAGACGTTTAATGAAACAATACGGCAGTTTTAGGAAGTCACTTTTGTGTCGGAAGATTGTTATTGCAGAAATTGTATGGTTTATTTTAGTTTTTGCCAGTTTGGCTTTTTTATGGTGGGGAAAATCATCCAATGACAGCCCCCGCTCTTTGGCGGAGTGGGAGATAGTGTCAGACTCTTACTGACTAAAACCCCACCCCGTTCCATCGTGCCTTTCGTACCGGGACCTAGGTTCTCTTTCGGATAACCCTGGCCCCAGTAGGCTTTGAGCCGCCTGGGCTGCTGTTGCTGACAGCTCCTTGAGGTGCGCACCGTCGACGATTTGGGCTCGGTCCGGACAGTTAACGGATGGTTGGACAGCAGGCTACCTATTGCTCGCCGTCCGCAAGCCCACGCCTAAGGTGATGCCAGTTCGGCATGATATTAATGTTTCATTAATTTTTATCAGCACATTGTAAACAGCTCATCGTAACTCTCATGGTTGATGGCAAAAGAAAGTTCAGGTCCGCTCCATACTGGACAACCAATTGAACGTCACCCTTCAAGACACTAAGAACCGTCACAGATGGAGAGACACCATCAATAAGAAGCTAATCCAGCCGGAACTTCACGACCCTCAGTAATAAGGAAAACGACTCGAGGAGGAGAAGGAGGAGGAGGAGGAGGTTTTGCCAGGACAGGTCAACAGAGCACATTTCTCGCAGAACAGATAGTCGATGGGGACAAAGAGACTATGCCTGATCACCGCTAAGTTCATTTTTGCTTACACTTGAAACGAAAACTTCAAACCGTTTGGTTTGGCGCCGCGCCGTAAGATTCAAGCGAAAATTGGTTCAAGTGATCAGGCAGAAATGACTCCGATGGTACCTAAAGCGTAGCGTTGAAAGGCCTCTTACAGCGTGGACCGATGACCTGGTGAGTGTCGCGGGATTCCGATGAATGCGAGACGTGCTGGATCGGTAGAGACGCTTACAGTTGGCACAACAGATCTTGAGCGCTTGGCGTCAGAGTGGGGATCGCTTTGCGCATTCCATACATTGGCGAGCCAATCATCTTCGTTGTTAGATACATGCAGCAACGCAGGGAACGAATGAGGAGTGACGTCTATGACGCAATCACTGACACTCCCCCCCCGCGTCTCACTTTGCACCACTAAAGAGACCGAATATTTGACTTCTGCGCAACCGCTCAAGATCCGTGACGGCAATCGTACAAGGCAAAAATCCTTGCACTGCGCACTGGGACAAGAATTTTTTAATCCGAATCAATGTATAAAGAGATGACCAATGCACAAAATATCACCTCTTTTTTGTAACAGGAATTCATCCAATGTCATCTAAGTCAGACTTCTACTAACCAAAAATCACTCCCATGTTCCTTCTCTGCCTTTCAGGACCCCAGGGTTCTCTTTTGCACAACCCATCGACCCAGTAGACTTCGATTCGTCTCGGCCCCTTCGGTTTTACTGACATATCCTTGAGGTGCGCGTGGAACATTACGAGTGGTCAACACATTTTCACCACTGATAAATATTGTTAGATCGGGGGAACAGTAGTGGCCGAATGGTAACGGTCCCGATTTATGAGTTGTATCGGTCGCGGGTTCAAACCCAGCCAGGTGCATTACTTTGTGTAATTTATTTCATCACCACTGCTCTCAAAACGGTGAAGGAAAACATCGTGAGAAAACCGGTATGTCCTAGAACCAAAAAATTCGAAGACATGTGACATCCACCAACCCGCACTCGGCCCGCGTGGTGGATTACGGCCCATTCTCCTAGAGAGGAGGCCTGAGTCCCAGCAGTGGGAACATTATAAGGCCGACTATGCTGTTTTATGTTAAATATTGTTACATTTACGCCTCTGCCTTCAAACAATGCATGATGTTCAACGTATCTATTGTTTAATTTTAATTCAACCATAACATGGTCCTCTACACAACAAACAGCTAGTTAATTTCACACAGAAACAAATGACTACCCAACCTGACCCATGGTACGGGACCTTATACAAATTAGCCTCTATCAAAAGGTCTCTAATTACGTGTGAACGCCGGGATAATTGCTATTGTCGGTTCCAATTACGTATAAGTGGACTGATTGTTAGTACCTAGCTATAGTTAGGAGTTAAATATGCGAGGTTAGAGTAGCTTTTTAATAAGGTAGGACATCATCAAATTACTCCTCGCGCTCTAGGTGGAGTGAGAGTGTCGGACGTTTACCACAAAATAGATAGGTACAGAAATCAATCTACATACAAAGTGCGCTCGAGCAACGCATACATAGACACCGCTCACGGACGCGATATCTCGGAGCTCCTCGCGGCCCACGCGTCGAACAGTTCCGGCTCAAACGCTCATTAGTGTGCGTCATTAGCCTCATTGGTTGAGGTCCAGAGCGAGGAGGAATGGCAGGTGGTCGCCGACTTCTGCGAAGCAGTAATGCTCGCAAAGGAGGAGGCCGACCGCATCAGGAACGGCGCTCTCGCAGCCGCCGGGATTCCGATCCCGATTTCTAGCCACCGTAGGCGTGGGCTTGCGGACAGTGAGCAATGGGTAGCTCGCTGTCCGGCCGTCCGGTAACTGTCCGGACCAAGCTCAAGTCGTCGACGGCGCGGGCTGTTCCCGCGCGCCTCAATGAGTTGTCAGCAACAGCTGGGGCCCAGCCGGGTCGAAGCCTACTGAGGCCAGGGTTATCCGAAAGGGAACTCGAGCCCCGGTACGAAGGCGTCAAGAAACGGGGTGGATCTTTTAGTCAGTAAGAGTCTGACACTATCTCCCGCTCCGCTCAAGAGCGGGAGTTGTCTTTGGATGATTTTATCAACCAAAAAAAAAAACTTTAAAATCATTCCCTTGAAAATCACGAATCTATACCATCCTCTCTAGAAACTGGCATATGTACATAGTTGTTTACTATCGTGGGAACTAGTATAATAGTCTTATCGCGAAGATAAAAACTTTTTTCGAGAAAAGGCAAAAGAAAATGGCCTTTTTAGGGCACGCTCAAAAGATTATCGGTAGGTATTAAATAGAATGCCTTCTCCATTTCACAGTCTGATGGGCCATTTTTTGTGGGAATATGTGTAATATATGACATTCCTTTCTTATGGGTTGTATGATAAATGATATCATATTAAATGGATTGAGTACTTACGGTTATGGATCGTAGATATATTCATTAGTGAACAAAAAACAACTAAGTACTAAATATAAACGTTTTTTGATAATATATAAATTACGAATTCAAGGATTGAGGGACTAGAATAGATATTTAGTATATTATAGATATAAATAATATTTCTATACTAATATTATAAAGAGGTAAAGTTAGTTTTTTTGTTTGTAGGAGGTAATCTCTAAAAGAACTAGTCCGATTGCGAAAATTATTTCACCGATAGAAAGCTGCTTTATTCTTGAGTGTCATAGGCTATGTTTTATGTATGAGGGCGAAGTCGCTATAGGTATGTGAAATAAAAATCATTTGAATTTTAGTTAGTGTATTTTAGCGTAGGGTTTTATTATTTATTTATTTTTTAATTTACTGTAATTATAGTTATTAAATTGTTTATAAGTGTAGATAATTAATTAATTTATAATAGTGTGTACATATGTTTTACTACTACTTTTATTACTTAAATAAATGTAGGCATAAAATATGTGAAATACAAATATTTTGAAACTTTGAATTTTTGAATTTTGCAGTAGAGATAAATTAAGTGCATTGACATCCAATTTATCTATGTATACCCACAAAGTATAAGCTCAACTTCAAGTACAAGCACAATCAGTTAAGTGCAACTGTTTCAAAATCCATTTGCATTATTTGCTTTAAAGAAACACAGCAAGCAAATAAAAGCTCGTAATAAAAAAAAAACCAAGCCATCAATAAACCTCCATCTCACGAGCACAAAAGATTTATCCAACCATTTCGAACTACCCACCTGCTAAAATCATTTACGGAAAATTCCGGCATTCTAAACAAAATCTCGTCCGTAATAGCCGGTAGTCCGCCCCGTCCGGTCCGCGGTTTGCCGTCCGGTCCGGTTCCGGAGAAATTATTTATTTTTTGAACGATTTTGAGGGTACCTTTGAAGGTTCAAAGGGTTCGAAAAGCGGTGATTAGAAGTTCGTGCGTACGGTCCGTGAGTTCATTACTCGAGGGTAAATAGTTTGGGTGAGGATTTAGTTGTTTTAGTAAGTTTTTGTAGGGACTGGAGTGAAGAATTTAAATTGAGTTAAGCTTTAGGAATATTTGGGAAGACTGCGCTGTTTTATGCATAATAGAATTCCTGACGCACAATAGTTTTTGTTGAAAATTTACCTATGTTGTTAAAAATAGATATTATGGATATATATTTTTAGTTGCTTATAAGCTCGTTACCTATGTTGTTAAAACGAGATATTATGGATATATTTTTTAGTTGCTTATAAGCTCGCGCTTGACCGCTTTTCACATGATAAAAAGTGACAATATGGTTGATAATGGAGCACACTGGTCCAGAAGTAACCTATTGACACTGGTCTTGACTTAAAGATCCCAGATTGTAGCTATCAGGAAACCCAAACTCCGGCAGGAAATTCCACTCCTTAGCTGCACGTACAATTCATTTCATTTTCAAATATCTTCATTAAACATAAAAGTTAACAAAAATGTACTTACCCTAAGACACATTAACACTTATATCTAAATACTCTCAGGCTAATAAATCGCCTTTCAAAGTTTAATGTATAAAAGGTTATTTTTGAGCACTGATGAAAACATAAACTTAGCTAGAAATTACAATTTCAATGACATTTATGCAAATTATGTTGCTGACTTATAATTTTGCTAATTACTTGTACGCACAATTAATGTATTCCCAAAACGTTTTGTGGCGCATCCCCGTACGCTTAGTGGTTCGATGCTGGTACGGGATATATTAGGGATATTTTTTAAAGTACAACGTTTTATTTGTCTTTAAGACAAAATTGATGCGAAATAATAAATATTAAAGACTTTAATTACAGAGTTAAATAATTACTACTAATTTACTTTTGTCCTACATAATAACGCTGCTCCACCCATTGTGACACCCTATTAATTTTAAGCTGCTACTGTAACTTTATTTATGGTACAAGAAACACCTATCTGCACTTGAACTATATTTATTCATTCATATTTATAAGTATATATAGGATATAACAGACGACTGGCCTGTTGGTCTAGTGGTTAGTGACCCTGACTGCTATGCTGGAGGTCGCGGGTTCGATTCCCACCCAGGAGAAATGTTTGTGTGATGAGCACAATCATTTATTTATTTTTTATTTTTTGCACAACTATCACACAACGCCGTCTAGTCCCAAGCTAATCAGAGCTTGTGTTATGGGTACTAGACAACTGATAAACATACTTATATATTTCTAAATACATATATATTATAGATAAATTACACCCAGACACGGAACAAATGTTTGTGTGATGAGCATAATAATTTGTTCTGTGTCTAGAGACTAGACGGCGTTGTGTGATAGTTAAAAAAAAAAAACAGATCTCTGGAAGTACTGGTCCTTTGCTAAAAGTTTTTCAGCGATAGAAAGCCGCTTTATTCCTGAGTGACATAGGCTATATTTGATGTACCCACGCGGGCGAAGCTGCGGGCAAAAGCAATAGTATTTTATAACTTATGCGGACGCTGGCGTTCGCTTAGAGTTTGAGTATTGTTAAAGTTTGTTTAAATTTATTAATACCTGTTAGCACGTAAACTATACAGGAAGCCTTTTTTTATAAGTTAAATATAAAAGCTAGTGATTAAGAAATTAAGTTTTTTACTATTGTCATTAAGCTTTCCTAAAATGTGAAAACTAAAATATATAAAAACTGAAAAGTCACGTATAATTACCTCAAATAATTTAACAAGCCATTAGCCCAAAACACAATAAATTCGTGTCCCATTAGATTAGTTTCGCTAATTATGTAAAGTATTCAAGTCAATCATGGGACGCGCCTCGTATTGTTCAATGTTGTGACGGTATGACGCATAGTACGGTGTGAGTCAGAAGTGGGAAGGCTTGGGGTGGGTTTTATAGTTTTACTCGTAAATTATTGGTTTGCAACCTGTGAACTGTGGGTCACAGGTGATATGCACGAACTAAAGTACAGAATAAGTGAAAGGTAATGTATGGTCACCCTTTTTTTTTATTGTGGGAAAAATCATGCATTGACATCCACCACTCTTGGGCGGAGCGGGAGATAGTGTCAGACTCTTACTGACTAAAAGACCCACCCCGTTCCTTCTAGCCTTCATACCGGGGCTCGAGCGCCCTTTCGGATAACCCTGGCCCCAGTAGGCTTCGACCCGGCTGGGACCCTGCTGTTGCTGACCACTCCTTGAGGCGCGCGGGAACAGTGCGCGCCGTCGACGACTTGGGCTTAGTCCGGACAGTTACCGGACGGCCGGACAGTGAGCTACCCATTGCTCACTGTCCGCAAGCCCGCGTCTACGTTGGCCGGAAATCGGGTTCAGAATCCCGGCAACGGCAGCGGCGATAACGTCGTTGTTTGATGCGTTCGGCCTCCTCCTTTGCGGTCGCCGACTTCTGCGAAGCAGTAATGCTCGCATTACTGCTTCGCAGAAGTCGGCGACCGCCTGCCACTCCTCCTCGCTCCGGAACATGGCCTCAACCAAGGCCCGGTGCGAGAAGTCACGACGCCCCCACGAGGGCACGGCGATGCTCCGCCCAAGCAAGCGGGCACACCTCGACTGTGTGCTCCACCGTGTCCTCCGGGTGTTCCACACAGTGGCGACACCCGGGTGTCACTTCCGCATGAATCGAGTGCAGGAAACTCTCGAACGAACCATGTCCGGTGAGTACCTGCGTCATGCGGAAGGTAAGGACGCCGTGAGGTCTTTCCAGCCACGCCTCAAAAAGGGGACTTACCTACCGCAATGTATGGTCACCCAAAGGGCAATGGAAAGGGCAATGTTTGGAGTTTCCTTATTATTATTATTTAGAAGATAAGGGGCTATGCATCACCCGTAGTGTAGGGGATGTAGTCACTGCGACCTAAATGATCTATTGTGACTCACCACCTTGTTAGAGTAACTCGTTTAGCCCGGAGGCTTCCAAGAAATTTAGAATACTCCTAGCTTTTAGAGCTTTAATCTCCTCCGGGCGAATAATGTGTCGGCCCAGATGGACACTGCGTTTGTGGATAAGGGGCCCGCATTCATACAAAAGGTGCTTAGGCGTCTCCCTCTCCTAATTACAGTACCGGCAAACATCGTTCTGTATTTCTAACCAACTGTTTGTGACGTGTGCGTTGGACTATTGCTACCAGTGTGTTCTATTTTAGTCCTACAAAATACTTTCTACGAAATCGGTCACCGATTTATCGGACGTGGGCGAGCAGCCTTAAATATTCCTGCAGCCTTGCCAACCTCGGTACTAAATTATCACATTATCTACTAAATACCTAATAATCAAATTAAACTAGCACTAAATCAATTAGGATGGCCAAACGTTCAATTAGTTGAGACTCTCGCGTGCCGTCTCTCAGTTTGAAAAAGGTCACGGTAGTTGTAAGCTAAAGTTATAGGCTGATTACACATGACGAGCCTATGATGGACTTTTGTCATGTATCTTTTCTACATTATAATTTAGATTTGAGTATCGACTGACATGCAATTTTTTAGGTATAGTATTTTTATTAGTCCACTAGCTTTTGCCCGCGGCTTCACCTGCGTACATTGCCTAAGTCACTCAGGAATAAAGCAGTTTTATATCGGTGAAAAAATTTTACAAATCGGACCAGTACTTTCAGAAATTACCTCCTACAAACGAAAAAACATACTACCTCTTATATTATTTACATATTATACTTATCTTTATAAATGTAGATAAGTGTCATTTTTATTTTCTCCTAGTTTTTGTTGGGCTCAGTATGTATAAGTCTTCTTTTTTTATTATGTTTGTTGACAGTCTCACGCATGACCACTACGTCTCTTGATGGTAAGCAATGATAAGGTTGAAGATAAAGCTAGTCTTGAAGTAACCAATTCACTCTTGACTACAACTGTACTTCAAATTAAGAAACAAAATGTGTTTACATACCTAATGAATAATCATATATTACTTAATTTAAGTCAATTTAATCTAATAAATAATTATTAGATTAAATTGACTTAAATTAAGTACGTTTCAAAAAGTAAAATATTTCAATTTCAGAAACAAAATACTTATTGTAAAAATATAAAAAAAAAACAAGCAACCCTAGATAAATAATAAAACTGATGACATGTGTAAAAAAAATAACAGTTATTTATAAATTAGAAACACGATTCGACTAAAAAAATACTGCAATTAGAATATATTAAAGTTAAAAACCAGAGTCATAAAGCAATAGAAAAATATCACTTAAACCTAAGTACACTACACTAATATTATAAACAGGGAAATTTTGTATTTTTGTGTGTTTGTTTGTAATGGATAAACTTAAAAACTACTGTGCCGATTTCAAAAATTCTTTCACCATTGGAAAGCTACATTCACCCTGACGCCCTGAGTAACATAGGCTATTTTTATTGCCCGTGCGAAGCCGGGACGGGCCGCTAGTTATAAATAAAAAAAACCGGCCAAGTGCGAGTCGGACTCGCCCATGAAGGGTTCCGTAGCAGCAAGTAACATAATATAAAAGTTCTTGTAATGTGTTGTAACTTTGATCGATGTTTTAATAATAGTGTATTTTTTTCGATTTATGACGCATTAAAAAAAAACTACTTACTAGATTTCGTTCAAACCAATTTTCGTTGGTAGTTTTTATAGTAATGTACATCATATATTTTTTTTAGTTTTCTTATTCTCTTATTTTAGAAGTTAGAGGGGGGGGGACACACATTTTACCAATTTGGAAGTGTCTCTCGCGCAAACTATTCAGTTTAGAAAAAAATGATATTAGAAACCTCAGTATCATTTTTGAAGACCTATCCATAGATACCCCACACGCATGGGTTTAATGAAAAAAAAAAAATTGAGTTTCAGTTCTAAGTATGGGGACCCCCAAAATTTATTGCTTTTTTTCTATTTTTGTGTGAAAATCTTAATGCGGTTCACAGAATACATCTACTTACAAAGTTTCAACAGTATAGCTCTCATAGTTTCGGAAAAAAGTGGCTGTGACATACGGACGGACGGACAGACAGACAGACAGACAGACAGACAGACAGACAGACAGACAGACAGACAGACAGACAGACAGACAGACAGACAGACATGACGAATCTATAAGGGTTCCGTTTTTTGCCATTTGGCTACGGAACCCTAAAAAAAGATAATATAATGTTAGGATTGATAATGAAAGCACTACCTAATGCCAGCGAAGTAGTAGCCATGTAAATATATAACCTACCAGTAAAATAAACATCATTTACATATTATTTGCTGCCAAATACCCACCGCAAAAACATTAGATACACTCAAGATGAAAACAATGAGCATTGAATGACCTTCCTATTGTAATAAAAAAAGTGACTGTATTCTATATCATAAATCAAATACTTCTAAGCATAACACTGGCTGGCACCAACCAAGCAAAGACAAAAGAAAAAAAAACAAATAAACGGGCATACAACAAGCCATTAAGGCTTTTACGCGGGGTTAACTCTGCCCATGATAAATTGGGCAAACGATAATCTAGTTGCTCATAAATCGATATTGGCAAATTTTGCCCAAAGGCTATGTGCAATCGACTGCCCGGGGAGCATATTGTTGCAGTCAGACGTTCCTACGTCCTTTGAATTTCATGAATTATTAGTAGCTTCTTTTATTACTATTATTATGTATTAAATTAACACTCCATGTTTGAAACACAACACTGTGCTCCCAAACGCGAATCATTGATGTGGCTCAAAAGGCTGCCCAACTTAAATGGGACTGGGCAGGACATGTCTGCCGCATGTCTAACGAGCTGTGGGCGCGTAAAACGCAGGATTGGTGCCCGGACACAGCAACGCGGGGCCGAGGCAGACCACGAAGGAGATGGCGGGACGACCTGGATGGCTTCCTTAAGAATTCGAATGAGAAAGCGAGGAACGGAAAAGGAAGAGGAAAGGAAGGAGTGGAGGGAGGCCTTTGACCAGCAGTGGGACAATATGGGCTAAATATAATAATAATCATTTATTATTACTAACTTTTGCCAATGACTATTTAGCGTGAAAGTAGAAAATCATCCCAACGGAACGAATTATCAGTATAAAAAGTGTCCAATCTCAGTCTGACAATCCCTCTCTCTCTCTACCCAGAGCAGGAGGAGTTATATAATAATTTCCCACCCTCAAAAAGGCATTTGGTGGAAACCGACATTCCCTCACATTTGTGATAAAATACGCTCATTATTGCATTCCCCTGAAAGCAATCAGAGGTGTAAAGCTCCTCTACAAAATAAGAGACAGGCCTGTAATCTATGAATAAGCATAAATATAGTGAACTAAATGTCAGAGTCGGTACCTCCCCCCTTAATTTGGGCACTCCTATCAATTGGAATGCTTCACCTAAAGATCTTCGGTCACGCACTGTACATAAATCAGAATCAGGCGATCATTGTAACGAAGTGTCGCCTAAAATAGACGGGGGCATTGTAGTGGGACATAATGCTGATAAATATACCCTAGATGGTGAACCAGGGGTGGGTTTGAACCACTTATATTTGAATTAAGAAAAACCAAAAAATACTGTATGTATGTATTTTTTACCTTTTGGTACGCAAACAATAAACAAAGACGACATGGTGCGTTGAAAGAACATAAATTGTGCGAGGAAATTGTTGATAAAGTTATAAGCGTTCACATATTATCAAATACCGACGAAATAATTTAATAAGTTTTATCAAATCAAGCTAATAGCCAGTTATTTTCGCAAAAAGTCATCATAGTTGGGAACTGAATTGACAAGATTTTTTTACAACAGCAAATAACCATGACTTGTGGCTAAACTGAACTTTTAATGTTGTTACTAATATAAATTTTGGTCAAGTAATATACATTTCGTTTACTACTACAATTACTAAAAAAAACTAGGGAAAGGAAGAAAAACATTAACCGTAAACAATTTTCTTTTGTCTTCGCACAGTTTGTGCATTCAGCCTGTGTCAAGTTTAGAGAGAATGCCATCTTTTGACACAGAATGTTACTACTTTATTTTCTAATAGAATGTAGATACAAAATATTTTAATGTTTCTTTGCAGATTTCAGCAGACTTAGCCTTCTCGGTAAACTTCGTTGAGATACTGAAATGTCGATCGCGCCTGATTCAATGATTTCACAAGTTGTCCAGTTGCATAGACACTTGAATTACAAAAAAAGTCAATAAATCACAAAGATATCAAGGAATCAATTTGCGAATACCTCATACAGTCACTGATCTTAAATCTTTACAAAACCGTCAAAACTGTATTTTTTTTCTTGACATTATGTAATACTAGCTGCTGCCCGCGACGTCGTCTGCGTGAAGCCTCTACAACACTAAAAATACCTAAGGTGCCAGTGTCGCTATAGCATTATAAATAAACAACTATTAAAATAGCATTATAATATAAGTTTTTTTCGCAAACGAAGCCAGTGAAGAGAGTTATATGGGAATCCTGCTGAGTTCAGTCATAAGATGTGACTGAAGGAAATAGAGAAAATAATGCAGGAATACATTCCAGGACACAAAAGAGTAAAAATACGTATATAGGTATCATACCTTACAAGACTTCCCTATAAACTACGTTGGTAGTTATACTGCCAGGAGCCAAAATGTAAAGAGAGTCAGGACTGGTGGCGCGGGAGCAAGCGACGTACAGTTGCCCGTGTGAGAAGCAACTCGTCCTGAGGTCGACACCCGCTGCCCTCAGTGTCTGCCCTTGTGACTTATTGATGGTCATCGCGAAGCAAACACACACGGGGAACTGTACGCGCTTGAACTGGAACGGGAAGTTATGGGGTATGAGGGAATGCGTGGTATAAATACTGCCTCGCTGACGCCACAACCCGTAAGAATTTCCGCCTCAATGGTGTGTCTGTGTGGAGCGAGATGACTTTAAGGTCCCGTCACAGCTTCGAAGCATAATCGGGACACCGACCTTCAGCTTGATGGTATGCGCCGGAAGTCCACTTGCTGACAGGTAGTTCAGAAATTCCATGGGATAATGTGTGGCGTCATCTTGCTCGACAACAGTGTTTATCGAGGTGTAGACCACCAGGTGGTCAAAATGGCCCGCTCACACACCCAAGAATTCTGCTGGTGCGGTATACGACTGATGTCCCCGTACACACAGTAAGTGAGTTTTTCTAAGCTGGATTCCACTCTACCGAGAGACTCTGGAAGCACCACCTGTCCACCTCTCTCTTCTGGCAGAGTGCCTTCGCCAAGAATTAGAAGGACATCGGAGAATTCTTGAGCACGCGCATTGCCGCCGAGCCGAGCTCTCATATTAATGGTCAAGCGCAGTGTACGAACTCGTGACCACAACGAAGATCGTTTCGACGAAGCATTCACCTCGTCAGCCCTCGATCCCCGCGTCACCTCGGGAAGTGTTTGCCGGAAATCGCCACTGAACAGAACTGTGACACCATCCATCAAATGTTCCTGCGGAAGTCCTGCAGGGTTCTGTCCACGACCTCAACTGCCTTCCTATTGGCCATCGTACACTCATCCCATAAAATCAGAGAGCAATCCTTGAGCATGTGTCCCTTATCGCTGTTACGTGACACACCACAAACAGGCGTTTCAGCGCTCTCTAAATCGATGGGAATTTTTAAAATGGCATGTGCTGTCTTGCCTTCCGGAAGCAATGTGGCAGCGATTCCCGACGACGCTACAGCAATAGCAATTTTGCCTTGCCTCCTGACCTCTGCAAGTATGCCAGTGGTAACAAATGTTTTTCCTGTTGCACCAAGAGCATCCAAGAAAAACATTTTACCCTGGTTTTGCCCAACGCTTTCAAGGACGGTGTCATAAATTTGTTTTTGCTCTGAAGAGAACAAAGCGACATGGTAATTTCGTATGGTGGTTATTTCGCCCGGATCGTAATTTGTCTCAGCGTTATACTCCCGATTTCCACGGTCTTGATGTGGTGATGATTGGAGAGCTGGTAACATATTCGATCAGTGGATTGCCGCCGATAGAAATGACCACATCTTGAAGTGAACTGAGACAAAGCTACCGGGTTCGCGACTCCACAAAACACCAAGATGACGGCAAACAGATGACGCATGCGGCTGGGACTATCACTGATGCTTGCCTCCGCGAGGGTGTCATCCCAATTAGGCAACACTGCTGCCTACACTGCGGCTGCGCGGTAAGTGGGATACTCCACGCCATCAAATGTCCTCAGAAAGGTGAAAGACGTTGGGCTTGGGACAGTGTGAAGTAACAACCGCAGAAAATAGCATTCGCCACTATTCGGGTGCATGGTATAAACCCTACCCAATGCGGTGTCCTTGAAAATTCCCGGAAAACCTTTCACAGCACCCCCTCGTCGACGTCGGTTAAATACACCCCTTTGCTTGTCGTACGTGTAATATGAAGGCACATTGTCATACGTAAGGGATCTCGCAAACTGGTCGACTTCACAGAGTCTGAAAAATGCCACCATGTAATATGTAATAACCTAACCTAACCTAACACCGCATTTTTTTTAAATTGTCTTCCTCAACTCTGCTCAAGATTTTGAGGGTTTTGTTGGAACTTGAATTTGTCAAAACGAACTATAATATGAAGAAAATGCACATTACCATCTATGAATTTTAAGAATAACTAACTACTAACCTCGCCAACATGATCAAATTTAAATTATTAATTTCCAAAAACTATCAACAAATAACTTGATTTGATTTTTATGTAATCTCATAGATGGCGCTGCTTTAAAATTGTCTTTATACGACTAAAATTCATTAAACTATGTTTCTCTGCCCAAGTTACTTTAATGGCGTAGTTTTTATAGTGTAAAGCTAGATAATAGCATGACTTACTCAAAAACAACATTTAAATATGCGTCGTTAGATCACACGCTGTCACAGAATGCGTAAAAAAAATAAAGATTCACAGCTCCTCCCCCGTGTGTGATAGCGTGATAATATGAAGCCTATATGTTGACCCGACCTCTTAGTAATATTCATGCAAAATTTGAAGTAAATCCATGCAGTACTTTTTGAGTTTATCCCGGACATACATACAGACAAACAGACAAACAGACAAAAATTCTAAAAACTATATTTTTGGCTTCGGTATCGATTGTAGATCACGCCCCAAGTATTCTTTTTTAAAAAATATTCAATGTACAGTTTTGACTTTCCTACGATTTTATTATATGTATAGATAATAATAATATAATCAGAAGTACTGTACTATAGGTATGTGCTCGACCCAGTTCTCGAGAATGGCAGCGTCACATTGTATTGGGACCGATCTATCACCACTGACAGGACTACTGTTGCCAATAAGCCTGACATAGTGGTGATAGATCGATAGATTGTTGATATAGCGGTCCCTCATGACGAGAACCTCGGGAAAGCTGAGAAAGATAACTAAATATCTTGACTTAGCTCGCGAGGTTGACGACATGTGGGAAGTGGATACAGCAATCATTGTGCCGATAGTCGTGACGGCCAATGACAATAGCCAAGAGCCTCGACCAACATCTGCGGAGGCTCTCGTTAGGCAGTTGGATCAAGGGCTTGATCCAGAAGGCAGTACTCCTAGACACGGCGCGCATAGTTGGGAGATTCCTCTCTCAGGAGCCCTGACCACCGGCAGCTTGGACCCTGGCTACTACTTTTTATATTTTTAAATGTTTTTTTTTTAATGTGCTTTTTAAGAATTAAAAATGATTAATTAAAAAGATTTAAAAATGTAATTAATATGTACATATAGATAATTCATCATCATCATCATCATCATATCAGCCGAAAGACGTCCACTGTTGGACATAGGCCTCCCCCAAGCGTCGCCACAACGACCGGTCCTGTGCGTCACGCATCCATCGGGTTCCCGCGACCCTGACCAGGTCATCGGTCCACCTTGTTGGAGGCCGTCCAACGCTGCGTCTTCCGGTACGTGGTCGCCACTCCAGAACCTTTCGTCCCCATCGACCATCCGTTCTGCGTGCAATGTGTCCCGCCCATTGCCACTTAAGTTTGGCGATTCTTCGAGCTACGTCGGTTACCTTGGTTCTCCTGCGGATATCTTCATTTCTGATGTGATCACGCAAGGAAACTCCAAGCATAGCCCTTTCCATCGCCCTTTGGGTGACTTTGAGTCTTCTTATGAGGCCCATATAGATAATTAATAGAACAATAATATAATATTCCACAACTATCACACAACGCCGCCGTCTAGTCCCAAGCTATGCAGAGCTTGTTTTATGGGTACTAGTATGTACGTACGTACGTATGTATTTACACTTACACAGAACAAAATTAAATGATCATCCTCATCACACAAACATTTGTCCTGGGTGGGAATCGAACCCACGGCCTCCGGTAAGCAGTCAGGGTCACTAACCACTAGACCAACACACACATTTTAAAACTCAATGTATAAAATTGTGTGACAAACTACAAACAAGCGCTAGGGATGTCCATGTGTAATTAGCGTTCGAATTACGTATTCATGGCTTGCGCTAGGGATGACCCGCTAATTTTAATAATTACGCTTGCGCATATTAATTCACCTTTCCGGTGAAACGTTCAGCATGCATGAAATGTGGTTATTTATTACACTGAATTTAAATGAGAACTTTTGAGTCTAGTGTTGTGGGGTTATTTGAAAGATTCACCGTGGTCTAGAAATGCAAAGGAAAATATTACTGAAGAAATGTAGGTTGGTTTTCTATATATATTAAATTTAATAAAATTGAAGTGTCTGTAATATTAAAATAATATTTTTAGGATTCCCTACTTCAACAGGAAAAAGCGGAACCTTTGTTGGATCACTTTTTGTCCGTCTGTATGTCTTTCTGTCTGTCATGATCTCGAGAATGCGTGGATGTATCGAGTTGAAATTGAAACCATATGTTCAGGTCTGCGGTCTGAGAGCAGCTGTGAAAAAATCAAATTTCTGAGTTAGCGAAAGAAAAAGATACGGCCGTTTACTTTGCTAGCGATTTTTTTGTAGCTTTAAAACGGTGAGTGAAAAGCTCACTCGCAGATTTCAATTTTTTTTTTTTTTGAATTGAAAACTTCTTTAGTGGCGTTGAGCACTTTTTCTGTAATGGGTATAAAATCTTAAACTCGCGTCAGGACACGTGACCTGATCAAAAAAGCGTAAGATGGATGAAAGTTGATTTTTCGGAGAGATAAACTTTTTAATGTAAAATAATTGTAATAGTTTTAAAGTGTTAAATTTTTAATGTAATATAAAATGTCATGTTTGTGTACGATAGCGCAATAAATGAATATTGTATTCTACCACATAAATGATAGTACTTTTATACTGATAAAGCAATTGGTGCAAAATTATTCCCTAACCATTCCAAAATATCAAACATTCTCAACGTTAATAATCAAGTTTTCACTTCTGCCGGCACTCCCGGAGTGCAACCCGTCTTTTTTTTTTATCGAACCGTTTACTCACACTAAAGAATTACTCCTGTATAGTAGGTGCGTTCACAAACATGTAAACTGGCACCCACAAGACAAAAAAAATGTTTCTATATTCTATTTCTTAAAAAAAAAAAACTATCAAGTACCTTTGATATTTTGTGCATAACTTATGTTTTGCAAAATACTCGGTTCCTGTTCTTTTTCACAAGTAAGCCAAGCCGCGAGTAAAAGCTAGTAATATCAGTAATTATATTCCATAGGCACAACGAGAGGAAGCGAAAGATTTCGTAAAAATAAGTTTAAAAAAAAACCCGTCTAAAAAAACTTGATTGATGACGTCCTAGGGGATAAGACAGTCGTCCCAACGACTGGACGAGTCATTCCGACTCCAATTTTTAATATCAAAGGATATTAACACGAATGATCCAGTTTTAACGAACTCTTTGAGAATTTTAAACAGTTTTAGCGCAGTTGAGTACCTCGTTAAAGTTGCTTTTGGATTTATAATGACTTTTAACCTTTTTTTTTTTAATATTCATAAAGAAGTAGTTTTTAAACCTTCTCGTAACTTAACTATTGAGGAAATGTGTCATGGCTGTTGACAATATTCTTTCTTTCCTTTTTAAAGGTTGGAAAAAACACAAAAAAAAAAACAGCTGTAAGTGTGATTTGCATAATTGACAATGTGTTTTTTTGTTTTTCTTTTGGTAGGCAAAAACCATCCAAATGACATCCCCCACCCTTGGGCGGAGCGGAAGATAGTGTCAGACTCTTACTAACTAAAAACCCTTGTAAGGAATAGCACGTAGGATACTTCATATTCTGGGAGTACGTAAGGCAACTACCGTAGTACATACAAAAATATAAAGAGTAACACTTTCATTTTTCATGCCAAAAAAATCATGCCAATTTGAAGAGCTTGTAATGGTTCAATCGTGATATTTATTAGCGAGTGTACAGAGCGATATGAAGCCTTCCGGCTCGTTGCCTTATCGATCAAACTCCGTCTAGTCTGGAGGCGACAGGATCACACAGGGCAAGAATGATGCAGAAGGTTTACTGAACACAACGTCAAATATTTTTCTCTAAGCTTACTTGAGAACTCGCTCTTATCCCTACCACTTTTTGGCACACAATTTACTGTTTTTCACACTAGTGCGGAAAAGTACGTGACTGGCTGGGCGCTATGCGACAGCTACGTGTCGCGCGTTAAGTCCCGTTTATTTATATCTTCGTAAGTGTTTTGAAAAACGTTTACTACACGTGGTAGCACTCGATTCGGACGTATTCCGCTTATGTCGCAATGACAAACTTTCTCCACTTGTATCAAAAATCTGTTTGTGATTGTGTAATTTGAATTGTTTTTATTCGCGTCCTTTTTTTAGATGAGAAATAATTAAATATCTTCTCGAGAGAAAGGGGAGTGAATTCACGAGTGTTCCTCCAAATCTTTAAAAGTTCCAATAAACCTGTATAACTATAGGTATTGATACTATAAATACGAAAAATATGCTTAAAGCTACCTAAACAGCAACGAAAAGGGCTGTGCTCAGTGTAGACTTGCGTGATCGCATCGGAAATGAAGATATCAGCAGGAGAATCAAATATACCGATATATCCCGAATAATCGCAAGACTTAAAGTCAGGTTCTACTGATTTTGAATTTTTTTGAACCTCTGAAAATACAACAATAAAAAAGAGAATACCATAAAAAAATATTCATTCATCTAATGGATCATAATGGCCAACCGCAGGGCAAAAATGAAAACATGATATAAATTAGTTGGCTCAAAAAAAAAAAAGAATCAAATCCTAAATTATGGTTTCAAACGTGTATTTCTACCAGATTATAATATAAGTAACGACAATATTTGAGGGTTACATAAAATAATGAAGCTTGTGTTTTTAAAAGGGTCTAGCCAAAACAAAAATCTTAAATAGGTAGTTACTGTTATATTTTTATAAAAATAATATCGCTGTAATGGGGTCGCGAAGTCGGGCGGAGTTCATACAACATACTTTGTAACTACCACCACCAGCTCTTAAGTGGCAGTGGGCAGGGCACATTGCATGCAAAACAGAATAAGATGGTAAGTGGGGTTCTGGAGTGACGAACAGAACGTGGGTCATTAAGGCGTATAGTCCCATGAACCATCTGGCCGAAATTATGTGAACGCAACTCTCGCACTCGCCTAGGCGGCAGTACGCAAATCTGTGCATTTATTTGCGGCCAGCAGCGCCCGGAAAGCGCTTTAAATCCATTTTCTCTGCGAAATATTGATTGATTTACATATGCAATGTTCACTTTGAAGAATATTTAACCACCAATTTTTATGTGTAAAAATGTTTCTAAAGGTCCAAGCCCTTTCGAAGGAGTAAGGAAAAGTTGCGTAAAGTTGCGAAATTACTAAATATTTTTTTTTTGAAAAAAGTTTTAATTGCACGAAAAAATCAAATATTGATATTATTGTTCATGAATCTATAATAAACATATATTTTTTTCAAACCAATTGACGTAGCCGTTACGGAGGAGAAGGCCTCAGAAAATCACTGTTTTATGGTACTTTTCGGGCGCTTAGCCCTTAATGTCCTTAATGTACTTTTCTGGGATATGATTGTTATCTGGTGTGATTATGATTTGGTGTAATTAACCAAAGTAACCTACTTTGGTCCTAGGATATAACTTTGGCACAAGCTTATTAACCAATAAGAACATGAAAAACTGTGTTTCTATTGGTTACTTGCCCGGTTTCAAATCCGCAGCCTCGTGCACAAGAGCCACTTGACTACTTTCCTACGCTTTTAAATTGAAGTTTTTGCTCTGCCTATATTGCTCGTAGAATTTGTAATGAGAAATGGAACTTCTGAACTTTTTTATTCATTTCGTCCTTGTGTTTTGGTGCCTAGTTTTATAGCAGTTTTTTTATCGTAGTTTGTTGAGTTTAAATGCCGTTTTTTAACGTTCTATTTTATATTATAAAATAAAGTTTTGTCTGTTATATTCTGGATTTTTCTCAAATACTAGCTTCTGACAGTGACTTCGCCAAACGATTCAAACTTTAGATCCCCGTTTCATCTCTCATGAGAGTGAATTTTGAAAAATTCTCTATTTGTGCTTTTTTTTTTTTTGGTGGGGAAAATCATTCAATGACAACCCCCGCCCTTGGGCGGAGTGGGAGAGAGTCTCAGACTCTTACTGACCAAAAAAACCCACCCCGTTCCTTCTAGCCTTCATACCGGGGCTCGAGTTCCCTTTCGGATAACCCTGGCCCCAGTAGGCTTCGACCCGGCTGGGCTGTTGGCTGTTGTTGCTGATAACTCTTTGAGGTCTCTATTTGTGCTCACCTACGTAATAAAAGGAAACTTTAAGCAACATTTTACGCTCTTAGTCCCTGTAGTGTGTGACTGTGTGTTCATATGTCAGTCAGTCCTTTTATATTAATTATTACTAGCGCCCGCGTGAAAGTCGGTTTCCTTATACAAACTTTGTACCCCATTTCATCCCCTTAGGGTTGGAATTACGTAAAATCCGTTCTTAGCGGGTGTCTGCACCTTATAAGGAACCTACCTGCTAAATTTTAAGTTTGTAGGTGTTATAGTTTCTGAGATTTCGTGATTAATCAGTGAGTGGTACTTCGCTTCTATATATAGAGATATCTAGTCCATGTAGTTTCGATTGTGTGTTGCTATGTCAGTTAGTCAGTTTCTCCTTTTATATTTATACTAGCTTTCCTGCTCTCGCTCTACCCTACTCCACCCTACTATACCTTACTCTACCCTATTCTACCCTACTCTAACCTACTCTACCCTACACTACCCTAATTTTCATATTTTTTATCTTCCTTCTCCTTACATTAACAAAAACAACAAGAAAAGAATTAGCGAAATCGGTTCAGCTGTTCTCGAGATTTGCGCTTAGCAACACATTTAGCGATTCATTCTTTTTTTTTCTATTATACATTGAAAACAAGAGTACTGCAGTAAATTAATCAATCCAATTCTTAACCAATATTCAGTCATCGCCAAATACTTACGATACAAAAACTTAAAATCTAAAAACCTCACATTTACAATAGTGTCACGTGCCACAATTTAGACTTACAGCCTCGGTTCTAACCCCAGCATCAAAGCCTTACAATTTAGCCCTATAACAGCAGAACCGGAACGATTGGTTTCAATCGAAAGGCCCCTTTATTTCACGGGTGCCAATTTATTCAGGCGTAGGTACTAACTACTTCTTTTTTAGGGTTTCGTTCCTCAAAAGGAAAAAACGTAACCCTTATAAGAACACTTTGTTGTCCGTCCGTCTGTCTGTCAAGACCCTTTATCTGGAGAATGCGTGGAGGTATCGAGTTGAAATTAAAACCATATACTCAAGTCTGCGGTCCCTTCAAGCTGTAAAAAAAAATCAAACTCTAAGTTAACGAATTAAACTGGCCAAGTGCGTGTCGGGCCACGCTCAGTGTAGGGTTCCGTAGTTTCCCGTCCGTCACAATAAGTGTACCCACTTATGAGTTTAAAAAAATGCTAGCATATACGATTATACTACAAACTTAGTACAGAAATTATTTTGTAGAACCCTTTTGTCTTCTTTGTACAAAAACTGTTCTTTTTATGAAGTTCAAAATAATTTTCCTAGAAAGTCCTTATAAAGTTCTACTTTTCCGATTTTTTCATATTTTCTAAACCTATGGTTCAAAAGTTAGAGAGGGGAGGGACACACATTGTTTTTTACTTTTGGAGCGATTATTTTCAAAATTATTGACATTATCAAAAAATGATTTTACTAAACCCCTATTCATTTTTAAATACCTATCCAACAATATATCACACGTTAGGGTTGAAATAAAAAAAAATCACTTCCCACTTTACATATAGGGGGGCTACCCTAATAAAACATTTTTTTCCAATTTTTATTTTACCTCTTTGTCGGCGTGATTGATATACATATTGATACCAAATTTCAGCTTTCTAGTGCTGTAACCCTAAAAAAGAATGAATGTGTTGTTACCTAAGACAGAAAAAAAAATTGCAATTCGGAAAAATCTTCGAGACTTCATTCGGGAATTGTAGTTTGCACGGAACCCTCAGAACGCGAGTCCGACGCGCACTTGCCCAGTTTTTTTTTAATGTGGAAAATCAGTAATAACCTGGCCCCCCTAGCCAAGCTTCGACCGTTTCGTTTCGATTCTCTTGCGTCGACCGCCTCGCGTAGGCCACGCCTCCAATTCCTTTGTTCTGACGTCATTGTAAAGCTTAGTCACATGGATAGAACAAAAGAATCGGAAGCGTATAATATATAAATACGCGTCTTTGAAGCTGAAGTATATTGTAACCCGTAACCGCCAAGACCGAACTCGAGTCAGTTGTAGTGTTCCATGCGCACCTCAAAGAGATGTTCACAAACTGTAGAGGCCGATGTCTGAGTACTCGTGCTCCTAGAACGCAAAGGGCAACTGAAGGAATAGGTGTGGGTTTTTTTACGCGCTTGACCGCTGTCAAACTTGATGGCAACCGACGATGCGGTCGAAAATGGAGCGCGCTTACCTAGAAGTAACGTATTCACTCTTGACTTAAAGATTCCCGAGTTTAGTGTACATGATCTCCCATCTTAAAAAAAAAACGAATTACTTAGTGTTTTTTCTATAAAGGGCATTGTAACTTATTGTGCTTTTCATTTGGGGGAGGGGTTGCCATAACCTTGCCAAGTGCAAGCGGGTTGGTAATCCCAGTATGGTTATTGTAATGCACCGAGAATGACTTTGCTTATTCTGCTAACTGCTAAGGATGCAAGACGCAAAGAACAGGTCATTATAGCGACGCTTGGGGGAGGTCTATGTCCAACAGTGGACGTATTTCGGCTTAAATGATGATAATGATAACTGCAACAGTAGTACCTAGATATTTTTAGGGATGGCCAATTCATCCACATTATCCCCAAACAATACCACCATCAAAAACTAAAAACAAAAACCGATTACAGACATAAAAACAAACACAAAAGCGTCACATATATACATAGGACATTTGTGCAAAGCTCCCCTTCCTCCCCGCTATGAATAGGATTCATTAGTAGCTGCCAACTGTCCCCTTTGTTTGAGTCCGTCCCTAGCTTCGACTGTCTCATTTAGGGGACGCTGGACGCCTCTGATTGTGGTCTGTGTTAGGTGATATGTGTTCATGTACTAGGTACTTACATATATCTTGGAGTTTTTGTTTGTTTGATGAACTTGTCACCACACCTCACTGTCGGTCGGGATTAAAATCAGCAACCTTCGTTTCGTTCGGAATTCAACATGCGACTTAAAAACATTGCTTTATCCCCTAGCCACATAAACTACTATTGTAATATTCCAGTGGATATTGCAACTCCGAAATAAGCACGATTTTCATTTCTCATTCTCACCGGAACGCACTAATGACAGCATCGATATTTTCGTTCAATATCACCGTTGCAGTCGTGAGAATATTTCCGAGAAATATCGGAATATTGGAATATGAATGCTTTGTCGTTTGAAATGCATATCGTACAGGAATATTCATATTGTCCGTTTGAGTAGCGTACGTTGGAATGTCGAGTTATTGGCGCGGGGAAAATGAATATTGAAATGGTGTAGTATGGAAAATAGTTGGACCTATGTTCGTTTAATATTTTCAGCTCTAGCAAATAAAGGAAACACTTCTTTCTGCTACTTTATACTGTACTAATTTTTAATTAGTAAAAATATCTACTTAAATTATTACTATAAAATACTACGCGCAGTATTTTTAATTTTTTTTTTCATTCATATTGAGACTTTACATAAATAATAACAAGACTTTTTAATAATAATGTGAATGGAAATTTGAAATTTCGTTTTTTTTTTCTTTTGATTACTTACTTGAATGTGATCAGTAACGGGTACAGAGAGAGGCCACTTTTTTATACTAGGTAATTAAAAAATAGGGGTGTTTAGGGTCTACTTTTTTATTGTTGGAAAAATCATCCAATGACAACCCCTAATCTTGGGCGGAGCGGGAGATAGTGTCAGACTCTTACTGACTAAAAGCCCACCCCGTTCCTTCTAGCCTTCATACCGGGGCTCGAGTTCCCTTTCGGATAATCCTGGCCCCAGTAGGCTTCGACCCGGCTGGGGTTTAGGGTCTACTTGATTGTTCGAAAGAGTTACCGTGACCTCGGAACACAAAGGGTAATTGAAGGAATACAAGTGTGTCAGTGAGGCTTATTTCATGATTATCAAGGAAAAAAATTTTTTGATAAGCTATACAAGGTGTAAGGGACAGCCCTCCACAAACTTTAAGGGCTTGCTCAGTAGACTGTCCAATCAAGTTCATAATTTTGTATGGTGAGGCAGATTTTTTTTTTCGTTTCCTGAAAAAAAATCTTGTAGTAGGTTGTTCAGTTTCGTCTACTAAGCAAGCCCTTAAAGTTTGTGGAGGGCTGTCTCTTACACCCTTTATACATAATTAAAGTCACTTTGGAATGAGAATAGAATACATGTTTAATATTTTTGCACTATTTGGCGGCAAATGTATCAAGTCCGTCTTTATTGCAAGCTTTGCTGAAGTAGCAGTATAGTACAATAACATTCTCAGCTCCATTTACCGAAACCGTACCGATCAATGATTTTACATATTGTCGTAGCTATCCTTTTGAGCCGTTCCGAGAAATAAAATGATTTTCTTTTGTTCTTTCTTTCACTATGAATCAATTTGCGGATAATTAAAACGACCACTAAATTATGCTCGAAAAAAATCTGCCGGAAACTGATTTTTTTGTCAAAGTTAAACAACCGAATGATCTGACCAACATCTTTCTTTGTTTCAGATTTACCTACTTCAACGAGAGCTTCAACAGACTGCTAACTATGTTATAGTGGAAAGTTTGTTCCTAAAACCCAAATCAAGTGTACTGTTCCTAAAAATTTGTATTTTTGACACTACTTTATATTAGTGTACCAATAAGTGCGAAAAATGGGATGCAACACGAGTTCCGAAGCCAAAACTGCCAAAGAAGAAAAGAACAATGCCCAAGAAAACCAGACAAATACTGCCACAGGTATTTATAACACTATAAATCAAAAAACGGGAATATGTAAATAATTTCTTTGAAATTCCAGTTTCGTAAACAATTTAAAACAACGCCATCTATCGGAATTTTCTGATACTAACACGTAGCGCACTAGCTGAAACCCGTGGAAAATTCACGTTCTCAGTGTGATGTCAAGTTTAACAACCGCTACAGAGATGGCGCTATTTAGTACTGCGGCTTTTTCAATCAGATGTTTGACAACAGATGGAGTGGCTGGGCTGATTTTGTTAAGTATTATAAGTAAATTATTTATTTCTAGTCTATTACTTACACTAATCGGTTTAAATAATAGAATAAGCATTAATATACTACCGAAAAAGCCCTTTAAAAAAACTTTAACATGAACATAAAGCACATCTTGCGATAAAACCAAAAATTAAAGATAGCTTTTCATATTCAATAAAAAAGCTAACATGTATCAAAAAATACAACTAATTTGAATATAATAAACAGAAAATAAGTAGGTACAATCGAAATGAGAAGCTGTTTCTTTTTTAGGGCATTTATAAAATACTTAAACATTATGCCTTAAATTACAGGCTGCACTAATGTGAAACAGTGGACATGGCTCAGGATCGCAAGTCAACTAAAGAAATATTAATAAATTGAAATTAGTCAGTAAAAGTCTGACAGACACTTGTCCTCGCGCCTTATCAATAGCTGGACGAGTTATTTGATAATTTTCCACCACAAAAAAAAAAAAACCGAATGCTACTCGACGTCACAAAAAATAAAGTACTACAAAAACTGATCTGCGGCATAATGGAGAGAACATGTTTTTCTTGTTACTACAGCTATTTGTTTGAGAAAATGATGATACTGAGAAAATGTCGCGTGTCGTCTTGAAGACAGTGAAGAGAGGAGCTTGTAGCGACATCTATGGTGCCACATAAGAACTACAATAATACGATATCCTGCATCGCGCAATCAAAGTTCGCAACGCAATTTAAATAATATACAACAGCCCGTTCAAAAAGTCAAATATCGGGCAGTTGTTCACCAGACCGCAACAACTGTGTGGACGGGGGGTCCTTCTTTTCAACGGAGGTTTACGGGACTTTACACTCTGTTCCTCCTACCACCAGACTGGTGACTCCGACGTGTAGCTAAATATAATAATGGTTGGTTTACACAGTACGAGCTGCACTGCAGCACCTAGCACTGTTTGGACGTCACTTGCGATTAACTCGTACGTGCAAGTTGGACAAGTACCTAGCTCGCATCTGAGGTACTACAACATTTTTTGTTTTCACTCGCCTGCTCGCCCGACAGGAAAAAATAATAATATATCATTGTGAAAACAGTTAAGGCGAGTCGAGCTACTGGAATACAATTAGGCAATACGAGTAGATGTGTACCTACTGTCTAGTCGGTAACTTGCATTGTCTAAACCAGCCATAAGAGTCCTTAACCTTTTAATCGTGGAAATTACAGACACAATTGAAAGACAATAGGTGCGCGAACGCGTTCGCTTGGGGTTTAATGAATTAAAGGTGAGTTTAAGCTAGTTGAGCTGAGAACTAGCGCAGCACGACCCAAGCTCAAATTTGTGTAGTGTGAACCGACTCTAGAGGAGCCGAGCTTGAGCGACACTACGCAAATTTAAGCTCGGCATGTATTTCGCTTGTGCTCGGCTCCGAGTAGACCCACCTGGTACGAGGTTTGTCTATTGCATATCGAGTTTTCTCCGAACCAACTATTTTCTTTTTTGCTTGAGTTAGTTTCATTAATCTACACCAATAGTATAAAGAGGGTAAATTTGTATTATGGTGTGGGTGTGTTTGTAATGAATAACCTCGAAAACGACTGTGCCAATTTAAAAAATTCTTTCACCATTGGAAAGCTATCTTCACTCTGAGTAACATAGGCGACGGGCCACTAGTATGATTATATTTAAATAACTTTAAATTTCTTGACATCATTTAACATACATAATAGAACAGAACTTATAAATAAAATAAAGAAGTCAGCTCGTTGAAAAATTAAATTCCAAACATAAAATCAACACTCTTTTCCGGCGTTTACAGAATCGCGACTAAATTATTTCCGAGGGTGCCACTGAGTTCGTTCCTTTTCAAATGATAAGATATTTACAAGTCCCGTCGACTTGCCCGCGGCTTGGGCTTTTTCCTTCTATAAATAATATCTACTTGAATAATCCGCCATTTTATGTAGCCATCCCTGTCAAGTTTTTCTTTTTAGGGTTCAGTACCTTAAAAAAAAAAACGGAACCCTTATAGGATCACTTTGTTGTCCGTCCGTCTGTCTGTCAAGACCTTATATCTCGAGGACGCGTGGAGGTATGAAATTATAACCTTATACTCATGTCTGCGGTCCCTTCAAGCTGTAAAAAAATCAAACTTCTAAGTTAACGAATAAAAAAGATACGGTCGTTTATGTTGCAAAAAAACGTATATTTTTATACTCTCAAAGATCGAAATTCATAGGATACTTTTTGTTGGCCCAGAATCTTGAAATTTGGCACAAAGCAAGGTCTTATAACACAGGTATTAGGAATAAATCTGAAAACAGTGAATTTGTTGTTACGAACGTCACAAAAAAAAAATTGCAATTCGGAAAAATCTTCGAGACTCCATTCGGGAATTGTAGTTTGCACGGAACCCTCAGTGCGCGAGCCCCACTCGCACTTGCCCAGTTTTTTTTCTTTCGCTTTCGTTCAGTTTGTTTTTTAAGGTCCGATGAATATCTGCAAGTTGGTCCTTGTCCTTGAAAGTGTAGGGGCTTAGAATTTGTTTCTTTTTGTAACATGCTCCATGATTTTGTGTTTCTTATCAGTGAATAATGTATTTAATGTGTTGTTTATTTATTTCTTACTCTCTGCATTATAGCCTCAGATATATTAGGACCTTCTTCCTTCGGCTTCTGCCAGCGGCTTCGGCAGCACACATAAAATATAGCCTATGTCACTCAGGAATGAAGCAGCTTTCTATCGGTGAAAAAATTTTATCAATCGGACCAGTACTTTCAGAGATCACCTCCTACAAATAAAAAAGAAAACTTTACCTCTTTATTATATTAGTGTAGGAGTGAAGATAGTGTAGATAATAGTGGTTTACTAATACCACTTCCATTAAAATTTTCTAAGGAGCCTCTGCGATTTGGTTTCGGCTCCTTGCACGCCTTCTAAAGGCTTGAACCCCAGATAGTTGATTTCAGTATTTGATGTAATTATCAGCTTAATAATTCCACTCATTCCTTAGAAAAAAAGACATGACGGGTAGATAGAAGGACAACCAAGTGATCTTATAAGGCTCTTATGAAATGAGAGGTCAAAAATAAGCCTATCCAATGATAATAAAATGAAAATCAATTCTGATTTGATTGCCTTGTTTTCTTGTTCGTCAACTTTCTCAATATAGTCATAAACTACATGGTTTTATTCAGGTGTTTGTTTCAAGATTATCCTCTTCAAAGTTTCGACCACTACCTATATTCAAAGACTCATCTTGTTCGAAGAATGTAACATGATCTCAATTAAGACTTGCCCTTTTCGTATTTTTAGAACTTGTCGCAAGTTTCAGCTTTCGATATCTCAGAATTCTTAGAATAGATCAATTATCTTCTGTTATCTTATAATATATAGAATATATTTGGACAAAATCTGCCGAGGTTTACTAAAGTGGCACAAATAATAAAAATAAAATTGAAAAAGGTCTTATTATATGATGATTATTTATATTTATTTTTGTAATAGTTAATTCAAAAATAATTGTAATCCTTGTTGAAATTATAATGCCACTTTAATAAATAATAATATATTCCACAACTATCACACAACGCCGTCTAGTCCCAAGCTAAGCAGAGCTTGTGAGTTATGGGTCCTAGACAACTGATAAACATACTTATATATTTCTAAATATTTACATACATATTATAAATAAATTACACCCAGACAGAACCAATAATAATGCTTATCACACAAACATTTGTCCTGGGTTAGAATCGAACCTACGACCTCCAGCATAGCAGTCAGGATCACTAACCACTGGACCAACAGGCCAGTCACTTTGAAAGTGTCTTAGTTTTAATTTATCTGTGAGTGAATTCTGGAAAATTCTCTCGCCTACGTCATAAAAGGAAACCATAAGTAAAAAATCACGCTCTTATTTCCAGTGGTTTTGGCTGTGCGTTGATATAATTATATCAGTCATCCAGTTTCTCCTTTTATACAATGTATAAATAAATAAATAACTTTGCAAGGCAGGGATAATAAATTTTTATCTGAAATAGTTCTGAGACCTAAGTACACTTTGGAAGTTTAACCACAGTAAGATTACCTCTGGGAGACATGTTAGAAACAGGATTAGTAATATGAAATACATCTGTTTACTTTGCGGTATTGTCTGCATTGTGAGCTGTGGTGGAGTTGGAAATAGGCATTTAAGGGTAGGGATGTCAAAAACGCAATAAAGTATCGATATATATCGA
Organism: Mythimna albipuncta; assembly: GCA_929112965.1. Lineage (NCBI taxonomy): Eukaryota > Metazoa > Arthropoda > Insecta > Lepidoptera > Noctuidae > Mythimna > Mythimna albipuncta. The sequence continues at coordinate 6,885,194 of OV815984.1, forward strand.
TATCGATATTTTTGAAAATATATATATGCTTCATATGTGCAAGCATTCTGTCTTTGCCCGTCTTTTTCTTTTGGATGCAGTCCGAGATACCCCACACTTTAGGTACTGTAATCTTCTTAATGTAGGTAGTATTAATGGCGTGTTAAAAATCCCAGGGCTTTAAGATTGTTTGAAAGACTCAATGGTTGAGGGAACACCGATGGATTATCGAGCTCTCATTTCACACAGATTCAGGAAAATTATCTGATGATTTCCTATATTCAAAAAAAAAAAGGATATCCAAAGATCAAATTTTAACTCCGGATTTCTAACTTTTTTATGTACCTTCATAGATTTTCTTTCATGTGAGTTACAATAGACATAAAATATATCATAAGTGTCGATAGCATATACCTTCCGTTACATTACATTACAACCTTCTGAAAGTATTCGTGAAAGGGCCTTTTTATAACGCTTTTTCATGATAACAAATTGCTGGTGACTCTAGTGTGAGTTATGGTTAAGGGTATCAGATAAAAACTACGTTGCGTTAACGTTACGCGAAAACAACATTAGGACTTTTGTTTTGTTCCAAATGGGGTACTTTTCTGTGTTTATTTTTGTACAATATTTTATCTTTAACAACAAATTACTCTAAAAAGCAATTCTTTTCTGAAAACAGCATCTTGGTCATTAAATGCAGCAGCAATTAGCATTTTAAATATTGGTTTGAAGAAGAATGAGGGCGTGGTGGGAATATCACGATATTTATTTTCTTAGCATAATGGAGGTGACTTCGCATTTCTAATATTTAAGATTGTGCATGCCTAATCTGTTACTTGAATTTCTTCTTCCTTCAAATTAAGCAAGTTGTTCGTAACGTTGTACAGATTTTTTTTCTCTTTGCTATTTTGCATAAGTCAAGGGCGATCCTATCAATAATATTTATAATAAAAATACAATATATATATATATAATATATTATCTTTATAAAAGACCTTCCCTCTTTCTTCCCCTTTTCTCACTTTTTTTATAAAAAAATAGCCTATGTCTGTTTTCAGGGTCCCAACTGTCTCTGGACCAAAATTCATCAAAATCGGTTTTGCCATTTAGGCGTGAAGACGTAACAAACAAACTCATTTTCGCTTTTATAATTTTTGTAAGGATTATTAAGGATAGGTATATAATTTACCGGAACATAAAAGTGCTATACAGGATGATACTTCAAATATTTGCAATGATTAATTTTCTAATACAAAAATACTGACACATCTCACTTTCATTTCTGGCATTATTGCTGAACTGGACCTATTTGGCGCCGCCCTGAGACACACATTGCTAGTTGTCTTTTTTTTTCAAACAGTACCCCATGAAAGAAGAGGCCACTTTAGCCAGTCTGAAACCTGGTTGAACTAATTGATCCCTATTTCTTGTAACATGATTATGTCTATCGCCTCTTTTGCTAAAAAGATGAAGATTTTTTCTAACATACATTATGTTTTCATAGATATATTGACAAGGTACTGTCATTATGTTATTATCTTTAAACAGTTCCCTTAAAGAATCGCACCGGCGGAGATTGTAAATCGCTCTGATGGCTCTTTTCTGTAATATAAAGATTGACTCGATGTCAGCAGCCCGTCCCCATAGTAAGATACCGTACGACATGACACTATGAAAATAACTAAAATAGACTAGCCTAGCGGTATCAACATCCGTAAATTGGCGGATTTTTCTAACAGCATATGCAGCTGAGCTAAGCCGCCCTGCAAGAGAAGTTAAGTGAGGACCCCATTGTAGCCTTGAATCAAGCGTAATCCCCAGGAAAATCGTTTTATCAAAAATTAATCATCTCATTTATAAAGTATTAATGTATACTGACTCCTACTATTGGCTTCAACAATAAAATAAAACTGTACCTAATAATTTATTTATTTATTTATATATATCTAATAAGACACAAAGTATTGTGTACATCCACACAAAATTTTGTATCTTATAATTATTGTTAAGGGTATCTCATTGGTGTTCTCCTTCTATTATTGTAAGGAGACCACAACATGCCCAAAAATAATTTAAACAACTAAGCTAACAAAAATAAAATTACATTAAAAATCTGATATAAATTTATAAAGATCATAATAACATTGAAAATTTATGGAATTATGGATTAAAATTCTAATAACAATGAATAATACAATATTCAACAATTAAACATAATACATTATATGCTACATATAATGTATAAAAGTTTTTAATAGTGATTACACATTAAATTAAACTATTTTTTTTTTAATTATGCCTACTTTGTCAGTGACTGGCAGGTCTTAGCTTAGTTTTAGCCAACACTAACTAATGATAACAGAATAAAATATAATAAACTTTATGAAAACAAATCCTGTATTTTGTAATTATTTAACAAATTCTTAACAAAAGAAATAACACCGAATCGAAAATTATAACCACAAACAAGAACTGTTTGATCTAATTATAACAACAAAAGCGAGAGATGACGAGAAACAAACTTTTTAATTATTTTCACTTAAAATAACAAAGTGGATGAAGCCTTTGGCAGCAGACTGTTGGTTTGTAGACTTCAGTATTGTTCGAAGATTCGCAACGGGTATATGAAGGAACACATTTGGGTTTTAGTCAGTAAAAGCCTGACACTATCTCCCGCTCCGCCCAAGGGCGGGGGATATCTTCTGGATGATTTTTTCCCACTGAAAAAATGTCTTTAGAGTTTTTTTTTTTAAGATATTTGCAAATAAATTATTATTATAACGGCTCAATATATCTCAGAACTCTAAGATCTTGGACCTTTGGAAGACATATGAGGAGCCAAAGCCAACTCGCGGAGGCCCTTTAGACAATTTTAATCGAACTTCGTACCAAACGACGATTATGAATGTACGCGCTATGCTAGTGCACCTGATGGCACACGATACATTCTTCTTCTTCTTCTTCTTCTTCCTTCCCTGGTCCTATTATTTGGGGTCGGGTCTCCTCACTTTCCTGCGCTAAGTGGCTCTATCTTGGGTTGTCAATTTTGGCAACTGGGCTTTCTTGAGGTCCCTCTCTATATTTGACCACCAGGTCAATGGCGGGCGGCCTCTACCTTATGTAATTTATTTACCCTACACCTAATCACTAATAACTGAGTACTAAAAATAAACCAATTTTCAACCGTACACTCGAAATAAGGTTCAGTTGAAAACCAGCGTCAGGCAACTACCATGTACATGTGTCTTTCAAAGGTCCAAGATCTTAGAGTTCTGAGATATATTGAGCCGTTATAATAATAATTTATTTGCAAATATCTTAAAAAAAAAACTCTAAAGACATTTTTTCAGTGGGAAAAAATCATCCAGAAGATATCCCCCGCCCTTGGGCGGAGCGGGAGATAGTGTCAGGCTTTTACTGACTAAAACCCAAATGTGTTCCTTCATATACCCTTTGCGAATATTCGAACTATACTGAAGTCTACAAACCAACAGTCTGCCGCCAAAGGCTTCATCCACTTTGTTATTTTAAGTGAAAATAATTAAAAAGTTTGTTTCTCGTCATCTCTCGCTTTTGTTGTTATAATTAGATCAAACAGTTCTTGTTTGTGGTTATAATTTTCGATTCGGTGGTATTTCTTTGGTTAAGAATTTGTTAAGTAATTACAAAATACAGGATTTGTTTTCATAAAATTTATTATATTTTATTCTGTTATCATTAGTAGTAGTGTTGGCTAAAACTAAGCTAAGACCTGCCAGTCACTGACAAAGTAGGTATATTTTTTTTTTTAAATTTTAGTTTAATTGAATGTATAATCACTATTAAAAACATTATATAGCATATAATATATTATGTATAATTGTTGAATATTGTATTATTCAGTGTTATTAGAATTCTAATCCATAAATTTTCAATGTTATTATTATCTTTATAAGTTTACTAGCTGACCCGGCAAACTTCGTACCGCCTAATAGTTACCTTTTATCTAAGCTGTCTACTCTACCCTACTCTACCCTACTCTACCCTACTCTACCCTACTCTACCCTACTCTACCCTACTCTACCCTACTCTACCCTACTCTACCCTACTCTACCCTACTCTACCCTACTCTACCCTACTCTACCCTACTCTACCCTACCCTACCCTACCCTACTCTACCCTACTCTACCCTACTCTACCCTACTCTACCCTACTCTACCCTACTCTACCCTACTCTACCCTACTCTACCCTACTCTACCCTACTCTACCCTACTCTACCCTACTCTACCCTACTCTACCCTACTTTACCCTACTCTACCCTACTCTACCCTACTCTACCCTACTCTACCCTACTCTACCCTACTCTACCCTACTCTACCCTACTCTACCCTACCCTACCCTACCCTACTCTACCCTACTCTACCCTACTCTACCCTACTCTACCCTACTCTACCCTACTCTACCCTACTCTACCCTACTCTACCCTACTCTACCCTACTCTACCCTACTCTACCCTACTCTACCCTACTCTACCCTACTCTACCCTACCCCACCCTACTCTACCCTACTCTACCCTACCCTACTCTACTCTACTCTACCCTACTCTACCCTACTATACTCTACTCTACCCTACCCTACTCTACCCTACTCTACCCTACCCTACTCTACACTACTCAAACCTAAAAAAAAAAAAATTAAAAAAAAAAAAAAAAAGTATCCTATGTCCGTCTCCTGGTTTTAAGCTACCTCCCCACCAATTTTCAGCCAAATCGGTTCAGCCGTTCTTGAGTTATAAGTGGTGTAACTAACACGACTTTCTTTTATATATATAGATATTTAAACGTAAATGGTTAACAAGGGATGAAGGTAATGATTTTGTTTCTTGACTAATAGTTAGTTCCACAGTTATAGTCTGACTTAAACCGCCTTACTTAAAACGTGATTATTTAAACGTAAATGGTTAACAAGGGATGAAGGTAATGATTTTGTTTCTTGACTAATAGTTAGTTCCACAGTTATAGTCTGACTTAAACCGCCTTACTTAAAACGTGATTATTTTATTACAATACTAGCTTTTGCCCACGGCTTTGCCTGTGTACTTAAAATATAGCCTTTGTCATTTAAGAATAAAGCAGCTTTCTATCGATGAAAAAAATTTCGCAATCGGACAAATATTTTCAGAGATTACCTGTGAAAAGTAAAAAAAAAACAAAACTTTACATCTTTGTAATACAAGTGTAGCTTGCAGTATTCGCAAAGTAAGTGTGCAGTTAATGAGACCGTACATTTACGATACTTGACTATACACACTTCACCAGAGGTGAACAAACTACAGAAAACACATCAATAACTCAAACAAAAACACACTCCAAGTTAACACACTGTATCTCTCTAACTGCATCAAGCGTCTACGAGAGCTCTACACATCTCGTAGACACGCTACGCGGCTACGAGCGTGCTACGAACACTCGTAGCAGTTGTTGTCTTATTTTTATAGACAACGAAGGTCTGGTTTTAAAGTTTCGTGTATTTCTGTTTTGCACGAAGTATTGGCATTAAAAAAAAGAAGTATTATTTTTTTGTGCATATTTGCAGTAGGCACCTAGAAGAGATATTGGTTATTTATTTAATACTTTATACACACAAACTTAAAAGTTTTTTTCTTTGGTGAGAAAATCATCACAATGTCACATGTCTTAGAATTTTCGGTGCTAGGACATTTCCATACGATGTTTCTGTTCGCCATTTTAAGAGCAGTGGCTGTTTTTTTTTTTTACTTTTAAGAAAACTTACAGCTAATATAGTACAGTAAAAACATTATAATATGCAGAAGAAGGCCAATTACAAGTTTCCACTTATATAAACTTATAAATAAAATTAACAAACAGTATAAAAGCGTGAGCATTAAACATAGAAATATTAGACGAAAAGAAACAAAGATACGATACATCACAAAATCAAGCTTCAAAGAAAAAGTTGTTTAACATTTTTTTAAGTTTTTCGACACTAGTTGTGAACAAATCAAGCTCGACATCCCGGCACACTTTGAACATTCGACATACTCTTTGAATGTACGAGATCTGTCTATAGACAGTTTTCACGATAGGTACATGCAGAAGATCAGGTCTCCGAAGAAACACAGACGGTGCACGCAGTCCAACCTTGGCCGCCAGCTCAGGTACATCAATAGACCCGGTCATTATATTGAACAGGTAGGCAAGGTCTGCAATTTTTCTTCGCTCATGTAAAGGAAGAATATGAAATTTCTTATGTAAATATTAAGCGTAGTCTAAACAGCCTTTTAATGTTCCCACTGCTAGGACTCAGGCCTTCTCTCTAGTAGAGGGAAGTGGCCATAATCTACCACGCGGGCCCAGTGCGGGTTGGTGGATGTCACATGTCATCGAATTTTTGTTTCCAGGACATGCCGATTTCCTCTTGATGTTTTTATTCATCGTTTTGACAGCACTGGCGATGAAATAAATTACACACCTATCTATAGTACAGTCTAAAAATATCATTAGGATAAAACCGTTTTATTTTTAAACAGATAATTACTTTATAAGTTTTTGATTGAAACTTTTGTGAAGGCTAATCGTAATCTTTAAGCATAATACACTAACCGAATTAAATTAACATTGAATAAAACCGTATATGTACCTAATACTCGTATTATATTTAATTTCTATTTTGAGAGCTATAATGTAACGTTATTAATTTACTATGAATGAGAATATTAAAGCCTCGTGATTTCATTGGGAATTGGTTCACTTTGATGTTGGAAACGGTTTTGTAAGTTAATCATTTTTCTTTTATGATAAAAATAGAAGAAATTACTTTACTTCTGTGGCTTCTATGTTTAGGTGTCTTCCAAGGTCTAACCTTTATGGCATAACTCTCTACCAAATGACATGCATAAACTAATTTTTACAACTTCTTCTCGATCTTTCTGCTCTTGTCCCGTTTTAATTGGTGTCGGCGCAATACGATTTTTCCATCCATTTTCTCACAGAATGAACAGCATACTGTCAAAAAAAAAAGGACGTGTGGCACTCGGGGACTGCCGCGGTAAAGCTATTGCATAGCATTTTTATCAACTTATGTAATTATAATTATTTATTTATTTTATTTATGCAGTATTTTTTTTCCTTTGTTTTTTTTTTTCTTTGATATTAATTGAAGTTATACTTTCACACATTGAATTGAATTTTGATTGATTGTTCACTCATTATTGTTTTCTTATCGGTCACCACGCTCAAAAAACAAATGAGTGGGAGGTGTTGGGTTATTTTCGTTACGGAATTTCTGGATTCGGTCTCCATGCTCAAGGCCCACGATAGAAGCTATGCAATAGCTTAAAAACTAACAGATGAGAAAAAAAATACAATAAGTTTCTGATTTGGTTTCTTCGATATTTAACAGATGTAGTGCTTTTTCGAAGAATCGCCAAGCAGGGCAGAATAGATGGCCGTTGGAGCCAAATCGTTCTGGAGTAGCGACCGCGTTCTGTAAGACGCAGTTTTGGAAGGGTCCTCCAAGGTCCACAAGGTGGACCGATGTAAGGTTGTGGGAATCTGACGAATGCGAAACACAGTCCTATGTGTCTCGCATTCGTTAGATTCAGGTCGTTCATCGTGGCGACCTTTGGGGGAGGCCTGTCTTTCGGCTGAAGTGATGATGACGATGAGTATTTTTTTTAAAAATCACTGGTTTTTGGTAACAGAATTCTTAAATACTATGTTAGTTAATCAAACATTCGTCACTAACACCACAAAATAGATAGGTACAGAAGACAATCTCATGTATGTACTTCACTTTTTATACCTACGCTCGGTGGACGCACACTAATGAGCGTTTGAGCCGGAACTGTTCGACGAGTGGGCCGAGGCGTTCCGAGATATCGCGTCCGTGAGCGGTGTCTATGTGTGCGTTACTCAAGCGCGCTGTGTATATAGATTGACTTCTGTACCTATCTATTTTGTGCTAACACCGACGACTTATAAGTGCCCTTGTAGACTTATATAAAACAAAACATTTTGAATTCAATTACCATTAAATTCATTAATTCAGTGTTCACCCTCCCGTCGCCACGGTCGATTAAAAAAACAAATAACTGTCTTATGTTTCAAGAATATCTTTCTACGAAGTTCTCGTAGAGATGGAAGCAAAACAATCTCATTTCTTTATTTGATTAATTCCACGAAGTTCGACTCAGTTGGGTAGAAATATCACAATGTAAGCTGAGCGAGCATTTTATAAGCGGAACTTATAACTGTCTGCCCTGAAAGAAGATCCAACTGGTGGAGTTGTTATGTTGAAGTAAATAAACTTACGCTGTTGACCTGGATTCTGAGAATCAGTCTAGGTTTTTATTTTAATAATATGAAGTAGTGTTTGATTTAAAAATACAGTGAAACCTAGATAAATAGAAGCTTAAGGAACTTTGGATTTTTTGGCACTCACTAGCTTCTGCCAACAGTAGCCTAATTCTGGTAAAATCAAACAAGTCAAATATCGTTGAAGTTTTATGGTCGTTCGATCGAAGTCCTATCCAAAAGCGGCATTCACGATCTATCGACTTATTCCACATACATTTATAAGTATTTTACCAGAATAATGTAATACACGGTGTCGTTCAAACTCGATTGATGGATGTGAATACGAAAATGGTCTAAACGACTAAATCGCTACGATATCGTTACGGTTTTCATTACGTGAATCGGGCTACAGGTTCGTCCGTATGTAGTTAGTGTAGTTTACAAATCGATAGTGTTTCATGTACCGGATCGACCCTCCACGGGATTAAAACGATTATAATTTAACGGTGTATACATTAATTCATCAAACCCCAAACGAACGCTGGCGTTCGCTCTCTCATTGTCTTTCTATTGTATCTCTAAGTACGGTATTCAATAAGCGATAGAGAGTTCCAAAATACTTGAAGTTCTGCATCTATCTTCGCCAAATGTAAACCGATTTTGACGATATTTTATTTCAAAGAGTTTGTCGGCCAGCCGAATAGGACCTCTATTTAATATATTTGGGGAAGATCTGATGAAGAACTACGGACATAAATCATGGGACCCTTCAATAAATGAAGGCAAATGTTGCGAGATTGTTGTAATTGCATATCGGTTTATTATTGACACGATGGCGCTGTGGGCGCCTCAAAGAAATGTCAGCAAACCGTAGGGGCCCAGCAAGGCCAATACCATTCATGGGGATATGGCCCTTGCAGGCATCGGCATGCTGAAAAGTATGAAAAAGATACTCGTGGTTCTAGAACATAAAAGAGATTGAAGGACAAGGCGTGGTTTTAGTCAGTGAAAGTCTGACACACCATTGCGCTCCATCCTATAGCGGGAGCGAGATGTTTCATCATCATCTTCCTGCCCTTATCTCATTTTATTTAAGGTCGGCGCAACACGTTTTTTTATAAGATGTGCTTACCAACTCAAAAAAAAAACATAATACTTAGTACAACAGCTATAGTCTGTCTAATAAGTCAACCGACTTGGGAATTTTGTTTATTATTTATTCATTTAAAAAATACAAATATTCTGTACTTTTTATACGGTTCTTCTGTTAGTAAACAATGATATTTATTTCTTAATCGACCTTGATTATTGAACCCGTGTTGACTACATCAGATTTAATTAAATCTTAATTAATTATTCCAAGTCGTTTAACTTATTAGACAGACTCTAACGAATTTAATAAGCTTTGTTAGTAGTTCCTAAAGACTAACAATTTCTTCGTTTACAAAGAGCTTTTATTCTATAAGCTGTAAGTGCATCACGTAGTGGTCGGTCGGCACTTGTCAGTGTCGCCGCGGGTACTTTGTGCCACTCCCTTTGTTTTTAGAACACCCTGTAAATGGCACTAACTGAATTTAAGTTTTGAGTGAGACAAGAGCTGATATAGTTGCTCTTATTTTAGTGTCATTAGGGGAAATTGTATGATACATCTTTATATTATTACAAAAGAAATTCACAACCGCATCTTTCTGTCTGTCTTCGAGATAGTGTTACAGACACTATGTAGATGTCCGTTTTAATATTTCGGTGTGTTTTGTCTTTGTAGTGTTCTGGATCTAGGTGTACTGGACACACTTTTTGTTTTTCTTTGTCTCTAATTTATCATTTTTTTCTATGTCATGCATACCTGTTATTTGCGTGGTTACTGATATGTCATTTTTAGGTGTTAGTTTTATTTGTACTGTAAGTGATTGTGCTGTTGGTATGCTTATTAATAATAAATAAATAAGCTCAAAAACTACAGCGGATATACCTACAGTGATTCATGAGAAAGGTTTAAATGTATAATATACTAGCTGTTGCCGTTTGTCACTCAGGAATGCAGCAGCTTTTTATCGGTGAAAAAATGTTACCAATCGGACCAGTACTTCCAGAGATTACCTCTTACAAACAAAAAAAATATACAAGCTTTACCTCTTTATAATATTAGTATAGACGAATGTGTATCGACTTTTACTGACTAAAACCACACCTATGTTCCTTCAGTTGCTCTTTGCGTCACACAACCACGAGTAACCCTTTCAGAAATCGATCAATGGACCCAATAGGCTTCGGCCCTGATGGGCCCCAGACTGCTGGCATTTCTATGAGGAGCGCATGGATCATTACGCGTTGTCGACGATTTGAGCTCGGACATGGTAGTGTTCTGGCACTAAGGTGTTTCTTTCGCCTGAATCCGATGCAGAAACCTCCCGAACTTCCATGTTTGGAAGGAGGAGGAGGGCCTGCGTCATGCGGAAGGTGAGGTCACCGTGACGCCTCTCCAGCTACTCCTCAAAACTAGGGCACTTATCGCCTATTGCCGACGGAGGAACAAAACTCAAAAAAAAAATGATACAAAATTTACTATATTTAAATAAAAAAAAAATCAATTTCCCTCGTTATAGCTTGAATAGGCAGGAAATTGTTTTATGTGAACAATGAGGTGACAACACGCATCGTCGGCCATCGATGCGATTTATAATTAACTCGCCGCCGGGTGATAGAGTTTGTGGGAGATTGATTTGTTAGCCTTTATTGTTGTTAGCGTTCACTGGGTTGATTGGATTTTTCATTTATTTAGTTAAGTTCTATCTCATATGGTGTGTTTTATACATCACTAGCTGTAGCCAGTGGCTTTGTTCGGCGCCAATAGATGTCGCTACATTTATGACACCACATCTATTCATAAAAGAATCTGTAGAGGTTTTCAGTTGCGCTTGCATCACGTAAAATATACGAAATTGACAAAGAAAACTTATATAGGTACTTTAAAATTATGTGTAACTTGATATATTATTTAGGCTTTGTTCCATCGCAATCAGTAGTCAACTGTAACGAAAGATACTACATTCATTGACTGTTAGGTGGTAATAGATATCTGTGTCGAATCTATCATCATCATTAATTTCAGCCGAAAGACGTTCACTGTTGGACATAGGCCTTTACAATCTCTCGCATTCCCGCGACTCTTACTAGGTCATCAGTCCACTTTCTGGGAGGCCTTCCAGCGGTGCGTCTTCCAGTACGCGCTCGCCACTCCAGCCCCCCTAGCCAAGTTACAACCGTTTCGCTTGCGTCAAACGCTTCGAGTTGGCCGCGTCGCCGAATCTTTTGTTCTGACCACGTGACTGAGTGTTGAGATGACGTCCTTCCCGTACATTTGAAGCTTTCTACAAACGTTAACTGTTGTAGATTAGCAACTTGGCTAGGGGTACAGGACCTTTCGGCTCCATCGACGATCCGTTTCTCGAGTAATGTGTCTTGCCCACTGCCACTTAAGTTTGAAGATTATTAAGTTAGCATAGCATAGCCTTTTAATGTTCCCACTGCTGGGACTCAGGAGTCCCCTCTCTAGGAGCCGTATCCATCACGTGGGCACAGTGCAGGTTGGTGACTGTCACATGTCTTTGAATTTTTGGTTCCAGGACATAACGGTGAAGGAAAACATCGTGAGTTCTCATAACGATTACTATTAAGTTAAATAAAAAAATAACTGACTTCAATGTTAAAAAACACTGAAAAGTATAAAATAACTATAATTTCGGAAGTCGGTTTTTCTATAATAGTTTTGTCTCTTCGTTATTTAACACCGACTTTCGAAATTAAAGTTATTTACCAAAAATAAAAATAAAATATCGAAATATTGGTGAACATACATAAAACAAAAAAAAAAACATACATTCAGCCGAACATAGAACTTCCTCCTTTTCGAAGTCGGTTAAAAAGAAGAAACTGTTGTTAATAGATCCGTGTTGAATCCATAGTTATTTCGAATTCATTAGGCCTTTACTCGAAACCGTAGTCATTTGTTTAATACGACTGCCTTAAAAGAAGGGTTGAATGTTAAGTAATTAATCACAGATCTACGCCTAATGGGACGTCCACAAAGTATAGACTTAGGTAAATTACACACCGACATTCGAAATGCCATCAAGAAGTATTAAAATCAAAAACCCACCAAAACAAACCACACTTTTCGAAAAACGTTTTTTGAATAGGTAAATACTTACCTATTAGATATAATGTGATTTGATTATTGGGGCCATCTCTTTACCTATGAATAGAATAGAATAGAATAGAATAGAATAAACTTAATTGTACATCAAAAAGTAACACAACTTATGCATAAACTTAAATCTCAAAATACCTAATAAATAAATGAAAATTGTTGAAAAATTTGCTTTTTATAAGCTTTTATTTAGTTTTACCTGTCCCGATGTTTGTCTGTAATCAAATCTCGCAAATTAAATTTGATCTACTACCTGGATACCGAGCCCTAGTCGTCGACGGCGCGCGCTGTTCCCGCGCGCCTCAAGGAGTTGTCAGCAACAGTAGAGGCCCAGCCGGGTCGAAGCCTACTGGGGCCAGGCTTATCCGAAAGGGCGCTCGAGCCCCGGTATGAAGGCTTGAAGGAATGGGATGGATTTTTTAGTCAGTAAGAGTCTGACACTATCTCCCGCTCCGCCTAAGAGCGGGGGTTGTCATTGGATGATTTTTCCCTTCGAAAAAAAAACCTTGTTACCGACTGAGCTGAAATTTTGTAACTTAGCATGTTTAAATCAGATGGCAATGCAAAATAACTATGAAAATGAAGCCGATCTGTTGAAGGAACTTGAAGGTGGCCATAGGATCCCAGATAACCCTACCGTGTTTGAGCTTTTTGGAATGGTCATGATGAGTATTAATTATACACCCCTACTTTTTAATTAGTACAAAAAAAAATGGGGCTCTATCTGTACCCGTCACTGATCATATTTTTGTAGTCAAAAGTAGAAAAAACCGAAATCCTAAATTTGACCACGAAAAGGTATATTCATCATAGAATCAATCAAACATAACAATTGCTAGTAGAAAATACTGCGGGCAGTGTTTTTCCTTAATAATTGTCACTTATTCATTCATTAATCAATAGCCTGCACAATATTTCCATAAATTGAGTGACATTTTGGGACATAAACCAACGCTAATAACATTGCTGTTTATGAATATTATTTATTGAGATTTTACTTATAAAATAACAAGGGCTTTTCTAATAAGCCTTTTAAGTATTTGTACTAATTAAAAAATAGTGTTGTGTAGGTATATACCGTGATATAAAAGCTTGCTATGAAAAAAAATATTTTCATTCTAAACTTGTTAAATTGCAGTATTTTTTAGTAGACGAGGAATAGACCGGTTTTTTTTTTATTTTAACCCATAAGAAGGTTAAAAAGATTTCAAGCGAGCAAAGCCGCGGGCATAAGCTAGTAGTAAACCTTTTAAATAACAAATAATTTAGGGGATCGTTTTAATATAACAAAGGAACGTCAAAAACAGTAATTAAAATATTATTTGTAGTCAAGCTCCTTATGATTAATAGATTCAACGAGATTACGTAAAACTGAAAATTGTTACAACGACTCAAACATAATTACAATCTATTAACACACAAATAAATACTTATCTGATGAATTCGGAACGCACATGATCGTTCATTGTGGCGACACTTGGGGGAGGCCTATGTCCAATACTGGACGTCTAGCGGCTGACATGATGATTATGATGATGACTATAAAGGCGAAAGTTGTTGATTATGTATTTTTTTTAAGTGGGAAAATCATCTAATGACATCTTCTCTTGGCTCTTGGGCGGAGCGGGAGATAGTGTCAAACTCTGACTAAAAACCCATCCCGTTCCTTCAAACCGTCATACCGGGACTCGAGTTAGTTCCCTTTCGGATAACCCTGGCCCCAGTAGGCTTCGACCCGGCTGGGCCCCTGCTGTTGCTGACAACTCCTTGAGGCGCGCAGGAACAGAGCGCGCCGTCGACGACTTGGGCTTGGTTCGAACAGTTACCGGACGGATTCTACTGTGGGGAGGGGGGGGATTGCCGTTGTCAGGAGTCAGTTAGAACCTTTTGAATTTGAGGATGATGCTGAGGCAGTAACGCTACATAAATATATATATGTAGTATATAGGTATATTATATTAAATATATATGTATGTGTATTTTATCTATAATTATGTATATTGATATGTATACTCTTGTTTTAATACCAAAATTTTCTTTTTGTGCGCCTACAATATTGTCTCTTCACCACCCTAGGTTGACTGGAAGAGAATGCGTAAGGCATTAAGTCCGCCTATGTACTTTTTGTTGCATAAAGGCTAAATAAATAAATAAATAAATCGGATCGATCGTCACCGCGGTGGCTTCACGCGTCGTTAGCCACCGCATTTATAATTAACTTCATGATCGCTCCTCTGACAGCGTTGATATTTATCAATGTTTACTTTGGTTCATTTTACTGAGAGTACACTTAATATAGGAAATTAATCTTCATGGTGGCCCTGTTTCTGAATTATCTTTAGCGGAAGTTCAACTTTTTGATGTTGTTATTCAAATCGTAAGAAAAAAATAAACAAAATTTATTTTCTTTATACTACGGGAGGTCGGTCGCTTCGCTCGCTCGTCTTCGCGCTTTAATGGTCACTTTTCTAACCTCACCTAACACACATAATCACTTCATTCGCTCGTCATTATGTTTTCATCACTATTCTGACCTGACTTAATCCGGGCGCGATTATTTCGATCTGTACCCCTAGCCAAGTTGCTAATACGCAATCGTTAACGCTAGCAGAAAGCTTCAAATGTACGAGAATGACGTCGTCTCAACGCTCAGTCACGTGGTCAAGATTGGCGGCTGAGCCAACTCGAGCGTTCGGCGCAAGCGAAGCGTTTGGCTAGGGGGGCTGTGCACGATTAATCCATACTTATACTGGCACTGTACATTATGGAATAAGATTAGGTAGTTAGGTGAAGAAATACATCGTGTGGAAACTGATGAAAGGTGACATCCACCAACTTGCACTGGGCCTCCGTGGTGGATTACGGCCCATTCCCTCTCCTAGAGAGGAGGCCTGAGTGGCACCATCAAATAAACTGTTTCTACAAATTCGATTGATCGCAGTGAGGTAGCTCCTTCTTTGACCGCCATATTTAATAATAATTAACCCTATGATCGCCACTCTGACAGCGCTAACATTTGTCAACGTACATTTTTTTGTTTACTTTTCTGAGTGCAAGAATTGATTATTTAAAAAAAAAACCTGTCCCATACTAGGGGTTTTCTTGTACACACATTCCTGTTAACACTCACACAAGACCCCCAGTCCCAAAGTTTGTTCAAAACATTTTATTTCGCACAGGCCTACATGACCACTTATAAAACGTCAAAAACTATATAGAGCAGGCGCCAAAGGGAGTTGAGTATACAAAATATGAGAACCGCCTTCTGTGAATGGTTTCGGACTCAAAAAAGCATGCAGATTATGATTCTGGATGTTGCCAGGAGGTATATTGGTCCATTTTTGTTGTACCCCTCTCCCTGAAGCAGCAAGTAAATTGGCTGAATAAATGCTTAGAATCATTTTATTAATTGTTTAAGTATAAAAAAATGGACCAATATACCTCCTGGAAACATCCAGAATCATAATCTGAATGCTTTTCTGAGTCCGAAACTATTCACAGAAGGGAGTCCTCATATTTTGCACACTCAACTTCCTTTGGCGCCTCCTCTAAGAGCATGTTTCCAAATAGTCGCTTTCTACGGAGAACAATCAGGAAGAAACTTTAGAGTAAAAGAATCAGCGAGAAACTCCATCGACCCGTAATAACTATCTGTAGGATAAACAAATATTTGTTTCGTGCGGGAATCGAACCTGTGATACTCAGCACTGTAGCCAATCGTTAGGCCATACAAATATTTGTTCCGTGCGGGAATCAAAACCAATCGCTCAACCACTGCGTCAATCCTGTCGTTAACAAAGAAAAATTCAAAGAAACTGTTTTCAAAACCCGATCGATTGCCAGTGACGTAGCTCCTCGCTTCGTTGGCCGCCATATTTATAATTAACCGTATGATTGCTACTCTGACAGCGCTGACATTTATCAGCGTTGGCTTTTGTTTACTTTGTTGAACGCAGGTACTGCTTAAAAAACACTTTCCCCTACAGTAAGAATTACATTGGTGTCATTGATGCACTCATAAACATGTAAACTCACATGACACCAGACATTATATAGTATTAATTAGTATTCAAACTTTTATTTTATTTTATTTTACCGTGTCGTTATTCAAATAACTGGTAAAATATTTCCACATCCGATCGATTGCCAGTGACGTAGCTCCTCGCTTCGTTGGCCGCCATATTTATAATTAACCGTATGATCGCTACCCTGACAGCGCTGACATTTATCAACGCTCGCTTTTGTTTACTTTAGTGAGTGCAGTATTGGAAATTGTATTATATTAGCCCAAACATTTATTGTTTTCAAAAGAGACGTCTCAGAAAAACAAATAGCATTAACATACCATCAAATAAACTTCCGAAAGGGAACTTCGGGGTCCTGGGGATGGAAAGCAAAGAAGGAACGCAGGAGTGAGTTTTATTACCTACGTAACAGTCGGAGACGTCCTCTTGCTCTGCCCTAGAGCAGAAGAAGTCATTGGATGATATCCCACAAACAAAAAACCATCAAAATAAACTGGTTTCACAAATTCCGATCGATTGCCAGTGACGTAGTTCCTCGCTCCATTGGCCGCCATATTTATAATTAACCGTATGATTGCTACTCTGACAGCGGTGATATTTATCGCTCACTTTTGTTTACTTTACTGAGTGCAGTTATTGTGTACTGTCTACGGCCTTCTGCTTTGCCCGCTTTGTTAGGTGATAAAATGTATTCTGTACTCCTGATTTCAAGGTTCTGGGCTCTATAGGGTAAGGAGAGATGTATTGGTGATTTAAATAAATTGGTGCTTTATTTAAACAGACCACACTGCTCCAACCAAGCACATTCATGAGACCATGCTAGCGAGTTGTAACGAGGAAGATAAAATATCCTCATCCTCATACTAGTCATGCATAGGGAATCAAATGGTATTGTGTTCATTAAATTACTTAATCATTTTACTATACATATATGGTAAACAAGTAGCTGCTTGCGACTTTGCCCGCCTGAAAGTGAAACACACGAACTGATTAAGGCGCGATTTTCTTAAATTTTCTGCATTTTTTTGTTTCCGTAAAATCTCCTACAAAGTATAACAAAACTTGAAAAAAAAAAAAAAAATTGGGTGTAATCGATAAACTGTTTCTCAAGTTATAGCGTGATAAAGGCAAAGTAAATTCCAATGCCAACAGGCCTGCCTGTGTAATTGTGAGGACAGTTAATAGTTCCATCAGTTACTATAGGTCCAACTGTTACTGTTACAACACAGTTGTTTTTGCTACAGAATTACTGTTGCCACACAGCTACTGTTTATCGTTACTGAGAAAAGAATGTGTCTTTATTTACTACATCAAGAAATAGAAAGCTTCTTTAACCTTTCAATTGTGATAATTACAGACACAATTGAAAGACAATAGGTGCGCGAACGCCGGCGTTCGCTTGGGGTTTAATGAATTAAACGAGAAAAATATCTTATTACCTTCATCGTTCAAATCATTGATCGAACGTCGGAGAGGTGAAAACACGTATCGTCGGTCGTCTCCATCCGATTTATAATTAACTGAACATCGATAGCGGATGGATTTGTCAACTGAACGCAACTGGGTTCGTCGGTTTATTTAGATTGCCTTGAATAAATGAACACGGGCTCGGATTTCACCTGTAATTTATTTAAGCTTTATTTGTGTGTGAAAATACGACGTATTCCTATGGGAATTGCTATTGGATGCTTGGGTACGCCATAATTGCGGCGATAAGTCCCACCTTTGAGGAAATGGTTAAGAGGTGACATGGTGTAGATAAACACTTCCAGCTTCCTTGTTGGTGGAGGTTCCTGTTTTAGATTCAGGGAAAAGAAACGACAGGATCATCATTGTCCGGATCGCCCTGAAGAACCAATGGATCATACGGTAGAGCTCTGCTGTCCTCACGGAGGCAATCTCCAACAGCGACTGCCTGCGTCAGGCCTTAATTCGGGCTCTAGTGCCGAATGAAAGGACATGGAAAGCAGTCACCTTCTGCTTTGATGTGAGCAAAGAAGGTGGCGAAAAGCGTAGCTAAGAGGTAATCTTCATCCTCGCTGTCCAAAAAGGACGAGGCCCCCTAGTCGACCTCATTGTATGTATTTTATTTAAATAAAATTTTACACCCGTAGGTACACTACATCAATATCTATTTCAATTACACCTATGAGTATATATATGCTTTACTCTAATCCGTGCGTCACTGCGGGGTGCCAACTGAAAACCAGCGCTGGGTGTCTAACGTCCAGCAAATGCTGAGGTGGTCACCCTATCGGTGCGGGCACGCTCGGCGTACTTTGTACTTTTATTTTTATTTACTTTGTGTATAAATATTACCGTTTATTTATTTATTTATTTATTTATTTAACACTTTATGCACATGGGTACAGAGGCGGACTTAATGCCTTAGGCATTCTCTTCCAGTCAACCTTTGGGTGATGCGGAGAAAAAGTACCGTTGTGCTGTGTCTGTACCAAATGAAAGTTTTTCTATTCTATTCTATTCTATTGTAGTTATGAAAAGGGCTGAACTCATGATGGTAGGCGTTATCTAGATCTTGGAATAAGAGCATGGTTTCGTGTCATCATTTCAGCCAAAAAACGTCTACTGTTGGACATAAGGTTGCCACAATAACCGGTCCTATGCGTATCGTAAGTATCGGATTACCTCTCACCTAGGCACCGAGGTTTTCCAACGCTGTGTCTTCTTGTACGCGGTCGGTACTTCAGAACCTTTCGGCCGCATCAACCATCTGTTCTGCGAGCAATCTGCCTGGTCTACTACCACTTAAGTTTGGCGATTGTTCGGTAAATGTTATTTTTGTTAGACTACAGGAAAATAACAGAAAAATCTTGAGTAAATTAATAAAATTAAGATCTATTTTGGTCCAATTTTATAGAATGACGTATTCAGCCCACTGCTACTTAAATTTGGCGATTTCTTGTTAAACTGTAAATTTGTTAAATTGGACGCCTACAGGAAAATAAATAAAATATAACAAATTAATTAAATTAAGATCTAATTTGGTCCCATAAATTCATATCAACAGAATATAAAAAGAGATCTCATTGCTTAGTAATCACTTACACACTCTCGTTTCGTTCCAAAAATACTCAACAAATTGTATTCACGGCAAATGTACTTTATGTAAAACCTTTTAATACGTATTATTTCCATTAGGGTTTGCACATTTACATACAACTTGTTTAAGTGAATTAACATAACAATAACAAATGAGATTTTGAAAAGAAAAATATTAAAATTTAAAAGGTATTGGAGGTATGTGAAACAGAGGGACACGGTGGAGCACACAGTCGAGGTGTGCCCTCCTTGGGCGGAGCATCGCCTTGCCCTCGTGGGGGCGGTCGGCGGCGGAGACCTCTCGCACCGGGCCTTGGTTCAGGCCATGGTCCGGAGCGAGGAGGACTGGCAGGCGGTCGCGATTGTGAAGCAGTAATGCTAGCAAAGGAGGAGGCCGACCGCATCAAGCAACGGCGCTCTCGTCGCCGTCGGGATTCCGATCCCGATTTCCGGCCACCGTAGACGCGGGCTTGCGAACGGCGTGCTATCGGTAGCTCACTGTCCGACCGTCCGGTAACTGTCCGGACCAAGCCCAAGTCGTCGACGGTGCGCACTGTTCCCGCACGCCTCAAGGAGTTGTCAGCAACAACACGGGCCCAGCTGGGTCGAAGCCTACCGGGGCCAGGGTTATCCGAAAGGGCGCTCGAGCCCTGGTATGAAGGCTAGAAGGAACGGGGTGGGTTTTTAGTCAGTAAGAGTCTGATACTATCTCCGGTTCCCCCCAAGAGCGGGAGTTGTCATGTGAAACAGAAAGTAAAGTCCCGCAAACCTCCTTTGAAGAGGGAGGATCCGCCGACCGGACGGGTGTTATGTCTAGTAGGCAACTGTCCGGCAGATGATTTCGGGCTGTTCTACAGTGTTATTTGTAAAACACTAACAACATTGCAAGACTTTATTACTAACATCATAAACAACAACTTTTGTTCTATGACTTTTTACAAAACATAATATATTTACCAAAAACAAACCTTTAACATTTCTTTGTTCAATCTAATGGACCTATAACACTACGCGTTATTCAGACTCGTTTTGTCTATGGTTCGATGTATCGCACAGTGTAATAGGGGTTAGACTGTCTTTCTATGAATAAAAAAAAAGTACGAGTCGGAATATCGCACGCGATATTCAGCGCAGTGTAATAGGTCCTTAACATGTTTCAACTCTCTATTTTGCCATACCCACCTTCGCTTGCTTCGCATAGACTTCGTAATATTTAGAACGTTTAATTTTTTTTTTAATGAATATCTGATGATCTAAAAAATATGATAAAGTTTTACAAGTCTAAAAAAAATTTTGTTTATGTTGTTAGGAACATAGTTTTGTGAGGTAGTTAGTGTTTTACAAATAACCATGTTTATGTTTAAATCGCGCGAAGAACTGCAGGATTAGTTCTAACGTGACGCCATAGATGTCGCTACAAGGTTTAAGAGAAGTATCACCGGCCTCATCTAGACTTAATTGATCAAAAAAAAACCGGCCAAGTGCGAGTCGGACTCGCCCATGAAGGGTTCCGTAGCAGCAAGTAACATAATATAAAATTTCTTGTTATGTGTTGTAACTTTGATCGATGTTCTAATAACAGTGTATTTTTTTCGGTTTATGACGCATTAAAAAAAAACTACTTACTGGATTTCGCTCAAACCAATTTTCGTTGGTAGTTTTTATAGTAATGTATATCATAGATTTTTTTTAGTTTTATCATTCTCTTATCTTAGAAGTTAGAGGGCGGGGGACACACATTTTACCACTTTGGAAGTGTCTCTCGCGCAAACTATTCAGTTTAGAAAAAAATGACATTAGAAACCTCAGTATCATTTTTAAAGACCTATCCATAGATACCCCACACACATGGGTTGGATGAAAAAAAAAATTTTGAGTTTCAGTTCTATGTATGGGGACCCCCAAAATTTATTGCTTTTTTTCTATTTTTGTGTGAAAATCTTAATGCGGTTCCAAGAATACATCTACTTACAAAGTTTCAACAGTATAGCTCTTATAGTTTCGGAAAAAAGTGGCTGTGACATACGGACGGACAGACAGACAGACAGACAGACAGACAGACAGACAGACAGACAGACAGACAGACAGACAGACATGACGAATCTATAAGGGTTCCGTTTTTTGCCATTTGGCTACGGAACCCTAAAAAATGACGTTTAAAAGTGTTTTTATAAAAGTTAATATAAAACCAACTTACAAAATAAAGATCATTTATCATTTGGCAGTGGTGGCCCAGTGGTACCTACTAGACCTGTCATACTGTATGGATCAGAATGTTGGGCTGTGAAAAAGAAGGACGAAAAAAGATTGCATGTAGCGGAGATGAGAATGTTGAGATGGATTTGTGGTGTGACAAGAATGGATAAAGTAAGAAATGAATTTAATAGAGGAAGTTTGAAAGTGGCGCCAGTGACTGAAAAGTTGAAAGGTAATCGGTTGTCTTGGTATAGTCATGTGAAGAGAAGGGATGAAGCGCATATTACTAAAAGAGTTCTGAGTATACATGTGGATGGATGGAGAGGGAGAGGAAGGCCGAAGAAAAGATGGATGGATTGTGAGAAGTGATATGAAAGAAAAGGGAGTTAGTGATAGTTTGACGGGTGACAGGACAGAATGGAAGAAGTAAACGTGTTGCGCCGACTCCAAGTAATATGGGATAAAGGCAGGAAGAAGAAGAAGTGGTGACCTTGTGGTAGCGGGCCAGAGTATCACGAGCTATTAACTCGATTTTAAACTGAACTGTTAAGAGAATGGACCTATACATAACAAAATTTTAATTAGTACACATACTTATAAGGCTTATTAGAACAAGTCTTGTTATTGTTTAGAGGTAAGTAAAATATCAATAAATAATATGCATAAACAGCAAAGTTATAAACGTTTGTATATATCCCGAAATGTCACTTAATTTATGGAAATATTGTACAAGCTATTATGATTAAATTAATGGCGATCAAAAATGGAAAAAATCTGCGCATAGTATTTTCTAGTAGCAATTGTTATGAATGATTGATTCAATTATGAATTTACCAATTATGAAAAAAATTCGTGGTTAATTTTGGGATCTTGTTTTTTTTTTAATGCATTCTCAACCAGTTAGTCTTTAGGTTACACTGTGATATTTGAAATTGAATTGAGTATCATTAAGTTTAAGTATGTTTAATACAATTTGCTAAATCATTAAACTAAACAAAAAAATTAATAAATACTATAATACATATCGGGCGCTAGCTTTTGCCAACGTGTGAAAATAGAAAATATTTTTCAATTTTATAATATTATTGTGATAATAAGTCAAATACTGTTTTTTTTTTTTTGAAAAAAATAACTTGGTGTGAAAACTATTGAAATCGATTCATTTACTGGTTCTGAACAAACTATATTCAGGCTTTGCAGATACTAAAAATAATGTTGTAACCTACTAGATAAAGTGCAGAACAAAAAACAATTCCCAAGAAAACCATCAATTTCTAATAAAAATTACACACAAAAGGCTACCATACAAACGGTAAATCCATAAAACTTATTGATATGCCGCGGGTACGGCGGCGGTACACCAGTCCGCTGGCTTACTTCGCACCGCGCGGCACAGTCCCTCGGGCAGCCAACTTGGCCGCACGCGCTCCGATTCTCCCACAAATTGTACTTACCACCTTTTCACTCCCCGACCACCACCCGGCCGCGGGCGGACGAATCGAATTTGTGAATTTTCAAGTTGTAATTGCGACCTCCTGCTCCTACTTGCAAAGCGAGGTAAGTTTAAAATAAAATATATAATTATAAGCATATTAATGTATTAGTTGTACGTATGTATTTTTATTGTTATTCTATTGTTAGGAAGAGGTTCTTTTGAAAGTAAAAAATAAAAAAGTTACTTAAATAAATAGAAAATTTCAGAAAACAAAAAAATATATATAATATATTTTTTTTTTATAAGTATTATGTTTTATTTATTTGTTGTTATTGTGAATAGTAAATTAATGGTTTAACGTCTAGTGAAGCGTTGTTTGTCATATATAAAGGTCGGCTGAAGATGGGCGAGCTAATTAGGTTAGAACTAATTAGAAGGGGGAGGGTTTCCCTTCTCTTGTTTATATTTATACTATGTTCGTGTGAAGGGTACGGCTATTCTAGTGGTTGGTATGGTTAACCTGAGAACTGAGGGGTAATTATTACAAGGGTGTAATAATTGTTAGTACTTTGTAAAATTTTAGAAGACTTAGCAGTGGCTATAGGATAAAAAATAAAAATTATTAGTTTTTATTTTTAAAGATTTCGGAGAAATAAGGTAGCATTTGAAGACGTTTTAAAATCGTAATAGAAGTTTTATAACAAAAATATTAATGTCGTGAATCTCGTGAAAGATTTATTTAAAAAATATTATAAAATGTAAAGATTAAAATATAAAAAATTAAATGGAACATCCATTCATGGATGTGAATCTTTATTCTTATTTTGTATAGCTTAAATTAACGTTATAATACAAGTACATCTACACAAATATTTATGGAAAATGTGAAAGTAAATCTGTCTGTTTGTTACACTTTCACGGTTAAACTACAGAACCGATTTTGATCAAATTTAGAATAGAGTAAGCCTGAATTCCTAAAAAGGATATAGACTACTTTTAATCTGATTTTTACCAAAGGTTAGTCACACTAACGTTACACGCGTGCCTCAAGGAGTTGTCAGCAAACCGTAGGGGCCCAACAGGGTCGAAGCCTACTGGGGCCAAAGGCCTGCTTCTGAAAGGAAGATTCGGCCCCAGTACGAAAGGCAACGAAGGAACAAGAGTGGATTTTTAGTCAGTAAAAGTCTGACACTATCTCTCGCTCCGCCCAAGCGGAGATGTCATTGAATGATTTCCAACGTATAAAAAAAAAAATTACAAAGGTGAAAGTTTGTAAGCGTGTATGTTTGATACTTCATCACGCTCGAACGGCTGAATGGATTTTGATGAAATTTTGTACACGGGTAGATTATATACATTCCATGTGTATGTTCCTTTGGGGCTATTTTCTAGTTTTACGTGGAGAAATCCATTGGCAGCAGCTAGTTATATATAATACGCACCGTATGACGTAGAATGTTACTAAATTAACAGATTAATATTGAACCAAAGAAAGGACATAGGCTACTCTATATCTGTCTCCGATTTTATGTCAACGATAACCAAAATTCATACGGACGAAGTCGCGGGCAAAAGCTTAACGTTAAATTTACATTTGAAAAGGCTTTTTTAAGCCGTATGTAGAATGAACCTAATCCATTCTCGGGCGATTTCCATACCGTCCGTATCAAAACACGGCAAAAAATCACGTTTGATATATGAGAGCCCCACTTAAATATTTACAATAGTTGTTGCAGCGGCAACAGGAATATTATCATCTGTGAAAATTTCAACTGTCATGCTATAACGGTTCATGAGATACAGCCTGGTGGCAGACAGACGGACAGCAGAGTCTTAGCAATAGGGTCATATTTTTACCCTTTATGCCTTCTTCTTCTTTGTCGGTATCACTCTTGGCATAGTGGTCGTGCTCATCACTTCAGGTGTTGGTGACAAGCTTCACTATAATTAGAGTTATGTATTGTGTTTAATATACTTAGATTTTGATCAATTTGTTAGCAGTACACCACAGACTACCCCCTGTATTATTTTAAGTTCTTATCCATCCTAAGGTTGTCTGGAAGATATCGCTGTCCGCCATTTTACCCATAAATTTAAGTTTCTGTACAAACTGTGTTTCTTTTTGGTGTATAATAAAGTTTTATTCTATTCTATTCTACTCTTCACAACACGCCACCACTTCTCTTTGATAGCCGCCTTCCTCATGCATTCATGTATGAAGACGGAGTGGCCTAGCAGGGTCGGAGCCTACTGAGGCCATGGGTGATACAAAAGAGAACCCCCGGCTCCTAGAACGAAGGCTAAGAAGGAACAAGAGTGGGTTTTAGTTAGTATAAGTCCATCACGCCCTCTCGCTCTACCCAAGTAATCAGGTACACAATAGAAAGACAATGACTGGCCTGTTGGTTGTGGGTTCGATTCCCACCCAGGACAAATGTTTATGTGATGAGCATAATCATTTGTTCTGTGTCTGGGTGTAATTTATCTATAATATGTATATATTTAGAAATATATAAGTATGTTTATCAGTTTTCTAGTATCCATAACACAAGCTCTGCTTAGTTTGGGACTAGACGGCGTTGTGTGATAGTTGTGAAATATTATTAAATATTAACCTTTCAATCGTAAAAATTACAGACACAATAGAAAGCCAATAGGTACGCGAACACCGGCGTTCGCTTGGAGTTTAATGAATTAACATTAATGACAGAGCGAATGCCAGCTGGGGTTTAATTAATTAATAAATAAATGTAGTAGTGATGAGCCATTTACTGCTGCTTACTCTTTAGGTACGGGACCCCAAAAAACCTTTTTCTAAAGAAAACATTAACCAAAACAGCAATTACCAATCATTTCACGAACTGCCCGTCTCACATTAAACATTAACAAATCTCTAACACTACGCTTCCCGTACGTTTACCCTCTAAAAATAAATAATTAATGACTTTACCCGGTCATTGTGTGTTAATAGTTAAGTAATATTGATTCTTTTGTTTCATTCTGGGTAATGTAGCGAATTTTTATCTGTTTATTTTAGAAAGACGTAAAAGAGTTTAAATAAAATATGATAAGGATTTGACGTATTTTTAAAGCATTTTGATGTGATTTTTCGTCAATTAATAAACATGAAAAATGTCATGTTGTAAATTGGAAATACAGCATCAGTCAGCAAGGGTGGTTCCAGCGACTTTTATCCTTTGGAATCTTTTTTTACTTTACGCAGGCAAAGTTACTTACAACAGCTAGGCAACATTAATATTATAAAAGTGTTCGTTTGTGTGTGAGTGTGAGTTATCAATTGCGAAGAATGCCACACACGGGTAGATTATAACCTGGAATAGGTCTTAGGATACTATTTATTCAAGGTGTATGATCTCCGGGCTTGCGGACAGTGAGCAATGGGTAACTAGCTGTCCGGTCGTCCGGTAACTGTCCGGACCAAGACCAAGTCATCGACTGCGCGCACTGTTCCCGCGCGCCTCAAGGAATTGTGTAATGAGGCCAGGGTTATCCGAAAGGGAACTGGAGCCCCGGTATGAAGGCTAGAAGGAAGGGTCTTTTAGTCAGTAAGAGTCTGACACTATCTCCCGCTCCGCCCAAGAGCGGAGGATGTCATTGGATGATTTTTCATCATGTAAAAAAGGTGTATGATCTCTTAGGATAATGTTTACTATCACGCGCATGAAGCCACTAGCAGCAGCTAGTATACACAACATTACTTTTAAGTATATGGAAAACCTGAATATAGTGTGTTCAGAATCAGTAGTAACTGAATCGATACCAATAGTTGTTACACCGAGTTTTATTTTTTTACCAAAAAGGTTTAAAAAGGTCACAAATTGGACACCACCGACACTAAGTACAACATAAGTCACGGCAGGTCATAGCGGGCATTAGGCGCCAGCAAACAGCTAGATGCAAAGATGGCCCGGTGACCATGTATTTTTGCTGACATAACTAACTTATAACTTTGTGATTTTTCATGATACAGTTATGATATGTACATAGATTCTTTATATAAAAATACTAGACACGTGAATCGGGTTTCGTATATACTCGTACTAAAACAAATGCTGTATATGAATGAGAATATGTGTATATTTGTTACTCCTTCACGTTCAAACTGCTGAATGGATTTTTATGAAACTCGGCACATTGATAGATCGTGTCCAGAACTAGGACCTATATATATCGGATACTTTTTATTCCAGGATTATGTTCCCTTGAGTTAAGTGTCCAGAATTAGGGCATAGGATACTTTTTACCTCAGGATAAAACGTTCCCGTGAGACCATTAGCTAAATTCATGCGGGTAAGTCTCGGGTAAAAAATAGTTATATTTAATTAAAAAAACTCTCTTATAAGTTAATTTATAAATTCCGTTGTTAGTCGATAAATTCTCACTTGTTTTAGTAATTTGTAAAAGTTTAGTCATACCGTCCGAACTAATATAAAACTAATAAATGCTAAAATGGTTTGCTGTTTTAATCTGATAGAGGCCACTGAGGTATTTTAGTACATGGAAAGGGAATATTTTGCTTCATATCTGCTCAGAAGGATTTCTTAGAAACGAAATTACTTTAGAAAGTGATACACGAACGTATCTTTGTTTTTGATTTTCTTGTGTATTATCAAGATATTTTTAGACTAGAGTCCGTCTAATGAAAGCGTGACCTGAGAAAAGGAGGTTACAACCAAACATTTTGAATGTGGTATTATTGAAATAGTAGGAGAAAAAGGTTTTGATACTAGAGTATTTTTTGTATTTATAACAATTGTATAATAGTTAATCCTAGTCAAAAACATGTGTGTAGACTTAATTATTTGGTGAGTGTATGGTAAAGGTCAATGACACATAAAATGTTAGTTATTATCCCAAATTATTTTATTTTATCTGATCTCTCAAATTTCGCTATATGGCGTGGCTGGAAGACCTCACGGCGTTCTTACCTTCCGCATGACGCAGGTCCTCACCGGACATGGTTCGTTCGGGAGGTACCTACACCGGATTCATGCGGAAGTGACGCCCAGGTGTCGCCACTGTGCGGATTGCCCGGAGGACACGGTGGAGCACACAGTCGAGGTGTGCTCCGCTTGGGCAGATCATCGCCGTGCCCTCGTGGTGGCGATCGGCAGCGGAGACCTCTCGCTCCGAGCAAGGCAACGGCGTTATCGCCGCCGCCGCCAGCGCCGCTGATCCCGATTTCCGGCCACCGTAGGCACGGGCTTGCGGACAGTGAGCAATGGGTAGCTCGCTGTCCGGCCGTCCGGTAACTGTCCGGACCAAGCCCAAGTCGTCAACGGCGCGCACTGTTCCCGCACGCCTCAAGGAGTTGTCAGCAACAGCAGGGGCCCAGCCGGGTCGAAGCCTACTGGGGCCAGGGTTTCTACTACAGGGACACTATCTCCGGCTCCGCCCAAGAGCGGGGGTTGTCATAGGATGATATTTCAAATCGGAAAAAAAATGGCGCTATATAATATTCAAATAATATTCTTTATTTACCATTTGGCCTTCTGGCAAGAAAACCAAGTGCTCAACACCGCGATAGTCAAATAAAATGGTCAACATGATTTCAACTTCATCACGTCTCGCCAACACTAATGTGTTTCAAGGTTATTGGGTTGGAATCAATTCGTTTTAGCATAGAGAAAATTCAGATCTTTTGGGATTAGTCAAGTGGGAACATGTTTTATACTCCAATGATTGTTTCAAATGATACGTATCGACTCATGAGACACAAAAAGTTCAACAGCTCTCAAACTTGAACTAGGATTTCAGTCACTATTTCCTTCACTTTCGCAATTTTAAATTCAGTTGAAGATTTTGATGCTCTATCAGACAAAGTGAGGCAAATCTTCCAGTCAAATCTCAACTGCTTTTGAACGCATTCTACCACTCACTAGCATGTGTTTTTGATTAAGTCAATTCACCAAAAGCCTTCTTTGTTTGATGTTTTTGTCCATTATGAAATTGGCAGTATGTCAGATTATCTAAAAATATAAGAAAAACAAATTATCATTATATCCTAAATATTACTATCTAATTATATTAGTCGACAGGGATCAAGATTATAACGTCATACTAACTTAAAAATTCTGAAATCCTATGTAAACATTGTTGGTTTTCATTGAAAACACCTTCTTTCTCTTCTTGTTTTTGTTTGAACTTATTAACCATAGTGTGTAGCAGTTTTCGCACGTTACTGTTTATTGTTTTTCCCATAATTAAGCAATTATTCTTGAAAAATAAATATCTGTTTGCAAAACTGACAATTGCGACCATAGACTTTGACGTGATTTTTTTCGGCAAAACAATGTTGCCAATTTAATTTAAAAAAAAACTCCAGGTTACGCTTTCAGTAGACGCACTATATGAATTATTATCTATACTTACATACATACACATATACAAGGTGTAAGGGACAGCCCTCCACAAACTTTAAGGGCTTGCTCAGTAGACGAAACTGAACAACCTTCCACAAATTTTTTTTTCAGGAAACGAAAAAAAAAATACGCCTCACCATAGAAAATTATAAACTTGATTGGACAGTTTGTATGGAGAGGCCGAATTTTCTTTTCGTTTCCTGAAAAAATTTTTTGTGGATGGTTGTTCATTTTCGTCTACTGAGCAAGCCCTTAAAGTTTGTGGAGGGCTGTCCCTTACACCTTGTATATTTAAATATTTTATTTCTAACTAGCTTTTCCCGTGGCTTCGCCCGCATGCATAAAATATAGCCTATGTCACTCAGGAATGAATCAGCTTTCTATCGGTGAAAAAAATTTCGCATTCCGACCAGTAATTTCAGAGATTACCTCCTACAAACAAAAAATAAAAAACTTTACCTCTTTACAATATTAGTGTAGATAAAATTTACATAAATGCTTATCTCGATAAAAACAAAAAAAACTTAAATAATAACTAAAGTAAAGTGGAGACCGAATCCAGAAATTCCGTAACGAAAATAACCTAACACCCCCCCACTCATTTGTTTTCTTATCGGTCACCACGCAAAAAGTGTAACTTCAATTAATATCAAAGAAAAAAAAACAAAGGAAAAAAAAATACTGCATAAATAAAATAAATAAATAAATATAATTGCATAAGTTGATAAAAATGCTATGCAATAGCTTTACCGCGGCAGTCCCCGAGTGCCACACGTCTTTTTTTTTATATTGATATAAACTAGACGTGATTGACTGCGATCCCATCTGATGGTCAGCAGTGATATATTAAAGTGGAAGTGTCTGTTTGTTATACCGAAAAAAGATTTCTCAATTAAATGCACTAAATTTGATACCATTATCAAAAATGCTTTTTTTTTGACATTGCCCCTCTTCACACCCAGAACGGGAGAAAGTCATTTATGTTGATTTCATCCTCAAAAATTATTAATAATAATGATTCTAAAAGCAAATAAATAAAAAATCAACCTTTCAAAACAAAATTTACTATACATACATTTTGCAAAACATTTGTCGTCTAATCTTCGATTAAATATTCAAAATCAGCAGTACAAACGGAGAGTTTGTACAAGTATTAAAAATAAAAAATGGCCTCCAGGCAAACGCAAATAGACAGAAACGTAATATGGAAAAGGGTTTTGTAGCGTTTTGTAAGCAGAAAGATTCTATTTTTAGTATAGTTAAGGTAGAACTACACTGCTCACACGTGTGCCACACACGCCGATATCAGTCTCCATACATTTATAATGAAAACTAGACTTGTAGAGTTACACTAGATCCACGCCACGCAACGTCGTTCTACGTACAAATCAGCCTCCCTAGCCAAGTTACAACCGTTTCGCTTGCGCCGACCTTTTGTTTCGACCACGTGACTGAGCGATAAGTGACTTAAAAACACCTTCATAAAGGTTACAGAATTATAAGTGTTACATGTTGAATGTGTAACAGAATCAAAAATGTAACACTTATATATGTGTTTTCCATGTGTTAACCCAAAACAATTAAAAAAGTGTAACCGTAACATATCTGTAACAGATATAAAACTGTTAACAGTGTTAATAAGTGTAACAGGTAAGCGCAGCGTTGCCAAAGTTACAATTTACTTATTTTATGGTACTGTGCAATTATTTCAGTTACACATATTAACACTTATTAACACATATAACAGATTACAGTTTGATTCGGTAGCACTTCTTAACATAATATATAAAAGGTTACAGTTTCATTCGGTAACACTATTGTATCTGTTTTATTTAAAAGTGTTTTTCTGTTATAACTGTTTTAAAAAAACAGTGTTAAAACACATTATTACGGTTACAGTTTGAGTCCCTGGATAAGACGACGTCATTCCAGTACATTTGAAGCTTTCTACAAGCGTTAACTATTGCAGATTAGCAACTTGGCTAGGGGTACATGCGTGTTCCACGTGAGCGTCCGTTCAATGTAGTTCTGCCTTTACTCCTGTTACAGTGTAGTGTACATGTTGCCAGTAATGATATATGGCTCTGATACGTGGTCGCTCACAATGGGCCTCATCAGAAGGATTAAAGTCACTCAAAGGGCAATGGAAAGGGCTATGTTTGGAGTTTCCTTGCGTGATCGCATCAGAAATGAAAGTAGGTATCACCAGGAGAACCAAAGTTACTGACGTAGTCCGAAGAATTGTTAAACTTAAGTGGCAGTGGGCAAGGCACATTGCTCAAAGAACAGATTATCGATGGGGTCGAAAGATTCTGAAGTGGCAACCACATAGGTATCGGAAGACGGAGCATTAAAAGACCTGTCATATAGTGAACTAAAGATCTGGCGAGGGTGTCACGGGAATCCGATAGATGTGATAGTAGTTGTTATGACTCTTGGAGGAGACCTATGTCCAGCAGTGGACTTCTTTGGGTTAGAACAATGATGACCAGGTTCTGTACCTCCCTTGCCTCATATCTTTTGTCGATTACTGTTTTACTTTTTATTTGTATGGTGGGGAAAAAATCATGCACTGACGTCCCCCGCCCTTGGGCGGAGCGGGAGATAGTGTCAGTGTACACTATAACTGTTTGTGTGTTTGGTTGTGTGTTAGGTAGCGCGTGTGACCAACATGTAAAACACTTCACATAGTAAAAATCAAAGTTTATTTATAACTAGTATCGTACACCGTTAAGATTGATGATTCTCACATGTACGTATGTTCCGCGTGTTGGTAAGTTGCACACTAAGTTTTAGCAGTAATTTGTTGTGACAAGCGAACGTATTGATTCGCATTGTCATGCAAAAATAAGGTCAATGTACGTACAGTCAGACTCTTACTGACTAAAAGACCCACCCCGTTCCTTCTAGCCTTCATACCGGGGCTCGAGCGCCCTTTCGGATAACCCTGGCCCCAGTAGGCTTCGACTAGGCTGGGTCACTGCTGTTGCTGACAACTCAATGAGGCGCGCGGGAACAGTGCACGCCGTCGACGACTTGGTCCGGACAGTTACCGGAATTACTGTCTACTTGATGTTTGGTTTCATATTTGTAATATTTTGCTTTCGCTCTTCATTAATGGTAGCACTACATTGGCTCGTGTGCCCAGCCACGTACTCTGATCTGGGCGCGTCGGTCTCCATACATTTTATATAACAACTAGACTTGTAAAGCTACATTAGATCCACGCCACGCGTCGCGACTTTGCGTACAAATTAGGCGTGACCCTCGTGTGTGTAAGTCTAACGTAGTTCCGAGCTTTTGATTAGTTTTCTTAATGTTTCATTAGACGCGTTTTGTACATGTGCCTCCGCCTCTGATTTTGGTTCTAATTCCAATTCCGACAAGCCAAATTAAAAGTCGGCCTTGATCACACGTACCGAGTAAAAGGGCGAGACAGTAAAATGTTGCTTAGACGAGACAGTGATGTAAGTGAGTTGCAGAGGTGAGCGCTCGGCCGAGAACTGGCGCTTTGTTTATACGTACCGAGTATTCGGCTGAGAGCACTGTCTCGCCCTTTTACTCGGCACGTGTGTTTAAGGCCTTAGTTTTGGATTATATCCCTAGTTAAAGTATGAGGTACCCAGGAGGATTTTACAAAAAAAAAACCCATTTTGTGGTGAAAAGCAATTTACACTTATTTTTTTACATGTCCCTGAAAAATGTTAACGAAGCTTATTTTCCAGTGTTGGTCCGAGTTTTTTTTGGCTTGTGGTTACGTATCTGTACATTTGCCGAAACAAAAAAATGCGTATATGTACAAATGTCGTGTTACTTAAATTATTTTAAACTGTTTTTTTTTTTGCTTTGTCTTGTTAATTTCAATTACAAACATTACACAGTTATGCTATTGTTATAAGTTTGAAGGAGATTATGGATATTTTGTATTTCGGGAGTACCTACTCGTATATCCCCTTGCGATAGTTTCCTACTTTCATGCAGGCGAAGCCGCAGTGCATAGTTAAAAATATTTTTTTTAAAGTCGATTCTAACGGTTACGTACCTTTGCAAATTGCAGTTTTGTATCCGATATTGAGGTAAAAAAATATATGTTTGTGGTAATGACATATATGTATGTACACAATTATTATACTCATTAAAATCATTAATGTAAGTCTCAAACTTAGAGAAGAGCCAAAATGAGCCATTTTTTATAAAAACTTGATGTTTTACCTTTTTTTTTGAGTTAGAGAATTATGATAATGTTCACGATGCATATAGTTGTGTTAATACATACATGTAGTTACTGTAAATATTTTTTTAATACGGTACTAAGCTGCAAAATTAAAAAAAGAGTGAAAATCTATACCAGTCTGTCCTGATAGCTACAACCTAGTGATCTTTAAGTCAACAGTGAATAGGTTACATCTAGGTAAGTGTACTCCATCGTCGACCACATCATTGCTTACCATCAAGTAAGATAGTAGTCAAACGCGAGCCTAGCCTCTAATATAAAAAAAAAACTTACGAAAATTTTAATTTCGCGGGCGGTTCGGGATTACTGTTTGGAAAAAAAAATACAAACACCTGCATTGTACATTTCTAAAGAACCCACTAACTACTGAAATAACTCTCTGAACTCGTAGGTATAATAATAACTACAAATAACACAGCTGAACACCTCGTTAAACCAAAAATCAATCGCTGGCCCTTAAGAAAGTAGGTCACGACGTCTTTACAACTGCTTAGTAACCCGAAGGCCATTTCTCATACTTCAAAAACGTACAACATTCTCATCTCGGCGACAAACAATGTCAAAACACTTGTCAAAATGTTAGAAAATTTAACAGGCTTTTGACAGTAATTTTGCGACTGACATGGTATTGCAAACTTTCCATTAAACTTCTGAAACCACCCCATTGTTACAT
The DNA here is from genome assembly GCA_929112965.1 of Mythimna albipuncta. NCBI lineage: Eukaryota > Metazoa > Arthropoda > Insecta > Lepidoptera > Noctuidae > Mythimna > Mythimna albipuncta. The sequence continues at coordinate 6,919,693 of OV815984.1, forward strand.
GTAGCCCTTTTTCTCAAGGTGGGTTCATTTGAAATCATTTACCTTGCAGTGGGACACAATGGGTTCATAATAAATAAGTTTATCATGTAATCGTGACCATGGCGTACTGGACACATAAATAATTTTTTGCCGCCCCGAGTTGCGAGAGGGAATGTCAGACATCTACTGAGTTGCCCTTAGAGTTCTAGGACCACGGCTACTGTTCCGAACTATCCCGTTACCCTGGTTGGCATCGGCTCAAGTGGATCTTATACAATTTTCTGACATTTCTCTCTCTCGCTCCACCCAGAGCGGGATACTGATGGCCTTATTTGATCAAAAATCACCTCGTACTTACCCCATAGTCATTACACTCGATATTTTATTCCTGTGCGCCTTAGAATGTGTCGTAAAATGAAGTAAACTATTCTACATATTTTATGGGAAATGCTGGCTTTCTTCTCGGATATGGTCACGAACTTTACGAGAATAGCTCAGGCTGTTGTAAAATTTTCCTGTTTACATTATTATAAACTAATTTCTGCCAACAACTTTGCCTGCGTGAAAGTAGGTTCCTCTAAACAAACTTCAACCCTCATTTAATAGCTTAAGGGGGTGAATTTGGAAAATTCTCTACTAGTTCTCGTCTCCATTATAAACGGAAGTTATGTGCAAAATCTCACTCTCCCAATCTTATTAGTTTTGGCTGTGCATTGAGATACCAGTCAATTAGTAAATAAAAAAAAAACATTATTTGTTCAACAAAACTACACGTACAAAATGATTCTTTAATTGTTAAATATTGTATAGAAGAATTTAATTCATTGGATTAATAAACTTGAAATGTGCAAATCACAGAACAAATGAAAGAGGTTAGAATGGCCTTGTGGGCGAGGCAGACATGCCACAAAGTAGGGCAATGCTCATAGTTCAACTACCAATAGCAAACTTGCTATTGGTAGTTGAACTATGAGATAAATCTAAGTGTGCGTGTTCTGTTACTTGCGTAATGGGCGTTCGTAATGGTTTATTGCCTGTAGTCACAAAATAGATAGGTACAGAAGACAATCTCATGTATGTACTTCACTTTTTATGCCTACGCTCGGTGGACGCACACTAAAGAGCGTTTAAGCAGGAATTGTTCGACGAGTGATCCGAGACGCGACCGAGACATCGTGTCTGTGAGCGGTGTCTTTGTGTGCGTTGCTCCACCGCGCTTTGTATGTAGATTGACTTCTGTACATTCTCCTGTTCATTTCTGTATACATGTGCTGTAGTGGAGTTAAAGGGTGGGAGACATGCAGAAACACTCGTTGTAGTACAAATCGTAAAGTATTTCCTTTCTAACCTCTTTTATCTTTTCTGTGGTGCCAAAATGATTATGAATATAGTTTTATCAACAACAGTTTTTCAAAACTACCATCAAAATACGATTAAAGTTCTTATGAAAACTCGCGAATAAAGTCGATGGCAAAATTCTGGATAGTCATAAAATTCTGCCTAACAAAATATTCCATAATACGTCGTCATTGAAAAGAGCTTTCTAACATCTAATAACAAATGCACATCGCATGCATAAGACCCATCAAGCGAGTTACAAAATGGACGGATTGATCGACGAACCATTCGAATTATTATTTCATGAGTTCTTGAACCAAATGGTTCAAGAACGTATGAAATAATAATATTCTGAATGCCATACGTTCGAGTAACGTGAAGGGTTTAGCCTTCAGTTTTCTTTGTTTATCTAACAATGAATATGCAGTATGGTATTTGCATGTTAGTTTTATGATTATAGCGTTTTGCGATAGTCAGAAAGGTTTTGTTCTATATATGTATGTCTAAAAAAACTTTGTATAAAAATTTTATTTCACGACAAAAAACAATTTAAATTTGTAGTTAGTTCATGTGTAAACATGACGATGTTTTTTAAAAGAAAAAGATGAACAGGAACAGTAAATCGTGCGAAGAGCCTAATTGGTGATCCAGATCTGGTTAAGTCCAATCTACAGAGCATTGGCTTGCACAGACGTAGCCCAGAAAGTCATTCGGTATTTCACTGGATGGATATTAGAGAGTGTGCGCGGGATTTGTATGACTTGATTCCGCCATCTCATTTTTACCATCGGATATCCTTGCGTTGTTGAAACTACGATACGGACTAAGCGTTTCGCATCGTCGTACGGCTAGAGTGAATAGGCTTTAACAGACTAGTGCCCCTCACCATCAACGATTGCATCACTGCTTACCATCAGGTGGGATCGCAGTCAAGTACTAGTCAGTTTATGTCAATTAAAAAAAGGGGATTTAGACTGAAAAAACCAATTACTTATATGCCTGTGATCGCGTTGTTCTTCTAAACTGCTGAAGGAATTATGAAAGGGTTTTATTATTATTATCACTTAAAAAAAACACTCCTGACTAAACATATTAAAATAATTGGTTACCAAATTTCTCCACATTGCTGTCCACTAAAAGAGTGCGTTTAAGTAGTAAAATAAATCAACTAAATTTTAAAGTGGCTCTCGTGTGCCGTGATTAGAGACACAATTAAAAAGCCATTGTGTCTCTCGTAGATCTGCGTTCTACAACGGGTTAATGGTACAATAGCACGTTTGACGATCGCTGAGTTCTACGAAGCAGTAATGCTCGCAAAGGAGGAGGCCGAACGCATCAGGCAACGGCGTCCTCGCCGCCGCCGCCAGGATTCTAATCCCGATTCCCGGCCTCAGTAGGCGCGGGCTTGCGGACAGTGAGCAATGGGTAGCTCGCTGTCCGGCCGTCCGCTAACTGTCCGGACCAAGCCCAAGTCGTCGATGGCGCGCACTGTTCCCGCGCCCTTAGGAGTTGTCAGCAACAGCGGGGACCCAGCCTACTGAGGCCAGGGTTATCTGAAAGGGAGCTCGAGCCCCGGTATGAAGGCTAGAAGGAACGGGGTGGGTCTTTTAGTCAGTAAGAGTCTGATACTATCTCACGCTCCGCCCAAGAGCGGGGGTTGTCATTGGATGTACTAGTGCACTAGCTTCTGACGTTTTATAGGTGCCCATGTAGGCCTATGGGAAATAAAAAACTTTTGATTTTGACTTGATGATTTTTCCCACCATAAAAAAGCACGTTTGACGATTTTTTTGAGTTAGCAATGATTTTGATCATTTATAAATTTTTCATATGCCATACATACTAACACACTTCTTGTAACTTACTTTATTTGATGTATATAACTTTAAACATAATTCTCCGAAGGTGCGTGAATTCCACCTTCATAACTCTTCAAAGATTACAGCGTGATATATATTTCTAGGGTTCCGTACCTTTTTTTTATGGTGGGAAAAATCATGCATTGACATCCCCCGCCCTTGGGCGGAGCGGGAGATAGTGTCAGACTCTTACTGACTAAAAGACCCACCCCGTTCCTTCTAGTCTAAATACCGGGGCTCGAGCGCCCTTTCGGATAACCCTGGCCCCAGTAGACTTCGACCCGGCTGGGTCCCTGCTGTTGCTGACAACTCCTTGAGGCGCGCGGGAACAGTGCGCGCCGTCGACGACTTGGGCTTGGTCCGGACAGTTACCGGACGGCCGGACAGTGAGCTAGGGTTCCGTACCTGAGATGGAACACTTATAGGATCACTCTGTTATACCCTTGATTCAAGTCTGCGGTTTCGTGAAGCTGAGAAAAAATCAAACTTCTGAGTTAACGAAAAAAAAAGATACGGCTGTTTATGTGGCAGAAATCGTGCATTACGTCATTCTCAATGGAATCAAAATTCATAGGGTACTTCCCGTTGACCTAGAATTCTGAAACTTGGCGTGAAGCAAGGTCACATAGCATAAGTCTAGGAAAAAATCTGAAAACTGTTCTGTAGTTAGGTCGCCAAAACGACTGGTCCTGTACATCTCACATCCATTGGATTCTTACTCATTCACCTGGAGAGGGTTCTCCAGGTCATCGGCCCATATTGTGGGAGACATACCACCTAAGTCTTCCAGTATGTGGTCGCCACTCCAGAACCTTTCGCTTTCAACGACAATGACCGGTCCTTTGATATTATATGACAATGAATATTCTCACAATGGTTTATAAATAGAAAAATACGACGAAATTCTCTCAAAATGTCGACATCATTTTTTAACAATATGTCTAGTAGATCGAGAATATTGTGATCTGTCACAGTACAGTGACTTCAAACCTACGTAAGTTATATTTAGACCCGAATATCATGATAATAGGTATTCTCATTGTATAATTTCTTAGTACGGCAAAAATTGTAAATACATTTTCTGTTTATCAACACCTACACTAATATTATATAGAGGTAAAGTTTTTGCAAAGGTTTATTTTGTTTGTTTGTTGCAGTAATTTCTGAGAGTCCAATTGCTAAAATTTTTTCACCGATAGAAAGCTGCATTATTCCTGAATGATATAGGCTATATTTTATGTACGCAGGTGAAGCTGAGAGCAAAAGCTAGTTAAATGTATATTAGGTATATTTGTCACTTAAATACCGGTAGATTATAATCTATTTCGTAAGATTGTAAACTGTCAAAAGATTGTGAACAGTAACACACAGCTTATAATTTAACGCTTAATTTTGAGTAGATTATCTATCGAAGTGACACTGTAAAATCTGACGAGCGTTAAGTCGTCAACTGCCCGAAGGCTGTCCCTGATTGGTGGTGAATTCCACCTCGTTTGATTCAATGACAATTTAAATTTGGATCAAATTTTTTTTTCATGTTGTCTATGCCGCGGACAGAAGCTTGTAGGGAATAAATATCGAGCAAAGAGGATGAGTAATAACGCCGTTTCGAACCATTGAGCAGTAAAGTCGTTTCAACAACAACGTTCATAAATAAAGCTATAAAAGGAAGTTTGTGTATAAATTACTTAGATTTTTTTTTTATGGGGAGATTGTAAATGTGGTTTTGTAATTAGGAGTGTTTGTGTATGGAAGAATCACGGCATGTTATAGCCACGAGCTCTTCAAATAGTGACACAAATATTGATTATTGAAAACGAACAATTTTTTGTTTTACGTTTCACATTATATATTTTTTTATTGATATAAACTATTGCTTGACTGCGATCCCATCTGATGGTAAGCAGTAATGCAATCGTTGATGGTAAGACACACTCGTTTATTATGAGCCTTTTCACTCTAGCTTTGAAAACACCTAAATTATAATCGAACCCAAGAAACAACATTTTGTTTATATTTTATTTCATGAGTGCTGCGTTACATCGTCGTAATAAATTTCGGTGTTTATGTAAGTTATTTTTGACATTTTTGTCATAGTTAGGAACCTGATTTGCCTAGTAACTGACTACTATCGGCCAAGCCCTACAGAGCCAGATTTCTGGGGTTTATTTAAAAAAAAATAACCACGAAAGCTTAACCGGGAGCTTCGCTCCCGCTTTAACCTTCTACTTTAAGTGTCCAGCCAGACCAGTTTGCCAAATCAACTCATCATCATCATCATCATATCAGTCGAAAGACGTCCACTGTTGGACATAGACCTCTCCCAAGCGTCGCTACCACGACCGGTCCTGTGCATCACGCATCCATCGGATTCCCGCGACCCTGACCAGGTCATCGGTCCACCTTCTTGGAGGCCGTCCAATGTTGCGTCTTCCGGTACGTAGTCGCCACTCGAGAACCTTTCGTCCCTTTCGTTCTGCGTGCAATGTACTCTGCCCATTGCCACTTAAGTTTGGCGATTTTTCGAGCTACGTCGGTATCCTCGGTAACCTCAAAGTCACCCAAAGGGCTATACTTGGAGTTTCCTTGCATGATCACATCAGAAATGAAGATATCCGCAGGAGAACCAAGGTTACCAAATCAACTAGAACATTATAAATCATATCAAACTATTCGCGCCACTTTTTCAACTGTAACCGTATCATCCTACTTGACATGCAATTCGCATTAAGTCTTTCAACGGGGTTTCTGCCCTCTTAACAGTGTAATAGGGATTGAATTAAGCAGATCTGAGAACATTTTTTCTTTGAAAATTTACATGCCAGATCAACGTTTGACTGAATAAACTATGCCATATTCATGTTAAGAATAGAAATTAAAAAAAAAACCTTGTTTACTGTCTGTTCAACCGATTTCAACTTCTATTTCGTAGGCATTGAATGGCATTAGAAGTAAAAAAGTGGTTACAATACGAACTATTTCTTGCAGCCGCCATTTGTCATGCCACCAACGTAATAAATGTCAAAATCAGTTGATCGGGCAGTAATAATTTGTTTTCATAAATTTAATTTTAATAATTATACACTTATATTATTATTTATTTTTAATTTATTATTTTTTATTATTACATATTTGTACATATTAATTATATTTTTATTAATTATATATATTTCTTATAAAAAAGGATATTAAAAAAAAAACATTTAAAAATATAAAAAATAGTAGCCCACCGGCATCGCGAACAGTCAGGGCTCCTGAGAGAGGAACCTCCGGACAATACGCGCCGTGTAAAGGAGCACTTCCCTCTGGATCAAACCCTTGATCCAACTGCCTAACGAGAGCCTCCGCAGATGTTGGTCGAGGCTCTTGGCTATTATTATTATTTTGTTGGTGTACAATCAAGAATATATCTATCTATCTATCTACCTAACGTTATTTTAAACAGAGTAGTACATTATATCATTTCAAATCATTCACGTTACTTTTCAACACTAACCGTATCATCCCACTTGACATTACGTCTTTCAACGGGGATTCTGCCCTCGTTAGGGTGAAGACATTGAATTAGGAATTGTGTTAGGTCGTCGGCAGTCATCGTCCTGGACGGTGATCAGATTAGGGCTGTTTACCCGTAAAGCTAGGTCTCTTTTGAAGCTGCGAAGAGTAAATTGTATTTTATGTTGAAATTGCCATTTTGTTGTTAAGTTTACTACTAAGTTTTATCTTTGCCTGTATAAAATGGGACATACTATCATCTATACATTTAAATAAAATTGGAGTATCTGTTTGTAATATGGAAATAAGCGCTTTTTACTACATGCATATGAATATACACCGTTAATTTTTAATCGTTTTAATCCCGTGGAGGGTCGATCCGGTACATGAAACACTATCGATTTGTAAAGATAAAATTACAAAATAAAGTACCTTTTTTTCAAAACTCGTATTAATTTACGCATGTACGAAAGTAATTTCTTTAAGAAAACGTCAGCTGAGCGAGTTCAATGACCTGTAGTTAATAGTCGGCGTTGCGTACAAACTATCTAAAATTTAGCGGTGTTCATACGGTACATACACCAAAATAACATTTTAAATTTTTGTCTGTCTGTCTGTTTGTCCTGGCTAATCTCTGAAATGGCTAGACCGATTTTGACAGGACTTTTATCGGCAGGTAGCTGATGTAATAAAAGTAGCCTATTACTTTTATTTTAGAAAAATTAATTCAAAATCCTGTAGTCCACGCGAACGAAGTCGCGGGCACAGCTAGTTTACACTGATATAATAAAAAGGTAAATTTTGTTTTTTTTTTTTGCTTATAGGAGGTAATCTCTGGAAGTACTGGTCAGATTGCTAAAATTTTTTCATCGATAGAAAGCTGCTTTATTCTTCAGTGACATAGGCTATATTTTATGTACGCGGGCGAAGCTGCGGGCAAAAGCTAGTGAATAATAATAATAATATTTCACAATTTATACGCAACGCCATCTAGTCTCGAACTAAGCAGAGCTTGACGAAACGTATATATTTCTAAGTACAAACATGTTATAGATAAATTACACCCAGACATAAAATAAATGATCTCCTCGAGAATTGAAACAGACCTCCGGCATAGCAATTAGGGTCACTAACCACTAGGTCAACAGATCAATCGTAAAAATCGATAAAAGATAACACAACACAACATATTAACTAGAATAATGCCCACCATTACATGTCAATTAAAAAATGAAGTAACGAATATGTTCAAACAATCTTTTACAATAAATATAGGAACTGTATTTAAAAAAAAATGTTATCCACTACAGGCCATGGTCTGGAGCGAGGAGTAGTGGCAGGCGGTCGCCTCCTTCTGCAAAGCAGTAATGCTAGCAAAGGGCCGATCGCATCAGGCAACGGTGCTCACAGCGCCCCAGCCGCCGCCGGGATTCCGATCCCGATTTCTGGCCACCGTGGCCACTTCTGACGGGCTTGCGGACGCCTAGTAATGGGTAGCTCGTTGTCCGACCGTCCGGTAACTGTCCGGACCGAGCCCAAGTCGTCGACGGCGCGTACTGTTCCCGCGCGCCTAAAGGAATTGTCAGCAACAGCAGGAACCCAGCTGGGTCGAAGCCTACTGGGGCTAGGGTTAGTTCGAAAGGTAGCTCGAGCCTTGGTATGAAGGCCTGAAGGAACGGGGTGAGTTTTTAGTCAGTAAGAGTCTGACACTATCTCCCGCTCCACCCAAGAGCGGGGGTTGTCATTAGATGATTTTCCCAACATAAAAAAAAAACATTTGTGTGGTTTTTGTCAGGAAAAGTATGTCATGCCCTCCCAATGCGCCCTAAAGTCAGATAAGTCATTAGATTATTTCCTACTTTATAAAGAAAAAGCGCCGAGATATCTATATGAGTTATTTTAGTCTAAGATCCGATAAAGAACGACCTTCACCGGTCTGTTCAGTCTAGCCAGGAATTTCTCAGGCAACCCACCCGCGTTATATTATTTAATATACTAAATTTATCATAAAAAACGTTTCATCCATTAAACAAACCGGTGAAGGTCGTGCTTAACCGTATCCTCTACTATTTATTTCTACCACCAAGGTAGACCAGTCACACTTTATTTTATTGAGACACAATATTAGATCTTCACGTCGACAACCGCCATTTGAAAACAAATTCAATTCACCTATAATTGATATTGAGTGAAGCCTTAGGTCGGGTCGGTACCATACCTACCGAGAATTTGTAGAAGAAATTATTATTTAATATCTGTATATCTCTTTTCCTACGTACTTTTATTATTTTGAAGCCTCGTCCTATGGGACAGAATGTCCCGTAACATGACGCGCGTCGCGCAATGCTCTATCTAGGTGATGCTTCAACGTAACCCAGTGTCCTGCAACTTGCCACTCAACATTTTACGATGCATGTGAGACATGCTGTTTGATCATTTGACAGCGTCGGGTCGAGTTGGGGGACATTTTGTCCTCTAAATTATCTGAGAGCTGATAATCTAGTAAATGATTTGCTGTTATAAAATTAGAAAAATGTCGCAAAGGATCATACTTAAAAAAGATGTAGTTTTTTTTTTTTTAAATCGAAGGGTATTTTATTTGTAATAACATAAAAAAATTATATACCTACATAAGAAACTTATACACTTTAACATAAATAAACTTAAATAATAACTAAACTATTTATACTAAAACCTAACTATGATAAATAAATAATAAAGTACGCTCAGGCGTCAAAGTACTCCTCCAGATCGCTGTCACCTGGAAATGTGCCCAGAAGACTGGCAGTATGGCCACGTTGAATGGCAATGCTAATTCTTTAGGTGAAGAACGAGCCAGCCCTCTGGTCACGTAAAGTGTAGATCAGTTGGCGTGAAATTTCCTTGAAAAGGAGACGCGCACTCGGACCTCATGAACCAAGCGTTTCGACCCCAAACTGTAATTACCAATGATATTACAGAATTTGCGTCGTTTAAGGGTCTTAGCAGCAGCAGCGGTGGCGCCAAGAGTTTTCCATGTGCTTCTTCAGAATTTGGTGTCTATCCGTGTGCCAAGTATTGTCCAAGTGTTTGTGTGTCATTTTACGTATAACTAAGAAGAGGAATTTCTTGTTGAATTCAATTAATAAGTTTCCTGGCAACTACAACTCACGTATCTTTCAGTCAAGAGTGAATAGGTTGCTTCTAGGTAAGCGTGCTCCATCGGCGACCACAACATCGCTTGCTATCAGAGACAGCCTTTCTACAATTAATTATTCAACAAATTTGTCCAAACAAAGTCACAAAATTCTCCAATTACAAAAGACGGTAACAATTTTTCATTAAAAATTCTGATCACATTTCTTCCAGGACCTTGAAGACGGTGATCAATAATACGACAAAAATCCCTCTTCAAATCGGAACAAAGCTTAACTCTTCAAGTTCCTTTAATCCAACTTTTCTTTAGCCTTTAAAAAATGAAGGATCGGAAAGAAATTTTACTAAAAGGTCCTGGATTTTTGTCTCAGTTCTGATAAATGGATACTATTAGAAAAATCGAGGTCAAAAACTAAAGGGTGTAAATTATCTATTATCTAATATTTTACTGGCTTCTGGTTTTTTCGTGTCGACTACAGTCAGATCTGGTCCGACCATATTTAGCTTTTTTTATGGTGGCTCTTGGGCGGAGCGGGAGATAGTGTCAGACTCTTACTGACTAAAAGACCTACCCCGTTCCTTCTAGCCTTCATACCCGGGCTTGAGCTCCCTTTCGGATAACCCTGGCCCCAGTAGGCTTCGACCAGGCTGGGTCCCTGCTGTTGCTGAGAACTCCTTGAGGCGCGCCGGAACAATGCGCGCCGATATTTTACTGGCTTATTCTTTCGTGTCGATCTGACTCAGATCTGGTCCGACCAATCATAAGGAGCAGCCCTCGTATAAGTCATGGAAGGTGCAGGTAGTTGTGCATGCTGGGCAGGAAAAGAGATGACGCGTATCCTGTGAAGCGGCTCCACACTGGCACTGTATTCGCGAAGGGTCAAGGATACCCCATTTGGTTAGATTATCTATGCAGCGGCCAATCTGAGTCTGCAGTTGGTTTAGAGATTTCCAGATTGGCCACTGCAGTTTGTGCCCTGGTGGCAGATGTTTTGCCGGAGAGATGAAGGTTTATTAGCTGAAAGTCATGGAGTTTTAACTTATTTGGAGCCGGCTTCCAGTCTAACCACATGCGGCTGAATACTCGTGTTTTACATGGAGTAATTGCCTATCACAAATCCACAAACCAGTTACTGGCCAATACCATACTCCTTGGTCAGACTAAATGTTTAGCGTCTGACTAAATGTTTAAGATCTGCGAATGACAACTAGGACCAACAGCTTCACGTGCTATCTGAGGCACGGGGTCTCAGTTATATCCATTATATGGAATAAAATATTTTTTAATTGAATTGAGCGCTAAGTGAAACGCAGCCAAGGAAAGTTTGGCTGTAAAGGAAAGTTTTGACAATGTGTCAAACCTGTAGCTACTGTCTCCAAATCACTGTCATATCATCGTCTTCCTGCCCTTGTTCCATTTTATTTAGGGTCGGTGCAACAAGTTTTTATTCTACCATTCTGTTCTGTCACTCGTCACGCAGCAGTGAGAGCAGTGGTGGCCGAGTGGCTTCGACTTACGAGTTGTAGGTCGAGGGTTCAAACCCAGCCAGGCGCATTACTTTGTGCAATTTATTTCATCACCACTGCTTTCAAAACGGTAAAGGAAAACATCGTGAGGAAACCGGCATGTCTTAGAACCAAAAATTCGAAGATATTTGACATTCACCAAACCGCACTGCCTGCGTGGTGGTTTACAGCCCATTCTCTCTCCTAGAGAGGAAGCCTGAGTTTCAACAGTGGGAACATTAAAAAGACTGATGATGACTCGTCACGCTATCACTAACTCCTTTTTCTTTCATAGTTCTTCTTCTATCTCCAAATCACTTCTTTTTCTTTTCGTGTCAATGCTCTCAAACTATACGAGTACTTTTCCTACCTAATATTTGGCAACCTGTACGGCTCTATTGTTGGCCTCCAAATCACTGTATTCCTGTCATTAAACCGTCAAACAAAACAGTGGTGGTTGCCGTGCTACAATCGCAATTTATCAATTTAACTCCAATTGACCTCATTGCGAATCCACTGACAATTGAGTCATATGCATAGAGCTGTGATGATTTTAGCATTGACCATGAGATGCAATGATCGGATTTAGATCGTAAATCACCATTCCCATTGACGTGACGATATTGACATTGTAAGACAAATATCGGTCACACGTTGACTACAGCATGTGACCAGAATAATGCACACTGTAGCTAAGAACTCGCAAAGCGTTCTTCACTCAAGCGAACGCCGGCGTTCGCGCAAACGCGGGACTTCGCGCCTGTTGGTTAACGCTAATATTATTAAAAGTCCAAGTAGATTATTAAAATTTTGAGCGTTTATTTATTGGTTATGTATCTAAGAATGTAAATAAGAATTTCTTCATAAAGTAGTCGGTAAATTTCGAAAATAAGCAACCTTTTCTATTTATCCGTATTTATACCTATTTAAATGCTTGGGGTCTCAGGGGTTAAAGAAACAGCTATTTTATTTCCTATCTCACAAAAGTGTAGATTTACGCGGTTATATAGCTGCCGTGGTTGCGATTTTCACAAGACATGCGGATGAAAGGCGAGCGGTGAAATGCGTGCGGGTGCAAACCGCTGAGGCTGCAGGCGACCGTGGCCCGGAGTTTCTACTAGTTACTCGCCGGTACAGCATCGGAAGCCATTAATAACCACGCACACATTTACACCCGCGACCACGGGTAAAAACCGCTGCGTGAGTTCTTAGCCTTACCTATACAATTCGTAAATTAAGTCACGATCGTTATTCAAGTCCCGAAATATTCCTTAAATGTATTACCTAAGTTGGTAGTGTTTTAATTTATAAAATTAGTGATCTTAATTGTAGGTAAATAATATAGAAATTGACGCATTATGTTGGTAGAGCATTAGCATTCGTATCTAAATATTCGCTCACATAAATATGCTAGTGACGTAAGCAAGATTTATCTAGAATTCATCAAAACCTCCCTATTTTAACCCAAAATCGCCAAAGTTAAGTGGCAGAGGGCAGATCATTTGCTCGTAAAGCGGAAGTTCGGTGGGGTATACATTTCATACCTTTATTTATTATAATGCATAGAACACGCACGCGGGACAGGTGTTTTTTTCAAAATTTCGAATATTATTTTAGATTTTTTTTACATGCGGGGTAATCTCACATGCGTGATGAAATCCGCCACACACATCATCCATTCACACAGCCACACCCATCCACACACACACAGCCATCTCCTCCGCAACTTTTAGGTTTTATTTAAGCTTATCTTCTATATCCGAATAGAAGTGTTTTCTACTCTAAACAAAACTAACGAATTTAAATAACCTAGTTACAGTCTAAAAACGTACGAAATTAGCATCTGCCACTTAGATTACAGTGGAAGCCGCAATGAAACTGTCCGATTATTTTAGCCTTAGTTTATTTGGGAGCTACAAACATTTTGTGTTTAAATTCGGCTGGCCTGATGAGTTAGACAGGCCGACTTTTGTTTTAGTCTAAATGCTTGTAGAATAACGTGCTGAATATTTTATCGCGTTTGTTTTTCATTTAAATGTTTTTTTTTTGTACGTTTTTTGTGTAGAGAATTGTGAAATCTTGTTCAACAGACTTTCTTAGACGTGTTTTAAGGCACTTTAGGAATCATGATGAGTTAGAAGTTTACATGTGCCTTTAGCTTTGTGAATAAATGTACATACATTTGCATGTGCAACCACATGGTTGTATCCACTGCAACCCACGGAGCGGCTACGCATGAATTGACGTCATTCATACATGCGTGGCTTGCTCGAATAGACGGTTACATAGCTCAATGCTGTCGAAATGGGTCTACGTTTCCACTGGAGTACACGAATATGACCCACGACTATGTACAGCTCGCTTATCGCAGCGCAGTTTTCAGTCATACGCCTCCCGCAGTGAAGCCCGTGTCCGTGGATTGCAGTGGCACGTGCGTAGCCTCTCCGTGCGCCGTGCCACGCTATACATAGTCGTGGGTCATATTCGTGTACTCCAGTGGAAACGTAGACTCACGTTGTCAAACAAATTAATACACGCAGCTAAAATGCACCGCGTGCCCGTACACAGCATGCACCTCGGTGGGCCTCCGCCTTAAAACGGGACCAGGGCAGGAAGATGATGGAGGAATTAAACTAATATTGTTAGTGTCGACACTCTTGAGCTATCCCATTTTCCTAGCTCGTCGTGCTGTGCTGATGCTGCCACTGTGGAGAAGCTCAAGCGGCGAAAATATAACAACCTAGTCGGCAGTAATATTTTTGAGCTGTTTGGGATTGAGACTCTTGGGTTATGGGGTCCGACTTCTCATGCGCTTTTTAAATAACTATCCAAACGGCTAGTTGACATTTTGCGTGACTCAAGGGCTGGCTTTTACTTCGACCAGAGATTAAGCGTGACAATGCCGCCAGTCTTTTGGGCACACTTTGAGGATTCTTTTGACGCCATATTTTAGGTAGGAGATATTGTGTATAAATTAAGTTTTAATATTACTTAAGTGTTTTTATTTTTCTTGTTTTTTCTAGTTTTTAATTAACCTTTCGATTGTCTTAAGTTACACTGTCCGACATAAGGTAATTGTCTTTCTATTGTGTTTCTAATTACGACATTCAAAGAGTTAATTCAATATTAAGAAGAGAATTTTCAGAGAAAAATAAATATCATCTATCATACATTATAAGTATATCAATAACAGGCTAACAAAGGAACTGTTTCCACAAATCCGATCGATCGTCGGTGAAGTCGCTTCGTTAGCTGCCGTTTATAAACGGTTTTATACAACGTTAAATTTTGATCGTTTAATCCCCTGGAGGGTCCATCCGGTAGGTACATGAAACATTATAGATTTGTTCAAATTAAAAAATAAAGTACCGTTTTTTCAAAACTCGTATTAATTTACGCATGTGTGAAATTAATTTCTTTAAGAAAACGTCAGCTGAGAGAGTCCAATGACCTGTAGGTAGCAGTCTGCTTTGCGTACAAACTACCTAAAGGTCATTGGACTCGCTCAGCTGACGTTTTCTTAAAGAAATTAATTAGTAAGGTGGACATCTCCTTGCGATGTCCACCTTTATTTTATCATTTCCACAGAATTCATAGTTTTCTCATTTCATTATTTATGCAGCTGCAAACAAGCGCAAACTCTGAAAGAAGAAATCTGATTTTAACAACAAGCCAGGAACAAACTGGTCGAATTAAATCGAATTTTTCAGCTCGCAGGCGCCGTATTTGATTTTAAAACTAGATTGGAGCGCCAAATGGTGGTGATTTTCAGCGATATTTGTAGTGTGAATGAGTTTTATTTATTTTTCACAATCTGTTGCACAGCAGGTTTGTTCGTAACTACATGTTAACTGTTTGTTTAAACTGAACATTCTATATGGCAGGTAAACGAATTTTAACCCCACCAGTCAATCATTGGTTCAGAATTTTGATCAGAGTGATGGATGAGGTTACGCAAAGACTTTGACCCGCAGTGGGTTGGCTTAGCGTAATCAGCCTTTCAATGTTCCCACTGCTGGGACTCAGGCTTTCTCTCTAGGAGATGGAATGGGCCGTAATCCACTACGCGGGCTCAGTGCGGTTTGGTGAATGTCACGACTTACAATTTTTTGTTCTAGAACATGCCGGTTTCGACCCCACGATGTTTTCCTTCACCGTTTGGAGAGCAGTGGTGATGAAATAAATTACACAAAGTAATGTCCCTGGCAAGTTTGGAACCCGAGGCCTACAACTCGAAAGTCGGAGTTGTTACCACTCGGCCACCACTGCTCAATTTACCATTGGTTCAGAATTTTGATCAGAGCGATGAATGTAGCTACGCTTGGGGAAGGCCTATGACCATCAGTAGACGTTTTGATAGCTGCAATGATGGTGATAACAATGAGAGATCTTTAATACTTGGAAAGTTTCCTCATCATGAAAAAACATTTTATTAAAATTGACTATTATGACCAACCGCCCCGGGCCAAAATCAAAATATGATATAACTTTTTTTCATAGCAATTGAGCCGGTTGCCACTATTCTTCCAGTATCACGTTGCGAAGGCGGCCTATAGGGGGTAACAGTCGAACTGTACTCCATGGTAAATGTTAGTAAGCTGATGATATAATTTAGTCGGCTCGATAAAAAAAAAATCGTGAATCTGACCCTAACTTACGATTATAAACGTGTATGTCTACGAGACTATGTCACAAAAATATTTGAAAGTTACAAATAATAATAAAGTTTGATTTTTTAAAAGAGCATCGCAAAAACAAAAATCTTGAATAACTAGTGATTGTTTTTTTTTTAATTGAAATAAAACCGCAGTTACGGGCCTGCAAAATCGACGAGCACACGGGCGGAGTTCATACAAAATATTCACTGACTACAACCAGCTCTTAAAATCTAATTTCCTTGCACATAAGTCTGAGTCTGAACTTCGTAACAATAGTTCCAAATTTGAACTTGTTCCAGGCAAACCGAGTCTCGAAGCTATGAGGAACTCCCATGTATCAAATTATGACCAAAATGTTGCCGTTTGTCTCACAGTTTTAAATTAAGACAGATACGTGTTTTGACTTTATTGTTGGTAGTTTTACGTTCGTAACTGACAAAAAACATAAACAAACTTCTTCACTTTTACAACAGTTTTTAATGCCGTATTTTGTGAATGACACATTTAATAATATTACAATAACACAGATATTGCTAAGTTATATCTTATTTTGTGTGTGTAATACAATCAGACACTCCGACAGTATTTATATGTATTGAGTATTAACTGTAACGGCTTTTCCATAATAGTCGTCGTAACTACGTCAGCTGACGGTCTTTCCACCACTACCCATGCAGCTGATTGTTATTTTTGTAATTTTAATAATTTAAACAATCACTTAGTTAAATTACACCTGGCGTACTATAACTTAATTTTGCGTGTTTCTTTTTAAAGTTCATGCGAACGGCTAACGCATAATCCCCCCTCCACCATGCAGCTAACAATTTTTTTCGTCTCAAAATGATGCTTTATTTATGAAAAAAGTTTTAGCCAGTGTACTATGACTTTTTTGTTTATTTTATTTTACCACTTACGGAACTACCCACACCCGCACCCACCACTACCTGAGCAGCTGACGGTTGATTCACTTATTGGTCATAATAATATATAAGATCAACCATCAGTGACACTAACAGCCGGCTTACTATCACTTTTTCATTTGCAACGGTACCTCCCGGACTATAAATAAGAAATTCTGTCGCTGTTTTTATCAAAATCTTATATAAATTAGAGCTGTTTGCGAAAACAACAAACCATTTATCATAATAGGCTAAAGCTCCCTAGGCTCCGTCTCAGAAGCTAAATATTTGCACAATAAACCAGCCTAGCCCAAGCCCTTTGAGACAAAATAATCATATGATATACAAACCTACCTACTTATTTACTTAGGTATAGCTACAGGAAAATATCCCACGAATATTTTAGATGAAAATGCGTGAATTATTCAAATGTTTCTCCTTGTCTACTAAGTTTTTTGAGTATTGTGTCTTGAAGCCCAAAAGAAACTTTGGTTAACCCGACTAGTCGTAAAAACGTTGGTTTTGAGGCTGCGGGAATATTCTAAAGAGTAACTGTGGCTATGCAACGCGAAGGGTAATTGAACGAACACAGGTGTGTTGTAGCAATTAAAAATCTGACACATCCTTTTTTGTTTTTTTTTGGTGGGAAAAAATTATCCAACAACAACCAACAATATAGGTACTTATGCTATGTGACCTTTTTTTATGGTGGGAAAAAATCATGCATTGACATCCCCTGCCCTTGAGCGGAGCGGGAGACAGTGTCAGACTCTTACTGACTAAAAGACCCATCCCGTTCTTTCTAGCCTTCATACCGGGGCTCGAGCTCCCTTTGGGATAGCCCTGGCCCCAGTAGGCTTTAATCCGGCTGGGTCCCTGCTGTTGCTGACAACTCCTTGAGGCGCGCGGGAACAGTGCGCGCCGTCGACGACTTGGGCTTGGTCCGGACAGTTACCGGATGGCCGGACAGTGAGCTACCCATTGCTCACTGTCCGCAAGCCCGCGCCTACGGTGGCCGGAAATCGGGATCAGAATCCCGGTGGTAGTGGCGGCGGCGAGAACGCCGTTGCCTGATGCGGTCGGCCTCCTCCTTGGCGAGCATTACTGCTTCGCAGAAGTAGGCGACCGCCTGCCACTCCTCCTCGCTCCGGACCATGGCCTCAACCAAGGCCTCTGACACATCCTGTCGCTTTAACTAGATTAGGAGAGGTGTTTTGATGATTGCCTCAAAAAACAATGAGTTTACTCTACGCATTGTTTGAGTGAATTTTGAAACACTATTCAATAACTGTGGCATTTCAGATAAAGATTGGAAGGCAGTAGTTAGAAATATTTAGTCAAAATATACTTAAAATGGAACCCAAATATTATATTGACCAAAAAATAACGATTATTTGGAAGTAAGCCCCGCCTATCATTTCAGAGGCGAAAGTTTGCTAGTGTATATTAAATATTTACTCGGAAAACCGCTAGCAAAAGCTATTCCAACCAAAAAATCTTATACATATCTTCTATATAAGGAAAACAGCAAAAGAAAAGTCCATCATCCACTTCACGATCAACCATCACTCAGCTCATTTACTCAGCTATATCTTTTCTAACCTCAAAGTTTTGACAGGAATCTATAAAGATTGCAAAGTTGTGTTGGACATTGACAGCACCTTTATGTTGAAGCCCGAGATGTAGGTAGGACGTCCGATACTGAATCCGAAAGTTCGGATATTCCAATCAAATTCAAATTCATTTATTATTCGTGAACACAGGGTGCAATGATCTTAAACAAAGTTATATATGTAATGTTTGGTCCAACGCATGTTCTGCCGAAAGGCATACAAAATAATGTTGCGATCTAAAATAAATTAATTATAAAAAAATCTCAAAAAAAAAAAACAGTCATCAAATAAAAATTGTCAAAACCTAATAAAATAGTACAAAAAAAGAAAAAACATGTAAATAACTCTTTCAATTGTTGTCTTGTTTCGTATTTAGAATGTTGTGAATTTGATCTTTTTGATTAGTTTTAGTAGTATTTATTTGACGTTTCTTCCTCAAATTAATAGATAATAATAATAATTCACCTTTTCACCCTCCTATAGGTTGAATTTCGATTTCGATTAAATTATTAAATTCCTTCTTAGTGCTTGACTAAGCCCAAGTCATCGACAGTGCGCGCGAGAACAGCGCGCGCTATCGACGGCTTGGGCTTGATTCGGACAGTTACCGGACGGCCGGACAGCGAGCTACCCATTGCTCACTGTCCGCAAGCCCGTGCCTACGGTGGCTGGAAATCGGGATCGGAATCCCGGTGGTGAGAACGCCGTTGCCTGATGCTGTCGGCCTCCTCCTTAGCGAGCATTACTGCTGCGCAGAAGTCGGCGACCGCCTGCCACTCCTCCTCGCTCCAGACCATGGCTTCGACCAAGTCCCGGCGCGAGAGGTCTCCGCCGCCGATCACCCCCACGAGGGCACGGCGATGCCCCGCCCAAGCAGGGCACACCGCGATTGTGTGCTCCACCGAGTCCTCCGGGCGTTCCGCACAGTGGTCCTTCTTAGTGCTCGCCTACGTTGTAAAAGGAAGCCTGATGCAAAATTTCACATCTCTACTTCCAGTAGTTTCGTCTGTGCTTTGATATGTATGTCAGTCAGTCAGTTTCTCCTTTTATGTGTAGGTATAGATAAATTACACCCAGACACAGAACAATAATCGTGCTCATCACACAGACATTTGTCTTGGGTGGGAATCGAAACCACGCACTTGCATGTTCTTCTCCATAGATACCTAGTCTTTGGAACGTGCAATTTAGCTTCACTTTTCTTGGGCTGACCGACATTTGACTATTCAAAAGTGCCTGTAAATGGTCTATTTGAAATAACCACTTACCACTAGAACAAGAAACCGAGTTTAAAAATTCCGGTTCCGAATTCGGTTCCGATATAATCACTTTCGTCACATCCCTAGCCGAAGCAATATAAGGACGGTTTTCGCAGCGTAGTTCCCCAACTGATGTGCTGTTACCTTAGGTAGGTTATGTACATGTACAAAATAGAATTTAGGTCAGTTTACATTTGAGCACGGAAGTAAGGTTTTAATTAACTCTTTTGTTGCTCATGTTTATAATGTAAGTGAGTATCCAGGTGTGTTTAGGTAGAGTGATACGGTGAGATTACATTGGGGTAGGAATATAATATTTGCTTGAAGATTTCTGGACACTTATTTATTATATACTTTACTGTACACCATTACACATCATCACCGATAGACGTCCACTGTTGGACATAGGCCTCCCCCAAGTGTTGAACATGAACCTTCACCAGGTCATTGGAAGACGCAGCGTTGGAAGGCCTCCTACAAGGTGGAGGCCTTCCAACGCTGCGTCTTCCGGTACGCGGTCGCCACTCCAGAAACTTTCGGCCCTTAGCACTAAGAATCGCCAAAAAGTGGCAATGGGCAGGGCACATTAATCGCAGAACATATGGCCTTTGAGGCCGAAAGGTTCTGGAGTGGCGAAAGAGCTTGTATTATGAGTACTAGACAACTGATAAACACACTTATATATTTCTAAATACATGCATATTATAGATAAATTACACCCAGACACAGAACAAATGATCGTGCTTATCATACAACTATTTGTCTTGGGTGGGAATCGAACACACAACCTCCGGCATAGCAGTCAGGGCCACTAATAATTAGACCAACAGGCCAGTCAAATAGCACAGTAGGATTACGTGGACAAGGAGTTAACTGACAAAATAAAAAAATCCGACTTTTGTTCACAAACATAGCTTTTAACTGATGGTAAATCGATCCATGGATTTAAAACACCCCTAATTCTAATTCGTTACATAGTTTCAGATGTTAGCAAGGGTTTTAACTATCAATCAAGTATATATTTTAGATTTGAAATGTACACATGTAACACCTTTGTCCACTTACCCCTTCTAGCTCATGGAGTTTTGTACTCCGGCAATATGTACCTTTTATGATAAATATATGAGATAGTTTTCACTGAACAGCTAATGAAAAATGATCGATTTTCAATATTCTGCCCATAGTGCCCTATCGTCCCTTAAAGTTATGAGGGTCAAAAGTAATAGCTAAAGTTGTGAACAGATATTGTTTAATAATGAACTTTATTAATAATATTGTTTTGTAACCCTTGAGTGTTTACGCTTAAGCTGGTTATAGGGATTTTCAAGTCATAAAATTAAGGGTTCTAATATTCTGTTGAAATAAACTGGTACTCGTGTCTGTGGTTAAGGGATTAAAAACGAAGTGTATTATTATGAGTGTGTAACAATTCAAACACTCCAGGATAAATTGTATAAATATTTTATTCACTTTGATAAACACAATTTCATACTTACGTTCTATTAACAATCATTTACAAATACACAGATTAGTCGGACATGTTTTCTGTTCAACAACTCAAAGCAGACCGCCCTGTCCCAAAAGATCGTTACAAAAAACCCCCGTGTTTTGCTACTACCCACTTTCACAAACACTCGGTCGACTGACCGACCAATCAGCGCAAAGTAAAGAGATTGACTATCTAATATACATTAGAGTTTATCTAATAATTAACTGCAAGTAAATATTTCATTTTAACAGATATGATATATTATACAAAACAAATCCATAAAGTGTAATATTATAAATTATTACTTAATATCTACAATGAATGTCTAAAGTTCATGTAACTACTAGCGCCATCTATCGCTTATTATTGGAAGTTGAACGATTTATGAATATTTTCTTTAAAAATCATAACATTCGGCCATCCGACATCGTGCGATCTCCTGACGCACGACTACAATTAACATGATAGGATATTTTCATTAAAATTATGAAACTTAATTCCAGTTCTACAAGGAACCGAGTCTTACATTCATAATCATAACATTCGGCTTAGTCTTGATTATTTGCTTTATCGTCACGTCATATATTTATAGTATTCATCACACGAAGAATAGTTAATCTATGGATTTTAAAATGAGGCAAATTCGATTTTACCCTCATAATTGCAATCAGATCTACTAATCTTTATTAAACTACTTATGCTGTATGCTGTATCAAGGAGTTTACTGATAACGAAAGTATCTTTTTGCTAGTCTAACCCAGATATTGGCGCTCACTTCATATCTTAAAATTTATAACGTACTAGCTGTGCCCCGCGGCTTCACCCGCGTTTTTCTCGTTTCCGTGGAAATACCGAGATAAAATATTGCCTATAATTGCCTCCCTCAATAAATGGACTATTGAATATTTTAAATAGTTTTCATATCAAATCAGTATTTCCCAAAATTACCGCGTTCATAAATGTATTTATTTTTCTTCAAAGATCTTATACTTACAATCATCAACAAATATATTTCGAAAAAGATTATTACAGGATTTTACGTTGATAAAAAACTCCATGGCCCATAACTCATTAATAGGTACCAACTCTTAACATCTTACACACGTGATAACTTTTAAACGAAATATCCGATCGAGATGAAACAAAAAGAATTTTACTTCTACATAAATACTCTTGATAACATAATGCTTAATTTCGATAAAGATTAATATTACGATACATATTTACGTAGTTTTGTGGCAGTCCGTCTAGTGGGACATTTAACAGAATTAATAACACGCCATAAGTATATGTTTCATTGGTGTTCGTCATAGGAATCATTTTATTTAGCTAGGGGATTTAAAATAGTGGTTATACATTTTAGCAAAACCGCGCTCGACTTAGACAATATACAGCTTTAAAAACAAGGTCAATACTATGACTATCGCAAAAGCTCTTGATAGTAGGGTATCTAAAAGAAATCCATGATTGCACTATTATTCAAGTTAATAAACTACTGTCAAATATGTTTTATAACCAACACTAAATTAGGTACTCAAAACCATTGGTCAATGTTAATTATGCGAGACTGTAAGCATAAAGTAAAATTGATCAGCTTTTTGTTCGAAAGTATTCTTCATTATCTACGCGCACTGAATTCACTTCATGTCATTAGGTTTTTCATAGGGTTCAGCTATAAGAATTTGGAATCTAGATCTTATTCATTAAATCCCAAGCAAACGCCGGCCCCTCATTGTCCCTCTATTGTGTCTCTAGTCAAAGTATTCGAAAAGTTGATATTTAGATCAATTCTCGTCTCAATACTATAAACAGAAACAGTATTCGTCTTAATTTCTGTGGAAAACATGATATTACGGCTTAAGGTATCGACATACGCGTCCTAGATCTTACACTCTCAGCGGTTAAACGAAACTCACAAATCTGTAGCCACCATGTTGCTACATGTTGTGTGGCGACTCGTTTAGTCAGAGTAATGACTTTCATTATTTGGAAGCATAATATAAAACAGAAACTTAAGCATTTAGAATAAAGGTGATCCTTCGGCTAGAGGCTTAGGGCTTAATTGTACTAAAATTATCTCTCAAATAATATTAGCAGCATATGTGCGTGATTTCGTACCAAGTAAAGGTTCCAATAATGGAGTTCGGATCGCACTGTTCGTCAAACTTCATTTTTATTTGAAACCCTGAAATTGGTCCTCTACTCTAGTGTATGGATTTTCAATCCATCTTCCCCTTAACCGAACAAATAACGATGTAATATTTAGCTCTATTTAAATCATTCATTGTATCATAATCATCTTAGGAACCGGCTTCGATTTCAGTCTGGACGACGAGAACTAGTTATGGTCATGTAATAGTATATATTTTATCCTACTTGTAAAATAAATATCATTGTGTTCTCTATCTATGGAATCAGTCTCTGCTACAGTATGCACACGTCACAGGAATTGAAAACGTGTGATAAATCCATTTCCTCGTCTACAATTTAATGGTTTGGCTCAATTCCTAATAGATTTATCATTAATACCGTGTGTTTAAACTCCTATCTGCAGATCTTTTACTTATATGTTACCCGTACATAAGCATTAATTTGTCGTAATAATATTCACATAAGTTACACCTTAATTCTTACCAGCTAACATTTCTGCTTGAAACCGACCATAATTCTGCTCATTAGATAAAATCATTTTAGTTTAGTTTACCACTTCGTCACGAGATGCTAACTTACAAAACTTGGCAAGGTTCCGTAAATTTTCTATTTTCTCTTGGTAAGACTAGCAAGTTTTTGAGACAAATTTTATAGTCAGTTTCTGATCCTACTTGCTTAATACAAATCAATTATAATTACTCTTTCTAATTAAACTTAAATACTCTAAAAATTTACAGAAGTGGTAGAACTCCCGTATCACAAAGTTCCAATGGATATGTTCAAACCTCGATACTTGTAACGCCTTCCTCCTTGAAAATCAACCACTCTCTTTGACCAACGTGGGGTACCTCTTCGCTTCTTGCATCGTGGCGGTGTCTTATTCCTTCCAAATCGTCTCTTTGCATCATTTTTCTTCAAGCCTGTACTGTTTGAACCAGGAACTATCTATTGTTCAATAAAACTGGCAATTTTTCCTTCTGTAGTTCTGTCGGAATCCAAGTCCTCAAAAATAAAAAAAAATCAGTGGTTAAAACATTTACAGGAAATAGTACTTGTATCATTAATTTGAAACTCTTTTAAGAATCAAATCCCAGTGTTAAAATATACTTTCAATTCAATTTATCTAAACCTATAATATCTTCAAAAACTATAACAGAATGTTCAAATCTCATCCAATAAACAGTTCAAAAATGATATGAATAAACTTAATAAATTATTCAATTCATTTACAACATCTGCATTAAACCAACGTAGTCAGACTATAGGTAAATTCATACATTACTTACGCTCTTGAGGATAACTTCATCTGCACCGGGCACACTTAACCCGAATCTTAATTGGCTCATCTGGCCAAATCAAATGGCCCACTTGGCTTCATCAAAGGCACGCTTAGCTTCATCAAAAGCACGCTTGGCTTCATCAAAGGCACGCTTAGCTTCATCAAAGGCACGCATGGCTTCATCAAGGCACGCTTGGCTTCATCAAGGCACGCTTGGCTTCATCAAGGCACGCTTGGTTTCATCAAGGCACGCTTGGCTTCATCAAAGGTACACTTAGCTTCATCAAAGGCACGTTGGGCCTCATCAAAGGTACACTTAGCTTCATCAAAGGTACACTTAGCTTCATCAAAGGTACACTTAGCTTCATCAAAGGCACGTTGGGCCTCATCAAAGTCACGTTTGGCCTCATCAAAGACACTCTTGGCCTCATCAAAGCACTATCACTGATCATTCACTAATCATCAATCACTAACCATTAACCATCAATCACCAATCATCAATCACCAACCATTAACCATCAATCATCAATCATCAACCATTAACCATTAATCATCAACCATCAATCATTAATCATTAGTCACCAATCATTAATCATTAACCATTAATCACCAATCACCAATCACTAATCATCAATCACTAACCATCAATCATCAATCATCAATCATCAACCATCAACCATCAACCATCAATCATCAATCATCAATCATCAATCATCAATCACCAACCACTAATCATTAATCAGTAATCATCAATCATCAATCATCAATCATCAATCATCAATCATCAATCATCAATCATCAATCATCAATCATCAATCATCAATCATCAATCATCAATCATCAATCATCAATCATCAATCATTTATCATTTATCATTTATCATTTATCATTTATCATTTATCATTTATCATTTATCATTTATCATTTATCACTTATCATTTATCATTTATCACTTATCACTTATCATTTATCATTTATCATTTATCATTTATCATTTATCATTTATCATTTATCATTTATCATTTATCATTTATCATTTATCATTCATCATTTATCATTTATCATTTATCATTATACGAATTCGATGAAAATAAAGAAAGGAAAAGCAACCCAATTTGAAATATAGAAACTAAAATGAATCACCAGCATATGAGAGGTGTTTAGTCTTGTCAACGTTCGATTACGAACATGACGCGCATATCAATACCATTCAGTTCACACATTTGCAGGGAATCGAATGATTCAATACACGAGCCTGTCACCATCAGTAAGAAATTTGGGTGAGTATGATACTGGTCTAAAATACTTGGCACATTTGGCTAAAAAAAATAAATAAATCCCAAGCTCATTTAGCTTCAATTAAGGCACACATAACCTCTTCCTGTTATCACTGCACATATTTGTAGGCATAATTAAGAATAAGAGAATTTAGCAAGCATACATAGCTCACTATCAACCGGCAACGATGCGCCTACACACAACTAGTGGGTAGTGTACTTTCTAGTAAGATCGTACACATATGTACACTGGTGAACAGGTCATAGTTCACCCCCTAACATAATCCGATGAACATACATAGTCCACCCTTAATATAATCCGATGAACGTACATAGTCCAACCCTTAACATGATCCGATGAACATACATAGTCCACCCTTAACATAATCCGATGAACGTACATAGTCCATCCACTAACATGATCCGATGAACATACATAGTCCACCCTTAACATAATCCGATGAACGTACATAGTCCACCCTTAACATAATCCGATGAACGTACATAGTCCATCCACTAACATGATCCGATGAACATACATAGTCCACCCTTAACATAATCCGATGAACGTACATAGTCCACCCTTAACATAATCCGATGAACGTACATAGTCCATCCACTAACATGATCCGATGAACATACATAGTCCACCCTAACATAATCCGATGAACGTACATAGTCCACCCTTAACATAATCCGATGAACGTGCATAGTCCATCCACTAACATAATCCGATGAACGTACATAGTCCACCCTTAACATAATCCGATGAACATACATAGTCCATCCCCTAACATAATCCGATGAACAGACATAGTTCACCCCCTAACATAATCCGATGAACATACATAGTTCACCCCCTAACATAATCCGATGAACATACATAGTTCACCCATATCATGTCTCGATATAAAATATTTAAAATCAATACGATACTTTATCATTAGATAGAGATTTAAAAATTAGTGCTACGATGTATTAACAATTACCCTGAATATTTCATGTGTTATTATATAATGTGTCATATTTAGATAATGCGTGATCGTAATGCAGTATATATTGTCGATGTGAGAAGTAAAACAAAGAAATCAAAACGCTACCAGAGTGAAGCTCTGGCTCTCTCTCTCAATTTGTTTATCTAACACATGTTAAACGTCTGTTAAGATGAACGTTATCGGAGTGTAGCCCCGACCAAACGCTTATACAAGAAATAGTACTCAAAATGTATATTAACTAAAAATTTTGTAGGTTATATCGAGATTATTTGTCTGCTGACAGTTTTAATGTGAATAGTTGATAGATTAACGACTATGTATCTATGTGATATAGAAATTAACATTGGTGGGCGTTGAAAATTTCTCGATAGACGTTATATTATTTGTTCAACCATACCTTTTTGTCTGGTCCGTGTCACTTCTGAATTGTAACAATTCAAACACTCCAGGATAAATTGTATAAATATTTTATTCACTTTGATAAACACAATTTCATACTTACGTTCTATTAACAATCATTTACAAATACACAGATTAGTCGGACATGTTTTCTGTTCAACAACTCAAAGCAGACCGCCCTGTCCCAAAAGATCGTTACAAAAAACCCCCGTGTTTTGCTACTACCCACTTTCACAAACACTCGGTCGACTGACCGACCAATCAGCGCAAAGTAAAGAGATTGACTATCTAATATACATTAGAGTTTATCTAATAATTAACTGCAAGTAAATATTTCATTTTAACAGATATGATATATTATACAAAACAAATCCATAAAGTGTAATATTATAAATTATTACTTAATATCTACAATGAATGTCTAAAGTTCATGTAACTACTAGCGCCATCTATCGCTTATTATTGGAAGTTGAACGATTTATGAATATTTTCTTTAAAAATCATAACAAGTGTGTGGTCTGTTGCGTAAATTCCAGTTGTACGGCGATGCGCCACCGGTACATGGTGGATATCCCACCTACACACACAATTATTCACTCTAGACTTAAAGACCTCTTAAGTTGTAGATATTAGGAAATACTAACTCCGGCACGGACACCGTAGGCGCGGGCTTGCGGACGGCGAGCAATGGGTAGGTCGCAGTCCAACCGCCCGGTAACTGTCCGGGCCGAGCCCAAGTCTTCGACTGCGCACACTGTTCCCGAGCGTCTCAAGGAATTGTCAGCAACTGTAGGGACCCAGCTGGGTCTAAGCCTACTGGGGCTAGGGTCTTTTTCTGAAAGGGAGGCTGGGCCCCGGTACGAAAGGCAAGAAGGAACGGGGTGGGTTTTTTTGTCAGTAAGAGTCAGACACTATCTTCTGCTCCGCCCAAGGGCGTGGGATGTCATTTGGATGAATATAATCCAACGAAAAAAAAAAAAATACTCCGACAGGGATTTTCACTCTTTTACGATATTAGTATTATATCTTTCTTTGTCGCGTAGAAGTGTATATTCCTTCTTATCCGTATCATCTGTTCAGCAAAAGGCGACACTCCGTCTAAGACTATCTAGGATAAACTGTTTTACGATTGAATTTATGTAGATGAAGTAGACAATGTCTGGACGTCTTCGGAAAGGTTTAAATGTTCGGCGTTACTGACAATGTTTTATTGGTAATGTCTTTGTCCTAGTTTTAGGATTTAATGGTTTGTGTATCGTGTATCTTCTAGCTCTTGTCTCAGTTACTTGGGGTAGGAATCAATCGTCACACTAAAATTGTATGAAGCGTGTAATATGTATAGTTTATTCATAGTATGTTTCAGTTATCTAGTACTCATCTCATGTAATTTAGCTTCACTTGTTTGACTGACCGATATTTTGACAATTCAAAAGTGCCTGTAACTGGTCTATTTGAAATAAACGTTTCTGATTTCTGATTTCTCAGAAGCTGTGTGCTTTGGTATTTTTTTTTTAAGTCTGAAAATAGGTCGTAAATTATTTTTCACCCTCATCTCCAATTTTTTATTGCGATATTTATTCAATGTAAAATTTACAAAAACTAGTCTTTTATATGGCCAAACAACGTTTGCCAAGTCAGCTCGTTCCTATACCTACAATAACACATAGAAACCTATTTTCTTTGAAACAGCAAGCGCTTCTATCCAGTGTTGTCTTTTGATTAACACATCGCAAACGGAGCTGTTAGCTTGTATATACAATAGAGGTACAATGTATATGTACAGACAGCTGTGAAATTGCCTGGGTACCCTAGTGTCTAATTTCCCTTGCACGTTAAAATTCAAGTTTTCGAAAATGTAACTAGATGGCGTTGGTTGCTTCCCAGCTAAATGGCGACCAAGGCAATCTCACAAACCATAAACTTGACTTTTAGTTTGACAGAAAATAGATACATGCGTCATCGTTATCGTCAACAACTGAGTGTGAGGGTAGATTGATAAAAAAATATGAGACACAAGCTTAACTAATTTCGTGATTCTTATCAACTGTTTGTAAGCGGGCACGAATATTGCGTCTAGCATTACAAGTAACGTTAAATTTCAAATGTGTCCACAAGAGTCCACTTGGTCCAATGGTACCAACAGCGGCTTGTGATGCACATGTTTCTGGTTCAAATCTCAAGTTAAGATTTTTACTTTTTGTTTTCCAGCTTTTGTGTTTTAGTTGGCATTTTTTTTACTTTTCTTTAATAACGTAAGTCAGGAAATGTCTTTTTAAATGGACAGTTTGTATAGAAATGAAAGAAAGTATTGCAAGTAAATAAAATGTTTATTATTTTAATATATAATAATAATGTATTTACATAAGATAGATAAATTAAGTAAATGGTCATAGTCTAAAATTAAAATACATTTTTTAATATCATAGTTAGCTTAGTGGTTTATGTAAAGACTTTTACGCAGTAAGGCACGAGGCTAAATCGCAAATCTTGTGTATTTTTTTGCTTTCGATTTAAAACCCCAAATTGAACATTCTTCAAACATATTTGGAATAATTTCGCTTGACTTGTAATATGTGGGTAGTCACGACCATTAGGCATATTCATCATAAAACTGGTATTCAAATGTTACTTAGTTTACTTAGTTTAGGGTAGAGAAATAAAAATGAACCGTTCTAATAACACTAAAACCAGTCGACACTAATTGCAGTGACGTCGTGTAAACAATTTTTAGCCCGTAGCATTTGCTAATTTTGCTACGTGGTTAATCCGCCACTGGCACTATTGAAATAAATAAACTGTTTTTGTCATGTTCAAAATTGTATTTCAAATAATTCTGTTCTGTCATAAGCAATTTAATATCTTCACTTCTTTTATGTGTTTTACCTTTATACATAGTTATTTAAATTAAATCTATCAGACGAATACTTAAATTTCTTTGTAAAGCAAAGTATTTGTATAAGTAATATTTAGTTGTTTTTCATTAAAGTTTTGATTTAAATAATTAATTTAATTTAAGACTTATAAATTTTAATTTGATTTAAAAAAAAAAACAATTCAGTATTCTAAACACAAACCTACTAAAAGTAGCGTGACTGATTTGAACTTAGTACCGGCAACCACGTCAATATAAGTCTACAGTTACTACCATTAGACTATGTTGACTTATGGAATAATGTTGAAATTAACAAGTGCATTACGTGGCATACGGTCCGTATTCACAAGTTAACGTTACGTCTTAAATCAAATTGTCATATCAGTATTCTATAATATTTGACCACTTACCTACCTCGTTTTACTCATTTAGATTAGCTCCGAATTGAATACCACTTAACTTCTGCTTATTGCAGAAGGTTCAAATTCGTCTAACTTTTAGGATGTCTTATGTTATCTACCTTCTACTGCCAGGTGGGTCAGATTTCTGGTTCCTCTGTACTTTTTGAAGTTATGAATAACAATTAATAAAAGAAATCGGTAGGATTTATATCGAAACTAACAAAGTGGAAGTATTTAATTGTAATATAACATTATGACTGGCCTGTTGGTCTAGTGGTTAGTGCTCCTGACTGCAATGTCCGGGTCGTGGGTTCGATTCCCACCCAGAACAAATGTTCTTGTGTTGGGCACGATCATTTGCTGAATCTGGGTGTAATTTATCTATAACATGTATGTATTTAGAAATATATAAGTATGTTTATCAATTGTCTAGGACTCGTAACACAAGCTTTGCTTAGCTAGGGACTAGACGGCGTTGTGTAATATCATTATTAATATTCAAATCGGTAGTTACGCAGCAAACGGAAAAAAAAGCAGGTAAACAGGCTCATCAAACAAAAAGGCAATAATAAAATAATATAGATATTTATTTCTTACAGTTTACTATTCAACAGTCAGATTATTAATCATCGAATAAGATTATAATATTACTTGTAATTTTTTATTGAGGCCATAGCTTAAATATTCGTTTCCCAAATTGGAAAGAGGATTGAAGCTTATGTAACCTTAACAAAAACAAACAAGAGGCAAGATATTAAAAAAAAACTACAAAATTGCACAACAACATATCAAATGTTTAGTAGGTAACATAAAAAAAAAAAACAAAATTATGTTGTGTTATAACTTTAAGTGTTCATAACTTTTTTTTTAAATTATTTCAAATACAGGTATTAAGTAAAACACACGTAACGAGGTCTCCAGTACGTACTGAGTAAATATGTAATATTAATTAAATATATTTATCAATATCTCGTGTAACCACCATTTTGGTCAATAACAGCTTGCATTCGGGAACGCATTGAATTAATCAAATTTTTACACAGATCTGAACCACGAATACTCTCCCATATTTGTAAACAATGAGCCTCTAACGCATCTGGAGTACGCTCGTTTTGATTATTCCACCGTTGAACAATAACACCCCATAAATTTTCAATTGGATTTAAATCCGGTGATCTAGCAGGCCAAGGAATAGCGCAAATGTCATTATGCTGACGAAACCAAGCCTGCACACTGTGCGAACGGTGTATTGGACAATTATCCTGCACAAATGTTATCTGTGGCAATTCTTCGCTTGGATACACCGTTCGAACTGTGGGCAACATTGTCTCCTCCAGCACTTCTATATAATTTGCACTATTTGCTCGGCTTGGTATTCTCACTAGTTCCCCAGGATCGGCTGCACTCATCCATCCCCACATGTTCACCGTTATATGGCCAGATTGCCTATTGGGCACTACGTGACCACTTGTGTATCGCGTATTATCTCGACGCCACAGACATAATCGACCGTGTTCACTGGACTTAAAAGTTTTTTCATCAGTAAAGATGACATTACTCCAATCAAAGTCTATGTGATCCATAGCAAATTGCAATCTTGCTCTTTTATGGGTTTCCGTAAGCAAAGGTTTCACAGCATGCCTCCGATAATGCAGCCCTTCACTATGAAGAGCACGACGGACAGTGTCGACGCTTGTGTCAAATAAACCAGCATAATGGTTCGTCGGCAAAAATCCATTTTCCTCGTATTCCCTTACCATGGTTTGACGCTGCAACATGTTTATCAGTTTTGGTCTACCAGTTCTTTGACGGTGTTTCAAAGAACCATCTTCTTCAAATCGTCGTACCCATAGAACAACTGTTTTTCTCTGCAACAATAAAACAAAAATATATAATACCTAATAATGATTATTATAAAGAGGAGTGTTTTGTTATATAAAAAAGTGTAAAATAAGATTACTTACGTTTACACCGATCTCTCTGGCTATTTCTGACAAATTTTTACCTTGACTATGCAAAGCAATTATTTGAGCTCTTGTCACTACATCTATGTTACAATTCATACTCATTGTCATAAATTGACCGGATTAAAAAAAAAATTAAACGAAAGGAGCTCGAACGAGGTAATCGAAATGAACTTGCGAACAATCAATTAAAGCTTAGTCACAAGTCTTTGGTCTAAGTATTATTTATACTACCTACTAATTATTATTTATAAATCCATATTCAACCTACCGTCTCAAGTTTTGAAACTGACACATAGACAATCAGATATTTATAAATTGATAATTATTAAATTTTAATATTTTCAACACTTGATAAAAAAATATATAAATTATTTCAATGTTTATAGAAACAAAAGAAGCTACAAAAAAAAGCATTAGCATAAGCATTTGAAGCACAGCAACGCCACCTAGTAGCAGTATAATTAATGTTGTCAATAACAACATTTCAATCTGATTTTACGCTAGATGGCGTCATTTCTCGCTTCACACGATTTTTTTTCTGTACTATCCAACCACTATTGCAGCCAATCGTACATAGGAGTATACATATTATTAAATACAGGTATCTGTGTGTGTATTCAAGGAAGACGCGCCCTTCCCGTCACTCCGGGGTAAAGACAAGCTGACAAATATATGACGTCATGAGCAAATTTATGTAGTAATCTATTTGTTATTATAATTTTGTAACAATAAAAAGTTCCTTGCGTGATCGAATCAGGGTTGAGGATATCCGCAGAAGAACCAAGGTTATCGACGGCACGAAGAATCGCCAAATTTAAGTGGCAATGGGCAAGGCACATTGCTCGCAGAACAGATGGCCTTTGGGGCCGAAAGGTTCTGGAGTGGCGACCACGTACCGGAAGACATTTTGAAAACAGAGATATTTTGTGGATATTACCTAAATTTCTATTGAAATGGAAACATTTGGTGTAGAACTAATCCAATAGAAACCTCTGAAATTTTCCTATTTTGCGTGTATTATATATCAATAAAAACTTTGCTCATTTAATCGATTTATTTCTAAAACTAAAGGTTTAAAAAAAATGGATGGCTAGGTAGCTCGCTCTCCAACTGTCCGGTAACTGTCCGGACCGAGCCCAAGTCGTCGACGGTACGCACTGTTCCCGCGCGCCTCAAGGAGTTGTCAGCAGCAGCAGGGGCCCAGCCGGGCGGGGAAACTCGACACCGGTACAAAAGGCAAGAAGGAACGGGGTGGGTTTTTTAGTCAGTAAGAGTCTGACACTATCACCCGCTCCGCCCGAGGGCGGGGGATGTCATTTGGATGATTTTTACCACCAACAAGAAAAAAACCCAGAAAAGACATACAAGCATAAAACGCCTTCTCTCTCTTCTGTGGAGAATGACAGAAACCTCAAAACGCTACCTGCAAAGATCCATAAATACTCCATTTGCTTCGTTTACGTCCACATATCTGGTTCGTATCCAACAAAGCAAGTAAAAAAAACAAAGAAAAATAAGTCTTTGATAATTTAAATTCAAGGCAGCTGCTCCATATTTTTCTGTTATTTTTCTATTACAAACTCGCCCTTAGCAGCATTCCGGTCGAGCGCGTTCGTCGACGGGCGAGCCACTGGAGCGAGCAAATCGGGCGAGGACAGCGCTTTGTAGCTAGTAAGCTAGGCAGCGTTGGATGGTGATTTGTGATCTGCTGAGATTGTGATTGGGTCGATGGAAATCTGGAACTGTGTTTGAGTGTATATTGAAATTATTTCCTTTTTTATAAGTGGGTATAAGACTACTAGGCTCACTTATAAAAAAGTACTAGTACTAAGCTTGTGTTTTATTTGAGGTCACGATTAAAATAACTCTTTGTATTACAATTTCAAGATCGTAAGTATGTAAACTTATTCGCTATTCAGATTATAGCAGAATTAAACTTACTCTTGCTAATAGTAATTTCTATACATACATAAAAAACTTAAATATCAATTAAACAATATATACTAAGATCTAATGACGTAAATAAATATAATACAAAAACACAAAGTACACTCAGGCATCGAAATATTCCTGAAGACTGGCAGCATTGCCACGTAGAATGGCAATGCTAATTCTTTAAGCGAAGAACGAGCCAGCCCTCTCTGGTCAAGCAGTGTCGATCAGTTGGCGTGAAATATCCTTGAAAAGGAAACGCGCACTACCCAAGACCCAAGCGTTGCCCTTATGTTCTGAGTGCCTTGATGGACCAGTAGTAGAGTCCTCGACATATGAATAATGTACCAAAAAGTACCACCATTACCAAAATTTAAGATACGGGGCATACAGTAATCTGCTCTAGGCCCGCGTGATGCTTTACAGACCATTCCCTGTCCTCTGATAGTGGAGCCCTAAGTTCCAGCAGCGGAACATTATAAGGCTGGTTATGTACATGTGTGAATTGTTATAATATTATTATTGTATTCCAAGTCATGTCCTCCAACTTGTCTCCACCTCGAATAAATCATACATACGGCTTATATATCAACCGAGGCTTTTTTTACCGGTCATGGCAGCTGATGATATGGATTATGTATCTAAATTCAGTTCTTTGGGATACACTTCACGAAAAATCAAATATTAATTGTAAGAATTTCCTCCTGAATCAGGTGACTAACTTTTTTGATGAGGTGTCCTTATCCTATTTTTGACCACAAAGTTTTTCCTTCCACCACTTTTCCTGCCAAGCTCGACTGAAAATATAAAATCCTAAGTAGATACCCTTAAGTACCATTGAAAATAACAAAAATAATTCACTCAAGATCATCTGAAGGGCACGGCAGTCACTGGTTTCGACAATTACGGAATTTCTGAAGTGAATAAATTATCCGTCCCTTTTGAGGGTAGTTCGAAAACAATAATAATAATAACAAAGGACTACCCATGTCTCGGTGATGTGTCAATTTGGAACGTGGATTTCGAATTTTGAATTAGTGCTGTTCTATATTTGAAACTATTGTGGCGATATTGAAACCACACATACATATATTGATGGCTTGCGTACTGGCAGGATAGTATAGGTACTTATACCTATATTTTAACACACATCATAATATTTTTTTTCTTATATTTCTATTTTGTTTGTATCAAAAGTTTTTGTAAATACTAGGATTTGTTTGAGGATGTGCTTTGTTTTTTTTATGTGGGCCCATTTCTATACTACATATTACGTTTTTTTCATTTGAACGAATCATTGTTGACAAAAGGCTGCACAATGATGCCTAAACCTGTAACCATATTAGACCGGTGCACCGGGTCGGGAGTAGGATCCAATTAAGTAACCGATAATTAGGGCTTCAAAAAAGAGAGAGATTATTATTAATAATATTTAAAAGCTAGCGAATTGCAGCTAGCAAAAAGAGATTTACTAAGTCTGTATTCCAAGTATACATCAGATTTTAGTATCCATACAAAATTTCAAAGCCTGAATATTATATTTATAACCACATGAGAGTATTGTAATTAAGTTAAAACAATTGACATTGCTTAATATCGGTTAAATTTGTGGCTTTTGTGGTGACGGAATATAATTAACTCATTTTAAACCAAAATTTATAAACGTAGACTAATTCTGTAACTAATGATAGTTAGCTAGTATCGAGAGGAATATCAGACTTTTATTGACTAAAACCTGCTTGTGTTCTTTCAGTTGCCTTGTAAGTTCCAGAACCACGGCAACTCTTTCGAATCATCCCGCACACATTAAAATTTGTAACCCGTCCTAATTAGATTGATATCATTTTTTTATGGTGGCCCCTGCTTTTGCTGACAACTCCTTGAGGCGCGCAGGAACAGTGCACGTCGACGTCTTGGGCTCGGTCCGGACAGTTACCAGGCTGTCGGAATGCGAGCTATCCATAGCTCGCCGTCCGCAAGCCCGCACTAATGTAATAATAGTATGCATTATTCTAGTTATTATGTTGTAAGTAGAATATCGTTTTCCGATTTGGACCATGGCCTGAACCAAGGCCCGGATTAGATTGATATCTCTGTTTCTTAAAAGTTTAAGGATACCAAATATTATGACCACTACTCTCAAAACAGTGAAGGAAAATACATTCACGAAGCCGCACTGGGCCCGCGTGGTGGATTACGGCCCGTTCCCTCTCCTAGAGAGTAGGCCTGAGTTCCAACAGTGGTAACATTATTAGGCCGACTATGCTATGAGGTCTTTAGAGCTCGAGAGAATGTGTGGTAGAATATATGGCATATCTAAAATTTAAATAGCTAAAGCCGGTCAGGCCTCCGCCTAATTTGGTCGGATATGCAACTAAAAAACACAAAAAAAAGGACACGGTGACACGGTGACTCGGTAGATAAAATCGATGAATAATTGAAATACCAATACTTTAAGTGTTCGATTATCAAACATCATCTAACTCATATTAAATCTTTTTTAAATCATAGAAGAGTGTACACAGAGTTCATTCTTCTCCATAGAGATCTACGCTTTGGAACGTCTTTAGTTTCACTTTTTTTTTTGACTGTCTGACATTTTGACAAATTCAAAAGTGCCTGTAGTTCCTTATCATCATCATGTCATCCGAAAAACGTCCACTGTCGGACGTAGGCCTCCCTCAAGCGTCGCCACAACGACCGATCCTGTGCGTCTCTTATCCATAGGAATTCCGAGACCCTCACCATTTCATCGGTCCACCTTGTGGGAAGTCTTCCAACACTGCATCTTCCGGTACGTTGTTGCCACACCAGAACCTTTCGTCATATCGACCATCTGTTTTGCATGTAATATGTCTTTCTTATTGCCACTTAAGTTTGACGATTCTGGCTATGTCGGTAACCTTGGTTATCCTGCGGATATCTTTAATTCTGATATGATCACGCAAGGAAACACAGCCCTTTCCTTTGCCATTAATTGGCCTATTTGAAATAAACGTTTCTGATTTCAAACAAAATTATGTATAGTAGGCTGCAAAATGATCGATGTCTTGCCATCCCTACCCCAAAAGGGCAAGGACAGCAACTATTGTACCTCGCCGTACCGTGCTCGGAATAAATTAAGGAAATGTGTTGTGTGTCCCTTTTGTAAGCCCTTAATGCCCATCATCGCTTACCATCAGGTGAGATGGTAATCAAATGCGAACCTACTTACATTAACATAAAATTAATCTGTTAGTAAAAGAAATATATATTCGCGTCATGTCCGTGAACTGGTGCTGTCAGTTGAGACTGGTCATGTCTGAGCTGCTATTTGCTATTTCAATATAATATATATATTTAATTATTTTTACTTTATTTTCATTGTTCTCACATGATAGCGACAAGAAACATGTAACAGAGATAATTGTAATAACATAACATGATTGAAAAGAGTGTCCATGGAGTTTCTTGCACATTCTTCTCCATAGAGATCTGCGGTTTAGAATGTGCAATTAGAGTCATTTTTTCTGACTGACTTCTTGACATTTCAAAATTGCCTGTAAATAGTTTATTTGAGATAAAATGGGTTAAATCTTTGATTTTTTTAGTAAGAAAATAATCCAAAGTAGCAAATAAAAGTTGAATCAAATTCATTAATTTATTCTGCCAGCAGCTTCGTCTTCGTAATAGTAAAATGAATCTGAAAGAACATACTTCAGCAGCGACCTCTCGCCCCGGGCCCTGGTACAGGTTCAGAGCGAGGGGGAATGGGCGGCAGCCGCCTTCTTCTGCGAAGCAGTAATGTTAGCGAAGGAGGCGGCCGCACGCGTGAGGGAACGGATGTCCTCAGCTGCCGGGACCCATAATTTTCAGTTACCGTAGGCGTGGGGTTGCGAATGACGAGCAATAGCTAGCTCGCCATCCGGCCATCCGGTTACCATCCGGACTGAACCCGAGTCGTCGGTGGCGCATAGTGTTCCACACGCGCCTCAAAGAGAAAACAAAGCAAAACCGTAGGAGCCCAACAGAGCCGAATGCTTCTGGTTCCTAAGGTTGACTTCCGTAAGAGAACCACGTGGTCCTGGATCGCAAAGGGCATCTGAAGGAACCTATGGTTTTAGTCAGTAAAAGTTTGAAGCGCTTGTACGCTCTATTCTAAAGCAGAAGAACACACATGATTACATGATTTTTGGGCACGCCACAATCATGGCGGTAAGTCCCCTCTTTGAGGCGTAGCTGGAAAGACCTCACGGTGTCCTTACCTTCCGCATGACGAAGGTCCTCACCGGACATGGTTCGTTCGGGAGTTTCCTGCACCGGATTCATACGGAAGTGACGCCCGGGTGTCGCCAATGTGCGGAACGCCCGTAGGACACGGTGGAGCACACAGTCGAGGTGTGCCCTGCTTGGGTGGAGCACCGCCGTGCCCTCGTGGGGGCGATCGGCGGCGGAGACCTCTCGCGCCAGGCCTTGGTTGAGGCCATGGTCCGGAGTGAGGAGGAGTGGCAGGCGGTCACCAGAAAAAAATGGGGGCGCGCCAGGGTAGACCGTGTAATTCAAATTGTCTTACATTTTTCGCATTTTGCAGGATAGTGTCATCAGAGTTTTTTGTAAAATACTTACAATCTTGCAAAACTGTATTACTAACATCATAAACAACAACTTTTGCTCTATGACTGATGTTAGTACCATAGTCTTGAGAGGTTACCATTGTTTTACAAATAATCCTGTATTTTATGCTGACAGTCTAGCACAATTTGATCGATAACTTACCGTCCCTATCTCAAAAGACTGAGGACACACCATTGTATCTCGACACGGTATAAATTAGGGAAATGTGTGTCCTTTTTGTAAGCTCCCAATGTCCATAAACGCTTAATAAAGAAAATAGTGGTCAAACGCGAGTCTCTCAATAGTAAAAAAAACTGGCAAAGTGCGAGCTGGATTCGCTCACGATGGTTTTAGTACTACTATATTGATTGTAAGTCGTACACTCTTGACAAAGTGATCGTGGTCATGTCTCGGACGAGTTTTGCAGTACCGCCTCTCTCGCGATACGACGCCATGCAGCTCTGTTCGTTAACGCTGCAGTGTGTCATCACTTTGATGAGGTCCGTCCACCTTGTTGGAGAGCGTCCACGTGACCTTTTGCCCTCAACTTTCCTAGGCACCACTAGTCGTCTCATCGAGTCCTCGGCATCTCACCCGTAGGGTGAGATGCCTGAAGAACTTGATGATTCGTATTTGCACAGACGACATGTTGAACAGAAAACCTCGACAAAGTAATAGTTCTTGTATGGAAATTCTCTTTATTTTTTTTTGGTAGTTTCTATAGATAAACAGTCTGTGAAAATTTCAGTTCTTTACCTTTTAAGAATTATTATGATATATAACCCGCTGTCAAGCGGATAGACAGACAGACGCTTAAGTTATAACTTCTAATCAAAAATTTAAATAACTTTTGTTAAAAATCAAACAGCAATTATATCAAAACATCCAAACTTTTTTCAGTCGATAAATCATGAAATAGATTTTTCCGTTCTGGGGGGGGGGGGGGGGGGGCAACAGAGAGTGTCAGACCTTCACTGACTGAAACCGATTAGTGTTTTTTCAGTTGCCATTCTTTAAAACCAATTTAACAGCTCTAAAAGGCATTGGCCTTGGTAAGCCCCGTCCGTTTTGCTGACATCTCTTTGAACACCTCTGTCTCGAAGAACACGACGTGCTGTTAACAGTACATCGTGTTCTTTGCCGGGCCTGGCCTTTGGCCACTACTCGCCGTCCACAAGCCATACCTATAGTAGCTGGGAGTCGCTTTGCTTTGACTCCCAAGGCGTTCAGACGCCTTGGGTGTTAGGATTGTCCAATTCCTCGCGATTTCCATTACCTCTGCGTGCTTTTGCTGCATATGGAAGTGAAATTGACGGCTTCCTATGCCCTCTCTCACCATACCATGGCCTGTTTTAGGGCTGGGGACGAGAGCTCGTCCGCGTTATACATCCATAACACAAAATAGATAGGTACAGAAGTCAATTTATGTACAAATCGCGCTCGAGCAACGCAATAAACACTGCTCACGGACACCATATCTTGGCTCAATTCAGTTCATAGTAAGCGCGAATCCATCCGCTCGAGATACGCGTCTGTGAACTTTTTGTGAAATAATGGAGCAAAAAAATGTTTTAACTGTGTAATGGACGGTTTTTTAAATCCAACATTAATTGCTGAAATACTGTATTTTAAGCTAGTAGTAATATTGTATTTGCTTACACTTTGATATTTAATTTTTACGAGGCAGAACAGTTAGGTAGGTAGATAAGTATAGATGACATTGTGGCCATGCAATATTTTAACAATTTATATAGGCATTTAGCGCCGCGCTCGAGCGCGCTCGGACAGAGCGACGCCGACTATAGAGCCGCATACAGACATCACGAGGCGTGCGTCGCGAATGGTTCGTCTCGCATGCCTCGGTCTGTGTGGATGTATGTGCTCACAGTGAACATTCGCGTCATACGATCGTTGCGAACGCCGCCTCAGTAGTGGTGCGTGGTGGTTTTCGTGCTCAGCTTGATCACGCAATTGAATTGTTAATGTATTTGTATTCTGTAGTATTAATAGATGACATTTTTTTTTTGTGCCAATGTTATTTATGAATTTATTATGTTAGTAATTTAAGTTATTGTGAATTGAATTGTATTGTGGATATATGGGTGTAACTTACCAGATTAAAGATTATTTTATTTATGTCATTCTGGACGCACGCATAAACGTCGTATGCCTCAGGTTGAAGCATGCGTGACGAACCATTTGCGACGCACGCCATGCGATGTCTATACGCGGGTAAGCGCGAATGTTAAGCGTAGGTATGAAAAGTGAAGTACATACATGAGATTGACTTCTGTACTTATCTATTTTGTGTCCATACCAAGCCATCCCTATCACTAAGGGTCGAGGATACAACCTATTGTCACGAAACTACGTCAAGGAATATATTAGGGAAATGCGTGTCCCCTTTTGTAAGCTCTCAATGTACGTGAACGTTACTTTGTTGCCAACAAAAGTGAAAACAACGGACGCGTCGAATGAAGTTGTCAATTGTTTTATATATTTCATTTTATTGGGTGAAATGGGAGTTGGGACTAAAATGTTGAAAGGAAATAGGTTGTCTTGGTATGCTCATGTGAAGAAGCGCATATTACTAAAACAGTTCTGAGTATACAAGTAGATGGTTCTTTAGTTCAAAAGACCATTTCAGATAAATCCGCCTTAACCTTACAATAACAAACACAACCAAAAAAAGAATTCGCTAAATCGGTTCAGCTATTTTCGAAATTTGCACTTAGCAACACATTTAACAAATCATTTTTATATTACAGACTAATCCGGCACTTCTAGACCCTTTAGCCAAGCTGTCACAGGATAACGCCATCTACAGGCATTACCAGAACCAGCATCTTCTTTTCAAAATGAAATTTCAATGAGAGATGGCGTTGTATTCGAATTTTCTTACCGTTTTAACCTTCCCTGGACTTTTACGAATATTTCAAGACTAAAATTAGCCAAATCGGTTCAGCCGTTCTCGAGTTTAAGTGAGACTAACAGAATTATAATTCATTTTTATTTATATATATGTATACCTAGATAGCTAGTGTAATGTTATATTACGAGTTTTGTGATGTGTCAAATACTTATCATGGTATTTTCTATTTTTTTCAGGTAAGTTCAACAGCTGAATATCGATTGAAATCATAAGGTTTGTAATTTATTTCTATACGGCTTATACAGTTGACTATCATATTTTATTAGTGAAATTAAGCATTTTTGAAATACCTACTTGTCCTTTGCCTCGTGGATGCGTCAATAAATGCGTAAATTCAAATTAACTCACTTACACAAGACACCCAGGCTGTTTATATGACCAACAATCTTCAAACTAAAAAATTTTTCCGTGCGGGAACTGAACCTGCAACACGCAGCACCGCAGCCATTCAACCGTACCGTCAATTGAAATCAAGACCCTTCTTATTTCCATACTTAAGCGATATAAATCATTTTATTATTATGACTTAAAAATGCAACCATTTACAGCGAAACCTACACATATTATATAAAAGTAATAATCATTATCATCTAATTCACTGCCTCAGGCCTCCCCTAAGTGTCACTAGAACGACCGGTCCTATGAGTTTCGCATCTATCAGATTCTCGCTACCTTCACCAAGACGTCGGTCCACTTTGTGGGAGGTCTTCTGACGTTACGCCTTTTGGTACGTGGTTGCCACTTCAGCACCCCTAGCCAAGTTGATAATCTTCAATCGCTAACGCTAGTCGAAAAGTAATCAAATGTATGGGAATGACATCATCTCAACGTTAAGTAACAAACGAATAGAAAATTCGTAGCCAAGTTCACATCGTTCAAAATGATAGAATGAATTTCTACAACGTTTAACGCTACATCCTTTAATAAACAAATGCTACATTGTAGAACTAGCGGCCGACTCAGGCGCGTCAACATGGCTACTCAATTATCGTTTTCTACAATTTCTGACACCGAAGCGTTACCGATTGGAGAACGGAATTCGACACGAGTCGGTTGAAACTTGGCCAGAGGATAGAACCTTTCGACTCCATCGACCATCTGTTCTGCAAACAATGTGCTCTACCCACTGCCACTTTTTCAATTCACATAAACTACTGGTAGTGCTTGACTGAGATCCCACATAATAGTAAGCAGTGATACAATCTCTGATGGTGATGCGCACTCGTTTATGAGCCTATTTACTCTTGCCTTGAAAACACCCAAATTATAAACGGACGGGAAGACTGCAGCAGGCAGATTATTCCAGTCCTTCGACGTATGCGGTATAAACGACGAGCCGAAACGCTTAGTCCGGGCCGTAAAGGTTTCAACAACGTTTCGGTGGATACTCGTCGTACTTCGGGTTGTCCGATGGTAGAATTGAGATGGCGGGATCAAGTCATGCAATTCCTGCGCACACTCTTCAAAATGAATTCTGTAAAACACCGAAAGGCTGGCTATCTAAGACCAACTTAGTCTGAAGAATTGTCAGATAAAAACCTCCTCCTCCTAAAGTCGTATTCCACATTACTGAGGGTCGTGAAGTTCCCGCTGGATTAGCTCCTTATTGATAGTATCTCGCCATCTGTGACGGTTCTTAGCGAAAAAAATAAAGGGGACTAAATAAAATCATGTTGCCATCTCAACCCATATAGTCGTATTTTCCTCAAGGGACAGATTTCAATATGACGCAGGTAACCATGGCAGTATTGATGGATCGGAGACGTAAATAGGCAAGTTACCCTCGGAGGTGAATGTTACTTTACCCTTGTCCCCAGTCAAATTAGATATAACGCTTGCATTTTGTTTAAAAATTCTACATTTAGGGTCCAATGGACTAAGTGCGTAAAGCGATAGACGTGTGGCCTGAACGCTTAAAGGTCTGTGTTAGGATTCAGGGGGGACATTTTGAGGAGTATGTTTATTAATGCTAATTTTGTATATTACTTGTTTTTTTTTAATATTTCTTTTTTATTTTTATTTAATTCAACTTTTTATAAATATGTTTCTTTATTATAATAGGCTAGTTGCCATAAAAAATGTAATTAGTCCGTCTTTTAGATTATTCAAAAATAAGGGATACGTTTTTTTTATTTGTAAATTAAATAAAAAATGATAAAGATGAAAGAAAGAGTCCCATCACGCCGTGCTGCATTTTTTCGCACGGGGTGACGTCA
Organism: Mythimna albipuncta; assembly: GCA_929112965.1. Classification (NCBI taxonomy): domain Eukaryota; kingdom Metazoa; phylum Arthropoda; class Insecta; order Lepidoptera; family Noctuidae; genus Mythimna; species Mythimna albipuncta. The sequence continues at coordinate 6,963,937 of OV815984.1, forward strand.
CACTACACAACTTTACTGGGCTATATCTTTGTTATTGTTTGTTTAATCAAAAAAAGAAAAAATACGTGTCCAATATTTTTTTATAATCTAAAATACGGACTAAATAAAATGTAATTATTTTGACCCTGGAAACTACCCTATTTCTCTGTTCCACCATTTCCACCATGTACCACCACCACTCATGGTCATGACTGGCCTGTTGGTCTAGTGGTTAGTGGCCCTGACTGCTTTGCCGAAGATTGAGGGTTCGATTCCCACCCAGGACAAATATTTTTGTGATGAGCATGATCATTTTGTTCTGTGTCTGGGTGTAATTTATCTATAATATGTATGTATACAGAAATATATTAGTATGTTTATCAGTTATCTAGAACTCATAACAGCTTAGCTTGGGACTAGACGGCGTTATGTGATAGTTGTGGAATATCATATCTTATCATCATCATCAGCCTTTTTAATGTTTCCACTGCTGGGACTCAGGCCTCCTCTCTAGGAGAGGGAATGGGCCGTAATCCACCACGCGGGCCCAGTGCGGTTTGGTGAATGTCACATGTCTTCGAATTTTTGGTTCTAGGACGTGCTGGTTTCCTCACGTGGTTTTCCTTCACCGTTTTAAAAGCAGTGGTGATGAAATAAATTACACAAAGTAATACGCCTGTCTGGGTTCGAACCCGCGACCTACAAATCGTAAGTCGGGGCCGTTACCACTCGGCCACCACTGCTCTTTCTTTCTTTATCTTAACATATTTATAGTAAAATGTCTGGTGAATATTTTATTTTATGACATGTTACTACAAAAGATCTCTGACTCCTGTACTAGTTGTATGTACGCAAAGTTTATGATGCAATAAGTTATTATTATGATAATATCTTGTTTATATTAAGCTTTTGAGGGCCATTTAAAGCATACATCACAGTAATATTACAAACGCTTTAGCTAAAGTATGTGTATTTGTATAATGGTATGTTTGTGTATTGTAGTAACTCATAATATATTTTAAAAAGAGTGTCCATGGAGTTTCTTGCACGTTCTTCTCCATAGAGACCTACGTTTTGGAACGTGCAATTTAGCTTCACTTTTCTTGGACTGACCGACATTTGACTATTCAAAAGTGCCTGCAAATGGTCTATTTGAAATAAATGATTTTGAATTTTGAATTTGTTATTCCATCACACTAAAACGGTTGAACGAATTTCACGTTTGACGTGGCACACGAGTAGACCATGTTATCTTGAAATAGCATGGTTTTTACCTTGTTATTAATATTATTTATGTATGATTTGCATATTGTCTAGGGACTAATAGAATAGAATAGAATAGAATAGACTTTATTGTACACCAAAAAGTAATACAGCTTATACAAAAACTTCAGTTTGTGGGTACAATTATGGCGGCAGTGTATCTTCCAGACAACCTTAGGATGGATAAGAGCTAAAAATAATACACGGGGTAGTCTGCGGTGTACTGCTAACTATATAAAACACAATAATCAATTATAAATACATATATACCTACATACATATTATAATAAGTTACACAATTTAATTAGTAAAAAGGGTAGAAAAAAAGAGTAAGTTGGTGGAAGAAATTAAAATACGTAGAATCAGTATAGTATTAGAGAGAAAGGAAATGGTTTTTAACTAGATTTTGATTTTTTAGAAATATGTAACTTTTAATTATGATTTAACAGTGTCCCTGGAGTTTTATGCACGTTCTTCGCAATAGATTCACGCTTTGGGTCGTGCAATTTAGCTTCACTTATTTGACTGACCGACATTTTGACAATTCAAAAGTGACTGTAAATGGTTTATTTGAAACAAACAATTCTAATTTCTACTTTTACCCGGGGGAAACCCTGAGCAGAAGGCAGTTTTAACAGATTTTGACAAATCTTACGGCTCAGTAAGATTCCTAATTAGCCTTGAAAATACGTATAAGTTAATTAGCTTTAAATACAATAAAGTTAAGAGTTCTTCCGACGAGACTTTCGGACTCAGAAGTACTCCAAACTAATGAACGGAATCAATTAAGCCGATATTGATGAGAGTTCTAAAAGTTTCATTTGTTTGAAGGGTCCTCTGAATAAATTGGCTCGTGAATGCTTTGAGAAATGCAGCCCCATGAGGATCTCAAAATAAGAATGTTTTTGAGACAAATAATATTGTGGGGGAATTTTTTCGTCTTTCTTAGGTGGGACAATCATCCAGTGAAATCCCCCGCTCTTGGTCGGAGTTGGAGATTGTGTCAGACTAAAAACCCACTCCAGTTCGTTCGTTGCCTTTCGTACCGGGGCCGAACCTTCCTTTCAGATATCAATCCTTGGTCCCAGTAGGCTTCGATCCTGCTAGGCCTTACGGTTTGCTTACAACTCCTTGAAGCGCGCGTGGAACGATACACGCCGTCTGAGGAGGCCTATGTTTAACAGTGCACGTAAGTCCACTGAAAAGATGATGGTGGTGATGATGGAGGCCTCATAGTACAAGCACAGGAAAAATCTGAAAATTTTAAATTTGTAGTTACGTCACAAAAAAAAACTGTTTTCTTAGGTTAGTTTGTACAGAACCCTCAGTGCGCGAGTTCGACTCGCACTTGCCTGGTTTTTTAATATCAAAAGTGAATAGGTTACTTCTAAGTAGGTGTGCTCCATCATAGACCACATCATCGCTTACTATCAGGTGAGATAGTGGTCAATAGTGAGCCTATCAACAAAAAAGAAAGTCAGAAGCAAGACTAAGAAGGTAGTTTTAATGGAAATTAATATATATTATCCCGTATCTCTATCCTATATAATCATCAGCCTTTTTAATGTTCCCACTGCTGGTACTCAGGCCTTCTCTCTAGGAGAGGGAATGGGCCATAATCCACCACGCGGGCCCAGTGCGGGTTAGTGGATGTGATATATCTTCGAATTTATGGTTCTAAGACATGCCGGTTTCCTCACGATGTTTTCTTTCACCGTTTTGAGAGCAGTGGTGATGAAATAAATTACACAAAGTAATGCCTGGAAGGGTTTGAACCCGCGACCTGCAACTCGTAAGTCAGAACCACTACCATTCGGCCACCACTGCTCAAAAAACATTTTATAAACACATTACTTGACCCAGGAATCAAACTCAGAACCCCTCTCAAAATTCTTGTTCACAACTACTAAACCTATCAAAAGACTTGTGTTCTTTCTACAATAATGCCAACTCATAAAAATATTTGCAAACAGTCGAAAGCTTCTCACTTTTCTCAAACGGCCTCTTTCATCACAAAGCTGAGATGTTCTTTTGTTTCGCAATCACTGCTTTGTACTCAGACTTTGATCGCTTTGATCTGTACGAAGGGAAAAAAAATCACACGAATAAGATTGGCATGTGACACTATTAGTGGCAATGGATGATGAGATTTCCAGCAGATGGCCGTTGGGGCCGAAATGTTCTGGAATGGCGACCAAATACCGGTAGACGTAGCGTTGGCAGGCCTCCTACAAGGTGGACCGATGGCCTGTAACTCTACCATGAGTTTAAAGCAATAGTATTTGTCGATACTCGATACCGACTAAGTAAATATTTTGTATGGCAAATTTTACAGCGCCTCTACCGGTCACTGACGGAACCAAAATTTGCCATACAAAATGTTTACGTAGTCGGTATCGAGTATCAACAAATACTATTGCTTTAAACTCATAGTAGAGGTACTGGTAAGGTTTGCGGGAATCCGATGGATGCGAGACGCACAGGACCGTTCATTGTGGCGACACACACAAGTACTAAGTTGGTCACACTGAACAAGCATCTGAATGATACTTTATTAGCTACTAGTTCTCTTTTCTGTAAGTTATTTTCTGGGGGCGTAAGGTATTTTCAGTGTAAGCTATTTTCTGAGTGCACGAGTTCGACTCGAACTTGCCCAGTTTTATTTTTATATAGTTATAATTATAAAAACTGCCAGTTCGAGTCGGACTTGAAAATGGATTTAAAGGTCAGCCGCGCGCTTTCCTGGCGCTATTGGCCGCAAACAAATACACAGATTTGCGTACTGCCGCCTAGGCGGGTGCGAGAGGTGCGTCCACATAATTTTGGCCAGATGGTTCAAGGGACTATAAGCCTTAAGAATATTTAGTGGTCGTTGTAAAAAACACGAAGCGGTTTTTTATAAGAGTAATAGGATATATGATCTCTTTCGATATCTTAATAATTATGTTGTATTCTACAAACCAGCTCCACCTACATATTTTCCACGACGATAATCCTCGAGTGGTAAACATTTAAAATCTGTTGCGTACAAAATTTCAATTTGCGTGGGAACGAAGCATCTGATTCAATCCGAGTTCTGCTTTCATCGGCCAAAATTAGCTATGAAAATAAATAAATGTTAATTTTGTGTGGAATTTAAATAAACAGACCATCGTGGGTTGAAAACAAGCTTGTTATATATGTAAACTGCGGCGTAATTGGTCTGGATAGTCGAACGGTTTGCGAGTTGTAGTTAAAGTATGAACCGTAATATTCTTTATGAAACTTGTTTTTTGCAATTAATAAGCATAATCGCGTAAATATTAATTTTGTCAGAGCAAAGATTTCGAAAGAGCGAAGACCATTTCCCTAGTGATTTGATAATCTAATCAACCGTTAGTTGTTAGTTAAACAACTCAAGGGATTTCGATAACTTTAGTATTGCGAAACTAATGATAAACTCAAATACTAAGTCGGCTACCAAATATTTAATGTTATCAGTAATTTGTGACCTCTCTTGGAGGAAAATTGCCAACTGTGAGTATGCGAGGTGATCAAGGATAGTTTCTTTTATGTATGAAAAAAATATTTTCTCTACACTTACTCAAACAGCACGCACACACAGGCACACAAGCACACATCTATATTTATAAAAAACAATGCCAGTTTTCGTTGTAATTTTATAAATTAATAACGGTCTCACCTATCCAAACCAAATGTTTCGGCTTTGTTCGGACTATTTAGTAGATGGTTTATGTGAAGTTTGGTAGGGTAGAGTACGGTAAAGTAGTGTAGAGTAGAGTAGTGTAGCGTAGGGTAGAGTAAGATAGGGTAGGGTAGAGTAGGGTAGAGTAGGGTAGAGTAGGGTAGGGTAGAGTAGGGTAGAGTAGGGTAGAGTAGGGTAGAGTAGGGTAGAGTAGGGTAGAGTAGGGTAGAGTAGGGTAGAGTAGGGTAGAGTAGGGTAGAGTAGGGTAGAGTAGGGTAGAGTAGGGTAGAGTAGGGTAGAGTACGGTAGAGTAGGGTAGAGTAGGGTAGAGTAGGGTAGAGTAGGGTAGAGTAGGGTAGAGTAGGGTAGAGTAGGGTAGAGTAGGGTAGAGTAGGGTAGAGTAGGGTAGAGTAGGGTAGAGTAGGGTAGAGTAGGGTAGAGTAGGGTAGAGTAGGGTAGAGTAGGGTAGAGTAGGGTAGAGTAGGGTAGAGTAGGGTAGAGTAGGGTAGAGTAGGGTAGAGTAGGGTAGAGTAGGGTAGAGTAGGGTAGAGTAGGGTAGAGTAGGGTAGAGTAGGGTAGAGTAGGGTAGAGTAGGGTAGAGTAGGGTAGAGTAGGGTGGAGTAGGGAAGAGCGAGAGCGAAGCTGCGCGGGCAAAAGCTAGTAATCATCACCATATCAACCGAAAGACATCTACTGTTAGATATAAGGATTTTCCAAAAGTCGTTCAAACGACTAGTAATGCTTTTTTATCAAATTATTCAATGACTTTTTTCGCTTTAGAGCCTGCGTAAAGACGAGTCAGATTTTTACAGACTAAAACCACACTTGTTTCTTTCATCTACTCTTTGCGATCTAGAATGAGGGGTTTTTTTTTATCGGCCCTGCTGGATCATACCCGCCATTGGATATAGTTATCGGCACGGATCTTGAGCGCTCGGCGTCAGAGTGGGGATCGTTTTGCGCATTTCATACATTGACGAGCCAATCGTCGTCGTTGTTAGATACATGCAGCAAGCGCAAGAAATCAGGAGTGACGTCTACGACACGATGGCGCGGCGAGCCTATCACTGACATTCCCCGCCCCCGCGTGTCACGCCGCACCACTAAAGAGACCGAATATTTGACTTCTGCGCAACTTGAAGCCAGCGCTCAAGATTTGTGCCCATAACTATACACGCGACGGTCATCAAGTCATTGGTTCACTTTATGGAAGGCCTACCAATGTTGCGTCTTCCAGTATGCGGTCTACACTCCAGAACTGGCACTTCTTCGGGTTATGTCGGTAACTTTTGTTCTCCTGCATATTTTTATTCTCGATTGAATCACGCAAGGAAACTCGTAGTATTTAATATTTCTTTTGACTGCAACCTCTTAGAGGTTTTAATGGCTGGCCGTCAACAATTTTTATTTTTATTTTGTGAAGGTCGTGGACTATGTAAAATAAAATGTAAAATTTCTTCTTATTTTCTTCTTGAGTATATACTCCGAATACAAGGCCCCTTTATGTTTCGAAAGTTTCTTACTGAGATATACATATAAATCCCCAATACCTAGCAAAACCCTTTCCATTGTCTGAGTGCTTGGGCTTTTCTTTTCTGAGTGGAAAACCATCAAAAGATTTCTCCCATTCTGGGTGTAGCGGGACTGAGTCCCAGATTTTTAATGTAGCCTACCCGTGTTCTCAATTCAATTCAATGTCTTTATTGTGGGTCATAGGTTTGTATATAATACAGGTCTTAAATGAATTAAATAGATCAGCTTCGTCCCGCCCTTGGGGCATACAATAGTCACTTAGGATATTCCTAGGTACCTACATTATTTTTACAAATTATTATTATTTCAAATAAAATTATACAACCATACAAAACGAATCAAAGTAGGTAGGCACATAACAGTAGGCTACTGAACACATCATGATTGAGAGGGACCATATTGGAACAGTGATTTGTCCAATAAAAAGTATTTTATAGAGTAGTAGCACTTGTCTACTAATAGATCATGCAGACTCTTTTTAAATTTTTTCAATTCCGTAATTAATCTGATAGGCCCCGGAATATTATTATAGATGCGTGTAGCCATACAAAAAATACTTTCATGCATAATATGAGTCTTACTAGCTACTGTACGCAATTTGTCTTTACGTCGTATTCGAGTGTAGTATTTATACATGTTAATATTATTTCTTACAAACACTGCGGCCTCAAATATGTAGGCACACTTCAGTGTAATTACGTTTGTCTTTTTAAAAAATGGCTTACGTCGGTTTCACATAAATTAAATATGGCTCTAATGCAGCGCTTTTGAGCAATGAAAGCGCGCTCTTTGTCTGTAGGTACTGTTCTTCCTATTGACTTTCGCATTTTAGCGCCGCGGTAACTATCGAACTATCCTAGAACCTGCTTATTCTTATCTCATAATCAAATCTAAACTACATATAAGTACGTTTTAAACGAAATTATCCAGTTTAATCCAAAGTTCCGAGGTTATAATGGAAAGTTCTAACTGGTTTGTGGACCTGTGATGCTATACGGGTGATAACAATGTAGGCTGATTACGAGACGAACTGACTATCTGATCTTTAGGACATGCGGGCTGGTTACGTCATTAGCATGTACTTTGGAAATGGATTTTGGTAAAGTTTTGGTGGCATGCTTATAGTAGATGTGTTGTTTGGCTATTGCGTTTGAAAGACGAAATGTAGTAAGGAAAGTTTTGACAAGATTGGAGAGGTGAAACGCATGTTTCATCTCTCTTATCACTTGACTATACTAAGATGAACAGTGCCCTTTCTGGCCTCATACAGGTCTTTTTTTTGTCTTTTAATGTTGTTTTTTTATACTTATTTTAAGATACAATAGGTAAACTAGCCATACGTGCCCCAGTCGGTACCGTGCCCCACTTGCAAAATTAGACACACATTTAAAATTATACATACTAAACAACGCAAGATAAACTTACGTAGCTAAACTTGCGATGCTATACAACGCAAGATAAACTTGCATTGTATAGCATCGCCGTCATACTTATAAACTAATCGGATCGGTACAAATAACACCAAAGCATCAAATTTTAAAGTGTTTTAGTTTTGCAAGTGAAGCACATAACTGACTGGGGCATTTAAGCCTGGTTTACCATAAGTGTTTACAAATTATTTACTTTTTCTTTATGGTTGTTTGTCCTGTGCGAGACGCTAATAAACGTTTTTCTTTCTTTCAACTTTTCAATCTCCTTGAAGTCGGTTAAAAAATAAAGCAATTTCGTCCCTAAGCCCGCCAGGTATTCACTTATAAGGATGATAGATGATGGTCGTTTAATCTACGTTTTTTCATAAAGTTCGTAGCAATCAATCTCCCGTATAAGCTCTAGTTCACCAAACTGACGTGATTGGTTGGTAATTTGGCTTAGCAGATTTTGTGGCCTGATTTGTTATAATCGAGAAATTGTCTGACTAGAATTTTATACGAGAAATTCTGTATGTTTGGATATGGGCGTGTTTCGATTCGTTGTTTATACCGTGTACGTCAAAGGGTTGGAACAATTTGCCTACTACGGTCTTCCAGTCCGATTATAAAATGGATGTCTTCAAGGCTAGAGTGAATAGGCTCCTCATAAACTAGTGTGCCTCACTATCAATGATTGCATCACTGCTTACTATCGTGTAATTGACTGCCCTGTCGGTCTAGTAACTACTAGACCGACAGGCGAACTCCGGCATAGCAGTCAGGGTCACTAACTAGTGACCCTGACTGCTATGCCGGAGGTCGTGGGTTCGATTCCCAATCAGGACGAATGTTTGTGTGATGAGCATAAGCATTTGTTCTGTGTCTGGGTGTAATTTATCTATAATATGTATGAATTTAGAAATATATAAGTATGTTTATCAGTTGTCTAGTACCGATAACACAAGCTCTGCTTAGCTTGAGACTAGACGGCGTTGTGTGATTGTGGTGGAATCTTGTATTATGTGGGATCTTAATTAAGCATTAGTTTATATTATTTAAAAAAAAATATGGCTTCCCACCTAAAAAAAAAGCCTTAACATTCACTGGTATTTCACGTGAAACTGTGCTCTCAAAACGGTGAAGGAAAACATCGTAGGGAAACCGGTATGTCCTAGAACCAAAAAATTCGTAGGCATGTGACATCCACCAACCTGCACTGGGCCTGCGGGGTGGATTACGGCCCAGTCCCTCTCCTAGAGAGGAGGCCTGAATCCCAGCAGTGGGAACATTATAATTCCGACTATGATATTTATATTCTTGTTTAATATAAACTCGTGTGTTTTTATAAGCTTGTGGTTTCTCATTTAAATTATAATATTTGGTAAAGTCTGACCTGAAATAGACTACGTCCTATGCCCTCCGCGTGGGACTTACAAAAGGCCTAAGGGATTATGAGAACGGTGAGTTCAAAATAGACTGGTCTATTCTTGAAATTGTTTAGTTCTATTTTGGGATAATCTGAGGAAAATGGTTGAATTTACGTAAACAACTATATACCTAGGATTATTTCAGGTGGGTAGGCAGATAATACAGTCATACGAAAAAGGAGGAGGCCAAACGCATCAGGCAATGGCGTTATCGCCGCCGCCGCCGCAACCGGGATTCTGATCCCGATTTTTAGCCACCGTAGGCGCGGGCTTGCGGACAGTGAGCAATGGGTAGCTCACCGTCCGGCCGTCCGGTAACTGTCCGGACCAAGCCCAAGTCGTCGACGGCGCGCACTGTTCCCGCGCCTCAAGGAGTTGTCAGCAACAGCAGGGACCCAGCCGGGTCGAAGCCTACTGGGGCCAGGGTTATCCGAAAGGGCGCTCCAGCCCCAGTATGAAAGCTAGAAGGAACGGGGTGGGTTTTTTAGTCAGTAAGAGTCTGACACTATCTCCCGCTCCGCCCAAGACCGGGGGATGCCAATGCATGATTTTTTCCCACCATAAAAAAAAACCCCGCCAAGGTACTCGAAAAAATATTCGCGTTAGTAAATGATCAATTTATGAAATATGACATTTAATTTTCGACTGTATTGGAAAACGTCGTCATATATACGTCTGTAATTTTATTGATATGGCAGTTTTTCGGCTCCAAAATAACTTCATCTTTTGCTCGGATTGTATTCTATCTCCGCTGTAATGGCGCACTTTGCCCTCTCGCATCAAAGAATATTCTAAAGTATGATTAAAAATAATTTTTCGAAAAACAATTTTAAATTCATAAAACATTTCACTTCCTAGGGAATTCCAATTTCAACGTCGACGAAGCGTGTTTTAAAATATTGTGTCGTTCAGTTCAACTAAATTAGACTCCACCGGGATATTTCAGGACGAGCTCAATATTCCTGGAATCTGAATTTCGTTCAGGCAGTAAAATGGCGTCGGAAGAATCGTTTAGTTGTTGATTTCCTCCTCGGTATTAGCAAATGTTCAGGCTATGATTGAAATTATAGAAAGAGACGTAAATAGATGTAGTCTTTGTATTCAGCCAGTAATGAGTGTGGATAGAGAGATGTGGTTCCGAAACGTGGTCGCTCACAATGGACCTTGTGGGTAAAAATCATCCACATGACATCCCCCGACCTTGGGCGGAACGGGAGATAGTGTCAGACTCTTACTGACTAAAAAACCCACCCCGTTCCTGCTTGCCTTTCATACCGAAGCCAACCCTCCCTTTCGGAACTAGACCCTGGCCCCAGTAGGCTTTGACCTTGCTACCCATAGTTCGCCGTCCGCAAGCTCGCGCCTACGATGGCCGGAAATCGGGGTCAGAAAACCGGCGGCAGCTGGGGCTCGAGCGCCGTAGCCTGATGCAGTCGGCCTCCTCCTTTGCTAGCATTACCGCTTCGCAGAAGGAGGCGACCGCCTGCGCCCTGCCCATTGCCACTTAAGTTTTGCGAACCTTGGTTCTCTTACGGATATCATCATTTTTAATTCGATCACGCTAGGAAACTCGGAGCACAGCCCTTTCCTTGCCCTTTGGGTGACTCTTAGGATAATTTGCTACATTCACGTGGACCAAGCTGAAAGAACATATTGGTACATAAAAGCTTTTCGATGAGGTATTCTAATACCTATAGTAACTAAGTTTCCTAAGGAATCTATATACATTCCATTAAACAATAGTGCTTAGTATAGACTATCGGAAGGCTTTGCCGCAAACCAGCGACTTGGAATCAATCGTGTTCGATTTCGTGACTTGTGACTACGGCTTTACATACGATGACATTTGACTAGCAACAGAGCGTTCGACTGTGATCATATTATTCAGCTGTTGGTAGCATTTGCATTTAGCTAAATCTAATTTCAATGTACTTGATATACAAATTTTGATTTTAACGTCTTGTATTTCTAAGATTCTCTTGTTTAGGTACATCATGATTGAGAAGTTGTTAGTTCGTTTTAGAGTTCCATACCTCGAAAGGAAAAAAAAAACCTTTTGTTGTCTGTCAAGACCCTTTATCTCCGGAACGCATGGAGGTACCGAGTTGAACTTAAAACCATATACTCCATTTTGCGGTCCCTTGTAGCTGTAAATTAACGAAAAAAAAAGAAACGGCCGTTTAAAAACTTATAATGCGAAAAACGGTAATCTAAAAATTCGTGTAAAGCAAGATTTTATAGCACAGTAAGGAATAAATCTTACAAAAAAAAAACTTTTGCGATTCAGAATATAAAGTAAAGCGCCTGTTTGGGTTCGACCCTAAGACATTCAATTCTCGATATCCGTGTTCAATTCCTAAGTCAGAGATGTTACCACTGGTCCACTACTGCTTAAATAGTAGTAGGTATTGATTTTGTCTTATTACGACTTTGTTAATAAAACACAACTTTATTTCGATTATTTTTTCCATGTAAACATATCACTTATTATTTTGAAGTGTCTATGTCTATTAAGTGATAGTCGTTCACTGTGATAAGCTATCGATTCGTTTCATAAGAGCCTACTGTTCAAGTGGATTACTCAACTAGTAGTAATGTGGAGTACAATCTAGCCGTTTCCAGAAAACAGTAATCAGAAACGTTTATTTTAAACTAGCTTTTGCCCGCAGCTTCACCCGCGTGCTTATAATATAGCCTATGCACTCAGAAATAAAGAAGCTTTCTATAGAGAAAAAAAAATTAGCAAACAAACCTTTACTTTTATAGATTACTTCTTACAAACAAAAAAAAACTGCGCACTGAGGGTTCCGTGCAAACTACAATTCCCGAATGGAGTCTCGAAGATTTTTCCGATTTGCAATTTTTTTTTGTGACGTAGGTAACAAAATTTTTTACTGCTAGAAGGGACCGCAGACCTGAATATATAGGTTTTAATTTCATCCCGATACCTCCACGCGTTCCCAAGATAAAGAGTCATGACAGACAGACAGACAGACGGACGGACAACAAAGTGATCACGGAACCCTAAATAACATAAAATAATAAACTTAACTTACCTCTTTATTATATTAGTGTATAGATTAGTATGAAAGTCGTATAGGGTGGAACATAGTTGTAAAATCAGTAAAGTCAAAACAAAACAAACTTTAACTCTAACCCATTAAGATTCTAAATACAATAAAAATCTCAAAGCCATGACTCTACCAAGCCCTATAACTTCAAAGATGCAGAGATAAAGTCTTTCAAGCTATTTACAAGCTCTTCAACCAACTTCCTTGCTTATTACTACCCTGCACGTAGCATAGAGCCTCTAGCTAACTCTACCTAATGTAGAGTGAAATTTAATCTTGGCTCTTTGTAGAGCGACTGTGTGGATTTAAATATTGTATTTGAAAAGCTTTCAGAATATTTCTATTTATAATGTGGCTTCAATGTTATCTTAGCTTTATTTGACATAGATTATGAAGTAAGTAGAGTAGGATATGGAAAAAGAATTGACATTTTTTAGGGAAAGAAATCATCTAAATATCATCCCCCGCCCTTGGGTGGAGAGGGAGGGCAATTCTGATTTTTACAGATTAAAAACACACTCCGGTTCCTTCTTTGCCACTGTTCCATGGCCCCGGGGATCCCTTTCGCATCACCCATGGCCACAGCAGGCCTTGACTCGGCTAAGTCCCTACGGTTGCTGACAACTCTTTGAAGCGCGCGTGGAACACTACACGACGTCGACGACTTGGGCTCGGTCGGTTATTGGAAGGTCGGAAGGCGAGCTATCCATTGCTCGCCATCCGCAAGCCCGCGCCTACGGTGGCCGGTAATTGGGATCGGAATCCGGGCTGGGGTGAAATAGAGGAGGATCTGGAAGAAGAATTGGAAATGCTGTAGGGTAGTGTTTTTTTTTTGGTGGGGATATATGGATGGAGAGGGAGAGGCCAAAGAAAAGATGGAGGATTGTGTAAGGAGTGATATGAAAGAAAAGGGAGTTAGTGATAGTGTGACGAGTGACAAGATAGAATGGAAGAAAAACACGTGTTGCGCCGGCCCCGAGAAATATGGGATAAGGGCAGAAAGAAGAAGAAGAAGCCTCTTCTCCTTCTTCCTACCCTTAAGTCTGTTATGTATGTGTGAGTATGGTTTCCGTACCCAATCCTACGCGGAACATTGTGCGTGGGCTATGTCGGCCAAAAACCCTTTAGTATGCTGGTTCTAATCAGCCCACCTCTCTCCAAAAATGTATTACGTCTCTCAAGATTTTCAGGGCGTCTGTGAGGGAATTAGGGAGTCCTAAGGTTCGTGTATGTGTACCAGTAACACCTGTGAAGTTTCCTCCTCCAAGCATGCTCTGCACAGGGGGCTGTCTGAGATGCCTGTTGTGGCATCCCACCCACACGTACAAAGCGTTTTGGGAACACATTTACTGTGCGTACAGCCAAGTGGGATTTCCTGCCGGAGTCTATGTTTCCTGTCAGCTACAAATGAGGGGTCTTTAAGTAGAAAGTGACTTCTAGATAAGCGTGCTCCATCGTTGACCACATCATCGCTTATCATCATGTGAGTTGGTGATCAAACACAAGCCTATCAATAGATAATAATCATTTAAAAAATTTTGTGAAGATCAAAAGAGTGAGAAGGGAAATCATTTAAAGATTCCTATCAGATTTACAAGGAGTCTTCCGCACTTCCCTCCACAATCCGCTTGTCTCAGACCTTATCCTAATGAATTATTAAGCAAACAGAAGCCTTGTCAAATACGTTCAAAATTTAATTAGTCACGTGTTTGGTATAGATTACCGTCGCGCATAATTAGGAGGGAAGTGGGACATCGTTAGCGGGAATCGTAATAACTTATAGTGAAATATTTACTTTAATAGTTTATTCTTTAGCTAGCCCACAACTTACACAGACTACAACACAATACTGTGTAAAAAAGCTGTGTTAAAATTAAATTTACAAGTTAGATAACGATAAAAAAGATATGGCCGGTTAGTGACAAAAAACGTATATTTCGACACTCTCAATGGAATTAAAATTCATAGGGTACTTCCCGTTGTTATCAAAATCCAGGAATTCGCCATGAAGAAAGATCTCATACTTACTATAAAAATATCTAGAAAAAAAATTGAAAACTGTTTTGCAGTTATGTCACAAAAAAAAAAACTTTTTTGCAATTCGTAAAAATCTCTGAGACACGATTTGGAAATTGGACGGTTTTCATAGGTAAGTTGGTACAAAACCCTCAATGCGCTAAGTTCGGGAGGTTCCTGATTCGTGCGGAAGTGACGCCCGGGTGTCGCCACTGTGCGGAACGCTCGGAGGATACGGTGGAGCACACAGTGGAGATGTGCCCCGCTTGGACAGAGCATCGCCATGCCCTCGTGGGGGCGATCGGCGGCTGCGACCTCTCGCGCCGGGCTTTGGTACAGGCCATGGTCTCCAGCCGCCGCTGGGATTTCAATCCCGATTTCCAGCCACCGTAAAACCACCCTTAAGGTAGCTTAGTCCCGTTACGAAGCAAGGCCCTGTTAAGGCAACGAAGGAACGGGAGTCGATTTTTAGTCAGTAAAAGTCTGTCACTATCTCCCGCTCCACCCAAGAGCGGGGGACGTCATTAGATGATTTTCCCATTGGAAAAAAAAACCCTTTAATGCGCGAGCCCAACTCGCACTTGCCCAGTTTTTTTACCACAAAATTAAATTACAGAATCACAATATGTGGTATCAAAGAAGGTAAAATGGGAGATTATGCTCCGTATTCTCTCTTCTTTGATCTCGCAATGATGCCTTTCAGTAACATTCTTTTAAGCTAGGATGTTATTTTTAATTAATTAACTAAGCTTTGCCTTCAAAGAGAAATCGTTTTACAAAAGAGAACGCAATTACCTTGGCTTAGTGCACTAGGTAATATCTCAAACAGTTTTTATTCTTTCCAGGAAAGTTGGTATTTTGCAGTTGAGCCTTTGTTATGTAAACGCTTTGTCTGTAAATGGAAATTGAGTTACCAAAGAGGGCTTTTACAAGTACAAATTATGCACAGACATAAGTAGTATAGTTTTGATGTTAGTTTGGTGAGAATAATAGGAACAAAGTTACTGACACAGCACAAAAAATCGCTATAAGTAAGGGTTAGTAGGAAGACATAATGCTCGCAAAATAGACGATCGAAAGTTCCTAGAGTGATGATCCTGTTTTGGAAGAGGCAGCGTAGGACTACTACAAGGTGGACCGATGCCCTGGTGAGAGTTGCTGGAATCCGTTGGATGCGAGGTACATAAGACCAGTCGTTATGGTGATAGGTACTTGGGGGAGGTCTATCTTCAACAGTGGTCGTCTTTTGGCTGAAAAGATAATGATGGTTGTTTAAAAAAGATACCGCAGCTCTGGATCACTTAAGGCAACTGAAATAACACAGGTGGGGTTATTTATAGTCAGAAAAAACAGTCTCTGACTTTTCACCCAGAGTGGTAGTTATTTGATGACTTCCCTCCAAAAACAGAGCCCAGAGTCGCGGGCTTGCGGACAGCGAGGAATAGGTAGCTCGCTGTCCGGCCGTCTGATAATCGTTCGGATCGAGCCCAAGTCGTTGATGGCGCGCACCTATAAATGTCAGCAAACTGTAGGGGCCCAGGGTCGAAGCTGACTGGGATCATGAGTTCGCTTCTTAAATATCTTTTAAGAACCCGGCCCTGGAATGAAATGCAACAAAGGAACTAGAATTGGGTTTTACCCAGTAAATATCTGACATGCCCTCGCGCCGCGCCCAAGGGCGGGGGATGTTATTGGATAAATTCCCACTTAAAAAAAAAGTATTGGTCCTTATTTATAGCCAATGAGTGTAGATACCTTCATTGCAATGAAATAGATACACCTCCTATAAACATCTATGTCCCAGTATCGATAAAACTGCTTTTCGGATCGAGTTAATATCGTAAAAACACGGCCCTCATGACGCAATGGCCACGAATGGCCGATCTACCTTGTTTTATAGATATCCAGGATTAGGGGGTCATGCCGGCTCTCTAAAATGGAGCTTGAGTAAAGTCATTGATATTGCTTGGTTTAATGGTGAGGGATTTAGTGTAAGATTCACTTATTACACGACTACGCATAGAGGAGTGTCGTTTTGTAGTAGACTTTTGGGTGTATTTTGTCATATTGCTGGTCCATTTAAGAGGAGCCGTACCTACTTTTGAGACAGTTTTTGGGTTCAATATCCAAAAGTTAAAAACAGGACCCCATTGCTAAGACTCCACTGTCCGTCTATCTGTCACTAGGCCGTATCTCATGAACCGTGACAGCTATTGACAGATGATGTATTTTGGTTGCCGCTGTGACAACAAATAAAAACAGATTGCATCACTGCTTACTATCAGGTGGGATTGCAGTCAAGCACTAGTTGATATAAATTAAAAAAAAAGAATAAATATTTACGTAGTGATCCCATGCAGCAAGGTATTTTTTGACGGTACCAGCCTACTAGTATTTTACAGATTGCGTTTTAAATAATATAATAATAATATTCCACAACTATCACACAACGCTATTTAGTCTCAAGCTAAGCAGAGTTTGTGTTATGTGTACTAGACTACTGATAAACATACTTATATATTTCTAAATACATACATACTATAGATAAATTACACCCAGACACAGAATAAATGATCATGCTCATTACACAAAGATTTATCCTGGGTGGGAATCGAACCCACGACCTCCGGCATAGCAGTCAGGGTCACTAACCACTAGACCAACAGGCCTGTCAGTTTTGGAGAGTGTGTGTGGGAATTGCATGACTTGATTCCACCATTACCTTTATAACATCAGATAATCCGACGTAAGGCGAGTATTCATCCTTACGTTGTTGTAACCTCTACGGTCCGGACTAAGCGTTTCGCCTCGTCATTTCTACCGCAAACATCGAAGGACTGGAACAATTTGCCTGCTGCCGTCTTCCCGTCCGATTGTAATTTGGATGTCTTCAAGGCTAGAGTGAATAGACCCCTCATAAACTAGTGCGATAACAATAACAATTGCATCGCTGCTTAGGCTGACATCAGACGAACTGCATCGCAGCGAACGCGCGCGGTCGATATATTTAACTGCATGCAGTTGTACGTACGTTCGACTTCGTGCAGTAATGATATCAACTGCACGCGGTGGGCTTCAGTCGAGTGAAGTCAATATCAACTACATGCAGTCGTGCCTTAAACTTTACGCGGACGACTGCAGTCGTTTTAGTCAGATTTTTCCTGACTAAAACCCATCCATATTCCTTTAGTTGTGCCGTGCCTTCCAAGGCCACGGGGACTCCTTCGAATTATCTCGTTGCTCGAAGTCCTCCAACGTCATTCCGTACTAGAGATAGGTAATGTTTATCTAACTGTCCTAAATCTAGAGTGACATGACCCTCAGAGCTTCTAAAAACCTTTTAAAATACGACAATAGATAAAGAATCGGTAGACCGTATGAACCACTTAGGTACCTGCGTTCTTGGGCTCAATATAAAAATAGTAAGGTTTTACTCACGCAACCTTCTACGATATATAAAGGTGTGGCTGATAATATGTGATAATATTAGCTCAGATATTACTGAAGGCTCTTTTTTTAAACATTTTCTTAAAAGTGACGCCAAGAGATTTTTTTTTCTTTCTTTTACCTTGGTTAGAGATTAAGCATTGCCATTCAACGTAGCAATGCCTTCAGTCTTTTCAGCATACTTTCAGTCGACCGGAGTCAGCCATTCGAAGGATTTTTTAATTCCATATTTTAGATAAGAGTTACAGTCGTATAATTTTAATCAGTTAAAATTATTTTTTTTTTAAATAAAGTACTCTAGAACCAAAGAAGTTCAAAAAGGAGGTGTTACTCAGCTCACCAGAATCTTTTGCATTTTGTATTTTTATGTATCATCATCAGAAGGAAAATTCTTTCTTGAATTCAAAGGGTGGTGTACTTCCCAGTGATTTTTTTCCACTATAAAAAAAAGGTGCCAAGTGGTGGTTTCCAGGAGGTGGTGCTGGGCCTGAGAGAGCTCTTCAAACTTTATATTTTGGTTTTTGTGTAACTTAATTATGTTATTTACTTATTCTTGTTCATAGAATGCTCACAGACTAATAATAAGCTTCCATGTATGTATACACATCTAGTTACAAATTCGTGAAAGAATCTTTCCAAAGTATAAAATACTTTCTTTGGTAGAAGACCTTATAACCATACATGTATTTGTATACATTATGTATCATAAAATACGAAAAAAACTGCGCTATCCGTAAGGAACTACGGTTGCAAATTCTAATGAGAAATATTTTAATGAGAACTTAGGGCTTAGTAACTGCTGCTGAGTCTATAAATAATATTAATAGTAAATACTGGTATAAATTATTCTCAATAGCCTACACGTAGAGGCTTGTGGATTTTCTATTCAACGCACTTTATGTAAAATTGCTTAATAATTTACAAAACTGAACATAGCTATTTTCATAAACTTTAAATGTCATGTTTTTAGTTATATTAATGTTCATCGATAGCCAATTCTTCAAATGTAAACTCTTGAATAAACATAGTTTCTTATCGAAGTTAAAAACGGTTTTTACAACGGCGATAAAATTTTATGAAAGCGAACGAAATAAAATTGTTACGTAGCTTTGTTTAATTCAAGTTTTTAACTTCTTAATAAGTACTTTTTACTTTGTTAAAACTAACTTAAACATTGTTTTATTTATTGATATAAACTAGAGCTTGACTGCGATCCCACCTGATGGTAAGTAGTGATGCAATCGTTGATGGTGAGGTGCACTCTAGACTTGAAGACACCAAAATAATAGTATTGTAATATAATATTATTAGTGGAGATCGACTAGAGCGTCGCACAATGATTGTTGTTATAGTGGTCCCTCATGAGTGGAACCTCGTGAAAGCTGAGAAAGATAAGCAAAATAAGTATCTTGACTTAGCTCGCGAGGTTGTCGACATGTGGGAAGTGGATAAAGCAATCATTATGCCGATAGTCGCAACGGCCAACGGCTTAATAGCCAATAGCCTCGAACAACATCTGAGGAGGCTCTCGTTTGGTAGCTGGATCAAGGGCCTGATCTAGACAGCAGTACTCCTTGACACGGTGTGCATTGTTAAGAGATTCTTCTCTCAGGAGCCCTGAACACCGGTAGCTTGGACTCTGTTCCCGATGCCGGTGAGCTACATTTTTGATTGTTTTTTGAATGTTTTCTTATAAAGAAATATTTAAAAAAATAACAGATAAGTATAGATATATAAAATAAATAAATCGGATAATAATTGTAAGACTAATTTAACCTTTCGAATATCGTAATTAAAGACACAATAGAAAGACAATGAGAAAGCGAACGTGCTCGCTTAGGGTTAAAGATTAAATTTTTAAATGATTATTACTTATTTTCCTAGTAACATTCAACCGTTGAGAATTTCTTTACAAAACTACAGATTGTCACTATTATAAACACGTTTATTTTTTGAACGAAAATTACTAATTTTCCTAATAACACTCTACCTTTGAGAATTTCTTCACAAAACTAAAAGAATTTCGCGAAAAAACACCTTCGTTCCAAGAAAGCAAAAGCAATTACGAACACTGGCAGAATGTTTTCAACTAAATGCCTCAATAAATCGGTGTATCCGAACGAAACATGCCCGTCATCGCCATTTTACTAAATTATCTGTGGCACAAAATGGCGGCCGTAATGGACGCGTAGTTTCCCGCCAAAAGATTGAAACTTTATTGACGGCCATTAATTTTCCTTTGGAAGGTGACTGAGGTTAATTTTGCTTGTTTTTGGCCTGATTGATATGAAACAAAACACTGCTTAGGGGTGAAATATTAACTGGTGTGAATTTAATTACTTTAACGGAAAACCCATTTGCATTTTATGGATTAGTGTAGAAAGGGATACGAATTTGTATGCCTTGCTCTCTCGCACGTGGAATTATGATGAAGGAATACAAAGGAATATTAATGTGGATTACGTTTTATGGTGTTTAATTTTGAAAGGTGAAGGTTGTGATTTACAACTTGGTGTAAGGAAAAGTTAATATAGAAATCGCTGGTTCGGACGATAAAACAGTTGCCTAACAACTTAAATCTTGCAGATTACCACTTTTAAGGAGGGTTCAAATCAAACTCATTACAAATATTCGCTTCACGTCACGAATTTGTTAGGCAAACATTTGAAGTGTGACCTTCTGTTATTTTGGATACTAAGCCCTTTAAGCCATGTCTTCGTATGAATAGTTAATTTGTTTTCCATTATGACATGAATTTACACATTCTAAGGTTTGGTAGTATTTCGCAGCAAATTAATCAAGTCAACCTTCTTAGCTAGCAATACTACAATAAAATTCTCAGCTCTAAATTTTAAATAAGTATTAAAATTGTGTGTAACTTGATATATTACTTAGGCTTTGTTTCATCGCAATCGTTTGACTATATTGAATGATATATAAGAGTCAATCTATCTATCTAATAATAGTTTATTAGTAAAGCAAGTTTAAGTTTTTACAATAAATACATGATTGGAGCCTCTTTTTAGGCAGGTAATACCTGTGTTAGGGGACTCCCCTCTTTCGTAACAATAAGTATCATGAAAACAAACAAGTCATTATAATTTTACAATTTTACTTTTATAATTTTACACTAAATCTATACAAATTAATCTAATCTAGGGTCTGCGAGTGTATGTGTGAGTGTGTGTGAATGAGAGTTTAGTATGTATATGTATTAAAGTTTTAAAAATGTTTAAATGTCATTGTATGTAAGTGATTTTATTCATTCCATTCATTTACTACGAGTGTATTCATTGACTGTTAGGCGATACGAAGCTAGTCTATAATATGTATGTATTTAGAAATATATAAATAAGTATGCTTATCAATTGTCTAGTACTCATAGCACAAACTTTGCTTAATTTAGAACTAGATGGATGTATGTGATATAAAAGTTACAATTGGTTTTTGTTTTCTTTTTCGGATTCACGAAAATGTTGCTTCATTTTCGTCACAAATATAAGTACTTTAATAGATAATACACTACAATGATAAACTATAATCGCAACTATTAATAGCGAGTGAACGTTTACAGATTGTTGGGCCATAACTATTCGAGCGTGTGAACGTAAAACGGATCGCTTGGCTTACACCTGTACCTACAGGGTTGGGGTATAAACGGTTTTATTAACATTTTATTGGAATACCGGCAGAAGGGGCGATGTTGATTAAAATTGCTGAAATAGTTTACGATTTTTTTTTAAATGGAGACGCATTACTGATGAAGAAATTATGTACGTTGAGACGTTGGGTACAGGCACAAAATAGATAGGTACAGAAGACTTTGTATGTAGATTGACTTCTGTACCTACCTATTTTGTGGTACAGGTTCCTATCTATGGAAAAATGACGATTATTGTTTGTAAAAATAAAAGAACGAAAAATAATTTATTTGCGGAAAATTAAGTTTTTAGGGTTCCGTATTCAAAGGATAAACGACCCTAACTAACCATATCACTAAGACTCCGCTAGCTGTATCTCATGAACTGTGATAGTTAGACAGTTTAATTTTTTATAGGTGATAAATTACGGTTCCCGCTATAACAACAAATACTAAAAATAGAATAAAATATTTCATATCGTTATACTATAGACATGATTGTTTTTGCCGTTTTTTATAGATAATATTACGGAACCCTTCATGTGCGAGTCCGACTCGCACTTGGCTGTTTTTTTTTTGTGCTACTCGTGTACGGAAGAGTAACATTCATACACTCATGCATACAAACTTTCGCTTAATATTATACATCACATCACATAACATTGCGATGTGATGTGATGTGATGTAATTATTATATAGTGTGATGTCTTAAAAATCAATACTTTTGTCTTCAAGTTGTTTCACCGTAGTTTAGAAGACTTAGTTTAGCAAAGTTACCTTAAATTACTAGCTATTATAACCTGAAATTTCTCCTCAAACTGGTGATATTAATCACCAAACAGCCTTACCCCCACTTTGTACAAAGCGCTATTGTAGATCCCCAGCCAGGCTATACAAACTCAAACTCGAAACTATTTTAATTAGCCTAAGTGACATTTGACTAATCTCAGTTGTCAAGTCGATTGGGGCTATGAAATGCGCGTTCAGATGATAAGGGTATAAGTACTTAAGTCATCTGTTTAAAATGTAGCCAGAGGCTACAATTTGTGGGCTGTGAAATTCAGTATCACTCTGTACTATTACATCACATTCATTATTATTACAAAGGTGAGTCACAAAATATATAGGTACAGAAATCAATCTACATACAAAGCGCGCTCGAGCAACGCACACATAGACACCGCTCATGGACACGATATTTTGGAGCGTCTCGGCCCGCTCGTCGAACAGTTCCGGCCCAAACGCTCATTAGTGTGTGTCCACCGAGCGAAGGTATAAAAAGTGAAGTATATACATGAGATTGTCTTCTGTACCTATCTATTTTGTGGGTGAGTGTTTGCTCCAGAACCTTTCAGCCCCAACAACCATCAGTTTTGCGAGGTACGTACCCTGCTCACTGCCACTTACGTTAGGCGATTCTTCGAGCAATGTCCTTACCGTTGCTTTCCTGAGGATATCTTCACGACTGACCTGACCACGCATGGAAACTCCGAACATAGCCCTCTCTCAAGAGTTATACTTACCGAGACACTAAGGCGGCGCGACTAGTCGCCGCTACCAACAAAATATACGCAGCTCTATGGAGAGTTACCGGGTGTCCGGGTCCGCACCAATTTGGTGGCGCGACCAGTTTAGGCGTGTGTGACTCTTGTGTCTGGGGCCTTAGTCTGCTATTGCAATAGTGTCAGAATGATCTATCATTGATGTCATAATTGTCGATTTTGACAAGTTTGTTAATCTGCTAATATAATGGCGTCACTAAGACTTTCCAATGGTCAACCACTGACACTTCATTGAAAGAAGTGACATAGAATGGTAATCTCGTATATATTGACAAATGAATACTTGAAGTTTGCGGTAATCTGCGAAAATTTTGACAGTTTATTTGGTCAGTGTTTTACCATTAGAACGTTATTGTGCAGTTATTGGTTTTAATATGCTCGAAATTATCATTCTACCACAATTCTATTACAAGACCATTGACCGATCAATGATCGATCATTATGAATTAGCAGATTATAAATTTTTAGCAAAATGAAAATTGGATTGTGTTGGAATGACGAATGCATAAAAATAGAAGACTTGGGGCCCTGTATGGTGTTTAGTTTAGTAGCTTAGGGCTATGTTTCACCGGGATACCATGGCAGCGTATCTGGTGGCGTTACCCATTTGGGTGACATAAAACCTTCTTATAAAGACCATCGTGAACGACCACGTTTCAGAGCCTTACATCATCACTGGCCATGGAAAATTTTATTTTAATCCTGATAAAAAAAACCTCCTTAAAGAGTGTAAGAGTGTCCGTTTCGAGGTACATTTTCATACAACCGCTCTTACGTGATTATGATGTTATTATACATCTTTCTCGAGATATTTTGGATACACAGTTGTTTTATGGATATTATCTAGGCTTCTATAGAAATAAACACGTAAATATGTGTAAAAATAATCTAGTAAAGACCTCTGAAAATGTACTGTTTTACGTGAACTTTGCTTTTACCTTTTGCCCTCTTTAATATAAATTAAAAATATATAAAAGCACATCTAAAGAAGCCTTGCACATTTAATTGAAATTCTGAACGACAACAATTTTTCCAAAAAACTTTTAAGTGTTTAAAAAAGCACATATTTCCTGGAACAAGTTTTGTAAAATATTCGAGTAAATCACGGAATTGCCGAATGCCGTTATCTATCTTTTTTTTGCATTGCCTCTTCATCAAACATCACGTCGGATTGCATTAGATGAAGCAACAAGCTTTTAAACCATGCTCGATGTTTGATAGGCGAGTTCAAAAGGATCCTCATAACACCATTTCTGCTTAAATTCAACAGTGTTTCGCAAAGCACTTTGCCTGTATGGTGTGGAATATGCCTCGTCATTCAACAATTTAATGGCAGGCAGCCTTTTATCTGAGGTAAGCCATGTTCGTATATTAAATATGTACCTTACAATTTAAGGTAACTTTTCAATTTATATCCTGTCACTATTTGACTGGCCTGTTGGTCTAGTGGTTAGTGGCCCTGACTGCTAAGCCGGAGGTTTTCGATTCGATTCCCACCCAGGGCAAATGTTTGTGTTTCTGCTTTCTGCTTATCAGTAGGATCATTAATTTGTTCTGTGTCTGGGAATAAGTATGTTTATCAGTTATTTAGTACTTATAACACAAGCAGCTTGAGACTAGACGGCGTTGTGTGATAGCCTTTATTTGTCTTTCAAAACATATAAAAATACATTTAAAAATATAAAAAATTGTTCGCTGGTATCGAGAGCAGGGTCCACGTCACCGGTGGTTAGATCTCCAGAGACAGGAACCTCCTCATAATGCGAGCCGTATAGAGGAGTACTGCCTTCTTCATCAGGCCATTGATCCAACCGCGAAACGACAGCTTCGACTTTCGACAGATGGTCGTCGAAGCTTATTTATTATTATTAGTTGATTTTGTTTGTGCGTGTGTTGCTTTAGTTCGCCTATATAAACTGTAAGTAAATAATCAAATAATCTTATCATTAACAAATTTACTTAATTCATTAAACCCCAAGCGAACGCCCGCCGGTGTTCGCGCACCTATTGTCTTTCTATTGTGTCTGTGATTTCCACGATTGAGAGGTTTTTTTTTTCTCTTTAGGTTAGGTTTTTATTTTGCAAATGTTACAAAACTTATCTTATTTATTAAAATTAATTGCTAGGAAATTAAATTAAACAAATTAAACAATAACTTAAATAATTAAAAATTGAGAGGTTAAAATAAATGTAATTAACACTGTAATGGGCTCATCTCTTTCAATCATTCACTTTATTACGTCAATCAGTGTTGGAGATAAAACCTTCTTGCAAGCTTCCTAAATTATATGAAAAAATATGACACTTCTATTTGTCACTTGTCTTCACTTGTTTTTTGTAAAATATATTGTTCACACCGAAAATTATTAAAAACTAATTTGCATTGAGCATCCAGTCATTGATTTTCATCAGAATACCCATAATTCTCGCACATGGTCCATAACGAGCCGGATGAAATATAATTAAGAAGATCAGCGATTATTTTCAAGAAAAAGAATAGAGACTGACTTCCACGCTGAATGGAGGTTCATGAGTTCACTGCTGGAGAACTGGATTGATTTCAAGCAAGTTAGTTAGTGGTGTACAGTTATAATTACGCTAATATCGTCACCCAACACTCAGGTAGTATATATAAGTAGTCATACTAAGGTCAGTACTATTTTATTAAATTACCAATTATATTGTGTTTGAGTAAAATCATTAGGTACTTTGTTGCATTGTGATTAGTATTTTATTCAACAGCAATGTTAAGTTTAAACTCATACTTTTAACAGTATAGTTAGCTATTTTGCTACATTATTAAACTTACATTATATTAAGCTGTAACTAATTACATAACTACTTAACAGTGGTATTAATTTTTAACAAGTATCTTGACATAATAAAAATATTTGAGTGTTAGATATTAGTACAAGTCATTGTTATAAATTATAGTTAGCAGTCAGAAAGGGCATAGACTACAGCTAGGCGTATAATTATTGAAATTATATTGTTGTTTTAATTTTTATATTCCTGTATCAATGCCAGGTTGACAACACTCGTCTCCCAGAATGTCTGAGGAAAAGGATTTAATTAAGAAGCGAGGCAGCTTCAAAGGTCGCTTGACTAGTTTCCTCAATTTTCTGGACTCATTCAAGGACAAGGAGCTATCTAGCTGTGATGTGTCCGAGTTGCAGTTGCGCATGGGCAAGATAGAGGCGTTGTATGAGCAGTATGATGAGGTACAGTTACGTCTAGAATGCATTGTTGACGACATCAACTTACAATATTCTCAGCGTTCCGAGTTTGAGTCTATTTATTATAAAACCTTATCTAGAGCCCAGAATATTCTGACTGACTACAATAAAGATAATAAATCGATGGAAAGTTGTAAAAGTACTCGTGTTAGCATAAAGCAGCCGGTTAAATTGCCAACGATTCAGTTACCAAAGTTTAGCGGATTATATTGTAATTGGCTTGAATTCCGCGACACCTTTACTAGCCTAATTCATTGTAATGATGACATAGACGCAATCAATAAGTTTCACTACTTGCGAGCATCACTTGAGGGAACAGCTGCTATAGTTATCAAATCCATTGAGTTTTCTTCAAGTAATTACTCTGTGGCATGGTCATTGTTATGTGATCGGTTTGACAACAAAAGATTACTGGTTCAGAATCATATAAGTTCATTATTTACTATTGAATCAATTACAAAAGAATCTTCTGTTGCCATTAAGAATTTGATCGATCAGTTAAATAAAGACTTGCGAGCTTTAGAGTCATTAGGGGAGCCTGTGAAACACTGGGATACACTTTTAATCTACATTGTCACACGAAAACTTGATCAAAAAACCTATCGTGAGTGGGAGGAGTGCAAAGGTAGGATAGACAAGGATGGCTTAATCACGTTTAACGCATTTATGCAATTCTTACGCAATCGAGCCGACCTCATCGAGACCCTGGAACTCCCCCGCAATCATTATTCGCAATCACCAGGTAAATCAGGTCCTAAGATCAAGTCAATGGTAGCACAATCTCCTATCAATTCTAGCACTGACTCAGCTTCTAAACCTTGTCCTAAATGTAATAACAACGATCACACATTAAATAATTGTCCACAGTTTCTCGCATTGAGTAACGATGACCGTCTCAAATCATTACCTAGTTATAAGGTATGTTTTAACTGTTTTCGTTCCGGACACTATGCTAACAAATGTAAAAAACCAGGCTGCAAACTATGCAAACGTAGGCACAACACATTAGTTCACGTACATTCTAATGGCACTGTATCGAATACACCTAGTGGTAATTCGATGAATAACTTGTCTGCTACGACTGAAACGAATAACGTAGCTTTATCCGCAAACATTGCATCTCCGTGTGGTCATACGCAACGAGATGTGTTGTTATCAACCGCTTTGATCAAATTAAGAGACCACAATGGGTGTGTGCATCTCGCTCGCGCGGTGCTCGATAGTGGTAGCACGTCTTCACTCATAACAGATAGGTTGTGCAATAAACTTAACTTTAAAACTAGCCAGGTAGATAGATCAATCCTTGGAATCAATAACGTCACTTCGCACGTAGGTAAAATATGTCGGGTTAAGGGTACGCCATTAGATGATAGCTTTGTATTCGAACTAAATTGTTTTGTTCTTCCGTTCATTACGAGTAGTGTTCCGTGTCGTCAGATAAATATTTCTGATTTCGACTTACCCTCGAATATTACTTTAGCTGATCCTACTTTTTATAACCCTGCCGATGTTGATATTTTAATCGGCGCTGATCTTTTTTGGGATTTGTTAGGATCTCAAAGACTAAAGTTAGGTACCGGGAAACCAATATTATGTGAAACCCGTCTAGGATGGATAGTTTCCGGTCCAATTACTCAGAATACTATCTCACTGCTGACGAATGACGTAAAGTGCAATATGTCTAAAATGGTTGCCGACAGCGATGGTGACTGGGAAAACCTCAAGTCAGAATTGACAAAGTTTTGGCAATTAGAGGAGGTGAATGCGAAGTCTTCCAATTCTTATATGCCTGAAGAGAAATTGTGTGAAGACAATTTCGTTACAAATACGACACGATTGTCTGATGGTCGTTTTTGTGTTCGCATCCCCCTTAAGAAAGATCCTTCAATTTTAGGAAATTCTTTTAATAAAGCCACACATTGTTTACATTCTTTAGAGCGTAAATTAAAGGTTAAGACGAACTTTAGTAGAATGTATCATGACTTTTTGTCAGAATACGAGTTACTTGGTCATATGACAAAAATTAATAAACCTAATTTATGTTTGGGTTATTTTATTCCACATATGGGAGTTTTACGCGAGTCGAGTACCACGACCAAACTTCGTGTTGTTTTCAACGCTAGTGCTTCTACTTCGACGGGAGTGTCCTCTAATGACCTACAGATGGTTGGGCCAACCGTACAGGACGGTCTATTGTCTATACTTCTTCGCTTTAGAGTCCACAAGTATGTTTTATCTGCGGATGTGGAGAAGATGTATAGACAAATAGTCGTCCACCCGTCGGACAGATATTTACAACAGATTGTTTGGCGTGATAATGTTAGTGATCCTATTAATGTTTATCAATTAAACACCGTCACGTACGGTACGGCCAGTGCGCCATTCCTTGCGACACGATGCCTTAAACAAGTAGGACTCGACTGTAGGAACCCTAAGATATCGGAAATCATCCAACATGACTTCTATGTCGACGACTTGCTGACCGGAGGGGATGACTTAGATGAAGTAAAGTTCATTCGCACTGAAGTCACCAAAGCGCTTGCGTCGGCATGTATGCCATTGAGAAAGTGGAAGTCAAATGATTCTCAATTATTGTCGAATGCTGTCCCTGCGTCATACGATTTGAACATTGGACAAAATGAGCCAGAAAAGTTGCTTGGTCTCTGTTGGCATATCGGCACTGTTGAGATAGGGTTTCCTATAGGTCTGACTAAATCTTCGACTAGGTACACAAAGCGTGACTTGTTATCCGTTATTGCGCGAATCTTTGATCCCTTAGGTCTGTTAGGTCCTATTGTTATTACTATGAAGATCTTGCTACAGAAAATGTGGTTAGATAAATTATCATGGGATCAACCATTACCTAATGAGATTTGTAAACAATGGGAGATTATTATTAAATCTTTACCTCTTTTAAATCATGTTCGCATTCCGCGACTTGTAGTCTGCAATTCATTTACGGAGTTAGAACTCCATATTTTCACAGACGCGTCTGAGTCCGCGTACGGTGCTTGCGTCTACATTCGCAGTGTTAATGCTAAGGGTGAGTACATGGCTCGCTTGTTAATGGCAAAGAGTCGAGTTGCTCCCATCAAGCCTACGACAATTCCGCGACTGGAGTTATGTGGTGCGGTAGTCGGTTCTCGTCTTCACGAGAAGGTGATGAGCTCACTTCGAGTGAAGATCAGTCGGGTTTATTGTTGGACTGATTCAACCATTGTCTTGGGATGGTTACAGATGATGCCTACCAGACTTCAGCCCTTTGTGCGCAACCGCGTTGCTGAGGTTTTGGATAAGTCGGGTAACTGTACTTGGAGGCACGTCCCAACAGATCAAAATCCAGCAGACCTAATATCTCGTGGCATGGATATTAGTGATCTGCAGGAGTCAGATCTGTGGTGGAAAGGACCAGATTTTTTAAAACTAGATTCGTCTGAATGGCCTTCTCAAATTACGAGCCCAGGACTACAATCGTTACCGGAGACTCGACCTAAAATCATATTACATGTTGTAAACGATTCGAAACCTGAAGTTTTAATTGATTTTAGGCGTTATTCCAATTACACACGGCTCGTACGATCTGTTGCCTACGTATTACGATTTATTAAGTCATGTAGAAAGCATTACCCTAAAACCAAATACTTGTCACATGATGAGGTACAAGATGCACTAACTCTTGTCATTATTAAGAGTCAGATTCAATCATTTTCTGAATACCAATTATTTTTGAACAAAAAGAGTTTACCTAAAAAGAGCGCCCTTCTAAAGTTTAATGTTTATTTAGACGATAATAATGTAATGCGAGTAGGAGGACGTCTCGATAACTCTAATTTTGCTTATAGTAAGAAACACCCTATTTTATTACAGTCCACTCATGATTTCACTAAACTATTATTTAATTTTGAGCATAAAAGGCTGATGCATGCTGGCCCACAATTATTATTAGCTTCCATTAGGGAAACTTATTGGCCAATAGGAGGTCGCAAGTTGGCGAAAGCCTGTTATCATAAGTGTGTTTTGTGTCACCGTATGAAGGGTAAGGTTGTAGCTCCCTTAATGGGTAACTTACCACGAGAACGCCTTCGTCCAGGTTATCCCTTTGAAAGCACAGGCGTTGATTACGCTGGCCCTATTATGTGTGCTAGTCGCCAGGGCCGTGGATGTAGGTTAGTAAAGGTGTATGTCGCTATTTTTATTTGTTTCACAACCAAGGCCATTCATTTGGAGCTCGTTGGTGATTTAACTAGCAATAGTTATTTACTGGCTTTGTATCGGTTTATTTCTCGGAGAGGTAAACCTGCTGATATTTTTTCCGATAACGGTACCTCATTTGTCGGTGCATACAACGACCTTTCCAAATTTTTAAAATTAAATAGTTTGTCCTTGGGTGAAAGTGCAGCAAACGACGGAATAAGGTTCCATTTTATTCCCGCCTACACCCACATTTCGGTGGACTCTGGGAGGCGGGTGTCAAGTCAGCAAAGTATCACCTTCAGAGAGTGTTGGGAAATTGTAACTTGACTTTTGAGGAGCTGTACACCACACTAACCAAGATTGAAGCCATCTTGAACTCTCGTCCATTGACGCCGTTGTCTTCAGATCCTGCAGATTATACTCCGCTCACGCCAGGACATTTTCTTGTGGGACGGCCACTTACTTCTTTGCCGCAACCTGATTACCAGGATAGCTCTGCCAATTATCTGTCTCGTTACCAGAGGATCGAGCAGCTTCGCCAGCATTTCTGGAGCAGATGGAGCAAGGAGTATGTTGCAGAATTGCAACAACGCTCCAAATGGCGTTCCTGCAAGGATGGCTTGATGCTGAACTCCTTGGTGGTGATCAAGGAAGACGATCTTCCTCCGTTGAAGTGGAGACTTGGACGGATCGTGGCTGTTCATCCAGGAACGGATGGTATCGCCCGTGTAGCTGACATTCGGACGTCTACTGGAGTCGTTCGACGGGCATTCAACCGAATCTGCCCTTTACCTGTGTCTTCAGAATCTGGTTGAAACCATTGGTTTCAACGCCCGGGGAAATGTTGGAGATAAAACCTTCTTGCAAGCTTCCTAAATTATATGAAAAAATATGACACTTCTATTTGTCACTTGTCTTCACTTGTTTTTTGTAAAATATATTGTTCACACCGAAAATTATTAAAAACTAATTTGCATTGAGCATCCAGTCATTGATTTTCATCAGAATACCCATAATTCTCGCACAATCAGACGATAATACCGTCACCGTAGGGCACCTACCATCAATCTCCACTTCGCTGTTTTCAAGGCCCACACTGAGCCACTCCACTCTGAAGGAGCACCGTCTTTTGTTTACATAATTAATCTCTCGTCTACAAACGTAATGACGTTATCCATTCTCGTATATATATGAAGTGTTTGTGGTACAGTCGAGTCGTATACCTTCGTCCGTTTTTAATACTTTACTTATCATGAAGATATGACGTTATTTGAATTTACGGCATCAGTCAAAACAGCACAGCCCTATAGCCAGGTTTTACTAATTTTAAACTTTTTGAACCTCTGGAAATCCACAAATATAATAGCACCGTGAAAAATTAAAATAAAAATAATCCTAATTTATTTATTTACAATTTAATTGTAAGACATTACAGCCTAAACTAATGCGTTGTACAGC
The DNA here is from genome assembly GCA_929112965.1 of Mythimna albipuncta. Classification (NCBI taxonomy): domain Eukaryota; kingdom Metazoa; phylum Arthropoda; class Insecta; order Lepidoptera; family Noctuidae; genus Mythimna; species Mythimna albipuncta. The sequence continues at coordinate 6,995,857 of OV815984.1, forward strand.
AACTAAGAAATAAAAGAGGAAAAAAAAGAAAACATACATTTCCACTAAAATAAAATAAAATGTCCCACGAAACCAAATAAGATAATGTACCTAATGGTGCAATTTTGCGCGGGCTTGCGGCCGGCGAGCAATAGGTAACTCGCTGTCCGACCGTCCGGTAACTGTCCGGACCGAACCCAAGTCGTCAACGGCGCGTACTGTTCCCGCGCGCCTCAAGGAGTTGTCAGCAACCGTAGGGGCCCAGCAGTGTCGAAGCCTACTGGGGCCAAAGGTTTGTTTCCGAAAAAGTGTCTCGGCCTCGGTATGAAAAGCAGCAAAGCAACGAGGTGAGTTTTTAGTCAGTCTTCTTCTTCTTCTTCTTCCTTCCCTGGTCCCATTATTTGGGGTCGGGTCTCCTCACTTTCCTGCGCCAAGTGGCTCTATCTTGGGTTGTCAATTCAGTCAGTAAGGGTCTGATACTATCTCCCGCTCCACCCAAAGGCGGGGGATGGCAATTGGATGATTTTTACTCAACGAAAGAAAAAAAGTGGTCCAATTGTTTATTATGCCTGTGCAACTCACTTACTTGGAAAGAAACAAAAACTGGATTGGAAGCACTGCTGACAGGTGAGACAAGGGCTTAAAAATTGAAACGTTTGTATAACGCATGGCGTGTTTTTATTAGCTAATCCTCAACGAGTCGCTTGCATTAACGGTTGATTTGTTGAGCTGGTAAAGGGATTTATTTTTTTATCTGTTATAAACTAGTCCTTGACTGCGATCCCGCCTGATGGTAAGCAGTGATGCAATCGTTGATGGTGAGGCGCACTAGTGTACTAAGAGCCTATTCACTCTAGCCTTGAAGACACCTAAATTATAATCAGACGGGAAAACCGCAGCAGGCAAACTGTTCCGGAATTGTTAAGATCAGCCAACCCGACATAATTTTTACTGTTTTTTCAATACACTTGCTCAGAAAGTGACTCTTATTGCACTGCACTTAGGTACATAATGTCCGTTATTACCAAACTGTGACATTTTGATTGCCATTACGCACTAGTGCTATAATGTAATTAAAACCTTATTTTTCAAACTCTACCCCGCCATAATTTTAATACACTATCGTATCAGGATGGGCGCAGGTCGTCCCCCACAAGTCGCCGGTAAACCCCCGTTTATTCATTTCAATGAGTGTATTGAAAGGTAAATTAAAAAAAAATATGGCCGCATATATATGAAAATATAGAAGTGGCTAAAGACAGAAAAGAGTGGAATAAGGGAAAGGAGGCCTTTGCCCTGCAGTGGGACACAAAGGGGTCATAATAATAATAAAAAAAAATATATGAAAATAGATGCTTACCGCCAAAAAAGTTTATTAGTTTTAGTTATTTTCTTCACAAGTGTATTGAAAAACGTCGTATGATACACGTGAGTAATTAATGATAACCTTTCTCGGCTTTCTTAAGATCCTCGCCACGGCTCAGGTATAAATACCGCCTCGACGGTAATCACTAACATGACACACTTATATCATAATGTACTATTATTATACAACCGCTCTTGCGTTTATGACGTTATTACACATTTTTCTTTAGATATTTTGGGAACACAGATATCTGGTGGATATTATCAGGGCTTTTATTGAAATCAATTGATGTATTTGTGATCTCTGAAAATATGCTATTTGGCTTGAGCTTTGAGTCTTCATAATGTAGTCAATAATTAAAAAAGTCAAAAAAAAAATTGTATCCTTGCAAAAATCAAGATTCTTTGAGCAGTTTACAGTTAAAAAAAAACTTGTATTTCCTGTAACAAGTTTCGTAAAATATTTGATTAATAATCGAATGACGGCATTTACCGAGCGCCAGCAGAGTTCTCAGGTATTATCTCTCTGTTTTCGCATTGCGTTGTTTGAACCGGCTTAAAGGCTACTGCATATCAAATCAAATCAAAGCATTTATTTCAAATAGACCATTTACAGGCACTTTTGAATAGTCAAATGTCGGTCAGTCCAAGAAAAGTGAAGCTAAATTGCACGTTCCAAAGAGTAGGTCTCTATGGAGAAGAACGTGCAAGAAACTCCATGGACACTCTTTTAAATCATATATGTGTTACATTATAATGCTTGGTTACATATTACTTGTTGCTTCTATCATGTGAGCACAATGTCGATAGTGAAATAAAAATGTAAAATAATTAAAAGATAGAAACTGAATTAAGCCACTGGCAGCTAAGAGATGACCAGTCCCATCTGACGGCACCCGTTCACGAGCATGACGCGTGCATCAGCCCCACTCAGCTCAACCATTTTCAAGGGAACTGAACGACCCAATAACACGTGCCACCAACAGCGAGACATTTGAGTGAGCATGACCAAACTCTCAACTGCCATGCTCGTAATGTCAAAAAAAATCATAATCAGCCTTAGAGTAGTCTCACAGCTGGGACTCAGGCCTCATCATCTTTTTCTAAGGTGGGAAATCATCCAATGACTTCTCCCGCTGTGAGTGGAGCGGAAGTATGTGTCAGACATTTACTGATTAAAACCACACCTATATTACTTCTTTGCCCTTTCCATTCCAAGATCACGGGATTTCATTTCGGAAGTGACCCTAAAGGAGCAGTGTTGGCCGAGTAGTAACGGCCCCGTCTTACAAGTTGTAGGTCGCGGGTTCAAACCCACCCAGGCGCATAACTTTGTGTAATTTATTTCATCACCACTGCTCTCAAAACGGTGAAGGAAAACATCGTGAGGAAACCGGCATGTCCTAGAACCAAAAATTCAAAGACATGTGACACGCCAACACGCTCTGGGCCCGCGTGGTGGATTACGGTCCATTCCCTCTTCTAAAGAGGAGGCCTGCGAACCATGGCCTATACCGGAGCTCAGCGTGAGAGGTTGTTACCGCAAACCGTCCCCACGAGGACACGGCGATTTTCCGCCCAAGCGCAACAGAAGAGAGCCTACCGGTTTCCTCATGATGTTTTCCTTCACCGTTTCCAGCTTGCTTGGGTTCATACTTGGCCAAAGGTAGTATACCAAAGTAAGTAAGGTAGTGTAAGGTAGTATAAAGGTAGTAGGTGTATCTTGTTAGTATTATATCTGATGTTTGTACACTGACAACCCTTAATCTATCTCCTTTCTCTCAGTCCATCCAAAGGTTGTCTGTAAGAGATCGCCCTGTGCGATAAGACCGCTCATTGTGCACTTATTCTTTTAAATGTTTGTCCTGTATTTTTGTTTATTTGGCGTACAATAAAGATTATAATAAATAAATAAATACCTATAACTTCACCGCAATTCGTCTACTTTTTTATACCGGAACACAACCGTATATTTTTTACTTTTTCCCATAAATAACTGTGATACTAAAACTTCTGTACAATAAAAATCGTTGCTGTTACATTCCCTAGCATTTTTCTGCACTCAATTTCATCTGTAGCTCTTCAAAATGGATGGCACCACACGAAACGTGTGTGCAATATTGATTGCACTTGGATTTTTACACTAAATTGCAAAAGCGAACAAGCCCTGGTATATTCTGATTTAGTTTCCGCTTCGCAAGCGAAAATGAACTCTAATGAGAAGTTGATAAGGTTCTATTAGTGAAAGTAATGGCGTTCTAAAATATTTAGACTCGTCCATTTATTGTTTTGGATTTAAAATCGCAATCAAAAATAAACTCTACAAATTGCACTTTAAAGTGCAATTTAGCATGAAGGGTAATTGCAAAGGATGGCTGAATCGGCAGCATTTAAATATCGCGTGTCTCCGACTCATTATTATAATTATGTACAAAATACTTTAAATAAATGCAGTGCCTTAGTAAATGCAGGTTCATTGTCCTGCACGCCTAGCCAAGTTGTTATTCTGCAATCGTTAACGCTGTCGTAAAGTGATGAAACGTATGGGAATGACGTCATCTCAACGTAAAGTCGCGTGGTCAGAACAAAGGAATAGACAATTCGTAGCCAAGTTCACATCGTTCAAAATCGTTTCTACAATATTTAACGCTACATCCTTTGTTATACAAACGCTACATTGTAGAACGAGCGGACGACTCAGGCGCGTCAACATGGCTACCAACTTATCGTTTTCTACATTTGCTGTCACCGAGGCGTTACCGATTAGAGAACGGAATTCGATTGTAACTTGGCTAGGGGGGCTGGTTTTGTGTTCCACGCTCGCCTTAAGGTGTATAGTTCCTTGAACCACCTGGCCAAAATTATGTGAACGCAACTCTCGGACTCGCCTAGGCGGCAGTACGCAAATCTGTGCATTTATTTGCGACCAGCAGCGCCCGGAAATCGCTTTAAATCCATTTTCTCTGTGAGATATTGATTGATTTACATATGCAATGTTCACTTTGAAGAATATTTAACCACCAATTTTTATTTGTAAAAATGTCTCTAAAGGTCCAAGCCGTTTCGATGGAGTAGGGAAAAGTTGCGACAAGTTGCGAAATTGCTAAATAATTTTTTTTGACAAAAGTATTAATTGCACGAAAAAATCAAATGTTGATATTATTGTTCATGAATCTATAATAAACATATATTTTTTTCAAACCAATTGACCAAGCCGTTACGGAGGAGTAGGCCTCAGAAAATCACTGTTTTATGGCACTTTTCGGGCGCTTGGCCCTTAAAGAGATGTCATCAAGACTGACTGGCACAGTAACGGCCCGCTCACGACCTTACGTGTGAGCGGTAGCTAAGCGCGGGGCGGCGAGCAGTAAAATCAAAACTATGACAATGTTTGGAGCACGCTACAAAACGTCGCTCATAGGGTCCCGCTCGCCGCACCAATTGCCCCTACGACCGATGTCGTGACCAGGTTGTTAGGGCTGGAACATTATTTATTTATTTATTTATTTTACAATTTATGTACACGCAAATATACTGAGGAGGATAACATTATTAGAAAACTTTGTACAAAGGTACTGCTTATTTCAAATAGAAATTTCTTCCAGCAGACCTGCGAAAGGAGAAATTACAAGAGATGTAGACAGTAGTGTGCAGAAATGAGAAAGAAGCGTTAGTGAAATCTTAAATTAAACCAATAAATACTTATATAACTATATATAACTTATACTAAAAATAAATACATAATATTTATATATAAGTAATAATACTACATACATAATATTTATGAACATAATATATATTATAGCTGTGAATTGTTTGAAAAAGCTACCGTGGTCCTTGCAAAGGGTATCTGAAAGAACACTATAGATTATAAGTCACTCAAAGTCTAACATTTTACCTCACTCCTCACAAAGCAGAAGTGATTTAATAATTTCGCGCAAAAAGTTAATTGTCTTTTTCGATGAAAAGATAAAATAAAAAAATAAAGTACCTTTTTTTCAAAACTTGTATTAATTTACGCATGTACGAAATTGATTTCTTTAAGAAAACGTCAGCTGAGTGAGTCCAATGACCTGTAGTTAGTAGTCAGCGTTGCGTACAAACTACCAACAAGGTACTATAGTTTTGATTTAAATAAAAAATAAATAGTTTTGTATAAAAATACTTACATACATCATACAGTTTTTATGAGCTTCGATTTCCTCTCTCGAATCTCATAAAATTTAAGATCATTACATCGAAGTATTACTAAATATTTATACTCACTATGTTTGTTATTTTAGCACTCCATCGCTGTTCGACACTATTTAAGGTGTCCCCATACGGGCGGAACTAGTCACGCGGCATGTCGGGTTGCAATAACGTGTATTTCAATTACAACTTATTCCCATAAAAGAGCTTAAAATATTTCGTAGAAAGAAAGAAGAGTAAATAAGTTTCTCTTAAATAATATAATAATAATATAGACCCTGTTCCCGATACCGGTGGGACAATATTTTTTATAAAAAAAATTTTAATGTCTTTTTTATTTAAATATTCAAAAATATAATTTATATGTTAATTTTAATGAATAAACGAATATAATATTTCACAACTATCACACAATGCCGTCTAGTCCCAAGCTAAGCTGAGCTTGTGTTATGGGTACTAGACAACTAATAAACATAGATTTCTAAATACATGCTTAAAATAAATAAATTACACCCAGACACAAAAAAAAAGAACAAAAATATCAATATATAAAAAGAGAGGGCCTGATTTACTGACTCATTAACGCCCAGCCTTTTACTCTTTTTTTATGGTGGGAAAAAATCATCCAATGACAACCCACGCTCTTGGGCGGAGCGGGAGATAGTGTCAGACTCTTACTGTCTAAAATACAGGACTTACAAAGCTGTTTTTTTTTCACGGGTGTTATTGTCGTCGACGAAGAATTAGATCTGTTTTTTTTTTTAATGAAACGTTAATAGATGGAGACGCTTTCATGCGAGCAAGCTGCTGGCATAATCAAGTCTAGTATAATGAAGATAAAGAATCACACAAGACAAAAATCTGAATTATATAGTTGAGTCATCTTAATATGTCAACTTAAAGGTATCCACTGTTGAACACGGGCCTTCTTTAAGCATTGCTACATCGACCGCATTGCATTTTGCATGTATCGTACCATACCATAGACTTATAGATTGTTTTTGACTCCGATCCTTGTTTTTGCCACTAGGCTTACTAATAACTGATCTAGTTACACTGTCGTCTCTCTTACCAATTTGATTTTTAAAAGAGGAATCGTTAAGTTTATTTTTCTGTCCTTGAAACGATCAATGGGAACCTTGCACTATATTTTAACGTTTTATAAGTGCCGATATGATCTATATCATCATGTGAAATAAAATATTTTATTGAATTGATTTGCTAAATTTCATATATTTTCACTTCCAAAAAAGGTATTTTTTCTGTGAAATAAGCAGCAAAATTAAAACTACGGAAAAAAATACTTAGATCATAAGGTCATAGCACACATAAACTCTGCACCAACACCGTTCCCACCCAACACCGCCCTAAACTAAGACGACTGCTCGCAGTCCACGCGGCGCCAGCTAGCAGACGCCCAGCAGTCCATGCGTCAACAGCTACCAGGTACCCAGCAGTCCGTGCGGTGACAGCTAGCAGACTACCAGCTGTCCACCCGCCAACCGCTTTCGCTTTTCGCGATAGACATAGTTCGATACACAAATAGGGATATCTCCGCACTTCTTCTATGAGTTTTTCTTTGTTTATAATGGATTAAATACCTGCGAAAACACTCGTAAAGAGATCGAGCGGGCGGATTGCTTGGTAGCTTGGTAGGTACCGCTCGTCTACAACGTGCAGCCAGCGAGGCGTCAACTACCGAGCAGTCAGGCGGCAGTAAGCTAGCTGACAGCGAGCTGTCTGCTAATTTATGTTGCCGATGTAAAGTATATCTAAAGAGCAATATTTAAAGCCTATATTTGAATGATTTTTTTTTTGCCGGGTGGGAACAGAGTCGTTTAAGTGTGCTTTGACCTTTAAACCTCGTGGCCGACTCTAAATACACGTGCGTCACGACTATTGCTGTATCTATTTCCGTCTGTGTGAGGTACCCTTAACTGATTTCACATCAAAGGTGCGTCAGAAGCGTTCCTTACATCCATATTTATATTACCAAACAGTATCAGTTTCTTAGTAAAGCCCATAAAGTGTATTGGTAATCTATTTTTGGATCTTAACGTTCGTTTTTTTTTGGTGTGTGTGGTTGTGCTGAAAGTTATTTGCATGTGTGTATTTTTGACACAGTTTTGTTAGTGTTTGTGCAGCTGTGCGAAAAGTAATACATTTTTGCATAGATTGTTACGTGTGCGTTACTGAAGTTACCTGTAGATGGATAGTATATTCTTCATTGTACACCAAAAATTAAAATTACATTAGGAACTTAAAATTAATAGAGTATCATCATGGGTGGTCTTATAATAATAATAACAAAAATATAATAATCCACAACTATCACACAACGTCGTCTAGTCCTAAGCTGAGCAGAGCTTGTGTTATGAGTACTAGACAACTTATTTAAACATACTTACGTATTTCTAAATACATACATATTATAGATAAATTACACCCAGACAGAACAAAAGAACATGCTCATCACATAAACATTTGTCTTGGGTGGGGATCAAACCCATGACCTCCGGCATAGCAGTCAGGGTCACTAACCACTAGACAAACAGGCCTATCGATTTCGATCGAACAGGCTTATCGCTAAAAGAGATTTTTTACAGATAACCTTTACCTGTAGTAGTATTTTTAGTGTTTTGCTAGGATTTATTTTTAGTTCAAGACTTGTATACAAAGTAGTTAATTATTTTGCTAAGTATTAGATTTGGATTAGATTAGATTCTTTGCTACGCGTTTAAAGTCGACATCCCGTGCTCAAAGTTTTATTTTATTTACGTGTATCAAAAGCATTACAAAGTTTAGTGATTTGTGTAAGTAAGTGTTCTAACTCTGGCTTGAGGCATATATTCCTGAAATCTGATGTTTATGAAGAAATACCTATTCGGGTAAAATATTTCAAAACTATATTTACGGTACTCTTAAGGTCATAGCTCACTTACACGACTCTGCTCCCATCCGGAAAAAAGAATTTCATTCAAATATGGGCTTTAAATATAGCTCTTAAGATATATTTTACATTAGCATCATAAATTAGCTGACAGCTCGCTGTCAGCGAGCTTACCGCCGTTAGATTGCTCGGTAGTTGACGCCTCGCTGGCCGCACGTTTTAGACGGGCGGCCGGCGCGGTATCCGCGCGCTCACTGCTAGCAGTCGCCGCGCCGTCGCCGCTCATTCTGTCAGTATCTACACAAAAGCGAGAGCGGTCGGCGGGTGGACAGCTGGCCGTCTGCTAGCTGTCGCCGCGTGGACTGCTGGGTGCCTGCTAGCTGACGCCGCGTGGACTGCGAGCAGTCGTCTTAGTTTAGGGCGGTGTTGGGTGGGAGCGATGTTGGAGCAGAGTTGTTTAAGTGTGCTATGACCTTTAGACTTGTTACATCATCTATCCGAACTAACTTAAATCCATCCAATTATTTGCCTACGAAATAGAAATCCTATTATAAGTTTAAATAATCCTTCAAATGTATATTTGTCTTATCAGCCCGAATGCTGATAAAGTACGTGTTATGGAATCTCTTTCGATAGAACACAGACCATGTATATTGTCCCATCGCAATCTATTTCAAGCAAAATCGTTTCAGTAACACAGGATAAAAAACAAACTACACAAAGTTAACTTCAAAATAGACTTTACGCCTCGCAAACCGAATACACACGAAACTTAATACAAAAAGCGGAATTCTCGCTCAATTAATCGACCCCAATTTTGCACATACGACGCGAAACACAACATGACAAAAAAAAAAAACAAATGAAAAGCGAAACAATAGATATTTTTGACTGACGCACAAAAGCGAACGAATTCTGCCAAAAAATCTCGTAAAAAGCGACGAACATGGAACAGCGAAACAATTCATTGAAAATACTAAGCGTCCCTTACAATGGGGTAGGCATTTAACAGGGGTTTATTTGTGACGTCATAAGCCCACCTGACACTCCCTTCCCCCTCTTTTGGGGGACCTTTAGAGGGTGAATTCGCAAGGCGCGATTTCGGAAGTGCAAAACTCACACGGTATTCTTGTTAGTGAATTGCTTGCAGTGGAAAATGTGTTTCTAAATCGCAATACAAATTTTAAAGAACATGATCATTTATCATTAAGGTAGATGTCAGATAAGCGTGGGATAAGGGTCATTGACCCTCCTAAATTTTTTGACATTATTTTAGTTTAAAAAACGGAAATAAAGACTTATAGCTGTCTTGAATCGACATTTATCGTGATCCTTTAACATAACCCAGCGAACGCCTTCTTGGGGTCTCAGCGGCTAATCTAGTAATGAAAAAAAACTATTTACAAAAAAAAAACCGACTTCAATGTTAAAAAAAACCGGCCAAGAGCGTGTCGGGCCACGCTCAGTGTAGGGTTCCGTAGTTTCCCGTCCGTCAAAATAAGTGTATCCACTAATGAGTTTAAAAAAATGCTTGCATATACGATTAGTCCAGAAATTATTTTGTCTTTTTTGTACAAAAACTCTTCTTTTCATCAAGTTCAAAATAATTTTCCTAGAAAGTCCTTATAAAGTTGTACGTTTCAGAATTTTTTCATATTTTCTAAAGATGTGTCCCCCCCCCCTCTAAGGGGGGGGGGGGGGGGGACACATTGTTTTTTGTTTTTTTTTGCGATTATTTCCGAAATTATTTACATTATCAAAAAATGATTTTAGTAAACCCCTATTCCTTTATTTTTCTATATATGAAATTAAAAAAAAAAACACTTCCTACTTTACATATAGGGGGGGGGGGGGGGCTACCCTAATAAAACATTTTTTTCCAATTTTTATTTTACCACTTTGTCGGCGTGATTGATATACATATTGGTACCAAATTTCAGCTTTCTAGTGCGTACGGTCCCAGAGATTAAGCGAGGACGGACAGACAGACAGACAGACAGACGGACAGACAGACATGGCGAAACTATAAGGGTTCCTAGTTGACTACGGAACCCTAAAAACACGTAAAAGTACAAAATAACTTTAATTTCGGAAGTCGGTGTTTCTATAATAGACAGTATTGTCTCTTCGTTATTTAATTGATTTCGTTATTTATAGGGTCCTAAGCGTTTTACATCCATCACATTCCTGAGACTCTCACCAGGTCAACGATCTGACGACCTTCTGGAAGGCCTTCATTACGTATACTAGGTTTTTACTGACATTAATTTTTAAAGCATTGATTTTTTTTATAACTGTGCATTTTTATGCATTAATAGCTACTGGTAATAGCTTCGCTTGCGTGAAAGTAGGTTTATGGTTTTTACACATAAACTTTGGATCCCTATTTTATTTTGGAAATCTCGTCTCATGTTTTATAGAGGTCACCGTAAAAATGCCGTAAGATTGTAAAGTATCGAAAGAAATTTTAAAATATTTTTTCTTAATAACATAATTATGGTTATGTTGGAAACTAATGAATTTGAATGCGATTTATCGTATATAAACCATTTTTTTTTTAATGGTATATCCAGTGCTTGACTGTGATTCCACCTAAAAGTAAGCCACTGCTTATAATCAAGATTGAATCACAATGAAATCGTTGATGGTGACTTGCACTAGTTTATTAAGACCCTATTCACTCTAGTCTTGAAGACACAAATTATAATTGGAGGGGAAGACCGCAGCAGATGAATCGTTCTAGTCCCTCGATGAAACGGCGAGGAAGAACGTTTAATTCGGACCGTAGAGGTTTCAACAACTTATGGGTGGATACTCGCTGTATGTACTCAAAGTTTCTGAAAGCAGCTACTTTACACCCCTACTTTTTAATTAGTACACAAAAAAATAGGGCTCTATCTGTACCCGTCACTGATCATATTTTTGTATTCAAAAGTAGAGAAAACCGAAATCCTAAAATTGACCACGAAAAGGTAAATTCATCATAGATTCAATCATACACAACAATAACTAGTAGAAAATACTGCGGGAAGTGTTTTTCCATTTTAATCGTCATTTATTCATTCATAATCAATAGCCTGCACAATATTTCCATAAATTGAGAGACATTTTGGTATAAACACAAACGCTAATAACTTTGCTGTTTATGAATATTATTTATTGAGATTTTACTTACATAATAACAAGGGCTTGTCTAATAAGCCCTTAAAGTACTTGTACTAATTAAAAATTAGTGGTGTATTAGTTTCGTAAGCGTTCAGAATCGTTTGCCACGGCTAATTTGGACTTATTACCACACCGAGTTGAAGAATTAATGGCTATGTAGGCGGTACTTAGAAATTTTCCCGAGCTACATTATTTTTAGATCTACATGAGTTTTTAGAAACCTAACAAGTACTGTAATCTTTTTAATTATAAGTTAGTTTAATCTTGTCTTAAGGTCACAGCGAAACAGTAATGTTAGCAAAGGATGCGGCCGCATGCGTGAGGGAACGGATTTCTTCACTGTAGGAGTGGGCTAGCGGACAACGAGCAATGGGTAGCTCGCCGTTCGCCTGTTCGATAATCATTTGGACCGAATCCAAGTCATTGACAGCGCGAAGAATTCCACGCGCGCATCAAAGAGATGTCAACAAAACCGTAGGGGCTCAGCAGGGCCGAAGTTTATTGGAGCCACGGGTTAACTTCCGAAAAAGAAACCTGTGGTCCTGGAACGCAAAACTTTGACATGTTCTTCCGATTCACTCTAGAGCGAGAAAAGTCATTGCTTGATTTTCCACCTTAAAAATTGTTAGTTTAAAAGAAATTTTGTGACACCATATGAGAGATGATTTTCTTTTCTGTCGACAACCATTAATAAATACAATAATGTGTGACAGAGGCGTATGTTATCCACTCTGTCACAAATATTAAAAAAAAATGTTATTGTCCAATTTAAACCCCTTAATAGTGTGCCATTTAAATGGGAATGAGTAACAATCACACACACAAACTTAATATATATAAAATCTATTACCTTTCTAATATTAGCTTTTGATACCGATAAAAACCTACAAAAGGTCCAAACCTGAAAATAGCACGTTTACGATACAAAGAAGACCAAATCACAATACAGTTACCTTTTTCGAAGAAAAGTACCCTTTTCAGTCAGTTAGCGTGAAGGTAAAGGGTAGGGTGCTTTGTTGCGTATGGTTCGTATGGAGGATGGGCAACCCTTTTCCCGGGAGAACGCAACAACTAACTTTTTCCCGGGATGTTTCTTCAGTGGCTTATCCCACAGAGATAAATCATTTTTCCAGAAAGGAGGATGCCGGATTTTGTATAGCCACAGTCCCCACCCTCGAACAGACATGGGATACATGTCAGTTTGTTCATTCCTATCCTCAAAAGACAAAACAGTTGATTTGCTTGTTGAAATATATGGGGTATCTATTTAAACTTGTAGAAATTAATGTTCTTATTTTTCTATACAAAGATGCTATTAGTCATCTATTACAATATAATCAAGCGTTTGTGCTAGTGCATTAAAATTGATGTGTCTCTTTATCTTCATGTACCATACAATGGATATTATATGCGCACAAATTGGGTTAGGTTAGAATATAATCTACACTAATATAATAGAGAGGTAAAATTTATTTTTGTGGTTTTTTTTTTCTATTTTAGGAGGTAATCTCTGAAAGTAATGGTCCGATTGCGAAAATTTTGAAAAGCTGCTTTAATCTTGAGTGGCATGGGCTATATTTTATATACGCGGGGGAAACCGTGAGCCAAAGCAAGTTAACTAGACTAGTCTAGTCTCTATTTAACTAGACGGTTCGAATAACACCTGTTTCAAATCTGTTTGGTGGGTGGGGACACTTTTACGCAATGCCCTTTATACTGTGTTTGTTTGGTGGAGATTGCTTTGTTGCATTAAGTCAGCATACATACCACTGAGCCCAAGTAGTGAATAAGGGCCCATTCTTTCAGGTTGGGCGATTAGCTGCTGTGCTACGTGTTACAGGTTGATTTCCCGCACGGATTAAACATTTGTTTAGCCTATGTTCGAGGTCTTGGAGACCTGTGTAATTCACATAGTTATACATGTTTATGTTCCCATTTATAACACAAGAGATATTCTTAATGTAGAGTAACAAAAAAAACTATCAGTGATAGAATAGTGTTATAATCGGATTATTGTTTCCTGAGATTACCTTTTACACACATATTACAAAAAAAACAAACAATTTAACCTCTCTGATATACAAGTTTACTTGGAGAAGGGATGACGTCAAAGGGCTGAACGACGCAGACAGGGTGGCGTCATCCTGTTCTATTGTCCCATATCTCCAAGTCAAAATAACCCTTATGACGAGTATTTGATGTTTCTTCCAAACTTCTCTCTCGCTCTATCTTCATTTATCCCATTCCAACTATAAATTATAATAATAATAATACTCTACAACTATCACACAACGAGCTAAGCATAGCTTGTATTATGAATACTAGATAACTGATAAACATACTTAATTTCTGAGTACATACATATATTATAGATAAATTACACCCATACACAGAACAAATTAATGATCATGCCCTGGGTGGGAATCGAACCCACGACCTCTGGCATAGAAGTCAGGGCCACTAACCACTAGACCCACAGGCTAGTCAATTATTATGTTCCAATGGCAAATAAAGTATACAAGGACTTTGATTGTCTTTTTAATTAGCCTCATTTTGCCTTTTTGATTCTAATTACGAGTTATATTTTTAGGGTCTCGTACCCAAAGGGTAAAATGGAACCATATTACTAAGACTGCTGTCCGTCTATCTGTCTGTCTGTCACCAGTACCCCTAGCCAAGTTGCTAATCTGTAATAGTTAACGCTTGTAGAAAGCTTCAAATGTACGGGAATGACGTCGTTTTAACGCTTAGTCACGTGGTCAGAACAAAAGAATTAGCGGCAAGGTCAACTCAAAGCGTTCGGCGCAAGCGAAACGTTTGTAACTTGGCTAGGGGGGCAGGCATCTGTATCTCAACGATCTTGTATGTTGCCGCTATTTAAACAAATACTAAATAACAGAATAAAATAAATATCTAGGGGTCCACATGTAAGACGTTAATTTTTTGGTCGATTTTCCGTTCTTTACTACGAACGGTACGGACTCGCACTTGACAGTTTTTTTTTTCGCCTCATTTGTACAGGCTAAGGTCTTATAATATACCGCCTCGCGATCGGCGTCAGAGTGGCGATCGCTTTGCGCGTTCCATACATTGGCGAGCCAATCGTCTTAGTTGTTTAGATACATGCAGCAACGCAGGCAACGAATCACGAGAGACGTCTATGACACGATGGCGCGGCGAGCCAATCACTGACACTCCCCGCCCCCGCGTCTCACTTCGCACCACTAAAGAGACAAAATATTTGACTTCTTCGGAACTTGAAGCCAGCGCTCAAGATCCGTGACGGTTATTGTACATTTTATATAGAAACTGGACTGGTAGAGCTACACTTGGTCCACGCCACGCGACGTCGTTCTACGTATAAATCAGGCGTGTTACATGTGTGTGTTGGTCTAATGTAGTTTTAGCGTTATTCTCTTATTATCTCAACAAAATTTGCACAGTGTCGAGGTGTAAATCCTCTATGTTTTACGAGTTAATCCTTTCAAGTTTGCTTTCGAATTGTTTATGAAGTTTCAAAGTCTGTGGTTAAACTTTAAACTTCCCACAAGAACTTCGTAGTGGCATTTACGTAACAGAACTAAAATAGTGGCCGGCTTCTATACCTACATAAGGTATAGAAGAAGAGAGAGAAATTTTCCAAAGAAATCCACCTGCAAAAAGGAATTATTTCCCTGTATAGCATAGCCTTATAATGTTCCCACTGTTGGGACTCAGGCCTCCTCTCTAAGAGAGGAGGAATGGAATGGCGGTAATCCACCACGCGGTGCGGGTTGGTAGATGTCACATGTCTTCGAATTTCTTGGTTCTGGGAAATTTCCCTGTGTTTTTACGGAACTCAAAACATAATTATAATAATATTCCACAACTTTCACACATCATCATCATTTCAGCCGATACACGTCCACTGCTGGACATAGGTCTCCCCCAAGCGTCGCCACATCGAACGTTCCTGTGCGTCCCGCATCCATCGGTTTCCCGCTACCTTCATGAGGTCATCGGTCCACCTTGTAAGAGGCCTTCCAACGCTGCGTCTACCGGTACGCAGTCGCCACTCCAGAACCTTTCGGCCCCAACGGCCAAACCGTTCTGCGATCAATGTGCCCTGCCCATTGCAACTTTCACACAACGCCATCTAATCCCAAACTAAGTAGAGCTTGTGTTATGAGTACTAGACAACTGATAAACACACTTTTAACCAATATTAATAATCAGTAAAATATCCCCCGCCCTTAAATACAGTTTTAATGTTTTCTTTCTTTCTTTCTTTCTTTCTTTTAAATCGGTCGGGGTTTGGTGGCACAAATTTGTGCCAGCGGGGCTCAACGGTAATACTTGTTTACTGGCACGTTTTTGTGCCGCTGGGGCTCCTACAAATACAGTTTTAAATCGGTCGGGGTTTGGTGGCACAAATTTGTGTCAGCGGGGATTTTTTTTATGGTGGGAAAAATCATGCATTGACATCCCCCACCCTTAAATACAGTTTTAACTCTTTGAATGCCGTAATTAGAGACACAATAGAAAGACAATTGCTTATGTCGAACTGTGTAACATAAGACATTCAAAAGGTTAAATCGGTCGGGGTTTGGTGGTACAAATTTATGCCAGCGGGGCTCAACGGTAATACTTGTTGTGTTACTGACACGTTTTTGTGCCACTGGGGCTCTAGAGGTTAATACATACCTACTACAGATAAATTACACCCAGTTGGTTGAGTTGTCAGCAACCGTAGGGGTCCAGCTGGGTCGAAGCCTACTGGGTCCAAGGGTCTGTTTCCAAAAGGGAGGCTCGGCCCCTGTATGAAAGGCAAGAAGGAACGGGGTGGGTTTTTAAGTCAGTAAGAGTCTGACACTATCTCCCGCTCCGCCCAAGGGTGGGTATATCGTCTGGATGAATTTTAACCGCCGGAAAAAAAAAACTCAGACACAGAACAAACGGTCGTGCTCATCACGCAAACATTGGTCTTGGGTAGGAATTGAAAAAACCTCCGGCATAGAATTCACTTACCACTAGACCACCAGATCAGTTATAAATGTTATATGCAATATGTTAAATTATGACCTACAAGCGCTCTTTATGCATTTTATTTCCAAGCCACGCCGCAAGCAAATATTTTACATGCTACTCCTGTTTATAATGGAGTAGCTAACAATTATAGTCAACAAAAACGTGTTATTTATGAGGCTATTCAACTAAATAACGCCCTCGGCATTGATAAGAATCAACATTACTATGCATTTTGCAGCTAATTACATTCCAAATGGGAGATATCATACATTATTGCTGCTTACCAAACAGCCACAAAGTTTGTTCACCAATTACAACGAAACAAGCGATTTTCAACCCTAACGCAGAGTATTAACGAAAAATTTTCCGTGTCAAAAACTTATTTTGTTTTCTTACCTACATACGAGAATGTTTTCATTGTATATGCTGCGGTGGTACGATAAAAATGGACAACAGAATATCAACTTTATATGTAAGGTACATTAAGGGTGATATTTCGTTGACATGACATGTTGATAAAATGTACTTATGAGAAGCATTTTTGGTAGGAAATGCTTGACCTAACCTCCTTTTTGGTTTTAGAAGCCGGTCAAGGACTTTTGAGGGATACGGTAGAATATACAATATGTACATACATGGTTGAAAATTAGTACGGCAGAAATCACCGGAATAGCGGAATTCCCTGAAGAGAATCTCAAAGAAGATACGTAAAATTTCACACGAGTTTATTCTGCATTTTGCTGGCCATAAATTAGGTAGCTTCTACTCAGGTGCTTGCAATGCTTAAGGTGCATTTATAAAGTTTTTGGCAGAAAGATTTAAAGGGGCATTTTTTAAAATTACTTAGACATTTTTGCACACCGTAACTTACTGTCGGGCCTTAAAAAAAAACGCCGCCACAAAAAAACACTAGAAGCGGCCACAAAAAAAAGCTAGAAGCAGCTGCATAAAGCAGCTGAAGCGCGTGACACCTTGTGTCCGGAGAAGCCTGAAGCCGCTTCAAGCGTTTTGTTTGTGGCGGGACCACCGCACACGAGCCACACAAAAAGGCTGCCTCAAAAAAAAAGCTTGAAGCGGCGTTTTTTTGTGGCTTGTGTGCGGGGACAGTTAAATAGCAGATGTCGGAGATAAAACAGTCAGGCGGAAGTGGGCGTGGGCTGGCCATGTTGCATAAATGCACTCGGATAGACGGGCGAGGACGCCTGGGGAGATCGACGACGCCGCAGGTTTTTTTTTATGTGGGAAATTATCCAATGACTCCTCCCGCTCTTGTGCAGTGCGGGAGTGTCAGACTTTTACTAACTAAAACCCACTCCTATGTTCCTTCTTTACCTTCGTCCCAGGGCCCCGGGGATCACTTTCGCATAACCTATGGGCTTAGTAGGCTTTAACCCTGTTGGGCCCGGTTTTGCGGTGTGATGATCTAATCAAATTTGCGGGGCACACTTGGCCAGAGGTTACCCTAGAAAGAGAGGTTTGGAAGGAGAAATAGGAGGCCATTGCCCAGCAGTGGGACGCAATATTAAAATAAAAAATAAACATTTTTGCACTGAAACATTTTCAACTTCATGTTGGAGTTATATCGTAATTATTTATCAACGGAAAACATGGTGGCAATATTAATTTTCTGACCAAACGACACGACAACCTGCCTCAGAGGCAAACATGTATTTTTGTAGGTGGCAGTAATATACGAGCAAAAGTTGTGCTGTGTAATAATTGTTGGGTTAAAAGTGTAAAATTGGTTTGTGACCAAATCTACCGGCGCTAACTTATCGCTGCAAGGACTATTTATTTTGCCCTACTATACAGGGTGTAAGGAACAGCCCTTCACAAAAGTGAACAACATTTCACTAGATTTTTTTTCAGGAAACATAAAAAAAATACGGCCTCTCCATACAAACTGTCCAACAACTTTTTAATTGTGTATGGTGAGGCTGTTTTTTTTCTGCGTTTCCTGAAAAAAATCTTGTGGAAGGTTGTTCAGTTGTTTCTACTGAGCAAGCCCTTAAAGTTTGTGGAGGGCTGTCCCTTACACCTTGTATACTCCCTACTTATGCTAAGCTTATTTGCGCCTTCTAATCTACAGTATTGTAGTGTTGTGCTGAAAATCAGCGCTGTGGCTGTTTTACATGAGCCTCAGCATTTTGCTGAGCGCTGGCCGTTATGCGCGGATGTGACGCATATCTTACTTACGTGCTACTTTTAGTCGATATTGTTATTTATTTTGTTATAAGGTATGCGCCATGTTTGACGTAAATAAACACTTTTTCTTTCTTTCTTTCTCTTTCTTGTGTGTAAGGAATACACCTGGAGATTCAGCAAGTAATTTTATTTATTTACCACTCCAGTGAGTACCTACACTGCACACACACCATCCAAACAACCAAAAGCCTTAAAGTCAGTAATCAGAGTAAATAAGGTCACGATTATTTATTTACTAGTTAATGCCAATGGCTTGAGCAGTGCAGTGAGCAGTGGTAGCTGAGTGGTAACGGCCCAGACTTACAAGTTGTAGATCGCATGTTTAAGCCATAAAATATATAGATACAGAAGTCAATCTACATACAAATCGCACTCGAGCAACGCACACAAAGACACCGCTCACAGACACGATGTCTCGGGCGCGTTTTGGATCACTCGTCGAACAATTCCGGCTCAATCACTCATTAGTGTGCGTCCACCGAGCGTAGGTATAAAAAGTGAAGTACATACATGAGATTGTCTTCTTTAACTATCTATTTTGTGGATGAGTGTTTGCTCCAGAACCTTTCAGCCCCAACAACCATCAGTTTTGCGAGGTACATGCCCTGCTCACTGCCACTTAAGCTAGGCGACTCAAACGCTTATTAGTGTGCGTCCACCGATCGTAGATATAAAAAGTGAAGTACGTACATGAGATTGTCTTCTGTACCTATCTATTTTGTGTTTAAGCTCAGCCAAGCGCATTACTTGGTGTAATTCATTACCAATGCTATCAAAACGATGAATGGAAACATCGTGAGGAAACCGGCTTGTCCTAGAACATTCACCAACCTGCACTGGGCCCGCGTGGTGGATTATAGCACGGTATCTCTCTTTGACAGGAGGCCTGAGTTCCAGCAGTGGAGGCTTTAAAAGGCTAAATACATGCATTTAAATAAATACACAAAGAATTAATGGACATCAAAACAACTCTCGGAATCGTTATCAATGAGAAAAGTGCAAAGAATGCTGGCAGCATTACCACATTGAATAGCAGTATATCAATGCTAATATTGTTGGCCAAAGAAAAGCTCAGCCCTCTGGTCTCGTGAAGATTTAACTAGCTGTTTGCTGACTGCTTCTACAACTATTTTGCTGTGGAGCATTTCTCTCAAACTTTGTTCCGTTGTGGTTTTGCTTGTATGAATGTACTATGTCCGTACATAATTCAGTAACTTTCAGTGTGAATACGCCATTCATACGGAGAGTAGGGATGTGCTTTTTATGTAACAATGGTAGCCTTTTTTTATTCGAAGTTAAAAATAGAATATTTTTATATGTGCATTTTTTTTGTGCGTAAAAATCATCCAAATTCGCCCTTAGCGGAGCGTGAGATAGTGTTAGACTCTTAGTGACTAAAAAACCCACCCTGTTCCTTCTTGCCTTTCATACCTCCTCCTTATCTAGCATTACTGCTTCGTAGAAGGTGACCGCCTGTATATGGGTGCCAGCTGAAAACCAGCGCTGGGTGTTTGACGCCCAGCAATTGCTGAGTTGGTGACCCTTTCAGTTCAGGCACCGTCACTGCAATTGTATTCTATGTCTGTACTATTTTTTATTATTATTATTATTTTATGTTGTGGTATATTGTGTTGCTTGCGGCGAATAAATGCAATTCTATTCTATTCTATTCTATTCTGTTCTATTCTATTCTAGTCTGTTTTATTCTATTCTATATTACATATAAAATATTCGCCAAACTTCAGTGGTAATGAGCAGGGGACATTTCTTGCAGGACAGAGGACCATTGGGGTCAAAAGATTCTGGACTGACAACCGCGTACCGGAACACAGTGTTGGAAGGCCTCTCCCGATGACTTGGTGAGGGTCGCGGGAATCTGATAGACGCAAGTCGCAAGCTTCCCCCAAGTGTCACCACGATGAACGATCCTGTAACAATTGGGGGAAGCTAATGTCTAACAGCGGACGTCTTTTGGCTGCAATGATGATGATGATCAACATTTTAGATCTTATAATGAATATAACCTTTCGAATCGGCGATGTGATGTTATCGCATATAATACGCGAAAGATCTGGCGTCCACGTAGTGTGCCCGCTATTTTCAGTTTATATACGTATTGACATTTATACACGTATTGACGTTCCGTCGCCAATCTTCCGCGACGGGACTTCCGTCAAGTGTGGTAAAGGCCTAAGTGTTGTCCCAATAACATACTTATGAGAAACCTTATAATGTCCCCACAGGGACCTTAAGTTTCCCCGGGAATCAAGACTCCTATCTAGGGGTAGGAATTGGACATATTAATCCACAACAGGTGCCCATTGATGGTTGGCGAACTAATATTTTCCTACTCTCTAGGAAAGTATATATTTTTTTGTCTATAATTAAACGTAAAGCATTTCATAAAAATACCAATCTTATCAACAAAGCTATCTAGCATCTATCAGCAGTTCAAACTTGGCAAGAAAACAGAAAAAATACCTCTCTCGACCTAAATCTAATTTTATTCAACCTTTTCTTACTTAAATAACAAACCACGTCTCCAATATTGTTTATATCTGCATTATGAATACGCTATACAACATTATTATTTTTAGTATATGCGAAACCCAAATCACGTGTCTAGTACTTGGTCTACTACATAATATAAATATGTAAAGAATCTATGTACAAAATTTCATTACTGTATCATGAAAAATCATAAAGTTATAAGCTTGTTATGTTATATCAGCAAAAATACATAGTCACCGGGCCATCCAGGTGAGTGAGAGATTTTGTACTTAAACCCAGCTGTTTGCTAGCCCCTAATGCCCGCTTTGACCTGCCGTGACCTGGATTGTACGTAGTGTCGGTAGTGTCAAACTTGTGACCTTTTTAAATTTTTTTTAGAAAAAATATAACATGGTGTAAATACTAAGTTACTGATACTAAACACACCTTATTCAGGTTTTGTATAAACTAAAAATAATTTTGTATAAAGTAGAAAATACTACATGCATCGTTTTATAACAGAGATATGGAAATCAGTGTGTTTTTTGTCCTGGGGTCTTTCGACCAAGAAGAACCCCTTCTTCTTGGTCGAAAGACCCCAGGACAAAATGGCCTTCCATTGCGTGGATGCAAAGGTCGTTACTCAAATATATCCAATTTCTTATTGCCACACACAAAACTAGTCTCAAATCAGTCAAGGCATCATGCCTTAACAGATAATGAAATTAAACGAAAATAGGTAATGTTCCAAAAATCTTTTTTCTATTGTAATAAAATTATGACCGAAATGCTGTTCCAAAAACAGTAATAATTTAAAAGCTAACTTTTCCAATTTATTCTAACAGAACTCTGCAGTATGCGAAAAGCTTAAACACGAATACATAACCTAGATTTAAATTCCATTCCCAAATTGGAAATACGTATAAAAAGATTTATTCCACTCACGTTTCAGAATGCAGAACTAACATTAAAAACAAAAGGTTTGGCACGGAATTCTTGTACTGCATTTGAAACGAGATGGCAATCCAATCACTTCAGGAGTTATATGTAGAATTACATGAATGCAGAAGCTTTATAAAACATTATGTCTAACCAATGAAAAAGGTTAATCTACTTTAATCAAAACTTGGTCGAGCTATCGACCGCTAGGAAATAAGACAGGCATGAAAGAAACTTAGCCATGGATTTCGTGTTCTCTATTTATGTCTTGGCTTCAAAACTCTAGTCGTAACTGGTGAGTCTCAAGTAAGGTTACTAAAAGTAATGCTTGATCTTCTTCACTGAAGTAAAATGCTTTTCACTAGTTATAGCCGGTTATAGTGCGACCGACATGTGGATGTTTACTGAAGCCAATAGTGACTAAACGGCTGGACCAGTTTTGACGGGACTTTCTTTGGCAGGTAGCTGATGTAATAAGGAGTAACATAGGCTACTTTTGTTTTAGAAAAAATAAATTCAGAATCCTTTAGTCCACGCGAAAGAAGTCGCGGGCACAGCTAGTATGAGCATATAATACCTATCTTACCTAAATCAGAACGAGATTTGCGTTAAAGAAAATTGAAAGAAACCTTAAATTAAAATTGCCTCCTAACGAAATCGGAACGGATAGATAGTAACTAATATTTTTTTTTTATCATGGATAGGCTTTTGTTTTACCACTATCTCAGCGAAGATGTGGGAGACAATGGTATGCTTGCCTAAAAGTAACCTATTCACTCTTGACGTAAAGACTCCGATGGATGCGTGATGCACAGGACCGGTCTGTACTTGCCTATGTCCAACAAAGGACATAGGCTTCCGCCAATCGTCGTCGTTAAGAAAAATTATTCAATGACAACCCCCGCTCTTGGGCGGAGCGGGAGATAGTGTCAGACTCTTACTGACTAAAAAAACCCATCCCGTTCCTTCAAGCTTTCATATCGGGGCTTGAGCACCCTTTCGGATAACCCTGGCCCCAGTAGACTTCGACCCGGCTGGGCCCCTGCTGTTGCTGACAATTCCTTGAGGCGCGCGGGAACAGCGCGCGCCGTCGAAGACTTGAGCTTGGTCCGGGTAGTTACCGGATGGCCGGACAGCGAGCTACAAATTGCTCACTGTCCGTGTGATGATGATGATGATGATGACAAAGCCTCCTAAGCTGACATTGCTCAAGTCACGTTGACCGCTGAAACTTTTGTTTTATTATTATTATTTGCGTCCCGTACGTGTCCGGTTTACAAAGTAATGGAGTGGACCTCGAATATGGACATGCAACGAATGTGAACGGTAACGAAGCGTACTGTTTTATGTTTTTTTTTTTTTTATATCTGTGAGGTGTTCCTTTTTAGACTTTGCGGGTTGGGCTTGTCATAATAAAGGATTGGATGGTACTTTATGTAAAATGAAATGTTGGTTTTTTAAATTAACTTTATTTTGGGAAGCAGTTTGGTTTTTGATATTGGAGTTACATTGAAATAAAGTTTGTAAGTAAAGTTTCTTCTATTGTATTCTAAATTGGAAGTGGTTCATATAACGCACCCGGTATTTTGTTTGGAGAAACATTTGTTACTCTTCGTAATTTATATTTTACACAACATTGCCATCCGGAAATGTACCAAGATGATCAGAAGAGAATTAGCATTGCCACGTGACAAGTCGAATGACAATGCTAATTCTTTGTAAGTGTTTTTTCTTATTCCTATTTATAGTTGGCAAATCATACAATATTTTCTCTCGTGGGTGGAGCGAGAAGGGCAACTGTAGTGGACTTCTTGGGCCGCGGTAACTCTTTCAAACTATCCCACAGCCTTCAATCTTATGCATGGACTGGTAATTCTACCGCCATTTCTCACTTTGACTAGCTAATGGAACCTTGATTTGATTTCCCCACTCGTAGGACACAGGGCTTCTGTCTATGAAAAAAATCAAGCCATGCGGACCCAGTGTGGTTCGTAATCATGTAGTGATATTTCAAACAAGCCCACAGCCCCTTTTTTTCTTACACCTTTGTTGATCTTCACTGGGCAATTTCGTAGGGATCTGAGACTGCTGAATCAATTCTCTTAGCTTCATTGTATAAACGATTTTCTAGAGGTCACCACTATTGCCACCGGCTTACTAAAAAAAAAAACAGTAGTTGGTTTTGAATATCAGGATGGCGACCAGCCGATTTTCCTTTTAGGTGAAGGCACGTGAGCATATTCGCAAGAAGTTGGTAGAATCATCACAGCACTGATTGGTTGGACTCACTACAGCATTGCTTATTAATATGTATGTATCTAAGTATATATTTACTATTGTATTTTTTTCTCTTCTGTTTGTCTATTTATTAAGTTGCACCTACCATGTTATGATTCTGCACCACCCTAAGGTCGACTGGCAGATAATGCCTAAGGCATTAAGTCCGCCTTTGTACAGTGTTATGTGCATAAAGCTTTAAATAAATAAATATATAATAATATTCCACAACTATCACACAACGTCTTCTAGTCCCAAGCTAAGCAGAACTTGTGTTATGAGTACTAGACAACTGATAAACATACAAATATTTCTAAATACATACATATAGATAAATTACACCCAGACACAATAAATGATCATGCTCAAGTTTTCAGCAACAGCAGGGGCCCAGCCAGGTCGAAGCCTACTGGGGCCAGAGTTATCCGAAAGGGCGCTCGAGCCCCGGTATGAAGGCTTGAAGGAACGGGATGGGTTTTTTAGTCAGTAAGAGTCTGACACTATCTCCCACTCCGCCCAAGAGCGGGGGTTGTCACAAGATGATTTTAACCATCGAAAAAAAAAAAACATCACACAAACATTTGTCCTGGTTGGGAATCGAACCCTCGACCTCCGGCATAGCAGTTAAGGCCACTAACCACTAGACCAACAGACCAGTCAAATAAATGTGTAGCGAGAATAAATAAGTGTGGCTGCTACTTTCTATCCTAGGATTATTTTTTCTTAGGACCTTTTTATACTTCAATGCGGAATACTGCTGGCAGTAGCTAATTTAATCTAAAACTAAGTTTCTTCGAAGCTTATCTCAAAGCCAGTTCCTTGAAACCAATCTACGTTAAACAGCTTACTATGTTTCCTTTCATTATTAGAACTCACACGAGGTGAAGTCTTAACCAGCAACGATGGGTAATATCGTCACTACACTGGAAGCAATGTAGTTTAGGTATGCTTTGTTTTCCGATAACTTTGATTATAACATAAACACAGATAGTACGAAAGCGAACCCCGGGGCCCAGGAACAAAGAAGAAGAAAGAACAATAGTAATTTTTAGTTTGACACAGTTAAAAATCTGACACTCCCTCGCGCTCCGCCCTAAAACGGGAGAAGCCAATAGATGATTATTTAACTCAAAAAAATAAGTATTTTCAGTTCCCATTGTTTTATTTTTGGTGTACAATAAAGAGTCATCATTCCCACTGCTGGGACTCAAGCCTCCTCTCTCGAAGAGGGAATGGACCGTAACCCACCACGCGGGCCTAGTGCGGGTTGGTGAATGTCACATGTCTTCGAATTTTTGGTTCTAGGATATGCCGGCCATGCATGACTAAACAATAAAGAGTATATCTATGTTAAAAAAAGGAGGTAGGTAGAGTATTTCGTATACACACAAATTCACAATACTCAGTTAATACTGTTAGTTCAATACAATAGGAAACCAGCTTACAAACACTTCAGGCTGCTTCAATCTAACACCACTTGATCTAGAGATCAAACTCCAAACCAAGCAATAACGACCCTTAGTTTACTGGTAGAGAATGCCTATGGCATTAAGTCCGCCTTTGTTTATATTAAAACAAAACGCACTTATATCATATAGCCGAAAGTTTCTATGCATACAACATTAGTTTTAGTATATTTAAACACGTGTCTATTATGTTTAAGTACAAAATCTATGTACTTATGTTCTTTTTTTTATGGTGGGAAAAATTCATCCAATGACATCCCCCGCTCTTGGGCGGAGCGGGAGATAGTGTCAAACTCTTACTGACTAAAAGACCCACCTCGTTCCTTCTAGCTTTCATACCGGGGCTCGAGTGCCCTTTCGGATAACCCTGGCCCCAGGAGACTTCGACCCGGATGTACTTATGTTCTGTATCATGAAAAATCACAAAGTTATGTCAGCATACGAGTAAATACATAGTCACTGGGTCATCCAAGTGACTCAAGGTTGGTTTTGTACTTTCACCCAGCGGTTTACTGGCGCTAAATACCCGCTATGACCTGCCGTGACCTGTGTTGTACTTAGTGTCGGTGGTTTCCAACCTTAACTTGACCTTTTTAAATATTTTAGGGAAAAAATATAAACATGGTGTAAAAACTATTGGAATCCATTCAGTTACTGATTCTGATCAAACTATATTCAGGTTTCGCATAAACTAAAAATTATCTCGTATAAATATCGTGGCCTCATGATTACCCGAGTGGAGCGAGGGGGCTAGTTAGACTTAAACTGGCTAAAACCCACCTGTGTTCCTTCAATTATTCTTTATTTATTTATTTAAAGCTTTATGCATAAAAAACTGTACAAAGGCGGACTGAATGCCTTAGGCATTATCTGCCAGTCGACTTTAGGGTGGTGCAGAAACATAACATAGCAGGTGCAACTTAATATATAGGCAAAACAGAAGAGAAACAAATATATACAATATTTAATACATACATACTTAGATACATACATATAAATAAACAATACTGTAGTGAAAAAAAAATCCAACACATTAGCGCGGTGATGATTCTACCAACATCTTGCGAATATGCTCAAGTGCCTTCACCTTAAAAGAAAATCGGCTTGTTGCCATCCTGATATTCAGAGGGAGCGCATTCCAAAGAGATATCGCCTGGACGAAAAAGGAAGAGTGGATAAGCCCAGAGCGGTGTGAGGGGCATCGTACAAGACGATTTTTAGTGGACCGAAGATTTCTTTCTTCTTTCTTTTTTTTTCTTTACGTTCGTACATTCGAACAGGGCCATAACTTTAGACTAAAAAGATCGTATAAACAGCATAAAATTTGGACCCTTAGCAAAACACACACTTCTATATTCTTAGACTTCTATAAATATCTCTTGAACTCAACAACCTACGCACTTATAACGAAACTGAAACATTTCTTCTTCGCAAAATATTTAGAATAATATGAGGCTAAGATCTCAAGAACGCTTGTGTACAAAAAAAATGAATAATTCATTTATAGGTTTTTGTGAAGGCTTGACATTGTGCGAATGTCAGGAACAGTCTTATGTACTTACCTCTACGTGTGTGATGGTTTGGGTATATCGAAATATAGTTATTTTTCGGTTGTTATATTAAAAATGATACAATAATTGCCCCACCTTGTATTATACCAGGGGTGGCCAACTTTTCCGGCCACCGTAGGTGCGGGCTTGCGTGTGAGCAATGGGTAGCTCGCTGTCTGGCCGTCCGGTAACTGACCGGACCAAGCCCAAGACGCCGACGGCGCGCACTGTTCCCGCGCGCCTCAAGAGGTTGTCAGCAACAGCAGGGACCCAGCCGGGTCTAAGCCTACTGGGGCCAGGGTTAACCGAAAGGGCGCTCGAGCCCCGGTATGAAGGCTAGAAGGAACGGGGTGGGTCATTTAGTCAGTAAGAGTCTGACACTATTTCCCGCTCCGCCCAAGAGCGGGGGATGTCAATGCATGATTTTTTCCCACCATAAAAAAAGGCACCAATGTCCATCTTTTTAACAGCAGGGGTGGCCAACAGGTCAATCACGATCGCGACTGTTAGTCCAGTAGATTGTGGCACAGTAATAATAGGCCCGCGGTGGGCCTGAAAAACATAAGGCCATTGAAGAAACATGGTCTAGTTAAACTGTTAAACCTACAGTCTACACTACATTTGACAAAGAAACTGATGAGCTAACTAGATAAAGCATAAATCATCTCCCGTCACCATACCTTGCATTTAAGTAGGAGTGTGTGATATCTTCGGATTGATTTGAAATTATAAGTTCAGATATAAAAAAAAAAAACACATAACCCATACAAACCAATTAATGCTAATTACAAAAAAATAAATAATGTGCCTTAAATATATAGTTTATTTATTCATTAAACCCCAAGCGAACGCCGGCGTTCGCGCACCTATTGTCTTTCTATTGTGTCTGTGATTTCCATGATTGAAAGGTTACCTTATATTTCCTAGTAATTCCAAAGAACACTTTAAAGCAACCTGTTTTAAAAACAATTTTTAAGTTGTGATCATAAATTTCAGACGAAAGAAGTCCACTGCTGGATGTAGGCCTCGTCCAAGTATCACCACATCGACCAGTTTACGCCTAGCACTGATCGGATTCCTGGAACCCTTACCAAGTCATCGGTTCACCTTGCCAGAGACCTTCCAACGCTGACTGTTTACACGCGTTGCCACTCCAGAACCTTTCGACCCCATTTACCATCTTTTCAACGAGTATTGTGCTCCGCCTACTGCCACCTAAGTTTGGCGATCTTCGGGCTATGTCCGTAACCTTGTTTCTCCCACATCTTCTTTTCTGATTATGTCTGCATGAACTAACCCAAATAAAATAACAATATTATGCTGAAAGATATCCTCTTGAAGAAAAATATCACGCATGACTTCCGAAGTTATTTACGAGTATGTATATCCATATTATCTTGTGGTAAGTCATAAATGTCAGCAGTAGGAAAGATATTACTCCCGCACTATATATGCTGACGACCAATCGTTATGTTTGTAGTGAGTATATATTTTTAAGGTCTATATTTACTGCCGAAATAGTAATTCGTCCTTGGGAAGCAACTTATTTATTTATTTACAATCTTGTACAAAATTACTGAGGCAAGGCATTGTACAATAATATTATCATTTCAGCCGATAGACGTCCACTGTTGGCCATAGGCCTCCCCCAAGTGTTATCACAATGAACGATCCTAGAGGTCGCCACTCCAGAACCCTTCGGCCCCAACGGCTATCTGTTCTGCGAGCAATGTGCCCTGCCCATTGCCTCAATAATATAATATTCCACAACTATCACACAACGCCGTCTAGTCCCAAGCTAGGCAGGGCTTGTGTTATGAGTACTAGATACCCAGACACAGAAAAAAGATCGCGCTCATGACACAAACATTTGTCACCAGGAGAGCAAGCAGTCAAGCGCTAGTGCATCTCAATTAAAAAAAAATCAGGATTCTGGGTCAACGTAAAGTACCCTATGAACTTCGATCTATGAGAGTTTCAAAATAAACGTTTTTTGCGACAAAAATGGCCGTATCTTTTTTATTCGTTAACTTAGAAGCTTCATTTTTTCACACCTTGAAGGCATCGCAGACTTGGGTATATCGTTTTAGTTCTCGAGATAAAGTGTCTTGACAGACAGACAAACGGACGGACGGAAGAGAAGAATTTGACTTATAAGGCAACCAACCAAACTATCGGCTGATCGAAAGTTTGCAGTTTACGGAGTCTCATAAGTACCACAAAACTCAATAATAATACGGTCAAACATTCTCTCCAACAATAGCTTCAGAACTTCCTGCAATTAGGATCCATTAAGGAATCCTACTCCATGTTATTTACTTGCTAAGTACTTCTAAGCACCACATATAGCACTTAGCATTCTCCTTACATACGAAGCTGCCGTTCATTAGAAGATCGTTTAGACGAGAACTATTTCTCGCCTGTTGAGAGACACATCTTGCAAGCTAGCACAGTTTTTTTCAGTAAAAATCTTTCAATAACTTCTTCTGCTCTATGGTGAAGCAGGAGAGTGTGTCTGACTTTGATTGATTTTTTAGTCAGTCTACAAAGGGTATCTGAAGGACACAGGTGTGATTTTATACATCATTGTCCTTCACAGATACACGCAAACAGACTAATGACGCAGGTGTGGTTTGCAGTTGCCCTTTATGTTTTAGGAATATGGTTTTTCTCTCACAAATTGCGGAGCATTAGCTCCGCTGGGACCCTACTGATATTTCTTATGTTTTTTTGTTTGTAGGAGGTAATCTCTGAAAGTACTGGTCCGATTACTAAGATTGTTTCACCAGCAGAAAGCTGCTTTATTCCTGAGTGACATGGCTATATTTTGTATACGCGGGTGAAGCCGCGGGCAAAACCTAGTTACATATAATTATATTAGTCTAATTAGTCCGCTTGCAAACGAGGACCGCTTCCCATGCAGTCTCTTTCGATTTGACACGATAAAACTGTGATATCCTTTCGAATTTCAAGACGAGAATCTCTCTCCGTGTAAACGGGAATGAAGAATGAATAATTCAAGACATTCGGTTGGAAACGATCTGCGAACATTGCTAGTAACAAGTTAATGTGTCTTGATTTCTATCACGCGAACGGACGGTGACTTTGTAGTAGGTATTATTGAATTTATATGTTAGAAGATTTTATTGGTTTTGTAGGGTTTTATAATTAGGTTATCGAGTTTCTTAAACAGTTGTTAGAGTTTGCTTCTAAAAAAATATTTTGCGAATAATCTAAATCCGAAAGTCGCAGCGTTGGAAGGCCTCCCATAAAGTGAATCGATGACTTGGTGGAGGTCGCGGGAATTCGGCGGATGCGAGATGCACAGGACCGTCCGTTATAGCGACACTTGGGGGAGGCCTATGTCCAGTAGTTTACGTCTTTCGGCTTTAATGATCATTAAAAGATTTTTTATAATTGATATAAACCAGTGTGTTATTGCAATCCCACCTGGTGGTAAGCAGTGATTCAATCGTTGATGGTGAGGCGCACTAGTTTATTAAGAGCCTATTCACTGTAGACTTGAAGACACCTAAATTATAGTTGGACGAAAAGACGGCAGCGGCAAATTGTTCTAGTCCTTCCATGTATGCGGTATAAACGACAAAGCAAAACGCTTAGTCCGGACCGTTGAAGTTTCAACAACGTAAGATTGGATACTCGCCGTCTAGTTAGAATAAAAAACTAATAAGCATCTTAATACCAATATTTTAACATATTATACTCACTGCTGAGACTCAAGTCTCAAGGCACTCAAGCCGTAATCCACCAATTTGGTTTCGTAACTTTAATAATTAATTTGACTATCATGAAAATTTCAATTATAAGGTACAATGAACTCTGTATGACTATAATAGTCACCTGTACAATATTAAATGACTACACTGTTTAAATTCCTAGGAATACGCTCTATAATACCGATCCGACTGAACAATGCTACGGTGCTACGATATCGCTACGACGTAGCACATTGCTACGCCGCCATTGTTCTTCAAACTTATTGTGTATTAGACGGGTAGTTTGTCATACTTGATTTATTGCTGTGGGTAGGGTTGTTTTATGTTATACAAAAAGTAGTTTTATTTTGATTAGTTTTTTAAGGTATTGGGAACGTATTTATTTTAACTTTATGTACTAATAAATAAAACTATACAAAGACGGACTAGCCTTAGGCGATATCTCCCAGTCGATCTTAGGGTGGTGCATCGTATGTTGAGTACTTTAATATTATTTTAATTTTAAATCCAGTCTAAAGGATCCTAGAGTCCTTCTCCTAGAAAGCTTGCGGGGACTACTGGAATGTAGTGGGAACATTATAAAGCAGTATGTTATGCTATAGGATGTTAATTTAATATCTTATTGCAGTCATTGCAAATTACTAACTTAATTTAAGCAAACTTACTAACTAATCACTAACAACATTTGAAATGTAAGCTAAGAAAAAAATATGGAATAAATGGCTGTTATTATTATTATTGCAGTCATCATCATCATCATCATTTCAGCCGATACACGACCACTGTTGGACATAAACCTCCCCCAAGCGTCGCCACAACGAACGTTCTTGTTCGTCCCACATCCATCGGTTTCCCGCAATCTTCACCAGGTCATCGGTCCGCCTTGTAGGAGGCCTTCCAACGCTGCGTCTTTCGCTACGCGGTTGACACTCCCAACGGCCATCTGTTCTTCGAGCAATGTGCCCTACCCATTGCCACTTAAGTTTGGCAATTTTTTGTGCTATGTCGGCAACCTTAGTTCTCCTGCGGATGTCTTCATTTTTTATTCGATCTCTCTAGTTATAATAGGAAACTAAAACTAATAGGCCAAAAAAATTGAGTACAACTAAGGGCCAATCAGCAAACTAGAAGTACCTAAAAATAAATTGCAACCACTACTCCTACTAATAAATAAATTGCAACCACTACTACTACTACTAAATAAATTGCAACCACTACTCCTATTACTAAATAAATTGCAACCACTACTCCTACTACTAAATAAATTGAAACCACTACTACTACTACTTATAAAATACAAAAAAAGTCACAGTTGGTCACAAAAATCCGCCGAAAAGATTTGCAAAACATTTTTTTTTCCCAATATATATTATTACATTTCATCGTATAAAATGGGAGTTTATTTCCAAGTTCATATTTAAACATATATAAATATACACAATACATTCATCTTTTCTTTGTCCCTTACAAAGAAAAGATGAATGCATTGTGTGAGGAACGAAATGAAAGGAAGTCAGTGATAGCGTGACAGTTGACAGGACAGAAAGGAGAAATAAAAAAGTGTTTTATGGTTCCGTACCTCAAAAAGGAAAAACGGAACCCTTATAGGATCATTTTCTTGTCCATCTGCCTGTCTGTCTGTCCCTTTATCTCGGGAACGCGTGGAGGTTTCGAGCTGAAATCAAAACCATATAGGTACTCAGGTCTGCGGCCTCTTGAAGCTGTGAAAAAATCAAACTCAAAATTAAACAAGGTCTTGGGTCACGCGAAGTGTCGATTGGGCGTTTAGGCAATTCTTTGAAAATCATATGAGCACTCGGACCTTACGGCTCAAGAGTTATATATTAACCTTTTAACCGCTTACGTCGGATATATACGACAAACACTTTCGCATTTATTCCGCTAGGGTCGCATATCCACAACCAAATAATCCATCTCGTTAGTTCTTCTGTCACCTATGGGGATTGAAGAGCTAAACGAGATGGAGTACCCAGTCGCAAAAACACGACCCTGGCGACTAGGAAACGAAAACAGTCGTCGGATCAATCCGACGCAAGGGTTAAAGGGTTAAAAATATAGAAATTCTCTTTACCGATTTAAAATTCCGCACACAACTTAGTGTCCTTATCACAACCCTACATTTGCGACGTCACAATGAATTATTCAAATCCACTGTTACATATCACCTGGTATCATTGCTGTCTAGTGGTATATAAAAGTAGGTACTGGTTGGTATTAGAGTTGCCCCATTTCTCAGTCAGATTAGATGATCACAAGAAAATAGCACCGACTTTCTGAGTAGAAAATATTTTAATGGTATTTGAAAGCACTTAGCTCATTAACTGACATTTTGCTCGCAATCAGTAAATTCTATCCGTTTTACTATTTATTAATATACTAGCTCTTGCCCGCAACTTCACCTGCGTATATAAAATATAGACCATATCACTCAGGAATAAAGCAGCTTTCTATCAGCGAAAAAATTTTGGCAATCGGACTAGTACGTCCAGAGATTACCTCCTACAAACAAAAAAAAACATAAAAAACTTTACCTCTTTATTATATTAGTGTAGATTGATGTGTTATCCCTGTTTGCTCGTAGGGTGAGGACCTGGTGATCTGTAATACAGGTTAACACCTATAACAGATACCAGGTCCATATATTCACTTGACTGAAAAAAGGTTCCCAATGTTAATTGAATTTATATAATTACTAGCTTTGGCCCACGGCTTCGCCCGCGTTGCATTAGTTATTTAAGGAATCGTGATAAAAGGTAGCCTATGTTCTTTTCCATGTCAAAGGCTATATACATGCCAAATTTCAACCAAATCCGTTCTAAGATTAAGTAACAAACATCCACACTTTCACATTTATAATATTAGTTAGTATGTCACAAGGTCATGTAGTGTGAGAAATAAACGAAATTATTATTATTATTTCATTCTGTTAAAATTATAATAGCTCTTCCACCAACTTGCAGTACAAGCGTATATGGTAGTTTCCTTTCAACACCCTTTGAAGTTAGTCCGTCGGTAACTGTGTTTACTACAACTTATCCTTAAAAGCACTGCCCGCGCAAGTTAACCAATTAATGCAACCACAAAACTCAGTTACTAGTTTAAACTAATATAGATGGTAAATAGGACTGGTTTCCTTGGTGAATAGAAAATGAGGAGACCGGAATTATTCCCGTTAAGGCTTTTTTTTATGGTGGGAAAGAATCATCCAATGACAACTCCCGCTCTTGGGCGGAGCGGGAGATAGTGTCAGACTCTTACTGACTAAAATACCCACCCCGTTGCGTGCGTAAATTAATACGAGTTTTGAAAAGAGGTACTTTATTTTTTAATTTCATCTTTACAAATCGATAGTGTTTCATGTACCAGATCGACCCTCCACGGGATTAAAACGATTAAAATTTAACGGTGTATACATAGATATCTATGTATTTAGATAAATTTATTTATCAGTTGACTTGTACTCATAAGACAAGCTATGCGTAGTGTGAAAGAAGTGAAAAAAAAAATGTGACCTAGTATCTTGGTGTAAAATAAAGTGTAAATAAATAGATAAATAGAGTATCAACGTTTTCCGGTATATATCGGTATCTGATTCTCTATTAAGCCTCCACAAAATGGCTCGAAAAGCTTATTTAGAAGTAACAATATTCCAAGTAAGCTAAGCTTATAACAAGCTGGATCAAGTGCTCACAAGTTCCCAACTGGTAGGTTTAGTTAACTCACTAGGAACTTTGTACGTAGTTGCAAAATTGTTATTGGAAACCAATTCCGCTTACCAATATAATGACGGGCTTCAGACGAGGATACTATTATAAAACATAGGCACTCCTATGCTTGACTGTGGGTTAAATCTGTAATTAGTGTACGATACTTAAACTCGTGATTGTGCTCATGATAACCAACAACTTTTACTATAGGAACAAACCTGAAATCGCGAAAAAAAATCAGCTGTTCAGTACATTTATGTTTGCATAATTTACTGAACAGCTGATATTTGATAAAAAAAAAATTTTGTTATCATGAGCACAATCACGTGTTTAAGTATCGTACACTAATTGCCAATCACCCTATACACCGCTAAAATTTTTCGCTGAATAATATATATATATATATGTGTGTAAACATTTACAATTCCATCTATTTTCACACACATAAAATTAATGAAATATCAAAAATAAATTAAATAATAAATTATTACAAATGCTATCACAACAGAGTATAACAATTGTAATGTACAGTCCAAATCAATTACCATCAAAAATCACTTTGTAACTGTACCCTCCCACTCAATACCAAAAGAATGTCTCAGAGGAACAATCCGGTGTTAAAACCCTCTCTATCCTGAAGATAATGTGGGACAACCGTTCACTCAACCGGTGGACGACAGTACCGACACTCGACCTAAGTGCGGATAATGAGACCACTTCAAGATAAAAATGTACCTTTGCCCGTAGGAACTTGTGTGACCACTGTCCCTTAATGGAGAAATGTTTGGGTTTTATTTTAGTCACTGGTATCCCAACCCATATTTGCACAGTTGTTTTTTTTTTTTTTGATACTAGGTTTTTCTGTTAATATAACTATATAAGTATAACTAGCACTCTGATAGTGGTATTGTTCGCGAGAATGTTTTCATGAAATCTTTTACATCACTTAAGGTTCATACACGCTAGGGTATACCTGACAGGTTTTAGGGAGACTCCTAAACAAAGCCTAGAATATTATTACTCTATTTTTTTTAATAACTTACACTAAGGCAGCAATACACCGCTAAATTTTGATCGTTTTAATCCCGTGGAGGGTCGATCCGGTACATGTCACACGGTCGGCGTCGATTACGAACTACCTACAGGTCATTGGACTCGCTCAGCTGACGTATTCTTAAAGAAATTAATTTCGTACATGCGTAAATTAATACGAGTTTTGAAAAAAAGTTATTTTTCAATTTTATCTTTAGAAATCGATAGTGTTTCATGTACCGGATCGACCCTCCACAAGATTAAAACGATCAAAATGTAAGGGTGTATAACCCAAGACCTAAAAGATAAAGAAATGAAAATATTTTTTCTATTACTATCGAATACATATTCTTTCAAGCATAAAAACTCATTAGAAAAACAATTTCTACAAATGCAAAAAGTTTTGTTCAGTGAGCATAAAGCTCTGATTACCCTCAAGTGAAAATAAACGCAAAGAAAACCCGTTCTATAAAAAATAACGTAGGCATTAAGTGTGAACGGGACACAGGTTGCAAAGCCACAGAGTAGTTTGGTACAGAAGGCCAACTTCATATAACTAGTGAAAACTGGCACACGCACACATACGGCGAGCTCAATCAAATGTCAAACGAGAGTGCGCTTGCACCGCTGTCCGTGAAACATGTCTCAAAGACTGCGGGATTGTTTGAAAGAGTTACCGTGTTCCTGAAATGGAAAGGTTTTAGTAAGTGAAAGTCTGACAATCCCTCTCGCTCTACTCAGATCAGAAGAAGTTATTTGAATAATGTCCCAAATCAATACATAATTTAAAAAGCAACAAAAAATATTTAACTTTGGATGTGTTACAAAGAGGTATTCCGGTGTCTTATGAATGTAAGTTTAAATATTTATGAACGCATCTACGATACAGAATTAGTTCATAATGGGTGGTAACGTTTAAAAAAAAAAAACAAAAAGAATAACCCGATACCTGATTCCGAACTGCTGTATATATTTTTATTGTGTGGAGAAATGTGATACTGTGATGATTATGAATCTTTAGTTCCTATACACTGGCCTTCTGCATCTACCTACTCTGTGTCGCAAGCTTATCCGTTGCCTAGTGACCCATTTCTCATAATTGACTCTTGCAGCTTCGCGGAAACCATCTGATACCGTCCGGAATATTTTTATTTTTAGCTTGAAATGTTGGCTAAAATGAAGATATTCGCGCGTTATGGTGACGTTTGATTTTCTAGTGTTAAATCGGTTCTAACTATCGTATTTTGAATAACAGTGGTCGGTTTTCAATAAACTGGGCAAGTGTTAGTCGGATTCACTTATAAAACGTTCCGTAACAATATCTATACAATATTGTCGCTTTGGGTACGGAATAGGGTGTCTCATTTTTTTTAAATTTCAATATTTATTTCACGAAATATTTTTTTCGAATTTCGAAATATTTATCATCGATTTTTGAGAGCTTGCGTTAATAATTT
Source organism: Mythimna albipuncta (assembly GCA_929112965.1). Lineage (NCBI taxonomy): Eukaryota > Metazoa > Arthropoda > Insecta > Lepidoptera > Noctuidae > Mythimna > Mythimna albipuncta. The sequence goes on from OV815984.1 coordinate 7,033,335, forward strand.
TTATTTCTTCTTTTACAGGTAATTATGACTTCTTTGCAGTACAAACCAACCACGATATAAACTGTATGTATACTTTAACACGTTAGTCGCCATGTCGGACATTGGTGACCACCAAATGTTAAATTCAGGCCACGTCGGACAATGGTGACCGACAAGAAATCCTTTACTTCAACTTACATTTGCAGATGATTGGTCTCATAACAAAAAAGGCGGGGCATAAAAGGTCCGAAATTATTTTAATAGCGATGACCCGGGTCATACACCCGGGTCATCGCTATTAAAATAATTTTTCGATTCGAGTCACTGTGGACTCATATTTTATCAACTAGTAGTAAATAAGCACTTCTTATACAGGGTGTGTTTGACATCGACGCACAGACGAATATTATGGATCCAGTACGTAATTCTGAAATTTATGAAATTGTCGGAGTTTTCCTATTTCTATTTTTTAATCTCTACGTTTTAGTTAAAACTATGTATAAAACCCTTATTCTAACATTTTTAGTAAAAAAAAAAACGGAATAAATTTTCTTTAAAATTAAAAATGTCATCAGTATTTTTTTGTTTTTTTTTTTTACTAAAAATTTCATCGGAGTTAGTTAGAATAATGATTTTACACAGTATAAATTAAAAAAAAGGAGTTTTTTTTATAAATATACAAAAAATTTCACCATTATCACCAGTCCAGAATCATGTAGGTACTGGATACGTGGTATTCGTTTATGCTTCGATGTGATAAACATCCTGCATACAAGTTGAAGCTTCGTATATAAGATGCTTGCTTACTTTTTGTTTTATCTATAGAGATAAATCTTCACCCGGTTTTTTGGTTTACATAGGTAATAAAAATAACTTTGGGTGAAAATTTACCGGTATTTTTTAAATTCCATTTGGCAACTAGCGTGTTAATAAAAATTACCTACCTCTGAATGTCCCACTAAAATGTAAAAGCCTTCTTCCGTACAAAGAAGGCACGGGCCTTTATCATCACGCTTGCTCAATTCAATTTGATACAGGAGGATTTTAATTAAATAATTTCATTTCTTCATACTTATGTAACCATAGATACGAGAGATACAGAATATAGACGACCTTTATGACGAATATGAATATTCCCAAAACGAAACGAAATTATCAGAAAATTTAATAACGCTCGTGTAATTTTATTATATTATATTCTAAATATAGACTTGTAACTTCTGCCAATTATATTCCCAAAGGAATGTACTCGCAGTATAAAAGAAGTAATTATCCTGTCATATTCCAGTATATGATCAAGCCGTGTGCCAGATTTCGTTTACATCTACCATCACTTCAGCCGAAAGACGTCCACTGTTGGACATAGGCTTCTATAATGTATCGCCATAATAACCAGTCCCCCCATTCATACATTTACGCGACCACCTTGTGAGAGGCCTTCCAACACTGCGTCTTCCGGTACGTGGCTCCTCCTCCAGATCATTTCGCCTCCATCGGCCATCTGTTCTGCGAGCAACGCGCCCTGCCCACTGTCACTTATGTTTGGCGACTTTTCAGACTAAGTCGATAACCTTGGTTCCTCTGCGGATTTCTTCTTCTAAATCCATTCAGCCTATAAGTAGTGAAATGGTGCTAATAATGCCATTGAGCTGAACTGGGACTCAAGAACTGCATACCTTGACTTCTCATGGAGGATGCGAACTCAGATTTGCTGCTCTATCACATGCCTTTATTTGACATTGCATATCTAACTTTGGCCAAAAAACTCTGAACGCAGAACGGGCACAGCAAAATACAGTTTATTTATTTTTTTATGATTGATAGGCTTGCGTTTGCTCACTATCTCACCATGTGGTCGACGATGGCACGTTTCCCTAGAAGTAACATATTCACTCTTGCCTTTTTTTTATGTTGGGAAAAATCATCCAATGACAACCCCCGCTCTTGGGCGGAGCGGGAGATAGTGTCAGACTCTTACTGACTAAAAGACCCACCCCGTTCCTCCTAGCCTTCATACCGGGGCTCGAGCGCCCTTTCGGATAACCCTGGCCCCAGTAGGCTTCGACCCGGCTGGGTCCCTGCTGTTGCTGATAACTCCTTGAGGCGCGCAGGAACAGTGCGCGCCGTCGACGACTTGGGCTTGGTCCGGACGGTTACCGGACGACCGGACAGTGAGCTACCCATTGCTCACTGTCCGCAAGCCGGATCAGAATCCCGGCGGTGGCGGCGGCGGCGATAACGCCGTTGCCTGATGCGTTCGGCCTCCTCCTTTGCGAGCATTACTGCTTCGCAGAAGTCGGCGACCGCCTGCCACTCCTCCTCGCTCCGGACCTGCCACTCCTCCTCGCTCCGGAATATTCACTCTTGCCTTAAAGATCTTTTGGTTGCAGTTGATAATATACATTTACATTAGACGCTCGTGTAACAACATGATAAATGATAGCTGTTACAGTTGCTGATCTAGCTATGAGGTCCGTCACATTTTTTATCTGATTCCGTCTTCTTGTTATCTTCAAAACTTTGCACCTACCGCTGCACTCTGACTGATTTTGTAACTGCTTTTCTCTCTCTTCCTGAGTCTATTCTGAATATCCTTTTTTATGGGAAAAAATCATCTAATGACATCCCCTGCTCTTGGGCGGAGCGGGAGAAGATTGTGTCAGACTCTTACTGACTAAAAGACCCACCCTGTTTTTTCTTGCCTTCATACCGGGGCTCGAGCTCCCTTTCGGATAACCCTGATTCTGAATATCCTTGAAGCGTAGAAACTGTTCAACATAATTTTGTTTTCTTTTCTGGTATCCTAAACATGCTCCCACCATCATATAAGCGTCTATGCCTAGGATCTTATCACGACTTAGGACATTCGGTTTTTAACTCGATCTGATTATAATGTTTTGGAAGCATTAGAGATGGACTTTCTTGAAGATTTTGATTAAGACGCCATGTTTCTGATAGGCACAAAAGATTCAGGAGAACTATAACCGTAAGAACGAAATCCTTCTTGACGCACCAACATTAAGTGTGCCTCTACACTTAATGTTTTTGTTTTTTATTGACTGTCACTTTTTATTTTATTTATGTAGTGTGTTCCTGGTGACTGTAGCCAAATAAACTTTTTTTCTGTCTTTCTATATCATGACAACGCAAAAAAAAGACCGACAAACAGAGTTACTTTCCCATTCATAATATTAGTATAGATTTAATCCATGATAATGCCAGGTGCTATTGTTAGAACAGCGTCACATTTCAATCTCCGGCTCTTTAGCGGCCTCCCCAGGAAATTACTAGCCGATGCGTACCGATTGTGAACGAACCATAGGAACGATTCTTTATATTGGAGATATTTTTAGAAAATTTTCAAAGGTTTTTTTTATGATTTAAAAATAAGATGGGATTTTTCAATCAAAAGTACGGTGGGTGTGAAGATAAATTGTGAGGGAAAATTGGATACTGTTTTTTTTTTTTAAATTGTTGATAGATTCGCGCTATCTTACCTGATGGAAAGCGACGATGCGGTCGACGATAAAGCACGCTTACCTAAAAGTCTAGCAACTCTATAAGGCTGTCATAGATTATATTAATACATTCACGAAGTTCTTCCTTAAGGTGATTAGAAGGTAGCCCAGCTCCACACTAACATCCAGAAAAGCCCAGCTCTGTAGGCGCGGGCTTGTGGACAGTAAGCAATGAGTAGCTCGCTGTCCGGCCGTCCGGTAATTGTCCGGACCAAGCCCAAGTCGTCGACGGCGCGCGCTGTTCCCGCGTGCCTCATGGAGTTGCCAGCAACAGCAGAGGCCCAGCCGGGTCAAAGCCTACTGGGGCCAGGGTTATCCGAAAGGGCGCTCGAGCCCCGGTATGAAGGCTTGAAGGAACGGGATGGGTTTTTTAGTCAGTAAGAGTCTGACACTTTCTCCCGTTCCGCCCAAGAGCGGGGGTTGTCATTGGATGATTTTTTTCCACCATAAAAAAAGCCTTAACGGGAATAATTCCGGTCTCCTCATTTTCTATTCAGCAAGGAAACCAGTACCATAGCATGATTTTTCCCATCGAAAAAAAAAGGGAAGCCCAGCTAGACTAGCATCTGCCAGCTTCTTCGCCCGCGTGACAGTAGAAAAAGAAAAACTTACAAAATTCCATGCTCGCGGAATAAAAGAATTTCCTGTCCATGGATATGGTCTACGTGTGTGCCAAATTTCATCCAAATCCATGCAGCTATTTGAGCATGATGATTCAGCGTAATGAAAAAAAAAACTTTAACAACTGGCGAAGTAAAACTAACCTACTCTCACCTCTACCTACCTCTTCGTACACACAACCGTGACATTATCATGTTTACTGAATTCACCAAAAACTAAATACCTCCAGGGGAAAAACGCCACTAAGCTTGTGAGCAAAGATAATATTCATTTTACAAAAGAATAACAATAGGTACTGCTACTGCATGAATTCGAAAAGACATTGGTGCGTGCCGGGGTTCGAACCTACGACTTGTGACTTGGTAGTTCAACGGTCATATCCCTAGGCTATTATTACTTCTAGAGATTACTTAAACACTCGCTGACGTACCGTTCTCTTGGGGAACAGTCCATGGGCCATTTGTTCTTTGGGTGAAAAGTGTTTGGTCAATACATACTGTTGGTTAAGCATTCACTGACGTACCTACAGTAATGCTGGTGAAGCGTTCGTGGATGAAAAGTCCTTTGGACGAAAAGTTAATGCATTAAAGATAATGTTGACCAACGATTCATGGACCAAATCGACTGTTGGTAAACCGTTTCAGTTTCCTACTGACATGATAAATACATTATTAAAGTTATAATCATTGTTAAAACCACCGACTACGAGCGCTTAGTCGGTAGAACACACTTATACAGCTTCACTGAGCACATAAGTAGCAAAACTACCAATTATGTGTCATATAGAAGTAAATAAATTATACACGCGTGGTGACTATAAACAGTAAACATGTGATACGTGTCACACAGAAATAAAGTTAATGATATGTGTAATTGCTGCTGTATGTTTATTTGTCGATCGATGTTTGATTGCTTTCCAGTACAATATCACTATCATATCCTAATGATGGTATGATAGTTGGCTGGCCTGTTGGTCTAGTGGTTAGTGGCCCTGACTGCTATGCCGGAGGTCGTGGGTTCGATTCCCATCCAGGACAAATGTTTGTGTGATGAGCATTTGTTCTGTGTCTGGGTGTAATTTATCTATAATATGTATGTATTTAGAAATATATAAGTATGTTTATCAGTTGTCTAGTACCCATAACACAAGCTCTGCTTAGCTTGGGACTAGACGTCGTTGTGTGATAGTTGTGGAATATTATTATTATTTATTATTATTATAGTATAAGCATTGTCAGCCTTAAAATATTCCTACTGTTAGGACTTAGGTCTCCTCTCTAGGAGAGGGAATGGGCCATTATCAACCGCGCGGGCCTAGTGTGGATTGGTGAATGTCACATATCTTCGAATTTTTGGGTTCTAGGACAATTCAGTGTTCTCATGATATATTATTGCCTTATATTACAATATCACCATCATCTAGTAGGTCGCGGGTTCGAACCCAGCCAGGCGCATTACTTTGTGTAATTTATTTCATCACCACTGCTCTCAAAACGGTGAAGGAAAACATCGTGAGGAAACTGGCATGTCCCAGAATCAAAAATTCGAAGACATGTGTCATTCACTAACACGCACTGGGCCCGCGTGGCGGATTACGGCCCACTCCCTCTCCTAGAGAGGAGGCTTGAGTCCCAACAGTGGGAACATTTAAAAGGCTGGTGATGATGATGATCACCATCATATTCTAATGATGGTATGGTAGCATAAGCATATTAATCAGCCTTATAATGTTAGGTTGCGTACTGCTAGGACTCAGGTCTCCTCTTAAGGAGAGGGAATGGGCATTTATCTACCACGCGGGCCCAGTGCGGGTTGGTGAATGTAACATGTCTTCGAATTTTTAGTTCTAGGACATGTCGGTTTCCTCACGATGTTTTCCTTCACCGTTTTGAGAGCAGTGGTGATGAAATAAATTACACAAAGTAATGTGCTTGGTTTGGTTTGGACCTGCGACCCACAACTCATAAGTCGAGGTCGTTACTACTGGGTCACCACAGTTAGTGCACAGGGCTCGAAAATTGTGATGATTATAAACATGAAATTAGTACAATAAGAGTCTTTTGACAGTATCCCGGTGAATTCTTTGAACAGATACATGGATATATATAATTGGCATGAAATTTGATCTCTGTACCATTTACCATAACTTTTTTTTAAATATTTAAAACAATATACGTTTTTTTTTTATAAGTATTTTGTATATTTTTGTAAAAAAAAAATATATATTTTAAAGAGTTTTTATTTTTGTTAATGATTAAAGTTGATAGCCGATGATTTATTTTATATTTATATTTGTCTTTTATTACATAAAAGACAAATATCTCATCGGCTGTCAACTTATTTTTTTTTTTACAAAAATATACAAAATACTTATAAAAAAAAAACGTATTTTTTTTTCCTGTAATTACTGATATCTACTATTCAATTTTGACCTACAATTCCTTTTAACTACCTGCTCATTATACCTTACCCTTTGTGTGTAAACATAATTACTAACTCATTGGAATTTGAAGCAACTTGCAATTAGAGTGAATAATATATGAAACCATAGAACACGGAAACAGTGGCCCCTGTTTTGTTTTTTGTCAGCATAAACATCATTGGCCTCGTTTAAATCATGTTTTTTTTTTATTTGTTTTTTATTGTTGATAGTTTCGCGCTTGACCGCTATCTCACCTAATGGAAAGCGACGATGCGATCAGCGATGGAACGCGCTTACCTAGAAGAAACCTATTCACTCTCGAATTAAAGATTCCCGGGTTGTAGCTATCAATAATGTATGTATTTCACTTTTCATGCCTACGCTCGATGGTCGTGCTAGGGTCGGCGCCGCTCCGTCCGAGCGCGCTCGAGTACGGTGATAAATGCCTAATATATTTTATAAAACTATTACATGGCTACAAAGTTTTGTTCGCTTTCTTTCTCGGCGCAGGACTGGAGTACAAGCAGGCGGGGTGATTTAGACTATCCGATTTCACACCGAAAAAACATACATTCAGCCGAAAATAGAACCTCCTCCTTTTCAAAGTCGGTTAAAAAAGGCTAAAAGGCTGATCATAGACCTGCTTTTAGCCATACTTTTTGTAATGAAAGGCAGAATAGGATATTTTTTAGCACCACACATATAGAATGTTCCCAAAAGTTCCTTAGAAGATGGCGTAAAGAAGATAAATAGTAAAAGCGTTTCGAAAGTGCCCTTCTACTTAAAAATGAGTATTTACTGATGAACAAGAAGGTATACTGGTTCAACATTATCTCGACTCTTTAGTTTGACCCATAGTTATGGATTGAAATCGGATTTATAGTTTTCGATCATTCTGCTTTTCTAGTTCTTATTAGTAATATTAACCTCAAACATTTCAAAAGTAATGCCTAGGGTAGGCAGTATCCATCTGGGCCGACACATTATTCGCCCGGAGGAGATTAAAACTCTAAAAGCTAGGAGTATTCTAAATTTCTTGGAAGCCTCCGGGCTAAAGAGTTACTCTAACAAGGTGGTGAATCACAATAGATCTTTTAGGTCGCAGTTACTACATCCCCTACACTATGGGTGATGCATAGCCCCTTATCTTCTAAATAATAATAATAATGCCTAAGGTATACATAAACAATTATAATATTGATTATCTCAATATATTGATTTATTTATTGTCTTTATCTTGATTATCTGGTATCCCCCCCACCTTCCTCTACTTAGAAAAAAGAACATGTTTGGGAAAAAGGGACATCGCTGGGAAATAATTAGCCTAGATTAGGGCTGGTCTACTCTGCCGTCGTGTTGATTCCAAGCTCTATGTATGAACATACTTTGCTTCTTGTACCTTCACGTGGTTAATACATAATGTATGCAATTATACAGCCTTGATATTTGACGGTGCTTTCATTTATGTAAACATTCATTTGCAGTTTGTTCAGCTTTGTTTTTCTTGTTGCAGTCAGTAAAGGTCGGTAGGGATGCTACAGCGATATGTATACTTAAGATAGTTTCACTCAAGTATTGTTTTTGTGAAAATTTGTAAGTTATGAGTATGTTGTGTGTATGTTTGACAATCCTTCACGTTCAAATAGTTCAAAGGATTCCGATCAAATTTGGCGCACCTGTAGACCATGTCTTCAAGATCCATTTATTCATTGTAAAACATAGGTACATTATAATGTCTTATTTAGTATATTTAGGGCTCTATGTTTTGCCTCTAGGGCGTAAAAAGTAATAATACATGCAAACAAAAATGTAATACTTTATAAAACACATAGAATTAAATATTTTTGATCATTTTATCACATCATGAATTTGAAAAAATAGCTCATAGGAGAGTATTTTTCCCAGGGGTATGTCCTCTTAGGATAATATTTTTCTACTTTCACATGATCAAAACTGCTGGTAGAAGCCAGTTTATAATTATATAAATGTATACTGGCTGTTCCTCGCGATTTCAACCGCGTTTCTGGCTACTGCTGTGGAGCCGCGGTCCCACAACTTGTAGCTTCCAAATCTTTTCTTGATAATTATATAATTTAAATAATATAATATTCCACAACTATCACATAAGGCCGTCTAGTCCCAAGCTAAGCAAAGCTTGTGTTATAACCAGACACAGAACAAATGATCGTGCTCATCACAGAAGGGTGGGAATCGAACCCACGACCTCCGGCATAGCAGTCAGGGTCACTAACCACTAGACCTGTTGGTCTGGCCTGTCAAATTATGAGAATTACCAGAATATTTTCTTAATTGGTCTAGTTCAGAAACTAAATCTCAGGAGACTAGCGTGTTCAAATAAACTTTTTAGCTTTAAAATATTAAAGGTGCAATCCGTGCGCGTTAAGGCACCTGATGAATGACGTTTGAAGTATTGAGTACCTACCTACATTGAATTTTATTTTAGTTTTTTGAATATCAAGATTTATTTTGCGCTGAGTAGTTTCTCATGACATACTTCTAGTTACTTTACGAATTAAGGATGCTTTAAACGAGGCTTCCGGCGACTGGGACCGCAATTAACTAGGACCGCGGTCCCAGTCGCCGGATCCATAAAAATTAAATAATTTTCTTCCGGCGACTGGGACCACTCATCAACAACTTAAAAAAATCTATTATAGAAGCCAAAATTGGTACAGTCAAACGATAAAATTTCTGAATTATTTATATGAATATCATTGACTCGTTCTAGACATGATTTTATCCTATGCGCTTAGTAATAGATTAAGCTAGCCCGTTTTTACATAATTCACACATGCAGGTAAAACACTCGCAAAGGCAATAGCATTGTATGATTGTATATTACTATCCCTTTATAACTCGAGTCCGTTTTGCCTGTCGTATTCAAGGTCAGGTAGCCCTTTTGTTATAAACGGGAAATTTTGCATCGCCCGATGACTGGCTCGGCCAATCACTAACAAGAAGCTTATCAGTTTAAGAAAGTCAAGTTTTGCATCAGACAGTTTAGTATTAGATGATTGTATGAGTGAGTGGCGGTGTAGTGACTTCATTTAATAGTCTTCAGATTTGTAAAATAATTTTTTATTAACTTATTTATAAACAAAACCAGCTATTAAGGGGGTTAAACAACGTGCTTACAAATGGTTTTACTTTAAATCGCTTCTCATCTTTGATGAGACATTTTAATATCACAAAAAAAATTGTCATCTCATAAGATTATCTGATAGGTAGTTAATATTTTTTTTTTTTTCGAGCTTAGAATTATCAAAATGGATGAAAAAGGTCCTTCAATTTCATGTGGTGAACAGTACTTTTATATTGATGTCACACAAAGCATATTTATATACATATTTACATACTTTTATATTGATGTCATGCAAATAAATCATCATTTCATTTCATCATTTCATTTCAAAGAGGCCGTGAACTTTAGCGAAGAGCTGGCTATGAATATAACTCTGGCGATGTGCAAGAAAAAGTGTTTGCAACGCGACAATAAAAATCAGAGTCGATGCGATGACTATTTTGAATGAAACTGCTGATTGTCATGAACCTATTGATTTTGCGAAGGTTAAAGTGAACCGCCAAATGCAAAAATGTGTAGAAGATGTTCAAAAGGACTGAAATATCCCTGTTGCGCAAATGTTTAAAAATAATGTGGAAGTTTCAGAACTACAGGGAGAACAGACGAGGGATTACAGTTTACTACAGAATTATCATATTTTCACAACATAGAAAAGCGACTCTACAAAAAAAGAAACGATGCTATTGGAGCAAAAAAGTCACTTTTCACAAAGCCGCTGACGTCGAAATACCCTAAACCTACCTACCCTACTTTTTAAATCAAAAAGGATTTTTATTCAATTATTACATCGTCGTTTGACTGTACATTATTTGATTTAAGTTATCATTTATTAGTGGTCCCAGTCGCCGGAAGAAAATTATTTAATTTTAAGGATCCGGCGACTGGGACCGCGGTCCTAGTTGATTGCGGTCCCAGTCGCCGGATACCTCCTTTAAACGTGACAATACAAAGCATTTTCGAGTATTCAATGTGGCAACTGTTGTCGAGCCAGGTGCCATGTTAATGCGCACGAGTTGTATAGATTATTAAAAAAATTAGAAAAACCAGCTAAGTGGGAGTTGTACTCGCGTTTTTGAAGGGTTTTTAAATGGGAGCCTCTCTTAAATATTTATTTTACTTTGTTTTTAGTAATTTTTTTTTGTTATTGCGTCAACAGAAATATATCATCTGTAACAATTTCTACTGTCTACTTATAATGGTTTGTGAGACATAGCCTGGTAACAGACACAGTGCAGAGTGTTAGCAATTACCCCTAAAAACATGTATGCCAAAATCGTCCAAGTAAAACAAAGATAGTGTTGATATCAATATTTCAGTGTTAGACGACCTAGCTAGCAGGCTTTCGTGCTAATTCGTGCTAATGAAGACCTATAACGCCTGTGATACACGATGTGCCCGGCTTGTGTACAACAAAGGCCGTTGTCCGACCTACAGACAGCTGTTTCAGGTATTAGTGTTAGATTTGACAGATTAGTTTTGATGTTATTAGTGTTTCGAGAACATTTCGTCGTGGGTTTTGGTAGGAAACTAGTTTTTTGCCACTTATGTAATGAGTTTTGAACTAGAATGACCTATTGGATCTCAGCTTTAGAGAAATAAATTCACCAATTGAGTGTGAAAAATTTAATTAATTATTTTGTATTTTAAATAAGATTTGAGTAGTACAGAATCTCAGATAGAGTAAGGCAAAATTTATGTTAAAGCAATTTCGAAGATTGTTTTTACAATTCCTTGCTTGTTGACTAGGATTCTAGGTTATCGGGTACGGGCTTTGATTTCCTTGCTAGTGTAAAATTCCTAGTTTATGCACCTAAACGGAGTATAAACGGCCTTATCTTTGGATTGTTTTGCCTTAAAAGTGTAATTTTTTCACTGCTCCAAGGGGTAGTAGATATAATATTAATTTCACCTTAATGCCTCCGTGTGTCCCTAAGAAAAAGGGTCTTGATAGACGGACCACAGAGTGATCGTAAAAGAACTTAATTTTTTCCAACTTAAGTCGGTACGGAACCTCTTATAGCGACCCTAGTTTTTTAGGAACCCTAAAAAATTATAAAGTTAGTTTTATTGGCATAGCAAGAACAGCGTTCTGCCTTATTCCTTGTATCTTCTAAACATAACATATATGAAAATATGGACCCACTCTAAGCTCGTTAGAAGCCAAGTAACAGTACATATACATACACACATACAGGTACCTATATCTTTCAACGCCTCGCTCCGCAGTGTACTACAGTTTCTCAGCAAACTCTCCATCGCCCGAGGTCATTGACTCGCTTGAGGCGCTCTATCTCAGGATTCTAAAGCCTTTGAGGCAGTATGCGGCTCTTTAGTGGATATTATTACAAGGAAAGGAGGTATTAATAAATTTGATAGGTCTTAGGTAAAGTTTTGATAGGGTTTTGATATTGATAATGAAGTCTAAGATGTTGTTTGAATTTTTTTGAGGTAGTAATAACTTTTAAGCAAGTAGGTGTGTCAGACTTTTACAGACCCAACTATGTTGCCCTTGGCGTTCCAAGACTACGACATCCCTTTCGGAAATTCTTTGTGAACCTAGCGAGCTTCGGCCCTACTGTGTCTCTACGTTTTTGTTAAGCAAAAATTCATATACTGCGGATTACATTTTAATATACATAATATTAGTTGATATTCTTTTGTACATGTTTGTCACTTATCTCCTCCCAAACGGCTTGACAATTATGGGTAAATCTTTGTGTGTATAATTAAGTGAGTCCCTAGATGATTTGAAAATCAAATTGGACTCAGCAGTTAGCGTTGCAATCGGGTTTCCAATTATTTTTTCGGACGAAAAGACCGCTACTAGTCCTAATATTATAAAGAGGTAAAATTTGTATTTTTCTGTGTATATTTGTAATCAATAAACTCAAAAACTTCTGTGCCGATTTGAAAAATTCTTTCACTATTGGAAAGCTACATTCACCCTGAGTAACATAGGGTATATTTATTGCCCATGCAAAGCCGGGACGGGCCGCTAGTATTGTATAAAAAAGTAAATAAAAAGATAAAATGTATAAGAAATATACTAGAACATTACGTGCAGCCTGCTACATTACCATTGCAAGTTCTAATTACCACGAGCCAACGTACGGAGACAGGCATTTGTTTTTATTAGCTAGGGACATGCTGTGTTTAATTGGAATATAGTGCTTGGTTTGTTGAAGTAAATACGTACCTAACGTATTTATACGACAGGCTAAACTATATAAATATGTATATATGGATTTTTTTTTCGTTTTCTTCTTCTACATTTGTTTACATAGTTTTAATGTTTATTATTTTACTAGCAGTACACCGTAGACGACCCCCTTTTTTCTTGAAGTTTCTACAGTCCATTCTGTGTTTCTCATATTTATAGGATTTCTGTCACTAAGCCATTAGAATATCTTGGGAAAGGCTTCCCAAAGCTACGTGTTTCGGTACCTATTTTTATTTTAGTGTAGGTACAATTAAGATTACTTATATCTATCTATCTATCTACGTGATCGTGATTCCATTGATCATCTGTTCTGCGACTTATGTCTATCTATCTATCTACGTGATCGTGATTCCATTGATCATCTGTTCTGCGACTTATGTCCCTTCTGCCACTTAAGTTTGGTAATTCTTCTGGTTTTACCGGTAATCTTGGTTCTTCTGATAACATCTTCATCTCGCTAAGAAACTCCGAGTATAGGGTAGGGGGGGGGGGGGGGGGGTTGGGATCTCCGATGGGTGATTTTATGCCTTCTCAGCATTATCATCATTTCAGCCGATAGACGTCCACTGTTGGACATAGTCCTCTAAGTCTTCCGATGAGGTCCATTGTGTGCGACCACGCATATGATAAAAAAATAAAGTGTACGAAAAAAAAAACGAACAAATGGGGTGTAACAATGTGCGATGTTTTCACCAATGTTTTGCAGACAAGTCTAATTTATGGCAAGGAATGATTGAGCAGCTGTCTGCTGGGCTACGCATCGCAGGTTGATTAACTAGTATGATTGCTTCGTAGGAGGAGAGGACCGCCTGAAATTCCTCCTCGCTCCGGACCATGTCCATAATAATATCAAGGCTCGGCGTGTAAGATCGCTGCTACCGAGCGCCCCCACGAGGATACGGCGATGCTTTGCCCAAGCGCGGCACTCCTCTACCGTATGCTCCACCATGTAATTATAAAATTCACCCCCTGCGGTGATGAAACGGGAGTCCAAAGATTGTAGCGAGAAACCTTCTTTCAAGCGGTGAAGCCGCTGGTGGAAGCTAGTACAACGTTCAAGTAAACTTAGCACGGGAATACTGAATATTGCTCCCTTTAATCATATTCCGGTTCATGTTATCTTACACAATATCCGTCCAGAACTAGGACAAAACAATACATAATTGAGCAACACAATACCTATACATAACAAGTACACAGTTTGGTCCTATGTACATAAACAGTACATACCGACTTCAGTACATGACACGCCATATTTGTGGTTGCTATAGTGTGCAAGTAATGAACTGGTTTGGAACAATACGCTTAGTTCGGATGAGCAGTGAGATAGTTTGATTTGATTGTAGCTACTGAAGTAATACGTAATATAACAAAGATAGGGAGACTGTAAATATGTCAGTGTTTTAGGTTGAGATTTGTGAAAAAGAATTTCTGGAAAAGTAGGACACAGTTCAAACCAGATCAAAGGAAAAAGCGTAGGTTCAAAGCTGATGGATTGACGGGATTTTTGGTTAGTAAACCACTCCCTCTATCTCTCACCCAGATCTCATCTCATCCACCCAGAGCAAGAGAAGTCATTTGATGATTTCTGCTAAAGTTTTTTTCAAACCATATCAAAGGAAAAAGCGTACCTAGGTTCAAGACTATTTATTAATGCTTTATGCCTATACACTGAACAAAGGCGGACTTAATGCCATAAAAAAAATGTTTTATAAAATCAGTAATAATCTGACACTTTCCCACTCCACCCAAAACGATAAAAGTTATTTGATAACTTCCCACGTAAAAAAAAGAAAAAAGGTCAAGATTGTATTGCCGCATCCTTCTTCTTAAAAATCTTCTACTGTTATCAAATTCCTTGACAATGAAACTACAGGGCCAGACAACAGTGTGCGACGCATACTTTTGGTTTACAGTTAGGATACCTCTCCCCTAACTGCAAGGAGGGTAGGGGAGTAGATGTTACTTTGTGAATACCTTTGAATTTGGTTATTTTATGGACATCTCAAGACCAGTTGAAAAGTAAAAGGTATCCTAAAAAGGAGGTGAAATGTGTGGATCGCAATGGAATTTGAACTTATTACATACACAACTAAAAACTATAAAGTTAAATTGATTTAAATAAATTTCCTATTTGAACTTTGTGCTTTTTGACATAGTGGCATTTTTTAATTTAATTTTAATGAAAACAGAGTTAAATCTTTGGTGTATCGTTTCCCTTTCCATTTGATAATTATTTTTAATTCGAAATTTGAATCTTTGAAGTGTTGGGAATCAGCACGTCAACGACTTCTTTCCCACACTTTTATTTTGAATTTGGAATTTAAATCTTTGACGATTTTTTCCGTTTTCAAAATTTGATAATTATTTTGAATTCGGTATTTAAATACAAGTAAACATTGTCAGTCCGTAAGTAAACATTTCTACTATAGAGACGAGGGCACATACTTGTGGTCGCCTGCGACTTCCGACGGCTACACATTTGGAATGCCTGTGGTCGGAACACCCTGTAATTCCAACGGTTTCTGGACAGTTTGACGTAATGCCGCCATTTTCTGGACGAGTGACACTGAATGCGGACTTTACGAAGATCGGAATTGGAATTCGTAAATGTTTTGTGTTGAATTTGTAGAGAAAAGTTGGCTAAGAAGGCTAGCAATTTGAAATATTTGTAGAGGAAAAACTTAACACAATAACAACAACTAAAATAACTAACTCAATATACTAACATAATACATTTTATTCTTAAAAAAGATTATTATAGGTACCTACCAAATATTTGCACGCCACACGTGGTAGAATGTGATGAGATTGTTAATTTTTTTCAAGACCATAATTATGTACCATATTCTGCCTAAATAAATGATTTGATTTGATTTGAGTATAAGCATAATGAACCTTATTATGTTCCGACTACTGTCACTTAAAACCCCTCTCTAGGAGAAGCAATAGGCCATAATCTACCATGTGAACCCAGTGCCGATTAGTAGGTGTTACATATCTTTGAATTTTGGGTTTTAAAATAGAGTTTGTAAAGGCTGTAAATTTGTCATCTCACGATGCCTTCCTTTCACTATAATGAGAACAAATAAATTACATAAAGCACCTACTGGGGTTTGAACCTATTGAGCCGTTACTAGTTACTAGGCCCCCGTTATTCTACTTCACTGCTGTGAAAAAGGCAATAAAACGAAGTACTTTTAGTTAAATTTGACAATACATAAATAATTTCCACAACTTTTTTACGAAAACTGAAAAAACAATGTCATCACACACCTTAATTTTCGTGCCCATTCAGTAAACAAAACAAAAAAAAAGTATTGAAAAAAATTGTAACACTTATAAAATATTGCAAATCGTTTGATATTGCCCGGCCTCCTGTCACACCCATGTTTCAACCCTGTCCAGTAATGCCCGGTCTGACCCGGGCAAAAAAAACCAATGCAAAATATGAATATTTATCATAACGTCGTATTTAAGTTCACTCATAATTCTTTTACAGGGTTTGTTGTGGTCGAAAAATAAAGACAAACAACTTTTTGGGACTAATAAAATGATTGGGTTATTTTACCTTTTTTAAGCTATTGCATAGCTTCTATCGCGGGCCTTGAGCGTGGAGACCGAATCCAGAAATTCCGTAACGAAAACAACCTAACACACACTCATTTGTTTTTTGAGCGTGGTGACCGATAAGAAAACAAATGAGTGAACAATCAATCAAAATTCAATTCAGTGTGTGAAAGTGTAACTTCAATTAATATCAAAGAAAAAAAAAAAAACAAAGGAAAAAATACTGCGTAAATAAAATAAATAAATAATTATAATTGCATATGTTGATAAAAATGCTATGCAATAGCTTTACCGCGGCAGTCCCCGAGTGCCACACGTCTTTTTTTTGGTGGGGAAAATCATCCAATGATAAACCCCCCCCCCCCGCTGTCTGTTAGGTGGAGCGGGAGATAGCGTCAGACTCGTACTGACTAAAAAACGTATGAGATGAATCAGGAGCTCATAGCCATTGTCAAAACACGTTGTCTGTTTTTTGAAGTCTGAAATCATGGCGTGGTGTATCAGACTTTTCTACCATATCTTTATATATATAATGCTTCTGTGAGTGTGTATGTCACTGAACTTCTCTCAAACGACTGGATCGATTTTGATGAAATTTTTTGTGTGTGTTCAAGGAGATCTGGGAATGGTTTAGATTCACAATTTTGTCCGCTGGACAATGTTTTTTTAATTAATTTTTAATTTATTAGTAGTTGTTGATTTTTGAATGTTTTACATTGGATCCGACAGACGGCGCTACCATCGCAGTGTCAAATTTTAAATAATATTCGAATTTTAATTTTAGTCTGTCCCGACAGTTAGCGCTGCGATCAAATTAAAAAAAAGTTTTGTTATGAAATTTTCAAATTAAAGACGTGTAGACAGGACAACGTCAACGCACATCGCCATTTGGTTCCTAAAACACGTTACTGCGCAGCCTTCTGCGCAAACTTGACAGCGGCCATAATTCGTGAATTATACTGTACCTCTTTATAATATTAGTATAAATAGTAGAAAGAAGGATGGTTTGATTCATTACTCCGTGGTTTGTTTACCATATAATATGGCCATAGAATTCCTCCCCGCTAGATGAACACTGATAAAGGATCGTTAAATATTATGTATTTTTTTTTATTGTTTAACCGCACACAGACAATATCTAAAACAAACCACGATCGTAATATCAACTAAGTAAAATTAGTTTATTTAGTCGTCACTAGATGGCGTTGTACCATTTTGTTCAATTTCTACATCGCGGTGTTAAGATTCTCCGGCAATAGTATAAGCTCTTAGCATAAATATTTCTTTTATCAACCAATAACCATAACAAGTTTTAATCACTACATCTGAAAATAAATCAGTGTGGAATAGAAAGTGAAATTCTTTCAATAAAACTCCAGTATACTAAGCTACTAACCCGCAACTCAAGTGGTCGAGGGTTATTCATTGATTTTGTTCCTTTGCGAACGTCGACCTTACTCAAGGCTCTAACACAGTTCAATATTTCAGCTGAAAAACGTCCACCAGAACATAGGCCTCCTCCAAATATCACCACAATTAACGGTCCTGCGCATCTCGCATCCATCGGACTCCCTCAACCTTTACCAGGTCATCGGTCCGCCTTATAGAAGGGCTTCCCATTCTCGCTGAGGAGGCCTTTTAATGCTGCGTCTTCCTGTACGTGGTCGTCACTCTAGAACCTGTCGGTCCCAACGGCCATCTGTTCTGCGAGCAACGTGCCCTGTCCATTGCCCCTTTAGTTTAGCCATTCTTCGTGCTATGTCGGCACCCTTGGTTCTCACAGTCATATCTAGATCTCAGCCTAAAAACCACTGAATTTAAAGTTACTATAACATTTCAATATGACTTTAACTTAATCTACCAGACACGATTAAGATACGATAATACACAAAATCCTCCCATTCCTTCGACATTCAGATTATGGAACCTACTTAAAATTTAGATTGTAATATTAACATAATCCTTTAATATATTAAGTTAATACAAAATACTCGTATATAACCTTTATCTTTGACATTTGTTTCGCTTTATTCATGACGATATCGTGAAACTGTTTTGTAAAATATTAAATGATATAATACTTTATATAGTAGGTATCTTGCTAGCGTCCTTTTTTATGGTGATATATCATCCAATGTCTTCGCCCCCTCTAGGGTGGGGAGGGATGGAAACTTAGACTTTTAATGACTAAACCTTTATTATACTCGTAGACTTTTACTAACTAAAACTATACCTACCTGGGTTTCCAGTTACCCTTTTCGTTTTTAGGACCACGGGTTGCCTTTTCAGAATTATATAGCGCATAAGCCTTGGATAAGGATAACCCTGGCCCCAGTAGGCTTTGACCCAGCTGGGCCCCTGCTGTTGTGCGCGGGCACAGTGCACGCCGTAGACGACTTAGGCGTGGTCCGAACAGTTACCGGACGGTCGGACAGCGAGCTACCCATTGCTCACTGTCCGCAAGCCCAGCCTTGTTGGGGTCATATCCGTGTTGGCTCCTAGGGTTTTGCTGACATCTGTTTGAAGCGCGCGTTGACCACTACTTCGGTTTAGTCCAGAAGGCCGGACGGTGAGCTACCCATTGCTTGTCGTCAGAAAGCCTTATCCGACGCTCAGAATGTCTCATGTGGCGACAGCTGGGGTGTAAGGCAGTGCGCAAACGCGTATCTTGTGTCAGATACAAGCTACCGATGAATATTTGATTTCTATAAAACCAGTATGAAATCATACACTCCCTGCGAATACGTAAACATTTTTTGCGTCCAGTTTCTTCCACTTAAAACATACCAGAATAAGTTTGTTTTTTTTTTGTCACTTTTTGATCGTCATGAGTATGACGACCAAAAAGTGTTCGGTGTCGGTAACTAAAAACTAAAAGTGTCACGAAACGTTCTATCACGTGTGCAGCCATCTCCTTCAGTCATTCACTTCACCCTTACGTTGTTGAAACATCTACGGTCCGGACTAAGCGTTTTGCCTCGTCATTTATACCGCGTACTTCGAAGGACTGGAACGGTCTGCCTGCTGCGGTCTTCCCGTCCGATTATAATTTGGGTGTCTTCAAGGCTAGAGTGAATAGGCTCTTAATAAACTAGTGCGCCTCACCATCAACGATTGCATCTCTGCTTACCATCAGGCGGGATCGCAGTCAAGTACTAGTTTATAACACAGATAAAAAAAAAAGACGGGTTGCATTCCGGGAGTGCCGGCAGAAGTGAAAACTTGATTATTAACGTTGAGCATGTTTGATATTTTGGAATGGTTAGGGAATAATTTTGCACCAATTGCTTTATCAATATAAAAGTACTATCATTTATGTGGTAGAATACAATATTCATTTATTGCGCTATCGTACACAAACATGACAATTTATATTACATTAAAAATTTAACACTTTAAAACTATTACAATTATTTTACATTAAAAAGTTTATCTCTCCGAAAAATCAACTTTCATCCATCTTACGCTTTTTCGATCAGGTCACGTGTCCTGACGCGAGTTTAAGATTTTATACCCATTACAGAAAAAGTGCTCAACGCCGCTAAAGAAGTTTTCACTTCAAAAATATGCAACCAAAATTACAACATCCATCTTACGGATCACTGCGAATCTTCATTTACACTCACTAGTGTAAAATCTACCCACAAATCTAGACAACTCACACGACTCGTATCTCAGCCACTTCTTACTTCGTTACAAGCTACTCGACACCGCTGAGAGCACTCTAGCCGAGTGTCCGCTAGCTTTGTCAGCTCTACGTGAGGAGTGACACGCCGATAGACACACGCGACACTTGGCTAGGGAATAAATAGTTCTTTGTTGAGACTGCGTTTTTACTTGAGGCGCTGTGATTGGTCGATTTTGATCAGAGGGAATTTAGTCTCAATGTTGTTATCATAAGATGTGCATTTTCTTTTTTATCTTTATACACCATTTTTTTTTATTAGTACTAATATTTAACCTTTCAATTGTGATAATAAATTACAGACACAATTGAAAGACAATAGGTGCGCGAACGCCGGCGTTCGCTTGGGGTTTAATGAATTAAAGGACTAGAAAAGATACAGTGGTGGCCGAGTGGTAATGGCCTCGACTTACGAGTAGTAGATCTCGGGTTCAAACCCAGCCAGGCGCATTACTTTGTGCAATTTATTTCATCACCACTCATGTCAAAACGGTGAAGAAAAACATAGTGAGGAAACCGGCATGTCTTAGAACCAAAAATTCGAAGATATGTTACATCCACCAACCCGCACTGGGCCCGCGTGGTGGATTACGGCCCAGTCCTTCTCTTATAGAGGAGGCCTGAGTCCCAGCAGTGGGAACATTATAAGGCCGACTATGCTATGCTATGCTATTATTAGAAAAGGTCTCTTTATTATTTAAGTAAAGTCACAATAAATAATATTCATAAACAGCGAAGTTATTAGAGTTTTTTTATATCCCAAAATATCACTCGATTAATGGAAATATTGTACAGGAATGTAAAACTATGGAAAAACACTGCACGTAGTATTTTCTAGTAGCAATTTTTATGAATGATTGATTATATTATGAATTTATTCATTATGATTCGTGGACAATTTTAAGTTTCCTTTTTTTACGTTTAACTACACAAATATGATCAGTAACGGGCACGGACAGAGCCCCTTTTTTATACTAATTAAAAAATAGGTATGTCGTGTGTACACATAAACGATACAGGAGTAATTCTTAGTGTGACGCTAACTATTTGTTGCCTGGATTCGAACTCCCGATACGCAGCGAAGCAGCAAATTACTCAGCCATTTCACTCAGCGTGCTTTCAATATACGCTTTGATTTTTTTTTTCTCTACATAACTTGTTTATTTTGTTTCCTTTAGTTCTGAAAAGGCACTAAAGATTGATGGTCTCTTGAAAGAAATAACACAAATAAGTACTGATTTTTCAGTCGTTATATAACTTTAAGTTAAAATAAAATTCTTTCTTCGCCAGCTCTCGAAAAATGTTTTCAAGGTTTTCTGACGTTTGATAAATCAACCGTAACTATTCGAATCTTAAGTGATTGTCTTCAGTATGAACAACATAATAAATTAACGAACTTGGTATTATACTGATTTCACAACTTTTTACGGTTAAAGAACTGAATTGCAAGCCTTGGTTTTTTTACAAGTAATGTTTTTGATGGCAGATGTCGTTATGATTATCCCTTCCATAATTAAAAAGTGATCATGACAATACTTCTAAATCAATCTCCTTTCTCTCAGTCCATCCAAAGGCTGTCTGTAAGAGATCGCCCTGTGCGATAAAACCGCCCATTTTGCACTTATTCTTTTAAATTGTTGGTCCTGTATTTTTGTTTATTTGATGCACAATAAAGATTATAATAAATAAATAAATACTTATTGTACCTTGTATGGTCCCACAACTGGGCAAAAGCCTCTCTCGATTCCTTACAATGATCACAATTCCTCGTCTTCTCTTTCTAATTCTTAAGGAAGACTGTATTTTACATTATGCGTTTTGGAAAGTATGAGCAGGAATTACATGACTTAATTCCGCCATCTTTATTTTCTACTAACAGAGAACCCGACGAGTGTCGAAGAATTACGATTCGAAAAAAATATAACTTACTAGCTTTTGCCCGCCGCTTCGCCTGCGTACATAAAATATAGCCTACGTTACTCAAGAATAAAGCAGCATTCTGTCGATGAAAAAATTTTAGTAATTGGACCGGTAATTTCAGAGATTACCTCATACAAATAAAAAAACAAACTTTACCTCTTTATTATATTAGTGTAGATAATATTATTGATCTAATCATATTTTCATAAATCTTTTACACTAATATTATAAAAAGGCAAAGTTTTTTTATGTTTGTAAGATGTTATTTCTGAAAGTACTGGTACTATTGCTAACATTTTTTCACCTATAAAAAGCTGATTTATTTATGAACCGCTCTAAAAATATTAGCTTTTGCCGCCGGTCAAAGGTTTTATATTTAGAAAAGAAACTCATTCCGACAAAAAGTTTGTTTGAAAGAGTGTTTTCTAAAATGACTTTCACCAGGAGCAAGCACTGAATCGTCAGGTCCAGGCAACTGTCAAAACGCTTATGTTAATGACGTCAACGTTATGTGTACGTTTTCAAAATTAGAAACCAACTGGTGGTGTGACTTTTCCTGAAAACCCTCATTGTTTGAAGTGAGTTACCAGATAAAAATAGTGTCAAAATATCGATACTTCACCCAGATTGAATACCAACATTATTATCGTTCAGGGCTGTCCCAAAAATTACGCTTCGTATATGAAAAACCGGTTTATGTTTCATATTTATGTATTCTTACCCTTTTTTATCGTTCATCTTGTAACAAGTATTCTTGGCTGGGCAAATAATTGGATCCTTGACAATACAGTGCCTTTTATAATAAAGAGCTATTATGTTTAGCATTGTCGTATCATCTTGATATTTTTTTAAGGATTTTGACACAGAAACGCAATATTTTCTATTGTTTTATTCTTTTAGTAGCTTGTGTCCATAAACGACGGAGTTTTTGAGGTAACAAATATAAAAAAAATATACAACCAAATTGAGAACTACCTCCTTTTTTTGGGAGTCGGTTCAAAATGGAATAAATTATTTTTTCATTGCGAGAGTATAGAAATTAATGCCTCACTTGAAAATAACTACCCATTTTTATTTTAAACAAAAAACAACGTTTTCTTACAACATTCATACATAAATCTTTCTCTGTATATGTTTACGTCTTTGTGTGTGTCTGTAGTCTTGTAGTCTAGTCTTATTACCTCTTAAACCATAAAAACCTTATCACGTCTATTCCTTGTCCCACAGTGCCCACACTCTTGCACATTCCAGTGCACACAATGACGTGCGACCTGCCGCAACGCTTTTGTGCACATCAGCTTCCGTGTTTCAGCACATTTTAGCTCGCCTTTGTTATAAGCCTGCCACGCTTGCACGGTATACAGCGATTTTAAAGAAGTGTATTTTGGTGTAACGTTGTTCTCATATCGTTTGTTGAGAGGTGTTGAAATGATGGGCTCTGCCGCTCAAAAAGAAAACGCGATTTTACGCCATTACAGTTAAACACCAAGCGAACGCGCGCCGTATCCTAACTAGCGTAACTAATATTATAAATGTGAAAGTGTGGATGTTTGTTACTTAATCACGCAAAAACGGCTGAACGGATTTGTATGAAATTTGGTATGCATATAGCCTTTGACATGGAAAAGAACATAGACTACCTTTTATCCCGATTCCTTAAGTACCTAATGCCACGCGGGCGAAGCCGCGGGCAAAAGCTAGCAGATTATAAAATATTGAGCGTTTTTTTTATAAGGTATTTAACCAAGAACATAAAAAAAGTTTATCATAAAGTAGTTTGTAAATATCAAAAAACTTTTCTTATCAACACTAATATTATAAAGAGAGAACATTTGTATTTTTGTGTGTAAGTTTGTAATTAATAAACTCTAAAACTACTGTGCCGATTCCAAAAATTCTTTTACTTTTGGAAAGCTTCATTCACCCCTAGTAACATATGCTATATTCATTGCCCGTGCGAAGCCGGGACGTGCCGCTAGTTCACTATATATACGGACTGAATAGACGGACTTCCAAAAAAAGAAGGTTCTCAATTTGTTTTGTTTTTTGTGTTCTTTGCGGATCATAACTCGCCTCAAACAAATAACGGCATGAATCTTGAGCGCTCGTCGGAAGAGTCAGGATCAATTTGCGCATCGTACACATCGTCGAGCCAATCATTGTAACTACAAAGATGTACTTCATATCACTAAAGAGACCCAATACTTCACTTCTCATTCAAGTCTGCTCGATTTCAAGTTCAAGTCAGCGCTCAAGATCCGTGCCGGTATTTGATACACGTATGACATGATATGCGGCTTTTAGAGCCTCCGTGGGCCTAGATCGCAATAAGCAACTGAAAGAATACAAGTGGGTTTTAGTCAGTACAAGTCTAACACCCTCTCTCTAACAAAAGTTGGAGTAGTTATTTGATAGTATTCCACATTAAAAGAAAAATAAAAATCCGCGTTTCCACCTCTAAGCATAGCTACATTGTAGGATACGAACCAGTGATCGAACTTATAATACCTTATCTCGGTGGTCCACAGTGAATTCAACTTGAGTTTGTTTCGGTGTTTCTTCTCAGGGTAGTCACCTAGGAAACACCGGCCTCATCTAATAGTTACGAAAGTCAACGAAGGAACAGCAGTGGGTTTTTAGTCAATAAAATTCTGACACTATCTCCCGCTCCGCCCAAGAGCTGGGGATGTCATTGGATGATATTTTTTTTTACTTAGCCCACACTGTCCCACTGCTGGGCAAAGGCCTCCCTCCACTCCTTCCAAGGATCACGGTTCCTCGCTTTCTCATTCCAGTTCTTAAGGAAGCCATCCATTGGATGATTTACCCACCAAAAAAAACACATGCCTAAATATACATCATATATAATGTACATTGCCCTTTCACCATTACAATATCAATGTGATAACATCCCTCAGTCATCACCGATACGGCAATATCAAGCTCTCTGAAGCCAACAACACTCCCAATGTAATTGTGTGACTGAATTTCAAAGGTATGGGACCTTTGAAATTCAGTACACCAGTAATCTGATAAAATAAATAACTGTTTGAAGTGCCATTTTATCTCAAAATAAACAGCATTTAATAACATAAATAGAAAAAAGAAAGATCGGTACAATTTTCCCGGAAAATATTAAATCGCTTCCCCGCATTTTTGTGACCAGGAGATTTATTTTAATGAGAGTAATTTTATGCGTGAATCTGGTGATCTATAAAATATTATGGCGACGTTTTATAATATTGAATGAAGCCAGATGTTGTTGTTATTGTTGATATTTGGGTTAACCTCGAAATTATTTTTTGTGCGTTGGGTTTTGACCGACTTTAAAAACAATCAAATTCTGTTATTGTCGGACTTAATTTCAAATTATTTTTTCCTACAGCGTTGTTCCTGTGGCTTCCGCAGGAACTGAGTCATCAAAACAATACATTCAGAAATAATAAAAACACTTTTATTTCAGCACTTTTATTTGTGGGTACTGAATATTGAGACTTAGCTATTATTACGCTCGGCTATGTAACGTTGAGGTCGTTTGACTCGGGCCGACGCCGAACTTACCCGAACGATTACGATTCCGTATAATTAATATCACCTTGTTTTTTTTTTCTATGGCGGATATTTTGGACAGTCATTCAATGACTTCTTCCGCTCTAGGGTGGAGCGTACCTGTGCCCTTCAGTTGCCCTTTTGTGTATCATCTAGAACCACGAGTTTCTTTTTCATAAATTTTCCGTGGTCCTAGCAAGCATCGGCCTTGCTGGTCCTCTACGGTTATGCTGGCATCTCTTTGTGGAGCGTGTGGAACATTCCGCACCGTTAACGACTTAGGCTCGGTCGGGACGGTAAGAAATAAAGCAGCTTTCTATCGTTGAAAAAAAAAAGCAATCGGACCTGCACTTTTAGAGATTACCTCCTACAAAAAAAAACAAACTTTACTCTTTATGATATTAGTGTAATACGAAATATCAAATTTACACTTCAGCTTTTTTTTTAGATAGGAAAAATCATCCACTGACAACCCTCGCTCTTGGGCGGAGCGGGATATAGTGTCAGACTCTTCCTTCCTTGCGTCGTATTCCTCAATGCTGAGGGTCGTGACCCCCCTGTATCATCACTCCGTCTCTTATGATATTCCTCCATCTGTTCCTGTCTCTGGCGGTGTATGTGTATGCATTGTACATCGTGGAGTCAAGGGCGGTGCGGATCTGGTCGGACCAACGTACTGGGCTGCGCCCGCGAGGCCTTTTCCCGTCCACTTTACCGGTCACAATTAGCCTTTCGAGGTTGCCACCGTCTTTCCTTGCAATGTGACCGAAGTATTGCAGAACCTTGCGAAGACACTCGGACGACAGCCGTGAGGAGATTTTGAGTTCTTGCAAAATGGATACGTTGGTCCGAAATGCTGTCCAAGGAATACGGAGCATTCTTCTCCAACACCACATCTCTAAGACCAAGTCTCAGCGCCATACAAAAAGATCGAAAAGACTAGTGTCCGTACCAGTTTGGTTTTGGTCTTTACGGAGATGTTGCGATCCCTCCAGACTTTATTAAGCTGAGACATAGCGCTCTTGGCCATGCCAATTCTCCTGCGAACTTCCCCCTCGCACGACCCATCGTTACTGATATTGGAGCCCAGGTAAATAAAGTTGTCCACTGTTTCTAGGTCTAAAGCGCCAGTGAGCTCCAATTTTCCAGTTCTATCCACCACCATGACCATGGTTTTGGACCTGTTTACGGAAGTCAGACTCTTACTGACTAAAAAACCCATCCCGTTCCTTCAAGTCTTCATACCGGGGCTTGAGCGCCCTTTCAGATAACCCTGGCCCCAGTAGGCTTTGACCCGGCTGGGTCTAGACACTTCAGCTGAGTTCATCAACGTAGTCAAATATTTTTATTTTGTTTTCGTTGCGGAAAAACATTTTCACATGTCTACAACTACTTCGCATATTACTCAAGAATTTCGGGTAAAATTTCAAACATGCTATAGCGTTACAGGAGGTATTTCAGTGACCGTGGTTAGAATAACTACTTTAGTTTTTCCTGGATTCAGTTTGGTTTAAATAGTTGTATACATTCATTGTAGGAGCTAAGGACTAAAATTCGCTGCTGGAATCTGTGTTTCTTTATAGCTACCACCTTGGGTTTTTGATTGTTTGAAAAAAAAAAAACAACTGAAGGAACACAGGTGGATTTAGTTAAAATCTGACATGCCTTCTCGCTCCAACAAGAGCGGGAGACGTTTTTCGATTTACCATGAAAACAATGGGGTTTTGTTTAAAATTTGGCACGAAATGAGTGTTATATCACACTAATATTGTAATTGAGCAAAAGTTTATGTAATGGTGAGTGTGTTTCTAACCTACATAATATGTTAGGTACTATTGTGTATGTGTATGTTTATTATTCCTTCATGCTTAAATACCAGAACGGATTTGGATAAAAAGCAATATCAAGTTTTAGAATAGGATTTTTTTATTGTTGATAGGTTCGCGCTTGACCGCTATCTGACCTGATGGAAAGCGACGATGCGATCGACGATGGAACGCACTTACCTAGAAGAAGCCCATTAAAGTTACGTGTGCCGTCACGCCGTGTTGCATTTTTTCGCACGGGATGACGTCACAAATAACTTTAATGGGCTATATCTTTGTTATTTTTTGTTTAATCGAAAAAAGAAAAAATACGTGTCCAATATTTTTTTACAATCTAAAATACGGACTAAATAAAATGTAATTATTTTGACCCTCGAGACTACCCTATTACCATAATTACTCGCAAAGATACCTATGTCGTCAGTGACATATAGAATTATCTGGAACATCAAAATTACGCCGGAGTAATTTATAAGGCGTCTAATAATAGATTATAATTATTACTTTGGAGATTTCTGCTTATCATTGTGAGTAAGCGAATGATAAATGTAATATAAATTCTGTTAGATTAATTCTTGGTTTGTTCGTTTGAGGGAAAATGGGTGTCATAATTAGACCTTTATGGAGGAAGTTTACTTGATATGTACTTTAATTACAATGCGCCTTATTATTTGTTTTTTTTTTCTAAGTGGAAATTCGTTGATTGACTTCTCCGGCTCTGCGTGGAGCGAGAGGGCTTGTGAAACCTTTACTGACACAGACCCACCTGTGTTGCTTCAGCTGTTTTTTGCGTTCTAGAGTCAAGACAACTCTCAAAAAAAAACGCTTATTTTGATTATTAGGAGTGACAGGCGGTCGCCTCCTTCTGTGAAGCAGTAATGCTGTCAAAGGAGGAAGCTGACCGCATCAGGTAACGGCGCTCTCGCCGCCGCCGGGATTCCGATCCCGATTTCCGGCCATAGGCCGGAAACTGACCGTCCGGTAACTGTCCGGACCGAGCCCAAGTCATCGACGGCGCGCATTGTTCCTGCGCGCCACAATGAGTTGTCAGCAATCACCCCTGCGGTGGGGCCCAACCGGGTCGAATGGGAAAGCCTACTGGGGCCAGGGTTAGTTTCGAAAGATAGCTCAGCCCCGGCACGTAAAGCAACGAAGGAACAGGAGTGTTTTTTTAGTTAGTAAAAGTCTGACACTATCTCCCGCTCCGCCCAAGATAACACCCCCGCGGTGTTATTAGATGATTTTCCCACCGAATAAAAAAAACACTCGCTAGGAAAGTAGGAAATCAAGACCTAAAAGTTACATGATCTCGTTGATCTAGAATCTTGAAATTTGGCATAAAGCAAGGTTCCTTAGCACAAATATAAGAAAAAGTTTGTGAATTTATAGATAAGACAGAAAAAAAATCTTTGCTCTTCGGAAAAATCTTCGATTTGGCTTGATCTATTGACATAGATAAATTGGACTGGAAGCTTTGGTGCATGAATCCATCTCGTAAGTACTTATACTTTGTATTTTAGTGGGAAATCATCAAAAATACTTTTCCGCCCGAGTGGAGTGAGAGAAATGGCCATAGACAATTAGTTCGGGTTCTTTTCTATGTCTAAGTATAAATTCTTTCGGAGTATTAAAAGTTTAGTGTTTCAAAACATCTTCCTACACTTTGCTTTTTTTCAGTGGAAAAATCATCTAATGACATCCCCAGCTCTTGGGCGGAGCGGTAGATAGTGTCAGACTTTTACTGACTACCTTACCTTTCAGAGCTAACCCTGGCCCCAGTAGGCTTTGACCCAGCAGGGCCCATGTCATTACTGTCAACTCCATGAGGCGCGCGGGAACAGTGCGCACCGTCGACGACTTGGGCTCGGTCTGGACAGTTACCGGACGATCGGACAGCGAGCTACCCATAGCTCGCCATCCGCAAGCCCACGCCTACGGTGACCTAAAATCGGGATCGGAATCCCGACGGTGGCAGGGGCGCTGTCAGCGCTGTTGCCCGATACGGTCGGCCTCCTCTTTTTCTAGAATTACTGTTTTGCAAAGGAGGCGACCGCCTGCCACTCCTCCTCATTCACTTTGTCTTCAATATTCCTACATTAAGCCCAGAATATGAATAGAAATACAAATAAATGGTAAAACAATCAAGGATGGCGTGTGAAAGACTCATTAGGAACAGTCTGTTTGCTAGAACATAATAATGGACGACCGGATTTAGGGTTCCGTGGCCACATTTTAGGTTTTGCTTCTTTGTTTTATTTGTCATGTGCTAGACAAACTTTTGTTCTATCTAGATTGAAATTCTTTGGCTATTGTTTGTAAAGCATTTAAAGGCTAAAGTTAATTCTGTGATTGTCGTGAAAATCGATTTCTATGGAGTAATTTAGGGGTTGTAGCTTCCATAACGTATGGGACGTTCCACGTGAAGTGGACAGCTAAAAAAAGTTAAAGTTTCCGTTATTAGGAATATTATATTGTCTGAATTATAATATGACTTGGGCTTGGTCCGGACAGTTTTCGGACGGTCGGACCGTGAGCTACCCATTGCTCACTGTCCGCAAGCCCACGCCTATGGTGGCCGGAAATCGGGGTATTCAAGGCTAGAGTGAATAGGCTCTTAATAAACTAGTGCGCCTCGCCACCAACGATTGTATCGCTACTTACCATCAGGTGGGATCGCAGTCAAGCACTAGTTTATCACAATTAAAAAAATAAATATATATTGTCTGGACACCAAAGAAAACACGCTTTAAATGATTTTTATAGTAATAGTGTATTATCGTTTGTTTCAGGCATTAATTAC
The DNA here is from genome assembly GCA_929112965.1 of Mythimna albipuncta. Taxonomy (NCBI): domain Eukaryota; kingdom Metazoa; phylum Arthropoda; class Insecta; order Lepidoptera; family Noctuidae; genus Mythimna; species Mythimna albipuncta. Next base: position 7,063,548 of record OV815984.1, read on the forward strand.
CCTTAGTTACATACATTATTGAATTAAAATAAATTAAATTAATTTGATATAGCATCATCATCGTGAGGAAACCGGCATGTCCTAGAATCAAAAAGTCGAAGACATGTGACATCCACCAGCCCGCACTGGACCCGCGTAGTGGATTACCTTACCGCTCATTCCCTCTCATAGAGAGGAGGCCTGAGTTCCAGTAGTGGGAATATCACAAGGCCGTTAGTGACTTTTTTTATGGTGGGAAAAAAATCATTCAATGACCGCTCTTGGGTGGAGCGGGAGATAGTGTCACTCTTACTGACTAAAAGATCCACCCCGTTCCTTCTAGCCTTCATACCGGGGCTCGAGCGCCCTTTCGGATAACCCTGGCCCCAGTAGGCTTCGACCCGGCTGGGTCCCTGCTGTTGCTGACAACTCCTTGAGGCGCGCGGAAAAACTGCGCGCCGTCGACGACTTGGGCTTGGTCCGAAAAGTTACCGGACGACCGGACAGCCTATTGCTCACTGTCCGCAAGCCCGTGCCTACGGTGGCCGGAAATCGGGATCAGAATCCCGGCGACGGCGGCGGCGATAACGCCGTTGCCTGATGTGTTCGACCTCCTCCTTTGCGAGCATTACTGCTTCGCAGAAGTCGGCGACCAACTGCCACTCCTCCTCGCCCCAGACCATGGCCTCAACCAAGGCCTGGCGTGAGAGGTCTCCGCCGCCGATCGCCCCCACGAGGGCACGGCGATGCTCCGCCCAAGCGGGGTACACCTCGGCCGTTAGTGACTAACCGCGGTCTTGTCTCAACCAAAATATGCAGGTGGATTGCCTGTATATTTTGGTTGAGACAAGACCGCGGTAACTATTTCAAACAATCGTACCCAGAATAATATACCATAGCTCAATAAAAAAATTAATGGACACATACATCACGTGTACCATACTAATAAAATGAAACAGTTAAAATAAATTAACTGCCAACAACACACGATAACTGCCAGCTACTTTCATTGAAAGTTTAGTATGCACATGGGCTTCAAAAAAACGCCGTTTCAAGCTTTATTTTGCGGCGGGTTTTTTTGCGGCTCGTGTGCAGCGGTTCCGCCACAAAAAAACGTTTGAAGCAGCTTCACGCTTCACCGTACACATGAGGCGTCGCGCGCTTCAGCTGTTTTTTGTGGCCGCTTCTAGCGTTTTTTTGAGGCCCAGTTCAGTCCCAGAGGGGTATGCAGGGACATTATATAATTATAGCTGTCATCTAGTCTGTCAAAGCTTGAATGTGGCTGCATTGCGCTAAATCATGACGTGTAAAAATGTCATCCGAGTGATTGAGAAAGAGACACCCTAAACTAGGTGTAAGGTAAACCTCCACAAGACTTTTTTTCAGGAAACGAAAAATAATAAAACCGGCCAAGTGCGAGTCGGACTCGCCCATGAAGGGTTCCGTAGCAGCAAGTAACATAATATTAAAGTTCTTGTAATGTGTTGTAAATTTGATCGATGTTTTAATAATAGTGTATTTTTTTCGATTTATGACGCATTAAAAAAAAAACTACTTACTAGATTTCGTTCAAACCAATTTTCGTTGGTAGTTTTTATAGTAATGTACATCATATATTTTTTTTTAGTTTTATCATTCTCTTATTTTAGAAGTTAGAGGGGGGGGGGACACATTTTACCACTTTGGAAGTGTCTCTCGCGCAAACTATTCAGTTTAGAAAAAAATGATACTAGAAACCTCAGTATCATTTTTAAAAACCTATCCATAGATACCCCACACTTTTTCACACCCCAAATTTTTTTTTCATCAAACCCATACGGTTTGATGAAAAAAAAATTTTCGAGTTTCAGTTTTAAGTTTGGGGACCCCCAAAATTTATAGCTTTTTTTCTATTTTTATGTAATAATCTTAATGCGGTTCACAGAATACATCTACTTACAAAGTTTCAACAGTATAGCTCTTATAGTTTCGGAAAAAAGTGGCTGTGACATACGGACGGACGGACAGACAGACAGACAGACAGACATGACGAATCTATAAGGGTTCCGTTTTTTGCCATTTGGCTACGGAACCCTAAAAATCAGCCTCACCATAAAAAACTTGATTGGACAGTTTTTATGGTAAGGCCGAGTTTGGTCTACTGAGCAAGCCCTTAAAGTTTGTGGAGGGCTGTTCCTTACACCCTTTATACCTAGATCCATCCCTTTAACAATTCAGTTTAGGTCGTCAAATGGATTGCAGTAAGAGCTCGTGGTACTGTATTGCCTGAAAAGTTGAAAGGGAATCGTTTGTTTTTTTTTAGTCAGTAAGAGTCTGACACTATCTCCCGCTCCGCCCAAGGGCGGGGGATGTCAATGCATGTTTTTTCCCAACATTAAAAAAAAAGCCTGTTACAATAAAAAATCGGTCAAGTGTGAGTCGGACTCGCTCACTGACAGATCCTTCAAACTCATACCACCCCTGGCATTTGCGTTGAAATATTTCTTCCAGGACGCCATTGATATCAAAGTTTTAAAACTCAGAGGCACTAAAAATATGCCACAATTTGATTGATAATAATTGACACACGGAACCACACACAAATATGCTGTATTGCCTTGGTCGACGGTCATTATAACTAAAACTTATAAAGAATTCTTTCTTCCCCTAATAGACTATTTCAGCTACCATATTATTATTTTGTATTCAAAGACTAATGTTCGAATAATAAATAAAACTTTGACACACATGACTGATTGAAAAATTATGAAGTATTCTTTATTTATTTCCTGAATATGTATTGGAATTATAGTAATCGAGGAAAAAATAAAGTACAGTTGCCATCACGGATCTTAAACGCTCGATGTCAGAGTGGGGATCGCTTTGCGCATTCCATACATTGGCGAGCCAATCGTCTTCGTTGTTAGATACATGCAGCAACGCAGTGAACGAATGAGGAGAGACATCTATGACGCGATGGCGTGGCCATTGGCTAGCCGCGCCATCGCGTCATAGACGTCACTCCACTCACTGACACTCCCCGCCCCCGCGTTGCTCTTCGCACTACTAAAGAGACCGAATATTTGACTTCTGCGCAAGTGTTCAAGGTCCGTGATGGCAACTGTATTGTTATAGAAAAAACAAACGTAGGTTTAATAAGTTATCATTATTAGTATCATATTAATAATGATAACTTATTAAACCTACGCGCACAACAAAAATCGTCTACAGTTATTTTAAGTATAGATTTTTTTCTTCTACTACTAATATCAGGAAATAAGTACTGATTAAACTAAAATTCTTTCACCGATGAAAAATTGACTGCAAAGTTAGCAAAGAGGTAAAATTATTTGTTTGCAAAAGATAAAAAATCACTTGAACTAAACGGCCCTGCCATGACATCATAAACTCACCATAACTCCAGTGTAAGAAAGAGACGGAATTACGCAAGCCGTATGGCACTATCTCTTTCTAACACGAGACTTATTTAAAAAAAAAAAACAGTTTTTTAAAGATAAATATAAGCTACGTTTTTTTTTGTTGATTAAATCTTTAAAAATATACATATGTACATAAGAAATTTAAATATTAACTAAGCTAAGTATTTACACAAAAATTAACAATGCACATATAATACAAAAACACAAAATACGATAGTAGTTCAAAGGGCAGCACACCATGTTTTTTAAACGCGCCGTTGACGCGCGATTGTGTCGATATAAACGCGATACGCACGCCAGTTAGACGCGGCCTGTAGACCTTTAATAGGATAAAAGTGCGACTTCGATGCACGTTACCAAAACATGGTATACACAGGCCCTAAGTTGAACTACTCCGTTACTTACACAGACTTACATTGTTACTTATTGCACTGACTGGACAGGTCTACTCAAGTCTATGTGTATGATTTTTTTTTTTGGTACACACAGACTTGAGTGTCGCACACAGATATTTTCCCTACAATTTTCTGATAAGACTTAACTTAATTAGAGGCGAAAGCACTACGGTAGCCCACGAAACATAAAACTTAAGAAAATTGAATTTCGCGGGTTACTTTTGAACATCCCCCTTAAAGTAACAAAAAAGATTGATATGTAAGAAGTCTTTTCCACTTGTCGGGTGTCAGGTCCGACAAAAGGTCGGGTACATTTATCCGACAGCGAATTTTGTCAGTTCCGACAATTATACATTAGATCATAAGTACGGTGCTGTTCACATTTGTCGGATGTCGGTCTCAGCAGCTTTATCCTCACTCTACCTTATTTCGTCCATAGCTCGCCAGCTCTGAAATGTTCCCAAAATATATTTTTTCTTCACGATTAGTCCCTTATTTTATTTTCGTGTCTGTTTTATTGTTTTCTTTTTCAAATAATAAAACACAATAAAAGCTTCATCGACATGCATCATGTACAGTCGCCTGACGTAAAGTATCAAATATCTCTAGCTTCAATCAAATCCGACATCCGACAAATGCGATCATCAGGTGGGATCGCAGTCAAGCATTAGTTTATATCTGATAAAAAAAAAGTGTGAACATAGATGCTGACGTGGAATTAATATACCTACGGATCCGACATCCGACAAGTGGAAATGGGTTTTTTAAGGACATTATAAATATCATACATAACTCACTCTTGACAAATGCACGGATCTTGCCGGGTATAGGATAGTTATTAATATAATAATCTTCTTCTTCTTAGTCGTACACTCCCGGCGGAGTGGTCGTGGTCATGGATCGCCTGATAGGTTGGTTGCGGCAAGTCCGAGACTTCTCCAGCAATATATTAACACCAGGTATCTATAATACACTCTTTAAATAGGTAATTAGTTAATTCAATTTTTTAAACAAAGCTTCTTTTCAATCAATTTAATTTATAACAAAAAATTGAACACAGCTTTAACTTTTATTCAGCAATTTTTTCTGTTTTGTTAGGGCTCATACACACGAGCGGCATGTTGCTAACGACAGAGGTAATTGCAGTCTTCGATGCGGCGGTGGAAGACGTCGACACGGCCACCGCTTGTTAAGGCTTATAGATCCTTGAACATACACTGGTACCCGCCTAGGCGGCAGTACGAGCGTCTGTGCATTTAATTGCGAGCAGCTGCGAAAGGATAGATCCGCTGGCCGTTCAATCCATTTTCTTTGCGAAATATTGATTGATTTACATATTGAAGCACCAATGTTTATGTGTAAAAATATTTCTTAAGATCTAAGCAGTTTCGAAGGAGTTTTTGAATCTATAATAAACACATATTTATTTCAAACCAATTAATCTAGCCGTAACTGAAGAGAGCTCGGGTGGTTGGGCCTTAATGCGTCGACGCCATCGTCGTCCCGTCGAAATTCCAACTTTGAATATCAATGGCAGCCGTCGTGTGTGTGAAGTGTCGACGGGTGCCGTCGACCCGTACCGACGGTTACAGTTACCTCTGCCGTTTGCAATATGCCGCTCATGTGTATGAGCTCTTATATTCCTCCGATCGCACAGTTTGTTACGAAACATCAAAGCGGAATGCAAATGGCGGCCGAAGTTTTTGGCTCAAAACATTTCCTTTACATAAGCCACAGTTTATTTATGTAGTAGCTTATACTGCGGCTTCACTCTTGTGCCTTCCCCATTCATAAATAATTTAGATACAAGTCAGGCATACTGCGACCCAGATACAATGTTCTAGGTTCATCTAACTTTTTTTCTAGAATTATTTATTTGCGACGTGCATGGACTTGAAAACGCTGGAGTTAAAAGACTTTTTTTTGTTTTGATTATAGGGAGGGATGAATATTGTATTCATAGGTATTTCATTACTTGGGCTGCGGGATTTTGCGAAAGAGATACTATGGTTCTGAAACGTAAAGTTTAGAGTGGCTGAAGGATGGAACTCAGCTGCCGCGACCAATCGTGGTATAGTGGAAAACACTACCCCTGGCTCGACGTCGGGCTGTACCAAGCTTCGGTCCCCCTATAGTTTTTCTGACATCACTTGTATGCCTTGATCACACGTACCGAGTAAACGGGCGAGACAGTGCTCTCGGCCAAATACTCGGTACGTATAAACACAGCGCCGAGTGCTCGGCCGAACGCTTATCTCTACAACTCGCTTACATCGCTGTCTCGGCCGAGCAACATTTTACTGTCCCGCCCGTTTACTCGGTACGTGTAATCAAGGCATGAGGCACATGTGGAACACTACGCACTGTCAAAGACTTGGGTTTGGTCCATTCTGGTGATAAACAAGCATGTTCATGGAAACTATTTGTCAAAATACTGAGAAGTTAATACAAAAGTTCGCTGCAGTGCTACATTGGCATTACGTCGACTAACAGAACTGTTAAAAAATATACAGCACTAAGGGGCCTATTACACCACTCGATCTTCAGACAGTCTGAATGAAAAATAAGATCTGAATATATGCTTAACAACGCGTATTGTAATATGCCCTTTTGATAGCTTTTCAACCGACTTCTAAGAAAGGAGGAATTCCCAATTCGGATGTTTGTATTTTTTTTTTATGTATGTTCGCGCATAACTTCGCCGCTTGCCAACAAATTTGAAAAAATCTTTTTTTGTTAGAAAGGGTATACTTTCCAAATGGTCCCATAGTCACCAAGTCGGGATCTGATGATGGAATCTTGGCGAAATTGAGGAAATCAAATATTGCAGGTTGATATTTTCATCAAGGACTTTAAGCATTTACAGTCAAAAAGTGATATTTGATGAAACTGGTGAAGAAGACCAGAAATGGCCAACAGAACTTCATACTAGATACATTACACACAATGAACATAGTTATGCGACTATGACAATACAAATAAATAAATGGTTCTGAATAGTCATGTTGAAAATGCTATCATTGAAGTGACTTGATATTGGTGATGGAGCCGGAAGATAGGCACCGGAACTACGTAACTAATTAATGTATCCTAGCTGTTTGGTCTTATTAGAACTGTCATAAGATGCACTTTGGCTATAAAGTACTATCGAACTGATCTGATGATAGTGCCAGAAGGTGGAGGGTAGACACGGGAACTTCGTAATATAATGATGTATTCTAGCAGGGTTTGGAGTTAATTGGAATAGTCTTGAGAAAAATGTACTCTGGCTGTAAGTATATTGCAACTAAAAAGTGTGAAATAAAAAACTTTTTATAAAAAAAAATAACCGACTTCACAAAAAAAAAAAACAATCAAAATAATTTTAATTTCGGAAGTCGGTGTTTTTCGTTATTGTTTGTTCCTTATTTAAGAACTTTCCCTATTGAAGACGGTTGTTTTGTTTTTATAAAAAGTTTAAAGGATACTTTTTTCGCGACCAAAATGTCTTATTTTGTGGCACTTACGCGATTCTTTCAACATGGTGTAATGTTCAGGGTGTACGGACTATATTACACCTAAGTTAATTAAAGTGAGTGTTCGGCACGCGTAATTTAGTGCGTAGTACATACATATTGATAGTTTGGCCCATAATAGACGGTCGGACGGCGAGCTATCCATTACTCTTCGTCCACAAACCCCCGCCTACGGTGGCCAAGGAAGGCCATGTAAAGCATTTGAAGAAAAATGAAACAAAAGTTGCCGGTATCAAGAAAAACGAAATAAAACATCACTTTTGATTTACATAATGTGTTGGTTCCTAGTATATAATGTTTAGGAAACAGACATATATCAAATTTTAGTGCCCGTTGAGAATCGCAATAGTAGAACAAGTAGGTACTAGAAACGATAAGGGTATCATTATTAGTATAAAAATCACATTAGGCGCCATGTATGACTCCTAAATGTGTCTTTTATTCTGAAGTTATAGTGTGTTACTGTTTAAATTATGATACAAGTCTAGAAACTTTTTACGATTTTGTTAATGTTAGCTAACACGACGTTCTAGGGTTGTTTGTTCCCTTCGCGTCGCATCGCTTCGCAATCGCATTCATTAATCGTCTATACTCCATTCAAAGTAATATTAGGCATTTAAACAAACCTTTTTCACTGTCTGTTTAACCCATTTTGACTCTTATTGCGTTGGTGGCATGACCATAAACTCAAAATCTAACTAATAACATAGCAAACTCATCCAAACTGAACATATTTGTAAAAAAAATCTGCCCAAAGTTACGTAAAAATTATAAAATGTATAAAATATTAGTAGGAAGTTGACGTGCACATATCGTCCAATAACTTTTGAAACAGATCTTTATATAATGTTTAATCTATTTATTTTACAAACACCTTTAAAAAAAACTATCATATCACATAGATCTGCATTCTGAGAGCTGCTGGGTAAAAGTTTCATACTAATTTGAGCATTGTTCTTGCAGCTCAACCGGTTAGAGGTATCTGTTTCAAAATTAATTTACAAGATTTGCCCAAACAAACATCATCATTATCATCGTCATATCAGCCAAAAGACACCACCGTTGGACATAGGCCTCCCCCAAGCGTCGCCACAACGACCGATCCTGTGCGTCACGCATCCATCGGATTCCCGCAACCCTGACCGGGTTACCGGTTCACCTTGTGGAAGGCCTTCCTACGCTGCGTCTTCCGGTACGTGGTCGCCACTACAGAACCTTTCGTCCCTATCGACCATCTGTTCTACGTGCAATGTGCCCTGCCCATTTTTTTTTATGGTGGGAAAAATCATCCATTGACAACCCCCGCTCTTGGGCGGAGCGCGAGATAGTGTCAGTCTCTTACTGACGAAAAGACCCAACCGTTCCTTCTAGCCTTCATACCGGGGCTCGAACTGTCTTTCGAAACTAACCCTGGCCCAGGTAGGCTTCGACCCAGCTGGGTCCCTGCTGTTCTTGACAACTTCTTGAGGCGCGCGGGAACAGTGCGCGCCTCAACGACGACTTGGGCCCGGTCCGGACAGTTATCGGACGGCGGGACAGCGAGCTACCCATTGCTCACTGTCCGCTCTGCCCGTTGCTACTTAATTTTGTTGATTCTTCGAGCTATGTCGGTAACCATGGTTCTCCTGTGGATATCTTCATTTCTGATGTAATCACTCATGGAAATTCTAAGCATAATCTTTTCTATTGCCCTTTGGGTGACTTAGAAACAAACATACGAACATAAATTGCAGGATAAATAATTGCTTATAAAAAGCTTGTAATAAAGATCCCATTCCCGCAATTAAGGCGTATAGTCCCTTGAACCATCTGGCCGAAATTATGTGAACGCAACTCTCGCACTCGCCTAGGCGGCAGTACGCAAATCTGTGCATTTATTTGCGGCCAGCAGCGCCCGGAAAGCGCTTTAAATCCATTTTCTCTGCGAGATATTGATTGATTTACATATGCAATGTTCATGAATCTATAATAAACATATATTTTTTTCAAACCAATTGACCTAGCCGTTACGGAGGAGTAGGCCTTAGAAAATCACTATTTTTTGGCACTTTTCGGGCACTTGGCCCTTAAAACACAATCAAATCACTTTCTAAACAATATAACTCTTTTACATGCGTCTAAAATGTCGCACGACTCCCTCGTCCCGTGTCTCCCGACACCCTCTAACATTTAACAACATTATAAAGGTTACATTTTAGTGTCCCTACAATAAAACGTAGCCCGGTTTTTATCCCTCACAAGAATTACTGAGCTTAGCATTATAAAAACAAAGGACTAAAGGTTTTTTTAACCCGTTTGCGTGCGGTTTTTACTTATGTAGTTGTCACTTTGTGAAATGCAAATAGGTTTAAGTTTTCTCTACATCCACATTTAATATCTCACTGCACAATAACACACTCAATAATATACTCTTCAATATTCCCACATAATACTAACCATACTAACAATATATTATTACTAGCTTTTGTCCGCAGCTTCGCCCCCGTACATGAAATAGTTTAGCCTATCTCACTCAGGAATAAAGCAGCTTTCTATCGGTGAAAAAATTTTAGCAATCGGACCAGTACTTCCAGAGATTACATTCTACAAACAAAAAACAAAAAAACAAACTTTACCTCTTCATTATATTTTAGTGTAGAAATCATTAATATAATTGCCTTCTGATTTTTTTGCAGAATCAAAACTGCACCTTGTATAAATACTGGTAACATAGATACATGACATATATTATAATTATGTTTTCATTAACTGATTCTAAAATTGTCTATCGTGTATTAAGGTTGTCGTTCATTTGTGTGAAAATAGGTACTTTTTACACAAATGAACGACAACCTTAATTTGGCTTAAATTATGCCATTGAATTTTCAACGTTTGGCACAACGCCGAGAGTTAAAAATCCATTTGCGCGCTTTTATTAAAATGCCGACAAGTGTTAGTGACAATGGGTATAAAGCACCTCCCTAAACTTTTCTGCTTTTAAATGGATAGGTAGCCAGACGAAAAAAAAGATACATTACACGTTACCCAAAAGTCGCTATAATTTACGCCGTGTAAGGGCCGTTGCACACGGAACACCAACCACAACCACTTCACGCCAGCACATATTTTCTATAGTTCTCATTCATTTTATATGGATTGCACCGCACATTGATGATGCCAGTGGCCACCACACACTACAAATCGCCGCTGCTCGCTTCTTGTGACTTGTGACCTGTACTGCCCCCCTAGCCAAGTTACAACCGTATCGTGTCGAATTCCGTTCTCCAATCGGTAACGCTTCGGTGTCAGCAATTGTAGAATACGATAAGTAAGTAGCCATGTTGACGCGCCTGAGACGGCCGCTCGTTCTACAATGTAGCATTCGTTTATCAAAGCATGTAGCGTTAAACGTTGTAGAAATTCATTCTATCATTTTGAACGATGTGACCTTGGCTACGAATTTTCTATTTGTTTGTTCCGACCACGTGAATTAAAGTTTTTTTTTACAACTATCACACAACGCCGTCTAGTCCCAAGCTAAGCAGAGCTTGTGTTATGGGTACTAGACAACTGATAAACATACTTATATATTTCTAAATACATACATATTATAGATAAATTACACCCAGACACAGAACAAATGATCGTGCTCATCACACAAACATTTGTCCTGGGTGGGAATCGAACCCACGACCTCCGGCATAGCAGTCAGGGTCACTAACTACTAGACCAACAGGCCTGTCTGAGATGATGCCATTCCCATACATATGAATACTTTCCGACTAGCGTTAACGATTGCAGATTATCAACTTGGCTAGGGGTGCTAGCCACTAAACGCCGATACAAACACGGCACTCGTGCCGCACCTTCTTTTTCAGAATCAATTATGATACTGCGTGTATGGGTATTTTATACGGATTCGCCGCACACGGATGATGCCGGTGGCTGCTACATGCTACACGCCGCTGCTCGCTTTTTTTGGCCTGTACTGGCCACTAAAAGCCGATACAAATCGCCGTCACATGCCACTCGTGCATTTAAACCTTCTTCATTAGAATCCATTATAATACTGCATGTATGGGTTTAAAAAAGTAGCTGAAACTGGTCACGAGTGGCTTGTAGCCGCTTCCAGCTTCTTGTGGCGACGTTTATGGCTGTGACATGTGGGCCATATGGGGCAACACTAATTGACGCGCCACACAGTCGCCCTCCCCGCCAACTGTCCTATCTCACAAACTGGCGTATCTGCCCTGATATTACCAACGTGTTCATAACATAATATGTTCCATCTAATCGTCGAATCTGTGTCGTTTACCGTTTGCGTAAGTGCAAAAAACAACCACTAACTTAAAGAATAAGCCAAGAGCAATATAAAACACTTATTGATTCATTAATAAAGCCACAGCTAAAGAAACTACAGAAAAATGATTTCAACGCCTGAAAGAAAAACGGTTGCCCTGGAAAAATATCAATTGCTAGTTACGACAGTTAGCAGGGAGGGTGACGACACAGTCTGAACTACCCCTAAAATAAAATAAAATCTCTTTTATTTTAAAATTTTCGCTCGAAATGTGTCCGAGTCCGCACATTTGTTGAATAATTCACGGAGTTAACGTTAGAGTCTGAAAAATCTTTTATCTCTGTGAAAAATTCTGGTTTCGTGAGACTAGTTTGTGTCTAAACCTTTTTTTGTCTTAAATTAATTTTATTTTAATTTATATAGGAGCTTTTTGTTCTTAAAGCGCAGGCCACACCGCCAGCTAGCGGGCGGGCGGGCTAGGCGGGTGGGCGAAGCGAACGAAGGAAACTATACAAACTACGCGAAATATTGGCGAACTAAACTATGGGGTTCACACCGAAAACTACGGAAAGACGAGCGACGAGCGGAGCGGGCTAAGCGGGCGAAGCGGGGGTAGTATTTGTAGTTAAGTCATCATCAGAACTTTCGTCGATTTATGACATATTCATCGTTCCCAAACTAAACACTACACTGCTATTCGAAACACGAGCGTCGACTAGTCTACTCGAAACGGGGAGGACGGACGAACGAACCGGGCGAGCGGGCTGGCGGGCGAGCTAAGCTAGCGAAGCGCGGGCGCGCCAACGAGGCGAACGAGTAGCTTCGCTGGAATCGTCGGATATTTCGTTAGATTAGCTCGTTAGGTTCGTTGGTAGCTCGCAGTGTGAACCGAAGTATGTAAAGAGGTGAAACGATGTTCGCCCGCCTAGCCCACCCGCCCGCTAGCTGCCGGTGTGGCCTGCGCTTGATTGTAGGTCAATGTAAGGTGCATGCGGTTTGTGTCAAGAGTGAATTGGTTACTTCTAGGCACGCGTGATTAGGTGAGATAATGGTCAAACGCAAGTCTATCAATAATAAAAAACAGGGCAAGTGCGAGTCGGAGTCGTGCATCGAGGGTTCCATCCAAACATACCTGTGACAACAGTTCAATTTCCCGATTCGTTCGTACTGAGTTACGAAGATTTTTCCGAATCACAAAAGTATTTTTTTTTTGACATAACTACAAAACAGTTTTTACCTACCTACACTTATGCTATGAGACTGCTTCATGCCTTTCAGGATTCTAGGTCAACGGGAACCCTATGATTTTTGATTCTCTTGAAAGTGTCGAAATAATTATATTACGAGTATGTACGTTTTTTTGCGATATAAAAGACCGTATCTATTTTTTTATAATCTTAGAAGTCTTTTAATTTCAACACGATACCTCCACGCATTCCTGAGATAAATTGTCTTGAAAGACAAACTTACAGACAAAAGGATAACAAAGTGAGCCTATAAGGGTTCTGCTTTTTCCTTTAGAGGTACGGAACCCTAAAAATGGTCAAGTGCGAGTCGGACTCGTGCAGCAAGTATTAATTATAGTTAATACCCCGATTTAGAGCAATCCGACTCGTCTTGACTTTTTTAAGTCCACTGTTGGACATAGGCCTTCCCCCAAGTGTCGCCACAACAAACAAAATAACAAAAGGCAATATGTACTATCCATTCTTGACCTACATTCAGAAGACTACCAAATTCACGAAAAATTATAGTGTTCTACCAATCAGAAAAGTTTTTCTCAATTTATTACATAAGTGTTTGTTTGGCATCGAACCCGATAGATGTAGTGGAAACTACTTAAAAAGTTCTTGACAGGTAAAAGAAATATTGGCTTTCTGGTCTTTATCACATTCTGTATAAGGTTCAAAATTGCATAGTGATGTCAGCGTTTGTTTTTGAGGAGGGTAGCAAGCTATTTGGGAAGAAAAGAATTGGTTGGTGAAAAAGTTGAAATATATTTTGTGTGGTAATGAATATAGGTAGGTGAGTTGCTTTTAGTTAATATTTTTTGTAGTGCATAGCATAGTCAGCCTTGCAATGTTCCCACTGCTGGGACTGAGGCCTCCTCTCTTAGGAGAGGGATTGAGCCGTAATCCACCACGCGGGCCCAGTGCGGGTTGGTGAATGTCAAACGTCTTCGAATTTTTGGTTCTAAGACATTGGTTTCTCACATTGTTTTCCTTCACCGTTTTGAGAGCAGTGGTGATGAAATAAATTACACAAAGTAATGCACCTGGCTGGGTTTAAACCCGTGACCTACAACTCGTACGTCGGGGCCATTGCTACTCGGCCACTACTGCTTTATAGTGGTTATTTCGTAATTATGAGAGTAGGCAGGTGACCCAGTGTTAACGGCTCCGACTAAAGTTGTCAAAAATGCCCGTTTTGACATCTGTCAAAATGACGCAAAAAGAATACTTGCAATATAATATATTCCATTATATTATTTAACGCGCCAAATATATTACGCTTTTATTTTTTAACGAGTTTATGGACTGTGAACAAAGCGCCTATCTTGTTATGAACTCATGACTTACAACTCGTCAGTCAGAGCCGATACCACTGCTATCTTTTTTTTTATGGTGGGAAAAATCATGCATTGACATCCCCCGCCCTTGGGCGGAGCGGGAGATAGTGTCAGACTCTTACTGACTAAATGACCCACCCCGTTCCTTCTAGCCTTCATACCGGGGCTCGAGCGCCCTTTAGGGATAACCCTGGATAACCCTGGCCCCAGTAGGCTTCGGTTACCGGACGGCCGGACAGCGAGCTACCCATTGCTCACCGCCCGCAAGCCTGATCACCGTCTGCAAGCCCGACCACTGCTATCTGCTGCTGAACAAATCATAGTGCTCGTCACACAAACATTTGTTAAAAAAAAAAAGAAAAAAATATGTGTCTGGGCGTAATTTATCTATAACATGCACTATGTATTTAGAAACACATACAAATATGAGTATGTTTATCAGCCCGTAGTCAAGTTACGACTGTTACATTTCGATTCTCTTGCGCCTGTTGCATCGAACGCCTCGAGTCAGCCACGCTTCCGATTTCTTTGTTCTGGTCACGTGACTGAGCGTTGAGATAACGTCTCGAGGCGTTCGAAGCAAGAGAATCGAAACGAAACGATCGTAACTTGGCTAGCCCTGCTGTTCTACTCATAACACAAGGTGTACTTATTTTGAGACTAGAATAACATTGTGTGACAGTTGTGAAATATTATTATTACATAGTAGAACTCTTGCAGGGAATAAAGAAGGTGCTCAATGATATAGTAGGTTCATTGACTACCCTCCGAAGACTACTTACTACTACTTTTTTAACTTATAATTTTTATAAGTTCAGATACTGGGGGATAAGTTACGAGGGCGAAGACGTAGATAAAAGTTTGTTAGTAATAAATGAGGGTTAGGATTTATTGCACCTACCATTATTTTTCACTTCATCATCCAAAGGTTGACTGATAAAATTTACAAGTCTGTGATAAGACCAGTCATACTGTATGAATCAGAATGTTGGGCTGTGTGGATTGCATGTAGCGGAGATGGGAATGTTGAGATGGATGTGAGATGTGACGAGAAAGGATAAAGACAGAAATGAGTATATTAGAGGAAGGTTGAAAGAGGTGCCAGTGACTGGAAAGTTGAAAAGAAATCGTTTGTCTTGGTATGATCATGAGAAGAGGAGAGATGAAACGCATGTTACTAAAAGAGATCTGAGAATACATGTAAATGAATGGAGAGGGAGGCCAAAGAAAAGATGGGTGGATTATTTGAGGAGTGATATGAAAAATCCCTTTGAGTTAGTGATAGTGTGACTGGTGACAAGACAGAATGGAAGAAAAAAACGTGTTGCGCCGACCCTAAGAGTCTAAACAGACGGGCTGCATTTCAACTGCAATCCAACTGCATATTGCAGTTTGAATGCAGTTGACACGACTGCAATAGAACTGCAAACCAAACGTGCGGTCCGATTGCAGTCGTGTGAACTGCACACAGACTGCATCCGAACTGCACCATGCGCGGGAGGGCGGAGCTTGGTGGCCGGTGGGTATGATGCAGTTCGGATGCAGTCGGTGTGCAGTTCACACGACTGCAATCGGACCGCACGTTTGGTTTGCAGTTCTATTGCAGTCATGTCAACTGCATTTAAACTGCAATTTGCAGTTGGATTGCAGTTGAAATGCAGTCCGTCTGTTTAGTCCCTTAGTAATATGGGATAAGGGCAGGAAGAAGAAAATCCTAAGGTTGACTGGCTGAAATTGCCGAAGGCATTTAACCCGTAATGTTGAAGGGGCACGACTGTTTAATGATTTATTGGAAAAATGAAAAAAGTGTGCTATTAGAAGCGACAAGAAATATGTAACTAAGATTTACTCATTTATGATTTAAAAGTCTCCATGAAGTTTCTTGCACGTTCTTCTCTCTAAAGGTCTATGCTTTGAAATGTGCTATTTAGCTTCAATTTTTATGACTGACCGACATTTTCACAATTCAAAAGTATTTGACCTATTTGAAATAAACGTTTCTGATTCCTGATAATATTAATATGTTTCAATAAATCCTATGACGTCGCCAACACAAACGTTTCTGATTCCTGATAATATTAATATGTTTCAATAAATCCTATGACGTCGCCAACACAAACGTTTCTGATTCCTGATAATATTAACATGTTTCAATAAATCCTATGACGTCGCCAACACACCAGCAGCCCTAGCCAAGTTACGACTGTTTCGTTTCGATTCTCTTGCGTCGAACGCCTCGAATGGGCCACGCCTACAATTTCTTTGTTCTGACTCAATTTCAATGGTCAGTCGCGTGGTCAGAACAAAGGAATCGGTGGCATGGCCGAAAGGAGGCATTCGACGCAAAAGAATTGAAACGAAATGGTCGCAGATGAGAATATTACGATACTTAAAAGCTCTTTGTATGTGAAATATAATTGTTCTTATGAAAAATAAAATTCTAAAAACCTAATCATTAAATAAATAGTCATTGGGTCATAAACGTTATTGGACGTAATATAAGTACTTCTAGAATTCGGTTTGTTAAAGGCCTACTGTATAACCGAGTTGGATCATTACCATTACAAATCGATACAAGCTATCACCATTAATAACCTTATAAAAACGTTAACGACCAGATTTTAGGGTTCTGCAGCAAAATATACTGTTTGCCGTACGTAGAGCTAAAATCAATAAGCTCTAAATAAACTAGTGCGCTTCGTAATTTATTTATTTATTTAAACTTCATGTACAGTAGTGGTACATAGGCGGACTTAATGCAACAAGGCATTCTCTCCCAGTCAACCTTTGGGCGTTTTTTGGCGTAGTCAACAATTACATTGCTTACCGTCAGGTGGGATCGCAGTTATGTACTAGTTTATATAATTATCTTCATCATTATTATTTCACCCGAAAGACGCCCACTATTGGACATGGCCTCCCCCAAGTGCCACCACAATGAACGGTCCGGTGTGTCTCGCATCAATCGGATTCCCATAACCCTTACCAGGTCATCAGTTCATGTTTGAGGAGGCCTTCCAACGCTGCGTCTTCTAGTACGCGTTCACCGCTCTAGAACCATACGGGTTCTACGCCCATCTGTTCCTAGTTTACATCTCTTAATAAAATCAAAGAAATATAGTTTTGCAGTTTCAGAACTATGTTTTTTATTTTTATTTAGTAGAGTTTGTTCACGATTACTTTTCACTACACAGCGGGCTTTCTGACAGAAATACACAAACACATTAGCACGTATTTTGTTTTCTTCAAGATTTTTCTTGTCAGCGCTGAGTTATTTATCGTTTTAAATATCGCAGTATACGCTGAGTTAGGCGCCTTTTCTGCCTCGCACAGATTTTCTTTTTCTTTTTTCATTAGGGCAAATCAGCCATACGTGCCCCAGTTGTAAAATTAAGACACGCATTTAAAATTACATGAACTGTACAACGCATGCTAAAGTTGCGTTTTGCAGTCATGCTTATAAACTAACCAAAACGGTTGAAATAAGAAGTGTGCTAATACGTGTCTTAGTTTTGTAAGTGGGCCACATTACCGACTGGGGCATGTATACCTAGTTTACCATATGTACTTCTAATTTATATGATTGTGTGGGGCACGAATAAACGTCTTTTGTAGCAAGTTTAGCACTTGCGTTGTATTACCGTCATGCTTATAAATTAACCAAATCGGTATAAATAAGAAGTGTGCTAATATGTGTCTTAGTTTTGTAAGTGGGCCACATTACCGACTGGGGCATGTATGCCTGGTTTACCATACGTACTTCTAATTTATATGATTGTGTGGGGCACGAATAAAGGTTTTTTTTTTAGCAAGTTTAGCACCTTCGTTGTATTACCGTCATGCTTAAAAATTAACCAAATCGATTCAAATAAGAAATGTGCTAATACATGTCTTAGTTTTGTAAGTGGGCCACATTACCGACTGGGGCATGTATGCCTGGTTTACTTTTATTAGGCACGACAAATTATTATTTTATTTAGTTAAGAGTGTATGGGTTACCTCCAGACGAGCAGATTCCATTGGCGACCACATCATCGAGCGAGCTTGTGATTATATTTTTTTAATTTACAGTACAAGACCTGTATTACAAGGAGTGTAAAACAACCCGAACAACGGGTCAATAGGCGGTAGTAACCAACCATCGCCCAGGCAGTAGGCCTACGCAGACCGGGACGGCATGGCCAAAGATTTTTACCAATGGATATTCAAACGTATCGGAATAGAAAAACGACATAAATTCCTATGCTTTAAAATGGTTACGTGACATCGAAAGGGATAATATCTTCCTACGGCATTGATAGAAGTGTTTTAGGCTTCCATCGGGATGCCGTGACACGCTGCGGTAGGCAACAGCGTGTAAGAGGATGCCAGCATCCGCAAACACTCTATCAAACGTTACATATGACTAAAAAGTGTATCGGGCTGCAGAAGCTGCCGTGGCATACATCGACGTAACATGGCATGTTGTGGCATGGTACTGGAATGCCACGATATCTAAGTGGTTAATGTGTGCTGACTAGCGTCAAAATCCTTAGCGATGCCGTCCCAGTCTTAAAAATTCAAAGCTTTTTATTCTAAATTACATTTACAGGCACTTTTGAAAGGTCAAGAAATCTGTCTCTCAGAAAAAATGATGCTAATTGCACATTCCAAAGCGTAAATCTCTATGGAAAAGAATGTGCAAGAAACTCCATAGGACTTTAAATTAAAAAAAAAATTCAACGTCTCTTCTCCTCTTTTCCAGAAGAGAAAGCAAAGACCACAGAGGCCAAGCCGGAAGAGCAAGCAGCGACAAAGATTCAAGCAGCGTTCCGCGGGCACCGGACAAGGAAGTCGATGAGCATGAAGACCAGCAAGCAGCAGGCGCAGCCGCAGCCAGAGCCGGAACCCACCAGGGCCGAGCTGGAGGCCGAGTTCAGGGCTGATGATAAAGGTCAGTGGATTCTTTTTGGTGTACTTGTTCTGTTCGTGTCCAATAACTCATTTTATTCAGCTACGTCGAGGAACTTATTATAAAGTTATGTTATTGGTTTAAATGAATATAATTGTATGTACGAGTTTACATGTCGCTACCGCAAAAAATATATATTGTTTTTGAAAAATTATAAGTCAAGCCACATTTTATTATTGGCCACGTGATCAAAAACCAAGCACTTAGATTAAATCAAAACAGCGGCAGATAGGTGACTCGCTTCTTGTGCGTCAAAAAGCCTCCGTGGCTTAATTTCATTCAGTCACATAGACAGGCGTGTTGCGCAAATTTTTTTTTTTTTTTAAGTGGGATAAAGGTTATCGAAATGCCTTCGTGTGCTTATATGCGTTGTACAAAAGATATTTAAAAAAAAATCACATGGAATCACATTTCACTCGTGTATGTAATTGTGCACACACTCCAGGTTTTCTGATTGCAATATTAGCGCGTAACGTATCTTTCCATAAAATAAATCAATGACTAAGCAACCGGAAAATGAGATAGCCTCTAATCAAGTAATTCGTCTTTCTTGTATCAACTAAATATTTTTAGTCCAAATGCGAGCGAAGCGTGTTCAAAATCTTAAGGCACTAAAACACGCACAGGTAACGCTAAGACGGGAGCGAAGCGGAACTCCTACCTTAGTCTTCTAACTAGTGGGTATTTGTATAAGACGAATGCTTCAGGCATTATATTGAAGTATTCTCTACTAGTCAACCAAGAGTGGTAGTTCAATCCGATAATCCGATCCTTTAATCACGAACTTCATATAGACGCAAAAAAAGTTGATTAGAATTGGATACGGGGTCGTTTTCATAAACAGAGAATATCAAATCTAGCGATTGATGTAATACGAGTATTACCTACTTAGTTATGCGAGAGGCATCTCAGCTTCTTGGCTTAGTCTGTTCTAAGAATATTTGCTGTAATCAGCAAAGTTGATTAAAGTGTTCTTGATCCAGATGTGTACAACTCACTCACGCAAGTAAGTGCATAATATGTTTGTGAACGCATCAACGCACCCATTATACAGGAGTATTCTTAGCGTAGACCAACGTTTTTTTTAAAGAAAAAGAAAATGGAGAAAGATTTTCAGGAGTTTGTGGCTAAGTATTAACAGCCACGTTGAGCTCCAAGGTTAAGCAATGCTTGCCAAGGTTGCTTTATGGATGGGTAACCAACTTAACACATCGATATTTGTCCGAGTCTCGAAAATCATGTTTAGCTATTTGGTCTTGTTTGTCATTGGTTAAATAAGTTATGAATAGTCAGAAGCCAGGAACTCTTACACCATTTTTGGCAAATGGGTACTGTGTTACCCATTTGCAACTGGCTTATGGAAGTCACATAGTCAGTTGCTCCATTTACCGCCTTGTCTGTGGCGTGGACTCACTCTGGCGACCTATAAAAATCCGACTGTAGGTGGAATGCTGCGGTCGTCTGGCTCGTCAAAATATAAGAAAGAGCGAAAGACAGAAAGAGAGAGAAGGTCCCCCCCACAGACAGACATTGGTTGACTGACCCGGAGCGGATACAGTTCCACAATTGATTTAATAAAATTCAGGTATTCAATACGGCACCCAATTCAAATGGAATTCAGTTCCAGTCCTTAGAAATTTGGGAAAAGACTTTCTGAAGATTGATCAACATTCAAGATTCGTAAGGAATTTTCAATCATCTAGTAGTTTAATTCGAGTATTAAATAAAATAAGTCATAAAAAATAGTATATTCACCATAACATAACAAATACTATATATGTATATAGCAGCCAAATTCTGTTTAGTCCAAAAAATACAAAGGCAGACTTAACGCTAAGGCATTAAGTGCTTTCTCTACCAGTCAACTAAGTGAAAAATAATACGGCGTTCTAAAAGATTGGCTACGTAATTCTAGAACTTAAAATATAGTAGTCGGCCTACTCAATTTGATTATGCGAGAGGCATTTTAGTCCATCTCGAAAATCTTTCTTTGTCACATCCTGATTGATTAAATTGGTCTCTAGATTTGGATATTACTGGGTCTATCGCCAAAAAGGAAGACCTATGTCAACGGTGTCTTTACAAGAATCATTTGAATATTGCCACAATGCTTGACATGGGCTAAGGCTTAGTAGGACAGTGACACTTAGCCCATTCTTCTGAAAGGCTGCTGACGTATAAAGGCGAACATTTTTTAAATAAGCTTGTTTGTTTTTGTCCTGGGTATAGGTTTCTAGGGCAATTTTCGGCAAAGTTTACCCCGCAAACATGATCAGATCATCACACCACCTTCGCCGCAGTCGACCTCCCCCAGGTGTCCAGTCATACGGACAGACAAGTTCATACGGTTTGAACTTACTGACGTCGCGGTTGGATCGCGCGCTCCGTCGCTAGTTTGACGTGAACACACTCAAACATCTCAAGCGTTTGATATAGCTGCCACTTGCTAACTTGCCCGCTACTTAGACCCCACATGCACAAAATAGATAGGTACAGAAGACAATCTCATGTATGGACTTCACTTTTTATACCTACGCTCGGTGGATGCACACTAATGAGCGTTTGGTCCGGAACTGTTCGACAAGTGGTCCGAGGCGCTCCGTGATACCGTGTCCGTGAGCGGTGTCTATGTGTGCGTTGCTCGAGCGCGCTTTGTGTGTAGACTGACTTCTGTACCTATCTATTTTGAACACTTCGATATTACGTTATATGTTTGATATTTCTTGACCGCACCCTCTAGTCAACGTGAAAGAGCACTTGACTAGCTTCTACCAGCGGCTTCGCCCGCATGAAAGTAACTTTCTCCATACAAATGAATCCCTGTTTCATCGCTTTGGGACGTGAGTTTTGAAAAATTATTTTCTTATTGTTTGTATATTTTTATATCACTGTACCATTGTAAGTACCGTTAGATTATAATCTATCTAGCAAGGTTGGAAACTGTCGAAAGGTTACCGTAACCTATGGTTTACAATTTAATTTGTCGAAAAATATTGCGTCGGTCGTAGGCTAGTTTTTACTCTCCTACCACACCCTTTTTTCTTTAAACTACACTAATATTAAAAAACTGTGAGATTACCATCTCTGAAAGTAAAGGTCCGATTGCAATATTTTTTTCACCGATAGAAAACTGCTTTATTCCTGTGTGACATAGGCTTTATGTACGTGTTTGTGTAGGTGAAGCCGCGGGCAAAAGCTAGTAATTCATATTGCAAAACAATGATTACAGGGTCAGTTAGTTATCTTTTAACCTGTTTTTATTAGGTGTTTAATAATAACGAACTTAACAAATGAACAGCGCATCCCCACGGACCTTGTTTAACAATGATTGATGACGGTACCTTTTATTGTAGTACATTACTGGTCTTCCTTTTCAGTGTTAATTAATTTATCATTTTCGTTAATGTGATTATGAGCTGTAAGAATAAGGTAAGTTTATTCATCAGATCCATCTAGGGAAAAGTAACAGGATTTTGTTGAGTCAAGTACAATATGATTTACATTAATTAAAATTACATAACGGAAGAATTTTTTGACGTCATATTTTAGTTTGATTTTAGTTAGTTGTTTAATTTTTTTTTAGAGGGTTTTTACTGTAATTATAGTTAGGTTTTTTTTTAATAAATGATGTTGAGTTTACGATGTTAATGATTAAGCGAGATAGTAAAATTGAAATATCGAAAAAAAAAAACATAACAAAATAATAAGTAAGTAATAAATCTTAAAGTCCAAAATTTACTTTTTTCTTTGAAACAAAACCACTCTGCACATGAAAGTTTCATAGGAATGTGTAAAATTTTCTCTCAACTCAGATTCAGAGATTAGCGTTCCGCCCCAAGGCATAATAAATTGGAACTTTTTTTGTAAATGTTATTGCGCAAAAGTTCCAAATTATTACGACGGAATTTCGCCTTCACTTCCTTTGTGGAGTTTAATTAGAGGACTTACTCGTAACAAGTGAAAATAATAAGTATCTCTTTTTTTAACCGACTTCGAAAAGGAGGAGGTTCTATGTTCGGCTGAATGTATGTTCACCGATATCTCGGTCAATTGTGGACCGATTTTGAAAATTCTTTTTTTTATATAATTTGTTCAAATATTTTATTGAGAAAGTAATTACGAAAATGAAAATAGTTTTGAAGTAAGAGTACTTGATGTTTTTTTTTTATTTATTTTTTTATTTTGCGCTATCCGAACCCTTTACTGATCATGTGTGTGTAGTCAAAAGTTAAAAAAACGAAATCCCAATATTGTCCAAGAAAGTCATAATTGGTAAATTCATATTTGAATCAATTACAACAAGACAACACAATTTTGTCTTTTATAAGAGAGTATGAAAAATCGATAGATTTATCGATAATTTAACCAAAAAAATAAATATAGCCTGAAAAAGTTTGCTTTTGTATCCAGGAGAATGGTTGATCAATATGTTAGAATAATCACAGTTTAATTTTTTTTTAATAAAAATATTGAAACTGAAATTGTTGTAGGTATAATATTTATCAGCTTTTTATATCATATCAAATTACAAAATAGTAGAAAGGTTTAGAAGTGAACTCTGTTACATTTGCTTTCATGTTTATAAGAATTTGTTCTCACTAAACCCCAAATGTAGTCTCAAATCATATTTTCGTTGTATTGGCTCTGATAACAGCTTTCGATGTCCATGATGTCTAGATGAAAACGTTCTCCTTGTTCTTTTGAATACGACCCCTTGTTGTTTTTAAAGGTATTTAAATGACCATGTAGCATATATCCCCTAAAAACCATTCTGCAGCCCATAGTTTTAAAATCTTCTAAGATGTTTTAACAGCTAGTTGAAAACATCTTAGAAGATTCTCGGTAATAGTCTGTGAGAGTACAAATTCTTCGTCTTCAATATTTTTATTTGAACTCTGAGATAAGCTTGAATGAGACAATTTTGTAGAAGGTTCAGGTGCTGGAAATTGTGGGTTATGAGAGATTGGAGCCGAAGATTAAGCAAGATCAGGATATTCAATGGGTTTTGCATTTCTCAGCAGTATTAACTACGCAAAAATAACAATCCCCAACGTGGTCTTTTGGCTATCGCTAAATTCTTGGTACTGCGAATTTCATACTCTGTTTTTCGTCTCGATACCAACCTAAATTAAATAAAGATAACAATAAAAAATTGTTTAAATAAAAGAAATGTTTTTTTTTTCTAAACATTGACGTGACATGTTTAGAAGGCAGGTAGAGAAATCTTGACATGTGGAGCCCAAGGTGTATCTAAATTACGAAGAGCATTTAAAATAAGCTTCATAGGCCTCACAAAGTTTTCACACGTATTTAAATAAAATGTTATCTCTCTTACTTTAAATAAATGTACCACATATATAACTCAATGCATCAGCTTCATATCAACACTTTCTAGATGTCATTTTAACCTCTTTGAGTGTTCTAAAAAATTCTTGTTTATCACTTAGTAACATCAGTAGATGCTGTGTGACAGTTACGCTATCTTAATTTTTTTGCGGTATTTTTTAAAACATCATGATGGCTATTGAATACTTTTTTTCAATATACTAACTCAAGAAAAACTATTTATTGTCATAATCACCACAAAAGCAAACTTTTTAAGGAATATTGGTGTTTTTTCTTTATAATAGAGCATAGTGAATAGAAAAATCACAAAATAAACTTTAGGACAAAGACAATTTTTTTTTCTGTAGAGTTGTGTTATTCATAAGAATTCATTGCAATTATTTTTTCATATTGTTTTTCATTCATAATAATATAATCAATAACTTGTACAATATTTCCATAAATTCAGTGACATTTAGACAGGGTTTGAATGATAAGCTAGGCCAAATAATGCGAAATACAAGTAGATATAAATAAAAAAAAACATCAAGGACTCTTACTTCGAAACTACATTCATTGACATATTCATTTAGCACACTAATTACTTTCCCAATAAAACGTTAGAAAAGAAAGCATAAACACCACAAATTCTAATTAGCTTATTTTAATTATGAATTTACCAATTATGAGAAAACTCCGTGGACATCATTGGGATTTAATTTAAAAAAAATATTTTGCTACAAAAATAGGGGTTTGTATGTCGCTACAGTAGTATTTTAGCCTTAAGCTCTTCCATGATGGAATCTTACCAAATTCATTACAATTAAGATAAAATTACAATTAATTTTATCTTTATAATCATAATTACTAACAATACTTAGTATAGTAGACGCACAATACTAAGTACCAGTAATAAACTTTAATTTATAACTCAATAGCTTAGCTTCGAGTCTTAGTCTTAATAGACCAGTTAAAACTAAATGGTATAATCTGCCTGTTTTCCTGAAGCCAACTTTATTTAGTAAGTTAATCACTGTCAAGAGTTTTATCTAACACTAACCCGTATTAACGGCTTCCCGCTTGAAAGTAGAAAACATTATAATATACCCTAAGTCACTCAATGATAAAGTAGCATTCTACTTTGATTTATCTATTTATTAATTTTGTACGATATTTATATTTCAATAACTTTTCCCACCCGTGTCCATAAAACATAGCCTATGTCACACAGGAATATAGCTTTCTAACGGTTAAAAAATTTTCGCAATCAGACCAGTACTTGTAGAGATTTATTTACAATGTATTTGTACAACATAACAGTAGAAACGAATTAATAGAAGAGGAAAAATAAATATTTACATTACCACCAGCACAAAAATATATTTTTTTTCTTTTTTATCTGTTATAACCTTGTACTTGACTGCGATCCCGTCCATATGCCTCTTCACATGCCTTTTCACCGAATTCAACGCTGCCAGGTGGTACTTTGCAGCACCAGCCCATATGCAGTACTCCACACACGATCGGACCTTTGTTTTGTATAACATTAAAAGCTGTCCCGGTGTGAAGTACCGCCGAAGTCTTTTGCAAGAACGCTTAGTTTACTACTTTGACTTTGGACTCAATGAACCGCCCAAAATATCCCACAAAACCAAATTAAAAATATAAAAACAAAAAAATCTAACTTTACCTTATTATTATATTAGTGTAGACAAATTTTACGATAGACTGACGTCTTTCGGGTCACACAATTGATAATTATGCTAATCCTTTGAAAGTTTCTCTGAAACAGAGGTTTTTTATAAAGAACAGTCTTTGTGTTACAAAAAGAAGTTTTCACTTCAATATTTTATTGTAGTGAAAACTTCTTTAGCGGCGTTGAGCACTTTTTCTGTAATGGGTATAAAATCTTAAACTCGCGTCAGGACACGTGACCTGATCGAAAAAGCGTAAGATGGATGAAAGTTGATTTTTCGGAGAGATAAACTTTTTAATGTAAAATAATTGTAATAGTTTTAAAGTGTTAAATTTTTAATGTAATATAAATTGTCATGTTTGTGTACGATAGCGCAATAAATGAATATTGTATTCTACCACATAAATGATAGTACTTTTATACTGATAAAGCAATTGGTGCAAAATTATTCCCTAACCATTCCAAAATATCAAACATGCTCAACGTTAATAATCAAGATTTCACTTCTGCCGGCACTCCCGGAGTGCAATTTTTTTTTATAGTATCTGAATTCAAATGCTCAAACATATATTGTGTACTACCTACATGCAGTTATTAAATTGTAAAAAGCCTTCACTCGAAAGAAAATGAAGAAGTGAAAGTATGATTAATTCAAAGTTATATAAAACAAAGACTTTCCAACTCCCTCCGTCGTGCCAAAATATCAATTTTCACACCAACCTTCGGCAGAAAATATTCCAGCATCAACTCAATAAATAGCAGATATGGCATCGTTTGTACATAATAGAACGGTTGGATATACAGAGTAGTAGGCAGTTTGGTCGAAGACTTAAATATTAATACTACGGCACTGCCAAACAGTAACATAAAACTACTAAATATATAAACACCGAAGGTTGGGTCGATACAACGATCGAAAACGCACGCACACATCTGCCCAACGGAGGCGTTTGCTTGTGGAGGACGAGCAATGGGTGGCTCGCCGTCCGCCCGTCAGAGTCGGAGTCGTCGACGGCGTTTAAGGGCTACGCAGGTCCGAAGCCTTCTGGGATCATGGGTAGTCCGAAAGGAAACCTTAGGATCTTGAAACACCAGGCAAAGAAAGAACATAGGTGTAGTTTTAGTCAGTAAAAGTCTTCCATCCAGCGACAAATGACATCCCCCACTCTTAGGCGGAGGTTAAGGCTGTGTCAGACTTTTACTGACTAAAAACCCACTTTTGTTCCTTCGTTTCTATCAAGAGTCTTCCTTTCAGAAGCAGAACCTGATCCCCAATAGGCTTCGACCCCTTTGGGTTTCTGACATCTCTTTGAGGCGCTTGTGGAACTGTACGCGCCGTCGACGACTTGGTTTCGGTCCGGACGGCTACCGGACGGTCGGACTTCGAGCTTCCTATTGCCCGTCCGCAAGCCCGACAGTAAAAGTCTGCCACGTTCTTCAGCTCCACCCTAAGGCGATAGAAGTCATTGGATGCACTTATTAGATAACCTTAAAACTCACACATCGACACGTTTATCGTATAGTGAGTGCAACTGCACACGCGACCGGTATTTATTCGAGTTATTTTTTTATTGGTATAAACTAGTGCTTGACTGCGATCCCAACTAATGGTACCTAAGCAGTGATACAATCGTTGATCGCCGTACATACGCGTTTAAAAACTGAGGCACGTATATACGTGCGACAGTTTTCCCTCGACATTACGGAGTAGACCTTCTGTCCTTGTCCAAATATTTGTTGTATCAAGGATCTTATAAAACGAAAACTTCTTACCATGCACAAATAAAATAAAGTATGCAAATAAGTATCCTAAATGTTTAGAGAAGTAGGTGATTTGGAGTCTCTGAAGAACTGTTTTTTTAGCGAAGAAAATCGAATTTGCTTGTGTTTTAAATCGGAATAACAATGGTTAGATTTAGGATTTTGCTTAGCCAGTAATGGTATGTAATAATCATGAGATTACATTTTGGTTTCCTTAATAATAAGCTGGGCTTTCTATTTCCTCGTGAGAATTTTAAAGTGGGATTTAGTGACTTGCTCGCGCCATTTTAAAACGGTTATAAGGGTGTTTTTTAATGTCATGCGGATTTCAACACAGCACGGTTTTGCTCCGCATGCAAAAAATTTCATAATGCAAAGAAACACGTCCCGCTTGCGGATTTTAAAGTGGGATTAAGTGACATACCATTCGCTCGCGCCATTTTGAAGCGGTTATTAGGGTGTTTTTAATGTCATGCGGATTTCAACACGCTTGCACTTTTTGATCCGCATGCAAAAAATTTCATAATGCAAAAAAACGCGTCCCGCTTGCATATTCCACGCATTACAATAAATACTTGTATGAAGCGGACATGTGCGAGGGTTACGCGTGCGGGATCAAAACCCCACAATATTAAAAACACCTTTTGGGGGTCATAACGTTGGTCTTCGAGGCCGTTCATGAGAACGACAGAACTCTTGCGATGACAATGGACCGAGTGATGTGAGGTCGATCGGTCAGCGCGCCGGAGCAGAAACCGAGAGCATGAAGTCTCCCTCGAAGACATCCCTGCTATGTCGATCAGCTTTATTAACTGATATAAATTATAAATTACCTACTATCATTCGCGCAGGCAGGACTCGTGGCCTCCGCGTCCGCCTCCGCTACAACCGTAGTGTAGGTAAGGAGTGAAACAAAAAATAAATAAATAAATAGGCATTTCTTAAAAATATGTTTATTAATAATGTGTTTGGGAATCATGTTTCTTGTGGAAACGGCAAGCTCACACATTCCATTAATATACATTTATTAACATGGGTTCCCCAATACATTTCCTTCTGCCACTAATGAAGTATGTTTCAAACTCGTATCCCTTGCCAATTTAGCCACTGCATTACCGTTTCTGTTCGATAAACCACAAGGCAACATACGGTAAGCGGTTTTCGTACCGGTAAAGCAGGAGGAACCGAATTATTGATACCAGTACAGCAAACTACCAGAGAAGGTATGTGTTTCCTGATAGCTGCAATATTTAAATAGGTTCTTGATATGCAATCGTCTTCAATTGTCGACCAAATCACTTCTTAGGTGAGATAGCGGTCAAACGGACTATGTACCATGCTGTTTCATACATTACTTACTTTTTTTTTTGATATGAGAAATCATCAGATATATTCTGGATGGAGCAAGAAGTAGACTTTTACTGACTAAGGGCTAACGTTGCGTTAAGTGGGCGTATGAGCGGGCGCCCGCGCGTGCAACCGTCGCGTGACGTCACGTGTGTTTCGAGTGCTCGGGTCCCCGTAGCGGATACCGGATGATTACCTGCATAGTGTCGCTATTTCAACTTTAACAGTGTTCTTGTAGACGTGTCAATAGAGATCTTTAATGTATTATTACATAGCAAAAAGGGCGCAGGGCGTGGCTCCCCGCGACGGGTGCCCGCGCGTGTCTCCGCGACGGAGCAATTTTATATAGAACCCCGCGGGCGCCCCGGCTTAACGCAGTGTCGGTCCTAAAATTCATCTGTGCTCCTTCAGTTGTCCTTTGCGTTCCAGGACCGTGATTACTCTTTCGAACAATCACGCAGCCCGAACGCAAAAATTGTAAATTATACTTCAAAGTTCAAATTATATCAGTGGCCCTGATAATATACTACAGCAGGTAAGCTCTCGGAAGTTTCCTAGACCAAAAACATTCTACAATATAATTTGACCCTTTACTTCTTTCTACAACAAAACATCGGTTATTTCCTTGTCCCAAAATTAGAACAAAATATACAAATCTTCGTTTAAAATAGGTAAACATTTTACTAATAAGTGTCGGATCCCGACTCAAAGCGGATTTATTTCAGCAGATGTTCCTCGAAATTATAAATGAATTTAGTAGAGTTTCGCTCGAAACTGGAAGATATTTGAGACTGAAAATTATATTTTGTAGAAATGGTGAATTGATATTCTGGGAAGAATTATGTGATGCTGCCGGCTTTATTTCTGGAAAGAGACAGGGTATATTGTTTCGTGTTCTATTTATTAACTGTATAGTCGTTGGTCTCGTGGTTGCAAGCGCGACTATTGAGTTAGGGGTCCTGAAATCGATTTTCAAGTCGGGTAAGAAGTGCCATTGGATTTTTCTGTTAAAAATTACTATAAAGACACACTCGTGCATCGGAAAAAACGTAAAGCCGTTGTTAACTAAAAATTTTCAATTTTCTCATTTTTTTAGATACTGTGCCATGTGTAGAGGTAAATGAAAAGGCTTCTTGTTCAATTATCTATTATTATATTGTTAGAAGCACTTTACATTGTATTTTGAAATAAAAATATATCTATGTATGTGCCAAATCAGTGTTATTGACTTTTTTTTTTTTTTTTCGATGGGAAAAATCATGCATTGACATCCCCCGCCCTTGGGCGGATTGAAAGAATGAAATTTCATGACATTATTGTACTATTGTACATGTTCTAAAACATTTGCACGACTCTTACGTCGAATATAGTGAGTCTAAAAAAATATTTCAACATGTTAATACCTATGTGTACCTATATTCTAGCAAATAAATAAATTTCATTTAATTTCGTAGATTATAAAAAATATTGGACACGTTTTTTTTTTATTTTTTTTCGATTAAACAAAAAATAACAAAGATAATATAGCCCATTAAAGTTACGTGTGGCGTCACCCCGTGCGAAAAAATACAGCACGACGTGACATTACACGTAACTTTAATGTGCTATATCTTTGTCATTTTTGGTTTAATTTACAAATAAAAAAATTCGTGTCCCTTATTTTTGAATAATCTAAAAGACGGACTAATTACATTTTTTACGGCAACTAGCCTATTCTGGTAGCTACCGCACCCCATCTCATTACTTGTGCAATACGCCACTAGATCACGTTCACGCCGCGTGCGTGCCTACTTATCATTGTATTATGACTGTCACCAAAAGACAAAGTTATCTACTTTATCATCACAACTTACTTTTAATCCAGGAAGGCGACAAACTTCGTCTACGTGGGTTCCGCTAGTTGAATAATGAATGTAATATTTAGTAAAGGTAAAGGTTGGTTTATATAGAAACGGCTTCTGCCCCCTAGCCAAGTTATGACCGTATCGTTTCGAATCTCTTGCGTCGAAAACTTTGAGTCGGCCACGCCTCGGATTCCTTTGTTCTGACGTCATTTCAACGCTCAGTCACGTGGCCATGGTTCGGAGCGAGGAGGAGTGGCAACCGCCCGGTCGCCTCCGTCTGTGAAGCAGTAATGCTAGCAAAGGAGGAGGCCGCACTCCCCAGCCGCCGCCGGGTTCACATCCCGATTTCCGGCCACCGTAGGGCTTGCAGTTGGCGAGCAATGGTAACCGTCCGATCCGAGCCTGTGTACTATTCCCGCGTGCCTCAAGAAGTTGTCAGCAAACCGTAGGGGCCCAGCTGGGCCGAAGCCTACTAGGGCTTTGGACCGATTCTGAAAGGAAGGTCCGACCCGGGTATGAAGGGCTAAGAAGGAACGGGGTGGGTTTTTAGCCAGTAAAACTGACACTATCTCCCGCTTCGCCCAAAGGCGGAAGATGTCATTAGATGATTACAGACAGTAAGAAGTTCGCCGGGTCAGCTAGTAAAATAATAAAATTCAATTTTAATATGCTTAACCCTTTGTGTGTCCGGAACGTGGATCCACGCAAGACACAATAACTTTTTAATTGTGTCTCTAATTACGGCATACGAAAGGTTAAAGAAAAAAATAAATCAACATACTACCCGTGTAAATAAGCCTTTACATAAATAAATGGGAAGTTATATTTGGAGGCCGGTGATTTAAGCTAAGAATAGGCGCGATCCGTCAACTCGGGGGAGGGGATGAAGGCGCGGCGGCGTTATGACGGATTGGTTCTGGCAGCATAATCACAGGCTGTTTACGTGGTGGCATATTACAGGTTTGTTATTGTTCAGGAATATTATTTTCTCTTAAAATAATAATATTTAACCCTATACACGTAACATACGCCCACCAACCTAACAATTTGTCGATTTGATGAACGGTTTTTATTTATTTTTGTCTATTACTTAACCCCTTAAGGCTCAAGCGCCCGAAAAGTGCCATAAAACAGTGACTTTCTGAACCTACTCCTCGGTAACGGCAAGGTTAATAGGTTTGAAATAAATATATATTTATTATAGATTCATAAACAACATTATCAACATTTGATTTTTTCGTGTTATTAATACTTTTGTCTAAAAAAAATATTTAGCCATTTCGCAACTTTTCCCTACTCCTTCGAAACGGTTTGGATCTTAGAAACATTTTTATACATTAAAATTGGGGGTTAAATATTCTTCAAAGTGAATATTGCATATGTAAATCAATCAATATTTCGCAAAGAAAATGGATTTAAAGGTCAACCGCGCGCTTTCCGGGCGCTGTTGGCCGTAAATAAATGCACAGATTTGCGTACTGCCGCCTAGGCGGGTGCGAGAGGTGCGTCCACATAATTTTGGCCAGATGGGACTATATAAGCCTTTACCACTGGCGTCTGATTTGTCCGACGAGTATTTTTGCATCCTCTATACCGAGGTCGTATGTTTGCTACTGAGTACTCCATCTCGTTTAGCTCTTCAATCCCCATAGATGACAAAAGAGTTGACAAGATGGAGTATTTGGTCGTGGATGTGTGACCGTTACGGATTAAACACGAAAGTACTGGTCGGATATTTTCGACGTAGGCGGTAAAAAGGGCTAATACAATATGTATAACTTATTGACATGTTTAAACCAAGACCTAATTAGGTCTTCTCATCATTCAAGTGAGGCCAAAACGACCGATCAACAGTCCTGTGCATCTCGCATTCTTCGTATTCCCGTAACCCTGACCAGATCATCGGTCCACCTTGTAGAAGCCTTTCCAACCCTGCGTCTTCCGATATGTGAATCATGCCCCATCTGTTCTGCGAGCAATATGCCCTGCCCACTGTCAAATAGTAGGTCTCAATTTGTAATAACTCTATCCCTCAGAAAATAGACAGCAGCTTAATGCCAAACAAACAAAACTGCACACACATATCTAAAATACCTATTACTAGAATCCGTACACGTTCAATTGCACCTAGGCCGTAGGCTTACAAGAAACATAATCATAAATACACTGTAATATTCGAAATACACACAATACTGTTCCGAGTTAACGGGATTAAGGTTGCGTTCGCATTAGTCGAGTAAGCGGTGGAATATTGGAACTTGTGTTCCTAGTTTAGTAGTTTAGTATATGTTCTGAACACAGAACAGATGTAAAGGCTTAGAATCGCCTTGTGGGCAAGGCAGGTGTGCCACAAAGTAGGGCAATGCTCATAGTTCGACTACCAATAGCAAACTTGCGATCTAAGTGTGCGTGGTCTGTTACTTGAGTAATGCGCGTTTGTATTGGTTTATTGCCTGTAGTGGAGTTAAAGGGTGGGAGACAAGCAGCGTCACTCGTTGTAGTAAAAATCAGAAAGTATTTCCTTTCTATTCTCTTTCATTTTTTTTTTTGTGGTTCTAAAGTTGAGTTAAGTTAAATTGTAACTTACCTTAACTGAGTTAAAATAAAATGGGATACTATCGTCTTGTAACACGAAAGTAGCAAATTTTAACTATTCAAATAGTGAAGAATAGAATAGGAAACGACGTCGAGCAATGAATAGCTCACCATCCGGCCGTTTGGTATGGACCGAGACCAATTACTCGACGACGTACGTGTCGTCGAGTTCTGAATTTGTGAATCCTTATTTTCTGAATTTGTTCCACGTGTGCCAGTTGAAGTTTGCGGGAAACCGATGGATGCGAGACGCACTAGACCGTTAGTTGTGGCGACACTTGTGGCAGGCCTATGTCCAAAAGTGGACGTATATCGGCTGAAATGATAATGTTGATGATGTGCCTGAAAGAAATTGCAGGGGCCCAGCAGGGTCGATGGGTTGTGCAAAAGAGAACCCTAGAAACCTAAAACGAAGGTAAAGAAGGAACAGGAGTGGGTTTTAGTCAGTAAAGGTCTGTCACGCCTTCCCGTTCCACCCATAGGCGGGAGATGTCTTTAAATAATTTCCTATCTAAATAAAAAGACAAGTTAACTTTAATTTAGTGCCAAGTGACCAATTTTAATAGAAAGTTATGGTTACTAACACTACAACTGTAAAATAGGTTTTTGAATGATTGTAGTCATAGTTTCGTAGACAATCTTCCATTTTGACTTTGACTTTGACTGGCCTGTTGGTCTAGTAGTTAGTGGCCCTGACTGCTGTGCCGGAGGTCGTGGATTCGACTCCCACCCAGGAAAAATATTTATGTGATGAGCATGATCATTTGTTCTGTGTCTGGGTGTAATTTATCTATAATATGTATGTATTTAGAAATATATAAGTATGTTAATCAGTTGTCTAGTTCTCATA
The DNA here is from genome assembly GCA_929112965.1 of Mythimna albipuncta. NCBI lineage: Eukaryota > Metazoa > Arthropoda > Insecta > Lepidoptera > Noctuidae > Mythimna > Mythimna albipuncta. The sequence continues at coordinate 7,098,073 of OV815984.1, forward strand.
ACACAAGCTCTGCTTAGCTTGGGACTAGACGACGTTTTGTGACAGTTGTAGAATATTATTATATATTATATTATTTCGTTTCTTATAATGAAAAATGTCATTTTCATTTAGAATAATTTCCTGTCTCAGAAAATTAAGCTATCAATCATTTTATTTAAAAAGTTTGTTTGATTTTACTTTCTTCAATTACACTAAATGAAAATTTCCGCAAGAGATCGTCTGGGGGTCGGGAGTCGAAGGGTGAGTCCCGGTCGCTACAGGCTCGAGTTTGCAGACGACAAGCAATGCATAGCTCGCCATCTGGCCATCTCATAAGGACTAAACGCTAGTCGACTACACGTAGAATTCCACGAGTGAGTTTTGCCGAAGAACGGCCGATGTCTGCTTGGTTTGCAAAAACGTTTGACACGGCAAATGAAGAAAAATATGTGGATTTCACCAGTCAAAATTTGACACGCTCTCTCGCTCCTACCTAGAGTAAGAGAAGTCATTAAGTCATTAAGATGAAATTTGACTTATGGATAGACTATATCCTGCAATAGGACATAGGATACTTCTATGCTGGGAGCAAGAGTACTTTTATCATCATCAACATCATCATTTCAGCCGAAAGACGTCCAAAGTCGGACATAGGCCTCCCCCAAGTGTCGTCACAACGACCGATCCTGTGCGTCACGCATTCACCTCATTCCCGTGACTCCCATCAGGAAAAACGTTTTAAAGTGGCGCACCGGAAAACGCAGCGTTGGAAGGCCTCCCAAAAGGTGGACCGACGATCTGTTGAAAGTGCGTTGCCTTAAAAGATAATTTTCTGTTTTAAGGCGGGTGATGCCGCTGAAATATGCTACCACCTAACATTTTAAAGCACATTTGTTCACACACTGGCTTGCTCACTCTGCCAATGTAAACACACCCTAAGTCTTAGCACAGTCATGCTGGAATTAAGCTGTTACCAGTATAGACGAGATTGGCGCGGCTTACGGCTTTTCATGACAATGTAACTCAGTTTGATGTGGTATATCTTGTGTGGTGCTTATTTTAGTTATTCTATTTGTGTGTTGTTTTGTACTCGCAGTGTATTTTGAGGATCACATGAAGATTTGTGTCTGGTTCATTCCACATTATTCAATTTTATTTATATAACTCAAAGTGCTTGTGAGTTTACAAGTTTGTGATTGCGGTGCTGGTGGTGGGTGCGCACTATACAGGAGTAGTTCTTAAACCGAGAAGAAGTAAAAAAAAAAAAACAAAAGATTTTTTCTGTTATAGCTAGTGTGTACTTTCGATTATTAAAACGAAAGATATAAAAAACTGACTGCTACCAATGAGACTACAAGTCAATGATGCAATGATTTTTTTTTTACGGTGGACAAAGCAGGTTAAGATTTTGATTATTTCATTGACCTTTTCATGCCTTTAAATTTTTCATCCAAACACCCAGAGAATCCATTTGTTTGAGACTACCAGCAAAACTGATGTGTCCAAAGGAACCATTGGTTCAAAAATCAAATATAATGCAATAAGACCACCAGAAAAAATATGTTAATATGGAATTAATTTGCTCAAAAATAAAATATATGTAATGTGACTACAAGCAAAAACGATGTTACCAAGAATCAATTTGCTCAAAAATATAAGCAAAACGATTACCATTATAAACGATGTTACCAAAGAATCTAATTGATCTGAAATGAAATATATGCAAAGAGACTACCATCAAAAATTATCATCATCATTTCAGCTAAAAGACGTCCACTGTTGGACATAGGCCTCCCCCAAGTGTCGCCATAATGACCGGTCTAAAGAGACTACTAAAAAAATGATGTAACCCATTAAAAACTAGGTGAATTCCTTTTTTCGTTACATGATAATGTAAACTTTCAACGAGGTCAAAATGTACCCAAAAAGTTGTGGAATTAACAGCCGGGAACCAACTGTAATATTTTATTCAGTGGCTAAGGTCACAAACTGTGTCGTTAAAACAGTGGGTAAGAACCTCCTGCAACTTTGAAAAGGATATAATGTCTTTTGGGGAAACTCTGTTTATTAGTAATGAAGATAGTTTGGACTTTTATTGAGAAAAATGTTGCCGTTTTTATGCTGTATGGTTCTGAAACCCTGCTTTGTTTTGAGGTGGAAAATCATCGAATAACTGACCGAGAGGTAAACTTAAACCCACCTGTGTTTTTTTGGTGTGTCCGGAATCTGGCGAATGCGCTGCTCGCGAGCCGTTTGCAAACGGCGCGCGTGGTCTTCGTGGGCGGCTCGTTCATGCAAAGCTTACGCGAGCTTCCTACGAACATGAAATGCACGCGTATCACAGCGTCAACATTCATCAACGATTGCATCACTGCTTACCATCGGGTGAGATTGCAGTCCATCACTAGTATTTACCATTTAAAAAAATGGCATTCCTTTCAGAAGTTCCCGTGACTCTAGCTGCCGTCTGTCTGGCTTAGCCCCTTTCACTCCACTCAAAGTGGAAGAATCATTTGGAGATTTCCCATTCTCAAAAAAGGTTTATAATATTTAAAGTGGCTTTGAAGAATCTTCACTTGACTCAATCGTCATAACAGCGGAAAAAGCCCTCGTATAATGCCAATAAATAATAAGCCATAACATTAAATTGGATAAGTCTATTCGATCACTCACAAATATTTCTTGAATCTTGATGTTCTTGTTTTCAGCGTTTTGTCTGACATAAATGATATGAGTATTACGATTGTTTTTAGTGTTAATATGGTAACCCATGAGTCTCAGACCTTTCATTTTATTGACATAATTGACCTCTAATTCTCGTACCGGGATATGCAGCGATGGATGGCCGCCGATTTTTTTTATGGTGGGAAAATCATATAATGACAACCCCCGCTCTTGGGCGGAGCGGGAGATAGTGTCAGACTCTTACTGACTAAAAACCAACCCTGTTCCTTCATGCCTTCATACCGGGGCAGAGCTATGTCTCGAAACTAACCCTGGCCCTAGTAGGCTTCGACCCAGCTGGGCCCCTGCTGTTGCTGACAACATGAGGCGCGCGGGAACAGTGGGCGCCGTCGACGACATGGGCTCGGTCCGGACAGTTACCGGTCAGTCGGACAGCGAGCTACCCATTGCTCGCCGTCCGCAAGCCCGTGCATTCTGGCGTATAACTTTATATAATCATTATTTATTTCATCACTAAAGCAGTTAGTGAAAAAATAATTTAATGATTAATTATACAAAGAGAGTACACAATTCCGCACTGGACCTGCGTGGTGGATTACAGCTCTATTCTTCAATGGATGTCTCCTTTAACATAGAACTTTCCTACCGTAGGGGACAAAGGATTTACAAATTATGTAAAAAATAACTCAAACTGCTATGTGTGTACATGTCATGTATTTTCATTTCCTTGGGGCAATTAAAAAAAAAAAATATTATTCTCTCTCTCTTAGAGAAAAAGCCTGAATCCCTGCAGTGGGGACAATATAAGGCTGATTATGCTTATGTTAAGCATATACCATCATCGCTGTCTAACTGGGGAAATAGTGGTCAAGTACTAGACAGTCGTCAATAATGAAAACGCAAGAAATTTGGCAACTGCATCGTGCCAAAATCATAAACCTCCATGTCTACGAAGTTAAGAGACAAAACTATTTTTGTGTTTGCTCGTAATGAGCACATGGACAGTTTTTATATGGCAGAAAAGCCATCTTGGCAAGTTGCCAAGGTAATGTTAAGAAAACTATTAGTTTTAAAACGGCAGTATACTGAAAGTACGCGGCCGTAAATTTGGCACTTCCAGTTTTTTTTTTTAATTGATATATACTAGTGCTTGCCTGCGATCCCACCTGATGGTAAGTAGCGATGCAATCTTTGGTGGTGAGGCGCACTAGTTTATTAAAAGCCTATTCACTCTAGTCTTGAAGACACCCAAATTATAATCGGACGGGAAGACCGCAGCAGGCAAACTGTTCCAGTCCTTCGACGTACGCGATATAAACGACGAGGCGAAACGCTTAGTCCGGACCGTGGAGGTTTCAACAACGTAAGGGTGAATACGTCGGGTTAGTTTAGTTTTAGGACTTTGGCTCTGTTATTTAGACCTGTCTGACTTGTGATAGTCATTTCAAAAGCATTATCTTCAGCCAAGCGCGACGCAATAGTACGACAATGCGACAATATCTTTTCTAAGGCATAGTTTTATTTTTAGGTTCCCGTACTTCAAAAGGAAAAAACGGAAAAGGATCACTTTACTGTCCGTTTGTCTGTCTGTCTGTCTGTCTGTCAAGACCCTTTATCTCGAGAATGCGTGGAGGTTCCGAGTTAAAATTAAAACCATATACTCAAGTCAGCGGTCCCTTTAAGCTGTGGCAAAATCAAACTTCTAAGTTAACGAATAAAAAAGATTCGGCAAAAAACAAAAAAAAACCGCCATAATTGTACCCACAAATTGAAGTTTTTGTATAAGCTGTATTACTTTTTGGTGTACAATAAAGTCTATTCTATTCTATTCTATACGGCCGTTTATGTCGCAAAAAAAACTTATATTTTGATACTCTCAAAGATCGAAATTCTTAGGGTACTTCTAGTTGACCCAGAATCCTGAAATTTCGCACAAAGCAAGGGCTTACAGCACAGACAAAGGAAAAAATCTGAAAACAGTTTTGTTGTAACCTATGTCACAAAAAAAAAATTACAATTCGGAAAAATCTTCCAGACTCCATTCTGGAATTGTAGTTTGCACGGAACCCTCAGTGCGTGAGTCCGACTCGCACTTGCCCAGTTTTTTTTTTTATTATTGGTAGGCTCGCGTTTGACCACTATCTCACCTGACAGCAAGTGATGATATGGCTGACTGTGGAGCACGTGTTTAAAGTGGTATGTTAAGCCCTAAATACGATGCTGTCATTGGGCACGCCACCATCGAAGTGGTAAGTCCCCTCTCTGAGGAGTGGCTACAGAGGTGGCACAGCTTGCTTATTTTTCGCCTAACGCAGGTCCTTACCAGATATAGGCGTTTTAGAAAGGTACCGCCACCGCAGGAGAGGCTAATAAAACCAAAGCTGAAGAGTTACCGTAGCCCTGGACCGCCAAGGCCAACTGAAGGAACACAAGCGGGTTTTAGTCGGTAAACGTTGGACATGCTATTTTACTGCACTTAGAGCAATAGTATTTGGTTATTAGCTTTTGTCCACGGCTTCGCCCGCGTACATAAAATATAGCTTAAGTCACTAAGTCACTCCTTACTCCGGAATATAGCAGCTTTCTATGGGTGAATTTTTTTTTGCAATCAGACCAGTATTTCTAGAGATTGCCTCCTACAAACAAAAAAACAGACTTTACCTGTTTATTATGACAGGCCTGTTGGTCTAGTGGTTGGTGGCCCTGACTGCTATGCCGGAGGTCGTGGGTTCGATCCCCACCCAGAACAAATGCTTGTGTGATGAGCACGACCATTTGTTCTGTGCCTGGGTGTAGTTTATCTATAATATGTATGTATTTAGAAATATATAAGTATGTTCATCAGTTGTCTAGTACCCATAACACAAGCTCTACTTAGCTTGGGATTAGTCGGCGCTGTGTGATAGTTGTGGAATATTATTATATTAGGGTAGATTTCCCACCTCATTAAAAAAGGAAGACGTTGTCATGATATTTTTTTCGACTGCTAGAATTTTCACTAACCTCGATCTACATTTACGTAGAAGCAAAGAGAAGCCAGGATTCCAGTACCAAAACAAATTGAATGTTTGGTACCTAGTATGTTTTTTTTTTATGGTGGGAAAAATCATGAATTGACATCCCCCGCCCTTGGGCGGAGCGGGAGATAATTGCAGACTCTTACTGACTAAAAGACCCACCCCGTTCCTTCTAGCCTTCATACTCGAGCGCCCTTTCGGATAACCCTGGCCCCAGTAGGCTTCGACCCAGTTGGGTCCCTGCTGTTGCTGACAACTCCTTGAGGCGCGCGGGAACAGTGCGCCTCAAGGATTGTGTGCTCCACTGTGTCCTCCGGGCGCTCACTTCCGCATGAATCGAGTGCAGGAAACTCCCGAACGAACCATGTCCGGTGAGTACCTACGTCATGCGGAAGGTAAGGACGCCGTGAGGTATTTCCAGCCACGCCTCAAAGAGGGGACTTACTGCCATGATTGTGGCGTGCCCAGTACCTAGTATGTGGTAAAATGCGATGGGTTGCACCGCCTTCACTGTGACCCACTTTAGTGTCAGTGGAAATTCAAGCATTCACATGGTGTTTACTTTTCAACGTTATTAATGTTTGTCGAAGCTTCGACTTCGGGTGTTGCAAATATTTGTAGATAGTGTAATTACTTTCCGTGTGTTTTAAAATAGTGAAACTTTGACTTTTATGATCATCTTTTGATCTGATCTTATTTTATCTAAAGCCTTACACGATTTTCCTGTTCAGTTATACCTGTCAGGTCAGAATTTCATTAGCTATGTACCATCAATTAAACACACGGTCTATTTGTTATTCCTTCAAAACAACTCTCCGGACATTATGGCAAAATGGTTATTATTTTCAGAAAGCTATCAGAATTTCATTAGCTATGTATGTACCATCAATGAAACACACATATTTGTTACTCTTTTAAAACAGCTCTCCGGACTTAATGGCTAAAAAATGACCTTTGCCCACTGTTGGGCATAAGCTTCCCCCAAGTGTCACCACGTAGGCGTTATAATAATTGATGCCCACTGTTGGACATAGGCCTCCTCTCTTGATAATGACCTATGCTCACTGTTGGACATAGGCCTCCGCCAAGTGTCACCACGTAGGCGTTATAATAATTGATGCCCACTGTTGGACATAGGCCTCCTCTCGCGATAATGACCTTTGCCCACTGTTGGGCATAAGCCTCCCCCAAGTGTCACCACGTAGGCGTTATAATAATTGATGCCCATAATTGTACCATCAATTAAAAACACATATTTGTTACTCCTTCAAAACAGCTCTCCGGACTTAATGGCAAAAAATATCATTATTTTCTCTCTTACATTGTGGCAACTAAAGCCAACCCAACAAGATATAATCCTCTCTAAGCAAACAATCACAACTCATAAGCCTCATTCTCAGCTTTCGGAAATTCTTGGCGAAGTTTCCAGTAAGCTTTAGTTCAAGAAACACAATTGACAAATCACCACAGAGTTTCTGAAATACCCTGAAGTAACCAACAATTTCCTTGGCCGGTTTTAAAGTAAAAATACACCATTTTTGTACAACAAAATATTAACAAGTATTCCTTTGAGACTCATACAGAATACCAAGTTGGCGACACTCGACTAAAAATTCTGAAATCTTTTTAGGTATTAAATATTTTGAAACTTTCAACAGTATTATTAAAACTAGAATTCACCTACATTCTTGCTTGCTTGTTTTTATGGTTCCGTACCTCAAAAGGAAAAACACCCTTATAGGATCACTTTGTTGTCCGTCAGTCTGTCTATCTGTCTGTCCAGACCCTTTATCTTGAGAACGCGTGGAGGTATCGAGTTGAAATTTAAACCATATACTCAAGTCTGCGGTCCCTTTAAGCTGGAAAAAAATCAAACTTCTTAGTTTACAAATAAAAAAGATACGGCTGTTTATGTCGCAAAAAAACGTATATTTTGATACTCTCGAATATCGAAATTCATAGTATGGTCACACAAAGTATGGTCTTATAGCACAGGTATACCTAGTAAAAAATATAAAAACAGTAAATTTGTTGTTACATACGTCACGAAAAAAAAATGTCATTCGGAAAAATCTTCGAGACTCCATTCGGGAATTGTAGTTAGCACGGAAACCTCATTGCGCGAATCCGACTCGCACTTGCCCAGTTTTTAGCAACCACTGCACTGCACACACGGGTTACAGATTGACTTCACAAAACATTATCCAGCCTACTAAATGACTGCGAAACTAATCAGAATATCTGTCAGCAAGACATAGCTGCAAGTTATTTCCCTGGAGGGGCGGGATTTAATCGAGTGTGAAGATATGATCCATTGCATCGCTATTAGTTGCTCCAATGGTTTGCTTGTATCAACTAGATCGTGACAATTATGTGAACTGAGATTGTGTAGTAGCATGTGATATTGGCAGAAGGTATATACACTGCGTCTCAGATTTCACAAATATGTACATAATACATATTTACATATACAAAATACGAAAGTTGCTTGCAGTTTGTGAGTAGTTTGTGGCTTCACACGGTCTCTTAAATAATGTAAAAAAATCTGTTTTTATAGTTGTTGAATTGGGTCCCAAGAGTCCACCTGTTCATCCACTTTTTCTCAATGGTGAGACTTTAAATAGAGTATACCTTTTCAATTATCTTGGACATTGGATTACTGATGATTTAAAAGACGATGTTGACATGGAGAGGGAACGCAGAGCATTGTCAGTTCGGGAGAATATGTTGGCTCGCAGCTTCTCCCGTTGTACAGATGCAGTCAAAATTACTCTATTTAAGGCGTATTGTACCTCTCTGTACATGGGAAGTTTATGGGCTAACTATACCCAGAGAGCATACAATGCTGTGCGGGTCCAATCCAATAACGCGTTCAGGGCGCTGTTGCGGCTTCCACGTTTTTGTAGTGCATCAGCAATGTTTGCTGAAGCGCCCACAGATGGCTTCGCAGCTATCTGGCGCAAAAAGACCGCTTCTTTCATAAGTCGGCTGCGTGGAAGTCGCCACAGCATCCTGAGTGCCATAGCTAGTAGACACGATTGTCCACTAATGTGGAAATTAGTACAGCGAACAAAGTCGCTGCTTACTGTCACTAATTAATTTCACTGTAATAAGATGAAAAAATAAATATAACTACATAGTACATATATTTGTTTAAATATGTAATCCAGTACCTTGATTCTGGACACTCGAGTGATAGAATTGAAATTTTTGAAAGAGGAAACATACTCCCAAGTTAAAAAGTATCTTTTATCCTAGTCCATGATATAATCTGGCCGTATAATAATAAATTCTAACCAGATCTGTTCTGCCGTTTGTGCGTGAAGTAGTAACAAACACATACTTAAAAAACTTTTGCCCTTATAGAGTGATAAACAAACATACAGTATTACCTCATTATGACATATATCCGTTTATATACAGTTAATCCTTTCAAGAGTGCTAAGCGGATTACAATGAGCTCCCGAAATTACCACACTTGGCTCTAACCTCAAGAAATACTTGGTAACTTTATAAATATAATATCATCTTGAAGTAGTTTTGCTGGTTCTTTTATTAATGTTTATCAGTCTGATCATATTTGATTACTTTTGTTATTTGATCTAGTTAGTTAAGTACTGTGTTCAAAGACGTATAATGTAAGTTGATTTATTTTACGATTCGATTCTGTCTTTGTAGTATATAGCTATATGTTATCAAAGCTTGATTAGGTCAATGCATTTTACTTAAGTGCACCGTTTTTTTTTTTTTCAAGAAACCTGTTCCTGTCATCCCCTCTTTGAACTCAAAACAGCTCCAAGTAGCTTAAGACCCGGAAGAGCTGCATAGCACACAGGCTATCCTACCCGCCACTTAAAAAAAGAATAAAGCTTTGGTAACCATCATACGACTTCTTGAAACCCCAAAAACATCTTCCACCTTGGCGCGATTTCCAGTGGTCTGTATGGAAAACACTAAACCGGTTGCGCACCCAGGTGGACTGCTGTAAATACAACTTGGCAAAATGGGGTTATATAGACCCGTCGGATACTCAATGTGGGTGCGGTGATCCTGTTCAAAACATGAGCCATACATTAGTAACCACCTACTGGGCATTTTTTTTTTTGGTGGGGAAAATCATGACAACCCCTGCTCTTGGGCGGAGCGGGAGATAGTGTCAGACTCTTACTGACTAAAAAACCCACCCCGTTCCTTCAAGCCTTCATACCGGGGCTCGAGTTCCCTTTCGCATAACCCTGGCCCCAGTAGGCTGCGACCCGGCTGGGCCCCTGCTGTTGCAGACTACTCTTTATGGCGCGCGGGAACAGTGAAAGTGAGAACAAATCGGGATCGAAATCCCGGCGGCGGCGAGAGCGCCGTTGCCTAATGCGGTCTCCTCCTTAGCGAGTATTACTCCTTCGCAGAAGTCGGTGACCGCCTGCCACTCCTCCTCGCTTCGGACCAAGGCCTCAACCAAGGCCCGGACCACCTATTGGGCACAAACATTTTGACAAGTTTGCCATCGAATCGAAAAGCAGACTTTGGTGCACGAACAGCACTAATTGAGTAATCAGCTGACCTACTAATATTATTGATTTGGTTTCATTAAGAAGCCGTGCCCAACCCGTCTCAATCAATCAAGTCAATTTGAGCGTGGTTGAAAATCTCTTTGTTAATTCTACGCAATGTTTAATAAAGAGTGCCTCTTTCTCAAACATTGCATCTTCAGCTAACAAGGAGAGATAATGACTGTATGCTTTATTGGAATTGGATAATTCTGTCGTTCACTCAAATAATTCGCAAAACTTGTTCCAGGAAAAAAGTGTTTTTTTTTTTTTTTAATTTTGAAGGTATTTACCAACGCTGGCAGGACCTAGTTATTAATATATAAAGTCGACTTTACCGTTTTTCGACTTTCATTGTTTCATTTCATATGTAACTGCAGGATATGCTCACCACCAACCAATTCAACTGGCATTTTTAATTCAACCAGACCGAAGAACAATAATGAAGAATTTTAACAGACATTTTTCAGTGGTTTTTATTCCATCCATATTGAATATTCGTGTCCTCGTTTCGGCCGGAAATTTTTTCGCTACTTTTATTCAGAACGTTGAATGTTTCATATATGTTTTTCTGATTAATGTTTTTTGGTGTTTCGTTGAGGAAGTTCTGTATGAAATGAACAGCATGTCAAGGAAATATTTATCAATATATTCTGTCGTCGGCATTGGCAACACCAGTGTCTACGCAAAAAAAATCCCAAGGGAATATAATATCCTATGTCCGTTGCATTTCGGAAAGTGTGCATCGGAAATGCACACCCTAATTCCGCCAATCCCGTTCCATTATCAGACCACCAGGCGTACGGCGATGCGCCACCGGTACATGGTGGACATCCCACTCTTACGCACAAAACATTTTTGGAACACATTCGTTGTGCATAGAGTTTAGAAGTGGAATTCTCTGCTAGAATCTGTTTTCTGATGGTTACAATCTAGGGGCCTTTAAATCAAGAATTATTTTTTTATTACTTCTAGGGAAGTGTGCTCAACGTCGACCACATCGTCACTTTCTATCAGGTGAGGTAGAGGTAAAGCGTGCGCCTATTTACAATGAAAAAAGTTCGGTCTATGATCGTATGTTCTATGGTATACCAGGACATGCTAGATTTTATTAAAATCCGTTCAACCATTGATAGTAAGATTACAGTTCACTGTCACAAATAGTAGAATAGTATTTGATTCACCATTCAAAATTTTGTAACCCCTCTTAATTCCCCACCTAAAATCCCCACACTAATCCTTTAACGTACCCATATCCAAAACACTGTACCACATAAATCCAAGGTCAGCAAAAACAATTTAACACATCCATTCAAACAATTTAAGGCACATGCTCCTCTGACAATTCGCTGGCATAATGCACCATTTTGTGGTCAAAATCCCCTAAATACTGTCCCAAATACATGGAGAGGCATTCACATGAGCTCATTACTACGATAGCCACTCCAACTTCCCCTTAAATTCTCCCGTACTAACGAGAGTGTTTAATGAACGGTCGCATTTTGAGCTAGCGATACCATTGTCTCGTATGCTGGTTCGGTAATTGGATCATTGTATTTTGACAGCGCAATGTATAGCGTGCATTACGGGTTTGGTCGTTTTTGGTATTCATGGGTATTGGGCGTTGGATGGGCTTAGTTTATTTATATTTGTGTTTGTTTGAAGCTCATAATTATGACAGTTTTAATCATAGCACATGACAGTTGACTTACTATTTTTATGATCATCATTACAACCGAGGTGGAATTCGACCGACCCGTAGGCGTGGTTGTTATTGACCAAGTGCCTTTCCACATGTATCTAACGACGTTTTTCAATACATATGCGAAGATACACATAAACGAGGGTTGACGCGACTTGAAGGAGTCGCTTCTGCCCAGCCTAATACGATAAATGTAATAAATTGTGGCAGGGGTGAACTCGTGCATTTTCCGCACTAGTGCGTAAAACAGCAAATTGCATTGGTACCTAAATCAGGTCGGGATAAGAGCGTGAAGCGTATTGAAAAATTATTGGACCGCAATAAAAACTTAAAAGTTTTAAATAAGATTAGTTACAATTTTTTTTAAATAATAACAGAAAATCCGATTACAACAAAAAGTCTTAAAATATTGGGAAAGCTAAAGTATCTTGCAAAATTTTCTTTTGAAGAAAACAACTTTTAAGTACTCGTACTTACCTATTTATTTTGCTGAAATATTTTCCTGTTTATCAAAAGAGACAAAGTAATAAAAAATAAAAACAGTAAACAATGTTCAAACTCGACTCAGCACGGATTGATCGGAGACGTGAGATAATAAACAACAAATTACCTTTGACGATTAATCGGTGTAATGAAAAAAATTAGGAATTAAAAAACATAAATTGAAATAAGCCACTGGCATCTAACTCTGGCATCTACAGACTTCTTCCGCTCTGGAGTGGGAGAGCGTGTCAGACATGTAATGTAATACTGCGCACATGTGAGCCACACATGCAGGGCCCCAAGTCTGCTATTACAATAGTGTCAGAATGGTCTATCATTGATTTCATAATTGTTGATTTTTAGTATGTTTGGTAATCTACTTTATAAAAATAAGTCGGGTTTTCCTTCCTGACGCTATAACTCCAGAACGCACGAACCGATTTCCACGGTTTTGCATTCGTTGGAAAGGTCTCGGGCTCCGTGAGGTTTATTAGAGTAGAGTAGGGTAGAGTAGAGTAGAGTAAAATAGCAGACTTAGGCCCCTGATCTGTAGCCCGATTCACGTAATGAAAACCGTAACGAACGATATCGTAGCGGTTTAGTCGTTTAGACCATTTCCGTATTCACATCCATCAATCGAGTTTGAACGACCCCGATTTTAAATTCGTTTGATATTCGTCAATTTAAAAAAAAAATCTGTATAAATTATCCGGGTAGAATACTTATTAATGTAACTGGAAATAAGTCTATAGATCGTGAATACCGCTATTGGATAGGACTTCGATCGAACGACTATAAAATTACAACGATATTTGGCTTGTTTGATTTTACGTGTATCAGGCTACTGGGCGCGTCGGTCTTCATACATTTTATATATGGAAACTAGACTTTGTACAGCAACACTAGAACCACGCCACGCGCCGCCACGCGTCGTCGTTCTACGTAAAAATCAGGCGTGTTACATACATGTGCGTCAGTCTAATGTAGTTATAGATTTATTAACTAAAACCAAACCTGTATTTTTTCGGTTGTTTTTGCTTTCCGGGACCAAAAAAGTTATTTATTATTTTTTCAGAACCGTTCCCTTGTCCTTAAAAGGCATAGGCCCTGCTGAACCCCTACGGTTTGTTGACAAAATAAACTACGTCTACAGCTTACTGTACAAACCCTACCTTTTTTTAGGAGGGAAGTCATTTAATAACTTGTCCCACCCTAGGGCGGAGCGGGAGAGCGTGTTTTAAGCTTTTACAGACTAAACCCCACTCCTATTTCTTCTATGCCTTCGTTCCTGCGCCTCGGGGTTTCGCACAATCCATGGCCCTAGGCCCCAGTAGACTTTGACATTGCGTGCATCTCCGTGAAGCGCGCGTTTAACACTACGCGCCCGAGTTTGGTCCGGACAGTTTCCGGACGGTGGGACAGCGAGCTAGTTTATAAACCTTAACCCACACATTCCTCTTCCTCCTTGCGTCGTATTCCTCAATGCTGAGGGTCGTGACCTCCCTGCTTCATCACTCTAACCCTTATGATATTCCTCCGTCTGTTCCTGTCTCTGGCGGTGTGAAGGGTATTGTACATCGTAGAGTCAAGAGCGGTGCGGATCTGGTCGGACCAACGTATTGGGCTGCGCCAGCGAGGCCTCTTCCCGTCCACTTTACCGGCCACAGCCTTTCAAGGTTGCCACCGTCTTTCCTTTCAATATGACCGAAGTATTGCAGAACCTTGCGTTGACACGCGGATGACAGCTGTGAGGAGATTTTTACACACACACACTCCTAAACCCGCACTTATATTTAAATAACCTTTGTTGTGTAACAGTTTCATAAACAACTATACTATCACGCCTCCACGCTTCACGTGCCATGTTTAATATTGATTAGAAGAAAAGAAAGTTTGCCCAAAAAATGTTTTCGTCTTAGTCTCGGTAATTGTTTGATTGATTGCCTACTGTTTTGTACAATATTGGAGATTTTTTTTGCTTTCTTTTGGAGAACAAATGAAAGTCTTGTAACTGATACAAACAATAGGTATACCTTGTATTTTCTTAGGTCAATTTTAGATAGATTTGAATCTCTTTTGATATAAATTGAAGTGGAATTGTGTTCCAGATAGCTGTTGGAAATATAAACCCTGAGTTTTTCAGGTTAAGAAGAAATAGAGATTTCTTTTCGCCTAGAAAAACATGCCTCATCGTCTACCATATCAACGCTAACCATCTTTTTAAATACCTCGTGGTCTTCTACCAGTTAAGAAAATAATGGTTTTAAAAATATAAAATAAAATAATCTTTAATGAGGAAAAGTGACATCCATATGGGTTAGTAAACAACGCGTAAGAATTTAAACTAATGTTAGTAAACTTACTATCTATTTATTTATTTTAAAACAAGGTTGTTAATGATACATCTATGAACAACATCACCTAACAAAGGAGAATCGTACCTCCCCGCTATGGTCTACAGAATGGAGTTGGAGCTAGCCCGCACTCTGCAGAACAAAGAAGCAGATTTCTGTCTGACAATGGCGTGGAATCCATCGCCTCTGCGAACATACCTGATGCGCTGCAGTAACGGGGCAACACCATCAACATCCTGAACCCGTTATTATATTGGACCCGCAAGGCGCTGATAGTCCGCTGAGTATATTTGGTCCACAGGCTGCACGTGTCATCATCATCAGCCTATTCAATGTTCCCACTACTGGGACTCAGGCCTGCTCTCTAGGAGAGTGAGAGCTGAACGTGTAAAACACCTTTAAAAAATAGTGTTATTTTAATTGGTCTGCTACACCGCGCAAACTTACGAGCCAATTAAGCTGTATTAAAATTCACTACTGAATATTCTATTTATTGTTAATAGGTCCGCGCTTGACCGCTATCTGACCTGTTGGGAAGCGACGATACGCTTGACGATCGAGCGCGCTTACCTAGAAGTAACCTATTCACTCTTGATTTAAATATTCCCGGGTTGTAGCATTAAACACAGTCACACTCCTTAGCTGTACGCACAATTAATGTGTTCCCAAAACGTTTTGTGCGTACAGGCGGGATATCCACCATGTACCGGTATCGCATCGCCTTACGCTTGGTGGTCCGATGATGGAACGAGCTAGGCTATATTCAAATGAATCCAAAATATTTTAATTCACGTGCCTATGTAAATTAAATTGAAATGGGTACTTACAAAACGGGAGAAGCTAGTGCACGGTTCCAATTAGTAGTTTCCGAGTCGATGTACGCGGTATAAACGACTAAGCGAAACGATTACTTCGGACCGTAGAGGTGTTAACAACACTAATGAAGCCAATCAGGCATCTTCATAATGTGAAATCAAAATTATGATAATTAATAAAATGAGCGCCCTTTCAGCGCACGCAAACAAAATAATTAAAATTAATTACTGTTATCCATCTTATTAACACAACGAAATAATGAAAACAGGAAATATTCGATGAAACATTATTTTCCACATTGGGAGAACAGTTTTATATTCCTGTTTTTTTTAATATTATCTGACTTTTTTTATTATGGACAAAAGCTAGTCTATCCAGCGGCTTCGCCCGCACACCTAAAATATAGCCTGGCACTCAGGACTTAAAAACCCCTAGGTTGTAATTATTAAAAAACAGCTGTATATCAGCAGTAATTCATATAATTCTATCAGGAGCCAACCCCTCATGAAATCAATACGAAATCTCACTAAGTTGCAGGCAGTTATATTTAGCTTTTCCTCGCAAGGTGCGGGTAGATTCCCAACTTTGTTCTCAAGTACATTAGAGATCAGTTCGGAAGATATTATCTCTCTTAACTTCAGGTCTTTGTCTCGGAATGCTACAGAAGGTCAGCTCTATAAAATGAGCCAAAAAAGGCGTGCACACACACAAAGACGCGTAAGTCTCGTAGAGATTTCGTAGAAATGCCGGTTGCGTGTGCGCTTGCACTCGTTATATGTGAAGTGTATCTATGTGTGTGTACTTTTGCACTTTTTTTGTGGAGACAAACTTTTGTATCTATATAGCGGCATTGTGACAGTAGATAGTTGTTCAAAATGGACAAATTATTTTGTTTTTAGGGAAGTGAAGTTATTTATTTAAATAGTTTTGTTATTGACTTTTGCATGGAACTAAAATGTTCAAAGTAAACACAAATCTTCGTACTTCAATTAATTTAATTATACCCAAAATATTCTTTGAATAAATACTATTGGAATTTGGAATTCAAATCAAAGTTACTGCCTCAAACTTTTCACAAAAATAAAATTTTTTTGGGGTGTTTTGAATAACTTGCGGATTCCATCACGCATGCGGGATTACTCCGCATGCAGAAAATTTCACGCAGCGTGAGACACTGCTGTCCCGGATCACTCCTCGCGTCCCGCGTGCGTATTCCACTTATTACAATAATAATATTCCACAACTATCACACAACGCCGTCTAGTCCCAAGCTAAGCAGAGCCTGTGTTATGGGTACTAGACAACTGATAAACAAACTTATATATTTCTAAATACATATATATTATAGATAAATTACACCCAGACACAGAACAAATGATTGTGCTCATCACACAAACATTTGTCCTGGGTGGGAATCGAACCAAAGACCTCCGGCATAGCAGTCAAGATCACTAACCACGAGACCAAACGGCAAGTCAAAATGAATATATAAAAAACCACAAGTCAACAATAAATACTTGCATGAACAGGACATTTGCGGTGGTTACACGTGCTTAGCAATCGACATGTGTAATCAAAACCGCACGATAATAAAAATACCTTAACAAATACCTCTAATGAAAGCCGATACAAATACCGGTCGTTCCATAGAATCTAATTTTAAGTGGTGCTCATAATACAAGACAAACACATAACGAACGAGGAAGGATCCCCCGCGGTTCGTTATTGAGTTGCTAACTATCCAATAAGTAGATTACCAATATTTCTGTTTTGGCCATAGAATAAAGATGTGTAGAAACGAAACTCATTCCTCAAGTATTATGAATGCCTATTTTTCAATTGTATGAACTAGTATACCGACCTTTTTGTTAAGAAAAACATTCTAAGCGACAGTTTACGTTTTTTTGCAGGAAGGTATTTGTTTTCTTTTTGTCTCTAGGATACTATTTATTGATTGCCATCTTATCTTATCTTATCTTTGTGGTCTGGTTTATGCATTTAGTCTTTATCGGACCATTGTGCGTGAGCCATAGCGGCCTTTACTCCAACCAGCCCACCTTATTCCAGAAACAAATGAGTCTCTTCAATGTATTTAGGGCGTCCATTAGTGAATTCGGTGCTCCTAAGGTTCGTGTTCTTATCTCGCTGCACTGGAGAAGCATTGATTGATTGCCATTATATTTACAGAAGGTCCAAGTGGAGTATTTATACCTAGCTTATGATCCATTTTATGCACAAACTTAGGCGGTTATCACTCTGCCACACACCACGCAACGTAGCGCATTAAAACGCACCTAAGCACGTACTTGCGGAAGTGCAAATGTGCATCATCGTGCGGGTTTTTTACGCACTCACACGCGTAGGTGCGTTTTGTAAACTTACGCAGGCATGCACTCATTTCATACAAAATCACGCATGGTACGAGAAGAATGTGCAAGAAACTCCATGGGCACTCTTCGTACTAATTGAAACGCTAATTGCGGCTGGATTTAATAACCTATTTAGATACTGTTCTCAGAAAAAAAATCTTTTTATTGTTACCTATTTTTTTAATACACAGTATCAAATGTTGAAGGTACAAAAATAAAAACAGGATAACGTGTAACTGTATTTTAACCGTGTCTGCACAGATTTCTTGTTCTATATCTCAGTTAGTTATCGAGTTGCTAACAATGCGGTAAGCGTATTCCGCTTATTTCCGCCTCTGATACAATATGGCGGAAATTGGCTACTAATATTGTTATTAGTAATTTAGGCAGGTTTATTTGGTAGTTATTTGTTTATGCAAGCACTAAAGTTTGCTAAAAGTTCACGCTTGATCACTATCTCATCAAATGGTAAGTTGTTGACGATAGAGCAGGCTTGCCTATTCACTTTTGATTTAAACTTTTATCAACCGTATTGTCGCTTTATCTATCAACAATAAAAATACCCTTTGCGCGATTTTTTCATCATCATCATCATCAGCCTTTTTAATGTTCCCACTGCTGGGACTCAGGCCTCCTCTCTAGGAGAGGGAATGGGCCGTAATCCACCACGCGGGCCCAGTGCGGGTTGGTGAATGTCACATGTCTTCGAATTTTTGGTTCTAGGACATGCCGGTTTCCCCACGATGTTTTCCTACACCGTTTTGAGAGAAGTGGTGATGAAATAAATTACACAAAGTAATGCGCCTAGCTGGGTTCGAACCCGCAACCTACAATTCGTAAGTCGGGGCCATTACCACTCGGCCACCACTGCACCGTATGATTTTTTACGTCATCATAAAAAATCGATTTGGTAGATCTTAGGACAAACGAAGATAAAACAGACCAAATTTTCGGCCGATCGAAGTATCCGTTAAAAGTATGATGTTTAAGCGTTTTTCAAAGTCATTCAAGTAGTACAGACGTGTATGTAGCCTCTAAGTTGTAACTATCATCAAACACAGACTTAGGCAGAGAATTCCACTCTATAAATGTTCGCACAATAGAAAATAGAAAAGTGGTGCACCGTCTGGAGGTTCGATCATGGAACGGACTGGGTGGAATTAAATTGTGAAAATACAATATCTTTCATACGCTAAGCGTAAAAAAAAAACGTCAATAATGCTTTGTGATAGGAAACATTAAAATAGCAGCCTCATAATGTTCCCAGTGCTGGGATTAGGCCTCCTTTCTAGGAGACAGAATGGGCTGTAATCTGCCACGCGGGTCCAATGTGACTCGGTGGATGTCACAATATGTCTTCGGACAATATTCCGACATAGTTCTAAAATATATACCATATTTTTCACGATGTAAATAAATTACACGAAGTACTGCGCCCGGCAGGGTTCGAACCCACGACCAACAACTCGTAAATTGGGATTTTTATCACTGGCCCACAAATGTTTAAAAAAGTAGAACGCTTTTCGATGTTTTGTGTCATACTTACGCAAGCAACATTATTATGAGATATACAAAAGAAATCGTGTCATATGATATATTATGTACGTTTTATTTCCTTGGCAACGAAAAACACTTTATATCTTAAGGATAAAAAGACGATTCTCAACATTTTTTCTCTCTTTTTTATTGGAAGATGTTTAAAAAATCTGTAGTCGAAGAAAATATTAGACGTGGACCAAAATGAAAATAATAAAAAAAAAACAAAAATTGTACACATACTCGTAAATGTATTCTATCCTAATATTACTAAATAACTATTTCACCCGCGTCCTTGGTTACTATTCCACTCGTATTACATAGCTTATAAGCTTTTGCTCGCGGCTTTGCCCGTTTACATTAAATATAGCCTATGTCATTCAAGAATATAGCAGCTTTCTATCAGTGAAATAAATTTAGAAATCGGTCCAGTACCTTCAGAGATTACTACAAACAAAAAAGCAAGTTTACCTCTTTAGAGTAATAGTGTAAATAGCCTTTTTCGATTGGCATTGAACTAATAGCGATTGATTGACCAAAATATTTGGGACTTACCAATTGTCATTTTTTGTAGCACACGTACATTCCATACTTTTTGACAACCACTGACTGACTGATAAAATGCCGTAGCAATATCGCTTTGAGTTTTTAGATGCTCTTCATCTAAAAACTCAAAGCGATATTGCTACGGCGTAGTACACATGACTACATTGCTACGGCGTAGCTCACCGAATTACAATATTGCTACGAACGTCGTAGGCAAGTCGATATCTTTGCTCCGATTAACTTGTTTTACCTGCTACGCTTTTGGAGCGTGTAACCGAATTGCTATGCGCTGTAGGCCCTTAGCAACGGTAGTAGTTTGATAGCCGATGTAAGCACCACGTTTGTTGATTGCTCAATTAAACTGAGGGTGTGTGACAAAGAGAGACCCTCTTTGTTATTGTTTCCTTCAAATTGTTTTGTGTGTACCACTGTTGTAGCCTCATAACCTTGAAAGCGTCGTATTGGAGATCTGCAAGTTGGCTCTGCCTTATCGTACTCCTTCCAAAGGTTTGGGACCCTAAATTACAGTGTAAGACTTTGTAGTTAAAATAATACGAGTAGGTATGCAGAAAAAGCTTCATTCGCCAGTGTCATGTTTTCTTTGGCACGCACACACAAAATTTAAAACTAAAAAACCATATAGTATAAACCAAAGTTCCATGTTTAGACGTCTTAATTTTAAAATACTAGGGTGAGTTATAGTTAAATAGTGCAACTCATCTTTAGATAGTCAAAATTCTGGTAGGTACGTAATTTGAAAATAGATGTATCTTTAAATAAACACATAGCCACAACTGACTACTTCAAACGAGTTACACTCCTATATATCAAACTACCTAATAAAATAATTTAAATAGTCCCTTGTGACTGTGTTCTAACTGATCTAGTAATGAAAGTAAAAATAATGCCAAACCCAATATCTCAGTATTGTAAATGCAAAAGTCAGTTCAAAATGGAAAATAATCTAATATAGTCTGTCTAATAAGTTAAACGACTTGGGTAATTTTTAGGGTAAAATGAAATTTGATGTAGTCAACACTGGTTCAGAAATCAAGGTTGATTATGAGATCTTGGTCATTGTTTAAATGTAACCTTATAAAAAGTATTTAATTTAAGATTTTTTTTAAATTATTTTATATTATTAGGGGACTTTTTAACATTAAAAAACTGCAAAAGATTTTCGTTTAAATTATACCTATTTCAGTCTCTTTAACGATATTCTTATTACAAAAGTAGGATACATTTGCAAAGACATAATAGTGTCATAAGTAATAAAATAAATCTGGAATCGTACGAGAAATCTGATTCTAAATATTACTACGATCAAGATCTGTTGTAGAACTATAATCGTCTCAAAAAACAAGTGAATGACAACTAAAATTCCGGTTGCCAACATTAGATTTTTAATTTCCTTAAAAAAATTCAAGTCGTTTAACTTACTAGACAGACTATAACTTCTTTCGCTATAGCGTGGAACAAAAAGGCATGTCAGACTTTTTGTACCGAAACCTACCTGCGTTCGAAATTCGAATTATTGCTTTTTTTTCTTTTGATTAATACATTGTTCAATGAGTTTGAAACCATTTATAAAGGTCTCGACCAAAGAGTTTCTAGTTTCTACAATACACAAACTTTATTAGTACTTTGTTTACTCTTACAATATTGTGAAACACTTAATCTTCAGTTTCCTAAGCTAAATTACTTCAATTTTGTTGAATTTGGCTGGTCAAAGGTTCTGTGATAACTATTTTGTTTTTTTTTTCGTCTAGGTCCAGATGGGGCTGTTTTTATAGCCTAGATAAAGGTCTAAGTAAGTAGGTAAGTGATGAAATGACAATACCCGTGGCCCTCGCAAAAGACAATTGAAGTAACATAGAATAAGCTTTTGAGGAGGCTTTTGTCAAAGGACAAACAAAACTAGTTGCCAATAAAAAAAATTATAATAAAAAAATAATACTTTCAATCAATTATCATATTTATTTAAACTAGTTTTAAGGCATGTGAATAATCAATGTATTAAGAAAATAAAAGCAATAAAGATTATTTTTTAGGGTTCCGTAACTCAAAAGGAAAAAACGGAACCCTTACAGGATCACTTTGTTGTTCGTCCATCTGTCTCTCTGACCGTCTGTCTATCTGTTAATACCGTTTATCTCGGGAACGTGTAGAGGTATCGAGTTGAAATTAAAACCATATACTCAGGTCTTGAGGGAGACCTTTGCCCAACAGTGGGACAGAAACGGCTAGAAAAGAAAAAAAACTCAGGTCTGCAGTTTTAAACGTTTTCATTTTCCTAAATGTTACGGGGTCTAATAAGCTCTTTACCGCGCCATAATGATAATTTTCAAATGAGACCTTAAACGCCCTGTACCGCAGAAATGCAAATAATATAAAAATCAAATCAAAACATTGGTTTACGTTACTAAAAACTTCAACTAAAATATTATCAACAAACTCCATTATAATATTCATGTTTACAAGTAAATAAACCACGGTTCAAAATTAAAATTTGCATACAGTGTCGTGACTCCTCGCAGTATAGTAAAACACAAGTTATTTACAACTTTATCGCGATTAAGATAAAGCACAATTTGCATAACAAGCTATTTTGCTAGTCAGCGTTTGCTAAATTCATGGTAGGTATGTATATTTGTACTTAAAACAATTTAGGCCACAGGAATTTTATAGAAAAGAAACCCAGGTCCTAGGACTAGGGCTAGAAAAGAAACCCAGTCCTGCGTTCTAGACGCTAAGTGCTATGAGTCCATTCTGGAATTGAACTATATTTACATCAGGTTGCCGCCGACTTCTGCGAAGCAGTAATGCTAGCAAAGGAGGAGGCCGACTGCATCAGACAACGGCGACGGCACCGCACCCCAGCCGCCGCCGGGATTCCGATCCCGATTTACTGCCACCGTAGGCACGGGCTTGTGGACGGTGAGTAATGGGTAGCTCGCTGTCCGATCGTCCGGTAACTGTCCGGATCAAGCCCAAGTCGTCGACGCCCCACACTGTTCCCGCGCGCCTCAACGAGCTGTCAGCAACAGCAGGGACCAGCTGTGTCGAAGTCTACTAGGACTAGGGTAAATTCGAAAGAAAGCTCAAGCCCCGGTATGAAAGGCAACGAAGGAACAGGAGTGGATTTTTAGTCAGTAAAAGTCTGACACTATCTCCCGCTCCGCCCAAGAGCGGGGATGTCAATAGATGATTTTTCCACCATGAAAAAAAAACTATATTTACATAGATATGTTTGTACGGAATCCTCAGGCGCGAGTCCGACTGGCACTTGCGAATTTTTTTATGTTAGCAAGCACTAAGAGAAGATTTTCCAAAATACAAAACTCCAGAAGAAGTAACTAGTAGAATACAAAACTCCACCGTAAAAGAGAAATTATTCCATTTTGCCTTCAGAATATATTTCTCGTCGATTCTGTGTAACATTTCAGTAACTTATCAGTACGCCGGTTGCAGGGGAGAGTCGGAATACATCGGGTTACAAAGAGCCGTGATAACTGACACGCTGACGGTGAGTGACGCCGGGGCTCAGCACTTGTGTATAGGATATTTGGGGAGAATTGGCATAAATGTTGAGTGGAATAGGAGTGAGCGTGTCGGTTTACTAGGAAATGCGATGTGAAGTTCGTTTTGTAATCGCTATTGTCTATCGGAGATACAATTACCGTCACGGATCTTGAGTGCTCGGCGTCAGAGTGGGGATCGCTTTGCGCATTCCATACATTGGCGAGCCAATTGTCGTCGTTTTTAGATACATGCAGCAAGGCAGGGAACGAATCATGAGTGACTAATACTCCCCGCCCCCGCGTCTCACTTCGCACCACTAAAGAGACCGAATATTTGACTTCTGGGCAACTTGAAGCCAGCGCTCAAGATCCGTGCCGGCAATTGTACATGACGAACTTTTGGAAATCAGTGCTGGTTGTCTGACATCCAAGAAACCCGGAGATAACCCTTTCGGTACGGGTTTTTTTTGTGATAAGGGACTCTGGTTGGTGGGGACTTTTCCTGCTCTAGGGTGAAACGAGAGAGCATGTCAAAGTTTTACTGACTTAAACTCACCGATGTCCTTTAGTTACCCTTTGAGTTTTAAGGTCACGGTAACTCTTTTGCGAACAATTCCGCAGATCTATTTTACGCTAAAGACTTCTATCAAACACATAGCGGACTTACTAATTTATTAAACGTTACAAAATCGAATAAATGCACTTATATTTTTTTGGGTTTTTTTTTGTTTCTTTGTGGCACACTATAATTAAGAGAAAAAAATAATTTTGATTGATTTTAGTTTTATCTAATTGGTATAAGGTTTTTATTACTTCATTTTATTTCGCTGTAATCATAATGATGTATTTTTTAAACATAAATTATTCGTGTAAATAAGTTTATACATAATTGTCTGCTTGTGAGACATAAGAAGGGTCCTATTTTATGTAAATAAAACCCGAAAACTGTGGTAATACGTGTATACGTGTATATTTAACTAATTTTTGATACAGAGTTCACAAAAGAATACGTGAGGAGAAAAATTGAATATAATAATTTTAAAAGTCGGGTATCTTCTCAAATTAATTTTTAGACGTCATTATGTTCCTGTTGAACTTTGCTGAGCTGTGACTATTAAAAGGATGTGGTGATGCTGTTCACATTCGTGTAGGCGCTTGCAGCTGCGCCATGCTCCCCCCGTTGAAAGGCTTCTCTTTCAACTTAAGCTCTTCTTCTGGAATGGGAAGGGGGCATAAGCGAACCAAAGCTCGTCGAAGGCAGCCCCTTGAAGTTCTTACATCTGCCACTCGTACCACGCCATCAGGTCCCGGGAACAATTTTGACACTCTTCCAAGTCTCCAACACAGGGGTGGTATATTTTCTTCCTTGATCAGGACTAGGTCATCCACTTTGAGCTGTGGAGAGTCCTTCATCCATTTCTGTCTCCTCTGCAGTTCGTTGATGTACTCATTTTGCCAACGACGCCAAAAATGCTGTCGGAGTTGTTCCAATCTTTGATATCGCTTCAGCTTATTGGGATCTGTCTCTTCTAATAGTGGAGATGGGAACGTGGTTAGCGCTCTCCCGATAAGAAAGTGTCCCGGAGAGAGAGGAAGGAAATCATTAGGATTTGAGGTCATAGGATACAAGGGCCGGCTGTTTAGTATTGCCTCCACTTGTGCAAATAAAGTCTGCAATTCTTCAAAGGTCAGGTGAAGATTGCCTATAACACGTTTAACATGGTGTTTTGCCGATTTGATGCCTGATTCCCAAATGCCGCCGAAATGAGGGGAGTAAGCAGGGATGAAATTAAATCGTATACCTTCTTGTGCAGCGAAGTCGGAAAACAAGTGATTATGAGTTTTAAGAAATGATCCTAGTTCCTTAGCCGCTGCGACAAAATTACGACCGTTGTCGGAGAATATTTCCGCTGGCTTACCGCGTCGAGAGATGAAACGTCTTAAAGTCATCAGAAAATCATCCTTGGATAGGCCACCTACTGCTTCTAAGTGTATGCACTTGTAGCGCAAGCAAATAAATAAGCACATGTAACATTTTGTCACTCTTGCTCCTCGTCCTCTTCGGTTAACGATAAAGAACGGGCCAGCGAAATCTAAACCAACCGAAACAAAGGGAAAATCAACGGTAACGCGCTGTGCAGGAAGATTGCCCATTTTGGGCTGCAGGGTCTTTCCTTGAAAGCGTCTACATGTAACACAGTTGTGTACTGTGCGACGAGCCAGATGACGACCGTTGATAGGCCAAATTGTTTCTCGAACTGTAGCTAATAAGAGTTGCGGCCCGGCATGCATCTGACGAACATGTTCGTTACGAAAAAATAATTTAGTTAAGATGTGAGAAGAGTCAAGAAGTATTTGATGTTTCTTTTCATATGAAAAATCAGAAGCTTGAATTCTGCCACCAACTCTAATTAAATCATTGTCATCAACAAATGGTGACAGTGGTAAAATCTTGGATTTACTTTGTAAAGGCTTGTTTTGTTTTAAAAGTTTGTACTCTAACAAAAATGTTTGTTGTTGAGCTATGAAGCAGAGGCTATAGAATGATTGATTTAATTCATTGGTGGTTAAAAAGCCAGTACGTTTATTATGACTATTTGTAGAGTTGCAAATAAATCTTTTGACATAAGCCATCACTCGTTGGAGTTTGGTAAATGAAGAATAATTTGCAAAATTGATTAATGGTTCAAGAATATCAGTGTGAAAGTTAGTTTTAACCTCAGGTAAGTTTTCTTTATTTATAACATTAGAATTTAATAGAGGCCAATCTTGTTCAGTTTTGTATAAAAAGTGAGGCCCGCACCACCACAGGTTTAACTTCGGTAGCTGACTCGGGTTAACACCCCTCGAGATATAATCAGCTGGGTTTTCTGAAGTGGGTACGTATCGCCATGATGATGGCTGTGTATGTTCTAAAATTTCGCCTATGCGATTTGCTACAAAGGTTTTTAAATTTCTAGGTACGCTGTAAATCCAGGCGAGGACTACGCTGCTGTCACACCAATGGACCACGCGAGAAGGTTTGTATTTTATAGCGTCACAAACTACTTTGGTCAGTCTGGCAGCGAGCAGTGCTGCGCAGAGTTCCAGACGAGGAATGGTAACAGGTTTTAAGGGTGAGACCTTAGATTTTGAACATAACAATTTAATGCTAACATCATTATTTTTATTTACAGATTTGACGTAAACACAAGCACCGTAGGCGCATTGCGAAGCGTCGCTGAATGAATGTATTTCAATAATCCTTGCATCTTCACAAATAACGTTTCTAGGAATTTGTAAATTGGCTAGATAATGTAAATTGTTTAGAAACTCGTCCCAAGATTCTTGAATGTCTTTAGGAACAGGCTCGTCCCAATCGACTCGGAGGAGCCACAGCCTTTGTAGCATGATCTTGGGTATGATTATGCATGGACTTAATAACCCTAGCGGATCAAATATTTTTAGAGAATTTGACATTATGATTCGCTTTGTTAACCTTCCATCAACTGTCATAGGTTTGATTGGAAAGTGAAGTTCATCACTAGAAGGATTCCATCCCAATCCGAGAGTGCTCGACGATTCACTTGTTATTAATTTATCTCTTTGAACATCAGTGTTGTCGTGGAAAATATTTTTTAAATTGCTTTTATACTTTCGTAATGGAAAACATGCTGAATTTAAAGCCTTTGATACTTGTTCCTTTATGTGACGCAATTCATCTTCATTATTTGACCCAGTGATGAGATCGTCAACGTAAAAGTCATTTTGTATTATAGATTTAATAAGTTCGTCCCCACATTCTTCTCCGACCTGCCACAGGCACCGCGTACTTAAATAACTGGCACTTGCTGTACCGTAAGTGACAGTATTTAACTTGTATGTTTTAATTGGCTGCGACTCATCTTCTCTCCATAAGATCAGTTGTAGATTTTGATCGTCACTGTGACACGCCACCTGGCGGAACATTTTCTCAACGTCAGCAGTGAGAAGAAATTTGTACTGTCTAGCCCTGATCAAAATGGAGAAAAGAGAATCTTGCTTATTAGGGCCTACCATGAGAATATCATTAAGGGAACGGCCAGAGGAAGTGGGGGCCGAGCCGTCGAACACTACTCGGATTTTTGTGGATTCACTTTCTTCCTTGAACACTGCGTGATGACACAAGAAATAATTTGGGATAGGTTTTGCAATATATGATTCGGACAAATGGCCTAACTTGGCATATTCATTAATAAATTCTGTGTACTGTACTTTGCACAACCTTTCACTTGGGGAATAACTAGACCTTTGGGGAAGTTCTTCGACTTCCCAAAATCTGGTTAGCTTCTCATCAATACTTGTGATTGAATCTGAATGAGATTTATTTGAACTACTTGAATGGTTGCATTGAATATATTTTGAATAACTTGAAAACATCGGGCCAGCTACAAGCCAGCCAAATTTTGAATTTATTAATTTTGGGTTCTTGGGACCCAGGGAGTATTGTTCTGTGCCTACAACATCCCAGAATATATCCGCCCCTAGAATAATGTCTGTCTTTGCTGGTACGTTAAAGCTAGGGTCGGCTAACTTTATGTAGTTAGGTAGTGTAATATTTTTTATGTTTATAGGAACCTTAGGTAGCTCTCCTGTCAACTCATCAAGCACTAAACAGGATAAGGTAACGCTATATGGATTGTTCATTGAAGTAAGTGTAATTTTGCAGGATTCTGTAACCTTGTGACATAGGTTATTGCCTATACCTATTATATTTATTTCATTTGTTTTAGTTGTATTTAATTGTAATTTATGTTTCAGGTTTTTGGTTATTAGTGAAGATTGACTGCCGCAGTCTAAGAGAGCGCGTACTTTCTCCGTGGAATTGGTCAGCGGGTTCGACACTTCGATGATGACAGTAGACAAAAATACATGATCTGCGCAAGGCTCTGAAAAAGTTGACAGTACTTTAGCGGAGTTCGTGCACAATACAGCAAGCGATTGATGCAAAAGAGAATTGTGTCGCTCATTGCATTCCTTAAAAATACAAGGTCCCAACGGACAGTCAGCAGCTTGATGTCCCTCTCTCAAACAATTATGACACAGATTATATTTCTGAACATCAGCTAATCTTTCACTAACACTTTTGTTTTTAAATGTAGGACATGAGTATAATCTATGTGACTCATTACAAATAACGCAATTAATTCCTTTCTGTATTTGTTGATTACTAATAAAAGATTTGACGGATAGTGATTTATTATTTTTGTTAGTGAAACTATTGTTATGTTGTTTATTGTTGGAATGTAACTGTTTATTATGAGAAATCTGGATAGGACGGGATATATCCCTTGACATTTTATTAGTATTGTCTGATTTATTACGATTAATTTATTCCAAGACACCAGCGCGGTCAGTTAAGAATCTATGAAACTGAGTTAAGGTTGGCAGATCATCTACTGCATTAAATGTATTTTGTGATTCTTCCCACTTCATTAAACTGTTACTATCTAACTTGGACGTCATCATAAATATGATTATATCATCCCACTTATCGGTAGGTCGACCCAAGTTAGCCAGTGCTCGTAAGTTTTTCGTAACGTGGTCTGCTAAAAATCGTAACGATCGCTCGGATTCGTTGGTTATTGGTTTCATATTAATTAATTCAGATAAATGATAATTAATTAGCAATCTCTTGTTATCGTATCGTTCACATAATAACGACCAAGCCTCTTTATAATTTGATGATGAAACTTCAAGATTCGAAATGATACGTGACGCATCCCCTTCGAGGTATGATATCAAATAGTGAAATTTGTGAATATCGGATATGCGTTCGTTATTATGAACTAACGCCTGAAAAGTGTCTCGAAATTCAAGCCAGCGAAAATATGCTCCGTTAAACTTAGAGATTTCAATCCGCGGCAACTTAAATCCAGTAGGTTCAGAGCTATGAGGGTGATGGCATGAGTAGACTGTAGACTTTCGACACGCGTCAGATTGATTGTTCGCGTTTTCAATTAAGTTCTTAGCTGTTGCAATACATGAAATAATATCTTGCTCGATGGCATCCCTCTCATCAAGCTCTGAATCTATATTTTTATGATTTAATACTTCTATTTCGGTTTGAAGGTCGTCGAACTTAGTAGATAAACCTTCAAACTTACTTAACTTTAATGATAGCTCGACAAGTTGTATGCCAGACAGTTGCACTAACTCTAATGTTGATATGTAATTTTTAAACTTTGTTATTTGTCCTTTGATAGAACTACGCCTCAAACTCAATTCCTTATATTTCGACTCAGTAGTCATTGTTATGATTTAGAACAAAACTAATAAAAACTTGTCCACTTAGCTGCACTTTGTATACTATGAGAGACTGGTAACTATTGTTTCACTCCCGTCAGCTCGGCGACATCTGCGGCGAAGAAATCGGTTCCGTACAGCTGCTCGATTGAACTGCGAGCCGGGCCGGACCGTGTTCCTGCGCCGGTCCTGGAAATTTCGGCAGAACGATTCAAAAACAAGAAACAATAATATGATAATATTATAATTATTTATGCAGACTACGGATTTTGAATGGGACGGTAATGTTTTGAGGGATATAATAATTAGACAATGTTTAAACGAATATTTGTAGGTTACTTTAAATTTGGAATGAATTTAACTTGATGACCTTTGAACCCTTGACGTTTTACACAAAGAAAGAAACTGATTATACGTAAATAACTGTTGAATATGATTCTACTCGAAGAATAACGATTACAATTGCTGCCCTGTGACCTTGGATGCACTGTGGAGGCAATACAATGGTGATGAATAGGAAATTTGTTGTTAGGTATGAGTACTGATTAGGAACAAAGGATTGGGACACTTATCTCTATCGAAGTTGCTGCCGTGGTCGTGACTAAGTCGTCTTGTAGCCCAGTCGCCGATCCTGACGATCCTCAACCTCGTGCGATGCACCCTCTTCCGACTATGGGGCGCAGTGCCGCAGAGCGTGTTTTTCAAATCCGTGTCCTGTCACGGTCGCCAATTTATGTCTGCTTGTGAGACATAAGAAGGGTCCTATTTTATGTAAATAAAACCCGAAAACTGTGGTAATACGTGTATACGTGTATATTTAACTAATTTTTGATACAGAGTTCACAAAAGAATACGTGAGGAGAAAAATTGAATATAATAATTTTAAAAGTCGGGTATCTTCTCAAATTAATTTTTAGACGTCATTATGTTCCTGTTGAACTTTGCTGAGCTGTGACTATTAAAAGGATGTGGTGATGCTGTTCACATTCGTGTAGGCGCTTGCAGCTGCGCCAATAATAATGAATATATGGCATTATCCCATATATTATAATTTATAAACTTTATATTTTGTTTTGACAGAACAATTTTTAACATTTCAAATCTTCTCTATCTACTTTTACCTTTTTTTACTTACCTTCATATCAGATTCTAATAGACCGGACCTCGCACCCATTTACCATAAATCATGAATAATCACCCTTAAAAACTCTGACCAACAACTACTAACCTAATAAATTCAAAACCTACTAACCTTAAAAACAAACTGCCAACCTTCAAGAAACTCGGGAAGGCACAAAAACAGCGAACTTTCGGCCAGACAACATGTCGCCAAGGCAGATAAAAGGGAAATATCGCCAGTACTTATATTTTGTTATGTTGGATACATTTCAACTTCTCTAGTCGTTATTTTGTTTGTTTGGTTGTCATAGGACAGGGTTATTGGATAGAAATGATTTTATATATGTTGATCATTTTTTAGTTACCAATCAATCAAAGCATTTATTTCAATAAACATATCTACACACACTCGCCTATGTAATATTAGTGTGACGTGTATGTAATAAACCATTTACAGGTACTATTAAATAGTCAAGAAGACAGTCAGAAAAAGGATGCTATTTGCACATTCCAAAGCGTTGATCTCTATGGAAAAGAATGCCCAAGAAACTCCACGGACACTCCTAAAAATCATGTCATGTAGTACAAATATCTGTTCTTTTAAAACATTGCTTTCTCTTCACCAACATGTAAACTCACACACACAGTACATCCAGTCACAGGACAACTAGTTATCTGTGTGCCATAAAAACAATTGTTCCGTGCGGGGATCGAGCCTGCAACACGTAGCACTGCAGCCAATAGCTCAACCATTGCGCCATGGCCACCGTAGGCGAGCAATGGGTCGCTCGTTGTCCGACTGTCTGGTATCTGTCCGGACCGAGCTCAAGTCGTCGACGGCGCGCACTGTTACTGCGCGCCTCAAGGAGTTGTCAGCAACCGTAGAGGCCCAGCAGGGTCGAAGCCTACTGACGAAGAAGGAACGGGGAGGGTTTTTTAGTCAGTAAAAGTCTGACACTATCTCCCGCTCCGTCCAAGGGTCGGGGGATGACATTTGGGTGATTTTTACCCACAGAAAACAAAAAAACCATTGTGCCATCCATGCCATCAATCTCGTTAAGATCTAATCAAGTTATGAAATTCATTTCCTGCAGACAAGTCTATCGCAAAGTCACATTTTCCCAAAAAAAGGTACGATTTCTGAGAGATAAAACACGAGAGCAAACCTGCGGTAAAAGCTAGTATGATCACAAGATGAAATTGGAACCCTCCTCTTATTCACACAGAGTAAGCAAATATACTTCACTAAGTTAATCCGATAACTATCTAAAACAGGAATTGGACCGTTGTTTGGATACCATTGTTTGTTCGTTTGTCAATACTTAATACCGATTTCTTCTTCTTCTCCAATCGATGGTTTATATTTCCCTTAAAGTTTTTGGGCCCAGTAGGTTGCCACATTTACGGCCTATTCTTAACTTAAGTCTTAGCGCTGAGTGGTAAGGAGGAGGCCGAACGCATCAGGCAACGGCGTTATCACCGCCGCCGCCGCCGGGATTCTGATCCCGATTTCCGGCCAACGTAGGCACGGGCTTGCGGACGGTGAGCAATGGGTAGCTCACTGTCCGGCCGACCACTGGCCATCACTGTAGTACCCAAAATATATCTGCATTTGCGGATATATTTTGGGTACTATAATAAGTGGTCCATCGTCTGGTCAGGAGCACCGCCCTCGCACTGGGTGTTGAAGGATTCTATAATCCCCGATTTTGCCAAGTTGTGTTTCACCAAACTTAAGTGACAATAGGCAGGGCACATTGCTCGCAGAACAGATGGTCGTTGGGGCCTAAAGGTTCTGGAGTGGCGACCGCGTACCGGAACACGCGGCGTTGAATGACCTCCTACATCGTGGAGCATGTCTTGGTGAAGTTTGCGGGAATCCAATGGATGCGGGACGCATAGGACGTTCTGTTCATTGTGGCAACACTTGGGGGAGGCCTATGTCCAACAGTGAACGTTTATCGGCTGAAATGATGATGATGATATGTTTGAGACAGCCAACTTAGGTGCGCAGTCTATTGATTGCTTTCCATATAGGCCACTGCAGATTGTATCCGAGTGGCAGATGTCCCTGGGGTTGAACGAAGTCGGGCGGTGGTAAGTGGTGTTCCTCCCACAAGTCAAAATAACGATTTAATACATAGAAGTACCATCAATTTTGAAGGTACCATCTTCGTGTGTGGAACAGTTGCATTTGAGAATCGTTTCCGTAAATCGTGCGATGATGTAGTTGGTTTCAAATCGATTCTATTGTAATAAACTGTGGCGTATAAATTCTGAAGGCAACTTTGTACTCTACGTGGTTGGAATGATCGCTTCTGAATAAAACACTACAATAGATTTGAATGAAAAAGAGGTGCATTAAAAAAAAACCGGCCAAGTGCGAGTCGGACTCGCCCATGAAGGGTTCCGTAGCAGCAAGTAACATAATATAAAAGTTCTTGTAATGTGTTGTAACTTTGATCGATGTTTTAATAATAGTGTATTTTTTCGGTTTATGACGCATTAAAAAAAAACTACTTACTGGATTTCGTTCAAACCAATTTTCGTTGGTAGTTTTTATAGTATTGTACATCATATATTTTTTTTAGTTTTATCATTCTCTTATCTTAGAAGTTAGAGGGGGGGGGGGGGACACACATTTTACCACTTTGGAAGTGTCTCTCACGAAAACTATTCAGTTTAGAAAGTAATGATATTAGAAACCTTAGTATCATTTTTGAAGACCTATCCATAGATACCCCACACGCATGGGTTTGATGAAAAAAAAATTTTTGAGTTTCAGTTCTATGTATGGGGACCCCCAAAATTTATTGCTTTTTTTCTATTTTTGTGTGAAAATCTTAATGCGGTTCACAGAATACATCTACTTACAAAGTTTCAACAGTATAGCTCTTATAGTTTCGGAAAAAAGTGGCTGTGACATACGGACGGATGGACAGACAGACAGACAGACAGACAGACAGACAGACAGACAGACAGACAGACAGACAGACAGACATGACGAATCTATAAGGGTTCCGTTTTTTGCCATTTGGCTACAGAACCCTAAAAAGATTATACGAATGGCGACACAGAAAATATAGTTATGTCTACTACTATTGAAGCGATAAGGTATAAGAAGTGGTCACCTCCTTCTGCAAAACAGTAATACTGGCGAAGGGGATGGTTGCAACCATGAGGAAACGGACATCTTCACGCTCGGCGCTTCAGCCACCGGCACAGGAAATGCCTCAGTCGTTGATGTCGCAAAGCGATCCCAGATCTCAAGGCCGTCAGGGTTGCTTAGAGTGGGTGAGTCTTTGATCAACTGGACCCGCAGCATCACTCAACCCAGTCACATTTAGAACAGGTCGAATGGACTCATTACCGTTTATTATTACCGCAGACAGTTCCGACTCACCGAGAACTATGCGCCATTCGGTTCCGACCGACTGGAACCAACCTACCACTGGCCTGGCACGCATCAAGAAGCATCAAGAAGTATTGATCTCCGATCTCCGAAGGGGAGTGATGTAGTGACATCTATGACGTCTAATCTTGCATCGCGCAATCAAAGTTCTCCGTGCGATTTGAATATATAATCCACCACTCGGGCCCAGTGCGAGTGGACAGCCCGAAATCATCTATCGTGCAGTTGCCCACTAGACATAACACCCGTCTGATCGAAGGATCCTTCCTTTCCAATGGAGGTATGTGGAACTTTACTCTCTGTTCCGCAAACCTTCAGTAGATTTGCAAACAGGTATAGACCTCAACCCTCCCGACTTACGAGTCGCGGGTTCGAACCCAACCATGCGCATTACTTTATGTAATTTATTTCATCACCACTGCTCTCAAAACGGTGAAGGAAAGCATCGTGAGGAAACCGGCATGTCCTAGAACCAAAAATTCGAAGACATGTAACATTCACCAACTCACACTGGGTCCGCGAGGGGGATTACGGCCCATTCCCTCTTCTAGACAGGAGGCTTGAGTCCCTACAATGGGAACATTAAAAAGCCTGGTGATGATGAAAAATATATCTTTATCTGGATCTTTCTTTGTTTCGTGTGTAGGACGCGGCCATCACAGCATCCACTCACAAACAATCCCACACTTAATGAAATCTTATAAGAGAAAAACTAAGAGAAAGTAATTGGCCTTCGTGGCTATCCTCTTTAATATTAATATGGCGTATACGAAAGTTATTCGGTTTTCCTGGTTCATTTCAGAGAGACCACAGGATATTAAGAGTTCGGCCAGGGCCACTAATTTGACCGAACTTAAATAGGACTAGGCAGAACATATTTGCTGCATGGCCAACTTTTATTTATTTATTTAAATTAGAGCTTGACTGCGATCTCACCTAATGGTAAGCAGTGATGCAGTCATTGATGGTGAGGAGCGCTAGTTCATTAAGAGCCTATTCATGCTAGCCTTGAAGTCATCTATATTATAGGTGTAATCGGACGGGAAGGCTTCAGCTGGCAAATTGGTCCAGTCATTCGATACGCGTGGTATAAAGGACGAGGGGAAACGCTTAGTCCGGACCTTTATTTAAAATTAAAGTCCCCATATATTGTTAATAACATAAAAATAATATAAATGAGAAAGAATTTTTTTATTGCACGGGATTAAAAATTCTTTCTATTTGCTAATTTGGTTAATGTTACTTTTTGATACAAATAATTAAAAAAAAAATAACGATGTCAGTGCATTAGACTTCTTAGAGTGCTATAATATGACATTTTTAAGTGTAATTTTTTGCAGTCGAGTTTTTTACACTGTAGACATTTTTTATCTTCTACATTTTAGTAAGTAATCCTTTTGAAATTGTCACATTAAGCTCTTTATTTCAACACTACAGGATTGCAATGAAAAAATCTGGCACTAAAAGTGCCCCTTTTAATTTTTTTAATAAGTTTTTTGTAGTACCCAGTGTCAATCTCAGAACTAAAATGTATCTAACGACATCTTTCAAACTAAAATGCTACAAAGGCGCGTGCCAAAGAAATATACTTAACTTGAAAAAAAAAACATAACCTTCTTTCTGGCGCAGTCGGGTAAATAAAAAAATTATTTGACGAACCAATTTTGCTAATTCATATAAGCTACTTTTTATGTACTAAAAATATGCTGTTCTTTTTTTAAACACCGCAAAGCGAAGCCGCGTGTAAAAGCGAGGTACAGATTAATAAGAGGAGTAATTGGCCAACGCTTTCATCCACCATATTAATAATATGACGTATAAATGGAAATGTTACTCGGTTTTCCCTCTTCGTTTGAGTGCCACAGAACATTAATCATCTGGCCACTAATTTTGTGCGATGAAAGGTAAATCAGCCGGCTGAAGTACCTCAATATAATTTGCGATATAGGTAATGGAAACATTAGACTAGGTACTTTATTAAAATCATCATATTTCAGCCGGAAAATGGCTACTGATGCGTATAGCCCTCCCCTAAGTGTCACCACAATGTACAGTCCCGTGCGTCTCGCGTCCTTTAGATTCCCACAACCCTCGCCAGGTCTATCCTCGAATTTTTCGGAACGTTTCAGCCTCATTGACCATATATTCTGTGAGCAATGTGTCCTTCCCACTACCACTTAACTTTGGCGATTCTTCAAAATGCTACAGCCTTAATCTTTACTTGTTATATTACTAGCTTTTGCTCTCGATTTTGTTCATGTTGCCAAAGCTAAAAGCCAATTAAAATTCATTCATTATATTCTTCAATATTTTTTACTTTTTATAAACGTGACTCATTATCTGTGATTCAAATCAAGGCGTGCTTTATCTACTGGAGAGAAAATAATAGTAATTTAAAAAACAAAAGAAAACTAAAAAACAAAATCTACAATGGGGTGGAAAAGTAAGTCTTTTATGACATTTACTTAGTACAAGACAATTTTTGAACCACGACGAAATTTACAATTGTAAGAATTGAAATGAATTTCTGTCGCCATTTTTTGGGTTCCACCGAGACTAGGACGAAAACTTACAGACGCAGACAAAGATCTAGTGCTCTTTGACATAGCAACTGATTCTTTTTCCGAATCGACGTTAATTTATTAGTCTTCAAAGTACCTAAAAATTCGTTACTTTTCCTGTAAGTCATCTTAAACTTTTCAATCTTGCCTAGATCCTATTTAAGCAGTTCTTGTCCTGAACTCTTAAATAATACAAAACACTGGGCAAGCGCGAGTCGGACTCGCACACAATAGGTTCTGTACTACAACATTAAAATCATACGTTTCTTTTATTTAAAAAAAGTTAAAAATTAATAGGGTTCCCTTTTAATTTTTAACTTTTTTTTTAATAGTCGCAATAGAAATAGACCTTATGTGAAAACTTCAACTTTTACCTCTTAATGTTTATAAGATACAGCCCGCTGACAGACAGACAGACAGGCGAACAGCGGAGCCTTAATAATAAGATCCCGCTGGCACTCTTCGTGTATGGAACCCTAAAATTGTCAATTTTAATGCTTTTTTTTTGGAATAATTCAGGACAAATTTTGTGATGTAGAAAATTCATTCACCAGTTTTTTTTTTTTTTAATACCGTTTCATTACTGTGATTCAAATCAAGTCTCTATCTTCGAACGAAGAGAAAAAAAACCATTTGAACATAAGAAAACTAAAAAAGATAAATTACAACAGCGGAAAAGTAGGTCTTATTTGACATTTCCTTAACACGAAACTGTAGTTGAAAATAAAACAACGAATCGTACCCACGACGAAAGTAACAATTGTAGAAACTGAAATGAAATTCTGTCGCCATTTTTAGGGTTCCAGCGAGAATTAGACGGAACCATATAAGACCTGGTGATGTGACTATCCCAAAATAAGTTTTTTACTAATGGAACTACTTAAAAAATCATAATTTTGTTGGAATCGTTTGTCTTGGTATGGTCATGTGAAAAGGAGGGATGAAACGCATGTTGCTAAAAAAGTTATGAGTTTACATGTGGATGGATGGAGGGGAAGAGGGAAGCCAAAGAAAAGATGGATGGATTGTCTGAGAAGCGATATGAAAGAAAAGGGAGTTAGTGATAGCGTGACGAGTGACAGGACAGAATGGAAGAAAAAAACGTGTTGCGCTGACCCCAAATAAAACGGGACTAGGGCAGGAAGACGATGATGATGATGATGACGCCATATCAAACTTTTCAGTCCAGTCTATTGCCAAATTAAACAGTTTCTGTTCGAGGATATTAAATTTACAAATAAATAAGAAAGAAAAAGCTCTCTGTTTACTCTTTTACTTAGGATTACTTGCCATGCAATGCAAGGAGACACAAAATTTACCTTTTCTGTTACAATAGACTACTGAAGTCTAATCATAACTAGGAACTTGACAACTTTGCTATTTATTTTTCACAGTTTAATAGACCCTTTATACTTAAAAAAATAGTCTTTTGTATCTAAAGTAAACTATATTGTAGACTAAATTTGCTATTCTAGCACTTGCGTAAAAAAGGGTGCGAATCTAAAATGAAGAAGGCTTGTACATATTTTACACAGCAATTCTAACGCGCGTTTCTAGGAGCGTAAAGGATTACGCGCGCGAGTGATGACAGTAATAAGCACCGCCCCCCTAGCCAAGTTATGAGCATTTCGTTTCGATTATCTTGCGTCGAACATCTCGAGTTGGCCATGACTCAGTGTTGAGTTGACGTCAGAACAAAGGAATCGGAGACGTGGCCAACTAGAGGCGTTCAAAGAGAATCGACATGAAACAATCGTAACTTGACTGGACGCTTGGTTTTTCTCGCCCTCTTTAAACATCTTCACAAGCGCGCTCTTTTGCACTCGATTACCGTTTCACGCACGAAAGAGTAACAGTGTAAAGCCCGCTATATTGAATAAACCGTAGTAGTTGCAAGATGGCGTCAATAACCCGTTTATGATACGGAACCACCATTACCATTAACGTCGCACTTGACCATTTTTATTTTCTCTCCACAAAAATAATAAAATCTAATTTTTTCGTTACGAGATTCAGATTAAGTACCGTTGAAGCAGATTTATCTTATTTTCGTGTTTTCATGTGATCGACCTACATTTCTGAAGGCTTTTGGGCCACATTTATTATGTATTTGGGAATGAATGCAGCTTGTAAGGAAAGGAAGGGAAGTATTGGAAAGGGATTTCCGTGTTTTGCGACCGTTTTTATGGTGTAAAATCTTTAAGCAATGACAAAACTTTGATACTCAAAGGGTACCGGGAAGTGTTATTCTCAGAGTTTCCTAGCGTGATCGCATCTGAAATAAGGATATCCGTAGGAAAACTAAAGTTTTGTTATAAACTAGTACTTGACTGCGATCTCGCCTGATGGTAAGCAGTGATGCAATCGTTGCTGGTGAGGCGCACTAGTTTATTAAGAGCCTATTCACTCTAGCCTTGAAGATACCCAAATTATAATCAGACGGAAAGACCGCAGCAGGCAAACTGTTCCAGTCCTTCGAAGTACGAAGTTACAGACATAGCCTAAAGAATCGCCAAACTTAGGTAGCAGTGGGCAGGGCACATTGCTTGCAGAACAGGTGGTCAATATGGCCGAAAAATTCTAGACTGGCGTCCACTTACTGGAAGACGCAGCACTGAAAGGCCTCCCACAAGGTGAACCAATGGCCTATAGTGTATCCGCTGGATGCGAAACTCATAGGACCGGTCGATATACACCTTTCATTTTGGAGGCCAATGTCCAACAGTGGACGTCTTTCGGCTGAAATGATGATGATAAAACTTTGATAATATTCATTCAGACCTTTTTTTCATAAACATATAAACTTAGTATTAGTAAAAATATATAATTATACATTATCACAGAATTTTGAAATTTGGCACAAAACAAGGTCTTATAGCACAGGTATAGGAAAAAATCTAAAAAACAGTAAATTAGTAATTACCTACGTCACGAAAAAAAAAATGCAATTTTGAAACACCTTCGAGACTCCATTCGAGAATTGTAGTTAGCACGGAACACTCAGTGTGCGAGTCCGACTCGCACTTGCCCGGGTTTTTACTAGAGAAATCATCAAATAACGTCTCCTGTTCTTTATGTAGTGAGGAGAGAAAATGTCAGACTTTTACTAATTGAAACCCAGCTCAGCCTGGGCAGAGTACTACCGTGTTCTCGTGGAGAAGAGCGGCGACGGGGACCTCTGGTTCCTCTGATTTGGAGCGAGGAAAAATGGGCGGCGGTCGCCTCGTTCTGCGAAGTAGCAATGTTAGCGAAGGAGTCGTTGGCACTCGTGAGGTCGCGCGCCGTCGATTTTTTTGAGGTGGGAAATTCTTAAATAAGGTTTTTCCGTCCTAGGGTAAACTTCATGTTGTATTAACATCTTACAGTTTATAAGATACAGCCCGCTAACAAAAGGACATAATGATAAACGGACAAACAGCAGAGGTTTAGAAATAGGGTCCCATTAACATCCCTTCAGTTATGGAACCTTAAAAAAGGTCCAATTTTACCGTTTTAATCCCGTGGGGGGTCGATCCGGTACATGAAACACTATCGATTTGTAAAGATAAAATTCGTATTAAGTAAGAAAACGACAGCTGAGTGAGTTCAATGACCCATACGTAGATGTTGGCGTTGCGTTCAAAATACCTACAGGTCATTGAACTTGCACAGCTGACGTTTTCGTAAAGAAATGAATTTCGTACATGAGTTTTGAATAAAAAGGTACTTTATTTTTTAATTTTATCTTTAAAAATCGACAGTGTTGCATGTACCGATGTGTGTGTGGATCGACCCTCCACGGGATTAAAACGATTAAAATTTAACAGTGTATAAAGACATCTGCTACCAAAAACTCTCCAAAACTTGTTAATCCCATTGAGTAGTCATTACTCAGATGGACCTGTACCTATGTTATAAACTCGCTCGTATTATCCGCCAGAATGTTGTAAAAGTAATAAAATTACTTGAAAACAGTTGCTCCCTAATGCGATTGAATTTTATTTCTGGTATGTTTTAGCACAATATTTTCAAAGTGTAAGTGTTATGTTAGTGATTCCATTTTGGAATTTATTTTAGACTTAATATTATTTTAAAGCTAAAGTTAACTTTAAACTTTACTTTAAAGAGCAGTGGTGGCCGAGTGGTAACGGCTACGACTTACGAGTTGTAGGTCGCGGGTTCAAACCCAGCCAGGCGCATTACTTTTTGTAATTTATTTCATTACCACTGCTCTCAAAACTGTGAAGGAAAACATCGTGAGGAAACCACATGCCGGTTTCCTCACGATGTTTTCCTTCACCGTGGTGGATTACGGCCCATTCCCTCTCTTAGAGAGGAGGCCTGAGTCCCAGCAGTGGGAACATTAAAAAGGCTGATGATGATGATGATGATGATTTATTTAATTCTGTCTTTAATAATTGTTGTTACAGTGACAACAAAAATCATTATCCTCTTTGGGTACGGAACCCTGACAAGGGCTTTGAAAAAGTATTTAGAGTGTTTTTTTTTTTAATATTTTGTCTTCGTCAACATTTTAACCTAAAAACGTCCACTCTAGAACTCCCCTAAGTATTACCACAATGACGGGTTCTGTGTGCTTCACATTTCTTAAACTTGTGCTAGACTGCGATCCCACTTGATGGGAAGTTTCCTAGCTACCTTGTTAAGGTCTGATGAAATTTCAACCCCCAAGAGCTGAAGGCGGTCGGTGTATTCCAGGGATAAATTCTGAAAAGTATAAGCCAAGGTGTACGGGCCTTTTGGCAGTGAACAGACACGCTTGTGTTTTGGCGGCGTTGAATCGCACCAGATTGGCTTCACCCCACTTGGAGACTGCCTGAAGTGAGATATTCGTTCGCTCTACCATAGCCTCTCTTTTGGAACTTTACTCAAATATTTATAAATAGACCAAGTGAACCCAACAGTCCAAACTACCTTGAGTTGCTACCGGCTATGATGCACAGTACACTTGGTGATAAACGTTTGTTTGAAAGACTCAGTCCAAAACACTGATCGTTGACTTGATCCACAAGGTTGCCCAGCTTCAGTGGGACTGGGCTAGACATGTCTGCCGTATGCCGATTGAGCGGCAGGCGTGTAAAACACAAAATTGAGGCGACGATTGCATCAGTGGACGGGATTGCCATGGCCAAATACTGGGCCAGGCAAGGAATTAAATTAGTTTTGCTATCGACAAGCTAAGAACTAGGTCCAACTTGATGGGTTACCCTATCGATGTCTTCCCGATGAGTTTTGCTTCATACAGTCGCCGCCTGTATAAATAGTGTGAATAGTGCACGTTTTTATATTTTGGTGTGTTTTGTCTTTGTAGTGTTCTGGATCAAGGTGCACTGGACATACTTTTTGTTTCTCTTTGTCTCTAATTTCTCATTTTTTCAATGTCATGTGTACCTGTTATTTGCGTGGTTAATGGATTTTTTTAGCTGTAATTTTTATTTGTATTGTACCTAAGTGATTGTGCTGTTGGTATGCTTATTACTAATAAATAAAAATGGTGTCACAACAAACCACGAATAAGATGATGGGATGACGTACGGATCTTTCTAGTCAAAAAATCGTTCAGAGCCTGAAACAATGAAAGGAATGTAGGGAGGCCGTTTTTATTGTTGACAGTCTTGCGTTTGACCGCTACCTAACCTGATGGAAAGCAAAGATATAGCCAACGGTGGAGTGCGCTTAAAAAGAAGTAACCCCCAGGTTGTAACCACCACACAGATCCAAGTAGGGAATTCCACTCCTTAGCTGTACGCACTATGAATGTGGCATTTGTCGAATTGCGGTACGGTACAAGCTAAGATATAATATAATGTCGGGGCTTCATTGCATCTCATTAAATAATAAATAGAGCAAGCGAATCCACAGCAGTTCATTAGTTTATTACGCGGTCGACACGGATTGTTAACAGTGTACCGTTAGCAGAAAAGTCGTTGTTTATTCATCTTTATAAAGAAACTAGCTTTTGCCCGCGGCTTCACCCGTGTTATGTAACCCCAATGTACTAACATTAGCTAAGTGTTATTTGCTGTATTATTTATTTTGTATTTTACTTGCACTTGAAACAAAACTTCAAAGGGTTTGGTACGACGCCGCAGGATTCAAGCGTAATTTTTTTTAATAGTCAGGCAGAAAAGA
This sequence comes from Mythimna albipuncta, assembly GCA_929112965.1. Taxonomy (NCBI): domain Eukaryota; kingdom Metazoa; phylum Arthropoda; class Insecta; order Lepidoptera; family Noctuidae; genus Mythimna; species Mythimna albipuncta. Next base: position 7,141,113 of record OV815984.1, read on the forward strand.
CCGCGATGGTACATAAATTTATTTATTTATTTACTTTAACATAACAAAGCCAAAGACCAATTACATTAGTTAAAGACATACTATATTTGAAAAATTACGAAGTAACAATACAAAAATAATAAGAAGAAGAACTCCAAACAGACAAACAAAATGTCCTTCCATTCATCAGCGAACACGTCACAATCAGGTTTAGCATCCAAGAGAGCGTTGAGCGCGGAGATTGCACGAGGGATAGGAGACTGGGCTCGGGCGACGGTACGACTCCCAGAAACAGCAAACAGTCGGCGCCTCCGATTACGGCTATAGTTAATCGGAGCAAACAGCTGGCAAAGCATAAAATATAGCCTTGTATGTGACTCTGTAATAAAGCTGCTTTCTATTGGTGAAAAAATTTTAGCAATAAAAACAGTACTTCCAGAGATTACCTTCTACTACAAAAAAAAAATAAACAAAATTTACTTCTATATAATAATATTAGTGTGTTTCTGTATTTCTTTTCATTTTTTTAAAGAATAAAGGGTTGTGAGGTTCGTATATTTTATACCTAAGAAAGGTCGAGTATGAGTGAAAGGATATTTCTCTAAAAAGGTTTTTAGAGTATACCTAACTATATATTAGAGTACCTAAACCAAAGAGCCTACCTAAATCTTGGTTTAGGAACGTTCTTTTGTGTGTGCATTTTGAACGGGATTAATTTTTTTTAATTAAAATGTATTTGTCTTATAATGTATGGTTTTGGTTTTATAACCCCTTGGTATAAAATAGTCTATGATACTTATTTTGCATTTTATCTTGTTTCAGGTAAATCATTGAATTAACTTTCCTGTAAGTCCTGCACAAGTCTGTGAGAGTTTCACCAAGTAAGTAAATATGATCTCTGATGTAAGAGCACTTTTAAGAACTTTATATAAAATTAACAATTTTAATAGAGAAAAAAAAAGTAATAATAATATGATAATTTTATTTAGAACACAACCACAAATCAATTCTTAGTAACTAGAACAGAAACATAGCCAGCTGTTTCCCAAACTAGGCAAAAACTTGTATTTAAGAGGCTGTAAATTAACAAATTATTCGTTCTTTGGTTCATAGACCACGTAAGACGACGTGAACTACAATGAAAAAATAGTTGAAATAATAAAAACTACATTCGTTTTTTATTATTTTTATAATAAAAATGCAAAAGTGAGTAATTAAATGCAGGTTTATTTACCACAAACGATAACCAGTCAAATCTTTAATAACCAATCGCTGTGAGCCTAGAGTCCGATCAGTGTCGCTTAGGCCGTTAGGTGAAATTGCTTATTACTTTTATAGCGGTTCACACTTGTGTCTCTCTCGAAATCAAACTGAGTCATCTCCGGTTAGGAGCTCGTACTTACGCGCAAATATTTCGGTCAGGAGCTCGTATTTATACGTATTTATCGTATGGTCAGGAGCTCGTACTTATACGCAAATGGTCCGGTCAGGAGCTCGTATTTATACGCAAATCTTCCGGTCAGGAGCTCGTATTTATACAACAATCTTCCGGTCAGGAGCTCGTATTTATACAACAATCTTTCGGTCTGGAGCTCATATTTATACGCAAAACCAGGAAGCCAAAGCTGTAAGTTTAACCCGTTGTATGTCCAGAACGCGGATCCACGCGAGACACAATAACTTTTTAACTGTGTCTCTAATTACGGCATACGAAAGATTAATTTTCTCACAAAATAAACACAAAAATGACAAATAAGTATTGTACTAATAAACATTATTCAACCTTATCTACATGTTGGAACCATTACCTCTAAAAGCTATTGTGAGTATTCTCAAATTAATCCACCATTTTGTCCAAATGGCCTCCCTGTGCTAAACCGCCCGGTCACCTAATGACTCACCGTTTTTTGCTGACGCTCCGAACTCCAGGTACTCCCGAATCGAGTTTAGTTTTAAATAATGTATAGTACGAAACTGAATAGCAGTAATTGAAATTCTCTGGCTGAATTGGACCGTAAAATTAGCATGCTCGGAACGTTTTTCTGAAATAAAGACTGTTTTAAGTGGTCTTTGTCGAAAAATAGCCTTGGAGAAATATGCTTTCCTTTTAAATAGGAAGGAGAAAATTAATTATTTTTACAAAAATATTTATAACTAGCTTCTGCCAGTGGCTTTACTCGCATAAAAGTAGGTTTCTCCATACAAATATATTGTCTGTTCATCCCCTTAGGGGGTTAATTTCGAAAAATCCTTTCATTAAGAATTATGGCATTCCAATAAAAACTTAACGTTATATCTTGATGGTTTTAGTGATAGTGGTGTAAATACACAAATGTTGTCACCGCAAATATAATTGTATTTTTGAAAGGATAACCCCGCAGCCCTGAAACACTGAAAAAAAGACGTGTGGCACTCGAGGACTGCCGCGGTAAAGCTATTGCATAGCATTTTTATCAACTTATACAATTATAATTATTTATTTATTTTATTTATGCAGTATTTTTTTTTCCTTTGTTTTTTTTTTCTTTGATATTAATTGAAGTTACACTTTCACACATTGAATTGAATTTTGATTGATTGTTCACTCATTTGTTTTCTTATCGGTTACCACGCTCAAAAAACAAATGAGTGGGGGGTGTTAGGTTATTTTCGTTACGGAATTTCTGGATTCGGTCTCCACGTTCAAGGCCCGCGATAGAAGCTATGCAATAGCTTGCACTCTTGACATATACTTTAACCCCCAGGTTGCAGTTATCAGGAAATACAGACTACAGCTGTAAAATCAATTCCATAATTGTACGCACTATAAATGTATTCCTAAAACGTTTTGTGCGTGTAGGTGGGATGTACCATGTACTGGTGACGCAACGCCGTACGCCTGGTGGTCGGATGATGGAATGGGCTTGGCGGAATTAGGCTATGCATAACCGACGCCCACTTCTCGAAATTCAACCGGTAGAAACCAATGCTAATGGCTATAATAGGTTAGTTGCCGTAAGAAATGTAATTAGTCCGTCTTTTAGATACCTAAGTCAAAAATAAGGGACACGTATTTTTTTATTTGTGAATTAAACCAAAAATGACAAAGATATAGGCCATTAAAGTTATGTGTAACGTCACGCCGTGCTGCATTTTTTCGCACGGGGTGACGTCACACGTAAATTTAATGGGCTATATCTTTGTTATTTTTTGTTTGATCGATAAAGAAAAAATACGTGTCCAATATTTTTTTATAATTTAAAATACGGACTAAATAAAATGTAATTATTTAGACCCTGGAAACTACCATAGTATGTAAATACGTACATGTCAGTACCGCAAACATACATTACCTTTAAAAAACACACACACAGTACCAGTCTAGACCACAGTAAACTCTTTATCACCTATAACCACCTTTACTGCTGGTGTGGGTAGCTGTGTAACTTTTCACACAAAATGATGGTAATTCTCAAGTTTTACAACGCGCGTGGGATCATAATCGCTTTACTGCCGCCATAAGTTGCGTTGTGAACAATTTTAACTGAATTTTTTGTCATTTTTACCTTAATATACTTTTCAACTCTCAAGAACTGTTAGGGAAGTCGTTTTTTTTATTTGGAAAGAGGAAAAGTTTTGAGTTTGCTGATATATTGAACTAAGTTTTACCCATGACTTCGTTCGCATAAATATCGAAAATTATTTACGCGGATAAAGAAATAGTTTTATTATAATTAATAGCTCTTGTATAAGCAATACCAGCATTTGCCATAGGCTTCTACTGAGTATACGTAAGTAGAAAATGACTACACTTTCATAAAACATATTATGACCATTTGCGCTCGGTAGTAAATGAGTACTACACATGAGACCTTTCGGTATATATAAGTAAGTACATATTTACAGATAAATGTGTATTTACAGAAATGTCTTATGTTTAGTACTTATTTACTATTAGAGTGCGTATGACAAGACGTGTGAAAGTAAACGAAGGAAAAAAATATTCAACGATGGTAGCAGATGGCGTTCGGTAGTTTATGACTACCCCCGTAGTAAAAAAGTGTCATTTTACGTATGTAGGTTTGAATGTATCTAGGACTGCAAAAATGTATGAAAAAGTTACCGTGGCGTAAGAACGCAAAGAGCAACTGAAGGAACCCATCTGAGTTTTAGTCCCCTCTCACTCTACCCAGAAGAGGAGAAATAATTTACTAACTTCTCAGCAGAAAAATAATAAAATGTACAGTAAGGAGACAAAAGTCCATAGGAACGTTAAAGATTACATTGCTATGAACCGAGCGAGCGCGATGCGTATGTGTGCGCATGTATGAGTATCCACATTCCACAGATAACACACACTAAGGAACTGTGGTCGCACTGAGCAAAACATTATTATTTTTCTGTTCTTACCATAGCATTGATAAAATTCGCGCAAATACGTCATGTGCTGGTAGCCGTGTGAACTAAGTGTTGGATTCGCAAATCACGTAACCCGAGTTCAAATCATGGTCGGTCCGTTGCAGTTATTTCTTACTTTGAAAATTCCCAATCTATATTGATATAGTCTTTTTTTTAAATTTCTATGAAAAATACTATTGCATTTTTTGCACTAAATAGTTGCAAATTACGAATGTGATCTATTAACCACAAGAAGAATCACATTCGTAATTTGCAATTATTTAGTTGTTACATCTTTTCGATGTTGTAAGGTGGAAATAAAAAGACGTGTTTAATAAAAATGTTTATGCTTTTTATTTACAAATTAAACATTTATGAGAATTGTGACGTCGAATAGCAAAAAGTTATCTTGTAACCGTTATCTATGTTACGCGTAAGATTGTTTGTTGGAAGTATACCCACTTAGACCATTCATATTATGAATAACGTAACAATGAACGGATATTCATATTTTAATAAAATAAAATATAGGTAATTGTTTATATCCAGTTATTTATTGAAAAGTGATTTATGATTTAGACTTTGTAAACATTTTATTTTTGTGTAACGTCACAATTAATGTATTAAGGTCATAGCTTAATTGTTCATTTTCTTGACGAAAAGAAGATTGAAACTAAACCTCAATTTCTGTTAAAAGAACTTTAGTTCTCACAAGATAATCGTCAATTAGATGAGCAAAATAAAATGAACTATAATATTATGTTATAACAGTGCGGGTAGAAGAATAAAAAACAAAATAGACTCATGATTATTGTCAACAAAATTGATAGCGAGTTCACTGCATTCTTAAGATGAGGCGATGGCACAAATTAAAAGATATAGCTGTTTTAAACGAAAGTAAACACAATATAATACAGTGTTTGTTAACGAATAATCACAGATATGTTAAAATAAAATGGTAGGCCCTTTAGTTTAGTTAACATTAAACATTTAGTGCGAAACGTAATCGTTCTTGTTTGTGCCTCTCTGTCAAGTACGGCTTTTTAGCAGGTTTTCTGTGATGCACGCCTTCAGCGTGAAGTGCACGGCGAACAGTATCTATCGAGGTGTCATATAATTCCGCAAAATGTCTCGTTGGTGCGAAACCATTCGTTTCGTATACGTCCACCATATGTCGTCGCTGCGCCTCGCTAATAAGCTTCGGTCTCCCACTTCTCTTTCGACTAACAAGGCTACCTTCTTCCTCATATCTTTTTAGCCAAAGATTTACAGTATTTTTCTAAAATAAAATAAAAAATATATATATTAGGCAGCTATAACTACTTCACTTCATTTTCATTATATAAAATGTTAATAATCATAATTATTGAATATAATTTTAAAATAAAACTGCATTTATTAATCCAATAACCAATCCAATAAACCCAACGATTTACGTATTTCTCTTCTAAACCTCTTATAGATACGATGAATGGATTCATAAATGGCATACGTTTTAATTAGAAGATTAATTTGTAATAAAGTTACAATTCATTAATAGCTATTATACTCACATTCAGTCCGGTTTCTTCAGATATTTGTGTTTTATTAAAACCACTTTTATGCAGCCCAATGATAGTCGCCCTCACTTCAATACTAATATTAGCCTGCATTTTGCGAATATTACAATACTGTCAACCACACGTCACTAACCAACAACTACAACCAAACGACAGTTCATTTCGGTCAAGTTAAAACTCATGTCTACCTCGCAGAAATCTAATTCTTTATTTAGTTTTTTTGTGATCTACCTTTCTAACTCTAAGAAATGTGTGAACAAGTTAAAGAATAATTTAATATATGTAATGCAAATACATAACTTCCAATCGGGTAAGAAATTACAAAAAGTCAATAATTGCGTGGGATTTGAACTTGCGGCACACTGATTTGCGCTTCAATCTGTGTGCCTATACCACTAGGCCATCTTGACTTATGCTAAGTTGATGAAATTGTGAATTTCAATCATTTGTTGGCGAAACTTGAAAATAAAAGGTCGTAAGTCAAACTAAACGTCAAACGAATACGTTTTAAGAATTCCTATCGACTTTTGGAAGTGAGTGTATGTAATGTATCTCCCTAACCTTTTCAGTAATCAAACAAATGACTTATGCTTGCTCTTTGAACAGAAAACAAAAGGCTCAAATTACTTTCGTTAAAAGAAATAACAAGATAAACACCAGAAATGTTTGTAGTCTCTGTGTAAACAGAAAATACAAAAGACATTATACAGGCTGTTTCACAAATCGACAAAACAATTATTTTTAATTTGTACGCCATTTGGAGAGAAAAAGTTTAATTTATAAAACAAATGAACAAATTTTTTATCGGCATCTGTCATAAGTTTTAGACGGATTTTTTATTCATTGAACCTCATCATTTTGTATCAATTGTTTTATCGACAAAACCATTATTTTTATTTTGTTGTAAGCCATTTGGAGTAACATAATTTAATTAATAAAAAAAAATGATCAGATTTTTTATCGACATCTTTCATAAATTGTAAACAATTTTTTTATTGAGTGTACATTATCATTTTGTGCCTACTGTTATGTTTTCAAAAGGCAAAAAAACATGTTATTTTTTATATAATATAATATACACACCCCCCTCTGGCCCCCCGCTCTTGGGCGGAGCGGAAGATAGTGTCAGACTCTTACTAACTAAAAGACCCACCCTGTTCCTTCTAGCCTTCTTACCGGGGCTCGAGTTCCCTTTCGGATAACCCTGGCCCCAGTAGGCTTCGACCCGGCTGGGTCCGTGCTGATGCTGGCAACTCCTTGAAGCACGCGGGAACAGTGCGCGCCGTCGCCGACGACTTTGGCCCTTTATACCCCTGTCCTGAACCTTCATCACACGTTCCTAGGACCTTACTCGAAAGTACTAGCTAAGACAAAGTTTCGGTTGTGCATTGATATGGCAGTGAGTCAGATTCTCCTGTTATACTTAGATAAATACTTGAATGATAAATGATAAATTAGATTTATTTTGTAAATAGGTTTTTAAACAACACTTTTACACGTCAATTTCTTTTACGTCAGTTTACACTACATGAGGCCGGTGTTTCCTAGCTGACTACCCTGAGAAGAAACACCGTAACAAACTCAGGGGTCAAAGTCTCTTTTAAAGTCCATACAGTAAATATGTATTGGTCAAAATCACATGAGAACTATGCAGATTTATCTGAGATGGTCTTTTGAAGAAAGAACCATACAGATTTGAGTGGACATGTCCAGTCAGTGCGAGCATTTGTCAGTTTTCGCAAAGCTCAACTCATCTGATATAATCTGAAATCTGATATATCAATAAAAATTCTAGTGTATTTTTTTAATTAGGATTGGAAACAAAAATAATTGAGGCAGCAATCTTAATGTTTCATTTTCAAAACAAAACCGAAACGTGCCGTCATTCACCTTTCATTTACCTAAAGTACGACGTTTTAATTTGTATACGTTTCTCCCGAGCCCCATGTGTGCTTTCAACGAGGCAGCCGCTTACTGGAATTTACTCTGTGTTAAATGTAGCGTTTTTGTTGAAATAAAGACAGGATTTAGGTTAACAGTAAATGCTGCAGAATTTTGTGTGCAAAGCTAGTATTTGAGAGAAAAAAGCTTTTTAATTCATTAAACCCCAAGCGAACGCCGAAGTTCGCACACCTATTATCTTTCTATTGTGTCTGTAATTTCCACGATTTAAAGGTTAATGTATTTTTTAAAAGAAAATTAAAAACTACATTCAACGCGAGCTTTATTCACTGTAGCATTTCCATGCATTTTTTTTTTTCGTATTTTGTCTTAGGCAATCCCTGTATACTTAATTATTACGTTTGTTCCCAATGGTTCCTTGAGGGAACTACTGAGATTAAACGGATAATACATTTATAAGTGTTCTATTAAAATTGGGTTTAGTAAAATAAAATTAATAGGGTTCCTACTACTTTTCAATTTATAACAAAAATCTTTATAGCTCTAAATCAGTACCTATTGGTTGTAAAACCACTACGAACTGTTCTTAAAGCTCGCCATCGTAAACTATCGAAGCATAGAATTTGTTTTTGCAGGCTCCTAAAAGTCTTGCACAAAAATAAGGCAGCATCGATGCAAAACCTCTTTGTTTCGCAATTCCACTGGCGGTCCTAAAAATGCAAGAGTACAATAAATATTAAATTCGAATGAAAAATTAATCTCGCAATTCGGCTACAAAGCCCAACTCCGCTTTTTTTAACGACTTCTAATAAACGCTGATATAATTTTTATAGCAGTACTTAATCGTAGGATTAGCACTAAAGAACTGTCATAAATATCAAAATCGGCCAAGGGTGAGTCGATCTCGCGCACAAAGGTTCCGTACCTACAACAACATTGCTCACCAACATAACAAAATGTCGAAGTATCTTTACGACGTTAACCAATATATTATATCTTGATATCTTATGCAATGAAAACTAAACTTTCTATTTTTTTGTGTTTTAAAATCAAATGTTTTGTATTAATGCAGTGATTGTCTATAAGTGTTGCAGCACTTGGATATATAAAATAATCCTGTAAATTTCTAGTGCCTCTAATTTTGGCGATTCTAATAATAATAAATAAATTAATTATATACTACTCGTAATATAATAAAGCGGAAAAGTTTGTTTTATGTTTTTTTGTTTGTAGGAGGTAATCTCTGGAAGTACTGGTCCGATTGCTAACATTTTTGATCCGATAGAAAGCTGCTTTATTTCTAAGTAAAATAGGCTATATTTTATGTAGGTACGCGGACGAAGTCGCGGGTACTTAAAAGCTAGTTAATTATATGGAAAGAGGTTACGTTTCTTGTACTCTAGCTACTACTGTAGCTCTCCTAAAATATTTATTTATTTTTTAAATGAATATACATATAAATATTCTGTGAATTGACGTTATTAATATCGAGCAAATAACAGGAAAAAATCACGTTTGTTATATGGGAGAACCACTTAAACATTTATTTTAATCTGGTTTTAGTATTTGTAGTAGCACCAGAAATACATCATCTATAGTTTTTATCCTTCGGTTTTACTCTTTGGGGAAGGAACCCTAAAAAAACGCGTGAAACTTTGGTTTGGATCCTGATTAGTGATCACCCTGTACTCGGCTGAATCTTATTAAGCCATAAAATGAATAATGTATTGAATAATAAAATGTATTAATTGCAGTAGCAGCTTTTATTCAGAGAAGCTGTCCGGACCATTGTTGCTCTATTTTTTACTGCTAAATAAAGAAAGATTATTTTTTTTCTAGAATTTCTAGTCAGTAGTAATTAAAGTAAAGGAACGGAGCAGTTTTATAATAGTGTAACATTTGCGTTTCAATTGCTATGCTATTTAAAAAGTCTATGGGTAGTGCGTGTTGCCAGTGATGACATATGGCTCCGAAACGTGGTCGCTCAAAGGGTAATGGAAAGGGCTATGCTCGGGGTTTCTTTGCGTGATCGAATCAGAAATGAAGATATCTACAGGAGAAGTAAGGTAGCCGACATAGCAGGCAGGGCACATTGCTCGCAGAACACATGGCCGTTGGGGCCGAAAGGTTCTGGAGTGGTGACCGCGTACCGGAAGACGCAGCTTTGGAAGGCCTCCTACAAGGTGAACCGATGACCTAGTGAAGGTTGCGAGATTCGTATGGATGCGAGACGCACAGGATCGTTCATTGTGGCGACACTTAGGGAGGCCTATGGCCAACAGTGGTCGTATATCGGCTGAACTGATGAAATCTCTCATCACGATAGAAGCAGTGTAAAATCTAAAAATAAATACTTTATAGACAACTTCGAAATAGAATACGCATATTACCTATAATGTAATTATAATAATGTAATTTACACTAATATTATAAAAAGTTAAATTTTGTTTGTCTCTGGAAGTACTGATCCGATTACTAAAATTTTTTTCACCGCTAGAATGCTGCTTTATTCCTGAGTGACACAAAGCTATAAATATATTTTATATACACGAGCGAAGCCGCGGGCAAAAGCTAGTAGTTCATAACATTCTTACGAGTTTCTATCAGAAATCCAGACAGGTAGGTGCTGGATCCATTTTATTAACTTTCTTAGTTTTTAATACGAAAATAAAGGCAACCTTTACATTTTTAAGACGCATAAATTAGCTACACCTGTATGTTTGTAACCAACGCCTTTGAGCTCGATTTTGACCCACTTTGGGCGATCAGATTTTCTTCAAACTTTGCACACCCTGATTAAAGACTGATGATACAATAATCGTTCTTTTTAAGTGAAAAATAAAAATATAGTTTTAAAAAAAACTAAAAAAACACGCTTTCATAGCATATCAAACTAAAAAGTGTAAAATAATTTTCAACATCGGTAGAAAATAATAATAATGAACAAAAATATTAATATAATTGTGAAAAAAAAAAGCGTGGGGCACTTTATATGCTATGAAAGCGTGTTTTTTTAGTTTTTTTAAACTATATTTTTTTAGTAATAAAAGACAGTTCATTGTTTGTTTTTCGGGAATCTACGCGGAAATATTAAGAAAAACTCAGTATTTTTTATTGGAAAGGTGTCAGGCGTCTACCATAAAATGTTTACAACAAAATATACCCTAATGTTACCCTCTCTATTACTAAACACAATGACAAATGAACAACAATAAATAAAAACATTCCCCAAAAAAAAATTCACACAGAAAGTTCATAACTTTTTTATCAAATAATTTTGCACGTACCCTGAGTCTTTGGGCAAATAAGGCAGGGCACAAATGGGGGAGCCCCCATTGTAAATTGTCTTCGTAATTGGAAGAGAATCCGTCAAGGAAGGGGATTGGAGGGGAAGAAGAGACGGTTGTAAGGTAGCCATGGTTTAAGTGAGATATTACAACATACAACAAACTTGATTTGTTTTTTGCTGCGGACGACACGAGTCCGATTCGAACTTAGCAGTTTTTTTTTTTTTATATTGGTATTGAATTTTCATTTATTGGTATTGAGTTTGGGCTAACACTGGCAAAAGACCGGAAAAAATTGGTACAAACTGCAAGACGCTCCTTGGGTAAAATCCAGATAAGGGTCCTTAGTTGAACAAAACCAATTATACAGGGTTATCGGTAAAACACTTGCATGACTATATTACAACCTTGCATGACTATATTACTAATATCATAAACAACAACTTTTGTTCTATGACTTTTTATAAAAAATAATACATTTGCCAAAAACCAACCTTCAAGATTTCGTTGTTCTATCTAACACATTTCACCTCTGTGTTTTGCTATACATATGTACCTTATCTACGTCTATACGACACAAGCACATCAAGCACACTCGCCACCGTTTCGCTTGCGTCGAACGCTTCGAGTTGACCTTGCCGCCAATACTTTTGTTCTGACCACGTGACTGAGCGACGACGTCTTTCCCGTACATTTGAAGCTTTCTACAAGCGTTAACTATTGCATATAACAACTTGGCTAGGTACTGTTGTTGTTCTAGTGGTTAGTGGCCCTGACTGCTATGCCGGAGGTCGTGGGTTCGATTTCCACCCAGGACAAATGTTTATGTAATGAGCACAATCATTTGTCCTGTGTCTGGGTGTAATTCATCTATAATATATGTATGTATTTAGAAATATATAAGTATGTTTATCAGATGTCTAGTATCCATAACACAAGCTCTGCTTAGCTTTGGACTAGACAGCGTTGTGGAATATTAAAAAAAAACCATACTAACTGCGCAATGAACGAGTATAACGTGTTGATTTGAAATCAACCTAACTATCACTAAGAAATCAGGTCTAACCTTCCAGTTAGGGCGTGGGCTTCCTATCGGAAGTTTCAACCTTGCTGGTCGCTCCCAGCGAATTAGCTGAATTTAAGTGGGCCAACGATAATACTAGAAGGCTAATAGTAACTTAATAAAAACGTGGGTGAGTTTCTTACATTAGTTTAAGGTGGGAAATCATATAGTGACTTCTCCCGCTCTAGGGTATAACGAGATTGCGTGTCAGACTTTTACAGACTAAAACCACACCTATGTTCCTTTAGTTGCCTTTTGCGTTCTAGTTCCCCAATGCCCTAGCAGTCATCCACCCTGCTGAGCTGATGCTCCGCCCAAGCAGGGTGTGCCCATTTTGTGTGTGTGTAAAAGAAAAAAAGAAAGAAAGAAAGAAAGAATTTTATTTGCCGGAAAGGCCAAAAAATATTTACAAATTTTAAGTATATTTAAAGAAAAAGAATGCGCCACTCCCGAGCAAAACGGCCGAACGCTCAGCATAATGCCGAGACCACAACGCTTTTAAGCTATTAAAGAGGAGAGTCTATGGCGCTGATTTTCGGTGCTGGTTCAACTTTTGTGAGGCGCGTAGGAACAGTACGCGCCGTTGACGACTTGGGCTTGGCTCGGACGGTCGGACAGCGCGCTACCCATCGCTCGCCGTTCGTAAGCCCGCGTCTACGGTGGCCGGAAATCGGGATCGGAGTTCCGGCGGCGGCTGTGGCGTGAGCTCCGAATCGAATGGGCGTTTCTGCCTGGATCCGGTGCAGGAATCTCCCGAACTTACCATGTGCGGTGAAGACGCCGAGACGTATTTCTAGCCACTCCTCAAAGAAGAGTAGTAGGAGTAGTAGACTTACCGCCATAATTATGGAACTCTGTTCGCAATGCCGCGACATGCCGGTTAGCGTTACATCTCCATGCGCAAATCGTGCATGCGGGCAGAGACTGTTGCCTCCAGACACCATGGTAGCAGGCCGGCAAGGATAAACTCCCATACCCAAGTGACCCAGATCCGAAACAACTATCTGTGGGTCATACAAATATTTGCTCCGGGCGAGAATCGAATCAGCCAATAACTTAACTTAAACTTGACTCATCTCTGTCAAAGAAATAGGTAAATTTTTTATAAAAAATGCACACAATCTTTACCTTACAAATAAACCTGAACACACTTTCAGCGTGACATGACAGACAGTTTGATGACAAGCACTCACGCACTACCCCGCCCCCTAGATTTAGGCTAAGATTTCAGTCGTGGTCAAGGACCTTTAGACGTAACATCAGATATACTCACGATTTATTACACTCTGAATTGCAAAGAGTTTCATTTTAATATGTCTTTATCATATTTTAAAGAAAGCTGAAAATTATGTTAATTTCTAAAATATTGATTTGATTATAATATTTATCTATATATAATACTAACTTTTGCCCGCAGTTTTCCCGGCGTACATAAAATATAGCTTATGTCACTCAGGAATAATGTTATCGTATAGTATAGTTAGGAATAGGAAAAGCTTGACCGATTTGGATGTAATTTTGTGTGTATATTTGAGTGGGTATCTAGATTTAAAATACAACCCGGTAGATGGCGTTGCAACCGGGTTTTTTTATTTTTTAAGTAATTGCGATTTTTTTCACAGATAGAAAGTTGCTTTATTCCTACGAGACTTAGGCTATATTTCAAGAACGCAAGCGAAACCGAAGGCAAAAGCTAGTGTTTAATATAAAGACGAGTAAAATTACACCAATTTATAGTTCAGTCGAACCCAAAAACAAATAGCCATTGCAAAATACCAGACCATTCCATTTCTTACAAATCGCAGGGTCAGTGAGTGATGCTTTAAAATAGGACCGTCCTTTGCAGTCACTGATGAATGGTCACCCTCACCCTCAGAATCTTTGAGCCAATCTATCTTAGGGCAAAAGGGTCCTTTTTATAGAAATAAAGTATTTTTTTATCTTTGTTTGATTTGAAACGATGAAGTAAATTTGATAGCGGCCTTCTCTACAATATAACCGTTTGAGAGAGGATCTAGAATTGGTGTAGTTTTTTTTTTTCAAGACTTAAACTAGTGCTTGACTGCGAGCCCACCTGATGGTTAGCAGTGATGCAATCGTTGATGGTGAATTGCACTAGTTTATTAAGAGTGTTTTCACTCTAGCTTTTGAAGACACCTAATTTATAATCGGATGGATAGACTGCTGTAGGCAAATTGTTCCAACAGCCTTGAAATATTCCTTGATCTATATATTCACCCCTACTTTTTAATTAGTACACAAAAAAATGGGGCTGTATCTATTCCCATTACTGATCATATTGTAGAAAAAACCGAATTCCTAAAATTGACCACGAAATGGTTTTATCATATATTCAATCATACATAAAAATTGCTAATAGAAAATACTGTGGGCAGTGTTTTCCATTTTAATCGTCATTTATTCATCCATAATCAATAGCCTGCACAATATTTCCATAAATTGAGAGACATTTTGGCATAAACACAAACGCAGCAACTTTGCTGTTTATGAATATTATTTAATAAGACTTTACTTAAATAATAACAAGGATTTTTCTAATAAGCCCTTTAAGGCGTATAGTCCCTTGGACCATCTGGCCGAAATTACGTGAACGAAACTCTCGCACTCGCCTAGGCGGCAGTACGCAAATCTGTGCATTTATTTGCAGCCAGCAGCGCTTGGAAAGCGCTTTAAATCCATTTTCTCTGCGAGATATTGATTGATTTACATGTGCAATGTTCACTTTGAAGAATATTTAACCACCAATTTTTATGTGTAAAAATGTTTCTAAAGGTCCAAGCTGTTTCGAAGGAGTAGGGAAAAGTTGCGAAAAGTTGCGAAATTGCTAAATATTTTTTTTTGACAAAAGTATTAATTGCACGAAAAAATCAAATGTTGATATTATTGTTCATGAATCTATAATAAACATATATTTTTTTCAAACCAATTGACCTAGCCGTTACGGAGGAGTAGGCCTCAGAAAATCACTGTTTTATGGCACTTTTCGGGCGCTTGGCCCTTAAGTATTTGTACTAATTAAAAATTAGTGGTGTAAAAAAGGAGAAGCTGACTGACTGACATACATATCAGCACAGCTGAGAGTACTGAGGCTAGAGACATGAAATGCAAAAGGCTTTCTTTTATGACGGAGGCAAGCACTGGTAGAAAGGGTTTTTGTAAATTCGACCTTTAAGGGGGTGAGAAGGGAAATTTTCGAGTTTATTTCGTGCCTCGGAAAGCACGGTAAAGCGTTGGTCCCGGCTTTGAATTATAAACTCAACAAATGTTTTATTTCGCTTATGTGTATTTTTAAATATCTACCAGTCAACATTTTCGTACTTAGTAAAGTCGATTTCTCTATACAAATAAGTACTGTCTTCGATACACAAAAGCTGTATTTTAGATGCACACTTGAATTGCTTTTAATACACATAGGCAGATTGTTTTATGTCCGCACAGATAAAGAGATATAAAAACAAAACCTGTTTGCATATACAATCAATCTGTGTGAATATACTCGTAAAAACAAAAACTGTGTGTAACCTTGATTCTCCTGCAGATATCTTCATTCCTATTGTGATTACGCAAGGTAACTCCGAGCATATAGCCCTTTCCATTGCCCCTTGGGTAATTTAAAGTACAAATAAATAAAAAAAACAAATATTTTTATTTCACATAGACCTACACAGGCACTTGTAAAACATCAGACTCTAGTGCACGGTTTCAAACTGGTCGTTTCCTATAGAGAAGAACCGGCAAGAAACTCCATGGTTACTCATTTCAAAAAAGTGGTCGATGTAACAATGTTTCCGTATTTAGAGTAGAAATTAATTGATATTTTAAAGAACAGACTAGATCAGATAATATCTATGTACATATAAATGGGCTTGCGGACAGTGAGCAACGGGTAGCTCACTTTCCGGCCGTCCGGTAACTGTCCGGACCAAGCCCAAGTCGTCGACGGCGCGCACTGTTCCCACGCGCCTCAAGGAGTTGTCAGCAACAGCAGGGACCCAGCCGGGTCGAAGCCTACTGGGGCCAGGGTTATACGAAAGGGCGCTCGAGCCCCGGTATGAAGGCTAGAAGGAACGGGGTGGGTCTTTTAGTCAGTAAGAGTCTGACACTATTTCCCGCTCCGCCCAAGGGCGGGGGATGTCAATGCATAATTTTTCCACCCATAAAAAAAAATGTACATTTAAAACTTTCTACCTGTATATACTTAGCTATAAAATACTCGAAAGTCAATATTATCGTTTGGTAGACTTTAATATCTGTATGTTATAAAGACTACGTTATATGATTGGTAACAGTTGCATGGATTCTAACACTGACCGATAACGACCAATAAAATATAGAAACCCGGTCTTTCTTGGCTCAATTTTTCTTCTACAATATAAGTTGTTATTTCGTTAGTGTAGTGGTCGTAACCCCTTTAAAGCCTTTATAAATATAAGGGCTTTTTTTGAGATAGGAAGTCATATATTCCGGCCACCGTAGGCGCAGGCTTGCAGACGGCGAGCAATGGGTAGCTCGCTGTCCGACCGTCAGGTAACGGTCCGGACCGAGCCCAAGTCTTCGACGGCGCGAACTGTTCCCGCGCGCCTCAAGGAGTTGTCAGCAACAGCAGGGGTCCAGCTGGGCCGAAGCCTACTGGGGCCAGGGTTAGTTTCGAAAGATAGCTCAGCCCCGGTACAAAAGGCAACGATGGAACAGGAGTGAGTTTTTAGTCAGTAAAAGTCTGACACTATCTCTCGCTCCACCTAAGAGCGAGGGATGTCATTAGATGTTTTTCCCACTGAAAAAAAGGTAGGAAGTCATATAACTGCTCCTGCTCTGGGTGGAGCAAGAAGAAGTATCAGAGTTTAACTGACTAAAACCAACCTGTGTTCCTACAGTTGCCTTTGGCGTTCCAAGGTCACGGTGACCCTTTCGAACAATCCTGCAACCCTATGGTCCTGAGTGAGAGGAAATAGGCAGCGGTCGCATACTTCTACGAAGCAGTAATGCTAGCGAAGGAGACGGTCGCACGCGTGAGGGAACAACTCCTTGAGGCGCGCGGGAACAGTGCGCGCCCTCAATGACTAACTTCCGAAAGGGTTACCCGGGATCCTGAGACGTAAGGCAAGAAAGGAGCATAGGATTGGGTATTAGTTAGCAAAAGTCGTACACATCCTCCTGCTCTTCCCTAGAGCGAGAAAAGCTATTGGATGATTTTTCAGTTTAAAAAAAGCCGTATCAGAAAAAAGTTAGTCAGCTCATTTATGTCCCACAACTGGGCGAAGGCCTCCCTCTCCCTTTTCCACACACGTCTAAAGTTAGTCAGCTCATTTATGTCCCACAACTGGGCGAAAGCCTCCCTCTCCCTTTTCCACACACGTCTAAAGTTAGTCAGCTCATTTATGTCCCACAACTGGGCGAAGGCCTCCCTCTCCCTTTTCCACACACGTCTGTCTTCGGCCATTGCGGGTTAGTCCCTCCGGTACTTATCAAGCTCGTCTCTCCACCTTCGTCTTGATCTGCCGCGATGTCGCCTTGCGTTTAATAGGACCCATTAAGTGGCTCTTTTAGCCCACAGCTCATCCGACATGCGGCAAATATGTCCGACTCAAAGCCACTTTATAAAAAAGTTGTGAAGCATCAAATAAAAATTAAATAAATATTCTTTTCCACCATCAAAATATTTTCGAACTACCCGCATCAGCTTTGTTCGTAAAAATGGTGTGAATGACCAACTTCGCGTGTCCGACGAGCGATGATAAAACTTGTATGTATGTACTTTTTGCTTTCATCGAGTTTTTGTGATAAAAACGTGTGACATTTTACAGTGACGTTATTTAGTCTGTTATACTCGTCCTTATTTAAAACTAAATACTATAAAAATATTTAATTAAACTTCATTTACAGTAGGATATAGGTAGGCGAGCTTAATGCAACAAGGCATTCTGAACGTTTAGGTTGAAAAAAAAACATTTTCCAAAAAAAAAAAATAACCGACTTGACTAAAAAAAAAACACTAAAAAGAACAAAATAAATTTAATTTCGGAAGTCGGAGTTTCTCGGTTTGTTTTTTATTTAACACCATTGTAACCTTACAATTTTTAGTTGCGCTACTTACAACTAAAGTTACCTTTTTTCATGACCATTCCAACTAACCCAAACAAGCAGTGTTCTATCGGCAGGATCTAGGATACAATGTTTTATCATGACGTTTCCGTGTCTTTGTAGCCAAAGCGCATCTGATAACAATTCTAATAAGACCAAACACGGCTAGGACACATTGATTATCACGGAGTTCCAGTGCCTGTCTCTGAAAATGAACGCCCTTAATGTTGAAACAGTAATGGCTTCTGTGGTACAGGCCCCGTTTTACCTAAAACTTCAAATTTAAATGTGTAAAAAAACGACCCTAAACGCCCGCAAACTAAACTCAAATCATACACGACTAAAGAAAAATCCTTTTCAAACAAATAACTTTCCGTACCATACAATCAATAGATTGATAAACGACACAGGTCAAAATAATTTATCTTTCTGTGAAATAACGATGTTAAAAACCTTTTGGCAATAGACCGAATATTTTTTCTGACATCTGCTCGTCAATGAGTAGGTACTTTGTTATTTTCCAATATGTCACAATAGTTTTCCACTACTCATTACTCTTCGTCTTTCGTACTTATAAATTATAGCGTGCCCGACAAGTTCCATAATTCTTCATTTTATTAGTTTTACCACCTACTTATACCTTTTTTAGGTGGGAAAATTATCCAATGACATCCCCCGCTCTTGGGCAGAGTGGGAGATAGTGTTAGTTGTTTACTGACAAAAAATCTACTCCTGTTCCATCAGTGCTTTTCGTACCGGGGCCGAATCTTCCTTTTAAAAACAAATACTTGGCCTCAGTACGCTCCGCCCAAGAGCGGGGGTTGTCATTGGATGATTTATCCCACCATAAAAAAAGGTATTCAGACAAAAAACATCTTTTTGTTTTCCGAACACTTGTTTGTGAAAAGTTCTCCAACTGTAAATGGAGTCAGCCTAAAAGCTTGGTTTCGATCGGCACAAATGACTAAATAATTAAAAAGTAAAGTTTTCAAAACGGTTCGCCAACTTTTCAATCCTTTAAGAGCCAAGGACTGGGGGTAGCGATGCGTGATCAGAAAACTCGATATTGACCTCAGTTTTAACCCTACTCAACCCGTTTTTTGTCCTTTTTGTTTATCCTTTAATACCAAAAATACATACGCAAATTTACCAGAATAAATAATAGCTTCTGTCAGGCACTTTGCGTGTGTGTAAGTAGAAAATATACATATGTCTCTCAGTGATAAAATAGCATTCTACTTGTGAAAGAATTCTTAAAATCGGTTAAGTAGTTGAGTTTAATTATCATCAGCCTACCCTAGTTCCGGCTGATTGGGGTCGGCGCAACACCTTTTTATCTTCCATTCTGCCCTGTCATCCGTCACGTTATCACAAACTTTTTTTTTTCATAATTCTTTTTATACGTGGGATCGCAGTCAAGCACTAGTTTTTACTTAGATAAAGTCTTTAATATAATTTATTATAAATTTTGCAAATAATTCGTTACTCTACATAAACAAACAAACTTAAACTATTTATACTAAAACTTGAATAAATATCTAACGTATATAAATAAAATACAAAAACACAAAGTGCACTCAGGCGTCGAAGTACTCCTCCACATCGCTGTCATCCGGGAATGTGCCCAGAAGACTGGCAGCATTACCACGTTGAATGGCCATGCTAATTCTTTGAGCGAAGAACGAGCCAGCCCTCTGGTCACGCAAGGTGTTGATCAGTCGGCGAGAAATTTCCTTAGCACTACTTTATATCAATTAAAAAAAATACATACAATCCATCAGTTCAATCCAGTTGTTGAGCTCCATAATAGTCCTGAGTTGAGCCACACGTATACTGACAAATGCTTGCACTGACTGGACAGGTCCACTTAGAACTGTGTGGTTCTTTCTTCAAAAGACCATCGAAGGGTCAATCTGCATGGTTCTCATATGATTTGACCATTACATGTTTTGCTGTATGGACTTTAAAAGAGACTTTGACCCCTGAGTTTGTTTCGGAGTTTCTTCTCAGGGTAGTCAGCTAAGAGATACTGGCCGTATCTAGCTTTAATTGACAAAAAAAAAATTGACGTGTAAAAGTATTTTTATTTTTATTTATTATTGATCGCTCGGCTCGCGTTTTTTATTAGTGTTTTTATAAAACCTGCTTGCAAAATAAAGATCATGTATCATTTATTCACTTGTACGAGTATAATCGTAATATAATAATAATCTTTTAAATAATGTAACATGTATGTGTATGTGTAAGTCTGACGCCAAACAAACCATTAGGTACGTAACACATACGTTGAACACAAACTTCAACAAAGATGTCACTGAGACAGAAAACAGACCTTCCATCATGTTACGTCCCTCTCTAACACACTACGAGTGAAAGAGACATATATACCGCGAATTCTCCAAATGGATTAACGCAAGGAGGGAAGGAATTATACATGATGTTCTCATCCGTCACGTTGACTGGCGGCCATTTTGTTGAATATATACATGGTGTAGCGTGTCGAGGAAGGTGTATTCACTTTGAAGGGTAGTCTCAGGTGAAATGGGTATAACATTTTGTAGATGACGAAATAACGTGTCATTTGTCAAAAGTGTCGGTTGTTACGTCGCGAAAAAAGTTTTTTTTTTAAGCAATTTGACCTTTAATCATTGTAGCAGAAAGGTTCATAGCTGGACATAGGCTCTCAAGCAACGATACATTAGTCGGACCGTTTTAGGGTACCGCACTTCAAAAAGAAAAAACGGAACCCTTATACACTTTTTTGTCCGTCAGTCCGTCTGTCTATCAAGACCCTTTATTTCGGGAACGCGTGGAGGTATCGAGTTGAAATTAAAACACACATGACTATTATAGCATATCATACTATACCCAGCTTTTTAATGTCCCCACTGCTGGGATTCAAGTCTCTCTAGGAGAGGGAATGCGCCATACCATTACGCGGCCCAGTGCGGGTTGGTGAATGCCACATATCTTTGAAGTTTTGGTGCAAGGACCGAAAATTCCGGTCTTCTCACGATGTTTTCCATCACCGATTTGAGAGTAGTGGTAATGAAAAAAATTACTCAAAGGAATGCGCCTGGTTGGGTTTGAACCCGCGATCTACAATTCGTAAGGCGGGGCCTTTACCACTCTGCCACCACTGCTCTACTGGCTATTAAGATTACTATTAATTTGACTTATATGTCTGAATTGGTACGATGTTAACTTTGCTGCAAACGCTTGCAACTAGATACTCGCGACGTCAACATCGCATACATTGTCGCTGGACAAACGCTCAATAAACGCGAACACTTCAAAAACCCTAGTGTGATAGAGGCTTTAACTTCAAACAAACGTGTTTCCATGCTTCCAAGTGAGGTAGGTAGTGTCACAAAATAGATAGATACAGAAGACAATCTCCATAAAAAGCGCGCTCGAGCAACGCACACATAGACACCACTCACGGACATGACATCTCGGCTCAATCGGTCGGTAGCACTCATAAAGTTCAGTGCAATGCGCTAACCCGTAGCGTAGGTATAAAAAGTGAAGTACATACATGAGATTGACTTCTGAACCTATTTTGTGGTAATGGCGTGCCCGCACTCAACTCGAGCAATTCACCTAGTACTTAAGTACTTGGCTAATGGGCTGGCGTTTACTCCTGTCCTTATCTTGATGTATTGTCTAGATACTTCAACACTCTTTATCAATGGGCAAAAAGGCACTGTATCGGAAAATTCTTGAAAGTGGACACTGATTTATATACGTTTTTATTTGACTGCCCCAATAGATGGAGAAAGTATAGTTCTGGAGAGTGTGATGTATGTATGTATATTTAGCACATCTTTTAGCGAACGAATGAGTTTTAACCGAGTAAAGTATCATTTAAAAGCATAACAGATGGGCAAAAATCTTCAGTCACAGGACGCCCGAGAATGAGTAATGGGTAGCTCGCTGTCCGGCCGCCCGGTAACAGTCCGGACCAAGCCCAAGTCATCGACGGCGCGCGCTGTTCCCACGCGTCTCAAGGAGTTGTCAGCAACAGCAGGGGCCCAGCCGGGTCGAAGCCTACTGGGGCCAGGGTTATCCGAAAGGGCGCTCGAGCCCCGGTATGAAGGCTTGAAGGAACGGGATGGGTTTTTTAGTCAGTAAGAGTCTGACATTATCTCCCGCTCCGCCCAAGAGCGGGGGTTGTCATAGGATGATTTTTCCCATCGGAAAAAAAGGACGCCCGATAAAGAACGTCACGACAAGTAGGTTTGCAAAGAAAAGAGAGAGGACTTTGCCCAGTTGTGGGACAAAATGTTGGCTAACAAAAATTAAAGAGGTTTTACCAGCTGAAAAGATGGATGGATTGTATGAGAAGTTTAGTGATAGCGTGACGAGAGACAGGACAGAATGGAAGAAAAATACGTGTTACGCCGACCCCAAATAAAACGATACAAGGGCAGGGAGATGATCATAATGTACAATAGAAACAGAGAAATAAAGAAAATACGTACACATCTGTTTATCTGTGCATATAAATAAAATTGGAGTATCTGTTTGTAATATTGAAATAACCGCTTTTTACTACATGCATATGAATATATGTATATACGGTACATACACCAAAATAACATTTTTTACAATTTTTGTCTGTCTGTATGCCTGTCTGCCTGTTTGTCCGGGCTAATCTGTGAAATGGCTGGACCGATTTTGAGGGGACATTTTTTGACAAGTAGCTGATGTAATAAGGAGTAACATAGGTTACTTTTATTTTAGGAAAAATAAGTCCACGCGAACGAAGTCGCGAGCACAGCTAGTTACTACTAAGATTAAATAACCCACACAACAATTAAAACAAGGTTTACTTATTTTTCATCCATCCTCTTACAAAACCTTAGACATTCACGACACACATCTATCCATCTGCCAGCAAACAAGTCACTCCGGTGCCTTGCCCTTTGCTACTTAAGTCTGACGAGTCTTCTGTAGGCTAAAAACACAAGATGGTGGCCAAAATTTATGTGGCCCACACCTCACTTGATAAAACTATGCAGGATGTATTTATGGTTTTTATTTTTTAACGTTTGAGGGATTTTGTCATACCAGCGTGGTGTCAAAGCCTTTTTGGTTAAATTTAAAATTTTAATGCATAATATTAACTCTTGGAGCTTTGTTGCTAAAAGTAACGCGACAAAATGTAGAGGAATGGCGAATTAGTGTTGAAAGTGAGATGGTTAAGGCACTTCAAAAAAAATACTATTTTGGTAAAGACATTTTAAAGATATTATACAACGTTATTTTTAGTTTATGCGAAACCTGAATACAGTTTGTTCAGAATCAGTAATTGAATGGATTCCAATAGTTTACACCATGTTATATTTTTTCCCAAAAATATTTCAAAAGGTCACAAGTTGGACACTACCGACACTAAGTACAACACAGGTCACGACAAGTCATAGCAGGCAATAGGAGCCGGTGCACAGCTGGGAGCGGGAGCAAAACAACCCCTCAGTCGCCCGCATAAGCTATGTACGGATAACATAATAGCTTATAAAGTGACTTTCCGTGATACAGTTATGTTTTGTACATAGATTCTTTACATATACAAGGTGCAGTTTTAAAACTGCACAATGTTTTAGGAGGTTGTAATAAAACTCATAAATAATCATGTGAAAAAACGATACCTGGTCAATAATCAGTAATACTTGTTATTTTATTTTTTAATTATACTAAACTAATTCGATTGATTGATGGCCGCGGGGGCGTGGCTAGGTTGTGGCGTGCGGGATGATGATTGGATGATACATTATTTATGAAACTATCGTTGCGAGTTAGTGTGTGTGAAAGAAAGCGCGATTATAAGGCAGGTATCAGACTGGCTGCTTTTTAAGAAACGTAGTTCACACATGCCGATTTCCATAAATAAGAAAAAAACATTAAATAATTACCTACTCATTATAATATTGATTCGGGTCGAGAATCACTAACATAATTACCTCCTGAAATATTTTGCAGCTTCAAAACGACACCTTGTATATACTAGGCACATGTTTCGAGTTTTACGTACACTAAAACTAATGTTGTATGGGTACAGCAACGTAGTAGTGATAACAACCTCGATTTACTAGTAACAGATTGTGGGTTGAAACCCAAGCAGGTGCATTACTTTGTGTCATTTATTTCATCACCATTATTCAAACAAACAAAAAGATAACGAAAATCATCGTAACGAACCTGCTTGTCATAGAGCAAAAAAGACGTGTGGCACTCGGGGACTGCCGCGGTAAAGCTATTGCATAGCATTTTTATTAACTTATGCAATTAAAATTATTTATTTATTTTATTTATCCAGTATTTTTTTCCTTTATTTTTTTTTTCTTTGATATTAATTAAAGTTACACTTCCACACATTGAATTGAATTTTGATTGATTGTTCACTCATTTGTTTTCTTATCGGTCACCACGCTCAAAACACAAATGAGTAGGGGGTGTTAGGTTATTTTCGTTACAGAATTTCTGGATTCGGTCTCCACGCTCAAGGCCCGCGATAGAAGCTATGCAATAGCTTAAAAAAAATCGAAGACATGTGACGTCCACCAATCCAGAATGAGGTCGCGTGGTAGAATGCGCTCCATTAATGGAGAGGAGGCCTGAGTCCTAGTAGTGCGAGCAAATACTGTTTGAAAACGCAAACAAGAAATAAACTTTATTTTAACAGTTCCAATGCTTTTTTTTTGTGTAGGGAAGCATAGTACTCAAACATAACAAATTCAATTTTCAACAGAATTGAATGCAGCCAGTGAGTCGTCAGAATCAATTATATTTTTATATAGGTAAACTTCATTAGTATATGAAGTTTTAACTGTTTATAGTGCCTCAACAGATACGTTAACTACATATTTAGTATGACAGTCACAAAATAGCAAAAGGATAAATTGAACCTTTTTAGGGTTCCGTAGCTAAATGGTAAAAAACGGAACCCTTATAGATTCGTCATGTCTGTCTGTCCGTCCGTATGTCACAGCCACTTATTTCCGAAACTATAAGAGCTATACTGTTGAAACTTTGTAAGTAGATGTATTCTGTGAACCGCATTAAGATTATTACATAAAAATAGAAAAAAAGCAATAAATTTTTGGGGTCCCCATACTTAAAACTGAAACTCGAATTTTTTTTTCATCAAACCCGTACGTGTGGGGTATCTATGGATAGGTCTTTAAAAATGATACTGAGGTTTCTAATATCATTTTTTTCTAAACTGAATAGTTTGCGCGAGAGACACTTCCAAAGTGGTAAAATGTGTGTACCCCCCTCTAACTTCTAAAATAAGAGAATGATAAAATTAAAAAAATATATATGATGTACATTACTATAAAAAC
Source organism: Mythimna albipuncta (assembly GCA_929112965.1). NCBI lineage: Eukaryota > Metazoa > Arthropoda > Insecta > Lepidoptera > Noctuidae > Mythimna > Mythimna albipuncta. The sequence continues at coordinate 7,166,731 of OV815984.1, forward strand.
TGCCAACGAAAATTGGTTTGAACGATATCTAGTAAGCAGTTTTTTTTTTTAATGCGTCATAAATCGAAAAAATACAGTATTATTAAAACATCGATCAAAGTTACAACACATTACAAGAACTGGTATATTATGTTACTTGCTGCTACGGAACCCTTCATAGGCGAGTACGACTCGCACTTGGCCGGTTTTTTTTTAGTTTTCGAGGGCCGCAGTAAAGCCTGTTTTTTTTTAAAGTGAGAAATCAATCAAGGACTTTTCGAGCTCTAGGGTGGCCCGGGAGGGCGTGTCAGACTTTTACTGACTACTTCTTTACCTAGCTTTCCAGGACCACGGATTTTCTTTCCAGATTAAGGGCCAAGTGCCCGAAAAGTGCCATAAAACAGTGATTTTCTGAGGCCTACTCCTCCGTAACGGCTAGGTCAATTGGTTTGAAAAAAAAAATGTTTATTATAGATTCGTGAACAATAATATCAACATTTGATTTTTTCGTGCAATTAATACTTTTGTAAAAAAAAAATATTTAGCAATTTCGCAACTTTTCGCAACTTTTCCCTACTCCTTCGAAATGGCTTTTACCTTTAGAAACATTTTTACACATAAAAATTGGTGGTTAAATATTCTTCAAAGTGAACATTGCATATGTAAATCGATCAATATCTCCCAGAGAAAATGGATTTAAAGCGCTTTCCGGGCGCTGCTGGCCGCAAATAAATGCACAGATTTGCGTACTGCCGCCTAGGCGAGTGCGAGAGTTGCGTTCACATAATTTCGGCCAGATGGTTCAAGGGACTATACGCCTTAAGCATTTCGGCATAGCGTGCTGTCGGGCTGCTGCACGTCGGGATGGCATTCAGTCGGCCAACGGTTAGTCGGTCTAGTGTTATGTCGACCAAATGACTGTCGGGATAGCGTTCAATCGAGATAAACTCCATCGACTTAGTGTTGTGTCGATCTACTGCAGGTCGGGATGATGATCTGTCGGAATAGCGTTCGTCGGGATTTCGTTTGTCGGAATAGTGTGGAATCAACCCATAGTCCCAGTTCGCTTCAGTCCTACTGGACCCTTACGTTTCTGCTGATATCTTTTTGAGACGTGGAATACTACGCGCCGTTGACGACTCTTGCTCGAACCGGACGGTTATCAAACAGCCGGACGGTTATCGGATGGCCGGAGGGTGAGCTACACATAGCTCGTCGTCCGCAAGCCCACGCCTACAAGCAAAGCATTGTAAGTTGCGTTGCTTGTTCAATCTCTAAGTAAAAAACAGCTAACTTATATTATGGTCCCTTTCGATACAAACAACAAGAATAATAAAATTAATAGGTTTTTTTACGTACGAAATTGCTGTTTTTTAAATTGGGGTTGCTTTTAAAGTGTTATATCTTTGGATTGACTTGGCATTGTAAGTTCAAATAAATTTTATATTAAAGGTAGAATATTCTTTTTTCTAAACAGCCCCCTAGCCAAGTTACAAACGTTTCGCTTGCGCCGAACGCTTCGAGTTGACCTTGCCGCCAATTCTTTTGTTCTGACCACGGGACTGAGCGTTGAGACGACGTCATTCCCGTACCTTTGAAGCTTTCTACAAGCGTTAACTATTGCAGATTAGCAACTTGGCTAGGGTACAGGTATTTAATGATTTCTTTAGGTATTGTATTTTCTGTAATATCGCAGTACTTATAATCATGAAAGCTAATAAAAAAAAAAAACATTTTTACCAATTATTATCGAGAATATTCATCAAATTACCGTAGCAGATTATTTTTTCGGATAAAAATGGGGCTTCCATTTCATGTCTCAAGTTTGGGATCCGATTCGTATCTTAATTAACCGTGGAGCCGATATTGGGGTCAAATGACACGCCTTTTGTTGATCAAATAAGTCAATAGATTTAATTTGGACCGTGCGCCATGGATGTCTTCTTTATTTCCTTTTCTTTAACCGATTTCAAAAAAGGAAGAAGTTCGGTTGTATTTTTTTTTGTTTGTTATCTCAGAACTCTGTCTTTTATGGACAATAACTCGGAAGCCAATTTTAAATAACGAACCAATAAATCCAAAAACAAAGATTTCTAAAATTATAGTTATTTTTAATGTGTTTGTGTTTTTACGTAGTAGTAGTAGTTGGATCTTTTTTTTTATTGTTAATACATAACAACACGATTTAAAAGAGATATTATTGGTTATAGACTCTCATTTGGACACCATCTCGCCTGATAGTAAGCGATGATGAGGTCGACGATGGAGTGGAATGGGAAGTGAATGGTGGGAAATCATCCAGTACCTTTTCCCACTGTGGGTGAAACGACGGGGACTGTCACACTTTTACCGACTTAAACCTACTTGTGTTCCTTCCGTTGCTCTTTGATTTCCAGAACCGCGGTGAATCTTTCGAAAAATCACATAGTCTTAAAACAATGTAAGTTAGGTTCTTTTCATTTGTGATACGGTTGGAAATCTTTAACATTTCTACATAAAATTGTATTATATTCAAAGAGCAGTAAAACACAAAAACTCATAATATTCAAAACAGTACATCGTAAAACCGCGCATGCATCTCGCGAAATATACCGCAGTACACTACGACACAGCTTAGAAGTTACATCAGCCAAATTGCAGGATCGATTTAAAGTTGTACATAAATATTTCGAGTGTTAACGAACTCGGGAAGAAATTGGGTCACGAACGCTTATACGAACGGACGAACTAGATTGTGTTTTATATGAAGTAATTCTACTAAGCACAGTTAGAGATCACTGATAAAGTAGCCTAAAATCAATTTCTACTTACACTAAGTATGAGGCCAAAGAAAAGATGCATGGATTGTGTGAGAAGTGACATGAAAGAACAAAGAGTTAGTGATAACGCCGTAACAAGTGATAGGATGGAATGGTAGAAAAAAAAACATATTGCATTGACTCCAAATAAAACGGGACAAGGGCCAAAAGATGATGATGACTAAGCGTGAAACTATTCACATTGTCATACAGACAACATTAATATTGCAAATAGTTGTACAAGATATGTTCCCACGCACCGTGAAGGATATATGTACCCTCAAGCAATGCCCCTGCTAATAACCCTGTCATTTTCACACTAAGGTGAAGTGAGAGGGCGGGCGTATCAGAATTTTAATGACTAAAATCCACTTGCATCCTTCGGTTTCTCTTTGCGGTCCAAGCCCATGGTAACTCTTTCGAGCATTTCCTTATCCCTACCCTATATAATAGGTAACATTTATATCGTATCGTACTTTATTCTCTGAGTTCCGAATTTTATTTAGAGGTCTCTTATTGAATTGTGTTGCTTTCAATGTAAATGGGGTCTGTCGTCGAATTTTATTGCTTTACTGGATACGTTATTAGGTTCTTGGGTAGATACTTTGTAGGTTTCTATGAAAACCGTATAGCTTCCAAAATGTCTGTTAATGCATTGCTAATAATTTTATTTGTTTTGTTATCGGTTAAGGTTTTATTGAGCCATGACTTTTGGACTATAATAATATGCAGGGCAGTTTTGTGGCGAACTGTTGAGCATTAGCGACTCCACAGACCCGACGTCCTAGGAGAATTCTTGTTCTTCATCTCCGAGAGTTTGATCAATTTGTTAGGATTACACCACAGACTACTCCCTGTATTATTTTTAAATTCTTATCCATCCTATGGTTGTCTGGAAGATATCGCTGTCAGCGATAATGACCCCCATTGTACCCATTAATTTATTTTTTTGTATAAGATGTGTTACTTTTTGGTGTACAATAAAGTTTATTCTATTCTATTCTCCTTCAGTAGCCCTTTGCGCTTTAAGACCATGGATAACTTTTTCAAAAGTCGACCCATGGTCTTCATCATCATCAGCCTTTTTAATATTTATTTCATGCACTCTTGACAGAGTGGTCGTGTTCATGTCTTGGTCGAGTCCTGCACCACCGCCTCTCTCGTGATACGACGCCATGCAGCTCTGTGTTTGGTGGCTTGGGTGTTTTCATTAACACCTCCCCGTTTTCGTTACTCCAATTTCTTCTTCTTCTTCCTGCCCTTATCCCATATTACTTGGCGTCTGTACAGCACGTTTTTTTCTTACTCCAATTTCTATTACTACGATAATTACAAGACTGTTAATTTACTTCTGAAACTCTTTATTTCACGTCCATTTACTACACAAATCGTTAAATAAAGCAAAGACAATCTTGTACCAACAAAGAAAGGAAATTAAAACACAATTAACTACAAACAGCAGTCGACTGTACTTCATGCTTCGATTTCCGGAAGGTTTGCCGACACGCAAGCTGGCACTTAAAAAATAATCTAAGACTTTTTATTGAACATTCAACATAGATAAAGATAGTGTTGTCCTATAAGACTTTGACCTGCCTTTTGGTCTAGTGGTTAGTGGCCCTGACTGCTATGCGACGGTCGTGCGTTCGATTCTCACCCAGGACAAACGTTTTTGTAATGAGCACGGTCATTTGTTCTGTGTCAGGGTGTAATTTATCTATACCTAGTATATTCCTGCGACTTCGCCTGCGTACATAAAGTCAAACCTAGGCCACTCAAGAATAAAGCAACCTTCGATCGGTGAAAAAAATTTAGCAATCGGACCAGTAGGTACTTACAGAGATTACTTACCTCCAAAAAAAAAAATCTTTACCTCTTTGTTATATTAGTGTACATATGTATGTATTTAGAAATATATATTCAGTTGTCATATCAGTTGTCTTGTACTCAAAAAGTAAATAATATAAAATAGATAAATAATATTAGTTATTGGTCGCGAGTTCAAACCCAGCCAGGCGCATTACTTTGTGTAATTTATTTCGTGACCACTACTCTCAAAACGGTGATGGAAAACATCGTGAGGAAACCGGCATGTCCTAGAATCAAAAATTCGAAGACATGTGACATTCCCGCACTGTGTCCGCGTGGTGGATTACGGCCCATTCCCTCTCCTAGAGAGGAAGCCTGAGTCCCAACAGTGGGAACATTATAAGGCCGACTATGCTATGCAATAAGTTAAGTTAACATAAAAAAAAACCTATAAATGAACTCCAAAATACACCAAGAAACTAAACACTACTAGATGAGCTAAAATTCCTCGTTCATACCAGAGAGCCAGTTATTCCGTGCAGCTACGAGTGTTCGTCATTGTTTTTACTTAACCTAATTTTGTGAACCACGGCCCGCATACTGCAGTATGTACCTAATGCTGAATAACACGACGTTTTATATCTTAAATAGCAAACTGCATAAAACTTAGATAAATAACTAGAAATTTATTTACATACATATATAAATTTTTTTATCTCTAGATAATACAGTTTAATTACTACACTAGGTATATATATGTTACGGGCAACATAATTCACTGGCCATTATTAATAAGGACCGGCCATTATTAATAATGCCCAAGAGCGATGGGCAAAGTGATTAATTTATCACTTTGACCGGCCATTATTAATAATGCCCGACGGCCCGTGGTCCATGTAATAAGTCAGTGTTTGAGATGGCTTGAATTTATCACTTGGACCGGGCAGTATGGATAATTCCCTAATTGTAGCCGGGCAATGTAATAAATTGAACCGCGGCCGTGCCTTGCAACATGCGAGGGGCGCGTACGTGCGGGAGGAGGGCCGCGCGCGCACGCAGCGACGTTTTTGAGAAAGGATACCAGATTTAGATCGAGCCAATACTGATAGTCGTAATATAATTGCTATTATCATATTTGTCGTAAAACTTTACAAACTTGGAACTAAACACGGTATTTTAAACCAACTATACTCCAGAAATGAGTTTACTGTGTGTAAAGAAAAGTTCATTTCGATCGACGATATTCCAAAAGTTGATATTACTCTTCAAGAATGTGCTCGAAGAGACTCTCATTTTGATGGAAAAGGCTTTCAGCATTGTAACTGTAAAGGTGACTGCAATTCAAAACATTGTAAATGCAAGAAATCAATCATTTTTTTGCAATTCCAATTGTCACAAAAGCTCATCTTGCAAGAATAAATAATTCTAAACTTAATAACTTTCTTGCACAGTCCTCAATTATTAGATATTTCTGTTGATTTTTCTCAGTTTACTAATTTTTTAAACTATTGTTCTTGAGTAATATTTTTATTAAAATAAAAGTAGGTAACTAATGATGTTATTACATTTTTAACTGTTTATTTTTAACTATTATGTTCAATAGTTTATTTTTTTGTTAACTATTCTTAAAAAATTGCAAGTTTAATTTTATTTAATAAACAAAAACACTACAGTTCTACTATTTTATTACTTTGCCCAAGATAGGGTGGACATTATTCATAATGGCCGGGAAAAGTGATTAATCATGCTGTTTTAATCACATTGCCCAATTGAGTCGGGCATTATGAATACTGACCGGCCATTATTAATAGTGCCCGGACTTATCAAATGGCCCGTAACATATATACAAATTTAAAATTATAATATGTACAAACGAGTAAAAAAGGCTGAAAAACCCGGAAAATTCAGAGGGCATCAAAAAATTCGTCCACATCGATGTCACTAGAAATACAATATTATTTTTAGTAGTAGTGCTTGACTGCGATCCCACCTGATGGTAAGCAGTGATGCAAATAAAATGATTAAGTTTTATCACTAATCATAACATTTCGAACAGACATTCTGTTTTTAAACATAAAATAAATGTTTATTTTCTGGTTAAAAACAGTGTGACATACAACAACAGATCCCACACATGCGCCATAATTGTTATACCTACTTCAAACGCTTTTTCTAGCTCAGAAAAATATAAAGTTTTAGAACCAGAGTACTTAGAGATACTTTACAACACACACTTATGTTTTTATACAACTTTACTGAGTAAACATGAACAAAACATTCTGGGAGCCTTAAAAACTAACTCGCTAATTATGTTATGTGGAAAATACAAGCACTTTTTTGTATTAAAGTGAAAAGTAGGGGCTTGAGCATGATCGTATTTTTGCTAGATAGCGCTAATCTCATTTTTAAGGTTTCGTACCTAAAAATGAAAAACCGGAACCCTTAAAGTATCACTTTGTTGACCGACTGTTTGTCAAGACCCTTTATCTCGGGTCCGCGTTGAGGTATCAAGTTGAAATTAAAACCATATATTTGGGTCTGTGAGATCTAGAAGCTTTAAATAAAACACTGAAATGCAGACCTGATTATTTATGGTTTCAATTTCAACTCAATACCTCCATGCGTTCCCGAGGTAAAGTGTCTTGGCAGACAGACAGACGGACAACATAGTGATCCTATAAGAGTTCCATTTTTTTTCTTTTTGAGGTACGGAACCCTAAAAAAGATGGCTTTTCTGGTATCCTAAAATTGTTTTGCTAATAAATGTGACAGTGTTCATTTAAATTTATCTGTTGGATACTTCGAAGACTATGAAACAGTTTCTTAAGACATTTTGCCCCCTAAAAAGATCTTTTCACTTACAATATGATAAGTTTTGGCTTGCTAGCAAAACGTCTATTTACAATAGCCCCATTCGTGACTCCAAAGGGGCTATTCATCTTACTTAGACCACATACACGTGCCGTCCAATAAAGTTCCTGAAGAGGCTTATTGGGTCCACGTGCACGTTATTAAGGCGTATAGTCCCTTGAACCATCTGACTGAAATTATGTGAACGCAACTCTCGCACTCGCCTAGGCGGCAGTACGCAAATCTGTGCATTTATTTGCGGCCAGTAGCGCCCGGAAAGCGCTTTAAATCCATTTTCTTTGCGAGATATTGATTGATTTACATATGCAATGTTCACTTTGAAGAATATTTAACCACCAATTTTTATGTGTAAAAATGTTTCTAAAGGTCCAAGCCGTTTCGAAGGAGTTGGGAAAAGTTGCAAAAAGTTGCAAAAAGTTGCGAAATTGCTAAATATTTTTTTAGACAAAAGTATTAATTGCACGAAAAAATCAAATGCTGATATTATTGTTCATGAATCTATAATAAATATATATTTTTTTGAGGAGTAGGCCTCAGAAAATCACTGTTTTATGGCACTTTTCGGGCGCTTGGCCCTTAAGGGGTATCCTGATTATAGGAAGAAGTAGGTCATGTAATAGAATTGAGTTTTTCTTCACGTAAAATTTTCTCATCGTTTTTATTGAGATGGATGATTTTGTACATCCATTAAAATATTTATAATTACAGAAATCTTTAAAAATGACAACAATATAATTATTTAAAAATATAAACATTAGTATCCTATCGGTATCGGGAACAAAATCTAAGCTACGAACGATCTGAGCTCCAGAGAGAGAGGAAACTCCTAACAATACTGAGTCCAGAAGTACGTACCGCTTTCTGAATGTAATGAAGTTGGACTCGATCGTATATTTTTTCTACGACTACGTCGTACTAATGTTATGATAGACAATCCTAACTAATATTATAAATGTGAAAATGTGGATGTTTGAATGTTTGTTACTTAATCACGCAAAAACGGCTGAACGGATTTATATGAAATTTAGCATGCATATAGCCTTTGACATGGAAAAGAACATAGGCTACTTTTTATCTAGATTCTTCAAGTACCTAATGCCACGCGGGCGAAGCCACGGGCAAGAGCTAATAGTTCAATAAAGTTACAATATTTTCTAATAAGCATGAATGGAATGCAGTTTTCGCAATGTATTCATTTTGATCATTCTCCTACGATTTCACTTGCCTTTTCTAAAAAACATATCACCATTTATATCCTGAAAAATGGTCTACATTTAGACCTAAACATCCGAGATAAAACTAAAGAAAATGCCTTTATCCAATAATCACCTCAACGAGAATGTATGGCGGGTTTAGGTATCACCGATCCTTATCGCTGCCTGTAATCTTTAGACATTAGTCTCACTGTCGAAAAAACCCGGCTTTTTAGCTATCTCGAGCATAGAAACGTACATTATTATTATTATTTAGAAGATAAGGGGCTATGCATCACCCGTCACACAGTAGAATTCAACTCATAATAATAAAAAAAAATTGTGGCGGGGAGAGCACGCGCACTTTTCTACACTAGATCGGGAAACAGTCTATTGCATACCTAAAAGCGGTGGGATAAAAACTAGTTCTCAAGTAAGTATATTGAAAATTATATTTTTGGTTTAATTATTGGTTTCGTGTTTATATCTAACCTTGAATGCCTTGTCTGGTGCCAAGTAAATTCATTTTCTTTCTTTTCTACCTCTTTGTCCTATCAAGGTTACCTTTACAAACAAAACTTCTTACCTATACCCACAGATTACTTTTTAAATTTTCGTTTAGAAGATTAATTAGCTTCTGCGTGACATTCACTTTATCTTCTTTGTTGGAGTCTTTTGATGATAAATAGATTAATGACGTCGGTGCGGATCTTTCAGAACCTTTGTATAATGACTAAAAGCATTTTATTGTGAGCTTTAATGTGTGTGGGATACTTCCTTTTAATACTTCACTGGCCTTTACAGTGGTTTTGTCCACGGAAAAGATGAAACAGGTTAAAAAGGAGATTTTTCTCTGCCACCAAAGGTTGACTGGAAGAAAATGCCTTAGGCATTAAGTCCGCATCTTTACTTTTGTGTGCATGAAGTATTAAATAAATAAATAAAAATAAAACATTTATTTCAGGTCAAAACCCATATTAGAGAACAGTATTTAAAATTCATATAAAATTTCAATAAATAAAGAATAATAAATAATAATTCCAAAATGTCAATAAATTAAAGTTAATCAATATAAATCCAATAAATTAAAATCACAATAATTAAAATAAAATAAAATTAAAAATAATAAAATCGCCAAAAACATTACATTTCCATCGGACAAACCGACGCACGGCGAGTATCCACCCTTACGTTGTTGAAACATCTACGGTCTGGACTAAGCGTTTCTCTTCTTCATTTATATCGCGTACGTCGAAGGACTGGAACAGTTTGCCAACTGCGGTCTTCCCGTCTGATTATAATTTAGGTGTCGTCAAGGCGTGTAGAGTAAATAGGCTCTTAATAAACTAGTGCGCCTCACCATCAACGATTGCATCACTGCTTACCATCAGGCGGGATCGCAGTCAAGTAGTAGTTTATAAGAGATAAAAAAAAAAATTTTTAGTCTCTTACATGCGACACTGTATGTAACTGGTCTGTCACAGCAGTACCGCACATGAATACAGCCCAACCTTCTCGCTATCATTTTCAGAACGGAAATACTTTCCGATTTGTACTACAACGACTGTCGCCGCTTTTCTCACACCCTTTAACTCCAATACAGGCAACAAACCAATACGAACGCGCTTTACGCCACTAACAGACCACACATACTTAGATCGCAAGTTTGTTATTGGCAGTTGAACTATGAGCATTGCCCTACTTTGTGGTACGCCTGCCCCCCCGACAAGGCCATTATAACCTCTTTCATTTGTTCTGTAGTATTGTCCGCGTGGAGTTATTACTTCCCCATTCTGTTGGTTCACTTTGCAAGCTATTGTGATTCAAAATTTTATTTAAATCATTTCAGCCATTTGACCGTGAATATTTCTTAGTTGGGCAAATTTTGGATCAGTGGGTCGTCTTAGGGGTGGGACTCGCATTGTGTTTTTTATTTATTTTACTTTTTTTATAACGTCTTGTATACACTGTACCTTGTTAAAAAATTTCCCAATTCACAAAACATACTTTACAAATTCGAACGGTGTCTCATAGAGAATCAACGAAGATTAACTTTTAAAACAAAAACAATTTGCGGTCGCTTGAATAAAGTTCCAAGTAAAATGCCAGCCACCGTAAGCATCGGCTTGCGGAGGACAAGCAATGGGGTACCTAGCCGCCTGTACCCCTAGCCAAGTTGCTAATCTGCAATAGTTAACGCTTGTAGAAAGCTTGAAATGTACGGGAATGATGTCGTCTTAGCGCTCAGTCATGTGGTCTGAACAAAAGAATTGGCGGCAAGGTCAACTCGAAGCGTTCGACGCAAGCGAAACGGTTGTAACTTGGCTAGGGGGGCTGGCCGTTTGGTAATCGTCTACCCATCTAGCCAAGTTACAACCGCTTCACTTGCGTCGAATGCCTCGAGCTGGCCACGCCCCCAATTTGGTACAGACCACGCGACTGAGCGTTGAGATGACGTCATTCCCGTACATTTCAAGTTTTCTACTAGCGTTACCGATTGCAGATTATTAACTTAGCTAGGGGTACTGGAACGCTATGCCAAAAAGGAACATAGGCGTAGTTATAGTCAGTAAAAGTGTGACACGCTCTCCTGCTCCGCCGAAGAGCGTGAAAAGTCATTACATGATTTCCCACCTTTTATACTATAAAAGTAACCTTTTGAAACACCCTCTGTTGTAAGTACGAGTAGAATATGATAAAATCGATAAAACACTGCCTTGAAGCGAAAATACATCGTCATTATTTATTTAAACCACCTGACATTATCAACACAGCGATATTTTTAACGAATTTCACTACCAACGAGTTGCCAGAACGAAGGCATACAGAAATTTTAATTAACAGTCAAGCTTTTGCATTTTTTTATTTATTAAAACGTTTTGAGCCGTTTGGGGTCGAAACACTTGGTTCGTGGGGTCCGAGTACGCGTCTCCTTTTCAAGGAAATTTCACGCCGACTGATCGACACTTCACGTGACCAGAGGGCTGGCTCGTTTTTCGCCCAAAGAATTAGCATTGCCATTCAACGTGGCAATGCTACCAGTCTTCTGGGCACATTTCCGGATGACAGCGATGTGGAGGAGTACTTTGACGCCTGAACGTACTTTGTCATTTTGTATTATATTTATGTACATAGTTAGGTTTTAGTATAAATAGTTTATTTAGTATTTAAGTTTTTTATATACATATGTATATTATATTAAAACGTTTTATTTATTTAACATCATCAAAAGAAACTGATTGAATTTAATGATTCATTTTGATCAGGTCTGTTATCATTACACCATTTTCGACCTTATACCTTCGAAAGACCCCAGGACTTTAGGGATAAGTTTGGGTAATGTAGAATTTTTACCTCATTAAAACTTCGTTAATCACCGTCACTCGTTATCTCTTAAAAAACCACCCCTGAACCCTCTCTTTGCAGCGCCTATTGGGGCCTGAGGAGACAGTACAAGGGTCAGGTGTCAAGCTGACTGACTGATTTTGATACATCGATGTCTGCTTCCAGCCTAATACGGGTTGCAGACCAAGAGTCAAGCTAAGATAGTTTAGCTTAACTTAGATGACGCAGTTTTCCACACTTGTGTATAGACCGCAAACTATGCGAACTAAATATGCGGGGCAACTAGTTGATGTCGTACCTTCCGCGAAATGGTCAGTAACACCAAAGTGTTCCAAGTCTTCCTCAAGAAGTTGGGGTGGATCAAATGTTCTACTTGTACGCAAACGACTATATATGTGAAGTTGCGGACACCAGACATATATAAGACGTTGACGCTCTTCATCCCGGCCGTCGTTTGTTGGTCGTTGACAATTTTTACAGGTAGTCGGAAACTCGGAAGCTAGTACAAGGCCAGTATTGGTAGGGGATATCCTTTGGTCCGTTCCGCTTGTGAAGGTCAGATACGCAGTCGCTTAATGTAAAATACTGATTCCAGCTGCATCCTATTAAGCCCGTTGCAGACCGAAAACTAAGCTATGCCAAAACTAAACTAAGTAGGCTAGGCTAAGCCAAGCTTAGCTAAACTAGAAAAAAATGGCGTGCACACCAAGAGCAAAGCCAAAGCTCACTTAGTGATGCAAAGTTCAATTAGACGAACGACGCTTGCCATGAATATAATTAATGAAGAAAATTCCAATGATGAATACGTTACACACAGAAGAAAAAGATTATTATGTAATATTAGATATTATACTGACCTATTATTATTAGAAAAAATGACATTCCAGACCTTGGATATGTCAACACATTCTTAGGGCTCAGCTTAGCTCGTGTAGCTGCGCATCGGCATACACAACTAACTTAGCCCCTTTTTCCAAAAATATTTATCAGCTGTCTGTGTTTAGGTTTTCGGAGTACTTTGCCCTGTATCCAGAGACCACTGGGCAATTTAGAAGCATATGCTGTTTTTTGTATTTCTATGATATGAGCTGCTATCTCGTCCTCCTTCATGCAGGCTCTGCAGAGTGAGCTGTCTATAACTCCTTATATTATAGGTTCTCATTAACAAGGATCAATATCATCATCATCATCATCATTTCAGCCAAAAGACGTCCACTGTTGGACGTAGGCCTCCCCCAAGCGTCGCGACAACGACCGATCCTGTGCGTCTCTCATCCACCGCATTACCACGACCCTCACTAGGTCGTCGGTCCACATTGTATGAGGCCTCCAACGCTGCGTTTTCCGGATCAACAGTTTAATGCCTATTCTAATTCCTCCCTGAGCACGGAAATCTACCATCTACCGCCACCGCTTTTTGCAAAAGCACACAATACACACACGTCCGACAAAACTCAATTTAAAAACATTCCACCTAAAAATTTGCAGCTAAAACAATACCTGTGTACCTAATCAGAACAAAAACAGCCTTTTTTACATTTACATAAAAAGGAAGCGGTATCGATTTGCCCCCAAAAGGTTCCGGTTTCGACCCCTCGTCTCAAGGTCATGCGTGTCAAGGTCACTACTTAATATGGGCACACCCTTTGAGTGATTACCTTGAGTCTTAGATAGAAGATGACCTTGGAGAATGAGGTATTTATTTTGTGCTGGTTATTTTAATTGATGAGATAGGATCGGCCTTTTTCCTTACATTAGAAGTCTTTTGAATCTACAAATAATACTTTTTTAAGCCTGAAGAATCGCCAAATTTTAGTGGTAGTTAGTGGGCAGGGAAAAATGCTCGCAGAACGGATGGTCGAAGGTTTTGGAAGGTCTCCTACAAAATGGACGATGAGGATCGTGGAAATCCGATGGATGTGAGGAGATTTATCGAAATGTTGGCACAAAGTATTTTCATCCTTAATAATAGCACAATAATGATTAAAATAGCTTATCAAAGTATTGGGTCAGCCCTCTTAGGGCACCGATTTTACAATGAATGTGTTTCCAAAAAGTTTTGTGCGTATGGGTGGGATGTTCACAATGTACCGGTGGCACATCGCTGTACGTGTTTAATGGAATAAACTTAAGAAATTCCGACGCACATTCAAAATAGAAAAGAAAAATTCTTCTTCCTTTGTTCAAAATATTCCCAGGCTACGTATAAGTTATGACAGAGACCGGCATAGTAATAACAGCAGCCAGACCCTCCTGAACGACTGTACATCATCCGAGTGAAGGTTACAGGTCTATTCTCTTGCCGTATTGAATACCTGCCTACATACCTGTAAAAGAAACGAAACGTGTATATCTTATCTATTTATTTTTGTACCTAATACTTAAACATATATTGTTTCATTTATTTTATATATCTTTACATATATACTAGCTTTTACTCACGACCCGGTTAAAGTCGAAGCCAGATAAAAAATAGCCTTGAAGAAATACTTGAGAAATAAATAAATAATGTATTTATTTATTTCTCAAGTATTTCTGCCAATTCTGCCGTAGTGTTTTACGAAATACATAAACCAAAAGCAATGAAGGAATGTAAGGTGCACCGATGACCTGGTGAGGGTCACGGGAACCCGATGAATATGAGACCAAAAGGACCATTCGTTGTGTCGACACTTGAGGAAGGCCTATGTCCAACAGTGGACATCTTTCGGCTGAAATGATGATGATAATCACATAAATCTCTCTAAATATCTCTTAGAATCTGTGGACGTGTTGAGTTCTTGCTAACTTCTTGGTATTGCAAGATAAATAGATGTTGACACCTCTACGATCCGGACCATAAATTTCAGAAAGGTCCGGAGGCCGGACTAAGCGTTTCGCCTCGTCGTTTATACCGCGTACATTGAAGGAATGGAACGATTCGCCTACAGCGGTCTTCCTGTCCGATTATAATTTAGGTTTCTTTAAGAACAGCCCCCCTAGCCAAGTTACAACCGTTTCGCTTGCGCCGAACGCTTCAA